>OX376242.1:9977222-11298117 GCA_947364205.1 Agrochola lota | reverse complement strand
CTCAAGAAGATGCGTTAAGGAATACAAGCCCCTACTGCAACACCGGCGGGAGCCCATCAGCACAGGAGTCCAACCCAAGGTCGGTGACCTCGTCATCATCTGTGACGGCAACCTACCACGCAACACCTGGCCACGAGGTCGCATCAGCCAGCTGCATCCAGGCGCCAACGGAGAGGTTCGAGTCGTGGACGTCACCATCAGCAGCGGCCATGTCCTGAGGCGTCCTACCAAGAAGATCATCGTGCTACCAACGGAATCGCAGCGTGGCGACGGCGGGAGAATGTGCACGATGCCCTAAGGTCAACTCGTACACACGGCTACACATCAAGCTATACATTTCCAGTTTATGCTGATCTCGCATTGTAGAGGATTTCCGTACAATGCGAGGTCAGGCTATACTGGATAGTATAGCTTGATGTGTAGCCGTGCGTACGTGGGCGCAAGTAGCATGTCAACTGCATACGAAAAACGCTAAATGTAAGACGATTTATGTTTAAGATTCATACGTTTCATGTACATAGCTTATGTTTCTGCCACTATTTAGTATTATAGCTAGTATATAAGGTTAGTAGAATCTGTGATCGTCATTTGCAATAAGAAATTAGGATGTTTTGCTATAAAAGACGGGCCATTTTGGCTAGCAGACACACTCCGGTCCCAGCGCTCAATAAGAACAGAAATAAGAAGAAACTCTGCCAAGCTCCCTACTAGTTCCTCGACGCCGTTTGCCTCCAGAACAAATCCCTACTGCGCATTTTATTCCATCAAGGCTCAGCTATCCCGAACAGTAACAAATGATTAATATCACTAGCTTCTGCGCGCGACTTCGTCTGCGTTAAATTTCTTGTTCCCCCGTCCCACCCGGCGCATGGCATCGTCTGCGCTATTACTTCGTTTTCACTTGGCGTTATTTCTGTGTTTTTTTTCTTTTTGCTCGGCTCCTAAGTGTCGTAGCGTAATGGTAAATAGCCTATAGCCTTCCGTAAGAATAGGGCTATCTAATGCAATTTTCAAATCCGACTGGTAGTTTCAAAGATTAGCGCATTCAAATAAACAAACAAACTCTTCAGCTTTATTATTAGTATGGATATAGATTATTATAGTAAGAAATATGATTTCTAAATGTCGTCGCATTAAGGTAAAGCGAAAAGAAACGACTTGCCGATTTTGCCCGATCTGTTAACTATCCGACGTAATTAAGAGGGCCCTTCCCGGTCCGTCTATCGTCAACGCGAGCATGGTCGAAAGCTTGTTGTTTCATCGAGCGCAAGTGTGAACTGCTAACAAACAAGCGAGAACGCGATAACATTGTAGGAAAATTAGTGTGTAAAAAGTTGTATCAGGATATACATGTTTTTGAATAAACCTTACAAGTTTGTGAAAAAAATGTTTATATTTAGAATTTCCATTACATGTGCGAGGTTTCTATGCAGATGTTTTCTTTACTTTTTAACCAATTATGAGTATATTATGACCGGCCAAAGTTCGGGTAAAATTTGTGCAAAAAAGCAGATTTTTGGAGGCCTATACTGAATTGGTTTCTCAATTTTTTTTATTTTTTGCTTCCATAGAAACCTAGATATAGTGCACAAGATACATATTAGTTTTAAAATTTCAAAGAAAGGTGTCTTACAAAGCCATAATCACGTACGAGCGTTTGTATGAAAAGTATGACGGGTTGGCCGCTCTTAAGTTATGTTACTCAGCCACTGACTAGGGTTCATAATTGTCAACGTCAAATGTTAGTCTCTTTCCTGGGATATGTCAGATAAAATGGTGTATAATTATGGGGCAGTTAAGTGTGTTGCTGTTTTTATATAGGGTAGTGTAATACTTGCTAAAAAGTTTAATTAGAATAATTAAAAAGTTCACTTTGAAATTTGTCTCGGAAGAACTCAGACGCTTTTGGGCTTAAGCCCCTTAGCGGAGATCAGCTACTGCACTTGCTAATCCAACCCTGAAACGAATTAGCACCCTAACAACGTTATTGGAACTGTCAAACAAACAAAAAAATATTGCAGACAGAAATCAAGATGTACAAAAATGATGAAGGTAAAGCCCATGCCATTATATTATTGTACTTATGCTGCGTTCGCAATTCATTTTCCAAACATGTAAACAAACACGAGTTTTTCACAGAGACAAACATCTGTTTTGATTTCTGTCTGAAATATTTTCTTGTTTCGTACTTTTTAGATCACTTTTATTTTTCCATAGTCGGGTTACAGTTTTTTAAACATTTATTTTTATTTTATATTTATCTGTTTTAAGAGGCCGTGAACAAAACCGAGAATCGATTTTGATCAATTTTTTTCATTAGTTGTGAGAAAGGGGAAAACAAATAAACTAAACTATTTGTGATTTGAAAAGTCGAGTTCTTTGTTTTGCATTGGCGGAAAGGGATTTTTCAAATAAGTTAAGCTGGACCTTGGGCATTTTGAAATTTAAGTGAAAAAACCAAATTGCGGAAATAGAAGGGGGCTCCTGTTACCTTTCTAAGGAAACGATTTTGGAGGTTCTGCATACTATGGAGATGGCGTGGATTCGCACACGCTAGTGCGAAGACTACGCACGCGTAGGTCACGATGGGACGGATGACCGCGGTGTAGATGCGCAATTTGCACTTGAGTCACAATTTGCTGCGTGCGATCAATATTAATTGGAGGCTGCTGAGAACGAACGCGGCGCGTGAAAGAGCCATCGCGCATCGACTTGCCATACATGGTGACCCGGCTGGGATGACGCACCGACTAAGCGGACACGGTGCGTTGTCTTTACTCGGTGCGTCGTCTTATAAAATCCAGTCCACAACTAGCCTGATTCATATTTGTAATATGCTCGTCAAGACCATTTTTTTTGATACCAAACATGTCATGATTATCTCAATTTAATTTTTTCGAAGTCAAAATTTACGTGTAAAGGTATAAAGGCTTGTGCAGACCAGCGCGACTTATCGCACGACGCGACACGAACAATACAATTTCTAAGAAAACTTCACAGTATAACAATGACCGGTGTCGCGTCGCGCGACAAGTCGCGCTGGTCTGCACAAGCCTTTAAGGGGGAATTTATATAGCTTATGACACCCGGACTATTATTACGATTCTATTGATACCTCATTTATAAAAATCGGTAGTTTAGGCGCTACGGTGCATGTAAATACAAACATATGTACTTACATAAGTACGTGCATAGACTGCTAAAGTCATAACCCTTCCTTTCGGCTTTGCCGTTGTCAAGTAATATAAGGCATTGGCAATGTAAGTGTGCTATATAATTACCCCGCAAGCAGATAAAGATCGTTGTCGTCGTGGTGGAGCTTGCTTGTCTCAATGAATGTCCGTAGAGCGGAGAATTTCCAAGTAAGGGACCAGACTAAGCGGATCACGTGGTGGAGTACATAACATCGGACTTCTGCGAGGGATGCACCGTCTAGGGACTTGAACGGTGTCTAATTACTGGACGGTGTACAATTCGCTCTTCGAGCTTTTGGAAAGTAAATAGGAAGGGTTTCCGTCGTGTGCCGTGCGATGGCTCATGGAGCGAGCTTATCGGACGGTATGTGATTTGTGATTCGGTTTTAGAAATGTTCGGGGTGGATGTAGTGTGGCGCCCGGAGAGACCTACTTGCAAGTTGCTCGCAGCTAGGCAGGGCATCAGCGCAAGGTGCATTGGTCATTTATCTAATTTTAAATCAGTTTATTTTTATTCTTCAGGTAAATTGTCATAATATGACTCGAAATTACAAAAGAACGTCAAAAAATCGTTTTACACTAAAGAAAGTTGCTAGACGCTGTGCGAGCTAGCCGGAATGGGGAATTAAGTGGACATAAGGCTGCTCGTATCAGCTGCTTGACATTAATTAATGTCAAATGAAATTGTTTATGTCACAAAATGTACTGAAAAACAGCATAGTTTTGTCCGATTTGCAAACGCGCTGTAACTACGAAACACTTCATTGTGCATGGTCCGACACGCAGTTGGCCAGTTTTTTATAAATTGTTAACTATACAGGCACAATTTTTAAGTGCATAATAAAACCAAAGTGACAGATTTATAGTTCCTTAAATAGGTTCTTTCCTATAGATAATATTAAATTAATGCGCTCCAACAATAATAATTGGTTATTTATCAAGTACAAATAAATATATTATTATTATTTTAAATGTCTTTAACATATCTCGGGACCCTAGGGTCCCGGACCTTTGGAAGGCGTACGAGGGGCCGAAGCCAACTTGCAGAGGCCCCTTAGACATTTTTATGTATTGAGGCACCAACCGACAATTATCCCTGTATGCACTACGCAAGTGCACCCAAGGACAATCCCCGGTTGGTGCAGGACTATTGCAGAACATGGAAACAAAATAAATTGGGCTATGGGTTTGGGTGGCTAAAGTTGACTGGTGACCTGGAACTATGGAAGGACTATGGCCTCTGGCTGATCAATGTTTTATATGTACACGGAAAAATGGCAGGGGGTGACTTGCACACTCAATAATGGGCCCCCGAAAACAGTCGCTAGCACATAGTGACGTAGCGACAAGCGGGCAACATGTCCTGAGGTGCTTGAGGAGTGGAGAGGTATTGCACGGCTTTCAGAACAATCTCAGAGCCCGGAAGATGCTCAAGATCCCTACGAGCACTTACTGGAATACTTCCTTCCTCCGAGCACGTTTGCTCTTGCGAATCTCCACTCTAGCCGGCCAATTAAGGCAAGAATGAGGTGGGAGCTCTGTTCCTCGTTAGTGTTCGAAATTCAAGGTCACTGCATCCGGCAGGACGCAAGGCCGTCCTTCCGAAAGAGCTTCCAGCAGGAGAAGTCATCGGGCAATCTATCATTAAAGCATGTATTTGATTAGGTAACTTTTATTTTCGAATATTTTCTGAATATTTATGCTTATGACGGAGTTTCCCCAATTACTTGGCAGAGTCCGCCTACGTACCACCTTTAAAAAAAATGTGTTTATTTTCAGATTGACAACAGTTACATTGACGTTTGTAAAAGTAACTGATAACTAAGGAATTGTTATTCATCATTAATATTCAAAACATACAATTAAGTTAAAAGATCAGCCACACGGTTTTTCAAATCAAATCGAGCTTACAATAAAGTTCGCCACCTTGACCTTACCGATATTGTCGGCCGATATCACCCCGTATGTCGGCCGATATCGTTGTCGTTCAGGCTGACGATATGTCGGTGTCGTTATCGTTGTGTTCATCTCAATTCATTTATTTCCGGTAAATAACACCCAAACATAAATTCATAGAAATCCTCATAACTAATACCTATTATAAATGCGAAAGTGAGTTTGTTTGTTTATTAGTCGCTTTCACGCGAAAACGGCTGAACGGATTGGGATGAAATGTGGCACATGGGTGGACCATGCCGGTAATACGTTTCCGTGGAATAATTTCCGACTTCCACGCTAGCGAAACCGCGAGCAAAAGCTAGTATAAAGTAAATCATTAAGTCAAATAAAATAAAATTCCTAAAACAACAATTCCTTTTCAGATTCTCAGTTATTTCAATTAGATACACCTTGTACAGCTCAATGGGAGAAGTGTTCATATTATTATACAAAATTGTAGCGCACATATCAAACCCTTCTTTACGGAGTAGGGAACATCCCATCGACAACAACAGTGCTTTGGGAAATGTGAAATCAATCCCAATAGTATTAAATTAAAACTTACATAAAAATTGCATAGATATGAAATATTGTATGTTCCTCAAAGTGCAACACATTTTTGTTCCGGTTAAAAGGTACCTACTTCCAGAAAGATTAAGTAATAATTTAATCGTACAAAGCAGCACACTTTTTCCTAATAACAAAAATAAATATTCTTATATAACGTCAAAAATACACTGTAACTATACATCGTGTGGAGCAATCGTAGCTCGTGAATCCACTAAAATGCGTCAAGTTATTCCTTATCAGCTCCAATAGTTATAAATGTTTTGTGGAATCGAAACGTCAATCAATTGAGAATAGGTAAAGTCATCAGTATGTGTGCCTCGTGGTGGGACCACGTGACATAAAATCACATGATAAAGCTCGGTGACTGCCATTTACTAGCTTATCTCGAGGCGACACACAGTGGGCTGAAACGGGCCGATAAAGGACTTAGCATTTAAAAAAAAAAAGTTTCTTTTTCTGAAATTTTAAATATTGTGTTGGATTTATCTATCGATTATAAGTAATTATTTCTATGAGGGTCGTTCAGATAACTTAGTATTTTCGTAGTTATAAATATCCAAAGTAATTTTTGTATGAAGCAAAAGAAAAAAATGTGAAAATCTCTAAATTCTAAAATTTTCTCAAAGAATAGACTCTACGTATGCATAGTACGTATATTTGTCCTATTTTAGCGCCTATTCTCGGGTTGCGATTTTCTGCGATTTGGTCGCAATTTCAAATTTTGTTCTCTATTCCACACCACTATAGAGGTTAAGAACTAGGCGCGTTTTTTTTTTATGTAGTGGTCTCCCCTTTAGGCCTAATCCACTAAGGACTAATAAAATAAATAAATAAATAAGTAAAAATCACAATCACTACTGGCCACTGCACTGTTTTAATTTAATCACTGTCAAGGGTATCCACATTAACGAATGCAAAATTTTCGTATTCGTCATCATCAAATGTTTCCGCTTGTTCAATTACTAATAAACTTTGTGCTTCTACTGACAAAGTTTTATGTTTTCTGCGAAGTTTGTGACGTTTCGCTGAGATGAGTGGATCTGAGCTGGTCAATAAATTATTTAAAATGTCTTCATTTGTAGTTTTTCTACTGCATTTCCTGGAATGGTGTTGGCGGTACCTACGAAAGTCTTTATTTCTAGCTTCAGCAGCTTCTTCAGATAGCTGTCCAATTGGTATTAGACCAAAACTTTCAATAATAGCTGCACCATGCATAAGAACTTTATGAACACTTGAAGGCATATAATACCAGCTATATAATTTCAAATACAGTTGCATGGTCACTTGAGCATATTCGTGAAATTTCGCTGTGTCAATGTGGTAACCTGATGAAATTGCCTCTAAAATGATTGCAAATCGCCTTATTAATTTTTCACTAACACCAGTTATCTCAGCAGTCATGTTTGGATTTGCAAAAAATCTTCTAGCAATATTTCCGTCATTCGTGGAGCCGTGCCCTTGTTTAACAACATCAATCAGAAGTCCCATTCTATTTTTAAAAGCGTCTTGTATGTCTTTCTTTCTTCTTTCTATGATGCACTTGTTGTCTCCCTTTACTGTCCATGTCTGTATCGTTAATCTGTAGGCTATATGCAGAATGCATTCCATCATTCGTATCCAGGTATGCAATGAAGACAATCCGTATTTACAGAGATCTGGATCAGTCGGTTTTGATGCAATTAAGGGCAAATTATTCATCTCTGTTGGAGTGGCTTTACAAATGTCGCATCTCTGAGATGAAGTATCACATAAAATTGATGTTGCTTTTCCGTCTATCATAGTCATTAATAAAGAGTGTGAAATTTTTATTTCTCCAACTTCTGTTTTCACTAAATTTACAATCTCTTCCTCAATAGCACTTTTTTCCCGCAATATCGTTATTTTATTTTCTTTCACAAATTCGAAAAAGATTGGACGACACCAATAAGATGAATTTGGTGAATCGTTTTGCCAGATAACTTGTTCGCCGCACACTAATTTTATTGGCACTAAACTACCCATAAATATGCTTGAATCGTCAAGTTGACTTTCTTGTTCATCGTCTGTTTGCATTTTTTGTTTGTAATTGGCTTGATTAGAAGCACCGTCAAATCCCCACTTACTGATTAGTGTAAATTCTTTACAACCACTATCTATGACGAGTGACGTCATTATTCTTGTTGTCGTTATATCCAATAGAGCTTGTAACTTTATTTTAGCTGAGGTTTCTGTCACTGTAATAGCATCTTTTGGTGGATAGCATTTCTGTTTCGCATGTTGCACTTGATAATAAGATGGAAATATATTAGTCTTTTTCGTTAACACTTTTTCTTAAGGTATTGTATTGCCACTTGGTCAGCTTAAGTGATAAAAATAACCCTAAAGCCTCATCCGGAGAAAACACAGGTTTTGTTTCTTTAACAGATATGCACTTTTTAACTTGTTTTGCATCTTGGGGATTCTTTAGTAAATGTTCTAGTATTTTAGCAACCTCCTCATTCCCATCCGCTTTCAACTGCTCAAAATATGCATATTTTATTTCGTCCGAAGATAAATGAAAGTTTTCTGCACGTCTTTTTTTCTGTTTAGGCGCTAATTCACAAAAAGGTTTTCTTGGGCTTTGTTCGGTGGAGACACCGACAGAAACTTTTGATGGTGATACATACTGAGTTGATGTACTCGGTGCTGGTTGATCTTCATTACTGCCTATTAAACACTTAATAAAGTCTGGCCATATTATGTTTTCTTGTAACCATTCACTATTTTTAGTTCTGAATATATATTCTTTACGATAAGCGTTTTCCCATCTTCTATTTAAATTATAACAAAATTTTGCACAAAACAACTTTAAGGTCTTTTCGTGATCATCACTTAATTCGACTAAAAATTTAGACCTTATCTCACTACACAAACTGTCATTATTTTTAATACTGCCACTGTTTTTTAAAATAACGGAAAGATCAAGGTTTGTCACTAAATTTTCAAACATTTTCACAAATACAAAATAACAAATAAGTAAGTAATGAATGTGTGGGGGTAGTGCGTCTATTATGGTGGGTAATAGAACACTGAAGTACGTTTGAATGCAACCGAACATTCCGTAGATACCCTATCGTTGCACCAATCACGTTACGACACGTCATAACTTGTTGTTGCGCTCGCGCACTCTTATCCCTTGATTCCCGGAAATAAGTCTCAAAACAAATTACGTCATACCTACCTATGGTGGTGGAAAATGTCGAACATTGTTTTTTTTTTAAAGAACTAAGTAGGTATTGAGGTTTTCAGGCCGTTTAGTATACATTATTTTCAATTTCAATTTAATTGGAATAAATTGCTTAACTAAAATAACATGACTCTTCATACAAATTTGATATGGCTATGTCTCCGAAAGTACTCGTTAAATAAAAAAAAGTCAAAGAATAAAAACGTTTTAAATTTATGCCTAGATACCAAAAAAATACATTTGATCTCTTAAGACCCAACCTTGTAATCCCAGCCCACTGTGCGACACCGCCGCTACAATGCTGAGTAGTGTCCTTTGCAATATGGAGTTACGTAGAAATAAGGCAATGTATAGAGTGCCGCACTCTATCCCTATCGGATAAAGTGCCGCTAGCGGCATAATACTGGCGTTGCCTCGGCCGTAAACATTGCATTGACATTATTATTATTATTTGGTTACACACACTAGCAGCTAATTAGCTGATGCGTGTGTATCAAATAGCTTGGAGATATTTAATCTGTCCAGTCGATTCTTGAAGCAGTTCAGTGAGGGAGCCGTCACAACACTCTCCGGGAGCCTATTCCATGCTGTTACAACTCGGTTAGATAAGAATTGCTTCAAAGGCTTCTTAGATGAATTTTCCCATAACTTTAGGGAATGCCCACGCAAATGTTTGTTGGCATTCAGAGTGTAAAGGTCTTGAAAGGTCATTGTCACTAGTAATTTTTTTTTATTGTTGAGGCTAGTCCGTCGCCCGTTGTATTGATTGATCTCACTCTATACACTTCTTACTTCTAATGTAATATTACTCTTCCCCCATAGCAAATAGCGGGATAGTTTATACCCTGTAATTTGACCAGTCTTATAGGGAATATCTATGCAAAATTTTACTAGAATACTCGTATATCCGTTAGAATTTGCGTGATGCTGGAACGAAGAATACGAACATAATGTAATATTGCTCATCCCCCATAGCAAATAGAGTGATAAAGAATATTTATGCAAAATTTTGACAGAATCTGTCCAGTAAAATTTGCGTGATGCTGGAACATACATACAGACAAACAGATAAAAATTATAAAAACTATATTTTCGGCATTAGAATATTAATCCCAGACCTCGTAACAATTACTTTTTTCAAAAATATTCAATCTACAGTTTTGACTTCGCTACCATTGTATTATACGAGTATGTGTAGATATTATAAACGCGAATGTAACTCTTTTTGAACACACGGAGTAATGATATGGCAGTATGGAATTAGTAAGTACTATCATGGCAGCAAGGAATTAGTATGTACTATACAGACAGGGCGTCCCACGGATATGCTACATGGAGGGAAAGTACCTTGAATATTGTAGATGGAACATTGTACTGAAAGAAGACATTTTTTAAATTTATAAAACAATTTAAACTGCATTCATAGATATTTAAATAATTACATGGTTGCACCGGGAATCGAACCTGTTATATGAGAAAAATAATCAGCTTGTAGCTTTATCATACAGATCGAAAGGCTTCATCATAAGGATTATTTTTTGCTAAATGGGTGGTTCTACTCAGGAGGGACGAAAATGAAGTGATTTTTGGCACAACATTTTTTGGAATAAGGTCAGAAAAGTAGCTTGACGTCTAGCTAGGTCGTTTTTTTACTGATCTCAAACGGGCCAGTCAAAAAACTAAAATATAACAAATTTATGACAATTTAAAAAAAAAATGGGCCCAGGAGACTGAGGCTATGAAGAGGATACTGAGTATTGATACAAAAGAACTGAAAAACCGTTGTAATTATTTAAATAAAATGATGTTTTATTAATAAAAATAGTTTAATGGCATAAAAATAGTGTCTTCCATGGAAACTTCTATTGTAAGACCTTGACTGGATGATTTTTATTTATAAGTTCCTGGTTACGCTCTTTTTCATGCCAGTGCCAATCTAGGTGACACATTTTGTGCATTTACCACTTGCTGCTGCTAATTTTCATCGCAACTACATGGCTTGTTTTCTCTTAAAAACTTAATTGCCGCTTTGACGGCAATGCACTTATACGCACTTAATGCACTTATACGGCAAATTTAACTGTGCTGAAGTCACAACCGTGTCCTTTATCTCAGCCAGATCCTTCTGCAATATCAAAATACCTTTCAACAATCTCGTTACATCGACGTGATCGAAGGTAACCGGTGGTAGTTTGGGCAGCTCCTTCGCCACAAATATCGGAATTTCTTCAGGATCAGCTTGCTTAAGTACAGATATTATGTCATACAGGTCAAGATTTGATTTTCCGCTTCTTTTTCTTGATATATTACGCTGTTTTGTTGTCAAAGCGTCAAATAACAGATTTATTGCACTTTCTATGTCTTCCACCAAAAACCCGGTTGAACAAATTCGAACTAAACTTTCCTCGTCCATAACTTTAATATGACGGAGTTATGATACAGCTACCCTCAGGCACGTTAGAACATAAAGATGAGCTGTACTGTTTAGTTTACGATTCTGGTATTGAATGCTCGTTAGTAAAAGAGAGTTGTGCAGCCAAATTTATTGGCAAACGAGTTAACCACATTGTTGCGTTGACTGGTATTCGTCAAACACGTGTATTCAGCACAGAACAAATCTTATGTAGCGTAACGATTAGCGAACAGGAACTTGAGGTTTTGGCGTTTTGAAAGGACACTAACGGCGATTTCGTGTTATTAGAAAATGAAGAGAGAAATCAGATTAAGTTCAGAGGTCCGTTTAAGATAGCAGAACTTTTGGATGCTGACCGCTATACGTTGAAAGCTTTAAATTCTAAGGGTACTTACAAAGACGCTTACGATAGGTTAAAAAAGATGCCAGTAGGTCATGTATCAGTCGAACTAGATGGTGATCATAGTGGTGATGAGCAAGCCTAAGTTATGGGAACACGTGAGTAGGGTTCTCTATCGGCCGTATTGTGTTCGACCGTACCTGATGTTATTACGTAGTCGTAGCCCGGTAGAAATCGGTGTCTCTTGAAGCAACTCAAGTACTTCGTGGGTGCGCGATGTGTGTTTCTCTGGTGGAGGTTGGGGTCTGGAAAGACCATAATTTTGATCCATGCGCTGGATGTGTGAGAACAAAGCGATTGTTAGTCGGCTGGAGAGCCGTGGCTCTGGTTGATGATTTTTGCTATGATTAGTCAAAACTTTGTTTAGCTTATTTAGAATTACCTATTGTTTTGTTTAAACAATAAAAATATTGAGGATTACAGTTTTCTGATGTCGGAAGTCATAAATGGTCAGAATTGGCCGATTCAAACAGGCACTGTTGTTGAGTTTTGGTTGCAGGTTAACACACGAGGACAACCAGGATGGCCGAGTCGGAAATACGTTACTGAGTTGACTAATCGGGATGCCGGCGCTGCCTAGCGGCGCTCGACAGGGTCTACAACATAACTGTCGGACCGGCTGGCCCAGACTTCATGAATGATGGCCAAGCAATGAAGACCTTTAGAAACTGTCGCGTGTTTTGTAAAGTTTTGTCGTGTACCTACAGTGTGTGAAGTGCTAGTGTGATCAATGTGATTGAAAATTATAATTTGATCTGAACTGCAAACGGTTTTTCTATTGCGCAAATAATCAACACTACCCATAGTACGCCCACAGTAGTTAAATTGGCTGATAATAACGAAAGAGACACAGACCTTTCCTCCATCAAACATGCTCCTTTTAGAAGACGGTAAAAATAAAAGATAATTAACTCAAGTGATCAGAAAAATTTAACAAAATAGATCATGCCTTCCGCATCTAGTCTGGCCGTCCTAGCCAACTTTTTAAGGTCGTTGGTGTATCTAGCTCAGAGGAGAATAGAAAATGCCATATGTGGAGAATACAAAAGGCCTAAGTTCAACGCAACTTCATATTATCTCTCTCGACAATTAACATAATCCAACATCAATACATCCCAAAAGTCTGATATTTGTGGAACATGGTTCTGTCGCATACCATAATCTTCCAGTATTGAAATAAAGCATTTTATTTAAAACATACATAAATAACATAGTCGACCTCGAAATTGCCAAACCAGTTTCGACTAAAACTTGAAACTTTAGTAACTACTACTATATACTTCTACTACTACAAGGGTAAGGCTGCCTGTCCACTGGAGCGGAGAGGAGAGGAGCGGAGTAGCGGTGTGCCAATATTAACCAATTAAATTGGATAAAACATTCGCTCCGCTTTAGTGGGCAGGGATTTGCGAACTAGTTTAAAAATTGATACAAAACTGGGAAACGGAGCGGGGAAACGGAGCGGAGAAGCGGAGAGGAGAAGCGGAGTGGGGAAACGGAGCGGAGAAGTGGAAAGGGGAACCGGAGCGGGGAATTATTACTAGTCGCGTGAACTCGGTCTAGCTTTGCACTGCTCCGCAACCTCGCTCCGCATCAATGGACAGACACTATCCGCAAATCCGCTCCACTCCGCTGCCATTCTCCTCTCTGCTGCCTCACTCCGCTTCAATGGACAGGCATCCTAACACTGAAAGTTTTTAGAACTGACTGGTTAAAAACAAATCCAATGAAAAATTTATTAAAATTTCAAAACAACCTGATGATATTATTGAATTTATCTGTCATTTATTCCTATAAATTGGCGGCAATTTGAAAAGTGCGTGTAGCTCGTGAAAATTAATTTTATATATGATTTCTTACGAATTTCGTGGTAGTCTTAGTCAACAACAAAGTTATGATAGACTTCGATGATGAAGCATCACGTGCCACTGTTTACAACTGGTTTAATAAGTTTAAGCGTGGTTGTAGGAAACTCACTGATGACCTGCGTGAGGGATGTCCTGCAACGGCGACAACTGATGATAACATCATTAATGTGTGGCGCATGATAGAGGGTGATAAGAGAGTGACCTACCAACAGATTCGGGCACTGGTATGAGTCAGGTCCAAAAAATCTTACATGAAGTTATGTACAAAATGTATACCCCATAATTAGACCGAAGACCAAAAAAAGCCGTAAAACGGCGTGAACTTTTGGTCCGTAACTCAGTGGTTCCATCGAATGCGACGTTGGTTAGAAAGGAATGGAGAATATTTCCAAAAAAAGTAAAGGTTTAGGAACTTAATGCTTCATTCGGTTTTTATTTTCTAAGAACTTTCAGTATGTCTTACGTATTTAGATTTTTTAAATAATACAATTTATTTCAGAGTATACACCACACCGGACTTGTTTTTTAATATTGAAAAGGTTCAATATTAAAAACCGGAGGTATTTGGACCCCTTCGATTGGGCAGGAGCCGCTTCAAGGCAGCCCCGGCCCGCTCCAGTCTGGGAGGTAAACGTCGGAAATGCTCCACGAAGTTCCGCAGGCTATCGAGGGCGAGGCCCAGATACTTCATCGTCGACTCGACACCGATGTGAACCCCTCCTACCGTCATCTGGCAACCCGACGTTGGCGCGTTCCGAGAACCATTAAAACACATGGCCCCGGACTTGTGAGGGGCCACCTGCAAGTTTTATAATATTTCTTTTAAGGCGCGGACTGACTACGATTTTAAACGCTACAGCTGCACTATACGGTAGCTCAACGACTAAAGTAAAAAAAATAAGAAAAAAAAGTTTGACCGCAATATCTATTTCACAATTACAATGCATTAAATAAGGTTGAAAATTTAATAAATATTTGGTTTGACGATGTGAGCAAGCTGCGAATGGGCATTTATTTTACAGGTTTTATTTAGATTTAGAATATACACATTAAATTAAATAATTGTCTGGTTAAAGTTTTAAAATAATGTTTATTCTATTGAATTCTTAAAAAAAAATGTTGTTATCGCTGAAAATACAGAGATGTTTGACACCAAAGTTTATTTTCGTGAAGTATTTTTTATTGGGAATATCAAACTATTTTCGACTATTCTATTCAGTTAAAATTTTTCTTTAAAGCCTCTGTCCACTGTATTTTTTGCGTCGTATATTTTCATTGCGTTACGTCATACTCGACTATCCAAAAAAAACAGTTTTTTGTGAATATTGAGTAACACCGCACCTTAACATTCTCAATGAAAACTACGCGAAACATAAAACTTACTTCTATTAAAAAGTTAATTGAATCGATGTATTATTGGTTAACGATTAAATTCTATTGGTTAAGTCTAATCTTTATAACATAACATCACGCCTGCAACTCACTGAAGGCTTAGGCAGAAGTGTACTTAGTATGTAGTACATCCATATTCCGCCAGTTATGTTTAAGTCCCATGAAATAGGGGCGAGCCTATTGCCATCAACTGGACACAAATTCAGACTCCGGGCTGTTACTGATAAATTCCTGATATAAAAACCCAATAACACTTTGCCCGATCTGGGAATCGAACCCAGGACCTCATGCTCAGCAGCAGCGCTTTTGACCACTACACCAACAAGGCTCTTCCTGGGGATTTTTTATAATTTATGTAATGAACAAATTGTGGTTGTGGGTTCAAATCCGGGCAAGTACCAATGTGACTTTTTCAATTCATATGTACTTTCTGAGTTTGCCTTGGACATTACTGACATGGGTGAAGGAAAACATCGGGAGGAAACCTAGACTTATAGTTAATATAATTCTGAAATTGTCAACCCGTCTTGAGCAAGCTTGGTGATCAATGCTCGTGCCTTCACTGTATGAGAAGAGGCCTTTGCCCTGCAATGGGACAGTAACAGGCTGATATTATTATTTATTATTTTAATGAACAAATACACTTATATAATTTATGTAGTAAACACGAATGATGTAGCCAATATTTTGTAACAATATTTGGTTTTAAAAGAGTGTCCGCGGAGTTTCTTTCCCGTTCTTCTGCATAGGAACCTACTACGCTTTGGAATGGTTAACTAGATTCATTTGTCTGACTAACCACCTCCTTGACAATCCAAAAGTTTATGTATAAGGTGAGGATGAGGATGTATAGTAATTATTTATTTACTATTCAAAATAAATGAATGAGTTTATATAAGTTTTGATTCTAATTGTCTAGATTTCCTCGCGATGTTTTCCTTCACACATAAAGGTTCTTTAACAGTATCTCATATTTCACAAGACATGTCCCACTCGGTCTCACATCTGACATATAGCTGCTCTTATTAAGTGAAAAATAGCTCTATTTTCTACGTGACTGCAAACTCCGTACAAATATAGACTTTATGGACTGAATTACAAGCTCCATTTTACAAAGTTGATTGTTTTGTAATGCCAGAGAATCCAGTAGTGATTTTGTTTTGAGACATCATTTTGGGAATAAGTTTAGATCTTGCTATTTGGCAGCATAGGGATCTTGGGGTTATTCATGGGAAAACGATGGAATAAATAAAATAGAGGACATTGTTAAAATATTTTTATTTAATTCTTTTATTTTACCACGTCCGCTCACCACAACGTACCTACCTGAAAAATAATAACTCAAAAATATTTAAATTATAGGATTAAGTGGACAAAAATAGGGTGGAAACGGTGGTTGGTAGTGCTGGATTATAAATAGAGCATAAACAATATTATGATAATAATTATTATAGAAATGGTTTATAAGGTCGCACGCTCGCTTGGCGGCTCAGTACCAGACTGCATTGGAGTCTGGCTCGCTACCCCAGTTCTTAACGACAGGAGTTACCCACCTGCTCCATAAATCTGGTAGCACCGCGGAACCCAAAAATGATCGATAGATAACTTTATAGACCGATCACATGTTTACCCACGGTCTATAAAGTTCTTACATCTATTTTGAGAGCTAAAATTAACAAACATATAGACACTAACTCCATCATGTCTGCCTCTCAAAATGGATGTAGGAATGGATCCCGCGGTACTAAGGAGCTACTCCTCATTGATATGGCCATTAGCCAACAGGTTCGTCGTTCCCGAAAGGATCTTTCGACATGTTGGATAGATTATAAGAAGGCCTATGACTCGGTGCCACATACATGGCTCATGAGGGTGCTGGAGCTATATAAAGTAGATGCAACTCTGCGCACCTTCCTGTTGTCGTGTATGGGGCAATGGAGGACAGTCCTTCGCTATCCAGGATGTCGAAATATCCAGAGGAATAGCGAACCAATAAGGATAGAGCGAGGCATATTTCAGGGCGATAGTTTGAGTCCGCTCTGGTTCTGCTTAGCCCTGAATCCTCTAAGTACACTGCTGGAGGGTTCAGGCCTAGGCATCGGCTGAGGAGAGGTGGTCAGGTTATATCTCACCTCCTCTACATGGATGACCTAAAACTCTTTGCCCCCAACAATTTGCAACTGATGGAGCTACTGAAAGTAACTGAAACTTTCAGTAGCGCCATCAGGATGGAATTTGGTGTGGACAAATGCGCGGTCATGCATGTAAAGCGAGGGGAGATTGTGGAATCCGTGGGAACACAGCTCGCGGATTCCATAAACCTTAGAGCCCTCTCCGCATCCGAAACCTATAAGTATTTGGGTATGTCGGAAACATTGGGCATCAATGTTACTGACATGAAGCAATCGTTGAAGGAGCGCTTCTTTGGCCGCCTGAAGAAAGTACTTAATAGTTTTCTATCAGGCGGGAACAAGGTGCGAGCCTTCAACGGTTGGGTCATGCCGGTTTTGATGTACTCTTTCGGCATACTCAAATGGACTCAGACCGAACTCGACGCCCTGGATAGGAGGGTCCGTACGCTGCTGACTGCATATCGGATGCATCACCCACGGTCATCGGTGATGAGACTGTATATCCCGCGAAAGTGTGGAGGTCGAGGCTTTTTAAACGCTAAGACCCTCCACAATCGCGAGATATGCAGTCTCAGGGAATATTTCTTAGAAGCCGACGTGGGGATGCATCGAGATGTGGTCGCGGTAGACAAGGATCTCACCCCACTCTCCTTGGCTAAAGAGAACTGGCGTAAACCTGTAGCGCTTGACACTAACGATCGCAAGGAGGTATGGCAGAGTAAGGAGCTTCACGGACGCTACTTTCGGGCCCTACATGGACCCGATGTAGATTTACTAGCGTCCGTAGCCTGGCTGCGTTTTGGTGACCTCTTTGGGGAAACCGAAGGTTTTGTCTGTGCAATTATGGACGAAGTTATGAAGACGAACAATTACCGGAGATTCATTGTGAAGGACGGGACGGTTGACATCTGTCGGGCATGCCACCGTCCGCGAGAATCAATCCGACATATTATCTCCGGCTGTTCTCGTCTAGCTAATGAAGAGTACTTGCATAGACACAACCTTGTAGCCAGGATTATCCATCAGCAACTTGCTCTGAAGTACAGTCTTGTGGAATCTGAATTGCCGTACTATAGGTATGCGCCCGACCCAGTTCTCGAAAATGGAAATATCACTTTGTACTGGGATCGATCCATCATCACTGACAGGACTATTGTTGCCAATAAACCTGATATAGTGGTGGTGGATCGAGTAGAGCGGCGCACAATGATTATTGACATAACGGTTCCGCATGACGGGAACCTCGTGAAAGCCGAGAAAGATAAACAAATCAAGTATCTTGACTTGGCTCGCGAGGTTGTCGACATGTGGGATGTGGACTCAGCGATCATTGTGCCGATAGTCGTATCAGCCAATGGTTTAATTGCCAAGAGCTTCGACCAACACCTAAGGAGGCTCTCGTTGGGCAGCTGGATCAAGGGCTTGATTCAGAAAGCGGTACTCTTGGACACGGCTCGCATTGTCAGGAGGTTCCTCTCTCTGGAGCCCTGACCGCCGGTAGCTTGGACCCTGTTCCCGATACCGGTGGGCTACTATTTTTATATTTTTAAATGTTTTTATATTATTTTATTCTAATATTTAAAAATATAATTTATATGTATAATATAGTTGAATAAAAAAATTATTATAATAATCCCCTGCCATTTTATCCGTGTATACCATGACATTGATCAAGTAGGGTATATAGATTTTCCATAGTTCTAGGTAACCAGCCCACTATAGCCACCCAAACGATATAGCTCAATATTTTTTGTTTCCATGTTCTGCAACAGTCCTGCACCAGCCGGGGGCTGTCCTTGCGTGCACTTGCATAATGCATACAGGGATAATCGTCGGTTGGTGTCTCATTCCATTAAAAATTGTCTATGGGGCCTCTGCGAGTTGGCCTTGGCCCCTGGTACGCCTTCTAAAGGACCGGGCCCCAGGGTCCCGAGATATGTAAACACATATATATAATGATAATAATATTTAACGTTTATGAGTGAATTTTTGACCCAGGATTCTAACGCTAAAAAAGAAGATTTTGAATAACTTCCCCGTATCTACATAACTTAATGCTAAACACTCCCTGGATAAGGGTCGTCTGAGTTTGCCTACAAGTAAATTGGCTAGCCCTCCGATTGACATGTCTGTCTTTTAACAATTCATGCCTAAGACCCTACAGCTATTTTTATTGCACAATATGATTGAATCATTTGTAGACCCTTGACAGAATCCCGAAAGACTGACAACCAGTCTTACCAAGGGGTATCGTGTAACCTAGTAACTGGATTATGGAGGTTAGATATTCAGTCGCTTCATGTAAAATACTAGTATTCAGCTGCATCAGGTTAGACCAAGCAGATGATGATGATGATTGAGTCAGCTCTTGCTCTCACACGATCAATTATTTTTATATCAAACAGTGAAGGGTCATAAACTTCCCTGCAACTTCATTGCACGTACGATTCCCATTCTTCAAGTAGGATGTAAGCACGACTAACTCACATGCAGTGTGAGTACTGGAACGATCGGGATGGTGCATCCACGTAGGCATTCACAGGACCGAAATTTGTCCGAAAACACATTTGAAGTGCTTGCTAAGCGTCTCTTTATAACAGAGCTTGCTTCTTTAATTACAGTTATTAAAGGACATATACTTCTTTAAAAAAAAATCATTCATCCGCCTACCTTGTTCCCAACGATTTTTTGGTTGGCTTCCAGTGACTGCCTATCTGAACTCCACAACCCAGTTACTGAGTAACACGATACCTCTTGACCTGCGCGACTGTTATGTTATTACTTAGCCACGAGCCCTCATTCAAAGAAATTAAGAAAGAAAATACTTATTTATGTGCACCCAGTAAATAAAATACGTAGAGATGCGACATATAACTTTTGAGTATAAAAGTCTGAAGATCTGTGAAAAGAGAGATGAAAAAGAAACGTACACAATAGTGTGTGAGAACATTATACAGGGTGGTGGCGATTCAGACACCTGCACCCGTCAAGTGGGTGTTCTACCCGTCATACTAAACAACTTTCACCTTTAAGGTACCGTTCCGTAGCCGACCGCAGCCGGCAACTGCAGGCGACGTGTCGACACGACTGGCTTCTATGAATTTCTATGAAATACCTTCCGTAGCTAGCGACACGTCGCCTTGATAGGAATACATAGAATAAAGTCATGTCATGGTGCCACGTCGCCTGCAGTTGCCGCTTGCGGTCGGCTACGGAATTGTAACTTTAAACATATGTCCGATTTTTGAAAAAAAAACATTTCTATCAACAGTAGAAAGACTATTTCGATACACGTCTATAAACGTATGATTTTTTTTACGAATTTGTATTTGTATGTGTTTCATAGCAAAAGTTGTTTAGTATGACAGGTAAAATCACCCCCTTGTCGGATTCAGGTCACTAAATCGCCACCCTGTATAGAACTATTACAATATTACGTTTCTTTGGCAGATGTCATACGTAAACACAGTATAAAAAGCCTTACTAAAGTGGCATAATTATTATAATAATTCAAGGAGGTTGGAGATCATTTGAATAATGCTGTCCTTGGAGAGACTAATGCCAGAATTAGCATATTTTCATGCATCCTTAATTTCTTGTATAATGTTCAGTTCTGTGCATTTTAAGGTACCTAGTAATTTTTTTACTGGCAATTAGATATTCGTGCCTTTAACAAAGCTTGTTTTTTTAGCGTGGAAGGGTTCTTTAGAATAAAAATGCAATTTGTTATAGTGTTTTATTGGGGTACTTAACCCTTAATTTGGCAAAGAATAAAATGCAATAAAATCTTTCTTTTTTTTTGGAAATGTATTGTAGACGTTTAAAGGTGTTACAGAAAAATAATGAAAAAAATATGGAAGCTTCGTGTTTCCTGAAAAACTATGTATATCACAGCATACGTTGCCAATTACAATACAAATAAAGTATATAAAAAAACAAGATGAAAACGCCTAGAAATTGCCAGCTTTACTAGCTTGACAATACCTAGGACATTTACCAGTTAAGAAACACAGATGGCTTTGGCAGTTCATGCATAACACAGACTTTAGCTTGTGCCTACATCGATTCTGAGTGCATAAAATAGCCAATATTATCATAACTTGATGATTCTACTGGGTTGGCTTGTACACGCTTTGGATGGATGTTTGTCTGTCTTTTCACGGGTGCGTCTGAACATTTTCAACCCCTCGTAAAGCTCAAATCAAAAATCCTTGTGGAGCATCCATTGGTTTTGCAATTTTTAGTAACCTTGTCGGGATAATGGTATATGAGCAGTAGTGCCTAGTGGTAACGGCCGCGACTTGCTAGTTATAGGTTCGAGCCCTGACAGGCGCTCTAGTTTATGTAAATTATTACATCACCACTGCTCTAAATACGGTGAAGGAAAACATCGCGAGGTAACCGGCATGTCCTAGAACCAATAATTCGAAGGCATGTGACATCTACCAAACCGTAGTGGGCCCGCGTGCTGGATTACTGCTTACGGATCTCACCGAGAAGAGGCCTGTGTCCCAGCAGTGGGAACATTATAGGCTGATGATGATATGTCAACCATGCTCACATCATCTATGATAATATATGTGGCTAAAAAATCCCGCAATTCATCTTGAGTCAATCCAAGAGAACGTATGAACTTGAAGAAATAACCCTGTCAAGTTAGGTCTAGAATATCGGTGTGATCTGAGTCTTCTTCTATAGTTGCTTAGTGCCGAAAAACTGCTATTTTCCATTGATAGCTCAGAGTGGACTTCGTGATTCGTCTTGGCCGTTTAGTAACAGAAACAGTGTGACGTTGCGATCTGGTATTTCTGGAACGCAACTTGGAAGAAGCAGTTGCCCTCATGCGAGCTGCAGCTAAGCGAAGAGTCGTAAAACCACTTGCTGTTGGTTCAGGCGATGCAGGGGGTGTAAGGGGTGCAAGAGTTGCAGAAGTAGAGGGACTTGCTCGGAATGACGGGACATCACTCAGTATCGGCACTTTCTCACAATTTGATTCTAGAGAAGGGCTTGAATAGCTTTGAAAAATTGGTGTGAGTGGAACATGCTGGGGTAGGGTCTAAAATATGAAGCCTTTTCATAAACTTTCAATAGAAGCGTACAGAAGAAGTTGACATAGAAACCGGGATGTGGACTGCACACGTAATTTATCATCAAGGTCAGAATGTTCACTACCGTCAGAGGATGCATGCTCAGCAGGGACAGGCAATAAAATTCTACCACCACGACTATGAAATTTTTGCTGCCGACAAAGAAAAAAAAGCGTGCTAGAAAACCAAGTAACCCCCAAAAAAGCAACCTCAAACTGGCAATGTATGCCGTGTCATACAAACAAAATGGAGGGTGTTTCATGACAAACTTGGCAGTGTATTTCACAGCATACATCATATTAGTGATCAAAATAGAACCATTTTATATAATAAAAACTTTAAAAAAATTATCACACCCATTCTATTATACAATAAACCATACATTTTAGTCATTACACCTATCCTAAACTATGTAATATTAATAATAATAGTATATATGGACAACACAGTTGACGTTTGCCGGGTAGCAATTTTTTTGAAGTAATTTCAAAATGGATGTTCCTAGACGTGTATTTCATTTTTGCTATCAGATAAAGTTATTTTTGTAATATGAATAAGTATATTGTACTCTTAATTGGTGGTGGGTACTGACGCAAACTATCACCTAGCAGTATTTATATCGTACTGTTTAGTGGTCATCCTATATAACACCGTATATAGCCGCTACCAAACTATATATATGTGTATGTTGTATTGCAATATGTGGCTAGCTAACCACACTACCTCGACAATTGATCATATATTTTATTCTTGCCTAACTGTTTATTTATTTTTACTTCGATGGTCTTAGTTTATCATATGTGATTTCGAGTTACAGCTTTATTAGCTATATGTACGCGGGCACGCTCATTATGCCACTTTATGGCTTTTATTCCGGTATTAAGTTCTGTTTAGGTTTTGAGTTTTTATTTTCGCTTGAGTATGGATTTCGATTGTTTTGTTGGTTTATTGGTGTGTGCTAGCTGTCATTATGGCAAATAATGTTATTTCCTGTTTTGTGTAATTTGCATACGAAATAGTATAGAATCAAGTTATTTTTTCTAACTGTCTATTCACAGTTGTGCTGCTGAGGAGTTTGTTGCGCCACTTCTTCTTCCCAGCTAAAGCACTAGGAAGTGGTGAAGGGTGGGCGTTTTGGGGGACTGTCTTATGTAATTTTGACGTTCGAAAAGTGCTGATTCTCAGCCTAGTTTGAATAAATGATTTTTTAATTTGAATTTTATGGAAGCAATTATTGGCAGATCAATTTTATCCGCTGCAGATTTTAAGCTTAGTAGAATTTAAGTTAGAAAATCTATAGTCCATTAGTTACTTAGTTGAAAAAAAATAACCGACTTCCAAAAAAAGACACTACAAAGTCAAAAATTACTTTAATTTCGGAAGTTGGTGGCAAAAAACGAAAATTCAAAATCAAATACGACTTCCGGAAATAAAGTTATTGTCTTTTTTAAAGCCGGTTGTTTTTTTTTTTGTCTTTGATAAGGCATCAGACTCAGTAGAGCTTCAGGATACGATAATTTGTTATATTTAAAAGCTATATTTTTCCACTCTGCAGCAAAGGCCTGCCTATCCTTCTTACACTTCTCTTCTTCTCTTTATCTATACTCTGATTATTTATGTCCTAGACTAAAGTGACATTTGGTGCTGGCATAAAAATAATCTAGTAAATAATCTAGTTACCGAGTGAATCTCATCAAGGACCACTGAATCATTCTCGGCAGTTGGACCTTCACTGTTCTCATGTTGTCTCTGTAATATTAATTATTTATCGTGTTACTTATTTAAAAAAAAAGGTCAATCACAGCTGTCATTTTGCTTTAGCAAATAAAAAACCTTAGTTTAGGGCTTCTAAAGATGTATGTTTATTGAAGGAGTCCAGCAAAAACATGGGTGAAGTGAACATAAAATGAGCTGTCATCCCACCAGTCAGTATAAAATGTCGCCCATGGGGTTCACTAATGTTTCACCAAAACTCCATTGACAAATTTTTAGTTTACAACCAACGTTTCGTATACTATTTATTTTACAAACAACTTATTTCGCAAATATTTTATTTTATTAACACTCGTTTTAGAAACATTTATTTAGCAAATTCTTCTCTTTACAAATGTTTCGCATGATATTTAATCATTTATACATTTTTAATTTAATGTTTAGATTCTTTTGAAAAAATCGCAGTACTAAATATCATTATACATAATAAATTTTAAAAACCAGTCACAAAGGGATCATGGTTGCAATTTTCATTTGGGTCTGAAGTTCTTTAAACCTACAAAAACATTTTTTTTTACATATTCTAGTCGTTTTTAGCACTCGCCGCGGCACCGCTCGCTTCGCTTGCTCGGCTCGTGCGTAGGGTTCACAGTTCTACCCTAACCTAACCTAATCTTTTTACAAGTAAAAATATTTAACCTAATCTAACTACATAGTTCGGATCCGAGTAGCCTACTAAAATGATATATTTTTTCTGTTAGCACAAGTCGTTTCTGGCATTTAAAAAAAATGGTTTATATATTAAATTACCCTTTCGCTTATTTAATGAGTTTCATTTTCAGGAAATTGCGTACTGCAATATGTAAAACGTTTTTATTCCAAACGTTATTTTATGAGATGACATGAATAAAAAACCGGTCGAGTGCATGTCGGACCACACACGATGAAGGGTTCCGTAGTTGGGATGAATTTATCCCCAGAACAAACTTAACATTGTAGTTGAAAAACGTGTTCTCCCATACGGAATGTATGGGAGATCATGGTTTTCAAAAGTTGGTTGATTATTTCTCGTTAACCTGTACAGCCTACTTAGCTCTCATAGTTTCCTTTTAATTTCGTTATATATACTACTGCTGTGAATTTTTCACAAGTCCAAGTACAACCAAAGTCAAAGACAACGTACGACACGCTCGCGAGCGGACGTGGTTGTGTACGCTCTGTGTATAAAAAAATCATTTTAAAAGAAAATTACTTGTTTTATCTGTCTATTTTGTGCTAAGCCGTATTTAATTGTCACAAGTAACGTAAATTATCAGTGAAAAATACATTAAAGTGCGTAAAACAAAACAATAATAACATTTCAAGCTCTAAAAAGTTCGTTAAGTGTTGTGATTATCGGGCAGTGACCTTGCGTTTGAACTAGCGGTCATAGACCGCTCGATGAGTTTTTGTTATAAGAACCAACAGAACTTTAATTTCACCACTTAATTAACAGCGCTCTTAGCCTAGCTGTCTGAGGTGCTACACGTAGATACAGCGTGTCGCAAGTTCAAATCCGACTGACACATATCACTTTTTGTAAATCGGATTGGATTATAAATCGCCAGCAGCTGTTCTAATAACAGTCTCTACTGACTGGTATAAACTAAGTACTAAAAGGATTTACTCAACAAACATAACCAGTTAATATGGAGGATAACAATATCACTATTCGTCGGAGGCAAGAATTAGTTAACCTGTCATGTACTTCGTTACCGGAAGCACATGATAGCCCGTTATCATTGAGCAATAGTCTAACGAGTTTACCAGAGTTGCCTATAAATAACGACATGGAGGTAATAACGGAACTAAGGGATATAATAAATGAATTAAGGGCTCGTGTGGACAGTGCAGATGCCGAAATTGAGAAGCTTCTATCAGAAAATACGTCTCTTCAAAAAATACTTAGGGAGCAACAAAATAAGATCAATAACCTCACGCTGATATGTTCTTCGAACAAAAGAATAAATAAAAAGAATATTAGACGTAGTTCAGTTCCGAGACAAATAGACTTTTCTAGCAACAGTGGTACACCAGTTCCATCGATACAAAAGTGCCTTAATAGCCATGACAACACAGATGACAAGTTGGACGTTTCTATGACACAAAATAGTAATTCAAATTCTAATTTGTCAGAATCGGGCACTAAAGTACAAGCCTGTTGTTCCTCAAAAGACAAGTTACACCTATTGCAGGACGACATGCATAACACTGAAAATTGTCTGAATAGTTCCACTGTTACATTAACAAAGACAAACAGTGGTGCTTTAACACCCACAAAACATAACTTGAACTTGAGTTCGAAAAAAAACACACAAGATCAAATCGACAAGAATTCAAGTGAAGTACTAATGGATTTTGTTACAACATCGAAACACAGAATTGCTATATTCGCCGATCAGACTGGATACGGAATACGAGAAAATTTACAGGACTTGGTGGGAGATTCATTTCATGTGACGTCATTCATTAAATCAAATGCGCCTCTTAGTGATATATTAAGCTCGGGTTCGTCTATGTGTAAGGATTTTACCGACTCAGATTTCGTGTTATTAATGGCAGGTTCCAATGACAACAATCCCCTACAAGTTTTAAGCTCTCTACATAACACTTTGCTGAATATGCCAAACACAAATATCTTAGTCGGCAGGGTCTATCGCAACAACTATTTAAATGTTTTGAAACTAAATGATATGTTAAAGTTTATCTGTAATAACTGCAATAATTCAAAATTTATTTTATTAGACGATGATCATGATAATTACCGCGGAACTTTTAATAAGCAAATTGCTTGCAAGTTGATATATAGGGAAATACTCCATGTGAGATACACAGTTACCTACTCTAATTACAGGAAAAATGTGCTCAATAATAAGAAAAAAACATTAAAAATGCAATCACGAGATGCATGCATACAAACAGATTGTAATTTTGACAGCAAGGAGAAATTAGACGATAAAATACCCCGATTATTAATAGATTCTTCTACTTCTACACAGGTTAATACCTCCCCTAGCTTTGGCGATATCGCTTGTTTTCGAGAATAAAGTAGAATCACGAAATCGCAAAAATCTTTCAGACCCCTTGCAGTCGGAGCCAATCTGTTTAAAATTATTTCACCAAAATGTATGTGGTATAAACAATAAAAAACTTGAGCTTGAATCATATTTTGAAACTTTTTGTAAAAACTTGGACTTTGTCTGTATAACAGAACATTTCTTGAATGATAAATCTATTAATTTATTTCAATTAAGCAATTATAACTTAGTATCATATAACACAAGGACCAACAAAAAAAGAGGCGGTAGTCTTATTTTAGCTTATATGAATAAAAAATGTGAAAATATTGATGCAATACAGAAGTTATACAGATCAGAAAGTTTTGAGGTTTGTGGTGTAAAGGATCTTGAGACAGGATTGAATATTTGTTGTTGCTACAGAAGTCCCAGTGACAAAAATTTTGACAGTTTCTTAAGAAGCCTAGAAAAATTGTTAGAACATTTTATTGACAGGAAGTGCGTTATATGTGGCGATTTTAATGTTGACATACTTGCGGAAAGTAAAAAATCTTTAGAATTTATAAGTATTTTATCATCGTACAATTTTAGGCACCTTATAAATACTCCAACTTTTATTCGAAATAAATCATACTCTTGCATTGACAATGTATTGACTAATCTTTCCGATGATGATATAGTGCAGTGTTTGGTAGATCATAATGGTTTAGCAGATGGCCATGGTGGCCTTCTTTGTAATATAATTCTTGATAAGATTGATAAAAAGACAAATGAATCTGAACATACCATTTTAATTCATAAAAGAACATTCAACACAAAAAATAATGCTATATTTAAAAAGTGCTTTCAAAATACAAATCATAATATCGTAGGCATCAATACATTTCTCAATTATTTTAATAAAAAATTTCGTGAGTGTTACCCAAAGAAAACCAGTAAAGTAAAGCTGAGGAACAATAATCAGATAAAGTGGATTACCAAGGGAATCAAGGTGTCAAGCAAAATGAAAAGAATATTATGTTCGGGCAACACCATTAATACTAGTGTTTATAACTATAAAATGAATTTTGTAAGGATTTATAGAAGAGTTCTAAAGCACGCACGAAAGTTAGCCATATCAAGTCATCTCAACAAAGCAAAAAATATATTAAAGGAGACATGGAAAATTGTAAATGATCATACAAAGAGAAAGCAAAACAAAGTTAGAAGAAAACTTGTTCTAAATTTTGACAACAAGGTGGTTACCGATCAGCAAGAAATAGCAGATACTTTTGTTAATATATTTGTGTATAAATCATCACTTTTAAAAACAGAAGAAGAAAGAGCGATTTCCTTCCTAAGAAACTCAACATTGAGAGTAGAAAGTGAGATGACATTCAGTATGACGACACCACTGGAAATAATAAAAATTGTACGTAAGATGACAAGCAAATCATCTTGTGGGCACGATGACGTGCCAATATCGGTGATCAAGGATAATATAGAAATATTAGCGTATCCCCTATCTGAGTTCATTAATAAATGTATTGAAGAGTCTGTTTTTCCTGAACAACTTAAATTGGCAAAGGTGGTTCCGATACACAAAAAGGGTACCAGAACGGATCCCAAAAACTACCGGCCAATATCCTTACTACCAATTCTATCGAAAATTTTTGAAAAAATAATGAAAACTAGGTTAATGACCCATTTACATTTAAATAGAGTAATTAACTTTAAACAATTTGGATACCAAAAGGGGATAGGCACCTCAGATGCCATAGACAATCTTGTTAATGACATTATTAGTAAATTGAATAACAAAGTGAAGGTAGCTGGCTTATTTATTGATTTAAGTTCAGCGTTTGACACAGTAGATCACGAGCTACTTCTGGCTAAACTAGAACATTATGGCTTTAGAGGAAAAGCGTTAAAACTTTTGACATCTTATTTAAAAAACCGTAGAATGTACGTAGAAATAAAAGACATTAACTCAAACAATTGTGACGTAAAGTGTGTGAATGAAGTAATATATAAGTCAAAGATGACCAACATAAGCCGTGGGGTGCCTCAAGGCTCAATCTTAGGACCAATATTATATTTAATTTTTACAAATGATTTACTGAATTTTATGAATAATACCCAACCCGACGCAGGACTTGTAATGTTTGCAGATGATACGAACGCCATAATTGGGTCGCCAAACTTAAATGAGTTGACAGAAAATGTAAATAAGTGTTTAAAGAATCTTTCTGTTTGGTTTACAGCCAATAATTTAATAATAAACCCAATTAAGACTAATGTGGTGTTGTTTAAAACAACGTCACGTAACAAAGATAGCATAGATGTCAAGCTCAAAAAGGAAAATATTGGACTGGTGAACGAAGTCAAATTTTTAGGTGTTTATATAGATTCCCTATTAAATTGGAAAAAAGAGCTCTCCGCCATTGATTCCTCAATATCTTCAGCTTGTTACGCGCTAAGAAGCCTCAGGGACGATATTGATCTAAGGCAGCTAAAATCTGTATATTATGCATTAGTAGAATCCAGGTTACGATACAGCATTATGTTTTGGGGTAGCAGTTACGGGTATAATTGCCAAAGAGCATTCATACTACAGAAACGTGCACTAAGAACTATTGTCAGAATCCCACAACGAGAATCATGTAAAGAATATTTTAAAAAATTAGGTTTTTTAACAGTACCAAGTTTATATGTTTTAGTATTACTCAGCCGCTTTGCGAAATACATACACGAGCACGAATCACAAGAAGAACGTGAACTTAGGGAAAAAACTAGAAGAAACGTTATAAAAAATAAAATTGCACCGAAACTTAATATTGCTAAACATTGCTCTAAATACCAAGCAGTGGAATTATTTAATAAGTTGCCTACTGACCTAAGATCACTGATTTACAAAGGTACTCTATTCAAAGCCAAACTTAAAGCATTCCTGTTAGATAAATGTTTATATTCTATATCTGAATTGGTGACAAGTGATGGTCAATAGTATTTATATTAATTTACCTTTTTGACATTAAATATATATCAAGACATTATCCGATTTTATGCATTTAATAGATTAGATTTATAAGCATTTGGCATGATAATATTTACAATTTAAAATAATTTATATAATTACTATTTACATTCTATTGACACAATATTTATATTATGTTATTGATTTTATTTTTAGTGAAATTACTGTTTGATATTCATAATTTATTGTTTTTAATGTACTACCTAATTCAAACACAATGCGAATTGTTATATGAATAAATAAATAATAAAACCATTTAGCTAGAAGGGGGGGGGACACTTGACTCTAACAAAAAAAATCAGTAAATTTTTTGTTTTGAACCCTAAAAATGAATAGTTTGTCAAATAATACGTTATTAAAAAAAAGTTTATCGGATAATTATTTTCTTAAGTGAATTATTTGGCAAAGTTGTTGTTGTACAATGATGAAATAACAAATCATGTTTTTCTCAATCGTTATTTTTGTCAAATGAAAATTTGTAAATTAAGTTTTGGTGAAATGAATGGACACCCGCCCATGGGCATGAAACATTATTGAAAATTAACTTTAAAAGAGGGGGTCTAGCTTTAATATTTTTCATGTTATACAATTTTTTATTTTATTAGTAGCGTTAGCCATATCTCCTATGTTATTGGCTCGATTTGGATTAGTTATTTTATCGGATTAGCTAACATTTTTTAATAAAATTTGTCGATTATGGAAAAAAAAAGACATTTTTTTCAAAAAAAAATCAGTATTTATTTAAAAAACACAATTTATAAAATTATAGGGGGATATAGATTTTTTTTTAATAATTTTAGATGGTTTTTAAAGTTTGGACCCCCCTTTTAAAGTTAATTTTCGATCATTTGTCTTGAATATTCAGAAAAATTCGGGCGTGCACATGCCCATGGGCGACATTGTATTCTGAAAAATCTCACGGTGAGAACTTTGGTGACGTGAGCTGTCAATAATGTTCATCCCTAGCATCAGTGGAATGATAGCCCACTTCACGCTCACTTCACCTAAGTTTTCACGGTGAGATTTTTAGAAAATATATCGGCTGATGCTACGGATTTACAATATTGATAGCTCACTTCACCTAAGTTTTCACGGTGAGATTTTTACAAAATATATCGGCTGATGCTACGGATTTACAATATCGATAGCTCACTTCACGTAAGTTTTCACGGCGAGACTTTTACAAAATATATCGTCTGATGCTACGGATTTACAATATTGATACCTCACTTCACCTAAGTTTTCACGGTGAGATTTTTACAGAATATATCGACTGATGCTATGGATTTACAATATTGATACCTGACTTCACCTAAGTTTTCACGGTGAGATTTTTACAAAATATGTCGGCTAATGCTACAGATTTACAAAATTGATAGCTAACTTCACGTAAGTTTTCACGGCGAGACTTTAACAGAATAGATAGGCAGTTCATCACGACATCTCCATCTGGGCCCGTCGGTATCATCATCATCCTCAGCCCGTCACTTCACACTGCTGGGTATAGACCTCTCTTTTCGCAAAAGAGAAGTCAATGAGGTCTTTCGGGAGGAGAATGCGACTGGCTCAAGTTCGAGCCTGATCCAACAACGTCTTACAAACTAAAAAAAATCCTATGTTGAAAGTTGTTCAGCTCTTAGTTAATGGGCATGCCCATGCCGTACGCAGGTTTTATTAAGTAAAACACAAATTCATTTTATAGTCACAAATAAATATATTTTAACATTCGGCATATTTTGAGTGCAGCAGCCGCACTAACACAAACAAGTTGTCGCTTGCCCCATGTAGCTCATTACGCTCGTAAACGAAGAGCTCGCGAGCGAAATTAATGTTCAATTTTCAGCCAAGCGTTATGTTGCCACTCGTGCACGTTTCTTAAACCACTTATGAGGGTAAATTTAAATGAAAATTAGCTTTACAGTTTAATTTGTTGATGGTTTGATGTTGGTGTAGCGAAATTTTTTGTGGTGGATGATCTTTAAATGTTTTGAGAATGCATTTTTGTTGTTATCTGAAAAAGTGAAGGTCGATATTAGAATTAGTGCCTTTTCACACGTCCAGGTTGCCGGGTACCCGGCTGTAAGTATATTCACACGTACCGGCGAAGGATAACGTACATGCCCATACAATTATTTCATATTTGTTCTTTTCAATATATGCCTTTTTACCCCACTTTAGTTTCTTTTTAATCGACTCAGTGTTTTCTGCCCGTACATTTTTGAGCACTCTTCTTTGTTAACATGTTTGGAAACTAAATTATGAATACAGGGTAGATTACTCGAGAATATGCAAACTATTTTTACCCACAAGCAAAACTATCACACACAAACAAAATCAATTAGACAAATTCACAAAAATCATGATGAATCTTCCCTTATCTTCTCTTCTCTTCTGTTGGGAAAAGCACGCGCCGACTAAAGAATCAGGTCGTTTTGTGAACTCACGGCTAGTGACGACAAAGCGTACTGATTCTAATGCCGGCGACGAGCTTCTCTTCTTACATCTTCTAGCTTTTCTTCTTAGATGTTCTTTCTTCTATGTCTTCTTATTTTTTTTCCGGGATCTCTGAAACCAACGTAGAAAATTTTATGTTAACTCTCAATCAGACTATGTAAGTATAATTTGAATCCTACTTACTTTTTTAACCCGTCTGCGGTGAGGTCCTGTTTATTAGTATGTTTGCATGTTCTGTTTTCTCATTGAGACTAAACGGTCGGATAGAAATTAGGACATCGTGCCAAGTGCTTTGTCTGGTCTTTTAATAGATTGCTACTGTGTTTATTTTTTATTAATAAAATCATTATGTGTTCGCTTGGTACCTGAGTATGTTAAAGAACCCACAGCATGTTTCTGTGTTCTCATTTAAAAAGTCATGTGACACTTAGTTGCGGTCAGCTTCCAATTAATATGCTATAGAGAAAATACAAATCAGTTTCTAGGAAGTGTATTTATTTTATACCTACAGTCTCGAAAGCTTGCCAAGAATAAAAAAGCGAAAAATAAAGCAAACTACCCAGCTGGTTAGCTTTCATAAAAGCATATTTATAGAATGTGGCAGATGCGAAAAACTTGGCTGAAGCAATGCCTTGCCTATATTCAGCCCAAATCAGTAATCTAATGTAGCGAGCCTTATTTGATATTTCATTATTTATCTACTACCGAATCAATCTACTAATTCAATCAAATATCTCTATGATTCGATCATTTCGGTACTCGGATGAATCTGGAAAAATATTTCCTTAGGGCAGAATAAATACGAAACACCTAAATACTGGACCCGTACGCTAATATGACACATCAAATTTAAGAAAGAGACAAGTTGTGTGGAAGTCGGTAATGTATGGGCATGTGATGCGCGGAGAATGGAGAAAATGTCGTGAGAAAAGTTTTGAGTATGAATGTGGATATAAGAGTAGGGGAAGATCAAAGAAACGATGGAACAACTGTGTGAAAGATGATATGGCTAGGAAGGGGGTGACTACCGAGATGACAGGTAAAATAGAAGTATGGAAGAAAAACCATATTGCGCTGAACCTAAATAAATTGGGATTGGGCAGGAGAAATATGACTATAACATTGGTACAAGTAACAGGGACAACATTCTACAAACCCAAAGTTTTTGTATAACTCAACGTGCCATATTTACAGCAGGGTACAATAAAATAAAGGCCACAAAGTGTGAGATTAATGTTATATAACAGGCCATGGCCTAGACGAATGTGATTGGACTGGCTTAATTACTGAAGTTCCGTTAGATAGGGTCGTAGGAAAACTAATAGTTAAGGGTGAAGCAAACCCTAGTGAAAGTTTAGAAAGAGATTTCGTTAACAGTTGAGCTCATAACTCCGGACCGAAGTTCGTTTGGATAAAAAATGTTCTAAAAACTTTGTGAACTGGAAAATTATTTTCAACTTCTCAGTCGTAAGATGGATGATAATGTCAATTTTAAAGAAAAAAACTAAAGACTAATTATTTCGTTATCTGGTGGATTTACATACAAATTAGCTTATACATGAACAGAAATAATAAAACCGTCTTATTAGCAGTTGTTTCTTTTTATTATTTGAGGTTCACGTGGCGAGAGACAGAGAATACGTATAATGACTAACTTAATTTGAGAAGACAAAAGTATCGCGGGTAAAGAAAAAAGGCAACATCTAAATCACATTGACGCTAAAATTTGATAAGTAAAAATCTAGAATATTACCTACGTTATTCAAAATAGAGGTAGATAAAAAGACATCGTCAGTGAATGATAAATTGGTCTTTATTTAGCTAGGAATAAATCATAACTAATAACAGCTTATAATTCTTTAAAATCGTACAATAATGAACATACATACAATAAAATACGGATATTGCTAAAACAGTTTTTATAGAGTAGAAAAGAGAAAATAAAATTGGACAACACTTGGCTTGGCTTTGTTCCAAATATTCAAAATAAAAGTTACATTTGTGGCAATACATTTAAAAAGGTTTTATTTAGTTCTCTTGTGATGGCGATACAAAAGGTTGTAATAACATCACATAATACAAAATTAACATTTGTCTCTACAAATCTTGGTTACATGAAATTGACCATTTCCAATCCAATGTAACTGAAAATGGTAGTTGCATTAAAACTAAATGTCGTACCTCCTTGTTCAGAACAAGGATGTAAGATATTGATATCAAAGTATTGTAACTGAGTCACGCGAAGTCTATCCAATTTTTATTATCTTAAAAGAAAGTCCATTACACGGGCTATGCACAAGTTATTCCAGAAATATAAAGGAGATATTACATAAATATCTAACAGTAAGAATAATTTTATTCTGAACCCATGAAATACTCCATTTTCTTTTAAAATTATCTTAACAAAGAAAGGGAAAGATAACGTTTGTCAGCCATTTAAAATGTTTAATGCGTTACGTGACGTTTTTGTATAACTTTAAAGTGACTTACATACATTTTATTCTTATACTAATTATTAATTATAAATTTTAATTATATTATAATTTAGAATATTTCAGCTTCTTGATGTTACGTGATAAAATTACTATAAAGCGTTAGTTTAAATGATTTATGTTCTTTTAGAAAAGATTGTAAATTTTCATTTCTTAGTGGTTGACCCAGATTTTTATAAGGTACCTACTGTACTTTCAATAATCTAACCCTTTTCAATTTTTGCTAAGAGAACAAGAATCATTTTACAATTATTATAATACGTTGAAATTATATTAAATATTATAGTCTATTATATTGTAAGACATAATATCAATTAGGGTAAGATGATTCTAATTTCAAAATTAGGAACTGTATGAACCGCGTAGGTTAACAATTAATGCGATCAACCTTAATTCATATCATGTCTAGGCACTGTTAATAATTATAATGTTATTACTTAAACTATTTTACAAAATAAAATATTACTATTATTATTTCGAAAGACATTTTATACTTTTTCTTTAGAATAAACATCGGGAATGTGAAAATAAAAGAGCAAGAATGGGTTTCACATTTTTCCAAGCGTGATAATAACAATGAGCTTCTCATTAAACAAAACATTAGAAAAAAACGGATTAACATTTAACCAAAAACTAGATGTCGTTCTGCATTTCAATTTTTCAATATCTTGATTGAACGGCGTAATATCTTGGTCACGGAGAAACTATTTTTAAATCAATCACGTTAATTCATCACCAAAATAATTTTTCCCATCCTCCATCCCATCCGTATTTACAGCAAAAATAAAATCTTTCCTTCTAAGTCTCTAACATTAACATCCCCATAATCTGTATCTCCGTAATCCAATCCCGTATAAGCTGAATCCAAATTAGACATGGTACCTTGAGTGAGGCGTTTCGCGGCTGCCCACACAATTACTCCTTCACTGTCCGAAGCTACATAGGTATGTAGACTACTAGCGAGAAATGAGTTAAGCTCAGCTGAAGTGACAAGGTTCTTTATTTGGCTCAAATGTTTAATGTTTGTTTTTGGTAAAACCAGGTTTTGTCTCAGTCAGTAGTATTTGGTAAAAGTCATGAGCCAAGTCTACTGCCTTTCGGCTACCTGGGTGCACATTGTCACGAGCTGCAGATATTTATGGGTTGGCATCCTATAGTATTCGTCTTAAGGAGTCACAAAGCCCCAATAAACTTAATATCATTGAACAGTCAATTTAACACTTCAAAATATAATCCTAAAAATATCATAATATCATTCATATAAAAAACAAACAATTCATTCCCAAATGGTTTCCCATATCAAAAGCAAAATCATGTTCTCAAACTTAATTAACGAAACTTCTGGAACAGTAATGCTGAATATTGGATTCGTAAAAGTTATCAAAATATATATTTTATTAAATAAAGAGGCTCACAAGGTAAACTGTACTGAATATTAAATGAGCTTGTTCTCAAAGTGTGATCACGTAGTCTCAGGTACATTTTAAGCATCCCAATGTGGTTTCAGGAATGCTATACGGACGCTTAAGTTTATCTATTTATGTACGATAGAATAAGTCTGCGTTGGTCTTAACATTTATTTATAAAAAGGATGCCACTACAAAATGTATCGTTCATCTTGCACCATGTTATTTTGACTTTTTGGGTACTAATTAGTGCCAGCCGATTCCTGCCGGGGTCGCGGGAAAGTCCGAAATCCTGGCAACGTACAGGCAACTGAAGGAACACGGGTGGACTTTAGTCAGTAAGAGTCTGACACGCCTTCGCGCTTCGCCCAGAGCGGGAGAAGTTTAATAATCTCCTAAACAAAAAAGCAGTAAATAATGTACTCTTAAACACATTGTAATGAAATCTTGTCTCGCTTTGCGACCTGCAATTGAGACATCGCTTTGTCACGAATCAAAATATTTCAATACAGAATTATGACAAAATTAGTATCATAATCAGTGATCGGAGTAGGTAGATTGAACTGGGGTCATTGATCCGAAACGTATATATTACTATGGACATTCCTCCGGAATTGGTGGATTATTAAAAAAAAACCGGAACTTATGTAGGAATTGTATTCTGCCAGAGTGGAAGGAGTCATTTGATGATTTGCCATCCTCAAAAAAAAGGTAGGAATTGTAATAAAATGAGCAATTTTATTCTTTATTATTCTTCCTATTTTTTTTTTTTGTCACGATTTGACAAAACCCAACGACCAATCAGAACAAAGGATCATGGGTGGTACAGTAGTAATAATATCACTACCAACATTAACAATATTTAATTGAATCCGGAAATACCGGAATTACTTTCCGGAAAAATGGCTTATCCATGTTATTCTTTCTGTGTGCATTTATGATACAAGTACTAAAAATCAATCTACCTACTCCGATCACTGATCATAATATATATTTGGAATTTGCTTGAAAAGATAACGCAAAATTCGTATTCTATATTGTCCTCTGGTGTTAATTTATGAACTTATTGTTGATTGCCCAACAGAGTTACTGAAAGTTTCTCAGTCTTAGCTTCTTTTGTATCATTACAACCATTGTTATAGTGATAAATAACACTGCTGGAATATTTAAAGTTGTTTATTACACAAAATTCCTGTTTAATTATATGTCCTTGGTTAAAGTTAATTTTATTATTTCTGTTCTGGTGCTGAAATGCTTTTAAGTAAGTACTTTGGTTTTAAATGAAAATAATAACAAGTATAAAAATAAAAATGCTCTCAGACACAGTGTTAAAACTTGTCAAAAGAATGTAAGTATACTACGCCTATTCTTGCTCTTTTATATTTGTATATCATAGAATCGAACTAATTTCGTGAACTAAAGGAATTTATATAAAATGAAACAATTAATCAAGTATCCTATTCACTTAAAAATAATACAGTGAATATTATTATTTTGTACATCTATTAGTTACAGCTAGATATAGAAAAAAATTTGATTGTGATTTACTTAATAAAGCGTCAATCGTGAGTGATAATTATTATTCTATTTACATTTACATCTATTGAAACCATATTTTATATTTTGCTCTATAATTTTACAACTTTGAGGATCATATAAATTCAAAGACTAAACCTTCGGTACTTATAAAAAAATCTTAAACTCAGCTGACAAATAATAATACCTATCTTACCTATTTCTGATAATCCCATTTCTTACTAAATGTCCTTCAAGTTACAGTCAATTGAATTTTAGGAATGTGTGGAAGATCTGATTTCTGAACAAATTTTCATTTTTAACAGCTTTAAACAAAAAACAAACATTAAAATTAACCACATACATAGCAACAGACTTGGAAAAATTAAACTTAAACAAAACCTCATGTTTATGTTTTTTTGCCTTCAAAACAATGATGATGAAGAAAATCTCAAGAATGAAATTGATTCTTTGAAACAACCCTTTAACTTAATTGAAAACGGAGGTCCCATGAGTGAGCAGATAAACTTGCTTATTCACTCTCTCGGATTTACCCAGGCACCTACCCATTAAGTATCTAAAGATCCATAACAAAACAGTCTGCCAACGCACCCCAATCATAATAAAATACGCATTTAAAAAAAACATATAAACAAAGTAAATTTCATTTTCACTCGAGTAGACTATTAAGAATGAGTTTAGTATTAAGCGCAGTGATGGATTTGGTACATTAACTAAATTGCAATGTAAATCATTTGAACGATAGCCATTAGCGTCGGTTTCGGTCATTGTTACAATCTAACGCTCATATGGTGTTTATTTGAGAGGAACTGTTAACGCAGCAGTGGATGGCAAAATTTTAGTGATGGGTATACATTGGCAACTATGTACTGTTGATGACAAAAGTTCTTCTTTCATTCGTGTTTGGTCGTTGTTTAAAACTTTGTGAACACGGAAAGTATCGAGCATTTTGAAGATATTTTTTTTAATGTTTCAATGCCTTTCCTTAAAAAAAGGGTATTATCGCTTTCATGAAATATCTTGGACTTTTTAAGAATGCCAAGATACTATTGTTCGTTTTTTAAGACGAACTCGACTGTTTTATTTTCGGATGTTCTATAAATACATTATAAGCAAAAGTGTCTTCGATTTTTATTGTTTTGTAGTCCACTACATTTGGGATAGATGTCTCCTTTGGGGACAATACCTTCGAAATCTTCAATCCTCAATCAACTGCCTCGATATTTTATATGGTTTCTTTTTTTTCCAATGATACTTTATTTTTGGAGCTGTAATTTTATTTCAGTTTTTTTTTATGATACCGAACAATAGTTTTTTCAATATATTTATTAGACTGGTCATATCAACTTTATTGTTTGGTGTTGTGCTAATAATATTAAATATTGGAATAGATATCAGTTTACCTTTTCCTGAATTCATATTGCCAATAGGGATGATGCCAGGGTAAATAAAATGAAATTCTAATTAGTCCGTCAGTCAGATAATAAAAAAATATTAGACGCGTATTTTTGCTTTATCATATTAATAAAAAAATTACTGATATAAAACGCATTTTAGGTTGGGTCGCTACGTCACTAGTATGTATAAAATCTACATACTCGTGACGTCATGGCACATTTTACCTCAATGTATCGCCCTAATCTTTAAATCACGTAAAAAAAGAAAAAATACGTGGCCAATATTTCTTTATAATCTCAAAGAAAGACTAAAAAAAATTATTTAAAAGAGTTTATTTAAAAGTATTCCTTACTCGATTTTTCATAAACCTCGAAAGCTTTATGAAAAATCGAGTAGTTTACATTGTTTATTTCTAATACAAAGTGGTTCTCCATTTCAGTTGCCGTCCTAATTCGCTGCGATGTGGGGACTATTTTGCATGTTTATAGCATAAAAGGCAATATCCATACTTACAATGATTTCCTTTACAGCACTGTGGTGGAACATCTGCTTTTTATCATTGAAGGATATTTCTTCCTATTTTTGTCTGTTTTAAAGAATCGCTTTTATTTTTCTAAATATTCGCAAAATAATCTCGAAATTACGTATTATTGTATTTTTCTTTGAATATATTTCGATATTTGGTAAATATTAAGTATCCGTCACTGCATTGTAACCGGGACTTTTATAAATAGTGATTAGGGCCACAGCTGTTAATGATCTACGTATCTTCAACACGTTTGTTTGTTGGTATTCATTGTTGTTAAGGATATATTGAAGTATGAATTTTCTTGCAAAATAATATGTAGAAGGTAAAAAAAACCTATCAATTGTTTTATATTATCTCAAAATATCTTTGGGTAAGTTAGTCCAAACAGGACTGTAAAATCTAGTTAATCTTTTATTTTATTTCGAATAGTTACATATTCTAAATTAAATAAAGGTAACAGGATAGGTAGCCTATTGACTCAATTCACATATTTTTTAAATAATCCAAAAGTAAGCTACATATAGTTTCCAAACAAAAAAAAAAACTTAATAGTTCATTAGTAAAGGCGATTGATTAAGACAAAGCAAATTCTTTTATTAATTTTTCATTATTATTGATGTAGTAACTTCAATTAATGACATTCACAGTTTCTCTCTTTCTAATTCTATCATTACTAAATCATTGAAAGATAAATAACCAAATTATTTAACCTATTTACAAAGAACATAATGTTATTTGATTTATGCATTCTTCATCTTATCAGATCTTTTTTTTTGTGATCAATTGTCTGGCATCAACTAAGGAAAATTACATTGAGGTTAAAGGTAAAACAATAGCAATAAATTACCACTAGAAAATGAATCAATCTAAAACTTTTGAATCAATCAAACATTTTTGAAGCAATCAGAAACAGAATTTGAATCAATCAATCGGTCGTAATGTTGGTCTTACAGGTGTCGGAGCGGTCAGCGCGCAACTGCCGCGGTGATCAAGACTGCTATAACCGATAGTATTGTGAGAGGCCGCGTTGCGTACGCGCTGTTGCATTCGTCTGAGTCACAGCAGAAGGTCCTTGCACCCCACCATTCTGGAAAAAATAAAAGGTTTTTAGTATGATAAAGGTAAAATAATAACTCACCTAGTGAAGTAAGCAACAAATGCCTTGGAAAACGATTGGTGTAGGATATGATTAACCACTGGCAGACAATAGAAACTACCACTCATAATCCTAACATATAAATCGAGTCACGATCAAAGTAAAACTCTTATGATTCCACTGCAATCGGGCCGAAACGGAATAATAACAATTATGAATGGTTTGAGACGACCAAATGAAATGATTGATTCATATTCCAAATGATTTATTTATTCATAAAACCAAGATTGCTTGATTCATTCAGGATCAATAAAATTATTGTTCTTATTTATATTTGTGGGTTCCCTTTGTCAGCAATGCGATTGTCGTACGATTCACAAATAACTCAATCAATGATTAATGTGATTTTAATGAAGTAAACATTCATAACAGCCGAACCGCGGTTGAGCTGTCAAAATCAGAATTAATTACTTTTCGTGCGACTCGGGACAATCAAAACTCTGAGGGCATCGGCACTTGTATATACAAGTGCGTTTCAATGAAATATTTAAAAAATCGAACAGAATAATTCAAAATATTAGGTTCTAGTTCAACTTAGTCGTATGGACATACTAAGGAATATGTTAATGAGAATCTCATATTCCGTTTTCACAGTTACACGTTGTGTTTGTAAGTACTTACACTTGTTAGCTACACCACTTATGGGTGAGGCCTATTTTTGTCGGTTGTGTTTTTCGAGACCTGTAATTGCAATTTACACACTCTAAGGGCCTCCACCCACTGGCGGCACGGCAGGGTAGCGGATCGTTCGGCATTACTATATGCAAGCGCATTCTGATGGCAACGATGCATAAATAAGATATATATAATATGATATAAGATATATATATGCATATATAAGATGCCTAAGGCATGACGCGACGTCCTTAGCCATTATCATTGAAATTTCAATTTTATTGTCATACTATTAAGCTATATTCCTACAGACACACACACAGGTCCTAAAGCGAAACTTTAAAATATTATTATGTTCGATGCTCGAGAATCCTTTGCTTTTAAGGTACGGTGCCTTTACCATTCCGTAACCAACCACAGGAGGAAACTGTAGGCAACGTGTCCCGGCGTCATGTCGCGGCAACACGTCGCGGCATCTTGTCGCTGCAGTCATGATTCTGAACCCGACCGCAGGCGGCAACTGCCCGTATGGCAGTCGGTAGATAAAAGACAGAAAAACGTGACTATCGCTCCAGTGTTGGCGGCACTATTGGTCTGTGGTCAGGCTGCACGTGTCGCCTGTCACTCGCCCATAACTGCCAACGACGTGTTGCTAGCTACGGAAGGTATTTCATGGAAATACATAGAAACCAGTCATGTCACGGCGACACGTCGCCGGCAGTTACCTCCTGCGGTCGGGTAAGGAATGGTAGCTTTATAGCGACCATCAAGCACTGAATTTTCAAATCCCTAAAATTGGCGCCATCCACACAGTATTAACATAATTATAATGCGACAGTTAACAAAATCGATAACCTGCAGTTTTAACTACCAGAAACACATGTCGCAAATCTATCATTACTTTAGTTCATTATTTTTACAGGTACAATACAGTGTGCACCTAGTTAGCCATTATAAGTTGATATAATCTATCAGGCTATTAGATTATCAGGCTAGATCACGTGATGTCCGTTATCTTTCTGACTATGCAGGCAAGCGTTATTATACACGTATTAGATGTTCTGATAATACAGAATGAATCATATAACTAGTTTAGTTATGTACTGTTAAAGTTTTAGGTATATTTTGATGAATAAAGTAGTAGGTAATATAAAGTTACACCTTTTCTCATGGAGAAAATTCACCGACCACATCGTGGTGTACGCCTGTTTATAATCAGACTATGTTCCTACTACTGGGACACAGGACTTCTCTTTGTGAGAGGGGAGTTCGTTCGTACATCGTTGACGTTTTTGAAGAGCGAATAAGTATTTACAATAATAAAAAAATAAAAATACACTGTTTACGGGGACGGGGACAGCAACCTAATTGCGTAACACACTATCAATTACAATCTCAATGATTTTGGAGAATATTGCTACTCCATTGCTCTATACGTTCGAAAAATTTGTCTGAAAAGAAAAGAAAGAAAGAAAGAAAAATTGTTTATTCTGCACAAACAAAACGCACATATATAAACAAAAACACGTAAAATACACACATACAAAAGTAGCCACAAGCCTCGTGCTCAACCAATAAATAAAAATATTAAAAAAATAAAAACAATGTTGTTATTGGTTGCTGTCAAGGCCACATACCAAAGACAATATTGCGTAATTACTCTTGCGACATTGGCAAATGTCAACAAAAACAACATCACAAAAACAAAACAACAACACAACAACTGTCTGCTCAACAACTTAAATAACGCAATGAATGTAGTTGAACTGTCAAATTGAAAGTCATTGCTACTACGTGAGTGTGTTACGCAACTACCCCGCTGAACTACAGAAAAGATAAGATTATTTATTTCTATACCTCTAATGGCAATAGAGTCGTTGTAGTAGAAAACGTAGACAAGAACTGTAGGTACTACCGCGGACACTGGCGCCTGAACACTTTTCGACCTTATTGCTTCGGCATAATATAATCTAATATATTCAAGCATAATCTTAAAAGGAGAATCTGCATTTGTTTCCATTTGAAATGAAGTCAAAACATACACGTATCTACAAAAAAAAAAATCCTCTGTGCGAACAACATAATGAGGTTTTTCACGAAACCTTATAATCGAGGGAGAATACACATCTGAAATCTGATAAAGTAGATTTGTTTTAATATGTGCGTTGTGTGGGGCAACGTTCTTAAAAAAAAAAAAAATATGATTGATGATTGATATATGATTGATGATTGATATATGATTGATGATTGATATATGATTGATATTTATTTTATTTTTATTTATTTTATTATTTATGTACACATGATATATGATTGATGATTGATATATGATTGATGATTGATATATGATTGATGATTGATATATGATTGATGACTGATCAGTTTCATAATCAGCCTATACCGTTCCCACTGCTGGGACACAGTCCTCTCTGAGACGAAGTGGGCCATAATCCACTACGCGGCCCCACTGCGGGTTGGTAGATGTCATATGTTTTCGAATTTTTGGTTCTAGGACATGCCGGTTTCCTGATGTTTCCTTCACAGCTTTGAAAGCAGTGGTGATGAAATAAATTACACAAAGTAAAGCGCCTGCCTGGGTTCGAACCTACGACCTACAACTCGTAAGTCAGGCCCGCTATCACTATGACTATCATTGACCAGTTTGGAACAAATAAATCAGTACCTAAGGTACCTAATCTATTTGTATGTTTCCACTGCAGGACAAACGTCTCTTTTCATGGATACGAAGATATGCATTGATCAAAGAAAGAAGAAAGAAGAAGGAGAAAGAAGAATAAGAAATATCGTATTATTGTATTAGTGTAAACTCATATAATAGCATGTATATTGTTTCTTTTTTTATGTTTTTTTTTAAATGTATTCTTAATTTATTTCATTAATTATGTACTCAGTACAGGTGTACTCAATAATATGTAAGCTGTTGTTACCTGTAATTGAGTGTGCATTACAGGATAAGGGATATTACATAAGGTTTTATATTGTCAAAGATAACTGTGATGTACCTCGTTGGTAATCCTTAAATAAATAAGACAGGGGTGTCAGGGTAACTCGTGGATTATAAAAAGTCATATTGATATCAGAAAAGATTGAAACTTGCAATTTGAAGGTCCATTCCCGTATTAAAAAACAAATCCGTTCGCTTTAAAAAAGGAAAGGAGCTACGTCTGCCAATGAACTGTTTTGCAGTTTGGCAGTGGTAATAATAAATTATCTTGTCTTTTTTTTATATCTGTCATTCTTTTTTTTTTGTTTTTTTTCTCACGTTCTCAATCTGTCAAAAATAGAATCTACCTACATTTTTGATATTGATTGTCGATAAGATGAGATTACGGCTTGAGTTTGAACGTATTTTAAGTACGAGAAATGGCCTTCTGCACGCTTACCACAATAGAAAGAGCTTTTGTCGACGGAAGAATAGAAAAAATGACAGAAAAACAATCACAATCTGTCATTTTGTCTATTATTCCGTCGACAAAACCCGTGGAAAACCCGTTTCTATGGTTGTCATGCTACGCATGCAAGCTTGTATTAATAAAGCGAATCCGCAAACCATCAGATTTATTGTGCCTCCACCACTTATTTATCATGCATTAAACAAACAACAAGTTAATACTTGCTCTTTATGCATTGTCATTGATTTTCTAATTAATATTTCACACAGTAGCTTTTTAATAATGTATGGTATGAAAACAATACCGAGTAATTAATACATTACCACTAAGTAATTACTGTAGCCGCTAAATAATAATGTGCACTCAAACCGAATAAATAAACGGATACATTTTCAGACTGACGCGGTCATAAATACGCAAAGGTATACTGTTCCGGAAATGTGTAATTTCGGTAGATAATTGAAATAGATTTTTGATAATATTGCTATTTTGTTAGGTTACATTAAAATGTTTGATGAATGCTCCAAGGTACATAGCCCGCGAAATTCTATTTTTCTTACGTTTTTTGCAATTCGCAAGCCAGGTTGGTTTCTATTTGCGGGTTTGTCCGAAAGGGATATCGCGGCCCCGGCACACATGCAACGGAAGGAACACGGGTGGGTTTTAGTCAGTAAAAGTCTGACACGCCCTCTCGCTCCGCCCAGAGCGGGAGAAGTCATTTGATGATTACCAAACAACAAAAAAAAAAAAAGTTGGTTTCTATTGGGCACGCCACAACTGTGGCGATAAGTCCCCTCTTTGAGGAGTGGCTAGAGAGGCGCCACGGCTTCCTCACCTTCCGCCTGACGCAGGTTCTCACCGAACACGGTTGTTTCGGGAGGTTCCTGTTCCGCATAAGGCGGGAGGAAACGCCCGGGTGTCACCACTGTGTGAATCGCCCGGAGGACACGGTGGAGCATACGGTGGAGCACCGACGTGTCCTCACGGAGGCGATCGGCGGCGGCGATCTCTCGCGTCCAGCCCTGGTTCAGGCCATGGTCCGGAGCGAGAGTGCATGGGAGGCCGTCACTTCCTTCTGCGAAGCAGTAATGCTCGCGAAGGAGGAGGCGGAGCGCGCGAGGGAGAGGCAAGATTCGCGCCCTCACGCCCCTAGTCGCTGCAGGAGACGCCCCGGGCGTCGGGAGTCGCGAGCCGACTTCCGGCCACCGTAGGCGCGGGCTTGCGGACGGTGAGCAATGGGTAGCTCGCCGTCCGATAAGGACCAGGCCCGGGTCGACGGCGCGTTGTGTTCCACGCGCGCCTCAAAGAGATGTCAGCACCAACTAGCTAGTTAGTTAATTGTAATTTTCCAAACAAAAAAAAAAAAAAGGTTGGTTTCTATCTTTTAACAGTTAAAATATTTTAGTACGAAAGCATTAAATATTTAAATTCAATTAATATTATTGAATTTCATTAAATATTTTTATATAAAAAATATATAATTAATAATTAATAATAAATTAATATTATAATATATTAACTCGTATATACGTATATATCAGTTTCAGGTTGTTTGTTGAGAAAAATATAATTCGCGACTGTGTATTTACAGAATAATATTTTTTCTTTATCATACTAAGATTTCGATAATTTTGATTTACGTCTGCGGAGTTTCATAAACAAATTTTATTTGATACTGTATAGAAACGTCTGATTGACGACTCTATGGAAATACGTTGACTGGATAGTTTAGAAAACTTTTGTAATTTTAGAATAGCCGAACAATGTTGAACCCCTACGCGCTCCCGTGTGTAAGTTTTATTCGACGACATTCTGATTCTGGATCAGAATAAAAATATATAGGTAGATACTAGGAATGCATGTTATATCTACATCTAAAACGCACACACAAAGCAAGCCAGAAACATCGTTTAGATTAACCCAAAAATCGCATTTGGTTCGTGAAAATTACGAACACAAAGTCAGTGTAAAAGTGCCACATGTATCAATCTAACAAAGCGACACACGAGCTTCACGTGAAACCGGTGTCAAACAGACTCCTTGTCGCAAATTAAAGGGAGGCAAACATGTTTGACAAACTCGGATCGCGAGTGAGACTAAGTGACGAAACGAACAAGACGTGACGTGTTTAGGAAGTCGTAAATAACCACTAAATAGATTAGGAAAGAAGGTTTATATCTATACAAAAGATTAGATCAAAAGTTTAAAGTTGTTCAAAATATCTAACAACTTCACTTCAACAACAGAAAATCTCAACGTGATAAATTTGGTGAAGTGAGAATAAGCTGTGCCAGCTGATTCTAGGGATTACTAGGCATTTACACTATTTGCAGCTCACTTCAGGCCCACTTCACGTAACACGTTTCACTGTGAGATTTGTACAGAATACACTAGTAGGTCTTGCAGATGCATAGCAAGATATGCACGACCTTCAGCAGTTGCTAGACTAATGCTGATAATCAGGCAGATTGGGTTAAGTGAAAATTTGAACCACTATGAGCACATTATCACATCACAGTTTGTTATTTCAAATCAAATCAAGACTTTTATAACGAAAGTGAGCCTGCTGCTGCTTTTGCTACACATCCTTCTCATCCTATAATTTTATCGCATGCAATGTTATACGTTAAACTTGGTCCTCTCAAATATTTTTATTTTTACGGCAGAATTCGAAATTTTTGTACTTAAAGTTAATTTCTTGTCATGTTTTACTGCTTGCATCCATTTCGGTGATTGTCCTCCACAATTTACATTTCCTTCGGTTGACTTTTATAGCTTGGGGAGCAGTGATGAATATATTAGACACTCTGTGCAATTTTAAAAAAGAGATGTTAAGGTACCATTCCGTACCCGACCGCAGGCGGCAACTGTATGCGACGTGTCACCGTGACACGACTGGTTGCTATGATTTTTTATGAAATACCTTCCGTAGCTAGCGACACATCATTTACAGTTACGTGCGGGCGACAGTCGACACGTGTAGCCCGACCGCAGACCTGTCGGTCGATTCCGTAAAAATATTAACGTGAAGCTTAGGTGAAGTGAGCGTGAAGTGAGCTGTCACTGCCACAGAATCGACCGACAGGATGCTAGGGATTAACACTATTGACAGTTCACTTCACGCTCACTTCACCTAAGTTTCACGGTGATATTTTTACAGAATCGAACGGCAGTAGTGCCCCCAACGCTCGAGCGATAACACATTTTTCTATCTTCTATTTACCGACTGGAATACGGGCTGCTGCCGCCTGCGTTCGTTTTCGGAATCATGACTGCAGCGACATATCGCCTGCAGTTGCCGCCTGCGGTCGGGTACCGAATGGTACCTTTAATCTTTTGTTTTTCCTTTTTACAGTTTAAATAGAAATAAAATATTTTTTTATTTTATTTCTGTTGCAAAAAAGACACGAATGAAAGAAAATGGGTATTGTATGCATCATTACGTTCTAGTCTTTATGACTATTGTAAGGGTTGTTTTCCTAGGATATTTCTAACGACTGAAGATTCTGACGAAAGCTCTGTTTAAAAAAAAAATAGGGTTCCGTACGTCCGAATGAAAAAGCGAACCCTTAGAATCGTGTGTCTGTCTGCCTGTCCGTCCGTCACAGTCAATTTGCTCCGAATCTACTGGACCAATTTAGTAGAAATCTGGTACACTTATGAATTTCTGTGACCCAAACACGGTCGTGTAACGTAAATAAATACATTTTGAATATTGGTCACACCTCGGGGGTAAATTGGAAAAAAAGGTGTGAGGATCTCAATTATTTTTTAGTAAAAATACTATTAGTTTTAAAGACATTTAAGAAAATAGTTGAAGTTTACCTTATCTCAGAAATTACCGAGACTAAAATTTTAAATAAATACTTACAATGGTTCTTTACTTATAGACACACAGGAAAACTAGAGAAGTCTATGGTCTTCAAATAACATGGTAAATCCCTCAATATTGTGCGTATAAATTTACATTTGCAGTTGGAATGTATGGAAGAACATGTTTTTCAGCTCCATGTTATGTTTGTTCTTGGGATAAAAAAACATGGTAGTAACATTTATCGTACGGAATCCTCACCAAGGGAATTCAACTCGGACTTGTCTGGTTTTTATTTGTAAATGCTCTTGCTTCCAATCTCGTCTAGTGGCAAGCAATGGATGAGGTCTACGATGGAACGAGTCTATCCAAAAGATGCGTTCACTCTCGCTTTGAAGAATCATAGAAAAACTATTATTCTCTCCTTCTCATTAATCACAACACAACGCGCACACACATGTATGTCACAAAATTTGATGTGATTTTCTTATGAGTTTATTTTTTATTTTTTATACTACCTTTAATTTATTTATTATAACGGACAGACACTTCCCAATGTATATTATTCTAGCGTATGGCACTCGTGGGGTGCAGCTGAAAATCAGCGTCAGGTGGAACACTTTTTTTCTTTTTTTTTTGAGTGTGGGAAATCATCAAATGACTTCTCCCGCTCTGGGCAGAGCGAGAGGGTGTGTCAGACTTTTACTGACTAAAACCCACCCATGTTCCTTCCGTTGCCTATGTGCTGGGGCCGTGATATCCCTTTCGGACAAACCCGCAACCCCAGCAGTCAGGATAGCATAACGTCAGATGACAACACAAAGTTGGTACACTTTGTGTTGTCATCTGACGTTATGCTGAGCTGAGGCCCTTTTGGCATTATAATAATTTGTTTTCTGTTTTTTATAGTTTTAAGGTGCATTACCAGTAAATTCAAACATTTAACATAGATTTACCGCTATACTATGTGTCAGCATCCGGCTCCTGAGCAATCAGGGCGTTCCACAGATTGATCGCCTAGGTTGTGGGAGCATATCGAGTAGTATGGGTACGCACTGGTACTTTATTATATTTTACGACTGAAGTCAGACATCACCAAGTATCATCAAAATCACATAAAACTGCCAAAAACTTAAAATACAGTATCGCTAGTTGATAATAGAACAAAGTGTTCTTTTAACAGCCATTTGTAAACCTTTATGGTAATCGGAGATGTTCAAATTGCGGTTTTATTCAGAGCAGCTCAAAGCCAACGACTCTTTATGTAATTTGTTACCGGGGAAGTCTGAATCGTGGTACAATGTTAGATTTAAAGCGAAATATTAAGATCAGTGGTTGCGGTAAAACTGTTGGGGGTTGTTTTAGTTTTAACTTGTGTAAGGAGTTTGAATATGTACCCGGTTGATGGCAATAGATTCGCCCCCATTTAGCCATGGACTTAAACATAATTGCCCGACCCAGAAATCGAACCCAGGATCTAATTCTTAGCAGTAGAGCGTTATTTAGGAGCATTTTAACAAAAAGCGATTGGTAAGACGTAGACGCTCTTGTCAAATAAATTCTTAAGTAAAATCTACAAAGCAACAGAATTCAGGCATTTAAAGTGACGTAAGGTCTTATATAAATGCCTGTAGTGGTCTCAAGTAGTCTCTCGTAACTTGATGCAACGAGCCAATTTGAGGTCACGACAGGGACTTTCGTAGAGTGTGTCTAGTTAGTAACTTTATGCTTTGTGCCCAAAACTAAAACTTAAGGTTATGGCCTGTGCTTTGTGCCAATCTGTTCTTAGGTTAATTTACTATGACGTTGTGTGTTGTTATTGTGCTGTGATTTAGTATACTTTTGTGGCAGAATGTGTCGGTGACGACACCCTATCTATGCACTAGGGCACAAGTAGCGGGTGGGCCTCGTCGGAGATTATTGCTATATTATAAATGTATCGATTTGTAAGTCATAAGAAATTTTCTAAGTCTAATTAGATTCTAGAGTTTGTTTATTATCTTATTTTAATTAGTTTAGGTTCGTATTAGTTTCTTATTTTGATCAAAGAAGACTGATAACAGTAAATTTATAAGGGAATTTTTCGAGATCCTTGTGGGTTGTACCTCGCAATACATACGCTTTCAGGGGTGCGTACTGACGTGTGCCGTCAGCGGAGTCACAAGACTCAGGTAGTAGGGAGCCCAGCCTAGTCAACAATAGGAGTCTCGGTATTTAAAGATGGTCACCCATCCAAGGGCCAATGCCGGGGTTGGTCCCGGCAAGCATAGCTTAACCGGATGTATCGACCCGTGTGGCTGTCATTACTTAGCCACCACTACAACTAGACTAAACCTTTACTACTTATTTTAACAATAAAACAGTTCTAGACAATGAGTACAATATCTTCTAATATCCAGATAGTAAATAAGTAAAATGCACAACAATTTAAATAGGCTACTAAAGGTGTTCGCAAAAATAAATCCCAGATGTAAAATAGTTTTCAATAACGCTCACTTTCTGAATCCCACCAAGTCCAATCCCGGCAGAGAATGGAAATGCAATTCCGTTTGATGCCAGAAATCATTGCACACGCGAGAATGTGGCAATACATTTGAAAGACAGGTATTTAATGTAAACGTGTTATGCATAGATGCTGTTTTGTCAATATTGTGAAGATTTTGAATTGATTTTTAGGGTTCCGTAGTAAACAAGGAACCCTTATAGTTTCGCCATGTCCGTCTGTCTGTCTGTCTGTCCGCGGCTAAGTGCAGAGACAGTTAGTACTAGAAAGCTGTAATTTGACTTGTATACATATTAATCATGCCACAAAGTCGTAAAATAAAATCAAGTTTTTTTTTTAGGGTACCTCCCACACGTAAAGTGGGGATGTTTTTTTTCTCTCATCTACCGCGTGTTGTGGGGTATCGTTAGAAAGGTCGTTCAAAAAAAATGTTGTGAGTTTGTGTAATGAAACCATTTTTGGATTCAGGTATCCGTTTGCGAAATATTAAGCTTTTAACTGATTTTTTTTGTTAAAATATACAGATTATTATATAGATACAAAATTATATTATTATTACAAATTTAAATATAAAATTGTGCTCAAGCGTTACATCTACGAAGAATGGTTTATGAATAAATAATAAACTTTAACATATATTAATAAAAGAGGAAAATATTTTAAAAATCCAAAATAAATTTAGTTTGGTTTATCGTAATTTTAAACAAGAAAGTGTCATCTATAAAACACCCTTTTTACGATTTGTTTACTGTTTTTAACTACCTAAACGTATGGAGTATAGGATGATTAACGACAAGTTTGATGAGAGCATCAAGTTGGATATTAGGCAAAATTAAAAAAGTGCTAAATGAACAGAAACAAATTAGAATAAGTTCTTTTGTAGAATAAAATCTGCAAATTTTTTGAATAAGTAACCCCTTTTAATTCCTTTGATGTAACATCAAAACGATTAATACTTAGAGCTTAAATAATTAACTATTGAATGTTTTCCATCTTAACATTTCCTTATTTATGAACTACCATCGCAAAGGGCTAAGTAATTAACCTTTGATTAGTATAGTCACAGTATAGCTAAGTAACAGTATTGTGTCTTTACAGAAAGCTGCCAAAACGACGCGCTTCGAAATCTCAGTGTATATCAGTACGCAACAGTCTCGAGAGCGCGCCAGTTACGCACGGACGCGAAAGGTAGCGGTTCGAGGTAACCTTCTACCGCGGGGCCGTAGGTAATTATTTCAAAGTGACCGTCCATACATAATACTGTTGGTACTTTAATATACCGTGGGATAATCGAGTTGCTCGGTATAGCTACTGAGTCGTCCACCATTGCGAAACAAATTTTCGTAAATGATTAAGACTAATCTGTTTCATTTTGACAGTTCAACAACATTCATTGCATTGTTTACGTTGTGGATCAGATTTATTTCGAACTTATGAAGCTATTCAGTCTAACCTGAATCATTTTGAAAGAGATTGCTAATCCATATTAGCAATCTCTTTCAAAATGATTCAGATTATGATTGATCGTGTATTACGCAATTAGGGTGCAGTTTTATGATCAAAATTTATTTCTAGTAAAAAAAAACAAGTTCGCCTTTCCTTTTAAAATCCCTTACTTTGCAAAAGACACCAAGGAACCAGGAGGAAGGTGTAACCAATTTTGTGCCGAGAACATGGAGTCTCTATAAGATCGATCGACTATAACAGTATCCGTCCCTAAGGTTTACGTTGTTATCATAGTTCACTTTAGTAGGCTGACCACTGTTTGCACTTCGAAATCCCCTCCGTGAAATGAAAAGCACGTCGTGTTACGTACGTCCCGAATATTTCCGAATGCCTTACGATGTACGACGAACGTCTTGTTATTGGTATCTCGAGTTTGAATGTAAGATCATGACTTCAGCTTTCGTGAATGCCTTACGCAATAACAAACGCTTATGCACAATATGTCCGTTCTTTCACGTTATTTATTAGAATTGAAAAGGCATACTATATGCGTTTCATCAACACTCTTATAATATCGATCTTTTACTTTTAGAGTTGATGGCATAGGTTAAAAAAATATCCTAATATGTTAAATGAGTTGGCCCCAGTACGTGGCGTTTTTTAGGTCCTCAGAAGTGCAGGTGTATGGATACTTTGGACCATAGATATAAGCTGATGTTTATATTTCTATGCTTTGGACACTCCACCATATGGGACATGGTTAATGATTAGTGGAAATGGAATCATTAACGCTCAAAAGGTTCATAAGAATCATTTTAAAAAAATAAGAAGAAAATAATTAGAAAAAAAAAATTAAATTATAAAACATTATAATAATTAATAATATTAATAATTATAAGGATAAAGTAAGAATAGTTAGTTGTTAATTATTATTTTTTTGTTCTAGACCTCGTGGAGGACTAGCAAGAAATTGTATTGTTCTCAATAGAATTTCCTAGTGTTATACTAAGAAATTCAATTGAGAACAATTTTTTTTTATCATTCTCATTTTACTCTTTTAAATTGAAATAAAATGAAATGATGATTGAAACGAAATCATTGAAAAGGTGAAATGATTTTATTTTCTGTAAGTAGGTTTCTACAAACACTTCTACACATCAATTATATTTTAAAAACTAAGAACCAACCAAACTGAACGCGATCAGTATTTCTAAAATGCGTTCAAGAGCTGTCAGTGTCAAAATTGTTACGGAATATTGTACTCTGACAGCTCTTGAACGCGTTTAGATGTGCTGTACGCGTTTAATTTCATTGGTGAAATCCGCACTAAATGAGGTCAGCGTTTTCTATCTTGACTACTCTGATAAGAAAGACCAAAACAAACTCAGAGGTCACAGTCTCAATAGACAAGTATTTGGAATTCCTATCTTTCTTGGTTTATCAAAAATTCTAAGATTTTGAAAGTCTACACAATTGCTAAATACTGTACCAAGTACTGTACTGTACTCTGGCTATCATTCCAATACACTTTAAGGAAGTATTTTCTTGTATCCTAGTAACTAATGGCACAAGAGATGACACAATACAAAGCTAACGACAACTCACTAGCACATTGTCTAGCACCATTGTCCGAACATTTCTTCCTGTCATCTTAGAGATGATAAAGAATGGCCAATATATCATTCTTTTATGAAAAGAAATAAAATAATTTATGACATAAAGCAGGGATGAATTACACGTATTTGATCTTTTGTAACGGTCGGTAAAAGTAAAGATTTTGTGTCGTCAAGCCGTCAATATAACCCGAATTTTCTAACCGTGCGCCTGTCAACGTAAAGTAAAAAAGCTTTATCCAGTTCAGAAAAAAAACGGTACAATATAAAAAAACGAGTAATAGACTACATAGGAGCTTTAGGTGCTAGATTTTAACAAATTCCCTGGACCCCACACTAGGATCCCGTGTCGTGGTGTCCACATCAAAATATTGCAGTGAATGTTAGTTAAGTTATGTATAGTTAATAACAACTTAACCAATAATATGACAGAACTGTGCAGACGACACGAATTATGTACACATAGATTATACACTTATGAGACCGTACTAAGAGACGTCGTCGGCGCGGGGCACTGGGAAAGTAGCCGGGCTCCGAGTCAGACAACCTACAACTTTGGCAGCTCCAGTTAGAAAAATCGAGTTATACCTATTTGTATAACTTATCTTAATTGCTACTTTGTTTTGTTATTTTATATACGTGTACGAGTACATCTGTGCGCTCTAATTATTAATAATATTAGTTTTAGATATTGTTTCTCAGTAAGTTAATTATGTATGCAATTCTTAATGAGAAATAAAGTTATTCTTAAACCGAAATAATAATTTGCTTTTAAAATAATCACCATATTAATTTTACAACTGGAATATGGATTGATGATTGCAGTTTGATGTTATTAGCAGACAGGAGGATGCATGCAAATAACGCAAATTAAATTAATTATTTAAAATTAAAATAAAATTGATTTATGAAGTGGCATCCATAAATAATTTAGAGAACCATAATACACTTTCAAAAAAAGAAACCCTTACCCTAATCTTTAAAAGCCAAATAAAAGACTATGCTAACCCTTCATTAAAACCCTAAACTCAGTATAAATGATGGGCTGTTTTTATTAAAAAGAAACGGCTGTGATCCTACAATTAATTTATTGTTATTTAATTTCAGGAATTTGGGAGCGCTGACGGCCTGTAATTAGGGATGTAAATTTAAATTGATTGGATCGCTTCGCTCTGTTTGATACTTGCTTTGTTAGTGATATGTTTTGAATTCATACTAGTATTAGTAGTAAAAATCATTTGTGGTTAAACTGAAGCGAGAAACCAGCGTAAATCAACATCTAACTTTGATAAATGACTAATTTATCCTGTAAAAACTTTTTGGAACGAAGTTCTTTAACGCGGCCTGCGGTAGGTGTTGACTGGTGGAAATCGTCACGTAAGGAAAAAGCGTTACGCGTCCATGCGACTTGCGAATTTAATACGCGTTTTTAATACAGAGCAATCTAGTATGTTTTTAGTACCTTTGTAAGTTATACTAGATGGCTCTGTATTAATAACTAAAATGGATGGTGGGCATGGGTAAAATGCGGACTAAAAGAAACTTCGAAAAAAAAGGCACTTAAAAAAGGTTTTTGTTTTTGCTTTAAATCATACGTGAGAAGGAACTTTGTTCCTGACGGGTGGCCTCCGACCGCACAGGTATTTTTTTTAAAATAATTGAGCCTCTTTTTTTCTTGCCTTTTTCTCACAGTTGGTCGCGGTAACTAAGCTAGGGCACTCTGACCTACCTACCGACCCGACAGGGTTAGGCTAGTTTAAAATAGTAATTATTTTTAGAGCGCAAAAAGGGAATTATTAGAGATTCGATTAAATACATGCCTTTTTATTTTCATTGCATATTACAATTTATTGGTGGGAGGTGACAGCAACGAAAGGGTTACCCATTTAAATTATAAACAAAACACTGGCCGGGGCTTCAAACAATGCAATGTCAGGTTATTGGGGTCTGGGTTCTTTATTGTATTGCTCACCCAACAATAATATATTATGGAGATTATGTTTTTTTTTGCATAAATTGTGTAGGTTATTTTGCAGGCTGTTGGGAAATATAATAATACTCCCTCTCACCGAGAGCAAACACTATATATTAATCAAGCTAGGGAAAAATGCCCGGGAAATGAGAAGTGAGGTACAGAGCTATTTCTTCTCTTTGCAAAACTTAGGAGGTAGACTTTAATTGAAATGTGAAGGCAAATGAATTTAGCGTTGTGACCGTATGACAGCTGCAATAATTCAGTACAGTAAACTTCCGTAAATATGCTACATCTAGTTCAGCAGCAGCAGTGACAGTTCTGTTCGGCTTTGTAGAGTGTGTGACAGTATCTTTATAAAGCATTTCACCCTTTAAAGGGTAAAACTTAATTCACGCAACCGTATCGCCGAACACTATCTCTTAAAACACTGGCCTCCTAGTTTGAGAGACAGGGTTTATATTTTTGTCTATATACAGGTTGAAATTGAATTCATGGGCATTCTCTTAAGGGGTCATTGTACTCATCATTATGAACAACTTTCACTATGGGACCAACCCAGAAACCGCGAAAAAAAAAACAGCTGTTCTCTACATTTTATGTTCGCATAGCTCGTCAACATGTAGGGAACAGCTGATGTTTTTTTCGGGACTTCAGGGATGGTCCCATCGTGAAAATTATTCATATGAATGAGTACATTGACCCCTTAAGAGGATACCCATGAATTAGATTATTACCCTGTAGACTTTTGTAGCCTTTTAACTATTGTAAAAACAATTATGAATCATTTTAGTATAACTACCACTGTACTCAACCTGTGTCTATGTATTACTTTCTATATTTTTTTTATTTTTTATTATAGCTTGATGTGTAATTTACACCCGAGAAAATTATAGTTTCCTATTTCACGAAAAGCCAGTATACATTGGCGGGTAGGTAAATAATTCAGTTGTTAGGGTACATTACCTTTTTCACTGCACGTTGGCACGCAGTCTCGAACGGTCGTCAGTTCGCTCACATATTTCTGTAACAAAACGATGACGTAAGCAAAATACGTCCGAAAATTTTTAATTAAGGGGCCCAGTACAAAGGAAAATATACTTTGTTAAACAAATATTAGGACAGGTTTTCCATTCCTCCGTTTTTCGTGAGGTGAAATGCAAATTTTGGGAAATAAAAATTTCGGTCTAACGTTTCTATGTTTTTTGTTTATTGTTTATACGACATATACTTGTTGGATTATGGCTACAGCCCTCTATGCTATATGAGAATGCATGTTTTTTTTTTCCTACGGAAACTCAACATATCCTAAAAAAAACAAGTAAACAAAAAAAAAAGAAAATGATGTATGCCATAAGTATATTTTGTTTGTCATTTGCTCTAAAAAAACGATTTTATAATATGTAGGTGAAGTTTGTTGTACATTCTACAAACTACGCTATTCCACAATGCGTAGGTTAAATAATAAGGGTAGGGTTAATTGTTTTGTTGTGTATTTTTGCCGCGTTTAAGTAAAACAATGAAGTGTAGACACCCCAAAACTAGGCCGTCCACCTCTTTGGCCCGGCCATGTCTATAAGTTCTTCCTCTTTCGTCACCGGGGGGGTAATGCTTGTTCCAGCCATATTAGCCGTAGAACCGATGACCGTTGAGGTAAACGTGTTGTTGGGTGGAGACCGCGAATCGGCAAACTTAAGGTAAGACGCCCTCAGGCCGTATGACGTGACGGCGGGACGTCAACGAGAACGAGATGAAGACGCTGAAGTAGCGACAGTAGATTTATTATGGACGCGTAATCTCGTTTCTCGTTGATGTCCCGTTCAAGGCGCGGTAGACAAACAGTGTTGGACTAGGTGGGGCGACGGATTTCGCAGGGTGGTTGGAAGCAGATGAATGAGAATTGCCGAGAATCGAGTTGAATGGCGTGCAATTGGAGAGGCCTATGTCCAGCAGTGAACTGCTGTAGGCTGATGATAAGGTAGGTACTGAGTAGAGGTAGGTTTGGTGAGGTCAGGTCCGTAGATCTAAGCCTTAGATATAAACTCTCAATGGCTATTGATTCGACAAAGTTATTTATTTAAAGGAAATTTTTCCATATGTTCAGAAACTCAAAGTACTAAGCATTAGAACCAATAGCGCACTGTCAAATAAATAAACTAAAAAAAGTACCTGAGTAATAGTTTAACCAGTAAAGAGTAGTTAATGGTTAAATATTTTTTAGAAACCCGCATGCAGCTGTATTGTTTCTCCTTCTCTCTTAGTCCACCCAAAGGCTGTCTGTAAAAGATTGCTTTTAGCGACAAGACCACCCATTGTGTCAGCCTATGTAAAATTCCTACATTTATATCTGTAATTTTTATGGTGTTACTAATAAAGAGTACTACTCAATGCTAGAAACCGGACTGAAGACGTGTCTAACAAAACGTCTTGCCTCGTGTCATAATTATCATAACACGAGGCGATGCTACGACAATAAAAACACCAGAAACGAAATGAAACTAGTTCACCAAAAGAGAACAGTAGAGTGCTCAAAACGTCGGAAAATGGAACAAAGTTAAATAGACTCCGAAATTTTCGGTAAAACTGTTTTCATTGCAAAATGGAGCTTTATCTTTTTTACAAATAGGAACTCGATTTAGGGCTGATTTCACCAATGAAACTGAACGCGACGATCAGCATTTCTAAAACGCGTTCAAGTGCTGTCAGTGTCAAAATTGTTATGAAATATTGTTCACTGACAGCTCTCTCTTAATTTTATTGGTGAAATCCGCTCTTTGATTGTGGAAACTAGTATAGGTTTCCAAAATCTAAATCGAGATGGACATAGAATTTTAACAAACAAACACAATATATCATCACACCTGTGATCCCGAAGAGTTAGGGAGAGCTGTACCTATAGTACTTCCACATTTCGCCAGTTATGTGTGTTGGTAACTACACACATAACTAGTAAAATGTGAAAATGTGTGTTTGATGTAAGTCATTTGAATAAAGTTACTCCTACTAGTGTTTTGTTCTCATTCTTACCATTTTTATTTTTCTACCATATTATTTTTTTTACATTCTTCCTTGACATAATAATCCTAATATTTCACATTATATACCTACAATTTAATTTCAACACTTTATTAGTGGCTTTTATGTACATGATAACTATTCAGATTTGTTACAGTTGTAATAGCAATCATGTCATTCCGTTTAAAATAGGTTTTTATTTTTATTAATTTATTCATCTTCTTAATATACTATTTAATAATAATATATATAAATTACGCGTCACGTTGTTTGTCCGCGATGGACTCCTAAACTACTTAACCGATTTTAATCAAATTTGCACACTGTGTGCAGTTTGATCTAACTTAAAAGATAGGGTAGGTAGGGTAGGTAGGTAGGGTATGTAGGGTAGGTAGGGTATGTAGGGTAGGTAGGGTAGGTAGGGTGGGTAGGGTTTATATTTGATTGTTTGCGAAACAAAGTTCGCCGGGTCAGCTAGTATTTTATATAGATTATTTTCTATTTTGTGAATGTGAGAACGCTGTAGGCTTAGTCGCCTTTAGATTTATTGATCATCTTCTATTTTGTTAAGTACCTGGTACTTGTTGAAAGACCTACACCGTCCTCCCATACCTATTAATATTGTTATTTGAAAATATTGTAAAGGGCAATTATTTTTAAAAGAGTAACCGTGAAGTTTCTTGCCGGCTCTTCTCCATAGGAAACGACCAATTGGAACGTGCACCTAGCTTCTGACGTTTCATAAGTGCTCATGTAGGTTTATGTGAAATAATATATTTTGAATTTGAATTCAGTTGATGAAGATTGAATTAGTGAAAAAAAAAACAAAAATCACTCGCTCAGAACAGTGCAAAAAGAAAGGTATCAGAAAAATCCCCTTGTTCTATCACAAGAGTCATAGAAGATATCGCTACATTTACTGTCCATACAAATATTCTGTTAGTTTAGTAGTTTGACCTGGCCCGCGAAGTTCAAAGTTTCTTACGTCAATTTGCAGGTCAGTATCAGGTTATATGTTTTAATCAAAATATGTGCAATGCCACCCATGGGTATGTGATCACCCGTATTTTTCCGAATATTCATGAAAAATTATCGAAAATTTACTTCAAAAGGTACTTCATTTTTTTAAATTTTATTTTATATCTTAATGGATTTTATGGACTTACACTTGTGTTTTATAAATAAATACCGTTTTTTTTTTAAATGTCTTCATCTCCACATGTTTTTCATATTCGCCAAATTTTAATTAAAAATGATAGTTAATCCGATAAAATCAAATAATAAGCTTTTAGAAATACTAAATTGAATCCAAATCGAGCCAATAACATCGGAGATGTGGCAAAAAATGTAAAACAAGGTCACAAATGCAAAAAAAAAAAAAAAAATACATGAAAAAAATTTAAGATTTGTCCTTTCCTTTTTAAAGTAATTTTTTGATAATATTTCATGAATATTCAGAAAAATATGGACGGTGACATGCCATGCATGTTTACAGATTTATAATAATTAAAATCATTAATATAACTTTATAAGTTAGAATTGACACATGCTCAAAGCTAAACCTATCGAAATTGCAATACGAAAACCTATTTTCCTTCCTACCTTCATAGTTTCAACCACTATCACAATAAACTAAGTGCCAACATCCACTTAAAAGGCTTATTAAAACCTTCCTACCATTTACTTCAGTCGCGTAATATTAACAGGCAGTTACTCCATTTACTAGCTTGCTTAATATTCTACAAAAGGAAAGTTTAAAACCAGGGCCACTGTAAAGAATTTTCTCAGTACGTACTGAAAAACCGGCCAAGTGCAAGTTGGACTTGCACACGAAGTGTTCTGTACCAAACGTAAGCAAAAAAACCGACCAAGTGCGTGTCGGCCCACGCACAATGAAGGGTTCCGTAGTTGGGATGAAACTATCCTAAGAACAAACTTAACATTGTAGTTGAAAAACATGTTCTCCCATACGGAATTTGGTTAATTATTATTTGTTAACCTGTAAAACCTACTTAGCTGTAGTTTGATAGTTTTTCTTTTAATTTCGTTATACGAGTATAACGAAATTCTACTACTGCTGTGATTTTTTTTCATAAATCCAAGTACAATCATTTAGCTGGCGGGGGGGGGGGGGCGACACTAATACTCTAACATTTTTGTTTAGCATTTGAAAGCTTAATATTTCGCAAACGGATCCCTAAATTGAAAAATGGCTCTCACACACCCGCAATATTTTTGAATGATCTTTCAAACAACACCCCATAAGGATAGACGAGAAAAAAAACATCCCCACTTTACGTGTAGAGAATCTAGAGATACAATTTTTTTTTTTCTTGTTTTTATTTTATCACTTTGTCGGCGTGATTAATATATATTATATACCCAGGACAAATTACAGCTTTCTAATACCGTCTCTGTAACAGTCTCTGAGCTAAGTCGCGGACAGACAGACAGACAGACGGACATGGCGAAAATATAAGGGTTCCTAATTTACTACGGAACCCTAAAAAGCAGTACCTAAGCAAAAAACGCCGAAAAGAGAACATGTTTCTTGTTTGGGGAGCCCTTTTAATTTTTAACTTTATTATATTTTTTGTAAATCACTGTTTAAGCCGCCACAATAGTACACACTCTATGTAAATTTCAAATATCTACCTATTACGGTTCAAAAGATACAGCCCTGTGACAGACGGACGGACGAACAGCGGACTGTTAGTATCAGGGTCCCGTTGACACCGTTTGGGTACGGAACCCTAAAAGTAAATTACACAGTAAATATTGCGGTGGAACTGAAAGCTTTATGTCTTCGCAAACAAAAAAGGCCTTAATTTTTTTAAATGGTGATGAGTATTTTTAAATGGTGATGAGTCTTTTTAAATGGTGATGAGTCTTTTTGAATCAATTAATTACGTAGGGATTGGTCATGAGGTCAGCTGTGGGAGCGTTTGTTTTTTTTTGTGTAGTGTTTTGTTTGCTTGTCTCTAAATTATGTGTTGAAGTGCCATGTGTGAGGTAGTCAGAAGGCCACAATTCTGACAAGTCTTACCAAGGGGTATCGAGTTACCCAGTAACTGGGCTTTGGACGACAGATAGCTAGTCGCTCGCTACTGGTATTCAGCTGCATCCGGTAAGACTAGAAGCCGAGCCCAACATGTCGGGAACAAGTTTGGCAGATTGTTTGTTGAAATGCCAGGTATTTATGGGGCTGCAATATTTACTGTATGATTTCACGCTTGCTTTTAAGCTCTGGTCTAACCAAGGCGAATCCCGTGAGGGATGCGGAATGTAATTCACTGTAGCTGATTTTGTCAACTAACTTGTATATAGGTGTTCCAAACTGGAGTTACCCAGTAACTGGGCTTTGGATGACAGATAGCTAGTCGCTCGCTACTGGTATTCAGCTGCATCCGGTAAGACTAGAAGCCGAGCCCAACATGTCGGGAACAAGTTTGGCAGATTGTTTGTTGAAATGCCAGGTATTTATGGGGCTGCAATATTTACTGTATGATTTCACGCTTGCTTTTAAGCTCTGGTCTAACCAAGGCGAATCCCGTGAGGGATGCCGAATGTAATTCACTGTAGCTGATTTTGTCAACTAACTTGTATATAGGTGTTCCAAACTGGCGCCAATAGTCGCGTGACTTCCTAATCATTAAACGAATTGTCGCCCGCAGTCACGGTCTACATTCCGAGCGAGATCCGCCTCAGTTTGAACAGTGAGCACTGAAAACTTAAGGTTTTGTTACTACCCTGCTAACAGAGTTTCTGCTTGTAAGTACTACTACTGACTACATCGATGAGATTGTTTTCTGCCTTGATGGTTTCTCCTTTGATAAAAACATGGCACTGGTATTTTTTTTGGCTTTATGTTGATTTGCACGAATTTCCCCGCCCGAGACGGGCGAATCGACACTTTTAAATAACATTAATAAATTAATTGATTGCAAATCGCCTCAAGCAAAAATTATATTATTTAAAAGTACCGATTCGTTCGTTTTGGGCGAGTAAATTCGTGCGACTCACCAATAAAGCGGATTTTCTTTTAATATTCTCTCTGTTAATTACAACCGATTACTGGTAGGAACCGTCTACAGACCTAAGACATCTACGTCTGATTGCACTACGCTAGACACTAAGACAACAAGTTCAACAATACTAATGTGTCTGTAACTTCTCCCGCATCCAAAGCCAAACTAAAGCTGGTTGACAAGCTCAAATGAAACTAGATTTAACGATGATTAAAATTTAATTTTCTCCCCATTTCTCACTGGTCAGCAGCTGTCATTTCCTAAGCCTTTATAATTATTGTCTGAAAGCCTCTAATTTCACAGCTAGTGACGTCAACAAGTTGACTCTGTTGTTTGCTAATCCCTGTTTGATGTGGTGACGTAATGACGGCTTTAGTTTGGCATGGCATGGCATGTCCTTTTGATAGAACAAGATGGCTTCCGAGTAATTATAGTGTTGGCGCTATTTCGTTGGACATTGGGCCAGTTTGAAAGGGGTAAGTGCAGAGAATGTACGACTGTAGTGACAAAGGACAGGTCTTAACTTGGTAGTGGGTGCTAGTTAGAATAATAAAGGATTTGGAGATTGAGCAGCATTGCCTTGAATTGTTCAATTACTTAGTGCGGAGTTGCCTACTGTTGAGGAGTTATGACAGTAATAAAGAAATACCATACCAACGAGAAAAACTAAATATCGTAGTAAAAATATTAGACAGCTAGCAAGATTACAATATTGGAGCCGAATGACAGCCCAGATTACGTCAAAAATACAAAAAGTTATCATCACTTAATTAATAATTAAGACTCATGCCTGATAAATGCAAACAGCCAACTAGCCTAGTGGTGTGTCCATCGGACTGCCAAGTCATAGGTCTCGAGTTCAAACGCAAGGCACGCACCTCTGACTTTTCGGATTCATGTGCGTATTGTATAATTATCACTTGCTTCAAAACGATGAAGGAAAACATCGTGAGGAAACCGGCATGCCTGAGAGATATTTCTCGACGTCATGTGAAGCAAGAGGCCCATGGGTGGCTAAAAGCTCTGAAACCTTCATTCATGTAATCGAGTTTCAACTTCACTTTTCTAGACCCAATAAAACTGTATGTTAATCGTATAACATCCTTTCAGCATATTTTAACGCATTAGCGTTTTAACTGACAACGTAGCGACGTCCTGCAAACAGCTAGTAATTTTAAAGGGCCATAATTTAATTGCTTTTTACGTTAAATTAACGGAACCGCGCGCCAACGAGCGACCCGGCACGTGCCATCTGCACTCTGTGGAATATGTGTACCGTACTTTATAATGATATAGCAGACAGTTAATATGAAAAGCGACACTTTGAATTGGCGTCCTTTATTTTGTACTGGTTTTTATTAACAATCAGCTCTGGGATTCAGTGGACTGTTAACATCAGTGGTAACAATGTGACATTGGCAGAACCTTTATGTCGTAGCAGTAAGGATAGTTTTTGCAGTGCAGGCGTTATCGCTGATGTACGATTGCCTGTACCTATAACAACTAAAGCGATTATCGTGTAATTTTCAATTACGGGCACATTGGTTTCTCCAAAAACATTTTTCTATTTTGAAAACACGCGCTATGTACCTCGTTGCTGTATTTGTCTGACAAAATTACGAATGGGCACTTACCAAAAGCTAATAACAGATCAAGTAAATATATACAGGTTTTTATACATTTTCGTGCCCAATCTCCCATGTCTCACACACCTTCGTGCCGCCATAGAAAGCATTTATCATATATATGATATTGCAACTTTCACGATATTTGGTGGAAGGAAGGAAGCCTTAAACAAAAGCCGTTCCACCAACCATAGTGTCCATTCCCGCTCTTCAATTGTTTGACGTGCTTACATAGACACGGTGACAGTGTGTTATGTAACAAGATTGTGTCAGCCAACAGATTGAGCGCTGCAGTAATTTAATATGACGACGTGCCGAATATGTAGTAGCGAGCTTTTGAATTTGGAAGGAGTTTGGGTTGCAGTAGGCTTTGTAGTAGTAGTGAGAATATTAATAAGAAAGTTAAAGACAGAAAATACATTTCTTTTTGCAGCAAACATGTCGCAAAGAAAGAAAAAATGCACGAAAAGAACAATTTGGGGAAAATATGCATCACATCCACGCAAAACGGCTATCGCTCAGCATACTGCTGCGATCCTATGCGAGACAGAGCACCACCGCACTGCTGGTTTGAAATGGTCGCCCTGCTGGCAAAGTCTACTTCTGGTACAGAGTTAAAGAACACGCAATGGTTGATTTATGTTACGTAACATAAATTCTTGCAATAATAAAAATAATTATGCTATTTCAAAACTATCTGATGAAAATGTAAACAAATAGAGTGCTTTGATTTGGTTGCCTGAATACTTATATCAGATATTCTAATTTCGGGTTAGTATTCAAATAATTAAAAAATCACCACATTTGACGACTGAAGTTAATTTAATAACTTCAATTTTCTAATATTATTTAAACAATAAAACACTGTTGAAAAATAATACAAATGGATGTGTTACTTATTCACTGTAGTGAGTGATTGCGTAAGAATTGTACCTGAACGCTTCGTTTACACTTTCATCACATACTTTTGGAAATGACTATACTTATTATTAGACTTGATTAATTTCAATACAGAATTGTAAGGGTTCATGTAACAATTTATCAAAGGCACTATTTGATAAAGTGTAACTTTAAGTTTCAATTATTCAAGAGGCGTGATCTTTATTTTAATTAAACTGAAGAACTGTGTAATTAATAGTGCTCGACTTATTTATCAGGGGCACGACCAACTCCTCTATCCATGAAATTATTATTTATCAAGGACGCTAATTCAAATGTCTGTGTGTACTTTAACCAAAAGTTTCTGCAGTAACCTAGTCTACAGTTTCATAATTTTATTTGCCTCCAGTTATAATTATTTATATTTTACAACATTTTAAATGCGACGATACTTAAATGACCGTCTGGTGCATCCTGGGCTGTCCAATACAATCTTTTTGACTGGCTGAATTCACAGTATAATAAAGTAGCAGTATTATATCTCGGCAGTGACCTTGAAATAATCACCTACGTGCGTAACTACCATGCACTCGATTCTGTTGCGTACTACATACACTGAGATTACGAAGCGCGTCGTTTCGGCCATTTTCCATGAAGATATAATACTGTTACTTATTTATATTATTTTGATTTGGTCACCACGGCATTGGCTGTTCGCACAGTTCGACCAAAACGAGATAAGAAAAATACAGCACCAGGAAAAAACACTGAAGCGGTCACTTTGTGTATGTTCGATATGGAAGTAAGTTCGTTTGTTTTTCCGGCTTTCACGCTTCGACGCTCTAGCCAATCGGTGGATTTGGCACATGGTTAGTTTGGCACACAGAGATGGACAAAGGCTACTATCTATACGAGGAAAGCTGCAGGGATAAGCTAGACGTCAATATGAAGCCAAATACAACTAGAATTATGTGCTCAGACCAAAAGTTAAATATAAAACTAACAAAAGAATAAGAGAGAGTGAGTTCGTCAGACACCAAACACATAGACAAGTAACTGATATTGCGTCTTGTACTGACACGCGGATTACAATAATTTTGTTAAATAACTGTTATATTTTTATTGTTATTTCACACATACAGAAGTTTTTTTTTTCTTCGGTATCTGTTATCTGTTTATCACAGCGGGCTCTTTCAGAATACCAGCGCTGCGACAGTTATTTCTAAACGTCGCAGCAAGATGCTGAGATAGGAGTCTTTTGGCCTCATACATGACTTTCTGTTTTTATTTTACTTTTTTTATGTTTCTATGAGTGTGTTTAGTTATATTTGTGATCTTCCTGTGCGAGTCCCAATAAATACGTTTTCTTTCTTTCGTTCAAAAGTCAACGCATTTATTTGTTTCCCGGCTTTCTTGTGGCCACAGATACAACTCCTTGAGTTTGACATATTTTTGACTACCATTATTAGGGTACTCGCAACTGTTGTGTGTGACTAGAAATGTGAACGCAAACGACGCAAAAGGAGTATGTAAGGATCGCAGTAGGTGGCGTTCTGTACTTTTTCTTTCTTGCGTTCAAAAGTCAACGCATTTATTTATTTCTCGACTTTCTTGTGTCCACAGATACAACTCCTTGAGGTTGACATATTTTTGAATACCATTATTTAGCACTCGCAACTGTTATGCGTGACCAGAAATGTGAACGCAAACGACGCAAAAGGAGTATATAAAGATATTGGTAGATGGCGTTCTGTACTTTCTGTACTTTTTCTTTCTTACGTTCAAAAGTCAACGCATTCATTTGTTTCTCGGCTTTTTTGTGACCACAGATACAAGTCCTTGAGTTTAAAATATGTTTAAGTACCATTATAATGTACTGGCAACCGTTGTGCGTGACCAGATATATGAACGCAAACGAAGCAAAAGCAGTATGTAAGGATCGTGGTAGATGGCGTTCTGTAGTTTCTGCCTACCCCCATGGGAAGAAGGCGTGAGTTTATGTATGTACCGTCAAAGAAGTTCATAGCTAACCACCGTAAGGACTAATCTTGCTTGCACCGCTGGGCGGCTATAGTACCCGGCCGGTAACAGATGTGGTCAAAGGGATTTTGTTTTCAAACTGGTTAGATATAAACTTCCTTAATGGTACCTATGTATTAATAGGTATCTTGATTAATGACACAAAAAATTGTAAACATGATAAAACAGCAATATATTTTGATACTTTTAGAACGAATTTCAATATATTTTGATTAAATAATTAAAAAAACTTACGTAAGTACTTAATTCAGCGAGAACAAAACAAGTCCATATATAGTATATTAAGTGTTTCCCAAGGAACCTTTGCTATAATTGGGTATGACCAGAAACTTCTCTCATAATTGAGTTAGGGGATTACACAGTGTATTGTGTAGCGAAACTTATTTACTTGTTAGGGATTTCTTACAAACAAATACATATTAAAAATGGCAGTTATGTAATCCACTGCGATCAGCGGGATTATATGTATACAATGTCGCCCATGGCCATATGACCGCCCGTAGTTTTCTGAATATTCATGATGTATTATAGAAAATTAACTTTAAAAGGGGGGGGGATAATATCTTTAATTTGTTTCATGTTTGCCATATCTCCTATGTATTAGCTCGATTTGGATTCTGTTTACTATTTCTAAAAGCTTATGAGTTATTTTATCGGCCAGCCATATGGTTGTACTTGGATTTGTGAAAAAAATTACAGCAGTAGTAGGTACATATAACGAAATTAAAAGGAAAACTATAAGAGCTAAGTAGGCTGTACAGGTTAACGAGTAATAATCAACCAACTTAAATTTGCAGTTTGAAAAACATGATCTCCCATACATTCCGTATGGGAGGACATGTTTTTCAACTACAATGTTAAGTTTGTTCTTGGGATAAATTCATCCCAACTACGGAACCCTTCATTGTGCGTGGTCCAACACGCATTTGGCCGGTTTTTACACCTAAAACGGTTACAACATCAAATTCATTGTTATACGTAATTACAATTCATTATTAATATTCTAGTTCGCTAGTTAGCCACATTTGTTATTTCCATACAGTAAGTAATGTTCCTATATTAATCAAAACAGGTAAATATTTGACAGTTAGTAGTAGTTTATTTGCGACGTTGCCAACTTTTAGGATAAATAATACAAGCCTATTATTCTCTCACTGCAAGGCAAAGAACTCCCCTCATACAGAAAAGTCACGAGCATTGACCACGCTGGCTCAATTCGGGTTTTACTTATTTTTTTCAAATGGCGGCTGACATAGCCTGGTGATGATCAGCAACATTGTAACAAAACTAAAGAATTCTGAAAATCTTTTCCACAATTCTCTAAAACGTTTTACAATAAGGTCACCAGATGGCGCTACTATTCACCGCTAGACCGCGCTGTCGTTATCGCTCGCCTAATGGTTAGATCCAGCCGAACATTCTGTGACTGAGTTTTGATATGTGTAAAGTAGCTTCATAAATAAAGTATTATGTTTAACAGATAGTAGTTGGTTAGTTTATTTTTGTTTAATTATCATCTCGCCACCATATACTTTTTAGTAACCTACAGCCACAGTCGGGTTTTTTTTTATAAGTTGGAAACTGACGGGATATGTACCATGTTTTTTGTTATAAATAGTATTTTTTGCAAAAAACTTTGTGCTCGCGAGGACTACTGTTCTCAGAACTACTAGTTTATTATGTATACACTTAGGTATGAATCATGATGTATGACTACTAAAACGCAGGCCACACTGGGTACGATGCTAAGTTCGATTAACTTCGCTCATGTAGCTAGCGCGTCCGTTCATACTTGTGTTCATAGTTCGCGGTGTGAACCGTAGTATGCAAACACGCGGTAGCTACAAAGTTAAACGAACTTAGCTTCGTTCCCAGTGTGACCTGCGCTTTTGCCGAAGCATTAATAGTGCACTTAAATGGGTCATTAAAAGTCCCGAATACTTCACAATCTTTATACTCGTTCGCCGTTAGTTGCTTGGACAACATAGTTACCCGCAATTGCCAAGATTGCGCAATTAATCGCCCGTGTAATGCATCCTAAAAGGCCGTCACTTACGGCTTGCACATTGGTCTGCTGTTGCAGTTTGCTGTTGTGTTGTGTGTGTGTTGTCTGCACTAGAAAGACGTAAAGAAGTACTATTAGGCCAAGCAGTACCTGGGCGACCGAGCTCTGCTCTGGTGAAAATAGAGAATGCTCATTTAATAGTATAGGATAGTTCACACTAATTCCATATCTGTCTACATACTAATTCCATGCTGCTGTGATAGAAGGTACTTACTAGTTCCATGCTGCCATGATAGTAGGTATTTACTAATTCCATGCTGCCATGTCTGTCAATTATTGTCAATTATTCTAATGTAGCCATCTTGTTGTAAAGTTTGGGCGAAAATACGGAGAAAACGAATTTTCCCATTTATAAAACCTAGCTAGATTGATTTTTCGCCCCCGTAAACCCCTATAGTGCAACTTTCATGGAAATCGTTAGAGCCGTTTTCGAGAACGTGATAATAAACTTTATTAATCAAAAAGTAACAATACAATTTAGCCAAATTCGGTGAGCCACAAACTAAGCATCGCTTGTATCTTCTGGCTCAAAACATATACACACAGCGTGGCGCTTCAATGCTGACATTAATTTAACACACTTATACGGATTATCGTTTTCTCTTTATGAAGATATTTTAATTTCATTAAACGTTATTATTTATTTATTTATTTTCAATTTTATAAAATAGCATCTTGGAGCAAACTGTACTTAAAAACTGTAGCGCAGAGGTCTTTTACCGGGGTCACACATCATAACATCACATCAATGAAAATAAAACGAATAACGTGCAAAGAGAAGGCGAATTGAATGAAAGGAAGAGCCCTATGTCGGCGAGTGTTTGAAAATTTAAATGTTTCAATTAACGAATTCTTTTTTCATATTATACTTTTATGATTACTAGCCACTAGCCCTACCCGTGTAGCAATAATGTCGCTATTGAAGCGGCACGTTGTATACAAATATTGCTCATTTAATAGTACAATAGTGTGTAGTGTGTGTGTAGTGTGTGTGTGTGTGTGTGTGTGGTTGTGTATGTGTAGTAGTATTTGGTAGTTTTATAGTTGTGTAGTGTTTATATATAGGATACCGAACACCAATCTGAAGGGTATCTTGCAGGTCAACCTAAGAGGTTTTCGGCTGCTTAACCGGACTAAATTATGTGGATGCATTTTAAATAAAGCCTCCAACTAGGCCTAAAAATATATAATTGGAGCGACTACACGCTAATAACATCTAATAACGGCTAATAACTCCCCGTGTGGGTGGTACGGACCTCGGCTTAGGGCGTCGCATCGCAGCAAATGACAGGCTGGTTTGAATCTAGATTATTTAAGGACGAATTGAAAGATACAGGCGATTATAATAACTTAATTCGTTAGTATTTAGTGATCTTGTGATCAATGACGTCATGATCAGGATAAAATGTTACCTCTTAGTAATTATTATTAATGTTATTCCCAAAAATTTCCTCTATAAAATTAGGACAAAAAACCTTATTCGACTTTAACCATAAGCCCAAAAAGCTAAACAATCCCATTTTAATAACCAAGGGATAATTGAACAATTACCAAAACAAAATTAAGGTTTGTGCACAAAATCTAGGCATACCTAAATCAAATTTAAGCGCTCTCCATTAGCGTAACGACCTCTAATGTATTCAAAGTGCGCAACAGGGGCAGCAACCTGAATCACCGCCGAAGATCATACCCGTTGATAGTGCTACTAATTAATTGGTATGATGATTACGATTTAATTATCAAATTGGATATTACGGCATTAATTGTTAGACCTGAAGTACCTACATGAATAATTTAAGAGCGTGCATTCTTAAAGTTGGCAACGTCGCAAATAGCTGTCAAATATTTACATGTTTTGATTAACTTGGCAATAATACTGTATGGAAATATTAAATATCGCTAACTAGTAGAACTAGAATATTAATAAATGAATTGCAATTATAATACTGAATTTGATGTTTTAACCGTTTTAGATGTAAAAAAAACCGGCCAAGTGCATGTCGGACCACGCACAATGAAGGGTTCCGTAGTTCGGATGAATTTATCCCAAGAACAAACTTAACATTGCAGTTGAAAAACATGTTCTCCCATAAGGAATGTATGGAATTTAAGTACGCTAATATAAGACCAGACAGACCAGATAAAGACCAGAGTGAGTAAAAAGTGTTCGGGATGCTACGCAATATCTTCTCGTCCCACATACCGCAGCGTCTCAAAATGAAAGTCTTTGACCAGTGCGTGTTACCAGTAATGACCTATGGCACTAAAACGTGGTCGCTCACAAGGGCCTGATCAGAAGGCTAAAAGTCACCCAAAGGGCAATGGAGAGGGCTATACTTGGAGTTTCCCTTCGTGATCGAATTAGAAATGAAGAGATCCGCAGGAGAACTAAGGTAACCGACATAGCCCGAAGAATTGCCAAACTTAAGTGGCAATGGGCAGGGCACATTGCTCGCAGAACAGATGGCCGATGGGACCGAAAGGTTCTGGAGTGGCGACCGCGTACTGGAAGACGTAGCGTTGGAAGGCCTCCCACAAGATGGACTAATGACCTTGTGAAGGCCGCAAGAAACCGCTGGATATGGGAAGCACAGAATCGGTCAAAGTGGCGGTGCTTTGGGGAGGCCTATGTCCAGCAGCGTGAATCATAATTAGATTTTACAGGTTTAATTAAATATTATTTAATATTATATTAATATTGATCCTCTAAAAACGGTTTGATCAAAAAGGGAATTATATTTCCCCTTAACTAATATTTGCTAGAATATTTCGCTATAATAAATTAGTCTAGTTAGTCTGTTCCGCCTTCACGGCGCGTAATTACGGTCGTTCCTTGTCTTACTAATCGTATTACCCAGCACTTTTTTTATTGCCTTTCACAAGTTCCTGGGAACTCATAATAATTATGTAGTGTGGGTCTTATCAAAATACATAAAGAAAAACATCTCCATAATTTTCAGCACATATAATTTACATATTTAGCTGCCAAAATCAAAATAATTAAAGAATTACAAAATAGTTAGGACTTATGCACACGTTGATACTTGTTACCCTTTTTCACAGACTGATCGGAATAGGTACTTGTAGACAGTTGTGGACTCATTTAAAACTGCATGCTGACTGGCGCTCGATCAACTCGCGAAACCTGTTACTAAATGCTCGTTTGCTGAGCAGCCCGTTGTCATATGGGGGACGTGACGTCATGAAGCCAAGTGCTCCGCCCAAGCCGGTCAGACTTCCACCATATGCTCCACCGTGTCCTCCGGGCGATCCACACAAAAGGGACACCCGGGCGTTTCCTCCCGCCTTATCCGAAACAGTAACCTCCCGACACAACCGTGTCCGGTGAGGAACTGCGTCAGGCGGAAGGTGAGGACGCCGTGGCGACTCTCTAGCCATTCCTCAAATAGGGGACTTATCGCCGCCATTGCGGTGTGCCCAGCAGTGGGTTGCGACAATCGCACTCTCCATGACGCTACGAGATCCCGCTGTGCCGTGATTTCTGGCGGCAGCGGAGTTACGCCCTGGCGTTTCGCCTCCTCGTGCCACCCCCAAATGTGCAAGACCCCATGGCGGTAATCCGGCAAGGAGGCTCGCCGCCTCACCGGAGACCGTTCGGTATCCCTGGACCAGCGGGATGGGCATGACCCTCTGGGACGCTTTCAACCGACGGGCTGGTCGCTGCCTCAAGGAACGCGCCCACAACGGCGTAGAGCCTCTGGCAGGAAGCTTTTGGACCCCTTAGATTGGGCAGGAGCCGCTTTAAGGCAGCCCCGGCCCGCTCCAGTCTGGGAGCCAAATGTTGGAAATGCTCCACGAAGTTCCGAGGACGAGTCCCAAATACTTCATCGTTGACTCGAAGCCGATGTGAACCCCTCCTACCGTCATCTGGGAACCCGACGGTAGCGCGTTCCGAGGACCATCCGGGCCCACCCGCACCAGCCGCCCGACAAGGCGGTCTGCAATGACTCTTTCAAAGAGCTTGCCCACCTCGTCGAGCAGCACGACGAAAATAGCTGTCGGAAGTATAGCAGTCATTTAAACAGCAGTGATTTAAACTGACAAAATTTTCGGAAAAAGGTTACGGATTTGTGAACAGTACTTAGAGGACACTTTCGATAACATTGGTTGATCTATGATTCGGCACGGTAGCCAGAATCGTCTCCGTACGAGGGAACTCTTTAATCTACGATTAACTTTAATCTTTCATACAGAAAGTCGAGAAATTGGCCACACGTTACGGTTAGTCAGCAATAATAATAATCAAAAGCTTGTTTTTATCAAAAACTAGGTGACCCGACAGACGTAATCCTGTTCAACAACATAGAAAAAAGGCCATTCAGGTTGTCCCGAATTTTCAAATTTTCCATAACTACCTAATTCGGACTTTTACGAACATTTTGAAACAAAAAATAGCCAATTCTGTGAAACTCAAACCCAAAGCATTTATTTCAATTAAACCATTTACAAGCACTTTTGTATTGTCAAATAGTCGGTCAGTTATTCAGAAAGTTGAAGCTAGTTGCCCATTCCAAAACGTAAATCTTTATGGAGAAGAACGGGCATGAAACTCCAAGGACACTCTTTTAAATAAAGATATTACGAAATCCTGGGTACATTATTCTGGTTGCTTCTTTATGTGAGAACAATGTACAAAAAATAATGAAAATAATTCAAAATATATGATAAAAAATAAGCCATGGCAGATAAGAGATGACCAGTCTCAACGGACGGCACCCGTTCACGAATATGACCCGTGGATCAGCACCATCCTTAAGCAGCTTAACCATTTTGTAGGGAACCGAACAGTCCAGCCGTTCTCAAGTGATGCGGTTACCAACGAACAGCATTGCAGTAGACTAATATTGCAGTCAAATAAGCCAACGTACTTCCTCAATACCTTCTAAATAAGATGTTCTTATCGATCTAGTACCTATAATGTCTTTCAATGTATCCTCATGCATACAGTTTATGTTCCAAGCCAGGTGGGGCTAACGATCTACGCTCTAGGAAATTACACGCGTTCTGAATATGATATTAATTTGGCCTTCCGGAATTATTCCCAATGTTTGCCTCGAATTAGTTTAATTTAAATTGTGTAGGCACAATGTTGGCTTATACAGAGTGGACCAAATAGTGACGTAACAAAAAAAATTGATTTACGATACCAGGGGTATCCGAAAATACCCCATGTATGTTCCGCGATTTTTTGTGGTTTTCGAGGTATTTTTCTTATTAATTTTTATACGTTCCATAGGGTTCCCTTTTTTTTATTGATAATGAAAATTTCAGTCTATCCCACTAAAAACTTGGAGGTTTGTTGTGATTGTTGTTTTTTGTGATTTCTGACTTTTCTAGTACTCAAACCTCAGTTGGTCTATAGAGTTTTTTAATCCTTATAAGAAACAGGATCGATTGGCATCAAAAAAAGTTTTTTGTGAATACTGCCCATTTTCTTGCTGACTGTACATTTTTTCCCAAAATCTGTAAATGCAGATCGAATTTTTTCAAAAAGTTGAGGACAGTCTCTTAAGATCGTTTTCCTGTAACGTTTAAGGTAGCTGTCCCATCTCAAAAATCCACCCTGTATATGGGGTATTTTCGGATAACCCTAGGCATAAGAAATCTTTTTTTTTTCGACGTCACTATTTGGTCCACTCTGTATATAAAAAAATACTAGTAGCCCGCTGCTTCTTTGATTTCTTCATTAAATTCCAGTTTGATAATAGTGTTTTATACAAAAAAAACCTTCCGAAATAAATTCTCAAGGAAACAGCAACAGAATCTGTTGCGTAGTTTAGAAGAATAACGCTGTCACTCAGACAGAAACGAAAAGCGATTTTTATTATAATATGTATAGCGATATGTACCGCAAAACACCTCACCAACAATAGAGCCACTAACAATAAATATTTACAAAGTTAATAGAAAAGCCGGCCAAGTGCGAGTCAGAGTCGAGGGGTTTCCGTGCCACCGTACAATATTAAGCATAAAACGCCGAAAAAACACGTTTCTTGTATGTAATTTTTAACTTTATTTTATGTTATTTGTTGTTATAGCGGCAATAGAAATACACAATCTGTGAAATTTTCAACTGTCTACCTATTATGGTTCATGAGATACAGTCCACTGGCAGACAGACGGACAGCGGAAGTTTAGCAATAAGGTTCTGTTTGGCACCCTTCGGGCACGGAATCCTAAAAATTAATATAATAAGAATATGGGAACACACTGGCATTGAGTTTCAATCGCATGCGCAAGGTGAATAATAGTATTTCATATGGAGCGTCTGCCTATCTGAGCTCCACAACCCAGTTACTGGATAACACGAGACCCCTTGATAAGACAAAGTTACTACTATCGTTTAAATGCAAAAACTGATGCAATAAAAAACAAATAAACTCCGCACAAGGCTGTTTAAAACGCTCTCATTATATTTCTTACTTACTGAGCAGAACGTCTCCTGAAACAAACGATGCAGGCTGTTTATAATAACGGCTGCTTTTCGCAGCACCCTGTATTTCTTTATGATGACTTTTATTTGCATGGATAAAAATTGTTGCGCTGTTGTCTTAGATATTAGTAACAACTGGCATGGAATGGGTGAGAAAGTTATAATTTTAAGAGATGGGTGGTAAGACTGAGAGTATTAAGAACATAATTTGGCTTAATTGAGGCGGTTCAAAAAGTTTGTAGGTATTACATATACTGCGTTCGCAATTCATTTGCCAAACATGTAAACAAACACGAGTTTTAGGAAAAACAACTGTAATGCCTACACATAAGGTTCAGTTTGCGCTACAACTTCATATTTTTTACGACTTTTTCAACAGTACTAGTCAGTCTAAAATCGACTTTACTTACACTAACTTAAAGTTGGTGTTTGTTTAAGTGGAAAACTCGTGTTTGTTTACATGTTTGACTAATAAATTGCGTACGCAGATTAGGTGCGGTTTAATAGCTAGCCTAATAATTCGTGTATATTCTGCCCAGAGTATACACGAATTATTAGGCTAGCTCAACTAGATAATGGATACTCATAATATTCGTGGTGTTGTTACCTCAGATATTATTTGGTTCTTTCTCCGTTGTACCAACGCGGTCACGCGGTATCTAACCACTTTGACAACAAAATCCCGTCTACACGACCCTTTTTTTTCGTAGGTAAGCGTTACTATAGCGGCCGAGCGCTGCAAACAGGAATAGTTCTTACGGTGTTCAAGTATGCGCGTCCGCGATAGTACCTATACAGGGTGTATTTTGAGTCGGGGCAGTAAGGCCATGTTCTTTACCGTTGTAGCTCCAGAAAACTGTCTTTGGAGACTGATTTTAATTACCTATTGTGAATGTGAGGACTATGTGGATATTTTTTTTTCCATTCCTCTTTTTTTCTCCTTTCTTTGTTAGTTTTAAAGATGGTCTGGCAGTTTGAGTAGTTTATGCGGCCTACCCAAATGTCTTTTCTTTGGTATTGTTCGTCGAGTTGAGCTCCTTATGCTCTGAGTTGAGCTCCACGATTACTGACAAATGCTTGCACTGACTGGACAGGTCCACTCAAATCTGTGTGGTGTTTTTTCTCGAAAGACCATTTCAGACATTAATCTACATGGTCCTCATATGACTTGATTAAGATTATGTCTGGACTTTAAAAGAAACTGTGACCTCTGAGTTTGTTTCGGTCTTTCTTCTCAGAGTAGTCGGATAGGAAACGCCGAACTCATCTAGCAAAATTTAATATGTTTTTTAATCTGACGTGTAAAAGTGATTCCTATATCCTATTTACAGAATAATAATTCATTCAATTTCATTTCATTTCGGGGATCCTGGTATAAACGTGGTCTAAAACAGGTTGTGATTTCGTCGGGCTAAGTAAATTCTTGTATTGTTCTAGAAGTATGAGTGAACTAGGCCTTAAATAATTTCATGAAGTCCTATTAACCGACACACCACTACAGAGGTTAACAAATTGAAGTCTTCTTCTTCTTTTCGTGTGGTTATTGACTAACCTGGTGTCGCCCATGGGGCCTGTGACTTGGCTTCACATGCCGTCGAGAAATATCTCTCAGGCATGCCGGTTTGTCGGGAGTCGCAAGCTGACTTCCGGCCACCGTAGGCGCGGGCTTGCGGACGGTGGCCAATGGTTAGTTCGCCGTCCAATAAGGACCAGGCCCGGGTCGACGGCGGGATGTCAGCACCAACTGACGGGGTCCGTTAGGGCCAATGTTTGCCTGGGTTGCGACTTTGTCCGAAAGGGATATCGTGGGCCCCGGCACACAGGCAACGGAAGGAACACGGGTGGGCTTTAGTCAGTAAAAGTCTGACACGCCCTCCCGCTCCGCCTAGAGAGGGAGAAGCTATTTGATCATTTCCGACCCTCAAAAAAAAAGTTCAAAAATAAAGGTTCCCTTACCATGTTTTCCTTCACGGTTTTTCGAGCAAGTGAAGTTATTTTGTTCATAATAATACCAGCCTATAACTGTCCCACTGCAGGGCGAAAGCCTCTTCTCATAGAGAGAAGGCACGAGCATTGATCACCATGCTTGCTCAAGACGGGTTGGCGATTTCAGACTTATATTAACTATAAGTCCAGGTTTCCTCACGGTGTTTTCCTTCACCGACGTCAGTAACATGATCAGCCTATAAAGTTCCCACAACTGGCACACAGGCCTCATCTCGGTGAGAGGGAGTGGGCCGTAATCCTAGGGCCCAGTGCGGGTTCGTGGATGTCACAAGTCTTCGAATTTTTGGTTCTAGGACATGCCGGTTTCCTCCAGATGTATTCCTTCACCGTTTTGAAAGCAGTGGTGATGAAATAATTTTCACAAAGTAAAGCGCCTGTCTAGGTTCAAACCTACGATCTACATCTCGTAAGTCGCGGGCCAACCGCTGCTCTCACGTCAGTAACGTCCAAGATAAACTCAGAAAGTACATATGAATTGACAAAGTCACATTGGTACTTGCCCGGATTTGAACCCACAACCTCGTGCATGAGAGGCGAGGCTTTAACAACTGGACTATTACCAACTTGAACTAACCTTGACTTGTTCATAAACACGATTATCTTTCTTCAAGTACACAATAATTCATTAAGAAATTATGACAGCTTGGCGATAAAAAATTGCCATAAAATTAAGTAAAATCTACCCTTCCACCCTAAATACACATTGCAGAAAATTAATATTAATTATTATAGCCACTTATAACTTAGTTAATAGCCCATATTGTTAATAGCCTATTAAATGAAACTGTGTAATATCATTAACGTTTACTTTTATCATAGACCCTATCGTGGGCAACCTCGATAAGTTTTAGGGTTAATAAAAACATGGTAACGACGAACTGACTATATTTTGTGACATTTTTTTGGGTTCCGTAGATGAACTAAGAAAATTGAGAAGTATTTTCTACGCAACCTGTCTTGTCGTGTAGTTAAACTTGACAAATATTTGGTTAACGACTTTTTTTATTGCTTGGGAAATTATCAAGTAACTTCTCCCGCTCTGGGCGGAGCCGTAGGGAGTGTCAGACTCTTACTGACTAAATCCCACCCGTGTTCCTTCAGTTGCTTGTACGTTGCCAGGGCCACGGTATCCCTTTCGGAGTTTCCCGCAAACCCGGCAGGCGTCGGCACTAAAGGGGAGGTCGAGTGAAAATGTATGGAGTTCTTTTGGTTTAGTGGTAAGAAGTTATATGTAGATGAGTAAATGAAGTATGTCATTTTTTTTTCAGAACAGTGAATACGTAACTAGGTTACCTACTTCTATAAAGAAAATCAGCCTTACCGACGATCACTTACCATAATTAAATCAACAAAAAGAACATTCTAATAAGTCGCCAAATAAAGACAAAAAAACTTTCTCCAAGACAAACAAGAAACAGCAAAAGTTAGGGTGGAAACACCCGTTATCGTCCATGATGGAACAAACTGCGGGGCAATAACTTCGCTTTGTCAATACGATCGGGTCATTGGGTCAGTTAAATGGCGCTCGATGATTGGATGTGTCACGTTATTGTGATTGTCACCCTAGAGTTAGTTACAGGATGATAAAATAGCAATTTGTTGTATTTCGTTTTGTTTTTTTATAAAGTTGTTGTATTTATCTTAAGAATGTATAATAGAAAGATAAAAGTTTCGGATTCTGTAGTCAAGGGATTACTGTTACTCCTTTTTTTTTTTTGATGGGAAATCATCAAATGACTTCTCCCGCTCTGGGCAGAGCGAGAGGGTATGTCAGACTTTTACTGACTAAAACCCACCCGTGTTCCTTCCGTTGCCTGTATGCCGGGGCCGCGATATCCCTTTCGGACAAACCCGCAACCCCAGCAGGCATTGGTCTTTCGACCCCGTCGGTTAGTGCTGACATCTCTTTGAGGCGCGAACACAACGCGCCGTCGACACGGGCCTGGTCCTTATCGGACGGCGAGCTGCCCATTGCTCACCGTCCGCATTTTACTGTTACTCCTAACATCCTCATCAAGTGCATATGATCATTAAGTGGCCTTCAACCTGATGAATCATGTCGACCAGTGTTTGAAAGACTTGGTTTCTTACCGTTGCCATCTCTGTACATTTATGAAATATGTGTGTCCGTAGTTAAGAATAAAAATATTTAAGATAGCAAATGATGTAAATACTCGGAATAGACCTGATGCATATAAATTAGTGCTGAATGATTTGCCAAATACAACAAAAACTGCCTAGCAATGTGCGTGCGTATTTATAAACAAGATGCCAAGTCAATTGAAAACATTAAATTCTAGATTATTTAAGATAAAGTTGTACAAGTAGTTGAATGAATGTAGCTTCTATTGTTTAAAATAATTTTTATAGATAAGAACTGTTGATGTGTTGTAACGTTTTCAAATACCCTTAAATTTTGCATGCTATGTTTTATCCTAGCTAAAACATGTTTGTGCCATTATAATAAAATTTAAAACCATTGTATATTATATTTTATGCAAACACATGATTTATTCTCACATTTAACCAGTTATGTTTAAGTCCCATATAAATAGCACTTAATGCTCGTTTTCACTTACATCAAGCAAAGCAACGTCTAATTAGGTAATCTTTAACATAAGCAGTTTTCTAAGCCACCACTCAACACCCACCCATTGTCACCCATTGTCAACATTCGTTTCTCAGGCAAGTCGTAAAGCTACGAAATTTACATTTTTGACACTTGTCTGCGTAAACAGGGTAATAAAATAACACATACAAATACAATAGACGACGTCTATTTAGTAACCTAATACGTTTAACTGTTCTTAAAGAGCCATAAAGAACCCTGTAAGAAATCGACACGTGTTTCACCTCTCAACGAGGCATCCTTAGGATGACTATTGACTTATTGCAAACCCGGACACGACGTGTTGCCACGTCAAGCGCCGAATGCAGTGTGAGCTACATCGCCCGACAACCCCAGTTATAAAGCATTGCTGCTCGGTCCACCTCGGCTAGGATCGTTATTAGCGCGATAAGGATGCTATGGTGTGTGTGATAACGTTACTAAATTGTATTTTATAATGGATTTCCGCAAAGTCACGCCTAAGTCAATTAACTAAAATAACACATAAAATAATAATGAGACAAGGACATACTTATTAGATCCAGTAGTAAGAGTAAACGAGATATGTTTATTTGCGCTAAGTACCTGCTTATTGTTGACACTTTACCTACATTTAGGTGTCGTGTAGTCTTGGTGAAAATCATCATGCTCCCGCTACTAGGTAAAGACATCATGTTCAGATCTAACGTGAACCATTTCTGGTTTGTCATGTCCAACTCGTTTTGCATCCATTGGCATACGTGGTCCGCATACTGGTTCTTTAGCTAACAGCTCATTGAACGATCGCAAATCGTAAACAACTGGTGAATATTGAGTGTACTATGAAATGTTCACCTCTGTTTACCCTTTTGGGGGAACAGGCGTGATGTTATATTAAATGTTACAAAACAGAAACGAAAAAGTAAGTAGATACAATTTCAAATAATTATCATCATAGTAAATTGACTTAGGCGTGACTTTGCAAAAATCCATTATAAAATACAATAGGCGACGTATTTAGTAACCTAATCCGCTTAACTGTTGCGCCGAACGCAGTGCACGCTGCTTTAGGCGCTTGACGTGGCAACACGTTGTGTCCGTGTTGGCAACAAGTCAATCGTCGTCCTGAGGATGCCTCGTTGGGAGGTGAAACACGTATCAATTTCTTACAGGGTTCTTTATGACTCTTTAAAAACATTTAAGCAGATTAAGTTGCTAAATATACGTCGTCTATTGTATTTTTTCATTATCATCATATTTCTTCTATCGTGTCTGTACGCTCATCCGCCTCTTAAAATATTCATGTTCATATGAACCGTCTTCTATAACTTTTGAAACTAAGTTAGGTATTGTGTTTGTTACTATAACTTTTGAAACCCTCGGGACTTAGACACGCACTTGATGGAGTTTTCTGAATTCCGTACGGAAACGAGAAACTATGTAGTATATAGGCAGTCCCTCGTTTAACCTAACACCCAGTACAGTTCTATCTATCCTCACATAAAATTGTAGAGGATTCTTAACTGAACGTCTTGCTACGCGCGTTGTTATGCTACTTGCCTTGCTACGCTACGCGCTGTGCTACGGCGTAGCTTACTTTGCGCTATGAAGTCTACGCCTTGTCGAAATCGAGTGTGTGTTGTGTGTGTGTGTCGTGTGATCCAGGCTACTTCGACAGGTTTAAAAAAATAATCATCATGATCATCACCATTCTTCCACCATCTTGCCCTTATTTCAATTTATTAGGTATCGGCGCCATGTTTTTTTCTTCCTTACTTCTCTATTAGACGTCATCTCGGTTGGCACCCTCGTTTTCAAAAGCAATGATAGCCTAGTGGCGTCACAATCGGACTGCCAAGTCATTGGTCTCGAATTTGAACCCAAGGCAAGCTCCTCTGACTTTTCGGATTCATGTTTGTATATTGAGAGATATTTCTAGACAGCAGGTCAAGCTAATTCAGAGGCCCATGGGCGGCATAAAAACTCTGACACTAGTTTAGTCACTAACCACACAAGAAAGAACTGCCTTTCTAGCCATATAATTTTTCACACAGTCCATCTATTGTTTCTTTAGTCCTCCCTAAAATAATATCAATACAATAAAACCACAGTACCATTCGAAAATCCAGAATCCTCATAACAAAATAGCGTTAATAAATGCATACATAAATTGCAATGGGTAACAATACAATACAAAATGTTACTCGTTTACAGTTTAGAAATTATTAATGGCATTAATATTCATGGATTTTCCTGAAATAAATGTCAAAATGAGCTGTTTCAGAATATATTGAACAGTTGTGTAAAATATTTAGTGTCAGCTGACATTGGCTATTGGGTTGTTGAGAGGATGAATGAAAGGCGAGTAACAAAATGTATTTACAAGGCAGATGTGAGTGGAAACGCCGGGAGGAACGCCCTAGGAGGACATATACTGACCTTATTAGTGATGTTCTTCAGAAAGGACAGGTGCGTAGTACTCGCAACCGACGTGCGTGTATGACCAGATGTATGGACGTAAACGGGGCAAAAGGAGTATGTAAAGATGACAGCAGGTGGCGTTCTGTAGTTTCTGCCTACTGCCATGGGCAGAAGGCGTGAATTTATGGGTAAATTGACTATTTCAAATTCATAAAAGGTTCAGGACTAGAGCCCTTTTAATAAATTAAAGAATAGCAACCAATTTACAAAGGAAAACACTCAATTTACAAAGGGAGACACTCAATTTACAAAGGGAGACACTCAATTTACAAAGGGAGATTCTCAATTTAGACAACCTTTCATTCAAAGTTAACTACAAAAACTGTTTGGTACCTACCTACTTGTTTCTTTCAAAGAATTTATCTTCAAACAAAATATGAAGAAATCTTAAAGAGGCTTGAACATAGTACCTGAGTTTTTTAACAACTTTTTCTTGGCAAAACTTTACGTTATTAAATTTATAAACCTTATCTACATTCCTAGTTAAGTACTTTTTTTGAACGAAACAGCAACGCTTTCAAATTCTAATTGCTATCTTAAAAAACCGGCCAAGTGCGTGTCGGTCCACGTACAATGCAGGGTTCCGTAGTTGGGATGAATTTATCCCAAGAACGAACCTAACATTGTAGTTGAAAAACATTTTCTCCCTTATGGAATGTATGGGAGATCATGTTTTTCAAACTGCAAATTTAAGTTGGTCGATTATAACTCGTTAACCAGTAAAGACTACTTAGCTGTGATAGTTTTCCTTTAAATTTCGTTATATATACTCGTACTATGTATTTTTTGTTCAAAACTAAATCATTTTGACGATCTGCAGGATTTTACAAGCAGCGGAGTCCAAAAGGAGGGTAATTTGGTTTCCTCTTTTTAAGGTTCCGTAGGAACCATTATAATTTCGCCATGTCCGTCTGTCCGTTTGTTTGTCCGCGGCTTAGTTCAGAGACGGTTAGTACTAGAAAGCTGTAATTTGGCATAGGGTATACATATTAATCACGCCTACAAAGTGGTAAAATAAAATCAAGAAAAATATTTTTTTTTAGGGTACCTCCCCTATACGTAAAGTGGGGATGTCTTTTTTCCTCATCTACCCCATGTTGTGGGGTATCGTTAAAAAGGCCTTTCAAAAATATTATGAGTTTGTCAAAACCATTTGGGAGAATACGTTTTTCAACTACAATGTTAAGTTTGTTTTGATATAAATTCATCCCAACTACGGAACCCTTCATTGTGCGTGGTCCGCCAAGCACTTGTCCGATTTTTTTTTGTAAACGGAGATAAATACATTTATCAGTCCACAAACATCTTCATCACTCCAAGACGACATTTTCTCGCGAAGATTTAAGCGGTACTGCACAAATTATGCCGAAAACATAACGTCAGGTCCGTAAATGAAAGCAGTACGGTATCATTTCGGTATACAGAGCATACTATACGTATACCGCACTGCTGCTAACTGACCAATGAGGGCCTTAATATTAAACGCCCTAGTTTTCAAACCAAAACAAAACACTGCACGGAAGCATTATTATTAAATCACCCGATAAATTCCATGCACCGTGCGATATCAGTACTTAACACAATAACCTGATACTCACTATTAATAATAGGTAGGTATCGAAGGCAATAAATGGGAAGCGAATAAACAAATAATACGTATTCAGTGCAATAAATGAGAAGCGAATAAACAATTATCTGAGATTTTATCAGTATCGCTTCGCCCCAGTTAATACGGAGTGCATTCCGGTGTCCGAGCTGCGGTCAATATAGACTTTATTTTTAAAGCTACTGCAGTTAGTTAGCATTTTATATTGGATGTTTGTTTTATTCAAGGCTATTTTTTTAGGTACGAAAGAGCGTTTGCGTTGATGTAGATGTACTGTGATTAGTTATCTGTCTATTGAGAGAAAATAGATTTTCACTTTAGAGGTGCCCAATAATATTGCCTACACGAACGGATTTATTACATTGAAGCAGATTCTAGAAAGAGTATAATTAATTTATCTTTTTCTTCTTCTCCTTTTCTATCTTTTTCTTTCCTATTTTATAATTATTAATTATACTATATAATGAATTATATAATATAATTTATTAAATAATATAAAATATAAATATAATAATATTCTATAATTCACAGGATAATAATCTCACAGAGCCTATAGTAATGCTGTCTTTAATTTGAATAGGTAGGTAAGAGCTTATAAAAATAATTATGTAGATTTGATTTAGGTACTATTACGATGATTAATAAGTGCTATAAGTTTACGAAAATCCGTTTTACGCTGACATTGTAATGTTGTTTAACCTAAAACTTGCCAACGTCGCAAATAAATGTCAAATATTTACCTGTTTTGATTAATTTAGTAATATTACTTTATGGAAATAAGAAACGTGGCTAACTAGCGAACTGGTATATTAATAATGAATTGCAATGATAACATTTAATTTGATGTTGTACTCGTTTTAGGTGTTAAAAAGGCATTTGGAAAGTCTCCAAATACTTTTTTATATATTAATTATTATATGATATTATAGGTATTAATTATTGCATTTCGTAATCAATATTCTAGTTCGCTAGTTAGCCACATTTCTTATTTCCATTCAGTAATATTTCCAAATTAATCAAAACAGTGAAATATTTGACATCTATTTGCGACGTTGCCAACTTTCAGATTATACGCTCGTAAGGAAATTGCCGTAACACCATTTTTGCATGTTATAGGTAGGTAGTACTGGTATAGTTTTCCAAGAATTTTATTTTTGCTATATTAATATTATATTATAAAAATGTTAAAGCTATTACAGGCATTGGTAACACGGAACGTTAAACATGCATAATTTACACGCTTTTGTGTAAAAATAAAACTTTTATTATTAACTGTAATAATGAACTAGGTAATTGAAAACAAAAACAAGTTTTATGTAAAGAGGTCAGATTATAATCACATGGAAATATAGGAAACTCCTTTCTGTTATGGTACATAATAATAATTATTATAATGGATGGAAAATGCATGTACATGCACTGCGATAGTGCCTTATATTATATGAAGGCCGCATAATTTATTTAACACTTAACTGAAACTGTGAAATATCCACCTTTTTACAGTATTTTTTAGGGTTCCGTACCTCAAAAAGAAAAAACGGTACCCTTATAGGATCACTTCATTGTCCGTCCGTCAGTCTATCAAGACCCATTTTCTCAGGAACGTGTGGAGGTATCAAGTTGAAACTAATGTCGAATACGTAAGTCTATGTTCCCTTGGAGCTCAAAAAAAAAATCAAGCTTCTAAGTCAGTGTAATATAGAAATACGGCCATTTATGTGATATTTTTGTACTCACAAATAAATCAAAACTTACATATATATATAGAATCATGAAATTTGGCTGGAAACAAGGTCTCACACCACAATTAAAAGAAAAAGTCCGAAAATTGATAATTTATAGGCTAATCACAAAAAAAAAAAAAATGCGATTACAAACTTTTGCAGTTGGAGAATAAAATTGACCGTGACTTACGAGTAAATCGTTGCATGGGAGAACAATTTACCAATTACTAAGATAAGTTTGTTCTTGGGATAAATTCATCCCAACTACTGAGCCCTTCATTATACGTGGTCCGAGACGCACTTGGGCGGTTATTTTTACTTGTGCGTTGTAGTTTTAATAAATAAAATGTAACAATATAGGAATAGAAAAAAAATATAAGTTTAAAAAAGAAAAGAAAGAAAGAAAAATTGTTTAGTCTGCACAAACAAAACGCAAATGTAAAGACAAAAACACATAAAATAGACACATTCAAAAGTAGCCAAAGGCCTCGTGTTCGACCAGTAAATAAAAATATAAAAAATAAAAACAATGTTGTTCATTGGTTGATGTCAAGGTGGTTTTCTTCCTTCCTTCATCCCTGAAGAAAATGTATAATGATACGAAATCATTACTCATTCAAGCCAGAAGATAGGCAATCTTTTCGACATTTAAGAAACGCGCGCTAAAAACTAAAACCATAAATACATAAAAAGTTTTGCGCACTACTACTACTTTTTTGATAAGTGAGGAGTGCCTCACTTATCAAAAATTCAACCAAATAAAACAAAAAAAATACGAAACAAACCCACAGACTTAAGAAGCAGACACCGCTTTTAATCCAACTATATATACTAAACGAGATAAACCAGTAAATTTACAATTTGTAAACTACCAACCTGCTTCAAATAAACTGCAATCTCGCACTGCTAATCCTACAGCGCTGACTCAAGCGACCAACTAAAGCTTTTTAGCGCCAACGAAATTTCACTTGCAAATAATTCGCGCTCTAAATAACGTTCTGGATTCGAAATTTCCATTTCTATTGGTGGATGGATCTTTTCTCTTATTGGATATGGCTTTTGAGTGTGTGCTGGCTCTGGTGGTGGTATTTTTAGGAGGTAATGGTATGGTAATGTGGTTGGTTTGAAGGATAATGATGTGATGTGAATGAAGTCTATCTTCCAGTGAGCAGAGAGAGGAGAATAGATAATCAAAATGCTGTATTTAGTGCCCCCAGATAAACTATTATCAGGCAAAAATACTTTCTAAATCAATTAAACCTAGCTGAGACAAGTACCTAGCGCAGTAACCTAGAGCTATTTCTTGCAACTATTTCAAGTAGATAATGACTCTGGTTAAAGAAATATATTTTTTTAATGATCGAAACGGAATAAGTGGAAAACTTAAAAAAAAAATCTAGACCAGAACATGCAACAGTAACGTATTAACATTAAAATAATACGATGCAATAACCAATCAAAAATCTGTATACAAAATTCTGAAACAAAAAATTTTAAGCTGAAATGTAAACTGCTAATATCAATTTAATTTACATTCACAAAGTCAGCATTCAAGTTCCTCAGTGTTGAAAAGATTGCATTTAATAACAAATAAATAGCACTGGCAACTTTGTGGGTATAATTATGGCAATTAGCCTTTTTACTGGACACTTTCATAGAGTTAGTGATAATAAAACTTCTTTGCTGAATTTGTGGATTGCGAGAATTTATAATTGACAAGCTTTTGCTTCTGGCTTTACCAGCTTGGAGGAAAAAAAAAATCCCACGGGAATGTACTACCGGAATAAAAATTATTCTATTTCCTAACCCAGGTCATGGGTCTATGGTCTATTCGTTTGCCAAATTTTATCCAAATCCGTTCAGCCGTTAAGGCGTGAAATGGTAACATGTACATAGACAGACAGTTACTTTCGTGTTTATAATCTTGTGTGACGATTTCTGCCAGTGCACGAACCACCAACCAGCCTATAGTTTCAAAAACCCAACAGTTTCACACATTGTTGGGTATCTCTATCTATATCTCTCTCCCACTCTCTTGCTCTCTCTTTCTCTTTCTTTCTCTCTCTCTCCCTCTCTCTCTTTTGCTCTCTCCCCCTTTCTCTTTCTTTATCTCTCTCTCCATCGCTATCTCTGTCTCTCTCTCGCTTTCTGTTTCTCTATCTCTCTTGCTCTCTCTTTCTTTCTCTATCTCTCTCTCTTTCTCTCTCCCTCTCTATATCTGTCCCTCTCTCTATCTCTCTCCCTCTCTCTAACTCTCTCCCTCTCTCTGTATCTCTCTCCCTCTCTCTCTCTCTGTATCTCTCTTGCTCTATCTTTCTCTTTCTCTCTCTATCTCTATTGCTCTCTATTTCTCTCCCTCTATCTATCTCTCTCTATTTCTCTCTCCCTCTCTCAATGAATTACTGTTCGTTAGTCTCGCTAAAACTCGAGAACGGCTGGACCGATATGGCTAATTTTGGTTTTGAAATATTTGTGAAAGTCCAGGGTAAGTTTAAATGGTTTGAAAATATGGAAAAATTGAGAGGAAAATAGTAAAAACAATAATTTTATTTTCCCATACAAACCGTTCCTAGCTGCCGTTGCCATAAATCCTAATTAACAAAAAGTACTAGGATTGCATGAATTCACGAGAGTATCTATATCAATAGGTAGGTAGATAGGTATGTTTTTATGTAGATAGATAGGTAGGTATGTAGGAAGGTATGTAGGTAGGTAGGTAGATAGGTCGGTAGGTGTAGGTAGGTACCTAGGTACGTAGGTAGGTGTGGTGTGGGTAGGTAGGTACGTATGTAGGTAGGTAGGTACGTGTGTAGGTACCTACCTACACCACCCACCTACCTACCCACCTATATACGTACCTACCTAGGTACGTATATAGGTAGGTAGGTATGTAACTACATACCTACCTACCTAGCTACATACTTGCCTACCTACCTACCTAGCTAGGTACGTAGCTACGTACCTAACGTATGTTGGTCGATAGGTATGTAGATAGGTAGGGTAGGTAGGTAGGTGCGCCGTAAATAAGTACTAAGTGCTACACGTGCGAAGCTGGGCCGGGTAAACCTAGTATTATATATTTATTACCTTTTATTTGCACCAAAGACAGCCCCATTTTATGTCCAGAGAATCACTGTCCATTCCAAGGTTGCCTGGAAGAGATCGCAGTAAGCGATAAGGCCGCCAATTGTATATTTTGTAGTGTATTACTTTTTCTTTATGTAATGTATAATCTGGTGTACAATAAAGTAAACATAAATAAATAATATGACCCCTACACTCCGCCATTTTCTGTAACCCCAGTATAGCTCATTTACGAGTACACAGAGATTTATTTTTTATTTAAATCATTGTAGGTTTTGATCACCAAAGAAACGATGGATGGACTGAATGAAAGATGAAATGGCTAGAAAGGGAGTGCCTAACGAGATGACGACTAATTGAGAATTGTGAAAGAAAAAGGCATGTTTTGTCGACCCTAAATAAATTGGGATTAAATGCTGATGATTGGTCTTGACCCCTCTTAGCAATATTTAACGGATCCTAAATTCCTGGCAATAAAACTTTCTACTCGATGGCGATGTAAAATTTAAATTTATCTGTTGTTGCTCTCTTTTTAAAATTTATTTTACCTATTGTGGGTATAGTAATTTATTATTTTATTTTTAGATGCGTCGTCTTCACATATAATTATTTAACTAATGTGCCTACATATACAAAATATTGTAAAACATTTTAAAAGAGTAACGGTGGAGTTTCTTGTCCATTCTTCTCCATACGAAAACTACCTTTTGGAAGGGGCGACTAGAATCAATTAAAAGTTTTGTAATTTTTGACGTTCAAAAGTGCCTTGCAAGGGCCTATTTGAAATAAATGATTTGACTTTGACTTTAAAAACAATGTTAAAACCAGCTTTTTGCTACAAAAAAATCCTTCTGCCAATCTTCGGAATTATGGTAACATCCCTTTAGTGTCAGTAAACTGCAGTCATTGACTATATCTCTCTATTTCTCTATATGCAGTTTCGCTATGCAGTTCTCTTTATCACACAAAAAGAATATCCACCCTGTATATACAGAGAAAACAATTTACTTTTATTAACAGTGACCTCTCACAGTTATGATACATAGGAAAATAAGCTCTCAAAGGGACTTTTCAAATACGTTGAATAGTTCTGAAACAAACTTTCTTTTGTTTGAAACAAATCTAGTGGAAATGGGTGATGTGTTTTAATTGTGTTGTGTTAGATTCATTTGCTTTAGATTGTCTTTGTTGTTGTTTCCATATATAATTCTCCATATTCTATACTTAGACATATCACTAAATAATCCATCATGGTCGTGATGACCCAGTGGTGAAGACCTCGCCTCTCATGCTCCAATGTTTTCAAAAAGTCATTTTTTTTACTGATAGCGTTACAATTAAAACTCGATAGTTAAAGAATTATTGATAATTTTAAGTAACGACTCTGAGCGCGGAAGTTAGAATACATTTTATGAAAATATTATTTTTAAAATGCCTCGTTAGTCTAGTGGTCACAAGCGCTAATGCCGAGCCTGAGGTCCTGGGTTCGATTCCCAAGTCGGGCAAAGTGTTATTGGGTTTTTCCATCAGGAATTACGCAGTATCAGAAGACTAGATTTGTGGCCGGTTGATGGCAATAGAATCGCCCCCTATTACGTAGATGTACTATACGTACACCTCTGCCTAACAAAGCAACAGCTCTTTTAAAGCCAAAGAAATTGCAGCAATTAGGGTTGATGACTAAAAAATTTTTTTTAGTCCGTCTTCGAGATTATAAAAAAATATTGGACACGTATTTTTTCTTTTTTTACGTAATTTAAAGATTACGGCGATACATTGAGGTAAAATATGCCATGTCACGAGTATGTAGATTTTATACGTACTAGTGACGTATCGACCCCCACTCCCCAACTTAAAATGCGTTTTATCTAAGTATTTTTTTATTAATATGATAAAGCAAAAAATACGTGTCTAATATTTTTTTATTATCTGACTGACGGACTAATTAGAATTTCGTTTTTTTTACCCAGGCATCATCCCTATTCATTTATGTACCCACAATGTAAATGTTCCCATAAGACATCACGGAAGAAAACCCGTGTAATCCTAGTTGCGGGCTTCTGAATGTACCTATATACATTCAGGCACAGGCTGCGCGTAAAATGCATATTAATGCAAATAAATTTGCAACATTTTCACACGACTAATGATGGGATTAGAATACCAAGAGTTAAGCTATCAACAAAGCCTGCTTTGCAGAAAGAAGGTGACAGACTAAGCTTGGCAACATGCCAGGACTGTGAAAGATCTTGAGTATGAGTATTTACAATAATTCTAAAACTCTTACACGTTTTTGGTAATCCTCATAATACAATATTGGTTTAATGGCTCATTTTCATTAGTCGATCATCATCATCATCATGATTTCAGCCGAAAGACGTCCACTTCTGGACATAGGCCTCCCCCAAATGGGGGGATTTGCCATAATCGCCACGCTTGGCAGGCGGGTTGGCGATCGCAGTATGGCGTTAAAATGCGTAGAGAACGCTGCTGCCCATTCTCTAGTGAGTCCCTTAGTCGCCTTTTACGATACCCACGGGAAGAAATGGGATGGTACTATTCTTTACGTCCGGCACCACACGGAATACATTAGTCGATAACTCGGTCGATATACAGCATGGGGGGACTCCCCTCAAACGCGACTAATGAAAGTCATAATTCGATAACACGGTCGGTACACCATCTTCGGGGAATCCACGTCGCGGGCGTAGCGACCTATGAAATTTACCGGTCGGTAAAAAGCGTTCGGAAAATCACACTCAATAAAAATAATCCTTCAAAGCAACTATCAAACGTGCGGTACAAGTTCTCCATAAACCACAATCGTTCCCTACCGACTAATGAAAACGGTGTCCCGAATACGGGCCCTATAGCATAATATATATAATACCAGCCTGTTACTGTCCCACTGCTGGGCAAAGGCATCTTCTCATACAGAGAAGGCACGAGCATTGATCACCACGCTTGCTCAAGACGGGTTGGCGATTTCAGACTTATATTAAGTATAAATCCAGGTTTCCTCACGTTGTTTTTCTTCACCGATGTCAGTAATGTCCAAGACAAACTCAGAAAGTCATACACACACACATATGCATTGAAAAATTCACATTGGTACTTGCCCGGATTTGAACCCACAACCTCGTGCATGAGAGACGAGGCCTTAACCACTGGGCCATCACGACTAGCATGCTTTACAGAAATGTCCAGCAACCCACATGCGGGCCCTAAAGACTAAAGAAAATGGGCCCAATGGCATTCGTTACAGAAATCTCCCACACCCCGCATACTAGCCTTATCGACCAACGAAAATAAACCTATTCTTTGTTTTGGTTGGTAAATTATCAAATAACTTATACCGCTCTGGGCGGAGCGGGAGGGCGTGTCAGACGCTTACTTACTCACTAAAACCCACCCGTGTTCCTTCAGTTGCCTGTATGTTGCCAGGAGCCACGGTATCCCTTTCGGACTTTCCATAGGCATCCGCCCTAGCGAACCCCGTCAGTTGTGCTGACATCTCTTTGAAGCGCGCGTAGAGCACAACGCGCCGTCGACCCGGGCCTGGTCCTTATCAGCCGGCGAGCTACCCATTTCTTACCGTCTGCAGGCCCGATGAACATGAGCCTTAAGTGTGATAATAAAATAATACAGTCTATTAATGTCCCACTACAAAGCAATGGCCTCTTCTCATACAGAAAAAGCATGAGCATTGGACACTACGCTTGCTTAAGGTGGATTGGCGATTACAGAATTATGTACCGAGTCAAGCAATAGAGCTACTTCTCCATTCCATATACTAGGAATATTAGACTGTTGCTAGTGAGCGTGGTTTCGATATCAGAGTCGCACACAGTCGACATTCTTAGCACCAGTCAGGATATTTTTAACAGCAATAGGCTCTGCTCTTATTAATATGGTTGTATATACACTTCAATGCATACAAGCGTGATAGTTATGTAGCAATGGTACAATTGACAAACCCGTTTGTTTGTACAGAAAAAAAACAGCCTTTTAATAGAAGCCAGTTTATTAAAAATGAACAGTTCAATAGCAGCTTATGAAAGTGAGGCATGAACCGAATTCATGTAGATTTAATTTTCGGAAAAAACCCACTCCTCTTAGCTCGAACTGTGCCGAGCTGACCCGAACATGATTCTGCGAGGATAGATGCCGAACCGAGCTTGCCGATGGGCACGGGCCTAATGAAAGCCGAATATGTGTACATGGTGTACCTAGTAATTGTTGCAATATTGTATCGAGACTGCTGTTTGTACAACAAATACTACTAAATCGAATGTGCCAACCCTAACAATAATGGTTAAGGGTGCACTAGTCGACGGCTCGAACTCGATGGTGGCGTAACTAATATGCATGCTAATAAGCCAAATTATTTATTTAATAATAATAATAAATAATAATAAATTTATTTCATAAAAAGGGAGATTGTAGTACATGAAGTTTACATAGTTAGGTATACATATAAGTTTGTACCATGTCAAACACAATCTGGTGGGTGAAGTTCTGCTTTCCTAGCTAGGTTATAGAATAACCTGTATTAAGGAATAGCAGTCCCTATCCCTTACAAAAAGATACAATAAACTAGTACAATTATGTATTTTTATTTTATTTTATAATACTACAACAAAGTTTAAATAATTGAATATGTGCGTGTGTGTGTGAGTGTTCGTGTGTGAGTGATTGTATTGTGTTGGTGGTGTGTATATGCCTGTGTGTGTGATAGAGTGAAAGAGAGTGTGTGTATGTTTTCATTGAAGTCGTGTGAGGTAATATTTGATCTGTCACTTACTGAGATAATTTTCTGTTTCATCATAGCTTTTATTCTGAAGAAATGAACGTAGAATCTTTTTACACTTAAAGTTAGATAATCCGTAGATCAAGCATATTTTGTTAAATTTATTATAAAGAGTCGGACCTAGGTAGTTACAAAATCTACTCGCAAATGATGTGCGTACTTGTGGAATAGTACAAACTATGTCTTTCCTACGCTTTGTTATTATTTTATAAGGGGTTTTACGGTGCTCTAAAAGAACTGTTTGCAGGAAGAAGTGTTGTCGAACGTTAAGAACATTACAACTACTATACAATAGATGAGTAGGGAACATGAAAGGTCTTGAAGTAGCCACTTTCAGTACCGCTCTGTGAGCGATCTCGAGTGGTTTTAGTATAGTTTTCCCAGCACCACCCCAGCATGTGATACAATAAGTAACAATAGATAAGCACAGGGAAAAATAGACTACACGTATAATATTAGGATTCGCGATACTTCGGAGGGTTTTAAATATATAAATTAACTTGCGGACTCTACTGGTAAGTTGGATAATTTGAGTTTTAAAATTAAGGTTTTTGTCTATATATACTCCTAAGTATTTGATATGATCGACTACATTTAGGGTTGGGCAGAGGCAAGAGGCATTTCCTTGTAGACACCTGTATTTGTGGGCTTTAATAGATACAGGAAATATTGGCTGGCTGGCGGGACTAATTGAATAGGTAATTAAATTAGTTTTGAAGGTGTTGAGTGTTAGTGAGTGAGAGTAGAGCCATTTTAGGATTTTGTTGAAACCAGACTGTGCAAGGCACTCAAGTTCTGACCAGGTATCAGCAACAAAGGTTATAGCAGTATCATCTGCAAAAGTTACTATCTTAGCATTTTTAATGTTAAGGTTACATAGGTCGTTTATAAAGACTAGAAAAAGCGCCGGACCCAAGATGCTTCCTTGGGGTACTCCGTAATAGATGGGAAGCTCTTCGCTTTTGTGGGTATCTATATTAACCATTTGAGCGCGATCTGAAAGATAGTTTCTGAAGAGATCCAATTGCAAGCCCCTGACACCAATCCTTTCCAGTTTTAGTAAGAGCATAGAAATTGGAACGGTGTCAAAGGCTTTCGCAAGATCTATAAACATAGTTAGCACCCTTTTATTTTTGTCTATGTTATGTACTATATTGTTAAGCAAATCATGAACTGCGTCTGTGGTGGATTTACCTTTGCGAAAGCCAAATTGCTGCGAAGATATTAGGTGATAATGTTCAAGGTAATTAACTAGTCTTTTATTGATGAGACGTTCGAGTACCTTTGAGATGGCACTCAGAACTGCTATTGGGCGATAATTACTGGGCTCCCTCCCGTCTCCTCCCTTAAAAACTGGGTGAATTATAGCCCTTTTAAGGCATGTAGGAAAGATACCAGTATCGAAACACAGATTAAAAATATGGCTTAGGATAGGTGCCAGGGTGTTTGCGTATTTTTTTAGAAAGTAAGGCGAAATGCCATCCCAACCAGAAGCAGCATTAGACCGTAACGATTGAATGACAGTAATAATTTCCTCGGGATCTGTACGGTCAAGAACAAAAGAAGAAGCCGATGAGGTATTGTGTATATCTTGTGGCGGAGCCAAAACTTGATTGCCTGTATCTTTTATAATGTCATTAGCAAGTTTTTCGCCGATATTAACAAAATATGAATTAACGTGATTACATGATTGTGTAGGTGGGGGTGACAATGAAAGTAATTGTGTAGCTGTTGTTTTAGTTTTTGTCGTATTGGTTACTCGTTTGATGGTATCCCATAAGGATTTTGGGTTATTACCTGCCTTAGCTAATTCTTGAGCATCAAACAGTCTTTTTGCTTTTTTTAGGATCCTAATACAAAAATTTCTGTATCTCGTATAAGTAATTTTAATTATTTCGTTCTCTGGAGATTTTTTTACTTTTTTATGAAGCGCATCCCTATTCCTAATACACCGCAATAAGCCAGGTGTAATCCATGGTTTTAAAATCCTTTTTTTAGAAGGAACTTTTTTGATACTCGTATTATCCGAAATGGCACAACTAATAAGTTTTATGAATTTATCAGTAACAATATTAGCGTCTCTTTCGTCGTAAAGAGGCTTAAGATCTAATTGCCTTATACTTTCATCAAGCCCCTCATAGTCAATCTTCGTACTTGTAGAGCAAGCTGCTATTGGCAAGTCTTTGATTTGGATGCATAACAAAGTGGAGAAATGATCGGTAATTGTGGAACTATAGACGAATGTATGTGTGGGACACTTTGTTCTTAGTATCGTATGATCAAGACAATTTTCACCTCTGGTTGGAAGAACATGGGCTGGAAGATAACCATGAAAAGTAAGACAGTCCAAGTATTCGTGAGAACGCAAGTCAGATGTGTTTGATTTTATATCTACGTTTAAATCACCAGTTATTATTACAGATTTGAATGCGTGTAGCAGAGAGAGAATATTATTGAGGGCGGCTATAAAACTGCGTATACTGTCAGCCGATGGTGAGCGATATATGCATAAAATTGCTACCTCAGAACCAATCTTTATAAGAAGACCAGAGGCTGACAGGTCGAAGTCTGGTTCTTCACAGGTAGCTAACAAGTTTGACTTGAGATATACCACAACACCATCACTTTGGTTTTTATGTTTAGAAGTCTTAAATATATTATAGTTTTGCATGATTGGAATATTATAGTTACTAGCACAAGGTAGCCAGCATTCGGTCAATACGATCAAATCGGAGTCAAAAGAAATGCGGTGTAAGAGCGTTTGAAGACTTAAAAAGTTACGAGTAATAGATCGAATATTTTGTGACAAAAATTTTATGTATTTGTGCGGATGCAATAGAATCGAATGAGTATCTTCGGGTAGACATGTATGAGTGGTTGACACAGAGAGCTGGTCGATATTGTCAATTACTTGGTTAATGTCACCAGCCATTGAGATGTGTTAAATACGGGCAAAACTGTGGTGACATTGAGAGTAATTAGTATTCCATCAAGTGATAAGTTTAATTGTGACTGCATTAAAATATAATTCTGTATATTATTTCGGTAAGCCAAGCAAGTAAATAAATACCATGTATGGCCAATGAGTGGTTGATTGAACCAATTATAGAAATGATTTAGTGATTGTGTGAATTTAAGGTGTGTAAAGTATTGTGAATGACTTGTGAAGATGATGTAATGGTGTGTTCGTGTGTTAAATATTTGTATATAAGTTAAACATGCGATAGTAATATGTAATTTAAAAAACAAAGGTACAAAAACGGAATTTAAAAATAGAGAGACTGAACAATAATAATAGTAAATGATCTTATAGTTACGTAGTCATGCATTGTTGGTTACGGGCAGCTGCTTCAGTTGTTCTTCATTTTTAACCACTATGGATTGGCTATCCGAATCCTTCTTGAGAAACACACGTCCGTTCGATGTCCAGCAATAGGTGTATTGATGTGACTTGGCGTAAATTCTAGTTAAGTAAAACAGCCGTTTAGATAGTGAGGTTAGCTGCTCGGCAATGTAGATAGGTATTTTTTGTCCGGCGTTGAAGTTAAGATGGGTGGAGTTTACTTTATTACTGGTATTCGCTTTGTTATAATTTTTGACGGCAGTAAGGAACTTAGTTTTTTCGAGTGTATTTGAAAACTCAACTGATATATTTGATGTCATGGCTTCCTTTTTAGACGGTTTTCTGGTTATATCACGAATACTGGTTAGCAGCATGTCAGCTTCTAAGTGTTTAGACAAGTGGATCATAGTCTCGGACAGCATTATCTTTGTCTCATGATTTCTTTTGGGAACATTGCGTATTTCTATGGACGTTTTAACGAGGTTACGATCTAGAGATTCTATCTTTTCCTTATATCCCTATCCCTATCCTATTTATCTAGTTTTTATTTATTTGTTGATTTGTTTGGTGAAATAGACGATGTTTATAACAAAAACGTGCGCGTAAAATTAAATGAACAAACCTTTTGGGCGTATAGATATTATGGAAGAACCAATGGAAGTATTTATTCAAAGTAAAATTATATGAATTTTTGAATAAATTATCTATTCCTGTACGGTTTATATTTTGCTATTTTTTTCTTCATAAGTTATTTATTTACGCCTAAAGAAAAGTTAAAATTTGTGTTGTAAACCATTTCTTTTGTTCCAATTATGCTTCCATACAGGTCTAGATAATGATAAGACAAATTGATATAATTTTTAGTTTTGAATGTACACCGTCGAACAGACGAGTAATCTCCATACTATGTTTGTATGGCAGAATGACCGACTAGCGTGCCCTTAACACAATTATTGAGTAGCGCCCCTAAAACAAACGAATGCATCGAACAGAAGTGGATGGCTTTATTCATTTAAACTCATTCATTAGTCTTTTTAAGTGGTTCCATTTTTCATTTCCAGATCGAGGTCGGTTTTATGAGAAATGTTAATATAATGATCTATTGGATGTCTCAAATAAGATTAACTGTGTAGGGAACTTAATTATTAAGTACACTTTGAAATTGAAGTCTTGTTAGTCCAAAAGTATAGTAGTGCTTTTCTTTCCTACTTCCTACCATTATTATAAAGTACCTGGGCGACCGAGCTTTGCGCTGGTGAAAATAGAGAATGCTCATTTAAAAGTACAGAATAGTTCATTGTAATTCCATGCTGCCATGATAGTTGGTACTTACTAATTCCATGCTGCAATGATAGTAGGTACTTACTAATTCCATGCTGTCATGCAATTATTCTAAGGTAGCCATCTTGTTTTACTTTGGGCGACCGACCTCTGCTCGGGTGAAAATACGGAGAAAACGAATTTTCCCAGATATGAGACCTAGCTATATCAATTTTTTGCCCCCGTAAACCCCTATATTGCAACTTTTATAGAAATATTTAAAGCCGTTTTCAAGAATGTGATTACAGATATATACAGGGTAGCAGGGTAGGAGATTTAAAAAATAATACCTGACGAAAAATTTCTATGCGTTCAGAATCATGTACAAATGGTAACAAATTTCGCGTGGATGTCCCTGGCCACCTATATACAAATATTGCTCGTTTAATAGTATAGCATGTGAAAGTCTGAATGCTTTAGATGTTTGTGAATTTGGGTAGTTTGTTATTCAATCGCACCGAATTTGGATGAAATTTGGCACACGGTAGACTAACATCTGGATTAGACATATATACGTAATACTTTTTATCCCGGTACTAGCTAAGTTCCTGTGGGGTTTGATTGAACGCCCTAACGCTCGCTCCGATGGAGCGTAGCGTCCGATTTCTCGAAAAGGGCCTAGTTGAGGTATCTTTAAATTATGCAGGAGATTTGGACAAGGAAATGATTTAAGGCAGCACAAAAAATATCATATCATCATTCTACTATTACTCAAAATCACTCGGATGTATTTTGATGTCCTTCTCGATAATTCCCTTTCATAACCTTTCATGTGGCGTATGTCTTAATCGTGGCCGCTCTTGGTCCAACTCCCTTACACACTGGCCACTGTCTGTTTTGCCTCTTAAGGCGACGATAACCGACTTTAAATGATGTTATACTGAAGATCACGTCTAAACGAGTAGTGTAAATGATTTGGAAAAAATATATGTTAAAATAGAGCATTTTTTCAAAAACTTAATATATGAATATTTTAGATTATGTTTATATTACGTAGTGAAATTAATTTGTAAATTTATATCTATCGTGGATAAAAAACTGAGAATGACGCAAAATCTATCAAGCATATTTTTGTGAAACCTTCACCGTTTAAAAGACAATTTAATTATTGATCTTTTAGTATACGTGTTTTATTAAAACACCTTTTGTTTTACAAATTTTATTATAATAAATAAATAAGGCATCTCCTTGATGGGCGAATCCTATTACTGGCTGGACGTATGACGCGTTGCGTGAACTCAGTATAGAACACGCAAGCTAACCGCTCAGGGCATATATCTGCGTCGTAAAGATCAGATAATAAAACTTTGATGAAAGCACACTTCTATAAAATGTTAATGGCTGTTAATTTTATTTTATAGAGCTTTGAAGTAATTATCACCATAAACCAATACCTTTTTGTCTTAACATAATATTATTAGTGAAATACCTAAAAAAAAGCATCCAGATTTCTAGTGCAAAATTCTTCACTTAATTTGGCTCGGCCGGCTTAGCATACCTTCTTTTTCCATACCTACATCTCTATTAGCGGCCATCTCAGTAATCACCTCCTATCTAGCCATAATACCTACCTATACAAATAAAATGCTTTGTCCTGAATGACTGACTGACTGACGGATCAGCGCACAGCCTAAACCGCTGATCGTAGAGACTCGAAACTAAGAGGGTGTGTTCTTTGTATGACGTAGGCATCCGATGAGAAAGGATTTTCCGAAATTGTGAAAAAAGGGGGCAAAGTTTGTATGGGACAACGTGATTCCTTGAGTTAATAAACTTGAAACTAGCCACAAAAAGTACTAGACTTGCATGCATTCAAGATACTATTTCAATCATTAGACGTTGTGCACAATTTCTGAGCAGTAACCTAACAAAAATTACTTAGCTTGCATGAATTCACGATAGTATTCAAGCATTTTGCTACTAATAGGATTTGGATGAGGCAGACAGATAGTTTATAACCAGGATTAACACATAAGATACTTTTTATCCCGGTAGTAAGTTTCCATGGTATAACTTTCGACTTCCACGCGAGCTAAGCCACGGGAAAATGTTTGTCTTACACAAAATCCATCCATCGTTCCTTTGGTTTTCTTCTACCTACACTTATCTTATTTCCGATGCAAAATATTGGTAGCAAAACCAGTTTGTAGTTTTCTCATCCATATGAAAACATTTATCTTATCTTTCCCATTCATAAGAGCTTTTCAACTGTAAACCATTTCTATAACAGAATCTCTTCAATATTTCTCGCCTTATCGTCTCTAGCATTTGTTTCCTCTTAAAGAATGCAACGAAGCTTCTGAAATATTCTGGCAAGGCAACGCCACGTTGGCGAGATTGCAATGCAGGTACAAATAGCATTGTTTTGCTGCAAAAGTAGCGACTTATCACCAAGAAATTGTTTCAATGAACAAATTCCTTTACTTAAGTGGAACATTTCTTACTGAGGAAATGAGACATTTCCTTCGATGTCTCAGTATTGTTTTTTCCTGTTTTGGAATGTTAAAAATTTATTTTTGGGTCTTTGTTATTTATTGATGGGGAAGGAAGTATCTAAAATGTAGGCAAGAGTGCGTCACTGTGCCCGTATCAGTTGAGTTATTGGGTAGGTATTAGTAAGGTTAAAAATATAGGTTCTGCATTAAACATTTTTATTGTCTGGAACAATTAATCAGTCCAGCAACTTTATTCATACCTGGCTATCCAAAAAATAGGAGTGTTTTGTTTTATCCCATTACTTCATTAGTCTATTTCATTATTAAACATACAATCAGTCAAATTAATGTTGTGTGACTAATATAAATATGATACTAATAAAATGCCGCCCAAATAAATACCTACTTAATTTTTTCCATCCAGACGTTAAAAAGAAGAATTTATAACTACTTTTTACTACTTTTTATAACACATAACATAACATCACGCCTAGTTTCCGCGTAGGGTTGGGCCGAGGTGTACCTGAAGTATACCGACATTTCGCCAGTTATGTTTTAAGTGCCATGTAATGTAATGTAATAAGGGGCGAGCCTATCGCCATCAACCGAGCACAATTCCAGACTCCGGGCTGCTACTGAGAAATTCTAGATGGAAAAATCCAGGACCTCGTGCTCAGCAGTAGCGTTTGCGACCGCTACACCAACGAGGCAGTCAATTTGTACCATTTTTTTATTGGAGAGTGGTGGTGGCCCAGTTGTAATAACCGTGACTTACGAGCTGTACATCGTAGGTTCGAACACAGACAGGCGCTTTATTTTGTGTAAATTATTTCAACACCACTGCTCTCAAAACGATGAAGGAAAACATCGTGAAGAAACCGGCATGTCCAAGAACCAAAAATCTAAGACATGTGACATCTAACAACACGCACTGGGCCCGCGTGGGATTACGGCCCACTCCCTTTCACCGAAAGGAGGCCTGTATCCCAGCAGTGGGAATATTATAGTCTGATTGAGATTGAGAAGCTAAATAGAGGTTTCTATTCAAAATCAACTGTATTTTGGACCAATTTTGGTACGACATCTAACTTTCTGGTACCAGACTTGAAATAAGGTCCTGGCAGGCAGCAACAAATGACTGTATGAGCGATGGCTCGGTCCCCTGAAACAGTGGAAAATGGGACATCGTGAAAATTCAGTTAGTAGGAGTCTGACATAACCCTCCATCTTTCCCAAGGCGCATCCTTATGGATACCCATGAGAAATACCCTTTGTTAAGAAAAGGTTGGAATAGGGAGATTTGTTCCTTACAAAAACTTTTACCATGGATTCAGTACATGAATCTGAACCCCCTTGAGTTGAAATTTTTCGTAAGTTATTTAAAAAAAACAGCTGTTCCATACATTTTGACCGTGTACGTATTGCACTTTTCTATGTAACTGCAGATTTTTTTATAAATAATCGACTAGAAATTTCAACTCAGGGAGATTCAGAATCATGTACATCCATGGTAACATGGTAGTTTTCGCGTCGATGTCCCTATCATCCAGTATTTTATAACGTTATGAAATAACGCATTAGGAATAAAAAGTCAGCGAGCAGAGCCTTGGGCACATTTAGCTCCAAATAAATAAATATCGTTCCTTAACACAAAAAATAAACAAACTAGATCTATCCAAAGAAAACTGCTATAATCCCCTAGTTTTTCCAAAACAATTGGGACCACGGAACCGCCTTTGACAACAAATCGTTCTCACTAAAATCCGACAATTGTCATTCCAGCGACGCCGAAGCTCGCCTTATCGCAACGAACGTTTGAGTTCACATCGTAAGTCCCTTAAATATTTTACTGTCGCAGATCTGCTCCCGAAAAATAAATATACTCTTTTTCAGGTCTCTGATATTGTGTTTTTTTTTAATGGATTGTGAAGTTTGCGATGATAAGGGATACTTTAGTATGATTTTGTGACTATTATTTAACTGTTTGTTCCTATTAACTACTTTTGATTTAAATGTAAATATAAAAAAATCTGCGAAAGCACAAAATGCAGTTGGCCATTGGTGTAACTCGTAGTCATCATCTTAAAGTATTAGTTTGGTGTAAGTTAATTCTTCACGATTACTCTTAAAACGGTGAACGAAAACATCGTGAGGAAACCGGCATGTGCTAGAACCAAAAATATAGAAGACATATGACATCCACCAACACGAACTGGGCCCGCGTGGTGGATTACGGCCCACGCCCTCTCACAGAAACAGAAGGCCTGTGTTCCAGCAGTGGGAACAGCGCTGACAAAACAACCTGATTGATACTGCCATCAGTAAAACTATAACTAAGTTTAACTAAATATTTGCAACGTAATCGGTATTTACCTAAACTTGGCAATATCTTGAAAGCTGTTCCAATTAATATCTTATTTATGTCCTTCTAAGAAAGTTTGTAGGCTCTTAGTATTTTCTCAACGTGTTTGGTTTTGCTGTGGTCTAAGTAACTATTTGTGCGCTCGTTACTTTGATTCGCATGAGCAGTTTCTGAGACCATTTATAAAGCAGAATATTTCTTAATGATTTACTTACTTCCACTAATCAAGTTTAGATTACCTACCTACAATGGCACTCATGTTTCTGTTTGTCTGTCCGTATATTATGATAGTCATAGAAGAAGAAATGAAAAAGGGTAGATAAATAAATGACGTAATTAAATCATTCATTCATCTATTTATCTAACCTTTGTAAGTATTACAATGTTTGTCCAACCATGATCGGTGGAGACACCACAATAAAAGTATTCTGGTGTCTCCACCTATCATAGTTGCACAAACACTGTAAAACTTACAAGTTAAGGAAACATTTTAATAAATATCAGTTTTGACTGTGACACTTATAAGAGTTTCAAAACATTTTCAATGCTACTTGTCGAATAACAAATCGGTGCTGGCAATTCGACATTCGCTAATGTCGATATTGGAACGCAATAACAGGAAATTTCACAAAATGAGGTGCAACTATTAGTACTCCTGTGATTTCAAAAGGCCAATTTGCGTAATTAATATCGTTCAAACTAAAGTCGCAACGTTATCTCAATGTCAATCAATATCTTGTCAAAAATGTAGGTAAATTAGAGGTATTTTTGACAGATTTAGACTGAGATTAGAATGCGAACAAAGATGCCGAATGTGAAGGTGAGTTTTCGTCCGTGGTGTGCTACTGCCCGCCAATTGATGTCGGGACGTTGTATATAATATGTTCGTCGCCCTGCTTGCACGATACAGGATTTTGCGTGATGTCAGTGTGATGCGTAGTTCGCATATGGGGCTGTAGATGCCGCCACAGAGTCAGCTTTAGCAACCAGTCTTGCCAAATGGGTATCGTGTTACTCAGTAACTGGGTTGTGGAAGTAAGATAGGCCGTCGCTCCATGTAAAGTACTGGTATTCAGCTGCATCCGTTTAGACTGGAAGCCGACCCCAACATAGTTGGAAAAGGCTAGACAGATCATGACGATCTACCCTTAAGCGCCATTCGCACTTCAATGTGTCCTGACGATATACAATTTATAACACTTTGAAAGGCGCTATTTATCGTAACCATAGGTATTGTGAAAACATTCGTAATAGTGTTCTAGTAACATTTAAAACGGCATACAAGGCAGGCACATAATTTTGCACATCGCAGTATTTCTTGAAGAGACACTTCCAAAGACAATTTTCGAACAACAAATTGGTGTCGACACGGTGTGACACTTGTCATGTTATTGTCGGTAAAAGTTTAGCAAAATATGGCGAAATGTCACGGTAAACAATGAGTGATTTTCATCTTATGCGGTGAAAGGGTTAGAAAAACAATTGCGCCGATTCTGTACAAGCTAAACTTAATTGAGGCTATTTCCTTCTTTTTCTGTGTAATAAACCAAGAAAGGGACGGACATATTATGTAAGTATATAGAGCTGTAAATTGGAGTGGACCTAAGACTGTCATACATGTATGCAAATGAAAAAGCATAGACGGAAAACACGGCAAACTTCAAGTCATTAAATATGTAATTTAACATATCTTACAACGAATTAGTTCTTTAGATTTAGAGGTATGAGGTACAGGGTGTAAAGTTCAATCATCCTCTTTAGAAAAGGGAGGATCCTCCGAACAGACGAGATTGTGTCTGGCGAGCAACTGCCCAACGATTGATGTTGGAGAGCTACGTTAAATCCTTACGTAGATCGCGCGGTAAACTCTAATTGCGCGATGCAGGATTTTTGTGTGACGTCAGGTCTTTGATGCGTAGTTCGCATGTGGCGGTGTAGATGCTGCCACAGTTCTTATGTCTCTCTAGTCGTTTTCTGGAGCTGTCGGCTAGTAAGAGATGTCAATTCTCTAATATTAGTAGATACTCGATTCAATTGTAAACAAGGGTATCGACGCCAATATCTACATATGGTTGGTCAATTAACTAACTGCAAAAGGGGATTTACAACTTTTGAAAAAACCGTCAGTGAAGATATTTGAAGTCTTAATGGTTCAAAATAGCTAAAAAACAATCTAATACACTATTTCCTGTACCTACCCTCTTCCCATAAAGCGAAGATGATCATTATTAATCGTCGGATATAGCGTTAGTAGGTACGTAAGAGGCATTATGGGATACAACAAACGTGTTTTTTTTGTTTGTTTTTTTTACTTTGTTGCGGCCGTGGTAGTTAGTACACTCTGTAAAAATTATAGGTGTCAACCTATTACGAATGAAAAGATACAGCCCTGTGATGATGATGTGACGGACGGACATTGGAGCATTAGTAATAGGGTCCCATTGGCACCCTTTGGGTACGAAACCCTAAAAAAACATACATTTTCCACAAGCCTTCGTTCCAATATAACATGCAACATAAAATGTTTGGGACGATAAATTGTTATTATAAAAGCGACTCCAATTCGGAACCCCGTTTATAGTAGGCATAATAGCGCCATATCACTCGTGTGGACATTAAATAAAAAAATAACGGTTGTGGGCTTGTGACACGCTATGCTTTACGAGGCATAGAACATTAAATAGAATGTATCTACATTAACAAGGGATATTTTTTATGCGTGTACGTCCTATCAAATTACGGAGTTTTTTTTTGCATTTAACTGACGCCTTTTTTTTTTGGTGGGAAATTATCAAATAACTTCTCCCGCTCTGGCCGGAGCGGGACGGCGTGTCAAACGTCAGACTCTTGTTGACTAAAATCCACCCGTGTATCTTCAGTTCGGACTTTCCTGCGACCCCGGCAGGCAACTTTCCTAGCGGACCCCGTCAGTTGTGCTGACATCTCTTTGAGACGCGCGTGGAACGCGACGCGCCGTCGATCCAGGCCTGGTCCTTATCGGACGGCGAGCCACCCATTGCTCACTGTCCGCAAGCCCACGCCTACGGTGGCTGGGAATCGGCCTGACATTCCCGACGCCCAGGGCGTCTCCTGCGGCAACTAGGGGCGTGAGGGCGCGAAGTTTACCTCTCCCACACGAGTTCCACCTTCTCCTTCGCGAACATTACTGCTTTGCAGAAGGAGATGACGGCTTCCCATGTCCTCTCGCTCCGTGCCATGGCCTGGACCAGGGCCTGACGCGAGAGGTCTCCGCCACCGCCTTCACGAGGACACGGCGGTGCTCCACCCAAGCCGGGCACACCTCCACCGTGTTCTCCGGGCGATCCACACCGGAACAGGAACTTCCCAAAACAACCGTGTCCGGTGAGGACCTGCGTCAGGCGGAAGGTGAGCGTGGCGCGTCTCTAGCCACTCCTCAAACAGGGTACTTATCAGCGCAATTGTGGCGTGCCCATAACTAAGAGGCCTTGAGTCAATAACAAAAAAAAAAAAATATTTTCTTCAGTTAGTTTTAATGATGGTCTGGCAGTTGGAGTACTTTATGCGGCCTATCCAAATGTCCTTTCTTTGGTATTGTTCGTCAAATCGTTGAGCTCCTTAAGTTTTGAGTTGAGTTGCACGATTACTGACAAATGCAGTTACCCATAACCACGCAACTAGGATGGTATCAGCTGGTAAATTTGATGTACCTAGAAAAAGAAAATATTTTGACGACCGAACACTTGATAAAAGAGTACCATACCTCCTCAACCAATTGCCTACTGATATAAGAAGTCAGGAAATAAAAGGTAAATTTGCCAAATTGAGTTTCAGGTTTTAAGTGATGTTCTTAGGAAAGTGGTTTGTAGATTGTTGAGGGAGAGCAAATACGTAATTATGTAGTTTTATAAGTAAATATATTTCAACAAAAAACAAAAATTTCAAAGCGTTGAAATTTTTCGCCGATTTTTTTTTTTTAAATCAGCTATTCCATATATTTTGACTGCGTAGGTATTGCACTTTTCTATGAAACAGCAGATTTTTTTTTAATAACTGACGAAAAATTTCATCGCGGTCATCGGGTTTAGAACTGAATCCATGGTATCAGTTTTCGCATCGATTTTTTTTCGGGGATGTCGGCCCGCGGATGCATCACGGTGACCCGCTAAAACGGGCCCCTCTATGTATTCGCCTCGGACGACATGATAGAATTGACGCAATAAATTGCGTCTGTTTTCGCATCGATGTCTCTGACACCTGTATATGTCGTTCGCGGCAGTAAACTCTAATTGCGCGATGCAGGATTTGTGACGGCAGGTCTTTGATGCGTAGTTCACATGTGGCGATTTAGATGCCGCCACAGTCTTAATAAAATGAATCTTTGACTTTGAATACTAGAAATATTACATGTTACTATGAAAATCCTGTCTCTGACAATTAAGAGTCCCTTGTCATCCCCCGAAGTCTATCCTTTTAGCTGTGGTTCACCAAATATAAGCACATATCCCACAGTACTTGGGATTAATGTACACGGTAAACAAGACCCGTTGTCTCGACCTTTAACATGTAGGTACCTAGAAACAAACGGTTAAGGAAATTAACTGTTTATTAGAGTGACAGATATATAACATTACGTCTGAATTCCCCGAAGGGTTAGGCAGAGGTGTACTTATAGTACACCAACATTTCACAAGCCACATGTTTAAGTCCTATGCAATAGGGGGCGAGCCTATTGCCATCAATCGGGCGCAAATCCAGACTACCAGATGCTACTGAGAAATTCTTGATAGGAAAACCCAATATCAATTTACCCGACCTGGGAATCGAACCAAGGAACTCATGCTCAGCAGTAGCACTTCCAATCACTAGACTAACAAGGTAGTCAACACAACTTTTAAAAGCGTGAAAACCCAACCAATTTTTCACCGAAAAAAATAAGCACTCGAAAACTACTCTTAACCCACTACCCCCTTTACGAACTCCACTTTTCACTCACCAACCGAAAAGATAAGCGGTTTTATCAAAAAAATAAATCGTAATTCCGTATTTCAAAATGGAAATAAAAGCCCTGCCAACAGGGTTACCGGATCTGGATTTACTGCTCCTGCCATTTGACTTTTTACACCTTTTCCCGCTAAATGTAAGCCCGACTTTTCAGGATTAAGTTAAGCTTTTTTGTCAGACAATTACCGGGTATCAGAGGAATTAACTCTTGTACTCCGAATGTGCATTTAAATTAAATGCATTTTAAATGCAATGTGCTACGGACTGTGGAACTTTACGTACGGCTTACGTAAACATATTTCACTGTAATTTTCTGATGAAATGAATGAATCGCAGGAAAGTCGTTGCATGAGATGATTACAGATGACATCAAAAATGCAAAAGCAAAAGCATAGGCTGATTAGCCTATAATATTCCCACTGCTGAAAATTCAAAAATTCAAATTCAAAAGTCATTTATTCAAACTAGGCTGAGAATCAGCACTTTTCGAACGTCAAAATTACATAAGACAGTCCCCCAAAACGCCCACCCTTCACCACTTCCTAGTGCATTAGCTGGGAAGAAGAAGTGGCGCAACAAACTCCCCAGCAGCACAGCTGTCTGTTCAGTTAGAAGAACAAAAAAATAAGATTCTATATAATAGTATTCAAAATAATTTAGATAATTTAGATTACGTAACACAAAACATAATTTAAATTATTAGCCATATGTTAGCTAGCACACGCCAATATACCACACAACATCATCGAGAACTATACTCAGGCAGAAATAAAAACTAAACGTAAACAGAACTTATCTAAATAAAAGCCTCCAGGCATAAAGGGCGTGCCCGCTTACATATAGTTGTAACTGGAAGTTATAAATGATAAACTAGGACCATCGAGATAAAATAAATAAAACAAACAGTTAATTACTAATAACAATAACTAATATGATCAATTGTCGAGGTCACTAGCTAACCACATATTGCAATACAACTCATTAGAAAAAACATTGTAATGAGTAGATTATGTCAACAATAAATTGAAATAAAATTAAAAATAGCTTGACTTATAAAGTCAAATAAAAAAAAAATACAATTATATAAACTCATATAACTTGTCAGTAGGTAATCTGGAGAAAGAACATAAACATTGTCTTGAGTTAATCACAGCGACCAACTATTCTTATCATTTAAGTAGTCAAGCTGAGACACAGGTCTCCTCTCTGTGAGAGTGAGTGGGCCATAATCCACCACGCGGGCCCAGTTCGGGTTGGTGAATGTATCAATTTCACATTTTTGGTTCTAGGACATGCGATTTCCTCACAATAATATAATATAATTTGTTTCTGAGTATAATGGTAGATTAAGATCTTAATAATATTAAACAGCTTCACATATAATAATATTATTTATTAACCGTTTGTTACTAGGTACCTACATGTTAAAGGTTGAGAGACAAAAGGTCTTGTTTACCGTGAACATTAATCCCAAATACTGTGGGATATACGTATGCTTATATTTGGTGAACCACAGCTAAAAGGATAGACTTCGGGGAATGACAAGGGACTCTTAATGGGGAAGAAAACTGACAACTTTTGCCGAGGGTGCCGCTGGTAACGCTTGGCTAACATTAGCTGTCAAACTACATACAAAACTTGATTACAAAAAGTTTGGATGGCATCTGACAAAAAAATGCCGCGCTGTTTATTAATGTTATAATAAATATAATACACGTTTATTAACCTTATCTTATGTACATACTGATTCATTGTAATAAAGATGAATATGTTGCTTTGTTATGGATGGAAGCTTTGTGCTGCTATTTATGTCATGATAACTGTCTAGAGGTGGAGGATCCATCTTGGTATCATCAGTTTCATGCTGCTGAGGTATCCCAAAATTCAAATTTCTATCAAATGATTCCATTCTGTCACCAAATTCAGATTTTAATTTCTAGGTTATGTTCGTAGCTCATGAACCATCGAATATGTTATAAAACTACTGTATAAGTACGTAAAAATGTATAATTACTACGATAATAAATGAACGACATGACATTTATAAAATTGGGTTATTTACTTCTATTATTAACAATAAAATTGGCTGTAAATACCTGCTGACCAAATCCGCTTTTCGGCCTCTTAGTGAAGCTCCTCGGTTCTTCAGTTCAGCTTTTAACTGAGGTACAGTCCACGTTGAATATACAGTTCATTAAATTATCAAAAAAACTCACGCTAGTTCCTGTTTTCATTATTTTTAACCCCAAAAACATTGAGAGATCAAAATGACAGTGCGATGTTATGGGCAATGCGTTAGCAGCGCCACCTGTTCATAGCTTTGCGATTTCTTCCCCATTGTCAGAGACAGGATTTTCATAGTAACATGTAATATTTTTCTAGAAAATATTTTTAATAAATTAATATTATTTTAATAAAACCATCATTCTTTGAACTGTCAAGGAGTCGGTCAGTCCAAAAGTTATATGAACATTCCAAAATGTAGGTACAGTAGGTATCGAGAAGAACGGAAAATGAACTTTATTATGTAGGTACATTATTTATTATGTAGTCAAAGTCAAAGTCAAATCATTTATTTCAAATAGACTACAAGTCAATGATTTGACTTTTGAACGTCAAAACTTACATAAAAAATAATTGATTCTAGTCGCCCCTTCCAAAAGGTAGTTTTCGTATGGAGAGGAATGGGCAAGAAACTCCACCGTTACTCTTTTAAAATGTTTTAGTCTATTTTGTATATATAACATTAGTTCTATAATTAAGTATATTATGTGAAGACGATGCATCAAATAAAAAATACTATACCACAATAGTTAAAAAGAATTAAAAATGAAGCAACGACAGATAAATTAATTACATATGTGATAGATACATGGTTCTCACATATTTACTCGTACAATGGCATTATGATATTTGTAGATTATTAATTCGATTCTTTGAATTTTTGCATGCCTTAAAGTAAAATGTATCGATGTTATTATATAAATTCCACCTTATCTGTATACCTACATTAATAGCAAATAATAGATTTCTACTTCTAGGCACTTCTTCTTCTTTTCGTATGGTTAGTGACTAACCTGGTGTCAGAGTTTTAAAGCCGCCTATGGGCCTCTGACTTGGCTCCACATGACGTCGAAAAGTATCTCTCAGGCATTTCGGTTCTAGAGAGGCGCCACGGCATCCACACCTTCCGCCTGACGCAGGTCCTCACCGGACACGGCAGTTTCGGGAGGTTCCTGTTCCGTATAAGGCGGGAGGAAACGCCCGGGTGTCACCACTGTGTGGATCGACCGGAGGACACGGTGGAGCATACGGTGGAGGTCTGCCCTGCTTGGGCAGAGCACCGCCGTGTCCTCACGGAGGCGATCGGTGGCAGCGATCTCTCGCGTCCGGCCGTGGTTCAGGCCATGGTCCGGAGCGAGAGTGCATGGGAGGCCGTCACTTCCTTCTTCGAAGCAGTAATGCTCGCGAAGGAGGAGGTGGAGCGCGCGAGGGAGAGGCAAGATTCGCGCCCTCGCGCCCCTAGTCGCCACAGGAGACGCCCCGGGCGTCGGGAGTCGCGAGCCGATTTCCGGCCACCGTAGGCGTGGGCTTTCGGACGGTGAGCAATGGGTAGCTCGCCGTCCGATTAGGACCAGGCCCGGTTCGACGGCGCGTTGTGTTCCACGCGTGAATCAAAGAGATGTCAGCACCAACTGACGGGGTCCGTTAGGGCCAATGCCTGCCAGAGTTGCGAGTTTGTCTGAAAGGGATATCGCGGCCCCGGCAACGGAAGAAACACGGGTGGGTTATAGTCAGTAAAAGTCTGACACGCCCTCCCGCTCCACCCAGAGCGGGAGGGAGCAGTTGTTTGATAATTTCCCACACAAAAAAAAAGGCATGCCGGTTTCCTCACGATGTTTTCTAAGTACTTAATACTCTTAACTCTAAAAAATATATCGAGTTAGGAAATTCAAGCATTTCTTTTTTATCAAGCCATAATTGTAATGTCTTACACGAGAATTGGTAAAGAAAAGTACATTATCATGAAAATTGTAAGAAAGGAGGGGGCGGCCTATTCCCAGAAGTAACTAAATACAGGATAACTGAATAAAAGGACATGTTTTTCGTATAACCCAAAACAATTATAAGATCTGGAATTCTCGATACAAAAATTACTTTTTTGTTATATTGATATTACACAGAAATATCGCCCTTGTGGCACATAAAAACTATGTTACTTATCTAAATGGATATTTTTTTGTCACCATAATGTTTTCTAATACAAATTGCTCTCAATAATACGTAGAAAAGTACTGTTGCGATCAGCACTATATACGTAAATGATTATATTTTGAGACCGTCTTATCTTCGATTTTAGGTCATTCACCTCTGAAAATGAGGGTAGAGACATAAGTACAAATGGTATCAAGTTAAACCATCTTACCAAACAGTCTCAACAGAAGAAACTATTCATAATGGAAGGATATGGGCGTTTACGCACGACCCCAATTTCGCCAGACTGGTCGGTAGGTATACCTATTTTTCTGGATCTAATAGTTGACTAAAGATGGGTACATCCTCCAGGTGTTACGAGACTAAAACACCGGTAACTTGATAATAGTGGACTGTATGATATAAAGATTTATAAGAGAAAACAAACGGTTAACAATTTGGAGTGTAATTGGCGAGAATGACAATGCGAATACGTGCTATGGTGGTCGAAGACGTTACTTCAGACCCCCCTCCGCCCGTCGCCCGGTCGCCTGGTGCGGCGTGATATTCCTGACATACCAAAGCACATGTGCATTCGCATTCAATCAGGATCCTATCTAATTACTGGTAACTTGGTGATTACTGGTATTCCAAAGCAGCTACTAAAGAAGTGTTTTTTTCTTATCTCAGCCTATTTGGAGTACATTATAAGAGCCTTTACATTCTAAAAGTTACAATAGATTGCTATTGTTATAGTTAGTAAGCAACAACACTAGGAAGATGAGAAGATGGCGTCCGATAGCGATCTCAATTGGGGATTACTAATCTCAAGTACATGTGCATAATGTGATGTTATACATTGTTTTATTAAACAACATAATACAATTGTAACTTGTGGTCACTCTAAAAGTCAAAACATTTCAGTCTTACCCGAGCAGTCAGTCATACTAGGTACCCACATAAATAAGATTTAATGACATTATGAATATTTATGTATTCATAATGTCATAAGCTCGTTTCAAATTGTCTCTTCATTGGCCGCCTTGTTCCAGCCACGGCTGAGTATAGGCCTCCTCCCTTTTGTGATATGCTTCCTTGAACTCAAAATCAAACTCACAGCATTTATTTCAATTAAACCATTTACTTTGAATAGTCAGTCAGAAATATGAAGCCCTTCGCCGCTTCCAAAAGGTAGTTTTCGTATGGAGAAGAACAGGCAAGAAACTTCACGGACACTCTTTTAAATAAAAAAATTGTTACAAAACTTTAGTCTTGATCTGTGCGAGTCTCAACCAGGTCTTAGGCCGTGTACTAACTTAACCGAAAACTCTAGAGTCGCGCAAGTACGCGATGATCGCGTTCGTTCGCGTGGAAGTCGTAAGATACACAATATACTAAAATAACAGCCACATTTTTGTACAATTCGCTCGCACCCGCGGCGTTGCATCAGCCGTCTGCGTTAACGTTTTGTAATTTTATTTCGGCTCCTAAGAGTCGTAGCATGATTTTAAATACCCTATAACTTTTCTCATGAATCTCTCCGTCCCTCTCCGTCCACTGGCGAAAACTATATGAAAATCCGTTCGGTAGTTTTTGAGTTTATCGCGTTCAGGCAGACAGACATGGCGGGTGGACTTTGTTTTATACTCGTAATAATGTAGTGATGACGAACTCGCGCGACCAATCGAGTCATGTTTGTACGTCGTAATTCATGCAAACGATCACGTAACCGCGTATTCGCGCGATGTTCGCTTTCGGTTAGCACACAGAGTTATCTTAACGACTTCTTTATTGCAGCTATTTTCAAATACTTCAATGCCAATATGTCAGAATAAGATTCCAATAACTTCTACCTCTTGGCTAAGTAATAACAGCCGCACGGGTCAATCCATCACGTTAAGCTATGCTTGCCGGAGTTGGTCTGTGGATGGGTGACCATCTTTACCGAGACTCCTCCGTGCCTCGAAATGCACGGAATGCCCGAAAGTCTGACACCCAATCTTACCAAGGGGATAGACAGCCGCTTCATGTAAAATACTGGTATTCAGCTGCATCCGGTTAGACTGGAAGCCGACCCCAATATAGTTGGGAAAAGGCTAGGCAGATTGGATTGAACTTCTACTTCACTAATTCAACTAAATACAAATAAATTAATGAATGAAATGCACCGCTCTGAGAGTGGTTTGACCAGACTCGATAAATCGAATGAACCCCAAGATTTGCACTAGCCCCTGATGTGTCATGTTTCATGGGGCTTCAGAGGCCATTGCATCAGAAATCCAACGAAACACTAATCTGATACAAAACGTGAAGTAACTGAAACTTCAGGTACTGAACGAAGCGGGTCCGATAATAGAACTGAGTGAGACATTCATTGAGGCAGTAGTGTTATCTTTATAACCTTATCTTAGGCAACGCTTAGTAAGAGGCTACGGACAGCGGGAATTGCACGATAAATTAACATTCGGACACATTTAGACGGTTATCTTTTGTTTTCGGAGTTAAGACAAATGAATGTTGCATTTTGCTATTTTAGAAGAATATTTTTAAAGGCCTGCACTTTATACACAATCTGAATCATTTTGAACGATATTGCTTATCCATTGCTTCATATGTACGAAAACTTTGTTTGTCCAACAACCGACGTATAATATATAACGCAATGAATATGATTGAACTGTCAAAATGGAAGCCATTGTTACTGTTAGTTTCCTCGATGTTTGACTTTTTTCAGATATCATATTCAAAAAAAGAACAGATGTTAAATGTGTGAAAGCGAACGTCATCGGAACAAAACTTAACCCTGTTTTTGTTGTTGCGCAGTCAGGTAAAAAGTTCAATTGACAGTGTGATTTATCGTAAAAATAATGGCAGCCGTGGAAGTGCCCGAGTATAATTTCTTAATTCTGCCCAACATTACGAAGAGATTTTTTATTTTAAAACGAGATTTAAAATAATCCTAATCCTTTACTAATAGACACAACAATATCCAAGAATACGCCTTATTTTTTTTTAAAGATAAGTTCGTACCTATTAGTAACAGTTTTGTAAAATGAAAAGAGTTATTTATTTAAGAGCGTTTTTTCTAAAGGGGGGAAAGTTACAAATAGATGTCTAATATTTCGTTGTTTTGATTAATTTGGCAATATTACTGTATGGAAATATGAAATGTGACTAACTAGCGAACTAGAATATTAATAATGAATTGCAATTATGACACCGAATTTGATGTTGCACCGTTTTAGTTGCAAAAAAGACAAAGTTTCCAAAAAATTTTTTACTTCTAAAACTAAATATTCCGTGTTGCAATATTATAATTGCATATTATTGCCAAATTAATCACAACAGGTAAATATTTGACAGCTATTTGCGACGTTGCCAACTTTTAGGATAAGCCCTCTTAAGTCTGCGTAACAATCTTATCAGCCACTTATTATTCCAAACACATGTGCTCATTTGAACCTACTCTCAAAAATATACGCTCCATTTTAAATTACACGCCTCATTTTCCCACTCTCTGTGGGACCTTAAGCTTTGGGAAGCTCCAAAATCCGGCCAAAGCTGATGTCATCTTGCAAAACGTTTGGCGAATGTCCGGATAAACGTCTTGCCGTCTTGCCGGATATTGGACGCGCCATCTATCGGACGGGCGGTGTAACTAAGATTGGAAGGAATTGTTGTTCTTGATTAAGGTGGGATATTAATATGGGTGCTTGAATTGTTACAAGAGGGGCGAAGTAAGTCATAATGTTATTTGTCTAAGGAAAAATGTTTACGAAAAAATAAAAGCACAAGGGAATATGATTTTTAACCCCCGACGCAAAAAAGGAAAAAGGAAAGAAAAAAAGGAAATAAGGAGTGCTACTTATACACCATTTCCCGACCGCTATGTGTGTGTCTGTCTGTGGCACCATAGCTCTTAAACCAGTGAACCGCTTTGAATGCAGTTTTTTTTAATATTTAAAAGCAGGTTTCCTAGCGATGGTTCTTAGACATGTTTAATCAAAATCGGTTCAGCCTTTTGAAGGTTATCAGCACTTTTCCAGTTGATGAATGGATGTGAGCGTCTTCCATAGGTCTGATCGATTTGAAATTTGGTATGCTGTTACTTCAATGATATTAGAAGAACAACGTAACTTTGAACTGATGTTGCAACATCACTTGGAATTTGCAGGACACCCAACTACCTTATCAACTTACAGCACAGGTATCGTATTTGGGCTCATTGGAATGGTCTCAATGAAGATGGAGTAGGCAAGAGAAATGAGGAAATGTTTGGGTCGGGATTTTAATATAATTTCACTTGTTATTAAACAAAAAAATCGAAGATAAAATAGTAGGACAAAATAGGCTATTTAAAAACCTTATTAAATTACTTTACGAATTTCCCTTCTTCATTTCTGGTTCCACAGTCCATATTATGTACTGGCGGCTTCGTCCGCGTGGACCCTAATTATTAAAAAAAAAAAAAAAACTCTTTATAACATCAACTATCTGCCAGTGAAAGTCCTGTCTAAATCGGTCCAGCCGTTTCGGAGGTTAGCCGGAACAAACAGACAGACAAACAAACAAAATTTTGTTAGTGGTTTTTTTTTTTGTTATAGGTACAGTATTTACTTTCATTTATAATGCTTTAAGTAAAATGCTGTTGTTGATTTTGTCATTACAACAGACACTTCAATTTTATATATTTGTATAGATTTATATCTTTTTAACTTCATATGTTACAAAGGACCCTGAAAATTACCATTTATCGTCATCAAAACAATATCCGTGTAAATTATTTAATATTTCTACCCATTTTCACTTCAAACAAAACCCTTCAGACAGTACAGGCTGTTACACAAATGATGTCAAACACACATACCGTACCACAATTAGAACCTAAGCACACACGCCAAAACAATTGCGAACATTGGAGGTAAAATTATAGTTTACATAACCTGGCAATATAACAGAGGCTTATTGGTTGATTCGCACGAATTTACTCGCCTTAAACGGGCGAATCGACACTTTTCAATTCATAATATTATGTTTTCTTGCCACATTTTGAATTTTATGCAGTAAAGTTAAGGAAAATGTACAAAAATTTTACGGCATTAAATAGCCGTAGCAATAGTAGGGATAGCCTTTTCGGATTCATGTGCGTATCATATATCACTTGGACGTAAAACTTCGTAAGGAAACCGGCATGCCTGAGAGATATTTCTCGGCGGCATGTGAAGCCATGTCAGAGGCCCATGGACGGCTTTAAAACTACGAAAAGAAGCATAAAATTAAAAATGTGCCAATTGCCTCATAGGTATTTCTGGAGTTGTCGATTCACTCACAAATATAACTTCGTGCGAATCGCCTCAAGATTTTTTATTATTATTTTATCGCGTCGATACGCCCACTTCGGGTGAGTATATTCGTGCGAAAAAAACCATAAGCCAAAACAGAGATACACGAAATTATGCCAAAACACAAATCACATAAAGACGGTATGTCTTTATGTGCGTATGTCTTTATGTTTAATATAATATAATATATTTATTTTTATATTATTGTGAACGTGAGGACTATGTGGATCATATTAATGGCAAGTGATCTGCAGGATCTGCGGTCACCATGGGCGTTCCGCAGGGTTCAATTCTAGGTCCTTTCTTATTTCTAATTCACATAAATGACACATCGTACTATTCGCAGATGACACTTCCCTCATTTTTAAAATCAAACGTCAGTTAGTCAACTTTGAACAAGTCAACGATGCACTCTCTAAAGTTGTGCATTGGTTTAATGTAAATAATCTTCTCCTGAACGAAAAAAAGACTAAACTCATTAAATTTTCAGCGGCAAATGTCAGGCAGCTAACTACCAATGTTCAAGTTAATGGAATAAAGTTGGACCCTGTTGAGTCAACAGTTTTTCTTGGAATAACTATTGACGGTAAATTACAATGGGGCCCACACATAGAAAAATTTTCAGGAAGGCTTAGTTCGGCCGCCTATGCTGTTAAAAAAATTAGACAGATAACTGACGTAGAAACAGCCAGAATTGTTTATTTTAGTTACTTTCATAGTCTTATGTCATATGGGATTCTTCTTTAGGGAACCTGTGCGGAGATTCACTTCGAGAGAAATAAATATTCTGACTGTAGCCTCACAAGATATTTTTGAAAACCTATTGTATGTACACAAAAAAATATCAAATTTTAAGAAAATGTCCGATTTCCATAGTTTAAATACCAGGAATAAACACAACATTGCTGTGCATCGCACGCGTCTCCACAGAGTAAGCAAGTCGTTCGTGGGTCAATGTATACGCTTTTACAACAAACTTCCCATTGACATTCGAAACTTACTCATTAAACGATTTAAAAGCTGTATTAAAACCAAGCTTTGTAAAAAAGGGTACTTATAAAATTTCTGATTATTTGGAAGATAGAAAAGCTTGGGATTGAGCTGCTCGCTCTGCTAAGCCTTGTGAAAACCATAAAACTTGACATTTTAATTATTCATCACAATAAACCAGTTTTATATACACATTGACATTGTTGAAAATTATATTCAAAATGGCACGATTACTTTGTAAAGTATTATATTATTTTAATTATTGTGAATGTGAGGACTAAGTGGATATTTTTTTTTATTTTTTTTTTTCGTTTTTATTTTTTTTTTCATTCTCAGTTAGTTTTAATGATGGTCTGGCAGTTTGAGTAGTTGATGCGGCCTACCCAAAAATCCTGTCTTTGGTATTGTTCGTCGAGTTGAGCTCCTTAAGTTCTGAGTTGAGCTCCACGATTACTGACAAATGCTTGCACTGACTGGACAGGTCCACTCAAATCTGTGTGGTTCTTTCCTCAAAAGACCATTTCAGACACTAATCTACATGGTCCTCACATGGCTTGACCAAGATTATGTCTGGACTTTAAAAGAGACTGCGACCTCTGAGTTTGTTTCGGCCTTTCTTCTCGGAGTAGTCAGATAGGAAACGTCGACCTCATCTAGTTTAAAAAAATATGATTGACGTGTAAAAGTGTTTTGTCCAAACCTACTTACAGAAATAAAATCATTTATCATTTATGTGATTTGTGTTTTGGCAAGGGGCCTAGGCAGACGAGCTACTTTTAGAATCGGCGATCTTTTCGAAAGTTTGATGTCGCGTCTGAACGCTCCTATCCGCACAGAAACTCAAGGAAATAACTGCACTGAACTGGTTCAAGAATCGACTGGACAGATTAAATATTTCAAAGCTATTTGATACACACAGTGTCGAACCAAATAATAATAAATTAACAATAATAAAAATATATTTTTAACCAAATTGACTAATATCTTACATTCCTCGTATATTCAAATCAAAGCTCAAAACGTCAAAATGCTTTGCAATAATTTTCCCTGACTGTATACAAACGTCAATCGCAGCGATCGAGTCGCTTTTTGAAAACTCGTCCATGCAGCGACTGAACACGCGCGATTTCTACAGCAATCGAACACCTAAACGCGCAATCGAGCTCGGAAAGTAGCCAAAACGCAATTGCCGATGCTAAAAGTAGCTAGTCTGTTTTAGCCCTTATACAACAGTGTTGCCATTAACATTGCGCAAATTCAAGGAGGGTGCATTTGAGTGTTTCTCGCGAACTTCAGTCACAAAGGAAGAGGCGTCAAGAGGTTGATTAAAGCCATTTTAATGTATACCGGGATCATAATTGCCTGCACTGTGTTCCGATGATGCTATTTACGTTTTTGGAGCAGCTTTTTTGATGTTGCTAAAATGTGGTGTGAGTGAGGTTGACATTTTTCTTTTCAAGGACGTATTCATAGAAGGAAATGTGTTTTTAAAGATTTGACATTAGTGATATCATTTCTGGAGTCATTTATAAAAAGTATAACATTATAAATGGACTAGCATCATCTTTGCGTAACAATTTTTTTTTATTATAGTCACGTTTGATATAAATTGCAAAACAAAATAAAAAACTAAGGCCCGACAAAACACGAACTAAAAGGTTTAAACAATATACCACACACAGACTAATAAAAAGTAACATCGGGTTTCGGAGTCGCGTAATCCGTATAATTTATACTTTATACTTTAATAGGGATGTTGACTGAAGAAAAAAAAACTATTTAGTCCGTCAGTCAGATAATAAAAATATATTAGACACGTATTTTTTGCTTTATCAAATTAATAAAAAATGGATTAGATAAAACGCATTAAAGTTAGGGTGTGGGAGCTCGCTACGTCACAAGTCGCTATAAAATGTACCGAGGAGTGACGTCATGCCACAATTCAACGTATTGCCTACTCAATGTATTGCCGTAATCTTTTGATTACGTAAAAAAAAAAAATACGTGTCGAATATTTTTTTATAATCTACCTGAAGGACAATTTTTTTTTCTCAGCATCCCTATTAGAAACGTATGTTTTTACCGTACTCAGGTAAAAAAAACAAACATTGTAGGTACCAAAATATTATCGTCTAGTGTACTTAAAGGGTACTTAACTTTTCATTAAAAAAAATATTTGACCAATAATTAATCCATTCAATGTGTAATACATTTTTATCGATCTTTAGTCTATTAAAACTTGTAAAATTCTAACGTCAATATTAACTATAAATATGGGTGAGCTTATTAAAAATCTTAATAATACTCACAATACAATATTTGGCGTTGCTCGGACACTCTTCGAGCCTGACTAAGGTCCTGTTGCTACACGGCGTGATGGAGCCGACTCCGTCACTGTACTGTCCGCACTTCCAGCACTTTATAGCACTGGAAGCGGCTGCGAGGGTCAGCAGGAAGTAAACGGTTGCTAGCCGCGTTGTGCTCGCCATTGTCTGGAAAAGAAGAAAATAATGTTAAGTTATAAGACCATTGCCAATTTCATCATCGTTTCAGCCGAAAGACGTCCACTGCTGGACATAGGCCTCCCCTAAACAACGCCACTTCAACCGGTTCTGTGCTTCCTGCATCCAGCCTGCGGCCTTCACCAGGTCACCGGTCCACCTTGGGAGGCCTTCCAATGCTACGTCTTCCGGTACACGGCGACGCTGACTAGTCATCGCAAAATGAATGAACATTTTCTCTTGGCTAGTGGGTTATGGAAATATGGTAGGTATGTAAGAAGAGTAAGAGTAGAATAATTGCCCGACAATAACACAGGCACACTGTAAATGCCCGATGAAAAGAAAATGTCCAAGAAACAACAACGTTATGCGAAGGTGTTTTAACGCACGCTCTTATGAGCGTTCATGCAAAAAGTTGGCAACGTCGCAAATTGCTGTCTAATATTTACCTATTTTGATTAATTTCGCAATATTACTGTATGGAGATAATAAATATGGCTAACTAGTTAACTAGAATATTAATAATGAATTTCAATTATAACAGTGAATTTGATGATTTCGTTTTAGGTGTAAAACAGGAATTTGGAAAGATTCTAAATACATTTTCTTTTTAGTTTTTAATTATTGCATTTCATAATCAATATTTACGTTCACTAGTTCGCCATATTTCATTTTTTCATACACTATTATCGCCAAATTAATCAAAACAGTGAAATATTTGACATCTATTTGTGACGTTCCCAACTTTCCGTTTATTCGCTCTAAGCCGTTGTTCCTAGCTGGCATTCGTAGATTTTTGACAGTCGTTACCGGTAGTCAGAAGCTCAAAAGTATGACAACAAGTGTTACCAAGGAGTATTTTGTGTTACCTACCCAGTAACTGGGTTGTTGAGGTCAGATAAGCAGTCGCTTCATTTAAAATACTGTATTATATAATTTCAGAGCACTGGTGTGAGTACTATGTACTAAAAAGCTGACATTTACCGGGTAATACGTCTTTTATTGACTTGAATGTGCCCTGGCGGCTGTGAGTATGTCATACTCACTCAGATGTCTCGCAGATGGTGGCGCGTGTGTTGGATCATTTAGCTCCCTTCAAAATAGTTGAGCTGAATGGTGCTAATCCATGTGTCATGTTCGTGAATGGGCGCCGTCAGTTGAGACTGGTCAACTCTTAGCTGCCTTGACTGATTTAAATTTTTGAATTGTTCTTTGTTTTATCTTTTTATTACGGACGCTTTTACGTCTTTCTACATTGTTCTCACATGTTTAATTTCAACATGAATGATGTAACCAATATTTTGTAACAATTTATTTAAAAGAGTGTCCGTGGAGTTTCTTGCCCTTTCTTCTCCATAGGTACCTACTACGCTTTGGAATGGGCAACTAGCTTCATATTTCTGACTGACCGATTCATTGACAGTTCAAAAGTGCCTGTAAATGGTTTAATTGAAATAAATGCTTTGAGTTTGAGTTTGAGTTTGAAATTCAGCTACATTCGGTTAGACTGGAAGCCGACCCCAAAATAGTTGGGAAAGCGCTACGTAGATTGACTGACATATCAAAAATATGGAAACGTTCTAATTTTTTGCCACATTCCTATAAAACAAACAAACAAAACAGACGATCAAAATGTAATGAATCATTGCTTCTGGTATCAATTAAGTCTGTGTTTGCAACAAACACTGCCTATGATTGATTAGCTCTAACCCTAGACTGTACCTATGTAGTTGATATTAATCAAGACCGAGAGAGTATCAATTTTCTTTAGACAACAATAGATTTCCGCGGTACAAAGCACCACAAAATATTAGATGGCTAAAACCCAAGATCTAAGTAGGTGTCATCATCATAATTATTATCTGCTGGCAAACATCTATACTCTATTTGAAATAAGATTAAACAATTAAACAAGGTTTGTTTAAATGTCTTATCTTATTTCAAATGGAGTACTTTTACCGTCCGTTCAACTGATTCTGACTTCTATACCATAGGCATAGGGTGGCACTAAAAGCAAAAAAGTGGTTACAACACCAACTGTTTACTGCAGCTGTTATTTATCATGCCACCAACGCAATAGAAGTCAAAATCGGTTGAACGGACTGTAAAAAACGTTAAATCTTATTTCAAATGGAGTATAGTACCTAATTAAAAGGAGGTTTTTCCAAGATAGCTATAATTAATCGTTGATAGGAGAAATTGCCCTAAAACGCTTGGCGGGCGGGTTGGTGACGCCTCATGGCTCAAGGCTATTAAAATGTTTCCTATATTTCTAGTACATAGTTTTATGTCATTTATTAGCAGTCAGCAAGATACTGCCTAAACATTACGAATGAATTTCTTAAGAATTTTACGTTTATTTACCGGTAAGTTATTCTAAGGACAAGTACCAGATATGGAACGAAATTATTTAAGGCATATCATGTTGAGTCGTTTCTTGTGACTTGTGCCGTCGGCGTCGTGAGGACGAGATTTAAGCAATCAAGGATAGGGAATTTCACTGATAGGGGCTCATAGGGGTTGGCTTAACTCCACGGTATTACACGACACCATGGTGAATTATTATGAGCTGTCTTACGCTTTGAGCTACGTGATAAAGCAATATTTGTTTGGTAACATAGCAATTCAACGGTTAAATCCCTTTGTTCCGTCAAATGAAAGCCGCACGACTTACTGAAACTAACATGAATGGTTCATAATTATCATTGGTTTAGGAGGTTCAAATACAAAGCATGATGTAAATTAATATAACGTAATATTTTGATCACAAGTTGACTTGATCGGCCGCAATCATGGGAGGTATAAAAAAATGTGAAGTGTGTATCATTTTGACACTAAATAATCCTATACTTTTCAACGAGTAATATTTGTTTAAATATATTGTAATCAAGTTTTCGAAAACGGCTCTAACATTCCGATAAAAGTTGCAATATAGTTTACGGAGGCGAAAACCCGATCTAGCTAAGTGTCATATCTGGGAAAATTCGATTTTTCCGTATTTTTACCCGAGCAGAGCTCGGTCGCCCAGGTACTCTATTTAAAATGCCATAGATACCAGCGCCAGCGCCTCAGTTACGTTGCAGGCTTTCAATTACAATCTGAAGGATTTTAAAGGAAATTCATAATCCATTGTTTCATAATATGTTTACAAAAAACGTCTGCTCGACAATATAAATAAAGTTTTTTTTTTTTATTGTTAATTGAACTCGCTGGCTTGCCTTACATCTTAAAATGCAACTCAGACAGCTGAAACCACCACCATTGTTCAATTATCCGACAAAAAATTGGACAGAGAATCATTGAAGATCTCGCAACAATGTAGCCGACTTCAAAAAGCCAACTAACTGACTGGTATTAGCATCCTCAATGAAACAAAAGACTGTCTTCAATTTCCTATCCATTCAAGTTTCAGACTTTGTGTTACAAAGCTGCAGCAGAGAGATGAAAATGTAATTGAATTAATTATCAATGGATTCTCCATTGATATTAATTCAATTCAATTTTCAGATTTGTTATGATTTTGAAAATAATATAAATAATTACAAAGACAAGGAAAGGTATTTAGACGTGACTGTCGAAATGTGGGTGTACCTACTATATCTCTGCTAACCCTTCGGGAATAACAGGTCTGATGATAAGTTATGTTACAAAGTACAAACAAGAGTAAATAAACAATTTAACAAATAATTCACAGTAAAGAAGTGATCGCTGATCGCTTCGAAAGTAATGAATTGTTTACGAGTGTAATGTGTCCATCTAGGTATGGTTTCAACCAGAGCTGATAAATGCAAATAGCAATAGCATACCTTATTAAGATAGAGAGAAAAAAGTTGTTATAACAGCGATAACAATACACAATCTGCGAACATTTCAACTGTCTACATAATACGGTTCATGAGATGCAGCCCGCTGACAGACAAACGGACGGACTGACGGACAGCGGAGGCTTGGTAATAGGGTCCCTTTTGGCACCCTTCAGGTACGCAACCCTAAAAACTCTATTCGTGTTTCATACTATGCAGTATGCACATGCGTGGGAGGAACAAACAGCTGTTACCTACTTCCTAAATCATTTTCATTCTCAAATAAACGAAGAAAACAATAAAAAGATGTACCTAAATAACTTCCTCAATTACCCCACAACACAATTATCTCTGTAGCGGCATCTACATTGCTACATGCGAACTACGCATCAAAGACCTGACGTCACACAACATCCTGACGTCACACAAATCCTGCATCGCGCAATTAGAGTGTACCGCGCGATAAACATATATACAAGCTTCCCGACTTCAACCTCTGGGCAGTTGCCCGCCAGACACGACACCCGTCTGGTCGGAGGATCCTCCCTTTTCTATGGTGGATGAGTGAACTTTACACCCTGTTCCTCATACCCCTAAATCTCAATAAAGCGTCAGAACCAGGGAAATAATCCAGAGATATGAACAAAGCATTACATATTGGTATATAATGAGCATTATTACATAGACCGACCGGTCCATAACTCACGAATCGGAAACGGGGTCGGCTGACATTATCAGTATTGTATTGCCGGTAGTGAATTTAGACAATACTGCATCGGTAAATACGGAATTGGGGGATGATTTTGATGTTTGCAGGCAAAGATATGAATATGTCTAGATAGACAGTCAACAACTGGTAGTTTCATACAATTACTTCTAAACGTTTTCACAGTGTTTCGGTGTAGTCAACGGTATTGTCACCGACATTAATTGTACTGCCGATATCGGTGAACGACAGTGCACTTGTTCTCTGCTGCCATTATTACCTCGAATACTCTATTACACTTTTGGAATCGCGCGGCGATGTAAACTTTTGATATCGGTGAACGACAGTGCACTTGTTCTCTGCTGCCATTATTACCTCGAATACTCTATTACACTTTTGGAATCGCGCGGCGATGTAAACTTTTGCTGTCGCAACATGACTATTCGAGACTGCTGTGGGTGGCATACCGCATGACAATAAGCTGTTGGTTACATCGTGTCACATACCGATATGGTCCCTATGTCGTCCCGATATCATCCAACGATGTCGGGCCGATATGTCGGTGACGTTATCGTCACAGTGTGAAAACGGCCAATAGAACCCTCTAAATGGTAAACGACATCGCGGCAGGCCCAGACGGTTCGATAAGGACTGGTCCTTAGTAGCCCTAGACAGAGACAGGTGGAAGAAGAGTAGAGACGCCTTTTCCCTGCAATGGGGCATTACAGGCTCGTAATCGATACATATAATAAAATCGTAGCGAAGTGAAAACTGTATACATTGTATAATTTTGAAAAAAAGTAATTGCTGCGAGGTGATCGGAACCGGAATTTTCTTTCACTGTATATTATGTAATTAAATAACAGGCACAAAGAAATAAATGAACAGATATAAAATTAATAAATAAAAAAACAAATAAATACCTAAAAAAATAATCTGAGTAACTAAATAAAATTTAAAAAACTGTCGTGACGGTCAAAATGTAACACTTTTTTCGGTTAAAGTCAAAGTTAAAGTCAAATCATTTATTTCAATTAGGCACAGATCGGCTTGGCAACAATGTCACTTGTGAAAAACAATAATAATAATTTTATTAATTTTTTATGTTCTCTTGCCGATTTATCTGATGCAGTGGCTATAAATACATTAGAATTGAACTAATAAAATCAGGATAGGATAAATTCGTGGACTGGTTGACGCACATAAAACCAGTTTGATATGACCTACCTACAGGCTGTTACTGGCTGTACATTTTTGAACTTTGGCGACTGCGATACGCGCCGTGTGGAGTATAATACACTACTTGTTCAAGACTTTTAATAGTTTCTAATCAAACAAGAGAGGAACATGTAGAATATTGATTGCCGAAATAAGACCCTAACTAAACGAGGACGCGACGACAATCAGTGTCACCCGGCATCGTTTGCCAGGGCTGCGTCGGAATGGATCGGAGGTACGGCGCCCTGGGCCACCAGCGCGACTGCGTCGCCCCCGTCAGTTGTCATCGGTGTCACATAGACGTTTTAGTGTTATTTTTTTTCGTAATTTAGTTTATATTGTTATTATTTTTATTTAAGTTAATCTTTAAGTTTTAAATTATATATTCATGCTTAGTGGCAGCAGCGACGTTGTGAATGATAGTGGTAGTGCTTGTCAACCTTCGTCAACGCTGCAGAGCACCCTGGAGAGATGTCCGCTGTGTACCCAGGCACGGTTTTTTAAAGGTAAGCGGGGTCTGAATGTGCATATGGGAAAGGTGCACAGGCCACCAAATGCACCCTTCTCAGACCCTGTCTCAACAACACCAGCTACACCCACTTTTGACTCGTTTTGGAAAACCCTTTCCAAATTCAAAAACTCTATTCCTGTATTAAAGCGAGTTCCCTGCGGCGCTAGACCTCTAGTGGCACAACACCTAGCAAGTTGCGTTCATCTTGCCGCCCGGGAGAACTCACAAAGTGCTTGGGAACAGCTGCTCACCTTCCCTTACAGGATTCTACATGTACAGAAGAATTTGGCAACCAAAAAGACCTTAACTGCACAAATGAAAGAAAACTGTAATATTTCGGCTCTTCATTTAGATTCAAAATTACCGACGCAAAGATATACCTCCTCAAGAGGTATATCCCATCTGGTACAATCTAAGTTAGGAGAAGGTGACATAAGCGGAGCAGCCAGGATTCTTTTCAGCAGTGATGTGGTGGCACCATGTACTCCAGACACACTCGCAGCTCTGGAGAGCAAACACCCTGCCCCAGTGGATGGTCTTTCTTTTCCCAACCCTCCTGATCCGGATACCATCTTAAGGACCTTATTTGTTCAGGCGCCGGGACAGCTGGTGAGTTGCTCTTGAAGGAGCTTACGGCTCTGATCAACCTCATGCTCTCTGGCAAGGTGAACGAGTCCGTCATAGACGTTTTATACGGGGCCAATCTATGCGCCCTGCGTAAGAAGGATGGTGGCATTCGTCCCATTGCCGTGGGCTCTACTTACCGTCGTATGGCAGCCAAGATTTGTTGTAAATTTTATGGTGAGGCCGTTTCGGAAAAATTCCAGCCCCTGCAGCTAGGTTATGGCTCCAAAGGGGGCTGTGAGGCTGCCGTACACGCCTTGTCGACCTACCTAAATTCTGGTAAAGGAGAGGTCATCCTGAAAGTTGACATAAAGAATGCCTTCAATTCTGTTAATAGGGACACCTTGCTGGCAGAAACTAAAAAAGAAATACCCCAAATCTATAGTTTCCTTTGGCAATGTTACAGACACCCTTCTAAATTACTGTATCGAGACAACCTTTTGGAATCTGCTGTTGGCTGCCAACAAGGTGACCCCCTCGGGCCAGTGATTTTTAGTTTAGCCATTCACCCAATTATTCGACAGCTAAATTCCAAATTTAACGTTTGGTATCTTGATGATGGAACCTTGGGAGGCGATGTAGAAACTGTTTTAAATGACCTAAAATTCCTTAAAAACGAACTTCATTCCATTGGCCTTGATCTCAACCTTTCGAAATCTGAACTATACCTAGCGGACAGTACTGACAGACAACTGACACTCCCCAAATTTAATGCAGTAGCTCCAGAAATCAAAATTATTGAAAAAAGCTCTCTTCGTCTCCTTGGGTCTCCAATCTTCGAGAATTCCTTTCCCGTTTTTATAGAGGAAAAAATACAAAATTTCAACGATGTTTCGGAAAGATTGTTACAAATTAATATGCATTCGGCCATCACCCTAATTCGTTACTGCTGTTTCGGCCCTAAATTAATATATTTTCTTCGCGCTTCCCATTTATGGAAGCATACTCCCCTTTTAGAAAAAATGGACCAAATTATCAGACACACATTAACTTCAATTCTAAATGTGGCCATGGACGACCGAGCTTGGGCGCAAGCTACTCTTCCCATCCGTATGGGAGGCCTCGGCGTCCGCAAAATTTCTAGTATTAGTTTACCGGCTTTCATATCCTCGGTTCACGGCACTGAAAAATTAATCAGGAAAATTCTAGCCTCCACACTGATTGATTTTGATGTGCCGTGCTTCACCGAGGCTATGGATGCCTGGAGACTCGCTTGCCCGAAAACAGATCTACCCGATCATCCATCTTCCCAAAGACGGTGGGATGAGCCGCTCTGCAGAGTAGTACAGAACAATTTACTCAATACGTCTACTACCACTGTGGAGCGTGCGCGCTTGCTGGCTGTGGGTAAGTGGGAATCGGGTCTGTGGCTTCACGCACTACCGTCGTCGAACATAGGCACTCTGTTCGACGACAATACCTTCCGCCTCGCTGCTTCCCTACGACTAGGAGCTCCTTGTTGTTCTCCTCATCGCTGTCACTGTGGCGAAGTTGTCAACAGTCTCGGACATCACGGCCTGTCTTGCAGCCGAAGTGCAGGTCGCTTAGCGCGGCACGCGAACATTAACGACATCATCCGACGAGCTCTTGTCACCGCCGGCGTTCCAGCTATATTAGAACCCAATGGCTTGGCACGCGACGATGGCAAGAGACCGGACGGTATGTCTTTATCTCCATGGAAGGTGGGTAGGCCTTTAGTGTGGGATGCAACCTGTGTCGACACTCTTGCGCCATCCCATCTTCCTGGCTCGGCGTGCTGTGCTGGTGCTGCTGCTGCGGCTGCAGAAAACCTCAAGCGGCGTAAGTATAATAACCTTACAGGTAATTATATTTTCGAGCCGTTTGGGGTCGAAACTCTCGGGCCGTGGGGTCCAAGTGCTCATGGCCTGTTTAATGAAATTTCAAAACGGCTATTTGACACTTCCCGTGACCCAAGAGCTGGTTTTTACTTTGGGCAGAGGCTAAGCATTGCCATACAACGTGGCAATGCGGCCAGTCTCTTGGGTACATTACCAGTCGACAGCGATGCGGATGAATTTTACGATGCTGTATTTTAGTTTTTGAATAGTTTTAGTTAAGTTAGAATATAATATATAATTTTGCTATTTTTATTTAGTCATAAGTTGTTATGGACCCACTTGTAAATATTACCCCAAATAAACAAATATTGCTCCTATGTAAAATTAGGCACATAATTTAATTGATTCTAGTCACCCCTTCCAAAAGGTAGTTTTCGTATGTAAAAGAATGGGCAAGAAACTCCACCGTTAGTCTTTTAAAATGTTTTATATACATTAATTGTATAATTACTCGTATATGTGAAGACGATGCACCTAGAATATGATTACTATACCACGATAGGTAAAAAGAAAAGAAGAGGTCTAGCTCTCATTCGCTAAATGTGAAGTATAACTCGATAAGGGACTTCGTTCCAGAAAACTTCATCGGAAGCAAGATCGTCAAAACTTGGAGGATCAGGTCAAAGTGAATAGTTTATAACACAAGAATACATGACCTGAAATATGAGTTTAATACTAAACCAATTCTCCTCAAGCAGATCTCTATAGATTTGAACTTTGGAGAAAACTAGGAACTTTGATTATGAATAAATTGTAATATATCTTTACTTCTTACAAGGTTTACCTACCACCCTAAGTTATACTCCGTAGGTACATGTAGAGACTAATTAATTCGTTGTAGCTGTCGACTTATCATTGAATATATCTAGGAACTTAATAGACAAAGCACGGCTTAAAGCCTAAAAGCACGAAATTTTGCACAAGAGTTTGAAAATTCATTCCCCAAAGGGAATAGACGATGAAATGTATCGAAGTGCGTCACTTTTACCAATGGGAAATACCATCGGGCACACGGCTTGTCTCTTCAAAATAAACTTTAATTCATAAGCACTCATCGATAATGGGTTCATTTCACAAACGAAGCACAAATAAAAGTCATTTTACCCACTGAAATTGAAAATAATATAATGTTCACCGATTTGTTTTTATGGCCAATATTGGCTTTAAAATTTTAAGTCTATTAATTTGTAAATTCAATTAGCTGCTTTTAGTCAATTGCTAATTTTTCGTTCAACGATGCTTTGTGAAGCTAATTAATAAAAAAACAACCAATAATAATCTAGTAGTAGCTGTGTTACCAATCACCAATATGCATTTGCCAATACACCCAAGTCAACTCAATTAAATGCCTTATTCAAATCCAAAAATCCGTTCATCACAAAAACCCAGACATTATTTCTTAGTTCACCTCGACATTTTACGGGTATTTTTAATTATTACGGCGGGTCGGCTGACGTGGAGTAGTGTCGAGCATCTACTAACAATGCCGAGGCGCACAATGATCTCAACAAAACAAATGTTCCACACAGCAATACCTCTGTTATTTGTTGTTTCGCCTTTCTGCTTTCTTATGTCTGGATTAGCGTCTTAAGTAAGTGTTTTGCCTGGGTTTTAGTCTGATGGATGAGAATGGAACTTTTAGGGATTTATAAATTTCGAAGTTACTTTACAAATGTCAAGTTGAATGATCTACGGTATAAAAGTGTAAGGTAACGTCTTCCTACTTACTCCGGATCAATATCAAAGAAATGTTCAATATGCCAAAGAAAAATAATTAATTACTAAACTTACGTAAACGGACAAGCCATTGAAAGAAAGCAAGTAAGAAAAAGTATGTATTGGGACTCGCACAGGACGATCACAAATTAAACTAATCATAGAAACATCTAAAAACAAAAGCATATTAATAAAATGAAAATAAAAACAGAATATCCTATACGAGACCAAAAGGCTCCTATCTCAGCATGATGCTGCGACATTTAAAAATAAGTGTCGCAGCGCTAGTAAGTATTCTGAATTCTGATAGGGTCTTCTTGGTTGCCATTTAATAAAAATAGAATAGAATAGATGTCAAGGGTACCTACAGCAATAAATAATAAATAAAACAGTTATATGTACCAATATACCAAATAAAAATGAAATATGTATTTATAATAATTTTAAAATATTGTAATTCGTGTGTAGAGAGAGAATTCCAGCGCTTGAGGTAAGCTCATTTCTAGTCACTTAAAAATAACCTAATTCAATAAACTCACTCAAACGAAGCCCTATCAATGAAATTAAAGGCAGCAATATAAACGCAAGGGCAGCCTAGAAATAAAAATATCGCACATAGTCACTTAAATCAAATTGAACCCGATGTAATTACCTTAATACAATGGGACACTCTTTTCTTTCTCTCTAATAACAAACCAATTACTTTGGTTACAAATACTATAATATTCCATACTGAAATTAATTCTCAAATTAAATTGCTATCTAAAGAAATCATCCCATCGTACTATACATTAACTAGATTAAATAAATAAAAAAACAACTTATTGCTATTATGAATAATATATTTCTGTGTCTGGGTTACGGGGAAATTAGTAGAAGGAAACAATTTTTTGTTTGTTTGTAGTAATAAATTAAAGCCTTGACTCGATTAGTGTTTGTTACTGTCAATCAAAGAAGATATTAAAATGATTAAAGTTATAGACAAAAGCTGTCGAACTCCTTAACTAAAGTGGTGCTAAGTCCAAACTCGTCAATGCTTTGTTAAACTTGGCAGACACTCTTATCTTAAGACCCAATCATTCATGACTTGAAGATAAGCCAGAGAATAAATTGCATAAAATTAAAAAGGCCGATAAAAGTGTTCATTCAAGTTTAACAATTAATCAAGTAGATAACAAATTGGGCTTAAATCGCTTTGACATTATTGTTAGGAAGATAACCATGTAATCTTGAAGTCGTATTTTGATGCGTCAACAAATATATATAATATAAACAAATCAATCTGCCTAGGCTTTTCCCAACTATATAGGGGACTGCCTATCTGACCTCCACAATTCAGTTACTGGGTAACACAATACCCCTTGGTAAGAATGGTTGTCAGACTTTCGGGTTTTTGACCACCCGTAACGACTGTCAAAGATCCAAGAATGAAAGCCGGGACCAACGGCTTAACGTGCTTTCCGAGGAACGGAGGGGTCTCGGTATATTAAGATGGTCACCCATCCATGGACTGACCGCAGCAAGCCTAGCTTAACCCGATCGATCGACCCGTGCGGCTGGTATTACTTAGCTACGAGCCCCTAGTATAATATAGAAGAAATACATATATAAACATTAAATAAATAAATATTATACATACAGAGGCGTTTATAAATAAGACTGGGGGATAGCAACAACAACTCATTATAATAATCAGAATAACACTAGTGATAAAAATATAGAAATAATTTTAATTAATTGATTAATTAAAATAATTTCCATAGCCACATACCACCTTCGGCGTTGGTATGTCAACAGCCGTATTAATAACTTGCCATTGATACATTCCAGTGACAAAGCCCATTATAATAATCAGAATTACACCAGTGGTAAAAATATATAAATAATTTAAGTTAATTGGGAAAATAAAACATTGTCCATAATTATACCACGTTCGGTGTTGGTAACCAATGTCAACAGCCGTATTAATAACTGGCCATTGATAAATTCTAGCGACAAAGCCTACTGGCAGATGCTCAATACTGAAAGCAATCACTACGTGAACCGTTGGCTGGCTTAAAAAAAACGGATGACAATCACAAAGAAGATTCAACTTAACCTCTGACACGTAAGGTACACATTTGGATGCTATCCAAACTGGCTTGGTGCCAAAATCAAGTAATGAAAGCGATAGGCGGCGTGCAAAATTTTAATGCGTTGTCGAAACTTCATGAGGACCCTCTTTTGTGGTATATTACTATGATTTGTATTCAAACTATTGTTTTAATAAATCAGTATGTCTGATAAAACGATTTTTGCGTCTGACTACGCAATTGACTAATTATAAATCTTTTGGATTCAAAAAACTATTTCTACTTATCGCTAAGCGATTTTTTCTGTATTTTTATTTTATGTATTGACGACGGTTTCCCGTTTTTCTCTTTAGTAAACTGTAATTTTTTTTTTTATTCAGTTCATACAATTTTTTCGAAAATGATCTGAAGGTTCTTTTATATTACTAATAGAGATTTATTACTTTAGTAAAAACATACTTTTATGTGATCAACTGAATCAACAGATCCCAGATACATTACTTAATCAAATTTAAATATTATAATTGGATCTTGTAACAGATTAATACCGACAGCCCTGGAGCGTTTCGGAAATAAACTCATCAAAAATAAAACCAACATTCTAATAACGGAAAATGTTGAAAGAGATATTTGTAAAGATAATAATGGAAATGGAAGCAAAAGGAATATTGTGTTTAATTTGGGATACGATATTGAAGAAATGGAAGACTATAATGTGCTTTGAGACAACCCCGGATTAAATTTCCAAATTAATGATAACCTAAAAATTAAAGAGAAGTAACATTAGGTAAGCAATCACATAAAGGCTGCCATTATGAAACATTTCCAAATTGTGTCTTGAAGAAACTCTTAAATGACCACAGAAGCATCCTAATACAATTTAGCTTTATAGCACCCGAAGAACCACAAACTCCTGTCCGCCATTACCACGCCCATTCATTTACGTTTCAATGATGTTTATTCGTAATTTAATTAAAAGTTTACCTATTAAAAGCAACGATGCTCATGTTTATGCAAAATCGCTATACCAGGGTTCACGACAACTTTGGAAAATTTAATAACGTCGGACACCAGTGGCCAGTTTAGGCTAAATAGTTAGAAAGTTGTGAAATGAGATTAGGAATGGATGAAACTGTGGACGATCTGACAATCGTTGCAAGTTATAATTGGCATGCAATCGGGTCTAGAAACGTTGAGTCAATTCAATTGGGAGAAATTAATATTAAACAGTTTGTAGAGAGATATTAAGTTTTGTTGTTCCTCATTCTTTATTTTGAGTTAATAATGTTAGTGTAGGCTTGGCAGACAATAACTCTACGAACAATAATATCAGAAGAAGAAAAAGAATGTTGCTATTGCGAGAAGAGCTTTGAATTATGAATGTGAATTAAGAGAAGAGACCAAGACCAAAGAAGTGATAGATGGATTGTGTCAAAGATAGTAACGGTTAGAAAGGAGTGAATATAGAGAAAGCTGATGGAGATAAAAAGGAAGAAGAAGAAATGTTGCAAACATCCTTAGCTAAAGACAAAAACACGAAAATTATGATGAACTATAACTATAAATCATCCCAAGTAAAGTCTAAGAAGTACCATATTCTATTCCAAGTTATTAACTTTATAAAAACAAAAACAAATATAATCTTGGTTGAGTTCATCCATTACGGCGTACCTAAACTAGTAACAGATATAACATTCGCATTTATAGTGCCATTAAGAATTATGTATTTCTATCTTAGACAAACGAACTCCAAACTGTTAATGACGTGTTAGTTTTAAGGTCTGTCCCGAAACTTGCGACTAAAACTATGGATAAAGTTTTGAACATGCTTCTAAATTGAATGAACGTTACGTTCCAAGCCACCAAATGACGTCATCACTGGCTTAAAAGAGATTACGAGCTTTGATCGTAGCATTCTTGTTAGTAGTCAGGTCCTAGTGAAAAATATCAAAGCATGACCTTACTATACATATTTCTAAGCAATTTCTGACTATGTTCGAGTTTAAACTGTTGGTTGCTGATGAAATAACTAGCACATGCGATATTTTAATACAATCCTGGTGACGAGCTGGATGCTGTTATGCAATGAAATGTAGTACACTACTTAGGTTCCGGTTTGATAGATATGAATGGGTGTGCGTCCGTCGCCTCATGCTGAGACGACTTATTAAAATTGATTGCAGTTGTGATACGCAGAAGTTACCGGTAATTGGACTTTGGTGCAACCTCCAAGTACCTACTGTGATATATTTAAAAAAAACAATAAACACATAACTATGAATGTGGTCATATGCATGGTCAAAATAGTCTCGTACAGCGTAATGGAAATCGCAATCAAATTTATTTGCGAATTAAAAGTCATAGCGGTTGCAGGTTCAAATAATTTGTTCGGCGTTCAGCTATTGTGCCAGTTACAATTATTATCCACAATTTCGAAGTTGTGGCATACAAACAATCATTTACAACATTAATTCAAATTCAAAAGTCATTTATTCAAAATAGGCTGAGAATCAGCACTTTTCAAACGACAAAATTACATAAGACAGTCCCCCAAAAACGCCCACCCTTCACCACTTCCTAGTGCTTAGATGGAAAGACGAAGTCGCGCAACAAACTCCCCAGCAGCACAGCTGTCTGTTCAGTTAGAAAAACTTCATTCTATAGAATAGTAGTTATGCAAAATAATGTAACAAAATAATCATCGAAATCTATACTCAAGCTAAAATAAAAAGTAAACAGAACTTAATACCCGAATGAAAGCCTCTATGCATAAAGGACGTGCCCACTTACATATAGCTATTAAAGCTGTAACTCGAAGTCACAAATGATAAACTAGGTCCATCGAAGTAAAAATAAATAATATACAGTTACTAATAACAAAACCATGGTCAGCAAGACAACCGATACCACAAGCAGAATATTTAATTATAATCTCATAAAACTACACGAACCACATTCTAATGTTTGGTGTAATCGGTTACATTACACACAAACGCACCCTTTAATCTATCTTGATTGAAATACCTATTAATTATTTGATCAGCCGTAGGTTCAATAATATTATAGGCTTGAATGATTAAGTGCGTGTAATGTCTGGCATCCACTTAATTTAGGAACATTTCGAGTGGTACTCCTAGTGAGTGACGTACAAATGACACATTGCCATGACAAGCATAAGCATAATCTGCTCATAATGTTCCAGTTAGAGGGAATGAGCCGTCATCCACCACACGAACAAAGTGTGGATGATGCAAAAGATTAATTTACCAGAGATTGTTTTTATTATGTGAGTAGCTTTTTTAGCGCCCGCGTGCATATCGGAAATTGTCCTACAGGAATGTACTACCGGTATAAAAAGTAGCCTATCTGTATGCTAAATTTAATCCAAGTCCGTTCAGCCGTTTTTGCATGATTGAGTAACAAACATTCACATATTTTATAAATTATTATAGTAGGATCGTAGGATTGGTTGACGATGGCTGATGGAACATCAAAAGGGTTTTAGGATGTGTTTCCAATCTTAGCCACAGAGATTGAATGAATATTGCATGTGCCTGTAATTTTCCAGCACCTATAAATATCTACTCTCAAATCGAAATACACCAATCTTGTTTGATGGTATAAAATTCGCACCAGTGGTGATACGACCCTCGACAAGTTCAATACGGCGAGGTCTACTACTCCCTACTTTGATTTCGAGATGGTATTTCCCCGAAGTTTTTAAAAGCAAAATAATACCCAAACTTAGGATTGTTCAACATAGTCCTCAATATCAAGCAGTGCGGAGTTTTAACAGGTTGCCATTGGACTTACAAACTATAATTTACAAGAGCTCATTTAAGTCAAGACCCAGAGCATTCCTATTGGAGAAATGTCTGTATTCGATAGACGATGACCTACCGACGTTTAATTTTTTATTTTATATTAATGTGAGACTTGGCTTGAATTTGATTGAATTTTTAATTGTATTGAATGTTTAATTTGTAACATTATTGAATTCTTTATTTTTATTTTGTATTATCTTTTGTATAGAAAATATGCCAAACCAACATATTTATCCTTTATATAGAAGTTATCTGACGATTTAAAAATGGTACCATAATTACTCATTTATTTTGGAAGATCTGAGAAAAGTCTGTATTTGCTGTAAGTACTTAAACGATTTTTTTTTTTAAATTCTGCACCTCTATATATAATTTGTTGTATTACGAATGTGTTAGTTTTTTAGTTTTAATGAACGTTTTTTATTAATTTATTTATGATTTCAAACACAATGTTAATTGTTCCTAGAATAAATAGAATTTAATTGAAGGATTCGGCAGTGGTATACAATTCTTTGCCCATAAAAATTATGCACCAAACACATAGCTCTCCTCTTTTCAAATTGATTTGTGACATTCGAAAATTCAAGATATATTTTCTCGTCAAGATGCTTTCTGCTATTTACACCAAAATAAAAATACGTTTCAAGCCATGATTACCTGTCACACTTGACATAAATAAATTACAGGCATCAAATATTCTGGAATCACTTAAACCATAAATAAATACATCCGCTTGAAGCGCTTGATATCAAGGAAGCGACAGCTTGTCAATCTGCATTTCCCACACAAAATATTAAATCCGAGATGTTGCATGGTACTCCTGTACTCAGGAAATTAAGTTTCGAGGAGTCTTGATGTCGCAGTTTCATATTTGGAACTGCTCGAGATGCATACTGTATGTACTGGCGGAGTTATTATCGTACTATTCATATGGATAGGACTGCCTAATGAAGTGTTTTGGAACTGTTTCTTAGTATGAGAGAAATGTTTTGAGACTAATAAGATTTAAAGCGACGATAACCGACTTTTAATGATTTTATACTGAAGATCACGTCTAAACGAGTAGTGTTAATGATTTGGAAAAAATATATGGTAAAATTAGAGCATTTTTTTAATAATTTCATATAGGAATATTTTAGATCATTTCTAAATTACATAGTGAAATTAATTTGTAAAGTTATGTCTAACGCGGCTAAAAAACGGAGAATCTCGCAAAATCTATCAAGCGTATCTGAAACTTTCACCTTTTTAAAGATAATATTTTAACTATTGATCATTTAGTATACGTGTTTTATTAAAATACCTTTTGTTTTATGTATAATATAATAAATTAATAATGCGTCTAATTTGGGACAGCGCTTCTTGATGGGCGAGTCCTATTACCGGCTGGACATACGACGCGTTGCGTGAGCTCAGTATAGAACACGCATGGTAACCACTACGGTCACTGGCATATATCTGCGTCTTAACATATCCAGTTACAGCAGTGTGCTAAATCCAAGTAAATTTTTACTATAGTTTGACCGAGACCGCTGTTACGCGCCTGGAATGCGGGGCCAGGCGGAGGGCAGCGTTGACGAATGAGCGGCCTGCACTGCTCGTCTCGCGGCGCACTAATTGCCAATTGTCGGTCAAGCTATAGAAATCAATGAATTTTCCTAAAAAAATACGTTGATGATTGTACTGTTCTTTGTGTTCATGCTTGTATTTTTGCTCATTCTTTTTCATGGGAATCAACATTATGTACCTAACAGACAATAGTCTGCTGCTTTTCAGAAATGCATGAAAATAAATGTTTTAATTTGTCTTAGACTTTTTAGAGTAATTTCCTGTCCGCAATATGTCGCATCGCATGTTTTTCCTCAACACTTATCCTATAGTTTGACCGAGACCGTTGTTCTGCGCGTTAGTTATGTGCGCGGCTAGACGGAGGCAGTGCAGGCCGCTCATTCGTCAACGCTCACGCCGTCCCGCCGCTCATTCGTCAACGCTGCCTCCCACCTCGCCGCGCATTGCTAAGGCGCGGTACAGCGGTCTCGGTCAAACTATAGTAAGAAAATGGAATCGAAACATGTAAAATACCTATAAAAATATTTCAGGCACCTGATATCGAATGATTAGATAAGTCCTTCTTTGAAACCCTCATGTATCGAATGATTAAATACGTACCAATGTACCTACTTCTTTGAAACGGCTTAGTCCAAGTACTTAGGTTTTCTTTTGAAACATTGGTGTACCAAACAAAGCTTTTTGTCATGTTAAAAGTACTATCTAACAAATAAACACTCAGGATAATACAATATTATTTTTATTTAATCTTCCTTTCGGTACCTTCGTTTATCATGACAAAGGAAATATCTAACACAAATATTGAATGAAAAGAAAAGAAAGAAAAATTGTTTATTCTGCACAAACAAAACGCACACATAAAGACAAAAACACATAAAATACATACTTACAAAAGTAGCCAAAAGCCTCGTGTTCAACCAATAAATAAAAAATAAAAACAATGTTGCTCATTGGTTGCTGTCAAGGCCACGGACCAAAGACAATATTGCGTAATTACTTTTGCGACATTCGCAAATGTCAACAAAAACATCACAAAAACAAAATGCTGATTGCAGAGTTACTACTTTTGTAACAAATAATAAGAAAAATTTGCTGTGCGTCGCATCTGTGCAAGAACAGGTCATTGCTCAGCGAAATGCTGTGAATTCGGACGAACCCAACCTCAACAGCGCTGGTTTTCAGCAATTACCTATGGAATGACATATTGACGTCCCCCTGCGTGACACACAGAAAGAATAACATGGATAAGCCATTTTTCCGGAAAGTAATTCTGGTATTTCCGGATTCAATTAAATATTGTTAATGTTGGTAGTGATATTATTACTACTGTACCACCCATGATCCTTTGTTCTGATTGGTCGTTGGGTTTTGTCAAATCGTGACAAAAAAAAAAATAGGAAGAATAATAAAGAATAAAATTGCTCATTTTATTACAATTCCTACCTTTTTTTTGAGGATGGCAAATCATCAAATGACTCCTTCCACTCTGGCAGAATACAATTAGGTTTAAAGAACTTTATTTCTCATAAGAACTTAACAGTTCGCTTACAATGAGATACTTAGTTATCTAATTACATTAGTTAGTTACCTCTAGGGTGTTGGAGACATTATATCAGTGATTATAACTAGTAGGTACCATTAATATTAGTATTAGTTACTTCTAGGGTGTTGGAGACACATTATTATTAATTGACTTCCAAAAAAAAAAAAAAAAAAGGAATCGGATGTTTGCATTCTAAGACACAGATTACGGCAACACCCAGAATAAACTAAAACGTTCAGTTCATCTCGGATGCCGCGATGTATTGCCCCAATCTGCGTTTGAATGTGTTTATATTGTCACATTTTTTCAAATCCTCCGGTAAACTATTGAACAGCCGTGCGCCTTCAACCAATATCGTTTTTTTTACCATAATTAGTGCGAGCGTGCGCTGGTTTTATCTGGATTTTGTTTTTATTCCTTACGTTATAAGTTATGTTTTTCATAAATGTAGTTGTATGTTTGATTGAACAGATTCCAATTTCCAATTCCTACATAAGTTCCGGTTTTTTTTTAATAATCCACCAATTCCGGAGGAATGTCCATAGTAATATATACGTTTCGGATCAATGACCCCAGTTCAATCTACCTACTCCGATCACTGGTGATTATACATAAATGTAATAAAAATATACTGTATTTGTACATAACATAAATTTAAGAAATAATAATAATATATAAACTAAGACCATAATACAATGACAATACAAAACAAGTAAGTACCTATAATTTGCAATTACTATAAACGTGTACAGTTTCAGCATGTTATTAGTAGTACTCTCTAATATTTATTTAGTCCCGATTAAAAACTAAATCAAGTTGACGTTAGAGGGTATGCCTATAAATACCTATAACTATTAGGAAAACAGAAATGAACTGGAAGTAGTTGCTTATGCGATACTACTTAGTTCACTAATGGTTGAAGTACACGTATAACTTTTGTTAGGGTGTGTTATAGGTTCTATAGTATATGAAATTAAATGTTCATTCAATATAACACAATGAATTAAATAATGAAGTTACTATAACTAAACATGGTTTACAAACAATGAAGTAGGATTAGAATAATATAAAATGACGCGACAGAATGGTGCGTTTCGAGGAATACTTTTGGTGCGTTTCAAAATTGGTGCGGTTTGAAAAATACCCCGACGTTAGTATCACACAAATTTCAAATCAAGATTTTACTTTAGGCATCGTTTCAGGGTCTAAAACACATTTAATTTTAATGTCCTTTTACCTAAAAATATCTATTTACCAAAGCATCTTTAACCTTGATATTTGACAATAGGTACTGCAAACAATGAACATTGTATATTGGACCTCGTAATTGCTTTATCATCCTAAAATTGAATGTCAATTTCTACGGCATAATAGTTCAACCTTATTAATAATACTATAAATAACATAATATCACGCCTAAAGATACGGCTGAGGTGTGCCTGCTTAATTACCTATGTTTAAGTCCCATGAATATATATAATAGGGGGCGTGACTATTGCCATCAACCGGGCACAGGTCTAGACAACGGGCTGCTACTGAGAAATTCCAGATGAAAAAATTCAATAACACTTTGCCCTACCCTGTAAGCCTAACATGACACACGCGACAATTTCTCACTCTCGCGCGAGTAATTGTCGTCTATTTCTGTCACTTTTCTCGTTTTCTGACAGCGCTGCCATACAAAATAGTCGACTCGTTCTGTCAAACTTGATCTTTTTTCGACAAACCCTAATATGACACCTTAGTTATCTCGATTTTTGACGATTCACCACGAGATAATCTACGATTTTTCTGTCATTTTGTCGTATTTACTCGTCCTCGATTGTGACGACGAGAAGAGTAGAAAAAATAATGATACAAAAAAAAAACTACTAAATAGCATGGCAGTTTCACAATTGTACTTATTTTAGTCATATTCTTTTTTTACAATATTTTAATAATGAAAATACTTAGTTTTAAACTACTATTTATATTCGAACTACTATTTACAAGTTTTATATGGAATTTTACGCTTTTTGTATGAAAAAAAAGAAGAAAATTACCTTCTCGTAGTGTTTTATGGGTTTAAGGGTTCTATAAAGGGGTCGAAATTTTCATTATTTTTGCGATAGGACACACCATTTTCGAGATATAAGCAAAAGAAAAGAAAAAAACGATACAGTACTGTTTTTGCACCGTCGAAGGGTTGGTGTGAATTTTGGTTCATGACAACTCATTTAAATTTACACCTTTTTAATCGCGATTAAAAATAGTCAGATTTAGATAAACAATCAAAATTTTAGGTGAAAAACGTCAAATTGAGAATAGCAAAATTTCCATTTTTACAAAATTAATAACTCAGTGCCACATTGGAGGAAAATCGTCGTTTGACAGGAATAAACAAAATTTTGGTGATTTTTAATCTAGTTTAGGTTTGTGACAAGAGAATTGGCACCATTGAATGAATGAAACGGAATCTCAAGCCGATGTTACTATCATAAAAATGATTTGTTTTTAATAAATTGCAACATCGGTTTCTCGTCGCGAGATATAGAAGTGTCAAAGTGCCTTTTTCGAGTTTACTCGTCGTTTACGGTCATGTTAGGGGTTACAATCGTCAGAATCGTAGACAAATTTCGGCAAAACGAGATAAAGAGCGTTCTCGCGCTTGTCATGTTAGCCATACTGGAATCGAACCCAGGACCTCATGCTTGCGACCACTAAACCAACGAGGCAGTCGACAATAACATAATTGTCAAAAACGATAAAGAAATTAAGAGGTCGACTATAGATTACACATCATTTGTATTGATTTCTTAGCAAATACGATTGGGTATTGCTTCCTCAAACAATGTCGTTGTGATCTGTCGTCTTGATTTATTCCCCTGTTTTTCGCAGAAAGGGCAACATGAACATTTTATTTGAACAAACCCATATCCGATTTTCAATATAGATTATCCTACTATCCAACTAATATTTTAAATGTGAAAGTTTGTATGTTTGGATGTTTCTTACTACTACAATCACGCAAAAACGTCTGAACGGATTTGGCACTCAAAATCAAAAACCCAAAATCACTTCAGCACTTGTCGAAGGACAAAATTACATAAGACAGTCCCCGAATACGCTCTTCACCACTTCCTAGTGCTTTCGCTGGGAAGAAGAGGCGCAACAAAGTCTGATATACAACTTGGATTAGAACATTGGATACTTTTTATCCCGTAGTTATATCCTGTAGGATAATTTCCGACGTCAACGCGGGCGAAGCCGCGGGCAAAGGCTAGTTATTAATAATGTTCTTATCTCTATGGAGCTAAATGAAGGGGGATAAAGGAAGGCACCAATTTCCAATGAGCGTTTTATCATTGTGTGCTGATCTTTCAACGCGGCTTGGAGCTTATTGCACAACGTGGATTTCTTGGAGGCGTTTAGTTCAGCTTTCCTTTCATTCCTGGCCAGGAATGAAAGAAAAGCTGAAATCTAGGCCTGGATATAAACTTTCACTAAAGATTTCCACGTCCAACGTTCTTCAGTTATTTGTTTCTTCATCCAACTAAGGGACCGTCTTATGCCCCGTAGTTACCGGTTCGTGCTCATAATTAGAGAACTTGACTTTCCTATACGGTTGTTGGTCTTCTGAATAATGAGAGCTACTCATTGTCGCTTCAAAGTGCTTGTCACAAGAGTATTTCCGTAAATACGTTTTTAATGGCAGCGCTTTTCTTTTAGAACTACTAGACCGACACGTGTAGCTTCAAAATTAATGAGTGGTGGTTAATATGATGACCTTGACCTTGATATTATATGTTACTTCTGACCTTTTTAAAGCAATACAAGAATTTCCTATTTTAAGACTGTTTTTAGTATATTATCTTACTTGGTACATGAAATATAAGCTTGATAAATATTTAAATAAAAAATATTACACACAAACAAAACAAATAAGGATATTTGTATTGGTTGTGAAAAAAGTCCCCTGCCGAACCTGGGCTAAATAATCAACAAAGACAATCATTATATTCTTGAACCATATTAATCAAAGAAATATGTCACTAAGTCAATTGAAGCTCGCATTATAAGACATGTGTCGCCACTTATTAATATAGAAATCAATAAAGCTTACATATTGCTGAAATAGCCTCTAACTATATTAATATATCTTGTGCTTCAATCAGGGAAAAGTTACTCGATGAAAATGGAAGTGACAATCGGAATCCAAGATCTCAACTTTGCCAAAAAGAAAAGAAAGTGTAGAGGTGTGCAATACGGCCGATATAACTTGGCAGGTCTGAACATAGGTTCTGCGAACATTCGCACATGTTCTCTCACTCACACTCGCCTCATGTCACTATTGGTTCTTATAAAATGTTATTGCGCAACCTTCTGCGCAAAGTTCGGAACTGCCAAGTTATATCGGCCGTATTGTACCTACAACCATTTTTCTTTTGTTTATTTTTTGGGCTAACTCATCTAATGATTTTTAAGGTGTTGATAGACTTAAGAATTAACTTCTAACAGAACATCGAGCATTCACTGTTTTTAAATTTGCCGATCTTAACAACGTACGGAGGCAAACATCGCTACGAACATTTACACGATCATTCTAGCGAACGCTCTAGTCAATGCTCGTCAAAAAAAAAATCCTCACGAAAATGTTAGACTTGACGGTCGCGTGTGTGGAACGGCGGCGGAACAATGACAGAATGGCTCGCCTCGGCAAAAAGCTCGAAGCAAATTTACTGTCCTAGAATGCTGTAGTCGCTAGAATGCTCGCTAGAACGCTCGCTAGAATGCTCGCTAAAACGCTCCCGTTTATTTTTTTGTAATTTTACATTCGCTCGAATGCTCATTACAAGTGAATGCTCGAGTCTATTAGCATCTTTATGATTGACAAGGCGTAAACCCTATATAATATAGCGATGTTGCTTGAAACCCTTTGGCACGTATGACGGATAAATCCAAAATCCTAGTTTTGGCAAACATTTCGTGTTAACGCCAGTTAACGTGTATCTTGGTATAACATGCCAACTACTAAGCCATCAAAATGATTCAGACTTTGGATGCCACATTTTCGCGTCGTTAAAGGGTTAGATCCCGGCTTTGCCAAAAATAAAAACACTCGTTTTTTGCGTTCATGATTGTTTTAGGGTTTACCCTGTCTATTCTAATAATGGCTTCAGAAGCCCCCAAAATGAAATTTTCATTTCAGAATTCTGTTTCGTAAGGGAAAACAGGGAAATAACATACAGTTTCTTCAAAATTACACCAATGCTGACACGCGACCTCCCATAATATAGAGCCTATAGACCCCCCTTCCTCGCCTTTTTGCTGTATTTTAACAGAATCTGAGCTCGGAATAGTTTGACGTTTTTAACACGTTTCATTGCTTTAGCAAAAGTTATTCTTCTTTTTTTTTGAGTTTGGGAAATCAAAAACCCACTCGTGTTCCTTCCGTTGCCCGTGTGCCGGGGCCGCGATATCCCTTTCGGACAAACCCGCAACCCCAGCAGGCATTGGTCCTTTCGGACCCCGTCAGTTGGTGCAAATGACATCCCTGGGGGTTTGTTTACAAAATTCACGGGAACCGAGGATTTTTCCCGATTTTTTTTGGAATATTTTGTGCTAACCTTTGTGAACGTTGACTGTACTATTGACTTTTATAGCGATACGCGCTTGAGTGATATTTCGGTTCTAATGGAGTGGCTATTTTTTCGCAGTGAGTTTTAAGGGTTTTTCGTTTGTAGGTCGACCTCATTTAAAGTAATTATTTAGTATTATTTAGGACTGAAAAAAGTGTCCGTCGTCTGCAGGCGAGATCGGACGAGACATTGAGGCCTATGCCTGGCAGTGGTTGATGTCGGGCTGTGGATGATCATAACTAGCATTACTGGGTTGAGGCCAGTGATAGCCTAGTGGTATGACCATAGAAATCTTTCTTACATCTATGGGTGTATGTAGTGTCAGACTGCCAAGTCATAAGGTCTTGAGTTCGAACCTAAGACACGCACCTCTGACTTTTCGGATTCATGTGCGTATTGTATAATTATCACTTGCTTCAAAAACAGTGAAGGAAAACATCGTGAGGAAACCGGCGTGGCTGAGAGATATTTCTCGACGGCATGTGAAGCCAAATCAGAGGCCCATGGGCGGCTTTAAAACTACACGAAATGACGAATACTGGGTTGAGTATATGTCTATTGGTTATCAAGTGTAAATCAATTATTATATATGTAGCCATAATTATTTATTTTTTGTACTGTTGTTGCAAATAATTTTATATAAGTACATAAATATCCTAAAAACCTTCACAGCTACGCTTATGTTTAGCTAACCTAACAGACCGAAAAATCACAACAAACAAAAAAAAAACTTTCTTCCTTTCTCTCTTTCTTTCTTTCTAAACAAAGTTTCCTAACCACTTAGTTAAGGATGGCTTCCACCTAAGATCACGCTTATAATTCCCGATGGGTTATGCAGAGTCCTACACCCACATTTCGCCAGTTATGTTTAAGTCTCATGTAATAAGGGGCGAGCCTATTGCCATTAACCGGGCACAAATCCAGACTCCGGGCTGTTACTGAGAAATTCTTGGCAGAAAAATCCAATAACATTTTACTCGACCAGGGAATCGAGTCTAGAACCTCATGCTTAGCAGTAGCGTTTGCGACCACGAGACCAACGAGGTCCTGCTAATAAACCCCACAAAATATAAAAGCAAGTTTAATTTTTATTTCTTGTAATTCAAACACAAATAGTCACAAAATTCGGTTGGCATTATCCAAAGATAAAGATTTTTATGAGACCAGAGATTTATGAATGAAAACTTGTAAACTTTGTGACAAATTATTGAAAGGTAAAGAATAGTTTGGCCATTCTCACACGAGGTGACCAAAATAAAACCAGTTTTCAACGCCAGCGCAACCAACCGCGTTAGCACATACATTTCTATGGTCGTTCTCACACGACGCAATTTGTCGAACACTATTTTTCAACGGCACGGGCGACACAACCAGTCACGCGCGACAAGCAATGCAGGTCGTTGCCAAAGCAATTTGTCATAAAATTGGCGCGTATATTGTCTGAATGAATGATAAAATTGATACAACTTGAGTTTTACCATGTGGGAGTACCATTTCTATCGCAGCTAGCAACGCCCGTTGCCAACCAGTATAGGTTGAGCTGCCGTCACCCCGTGTGAGACTGGGCTAAGAGTATTTTGGAAGTATCAAATAAATTCTAGAGTCGAAATAAACAAGTGATTTTTGCAAACATACTTAATAGTCGTGATGGGCCGACTATGGAATTTGCCGATCAGCCGACTAGCTAGAGTGACTAAACTATTGGACATATTTGATTGAATTTTCGAATGCAGACTGGGAACATCATTAGATAATTATAAGTACGCAGTTTAATTTACTGTCGTTTTTTCGTCTCCAATTTGTATAATAATAATAATACATTCCTTCCCTACCTACACTAACACAACACCTCAAATACACACGCACACGCACACACTCACATACACCCACACACAAACATACACTGTCGCAAACACACTCACCAATTATTGTCTACAGATTTCTGCAGCATTGGTTATTCGCTCTGTACTTAACTCCTCAAAATAATAAGCCTGTAAACTTTTTGAAATCATTTTATTATTGCACAACTCAAAATCCGAAGCATTAGAGAGTGCTTTGCGATCGAAAAATTTGTTTTGCCTCCTTTATGCAACTGTTTTTATTGTTACACTTCTGCTAGTACACCGAACTTACTTAATGTATATACCATTGTTTTTTTTTTAAATTGATTTAATGCAGAAAAATCAAAAAAAAAGTTATTATTTTATTCTGAGCTGAGTCTGGGTACTAGGCACAGCTACAACTAAATAAAACTCGGACATCTTCCAAGCTATTCAGATTATTTATATCTTTGTTAACAGCTCTTGATAGTCACACTCATCTTCAGTTTGTGCCAAATGTATACTAGCCTCGTCATCCTAAATAGGCATTTGTATTCATGTTTTTCTTCATCTGGTATTATAAACGGCATTTGTAGCAATCTGTCTCAGAATTGACAACGAAAATAATATCTCCATTCCATTCCTGGTTCTTAAAGGATTTTCTTTAAAAGAGTACGTTTATTGGAATAAAGTAGGCTTAAAATTTAAGAAAGAGAAACGCTTAATACGGTAGAATTAGAGTAGAGAGTTCTTAACAAATATTTCAAAGATTTTAGTCAAATATCCTTTGAAGTCCTCCATTAATGTCGCATAAAGTTTGATAAATAAAATAAACAAACCCTTTCGAACAGTGAAAATGCTGACCGTTTCTAACTTTTTAAATAATTAGGTAAACAAATTAAGTGTGTTGAAAACAAATCTAAATTCATTTAGTATTAAATTATATTTTACCAACTTTCCCATCTGCGAATACATTTGTTTCCAATTGTTACATTCGACCCAAATCAAACAGCAAAATATACGTAGTATCACCACTCACCAGCGACGATAAAACTTTTCAATTTAAATAGAAATCTTGCAAAACTATTCGTAACAAAAAAATCGGGACTGACCGGCCAATTACGAGCCTTCGCCCGTTAAAAAGAAAAATAAAAACCCGCGAGTTCATTAGTATTTCCCGTTTTGTCGGGAAAAGTTCTGCCCCCTTTCCCCCACAAATTCTGGCTGGCGAGAAAAGCTGGTGGATTTAGAGTGATCGACTGAAGCGAATTCTAGAATTGAAATTGATTGGATTTTGTTTTGGGTGTTCTAAATCTAAAATGTTTTGATGGGTTTGTGCAGGTGAACTTTAAAATTGTGTGATATCGGTTTTAGATAGGGCATGGTGAATTTATATAATTGAAGATGGAAATAATTTTCTTTGGAGACTCGTGAGGTAGACACACTGAAGGTAGGTAACCAATAAATTTAATTACAACCGATAGAACAAATATAATTTATGATCTCAAGTGGTTTTTCCCCTATAATTTTAGTGTAAACAGGCTTTCCTACTCAATTAAATTAAGCGCCCTCATAACACTATTTTAAAACATCTACAGCTCTACAAGAAAAAGCATGACTTTAATTAAATTAATTTTCAAGATTAAAATGTTTATTCTCAGACAGTTGCAGAAACAAACTTTAACTACTTTTAAAGATGTCATTATATACTAATCTTCCATTAACTTGTTGCAGAAAGCAACATTAGTGGTTCATTGAAGAAAATAATTAAATCATTAGCGTTAATGGTCCATTACGTAATGGGGCGCTCATTTTTATCTTTGTACAACTGTGTGTTTGTATGTTAAAAATCCGATTTCGAGGAAAGTTGCAATATTCGGGTTTACAGGGGTGAAAAATCGATCTAGCTAGGTCTCATATCTGGGAAAATTCGTTTTCTCCGTATTTTCACCCGAGCAGAGCTCGGTCGGGTCGCCCAAAGTTTAGAACAAAATGGCTACCTAAGAATAATTGACAATTGACAATAATTGACAGACAGGGCAGCATGGAATTAATAAGTACTTACTATCACGGTAGCATGGAATTAGTATGAACTATCCTATATTATCAAATGAGCATTTTCTATTTTCACGAGAGCAGAGCTCGATCGCCCAAGTACTTTAATTTATACGAAGTCACTTTAAATGCCAACAATGTCCATCAACCGAAATTATGTTTGTGGTTTGTGTTCATTTTAAAATGGCGCAATTTTGAATATCGAACTTCATCAATTAGTGGTCTCAAATATTATTACATTGACCGACACGAGGATTCCATTTTACTGGTATAAAACACAATATCATCATACTCATAATGCGGTTTCAAATTATTATTAAAGGTGGTTTGTACAACGACGTTAATTTTATTAAAATATCGTTCTGCCTTTATAAAATTTAACCAATTATCTGAAAACACGATCCCATTATAACTGAGTCCAAAAATGGTTCATTGATTTTTTATAGCCGAGAGGAGCTCGTGGCTAAGTAATAACAGCCGCACGGGTCGATCTATCAGGTTAAGCTACGCTTGCTGGGTTTGGTTCGTGGATGGGTAACCATCTTTACATACCGAGACTCCTCGATGCCTCGTAAAGCACGTTAAGCCGTTGGTCCTGGCTGTCATTCGTGGATCTTTGGCAGTTGTCAGAAGCCCGAAAGTCTGACAACCAAGAGGTATCGTATTACCTAGTTACTGGGTTGTGGAGGTCAGATAGGCAGTCGCTCCATCTAAAACACTGGCATTAAGCTGCATTTGGTTAGACTGGAAGCCGACCCCAACATAGTTGGCAAAAGTCTAGGCAGATTGATTGATTTTTTATAGCTTTTTGTACTTATAATTGAAGCGTTGTATATACAACATAAATTATCACATATTTTTACTTAATTTTGAGCCATTTGAATGATTCTTTGGGAACCAGATAAAGATAGAACCATCCACCAAGACGCGCCCCACACCGCAATGACTGTACTGTGAGCTGTACTTTAGTACGGAACGGAGCGATGCCCTTTTTTTCCTATGTACCCTTGGCTGTTCCATTTATGGTACAGTGGAAGAAGTGGGGCGCCTCTTCGTGGATGGCACTATCTATAAGTACAGTTAATTATCAATATTTTACACATTGCCACCACTATTTGACTTTTCCTTATTTTGCCCACGAATTTTACCCCAGATTCTACGTTCTTAGATATTTTCTAGCAAAGTGCCTTTAGTTTTGAGTCTACAAGCAATGTACTTAGAGCTTTAGGTAATAAAAAACCCATTTAATCAATCAAATCACTCAACACAAACCACCCATTCAATTCATTTCAATACCCAAACTAAGGGGGTTATTCCGTTCATTTTCCGGTGTCACCCCCGATGTTCCGGCCCTGCTCTCCAAGGGCACTTAAGCGTATGACACGCCTCTACGAGCGATCCCGTGACATCTGGCCGGAGTTCGAAGTGACCGCTTTCTGGGGCTAAGAGGAACGCCCACGCCGATATAGAACTAGGTGTTTCGACAAAAGTCAACGTTTAGGGTAAACATAAGTGATCATTTTCAAAACCATGAATCGGTTTTATTATTTGCCATGTTTTTTACAGAGACTATTAGAGTGTCAAAGGCCTAAAACACTTTTTTTGTACCACACCGAAGCTGACATTTGTAGGTTAACACACTTCGGCTAGCTGAGCTTAGTTCGCCAAAGCTTTGTTAGGTATGTACAGAACAAAAAACATAATATTATTAACATGGGTTTCACCAAAATCACAGATTAATACAGATGGCGAAAGCGACTCTTGCTACGACACAATAAAGTGCAATTCAGGTCGCACAGCGGTAATTACCTACAGTTATATTCACCTAAAGTTGCCTCTCTTTTTATCGCGTAAGTCTTAGATCTTCTGACTACGTTACACTCACTGAATAGGGATGATGATTAAAAATTTTTTTTTAGTCCGTCTTTGAGATTATAAAAAAATATTGGACACGTATTTTTTTCTTTTTTTACGTGATCTAAAGATTACGGCGATACATTGAGGTAAACTGTGCCATGACGTCACGAGTATGTAGATTTTATACATACTAGTGCCGTAGCGACCCCCAGTCTCCAACTTAAAATGCGTTTTATCTAAGTAATTTTTTATTAATATGATAAAGCAAAAAATACGTGTCTAATATTTTTTTATTATCTGTCTGACGGACTAATTAGAATTTAATTTTTTTTACCCAGGCATCATCCCTATTGGCCCAACAAGTCGAGCCCGCCTCGTTCTTGTAGTTTTTCATACCTAAAATGCCAAGTGAACCATATGTGTTCATCTGTGCCAAAATTGAAAGAAGCGAAAAACTTAAGTAAACAATATCTAAAAGACATCTCTTCTCACCATTAATTGAACCCAATTAGTACCTTTAAGTGCCTTTTCATTTAATTTCCAGGATCTCACGTGGCTCCCAAAATTACAAGCAATCATGAACAAGTCATAATTTTGCTTCATTTACAGCTTCACGTGTTTTAATTTGGATAAAAATGGAAACTGAATTAAGAAAATAATTAAATAAGCAGAGACACGTGTTGAAAAAGTAATTAAGCAACTTTGGTCTTCTTATAATCAACATTCCTGTTTTTGTGGTATACACGTGTTTCTCAAAAAAAATCGTGGTTTCGGGCAGAAAATAATTGGAGCATCCTGAACTTTTGAGGTCTTTTTTAACCTTTGAAACGGGTGAACGCGCCACGTGTCCAAAATTAAAAACTATTTATTAGGTAAATTATACTTTCGCCCACCGGATTCTTTTTTAATTTCTTCAAGGGCAATGGTTATGCTGTAGCTAACACTGAAAATTATCCAACAGATACTCTAATAGGTGGTTGTAAATGAGTACCGTCGAGGGTGAAAAATGGGCATTTTTGCAGTTGCCAGTTGCAGCCCGCGAAATTCAAATTTTCTTACGTTTTTTGCAATTTGCAGGTCATCAGTTAGATTTGTTACATAAGTACAAATCTTGTGGAAAAGTTCTTAAGTAACAAATCGCCGTCCCCGGAGAATAAAATGATAACTACAAAACTGCAACTTTTCAGAAAAAATAAAAAAACATGTTTTCGTCGATTGCTCCATAAATAATGGACGTAGAAAGATCATTGTCAGCTTTGAAAAAAAGTTATTTTTTGTATGTTCGCAATGTTTTAGTGAAACACGGCTAAGTATCAAAATAGAGATATTATTTAAAAAATAAGAAGTTAATCAAAATCAATCATCGTCTAAGTTGCGTAATGTCGATTATCATTTTATTCTCCGTATCAGCCTGACCAGAAACTAATATTGCACTTTTTACTTATCATTTTATTATATTATTCTATTATATACTAACACAACTCTATAAGAAGGCGACTGGATAGTTTTGAACAAGAATAAAATGTTAACTGCATTTATCATTATCTAGTTGAATATTTTGTCACGAGAACATAATTCTATGACTGTTTATCATACTAACAAGTGGGAATTCATTATGATAATGTTATATTAACACTTTATTCTGGTAATTTGAGGCCTGTGCTAAATCTTTGAATACTATTGTAATATTTTGTAACTTCGTAAATAACTGTATAAAAATTACGAAAAAAAATGAGCAGATGTATTAGCACCCACAGATCCCAAAAATGACATAACACTAAAACTAAGATAATGGCAGTTATCATTTTATTCTCCGGGGGCGGCGAAATGTGTAATTTATCGTGTAATATTCTGCGTGTGGACGTACTACGAGCATTACATGTAATGATGTAACGCTCGCGCTGATCCATTGGCTGTCGGTTTCTAGCGCGAAAACAGCGCTCTTTTGTATGCCATCCACCTTTTTCACGTTAAATTACATCACACATTACCACAGATTAGTACAGAAGGCGCACTCCGCATATTAGGTATGAAGCTACAAGTACGCGGTGGGCTCGTCTTGTCGGGTGATTCAGCGAGCGTAACGTAGTCAGAAGATATAAGAGTTACGCTATAGAAAGAGAGGCAACTTCTAGGTGAATATAACTGTAGGTAATTAGCGCTGTGCGACCTAACTTTTACTTTATTGTGTCGTAGCAAGAGTCGCTTTTTATTCAAAATGATTTTGCGGTGTGAACCATTTGTGACATTACACATTGTATGTAATCAGCGTTAGCAATTTATTTGGCAAACATGTAAACAAACACGAATTTTCCACTAACACAAACATCAACTTTATGTGAGTGTAAATAAAGTTGATTTTAGACCGACTAGTACTGTTGAAAAAGTCATAAAAAATATGAAGTTGTAGCGCAAACTGAACCTTATATGTAGGCATTACAGTTGTTTTTCCTAAAACTCGTGTTTGTTTACATGTTTGGCAAATGAATTTCGAACGCAGATTACACGACTTTTGGTACTAAACTTGGTTCATAGATAAAAAGTAAAACAACCCAAAAATCCTGTATTTCATAGTGTCAATTACTTATAATAATCCCTACAGAAAAGAAATCTCAAGACCTAAATATTTCAAGAATAGACCGCTCATTCTTATACATGACCGTCGTTTAAAATCACAATGAAGGCGAGACACCGAGATAGACTCCTAATTGGATCCATCAAAACCGTTGTACCACTTTGTATCGCGTCGATATTATCATAAAACTCAACTGAATAAGTTTTTATGTTAACCTAGAAGTGAAATTATATGAAAAGGGAGTTTGGTTTGTTTCGGGGAGAGCAGGTTTGTATTGTAATCATAATATCCTTTATTTCATTATACAATGTCGCCCATGGGCGACATGCCCGCCCGTATTTTTCTGAATATTTATGACAAATTATCGAAAATAATCTTAAAACGGGCGAAACTAAGGATTTCGCTTAGGGAGACCCCTAAGAGAAATCCTTAGTTTCACCCGCTTCGCTCTCTTTCTCACTTACGGTATGTCCGTAAGTGAGACGGAAAACAAAGCGCCCGTAACGATGGCCGAAACTACGGATTTCGCTTAAGCCCCCTGTTTCATTTAGACAGTTCAACAACATTCATTGCGTTATTTACGTTGTAGAGCAGATTTTTTTTCGAACTTATGAAGCAATGGATCAGAATCTGAATCGTTTTGAAATAGCAACCTGTTTCAAAACGATTCAGATTCTGATTGATCATGCATTACGCAATTAGGGTACTGATTTATACGGTGTGATTTAATTTCCAGTAGAATGCAACCAGTCTTACCAAGGGGTATCGTATTACCCAGTAACTTGGTTGTGGTGGTCAGATTGTCAGTCGCTCCATGTAAAATACTGGTATTCAGCTGCATCCAGTTACACTGGAAGCCGACCCCAACATAGTTGGGAAAAGGCTAGGTAGATGATCAGCGTGCAATAAATCGAAGCAAACACTGAAAAATAAGATGATGTAAGTCACTTAAATCATATAAATGGACTTTATTTATTAGGGACTAAAGCAGAAAAGTAAATGCTGCTTTTAAGGTTCCGTACCCAAAGGATGCCAAACGGAACCCTATTACTAAGCCTCCGCCGCCGCGCCGCCCGTTTGTCCGTCTGTCTGTCGGCGCGCTGTATCTCATGAACCGTAATAGGTATACATTTGATATTTTCACAGATTGTGTATTTCTATTTCCACTATAGCAAAAAATAATAAAAATTTAATAAAGTTAAAAATTAAAGGGTCCCCACACAATAAACTTATGATTTTGTACTTAATAAAAAAATCAAAAAAACCAGCTATTATTGTAAGATGGTACGGAAGCCTCCGTGTGCGAGTCCAACTCGCACTTGGCCGGTTTTATCTGATTAAATAACGCAAATCAAGATAAACTCTCACGTAGCAAAATACCTCAAACCTTCGCGGTTAGCAGGTTGCAACCCTACAAAATTGTATGTTTGTACATTTTCATTTAGGCACAATTTTTTGTTAGAATTCGTAGCGCGTTTCCCCAACCGAGGTTAAATGCTGCGCCAAATACATCCGTGGTCTGCTTGTGCGCTAACCTAGTAGAATATTTTTCCATATTTTAATTGTTACAAAAATGTTTGTCCTCGTAAATGTATAGGTGCCTACTGCAAGCCGCACGTCAGTGATAAAAAAAAACCTGCCAAATGCTATCTGGACTTGCACACGAAGGGTTCCGTACGATATTAAGATCGAGCAAAAAACACCGGAAAAAACACGTTTCTATGGGGTCCGCTTAATTATTTAGCGGCAATAGAAATACACAATCTGTGAAAATTTCAACTGTCTATCTATTACGGTTCATGAGATACAGTCCGCTGACAGACAGTGTACTACGCTAGGCCAGCTCAAGGTCAAAGTATTTCCACCGACGTGCTGTCGACTGTACCTACATAAAGATGGGTTTCACAACCTTTCATATTACCTCCGACAATGGGTGTTTTATACAGCATCGGCGCACTACTTGTTATCCCATGGTAAGAATCATGTTGATGAAAGAGAAATTGTTTAAGAAACATGATTCTGCGTTGAAATTTTTAGTCGGTTACCTAGAAAAGTGCAATAATACCTACGAGGTCAAACTGTATGGAACAACTTTTTTTTTTTCGTTCAGAAACTATGGTAACAGTTTGGGCATCGATGTCCCTGCCACCCTGTATACTACTGTCTACCCCTTAACCCGTACCTACAGGTGTGATGTTACGTAAATAGGAAAAAAAACATACATCCCTGTCGTCTTATTATTCCGAGGTGTTAAGCACGACTCACAAGTCAGTCGTGGAAACGGATCACCTAACCCTGACAAGTGAGAAATGTAGTTTTGCCGTGTGGGCCAATCGATCTTTCAATTTAAAAGTAGCTTACAGTGTATTTGCATTGGATAGCTTTCCTTTTTGAGCGAGAAATGTTAGGTGTTGACTACATCTTTTGTTCATCTATACAAATAAATGTAATTGAAGTGCCTGTTTGTAATGTCAAAATAACAGCTTTTTTATGCGTTATGAAACTATAAACGGTACTTATAAAAATAAAATAAATTGTCTTTCTGTCTGTCTGTTTGTTTGTTCCGGCTAATCTCCGAAACGGCTGGAGTGATTTTGACGGGACTTTCACTAGCAGGTAGCTGTTGTTATGAGGAGTAGCTTATGCTTCTTTTGTTCTAGAAAAATAATTAAGGTCTACGCGGGGGATGCCGCGGGCAGCAGCTACTTTTCTATAAGTCTAGTCTAGTGTCATTTCCAAAAGATATGACCTTGACCTTGTCCACCACTAGGTTTCGTAAATGGTGTCAGTTGAATATTGCTTTGTTAAGACGAGTGACGTCATTCTTTACGTCAATAGGGACAAATGAATATCTATATATTGTGCTAGGCTCAGTGGTTAGACCAATACTGGCCGTTGTAGTGTCGACTACCCGGTATTGAGGGGTACCCGGTATTTGGGGGGTACCCGGTATTGGGGGGTACCCGGTATTGGGGGGTCCCCGGTATTGGTGGGTACCCGGTATTGGGAGGTACCCGGTAGTAGAGGACCAGTACCATCATTTAATGTTAAGAAAAATTACGGCTTTATTATACTAGCTACTACTATACTCATGCCAAAAACCATAATACAAAATAGGCCTAGCAAAAGCACCTACATCCATTAAAATACCGATATTTTCCCTTCAAAAGAAGCATAAAACGTAATCTCAGACACCATAAGAAAACTTAAACGCATCATATAAAACAAAAATGTTCCCAAGGACCCCTAATTGGGTCCTCTCGTGTTGGTGTTCCGAATTTATTCGTCAGTTATCATTATTTATGCTCTCTGTTATATGCGACTGTTGGACTTTTTTGGCAGCCGTTTTGGTAAACAATCGAAAAAAGGGAAATAGATTTAGATGAAAGATAATTGGGGTGAACGTAATACAGTCGCTTGAGTGGAATACTTTGTTTTGTTGATACGTGGGTGAATGATCTCTTTTTATTTCTAAGTCATCATCTTGTAGCCTTTTCTCAACTATGTAGGGGTCGACTTCCAGTCTAACATACAATAGACGACGTATATTTAGTAAGCTAATCCGCTTAACTGTTCTTAAAGAGTCATAAAGAACCCTGTAAGAAATCGGTACCAGTTTCACCTCTCAACGAGGCATCCTCAGGATGACGAGGATGTCGAACATTGCCGGCCGAGGCCCACGTGTATTCGCCTAGACAAAATCCAAGTGTTTTCTGATCACGCTTTTCCTTTCACGCTAAGGAATTCACGTTAGCGTGGAACGCGATACGCTTATTCCGCAGCGTCGCACGAAACACTCTATATTTAGTCTATGGAATAGTGTGTAGCAGTTGTCAAATTTAAGAATATGGATTGCACAATATAAATAAAGACAGAAATGGTGCCCTTGTGGTCCTTACATTCGTTATTCTTCTATAGATAAACTCAAATTAATATTTATTGCGTAGGTGTTAGAATGCCAGTACCAAAGTTCACGTTTACTGGCTCCTATTCTTATTGTACATTAATCTTATCAAAATACCATTTGTAGCCATGACCACAAGCTGAACTTTAATATTTGTAAACTTATTTCCTGAGTGCCCTTTAATGAGGTTAAACGTCAAAGATCATGACAAAAACGCCAAAAGCTTTGTTTATTTAGCCTATATCGGTGAACAAATTCCAATTCCGGCGGCATCTATACACTTAGCTCCATTATACGTATATTTAGTGTTGTTTGACGTCTTTGCAATGCTCCTTCATTATTAGCTGTCCAGAATAATCTCAAACTATGCATTTTAATTGATTAATTTGAAATAAACACACACAAAAATTACTCTATTTAATATTTATCACTGTTAGCGTCAGGGTCCGAGCTCCCACTAATGTAGCGTGTTGCGGAATCGCCAAAATAGCATTTACGTTTGTCAAAAGTGGCACTTGTCTACCAATTTTATGAATATTTTTTGCGTCTATTGTTCACGCTTACTTCAACGTTCCTTTCCGCATGAGGAATAACTTTGTCTGCCAATTTAGCAGCAGTCACGTGACATTTCTAAAGCTAATGTCAACTCCATACAATTTGATCTTTCCGTTGGCGTTAGCGCTTACAGCAAAGGGATTTTGTCTACAGCATTTTCGATTTATTTCGAAGAAGGTTTTCAAAATAATGCTTGAATTTTCAAGCAAATTTGAGAAAAATAATTCGTCAGACTTTATGCAGGTATTCAACTAAAACTTTTGACTTGTCTGTTCTGATTGTACCTCCTGATAAATAGCCAGTATTTCACCGTTCCTCACACAAGAAAGAAAAGTATAGGTCTCACCATAAACGGTATTGCACTTAAAATATTAAAGTCTGTAATCTCGGCCCCTCCATTACGGAATCTCGAGAGAATTGCAAATTTTCAACAACCAGCGTTAAATAAATGTTTCCTCAAACTCTTGGAAAGTTTTACAACTTTACGTCGACAGGATTGATGCATTACATTTTCATGTCAACACTTTAAATGGATAAAATAAATATTTTGTTTAGGGTAACTTGAGGTCTGCATGGCGTTACATACAGAGCTGTCAAGTTACTCGTATAATGTGTGTATTTTTGGGAGTCTGCTTGTTACATTTCCTGTGGAGTTCCTATCAAATTATAATGTGTTTGTTTTCTCAGTGTTGGGCTCTGATAATCCTGTCACAACCAGATATACGTAAAAAGCCCTCCGGCTATTTACCTATATCTGGCTTGCTCAAACTTGATCAATTTAGACATTTTTATAAATAAAAGATGATTGAGATTTTATGTGAGTCTTCTAATATTAAGTCTTCTTCTACTTCTGATATTTAATTTTTAGTTATTTTCTAACATAATTCTTAAGTATATTAACCAAAATATGGATCATTGTGTCTGAATTACCTATAAGTGAACCTAGTGATTACTGTGTACTATTTGTTATTTGCTGTAGTTGCCTTGTGAATTAATAAATAGAATTAAAATTAATAAAATCAAATGACTAATAAAAAAAAATTGAAACACATTTTTTTTTACTTTTACTTTTTTCGTATCGGGTTGTACTTAGTAACAGGAGCTTCTAAAGTTCTGAATCTAATTAGTTGATTTTATAATAAAATAGACTTCAATATAAACTTTTTATTCAAAAACCATTAAAACATTCTTGCTCCGTCCAAAATTTCAAGGTATTTTTACGTAGCCAACAGAATATTTTTATGACTCCTATAAAAGTATAATTTATTCTGTTTACTCAACGACTGTTAAAACAATGAGTTTGCTAACACTGTAAAAATATGAAATTATTTTTTGAACTTCAGCCCACATTTTTGTTTATAAAATGAATTTTATGCAAATCTGTGAGTGGCACTTACTCGGTCGAACCTCGTTCTTTCATTCCCTTTTGTGTTAGAGAAAGCGAGTGTACAGAGATTTAAATTGACGAATAATATTTTAGGCAACACGTGCGCTTTTAGCGTCCCGACTACCTGAAACAACTAACAGTGACTGCCGGCTTATGTCTATAATGTCTATAACGTTGCTTAAAAGCCGCTGAAATTACATTTTTGCCGCGTATTCATTTGTCTGACGATATTTACTGCTTAGTCATTTCCAAATGTGTCAAACCTCCTTAGTATTGTAGATGGACTATACATACATGCCATAACTGTATGCAGCTTTTTTCTGAAATATATAAATAAATTAAAATTAAATGGTAAATTTTATTAAAATTTATTCAGACCCGCTTGCACCACAAATCACACACAATTTAAAAGAACGTTCTACGCTGTCAATCGTGAAGATGAAAGAGACAGAATTATAATTATTTTTATTTAATAAATGTTTAACACTAAACGTATTTAGTAATATGTGATGCAAGCGGGCCTTAATAATCACATTATTCAGGGTGGATTTTTGAGACGGGGTAGAAAGAGCAGATACTTTAACCATTGAAGAGCTACAGGAAACCGTTCTTAGGAGACTGTCCTTAATTTTTTCATTATTCGCTAACTGCATTCACAGATTTTGGAAAAAAAAAATACTTAATATACTTAAGTAGGTAATACTTAATAATTATGTAAAATTAATTACTTCCTGCCAAAATTAGTCGCAACATATCTAATCTCCATGTTTTTATTCGCGGATCATTACACGAACGGATATGGCGCCCATAATCCACGGATTACTTACGCAGCAATTACTTTTAATATCTCCCTCGCGAACATTAGCGTGTGCGCCTCCTAATAACCCTTTTCCGCTAAATTGACTTTTACGAGAGACGTCGTACACACGAAGACATCTCAAGATGTACATTTTCAGTATAAGGTGACCTCATTGTAAAAGGTGATCATTGAAATTAGTGTTAGGAAAGAAAGAAAAATATTTTATTCGGGACACGCACAGGAAACAGAAACAGTGAAAAAAGAAGCATTTAAAACTAAGAAAATAATGAGAACAAAAAGACCTGTGCGAGGCCAAAAAGGCTCCTATCTCAGCATTATGCTGCGATATTTAAAAATAAATACCGAAGAGAAGAGTCACTTGTTTTTACCGTCATTGTGTTTTTTTTTTTTAACTGGTCCACTCCCGGGAATCTTAGCAACCAGAAGGTATATACAGTAAGTTTGACCTTTTTATGACGTTTTTTTTACGAAATTTAGTTTTAAATGTTATAACTTATCTTTAAATGATCCCTCGACCCCTGTACCGTTGCATGCACCTGATGCACCCATAAGTACAATTTAATTTTGCATGCGTTGTGCAGGCCACACACGTTACGATTTGAACGTGTGCGGCTTGTGCACGTGGCGAACTTGCGAAAACTGGACTTGCAAAAGTAAACATTAGCGTGTGTGGATGAATAAGCACAAGTATCACGCAGACTTTTGCATGTCTAAACTTGCACAAGTATATCGTAACGTGTATGGCTACCGTTACATTTCGCGCCAGAGATTTTACATAACAAAATTAAAAGTTGTTCCCAAGCAATTATTTTTGTTCATTGTTACTTAGTTCGGAATGCGTAGATGACGGCCGGCTTTGTGACAGGTATTTTTATCCCTTCCATACTATGAGAGGACATATCAAGTTATACTGGACGTGGATAGCTTGAAATGTCTTCGTGTGTACTTGTAACAGATGCTGGGAATCACATGCGATCGTGAGTGTCAAGTGGAGTGGATTACTATAAGACGATATCTCCGCATCTTTTGTAAGTCCCTTTTTACTACTCGTTTTGTACGAAAAGGGTTGAGGCTTATGTGAGTTTAAGTATGTCTGTTTTTTGATAAGTAAAGCCTAAATGGAGCGATCGATTTAGAGAAATGAGATATTTATATATTTGAAATAATTTACGCACGTATAACATCTCAAACGTTCACAAACTGAATCTCCTTACTTTTAAACGTTGCTTAAAGTTAACTTGACATGCTTAATCGCCAGGAAATGTATGGATAAGCAAACGTTAATAATTACCAACTTAACTTTTAGCATTGATTTTAAGGGGGCGATTATAAGTAAGGGGTACCAGCCAACCCCCTTTGAATTGGGGATTAGGTATAGTTTGGACCGGAATCGGACTGACTCGTTAGTCTAGTGGTGGCAAGCGCTACTGCTGAGTATGAGGTCCTGGGTTCGAATCCTAGGTCGGGCAAAGTGTTATTGTGTTTTTCTGTCTGGAATTTCTCAGTAGCAGACTGGAGTCAGGATTTGTGTCGCCCCCTATTACATGGGACTTAAACATAACTGTTCTTATTCTGATACTTAAATGTGGATACACATTTATTTTTAAATGTCCCAGCATAATGCTGAAATAGGAGCCTTTTGGCCTCGTACAGGACTTTCTGCTTTTATTTTAATTTTACTTTGTTTTTTATTTTATTTATGTTTTTATGAGTGTATTTTAGTTTAATTTGTGATTTCCTATGGGAGTCTCAATAAATACTTTTTCTTTTTTTCTTTCTTACACCTAACTTTTTAGGGATTACCAGGCGAGATGTTATTTTTTGTTAGACCGGAAACAAATTGAAAGAATTTATATCTCATTCAAACCAAAGATAACGAATAGACCCAATATTTCACGACATCTACAACCCAACACCACATATATTTCACGACATCTACAACCCAACACCACATATATTTATACTACCAACCTCTTCTCAAGAAGTATAAAAATTAATCTAGCATTATATCGCACCATTCACTCCAAGACAAAAGCCTGAGTGTTTTCTCATGCAACACACGACTTATATGGCACGATAAACAGGGAAACAGTCTGCTGTTTACCAAGTAAGATAATAAAATATCTGTGATACTTGTTATGTAGATCGACATTCCATGTTTTCCCTTACAGTTTGCTCTACTGCTTTAATATATGGGGTCGATCATTGAAGGCTGTTATGACAGATAGGAATAGGGCTGTTAACAGTTGGTTTCCGAAAGCTTCTTCTGTATTATCTCATGTTAAGTGATACAATGCTAATCCCTGCAAAAGGCAATGTTTCGATTTTATTTTATTTATTTACTAGCAACCCGCCCCGGCTTTGCACGGATATGTATTTTACATATAAACCTTCCTCTTGAATCACTCTATCTATTGCTGAAAACTGCATTAAAATCTGTTGAGAAGTTTAAAAGATCTACGCGAACAGACAACGGAAGCGACTTCATTTTATATACTATGTAAAGATACCTATATATATCAGTAGTACACATATTATATTATTACATTTATGTTGGTGCGAACTTAAACTCATTGAAGTTTTACCGTTCACGAAAATCATCGTCTACATATATTTAATTCAAATAATTAAAACTACTTAAGACGCCGATATATTCGTATGCTACTGGCTTTCAGTGTTTAGCTTTCGTTTTCTGTGCTGAGCTCACGCACCGCGTCGTACGTCCAGCCAGTATTTGGACCCGCCCATCAAGGAGTGCTGTCCCAAATTATCAATATTATTTAATTGTCATTATTAATTTATTATACATAAATCAAAATGTATTTGAATAAAATACGTATACCAAAAGATAAATTATTTATTTATTTTTAAATGGTTTAAGAAAACACCGCTTCATAGTTTTTGCGTGATTCTCAGTTTTTTATCCGCGTTAGACATAACTTTACAAATTAATTACACTATGATATAATCTAAAATACTCACAGATTGAGTTATTAAGAAAATGCTCTAATTTAAGATATATTATTTCAAATCATGAACGTTAAGACGTGATCTTCAGTATAAAATCATTAAAAGTCGGTTTTCGTCGCCTTAAGTAGCTTAATTAATCATAAGAACACAACAAAGAAAATTACAACGAACCCTATGAGCGAAATAGATAACTATTACTAACGGGCTCCCATTGGTTACCGTACTGACCGTCCATAAAGCAAGAGTAGTGAAAGAATGTATTAGAATTGATACAAGTTGTTCCTAAAAGTACATCATGTTTTTAGTAATAGTTAATTTACCTATTTTTGATTTTTGTGTTATATTTCTGTTAGGTATTATTTTCGCTTCATTAGGTAAGATGACGCTCGTGAGAAGTGCTTTTAAGCTTCATCTAAATGTGGCCTTATTAAATATCTGTTATAACTTTACTGCTCTCAAAACGGTGAAGGAAAACATCGTGAGGAAACCGGTCCATGTCCTAAAAACAAAAATTCGAAATTATGTGACATCTACCAACCTGCACTGGGCTTGCGTGGTAGATTACAGCCTACTCCCCCTCGAACAGAGAATGCCTTTATAGACTGATGATGATACTTTACTAAAAGAACTTATTTTGAGAAAATATTATCTTCGACCCATTCTAACTACAAACTATTGAGAATTATGAGATTTATTAACTTAGCCTGTAGGTATGAATTGCTTTAAAGATATTTCTATTTTCATGATCAAGCAGCATATTAATCTTTCAAATGCCACACTACACAACACAGACATCAGCGCTAAAAATGCAACGTATATCAAAAGTAGCCTCTCTCCCATTCCCTGACCATTACAAACAGCTTCCATCAGCAAATACGTTTCGTTCTTCACAGTATTAGACCACGGCCATACATAGTGGGGCTTTTTAAATATTCACGCCCCTAGAGCGCTGTTTCACCTTAAGGATATACACAGAAGAGCCATTCAATATTATGCTAATTACACTCAGGCATAATTACACTATATTAGGGATGTTGAATGGGAAAAAAACCTATTTAGTCCGTCAGTCAGATAATAAAAAAATATTAGACACGTATTTTTTTGCTTTATCATCTTAATAAAAAATTACTTACATAAAACGCATTTTAAGTTGGGGAGTGGGGATCGCTGCGTCACTAGTATGTATGAAATCTACATACTCGTGACGTCATGGCACATTTTACCTCAATCTATTGAGATTGTAAAAATACGTGTCCAATATATTTTTATGATCCCAAAAACGGACTAAAATATTTTTTTTGGCATCATCCCTATTATAGTACCTATTATAGCCAAAGTGCGAGAAATGCGTTAACTATTTTGCTTATCAGTATAAAAAAATGATAGCTATATTTGAAGCGAAAGGAATTCATCATCACCACCTATGTCAGTCCACAGCTGGTTTTTTTTTCTATTGACAGCTACTGTCATCAAGGTGCTACCAGCCACCCGGCGACGATCGCTGCTCCACCTAGCCTCAAACCGTCCTACTCTGCATTGCGCCCTGCCGAGCGAAGAAGTACCTACAACTTTCGTGCATTAGGAGTGGGTCTTCTACAAATGCTTGCAATACGTCCGCAGCCCTAAAGCGTTCTAGTCACAGTGATTTAGTTCAGTGTGATTGCGTGAACGAAGCCCTGCGGCTGTTCCCGCTTCATTCACGATGTGGACACTTTCCCAAATAGATTCTGTTTGGATACAGACTTTTGGTGACTTTTTTCTTTTATTTTAGGTACTATGAGCCGACTTTAGCTTAAGCCATTAACATAGAGAATTGGACTGAACTTTAGCCTCACGTGACAATTCTCTAGAAAGAGACGAGTCTCTTTAGTACGAGTAATACCTGTCGAATTACTAAAGAGACAAATAATGGCCGCGAATTCACTTTGTCTCTCTCGTAGTCTTCGGTCTGTATTCTCTACAACTGAATACAGAACGTTGCTCTATGTCTATGGTTCAAGCCGTGCAAGGATCTTTAGCCGCGTGGCCAAAATCGGAACTAACGCCGCCATCTTGTTTTTTTAATACATTTCACAAGACAAATTGCAAAATTGTTTACCAACAGTGCCTCTCTGTCAACGTCATTCGTGCGCCAAAAGATCCTTGTAGCAATTATTTTTCTTTATTTCTTTCTTCAGTTACAGAAAAAAAAGAGTCCTGGTTAAGGAACATTCGCGAGTGGACTGTAGCCACGAGCACTGCAAAGCTGCTTCACCTCGCAAAGGACAAGGAGAAATGTTCGGGGTTAATGGCTAACCTTCTACAATAGAAAAAACAACAGCTTATCTGCGTTCGATATCTATTTGACAAACATGTAAACAAACACAAGTTATAGGAAAAACAATTGTAATGCCTACACATAAGTATCAGTATGCACTATAACTTCAAATGTTTTATTACATATTCAACAGTACTAGTCTAAAATCAACTTTATTTACACTTTCATAAAGTTGATGTTTGTTTATGGGGAAATAACATCAATTGGAAACAAGGATTTAAATAGCTACTGTAACTTTTTTATGACACCATTGTTGGTAAATACTCTTCAAGTACCATTGTGGGGCTTGGGAAGCTCAGACATGTAGTAATTGGCATACCGTCGAAGTAGTGCTTGAGGTTAGTACCTACGTTTGAAACACTATATGCAATCAACCTCGCTGTCTAGAGCTAAACTAGTGCAGCAAATGAGTTTCGATACCAGCCGGTCTATTCCGTAAAATCTCACCATAACAACTAAGGAGAAGTGAGCTGTTATTCCAATAAATGCTAGTGATTGAAACTATTGACAGTTGACTTCACACTCACATACTCACAGTGAGATTTTTACGTAATAGATCGGCTGAGCAGTTTTAACCTTAATGTGAAAATCAGTACCAGTATCAGTAAGTACTGTTTATTTGTAAAAACATATTTTTCTAGAACTATACTTTTATATAAAAAAGCGACTGGTATTCCAAGTAAACACACAAGTACACTTCAAAAGCCTGCAAATTTTCTCCAAAAGTAATCATAGGTACCTATTTTATGGTATTACAAATCTATGTTCCTAATACCATAAAATAGTAGTAGTAATAGTAGGTATTTTGGATAATGATTTTCTTTCTTTTTGGTAGTAACATTCTATTAATCTCTCAAATACATTGCAAATTAGTTTTGTATAATTTAGAAGCATTTTTTCAATTTTTGTAAATGTGAGTACCATGGAGCCGTTTTTTTTTTTTTTTTATGTTATTAAGATAAGATGTATGTTGACTTGAAAGAGTATGGCAGTTCAGATTATGTCATGCTCACTTAAATGTCACGCTGATGGTGCCGAGTGTGTTGGATCATTCGGTTCCCTACAAAATGGTTGAGCTGGATGGTGCTGATCCACGTGTCATGTTCGTGAACGGGCGCCGTCAGTTGTGACTGGTCATCTCTTATCTGCCATGTCTTATTTTTAATCTTATATTTTGAATTTTTTTGATTATTTTTTGGACATTGTTCTCACATATAGAATCAACAAGAATAATGTACTCATGATTTTTTAATGTTCTATATTTAAAAGAGTGTCCTTGGAGTTTCTTGGCCGTTCTTCTCCATAAAAATCTACGTTTTGGAATGGGCAACTAGCTTCAACTTTCTGACTAACTGACGCGACTATTTGACAATTCAAAAGTGCCTGTAAATGGTTTAATTGAAATAAATTATTTGAGTTTGTGTTTGAGTTTGGAAACCATATAAATGAAACGGGTGTTTTCTCAAAGTTGCAATTTTTATTTCTCGAAAAACAACGCTTTTGAATATTACGTAATTGTAAGGTATTTATGCTCGTGATGTTTGACCCCATTCAGCGTTGATGTGTGCCGACCACTTTTTCGCTAATAGTAGGTACTTGATTCGTATTCCGAGATGAGAGGAACTACGGTTCCGTTCCGATCGTTAAGTACATGACCGGTTACCGATCCCACAATTTCCGTGTATAGGGGAAACTTTTATTCCTTTGTATCCTAAAACGGCCTCTAGTACAAAAGGTTTTATATAAAAGCAAAGTAGAAGACTGAATTTATAGACAACCTTAATCTAAAACCTTTTTGGTAAAATTTGAAGAAACATAGAGGAGTAATTTAAAAACTATAGTACATTACTGTCGCGGCCAGCAATAAGGCAGCTCTATTTGCTAAGCCAGTTCGAAATTTAAATAAGTTACGTACTTGGTTACCATGTGTTGAAGTAAAAAGTTAGTTCCATTTTTAAAGAACACGACAGATATGAGTTTTCATAGTAATTTATTTGGCCGCTAAACACTATAGATATGGATTTTCATAGTAACATTGCCGGCCGGGCGCTCGCTTGTTTTTGACCAGTACAGAAATTTCGATTTATCTCGAAGAAGGTTGTCAAAATAATGTTCGAATTTTCAAGCATGTTTGAGAAAAGGTTATTCTCGATTCCAAAAGTACAGCAAAATTACTACAAACAAAATATCAATCAGATATTTTTTTCTTTGATAAATCTTCAGCATTAAATAGCAACAACGAATAAGTACGTATAGGTTTAGTAGGTAGGTATGTATGTACATCACACTATAGTTATAAACGCAAACGTAATTTATCTGACCCTATGAAACGATTGCACACAGAGCTTCCCTAAAAATGATAATGAAATTCGCCTGGGACCTAGAACCTACTTGAAAAGGACAAGAAGGGGTCCCATTCATAATGAAAAATTAAAAAGTCTTTATTCACCCAGGTAGTATCTATAGCTATGTCTTTTTATCTATAAATATTTTCTGTTTGATCTAACAGATCTTTCAGAAAAACATCATCTCGAATTATTATTCCGCACAAGTCGGCAAATATCGTGTCCACGGAAATATCGTATGGTGGACAAAAAAATATCATACTGGTTTCGTGCAATATTTTTACTCCAGATATTTTCTTACAGATATCGATTGTCGCCAAGGCAACTACCTACTTGGCCTAGGGTCCGAGGTTGTTACTTAAATGTAGCGTAAATTTAATTATTTATTTTGTAAAAATATTTTATTTTTATTTAGTATTTTTTTCTGTATCTATCTATCCGTGACATCACTGCGGGCCCTATCAGAATTCCAGCGCTGCGGCATTTATTATTGAATGTCACATGCTGAGATAGGAGCCTTTTGGTCTCGTACAGGACTTTCTGCTTTTATTTAAATTTTACTTGTTTTTTATTTAAGTTTTAGTTTAATTTGTGATTTCCTGTGCGAGTCTCAATAAATACTTTTTCTTTCTTTCTAAAAAGGTTTTTCTTCTAAGGATCAGTCAGTTAGGTCAGTCTGTTACTAATTACCGGGGCGCAATTTAACAAATTAGCCAATAGTTACTAGGTTAGTCCCGGTTCTTTACTCCATTGCAGCTGGGGTAATAAATTGTACTTGATAAGGGACGAGCAAGCCTGAGCAAGTCTTTGATAAGTAGATTTGCTGCTTGTTCATGTTAGGATTGGTAGACTTAAATAAAAACAATGAATCTTGTAAGTCTGTCTGGGCGCCTCGTAGATCTAGTGTCGGAAGAGCTACTGAAACATGAGGTTTTAGGTTCGGCCAGTGTTATTGGGTTTTTCCATCTGGAATTTCTCAGTAGCACCCCGGATTGTCTGGATTTGTGCCCGGTTGATAGCAATAGGCTCGCCCCCTATTACATAACTGGCCAAATGTGGGTATACTATAGGTGTACCTCTGCCTAACCCTTCCGGGATTACAGGCGTAATGTTATGCATCATATGAGTTGAGATAAGATTTGACAGCAGACGTAACCACAGAAGTTGGAGCAGAACCTTTACCTTTAATACCTTACGATTGATAACCAGGAGACGATTCAGCGTTCTCTGGGATGGTAACGTGATTGCGACACCTCTGTTATTTATACGAGCTGCCATAGACTGCGGTAACCACTTACCATCAAGTGGGCCCATGCCCATTGCCCACCCAATATCAAGCTTCTTCTAGTTTTCGTGTCGACAGAACTTTACTTTTATATTGTTTGAGTCCAGAAAATGGCCACGCTGATTGCGACATCGGTGGAAATCTTTAGGTCATCAAATGTATAAGTTAACAGGCACTCAAGATACTCAAGCAAGTTTGACCATGGTCTAACCTACCCCATTATCGTTAAAAAAACAAGGAATTTTACCGGATTGACGATCCTATTATATCTCAAGCTAAACTGACCAAGTTTGCTAACACTTTGTTGAAAAACAACGCAGTTATGAGCAAGGCGCTGGTTTTAGCGGCTCCCGGCTGAAAGTTTTCAAGTTTATTTTAAATCTTTTTAAAGATCGATAGTTTATAGTGGTATTTTCAATTAAAATTTTAGTGGACAGGCTTTAAGAAAACATTTAGAAAGAAAGAAAGAAAAACAATAAGTTTATTTGCGGTGAACATGACGCAAAGAAAGAACACAAAACAAAAAAAAACAACCTAGGTGAACGTATGAGTCACATCCACGCAAAACGGCCATCGTTCTCAGCATAATGCTGCGACCCTATGCGAGACAGAGCCCCAGCGCTTGTTTTCAGCGATAGCTCGGCAGAAAATGGGGTAATTAAAATTATGTTAAACTCGATAATTGGATCGGATGCTGGACTCCCAGTATGTGCCAATAATCTCCCAATTTCAGTCGGAATAGATGTCATCATCATCCAATCAGCCCACAAACATCCTGTATTGCAAATTGAGTCTACTGACAGATCCCAATACAATGAGCTGTGAGCAATATTGCTTGGGGTCTAATGATAGACCAATATAATAAGCTGTGGGCGTTTGGTAATACTGTTTGGCCAATATTGGCGATTGTATGCTGCTCTCGTGAAAAAAACAAAAGAAGTTTGCTTGAAATGCTTAGGCACTTACTGTTTTCCGCATATGAAAAGGAAATGATACTATATCTGGGATTCATAAACCATCATTATGGCAATGGTGGACAGGACCCCAAAAAGAAAACTCAAGATTTTTGTTACATAATGCTGCCAACATTTTTTTATTCTTTTTAAAATTAGCATCTCAAAAGGTATTCAAACGACACTTCAAAGGGGAAGTTCTCAAACAAGAGTGATTTATTAATTCGTACTTTTGATAAGTATTTTACCCGGTACCATCAGCGACAGATTAGAATTTGAATGAAACTCATAATAAAACAATCTTTATAAAATAAATAACTAGGTTCTATATATAACCTAATTTCTCTTACGACTTTTGCCGCAAACTGTTCTTATCCATAATTTGACAAAAGGCGTGTATAGACTTGTGTAATGTATAATGTAATTTATCTTGTAATGTAACGCGAATTGTGCTTGTGGACGCACTACGAGCATTACATGTAACGCTCGGGCTGGCGCTCGCGCTGATCCATCGGCTGTCGGTTTCTAGCGCGAACACAGTGCTCGTTGGGATCCCGTCCACACTATTCACGTTAAATTTCACGATACAGTCTTTAGCTTCTATTATAAAAAGAAATAATAAGTAAAATATCAAATCTCATTTTAATGGGGGCTATCGCGTATGAAATCACCGCTAAAGGCGCTAGTGTAGCGTGAGGTCTCCGAAATGTCAAAATAATGTCACTGAACGTTCACTGTTTGCGGGATTTGCTATCGGGAATTCTTATTTATTTATTTTATTATTTATGTACACACAGTAAAATACATAGAGATACGACATAATTATAATTTAAGTACAAAGGTACTGCTTATTTATTTAGAAATCTCTTCCAGTAGACCATAGTGTGTGAGAACAAAAAGAGAAAAATATGAATTTGCGAAGTCTTATACAAAAAAAAACTAACAACTCAGGGTCTAATATAAGTAGCACTACTTAGAGGAAGAATAACATTTGTCTGCTGCGTGCTTGCCAATTTTAGAAACATGTAAATATTTAATATTTTAAAATGTAATAAAATAAACATTACTTATATTATAAAGAAATGAGTACTTAAACATATCTAAACATATCAAATAAAAGTACTGACAGAACGTTACTCGTCAGTGGCGCCAATTGGTAACCGCAAAAACAATAGTCCCCATTGCATGGCTACAGTTTCGCTAGCTGATTTAATTTGACCCTGCATAAGTTTAAACGAAAAAGAAAAAAAAACATAGGTCCATGCGGCGATCCACTTTCCATACTCTCGTCGTCAAACATCGTCTTTTTAAATCTAACACCGTTCGCTTCTCAAACATCCCGATGCGGGCGAAAACGAATCCGGTCTCCGGAAATCCTCGGACGAAGTTTTGTACAAAATCCGTGTTTCAAATTCCGTAAAGCATTTGTGAAGCGGTATTAAATCGGTCTCCGGCAATACATCAAAGGGATTGTCGTGATTAGTCTCCGTTTGAATAATAGCGAAATCTAACAGATTTATTGGGTTAGGGCAAAGCCAAAAGTTGTGACTTGGTAGAAGAGCTATAATATTGTGGATTTTGTTTGTTGAATGATTCCTTTTCGGCTTTGTGTCATACCATCGAGTTTGGAAGATAGTTTTCTCAGTTTCAGTAACTTAATCATTATGCTGTTTGAATCGATGAAGGTCATTTCTAAATTTTTAGGGTTCCGTGCCTGAAAAGGAAAAAGCGAAACCCTTATAGGATCACTCGTGTGTCTGTTTGACTGTCCGTCTGTCACAGCCAATTTGCTCTGAACCTAATGGACTGATTATGTTGAAGTTTGGTACACATAGTTATGTATTTCTGTGACCCAAACACGGACGTGTAACGTTAATAAATGAATTTTAAATATGGAGGATTAAACTTTTAAACTTTTGGGGGACAGAAAAACAAAAAAATAAAGTTTTGCAAACTGTACCGTGTGACCTATCAAATGAGAATAGGCTTGTTGCAAGGATCTCAAATACCTTTTTTATATTTTTTTTAAATCAATATTTTTTTAAGATAATAAAGAAAATTTATGAAAATTGACCATTCCATCCCAATTATCTCCGAAACTACTGAGCCTAAGATTTTGAAAAAAATTCAGAGTTTGGTTTTTTACTCATGTAGATTACATGAAAACCTACAAGAAGTCTATGCTCTTAAATTATACGTATATTGAAAGATTTACATGGTAAATCTCTCAATATTGTGCGTACAAACTTACATTTGCAGTTGGAATGCATGGGAGAACATGTTTTTCAACTACAATGTTAAGTTTGTTCTTGGGGTAACTACGGAACCCTTCATTGTGCATGGTCCGACACGCAGTTGGCGGGTTTTTTTTATGTTCTGCCTGCATCATGAATCTGCTGTGCAACAATCCTTTGGTAAAAAATGAATTAACTTTCAAATTCATGAATTAATTCATTTCTTCATTCTTCAGTTTGCATTGGTCGATACCGCACCAACCACCTGTCAAGATATAGGTAATCATGTCACCATTTTAATCCCTATAATGCAATGTTTCCACGAGGAGCTCGTGGCTAAGTAATAACAGCCGCACGGGTCGATCCATCAGGTTAAGCTACGCTTGCCGCGATCGGTTCGTGGATGGGTGACCTATTGCATATTGAGATCCCTCCGTGCCTCGGAAAGAAAGTAAAGCCGTTGTTCCCGGCAGTCATTCATAGATCTTTGACAATCGTTACGGGTAGTGAAAAGCCCAGAACTCTTACCAAGGGGTATCATGTTACCCAGTAACTGGGTTGTGGATAGGCAGTCGCTCCATGTAAAATACTGATATTCAGCTGCATCCGGTTAGACTGGAAGCCGACCCCAACATAGTTGGGAAAAGGCTAGGCAGAATGATTTTTTTGCCACGAATTAAGTAATAGTAATTTTCCTACAGAATCAAAGAATGAAGATAAAATATCTCAGTGGTGTGTGTGTATACGGTAAACGCCACCAAAAAAAATTTCCTCGTTAGCAAATAACTATGTCGTTAACATAAACGTGCATGATATTTTAGTTGCGATTTTAAAATAGGTCAAAAGCATTGAGAGGCTTCGCAAAAATACCGAGTATTTTCAGTGCGGGAGCATTTTACGCGTATTTGGATACATTATGACAAGAAATTTACTCTTTATGTTACTTAACTAAAGTGTTATGGTGCGATGTTATTTGGGGAAAAATCTGGCTACAGGGGTTGGTAAACTCAAGGTAGAAGTGGTAAAGAGAAATGGTACGTATTGTCAGCGTTGTAAAGCCTTCAGGGTAACATTATCTGAGCACCCATATCATTGTTACAACATAACATAACCCACCTCATCCACATTTCACCAGTTATGTTTAAGCCCCATGTAATAGGGGGCGAGCTTATTGCCATCTAACTGGCACAAGTCCAGACTCCGGGCTGCTACTGAGAAATCATAGCAAATCATTTTCGTATTTAAATAACCTGAGGTTACTTAATAGGTAATGTCGGAAGTGCCATGCCAACAGGTCAGAAATATTTTGCCAACTTAAACTCAGTCTATGCCAGTCCACTGCTGGACATCGGCCTCTCCCAGGTTGCGCCACAACACCCTGTCCTCCACCTTCCGGATCCAGTTTGTTTCAGCTCTCTTCTTAAAGTCGTCGGTCCATCTAGCTGGGGGGTGCCCCGCACTACCCTTGCCAATATGCGGTCTCCACTCCAGGACTCGCCTGCTCCACTGGCCATCGGTCCTTCGACATAAATGGCCAGCCCACTGCCACTTCATTTGCTAACTCTGCAAGCTTCTGAGCTTCTTAGTTGTTCCTATAAATTATAGGTAATCAGAATGTTTGTACAAAATGACTATGATTGTGTCTGAAAACACACACTCGGACACGATATAGAACAATTTTCTACTGTCTTTTCTTATGCATTTTCAGTTAAAACCAAACCTAGGTACCTATATATAAACAATACCAATAAAACAACCTCAAATAGCAACATAAACATCATAGGAACAACAAAAAAAATTTATCCTAATGAAAACTCGATACGGAAGTTGTTAACCAGAGTTATAACTATTTAACTTTGGGGACTTTTCTGAACTTTTTGTTCTCGATCGGAGTGAGTTAATTCCCCGCGAGGGGGCGCTGTCTCGAATTTGAAATTGGAACTTATCGAAGAGGTCGTTTTCGAGTTCCGTTTTCGAATGTCACAACGGAAGTTGAGGTAAGAATGGTCTTTCCTGACGATTCTAACCTCATTAATAATTTAGATGAATTTAAGTGGTTCGTGCGATTTGAGAAGGGATAGACTGTACTTTTGAAGTTAAGAAAAGTACTGCAGTCAGACATTAGAGTTAAAATAAAGAGAGCTAAGTTATACACTAAAACAGATTAATGCTTTGGTACCTATGTGGCGACATCTACATCGCCACATGCGAACTACGCATCACACTGACGTCACGCAAAATCCTGTATCGCGCAAGCAGAGTTAACCGGGCGACTAGCATATATACAACGTCCCGCAATCAATCGTTGGGCAGTTGCCCACCAGACACAGTCTGCACGCGTAGCATGGCCACCATAGAAACGGGTTTCGTCGACAGAGGAATAAGCAAAATGACAGATTGTGATTGTGAATCTGTAATTTTTTCTATTTTTTCGTCGACCAAACCCGTTTCTATTCTGGTCATGCTACGCGTGCTGGTCAGAGGATCCACCCTTTTCTATAGAGGATGAGTGATCTTTACACCCTGTTTCTTCATACCTCTATACCTACTAGCAACATGAGTTGGCCATTACTAGTATTTCTGAGTACCCTTCCTTCCAACTAAGCTAATTACATTGTGCATAATCTGATGCTTTTGCTACCCCAATTGAAGGCTACATTAATTTCAACTTCAGTTGGGCTATGCCTCCAGGTTTATCTAAAAAATACGATAGTCAAAGAAACCTAACCTAAACAAATAACTAACCAATCCCAATGATAGGAAATAACACAAACTTCTATCGTATAAAGACATAACAATAAACAACAGAGCTCGTCTCTATGAAACATGAATAAGATCTGGAAAATGTTTTTGTTTTGATACTTTTCCGGGCAAAGCCCTTCCTGTTTTCCATACGATGATTAATTACACTTTTTAGATATTAATACGTACATGGCGTGGAAAGGGGAAGGGAACAATATTCAGATTCTTATATGTCAACATAACTTGCATGTCAATCAATCTGCCTAGCCTTTTCAAAACTTTATTGGGGTCGGCTTCCAGTCTAACCGGATGCAGCTGACTACCAGTATTTTACATGGAGCGTCTGCCTAGCTCACCTGCACAACCATTTACTGGGTAACACGATGCCCCTTGGTAATAATACTGGTTAACAGACGTTTGGGCTTCTGACGACTGCACTGCCAAGATCTACTTGCGAGTGACAGCTGGTAGCAACACCTTAACGGGCTTTCTAGGGTATGGAAACGGATGTAACTAAACACATTTGTTGATCCAAAATAAAACCCATTAAATTTTTTTATTTTACTTTGTTTAGCTTTAGTTCGCTAAGTAATTTTATTTGATCTTGTATAGACCGCTAAATATTTCAGTACTAGCAGCGCCTGCCGGTTTTACCCGCAAAAGTCTCGATCCCGTGGAAATATCGGGATAAAAATTATTCTATATGTATATGTCAATCCAGATTATTAACTATAAGTATGTGCCAAATTTTATCCAAATCCGGTCAGTAGTTTTTGCGTGAAAGAGTAACAAACATCCAACAAACTTTCGCGTGTATAATTTAACTTTTCATTGTAATTTTAATAATGAAGACTGGAAGTATGATTCATGGGAGGAAATTCAGTCTACGTGTGACGTGTGTCCATAGTAGGATTGATAACCTCTAGCAATCAGAAGAGTTAATTTGAAATATTCTTTATCGCGTCCTATTTTAAAGACGATATCATTGTTTGAAAACAAAACTATAAATCACAATCGAAAACAAATATGTGGGCAAAGTTTGCCCTTAGCTAAAGTGAGGAAACTTCAACAATTGCGTCATCATCATTGGCAAACTTGCCCCTCCAACTGCTCGGTATTAGGCCTTCTCCCTTTCGTGCCAAGAAAATGCGTGCCGTTAAATATTTAACTATTTAACTGCCTCGCTGGTCCAAAGGTCGCAAGCGATACTGCTGACCATGAGGTCTTGGGTTCGATTCCCGGATCAGGCAGTATTATTGCGTTTCTCCATCTGGAATTTCTCAGTAGCAGCCTGAACTCTGGGTTTGTGGCCGTTTGATGACAATAGGCTCGCCCCCTATTACATGGGACTTAAACATAACTGGCGAAATGTGGGTGAACTACCGTTACACCTCTGCCCATCCCTTCAGGGCATTCAGGCGTTATGTTATGTTAAATATTTAGGTATGCATTATTCCGTCCAACCCATTGAAAGCGAATAGTGATACTGTAATAAGAATTAAATAATACCGTTTACAATTTTCCTAAAATCTTGATATTTAACTTAAAAGGAATAACAGTCGTCTAAGCAAGAAAGCTATTTTCGTGATTTGATGTTAAACAACTAACGAAGCTATTTTCAAAGCCTTCCAAATTGAAATTAAATTACGACTAACTTCGACTTGCCTCCGGTTTTCAATTTAGGTGTCACGCAAAAAGTATAATTAATGAAATGTAATAGGTTCCTGAAGCAAGGCTCAGAGCTAACGGTGATGATTTCTGGTGTGCGTTATTCTTAGAATTTGTTCGGTATTTCAAGGGGTATCGTGTTACCCAATAACTGGGTTGTTTAGGTCAAATAGGCAGTCGTTTCATGTAAAATACTGCTATTCATATAAATGTTTATGATTTAAGAAAACAGAAATAGTCGGCAGCTGCTGGCACGTCATGACTGTGACAAGAAGGCTACCACTCAGGATGATGCTGTGCTATGGGGGACCCACAGCACAGCGCTGATTTTCAGTGTTCACCTGAAAAAGACGTACGGAAACCAAGTCAGGTTTAATGAATTATACATTAAAAAAATAAAATTAATAAACAGTACTTACAATATAAAGCTACTATACAACCAATAATAAGAATTAAATGATTAAAAACATAAAAAAAATATCCGCAGGCATCACCGTGCGTCCGTATAACATGTACCCACCTACAACACCATTATCATCACACCCACAAGAATACTCAGTGCTTTGTCTCGTAGCGTATTTTTCATATATGTCCACCGATTTCTCCATCAATAATGGACCGATGGATTTTGAAAATTCTTGTTTTGCTCTCAGGTTGGTCCCATATAAATTTTATTAACTTTGCTTGGATAGTTTTTGAGTTAGCTTCAATAATATGTATTTTTCCCACTTAGTATATGAGGATGATATGATGATAACTTCCTGGCGCTGTTATTTACATAGCAGGTAGTGGTATTCCAATTTTGTGGGGTAGGTACCACAACTAAAAAGTGAAAAATAAATACATTTTCCAAAAAAAACAAGGCTATTAGTACTGTAGGCCGCCAGCTTAAGGTCAAAGTGTACCACCATTGTGCGGTCGGCTATGCAGAGAAGAATCCAAAAATAATTTGACCCAATCGAATGATTTCCAGATTCTTCTCTGCCTCATGACCAGAAAATGAAACTTAGGAACCACGTGATATTGACCTCGTTTTATATCTTTACATTAAATACGTAGTAGATACAGATAATTTTTTCTCCGACGATATCTTACTTCGTCCACGAATAGAAAAACATTGACGAAGTGACTTTTAAGTTTCTCGGGTCTCTGAGATTTCATTGCGCAGACCTAATTCGTGTGATTGTCAGTAAAATAGACCTGTGAAATGAAATGAAATGAAATTGTTTATTCTGTAAATAGGATATCGGAATCACTTTTACACGTCATATAAAAATTATTTAAAAAATAAGCTAGATGAGGTCGATGTTTCCTATCTGACTACTCTGAGAAGAAAGGTCGAAACAAACTCAGAGGTCGCAGTCTCTTTTAAAGTCCAGACATAATCTTGGTCAAGCCATGTGAGGACCATGTAGATTAGTGTCTGGTAAATGGTCTTTTGAGGAAAGAACCACACAGATTCAAGTGGACCTGTCCAGTCAGTGCAAGCATGTATCCGGTTAAACTGTAAGCTGACGCCAACATAATTGGGAAAAGGCTAGGCAGAACATGATCGAAATCGACACATGTTTCACCTCTCAACGTGCCATCCTGAGGATGCCTCGTTGAGAGGTGAAACACGTGTCGATTTCTTACAGGGTTCTTTAGGTTACGAAATATACGTCCTCTATTGTATTTTATAATGGATTTCGGCAAAGTCACGCCTGAATCAATTTACTATTTGCTTATAGTGTAAAAAATCTGAGCGAATTTTTACCATCAAACATTTTTGCACAATAATTATTTATAAAGTATACTTAGACACAACATAACATCATGCATGTATTCCTCTAAGGGAAGGGCAGAGGTGTATGAGTAGGTACACCCAGATTTCGCCAGTTATTTTTATGTCCCACGTATAACATTTACGAATTGGGGCGGGCTTATGTACTCTCACATATCAGGCACAATATCCGACTTTCTACCGGGAAAAATATTTGAAAAACTGCAATATCACATTGCGCCAGTATCGACTCGAGCTAAACACTTATCGCGGCCGGCTGCCGGAGCGGTCAAAGGCAATTTTCTGCTCAATTTTGTTTGCGTCCAAATCACGGGTAACCTTAACGATGAAAAATATTGACTCAAATTATTTAGAAAGCGGGGTGACCTTTGACTTTTTCTTTCTTTGTGATTTGCTGATTTGTTAGTCAATATCACAGAGATATTATAAAAGAGGGGTGGACAGGAATGTTGCTATAATATTATAAAGTTGTAGTAGTTGATAGTGATAGATACTTACTTAGCCTCCGGCATGCCTGACAGGGTCTGTCAGACCCACCTCTGAACATAAACTGTTATTTTTCATTCAAATTTGAATTTCTTGCCTAACCGTACTCAGTAGCTGGCTTTTATGAATCGCTAGACGCCCTCCGCCTGCTACCTCAGTCGGGAGCACGCTCCCGTAGTAGGTAGTAGGACGTGCGTGTAGTTTGCGCGGATTTCTACAAAGTAATTTATGTTATAAGAGTAATAAAGTCTCTTTCTTTGTTAAAAACGCTACCTGAGTATAAATAGAAAAATAAATAAAATGTTTTAGATTTGTAATATTTTAACTGCTAACATACATCCCTAGTAAAAACATTCGTACATTATAATTACTTATTTATTCAACATTATTTGAGAAATTAGTAAACAACCGGGGTCTGACAGACCCACCAGGCATACCGTGTAACTTTTTGCCACCAGGCATGCCGAGGGTTAGAGTGAAAATTATAGGCCACGAAACATCCACGACTCAGGCCGCGTCCTATGTAAAAGCGATCGCTGCGCAAATACGCGATCGTCGCGTGCATATGGCCATTTTTATTCGGAAAACCGGAACACGCCCTCAGTCAGCGCGACCACGCGATCAGGTTCACCGAACAAAAGTGACATATTATGCACGCGATGATCGCGTATTTGCGCGGCGATCGCTTTTACAAACAGGGTCACTGTTATTACGCTCTATGCTAATTACTAGACATCAGGCAACCTGCATACTGGCTTACCACTTACCATTATAAGGTTCATGATTTTATACAAAAAGCCACGACGGTCTATTATCGCATTTTTGTAAGTACTGTAGGGCGCCAGCTCAAGGTCAAAGTGTACCACCAATGTGCAGTCGACTCCAAAAATGATTTGACCCAATTGAATGATTTTCGGATTCTTCTCTGCCTCATGATCAGGAAATGAAACTTAAGACCCACAGGATATTGACCTGGTTTTATATCATTACAATAAATAAAAATATTTTTTGTCCGAAGATATCTTACTTCGTCCACGAATAGAAAAATATTGACGAAGTGATCTTTTAATTTCTCGGAACTCTGAGATTTCATTACGCAGATCTAATTCGTGTGATTGTCAGTTGAATAGAGCTTATGAATAGGAGTGTGTGACTTCAAATCAATTCAAGAATATCTCAGAATATAGGTTTCTAACTTACAACTGTTTCGAAACTATTCTTACAAAAAAGGATGACATTTTAGGTACGCTATCTATTTTGAAAAGAGCATTCTAATAATGACTAAAGAAACGTTTACGGATATCAACCGTTATCTATGCCTAATTTTGAACATTAAAGGTATAGTACATTACTGCCGCGGTCTGCAAAAAGGACATTGATGGACAATCGTGAAAATGTGGGCCGAGGCGAATCCGAGGCACACATACGTGAGTCCATCAATGCCTGGTTGCGGCCAAGGCTTGTATAGTACTTTTCCCTAATAGTGGAAATTCCAACTAAGTAAATTAATCATAAATTCCAGTATCAAAGGCGAACATCAATAATTTTTACGCGCCAATATATTCACTTGGTTCTTTTTAACTTTAAACAAACTCTATTTTCAAGCCTTATCCAAATTGAAATAAAATCATTGATAATTTATCTTCTTGGTTGTCAAGAGTCAAAGTCAAAATTTCGTTCCATTTTTAAATTACAGGACAGATATGAGTTTTCATAGTAATTTATTCGGCCGCTAAACACGACAGATATGGATTTCCATACAAACATTGCCGGCCGGGCACCCGCATCTATTTGTACCAGTACAGCATTCCGATTTATCTCGAAGCAGGTTGTCAAAATAATGCTCGAAGTTCCAATCATATTTGAGAAAAGTACCTATTTAACCTTTGTAAATTAAATTCATGTCATTTTTGTATTGAAACCTGAAGATTCAGGGAAGAGTTAAATTATGGGCGAATTTAACCACCTGCCTGCAATATACCTTAACAATGATGACAATCATCTCTTGAACGTGGTTTATATAATTATGTGCTCGGTTTCATCGGCGAAATTCTCCCTAAATACTCTCCAACTGTAAAATTCCTTAAAATATTATGTCTGTATAAAACTACTTTACCTACCGTATCTTAAACCCTCAACTAAAATGTCTCCTGGATCTGACAACCGGCATAATTTAGGCCTCGTTATGAGCCTGTCAAAATTAAAATACAAAAATATACATAGCTACTTACCCTGTTTTTCAAGACTACTAAAACTGTCAAGAAAATGGTATCTCGCATAACTCATTTCACTGTTGAACGACAACTAAAGATGTTCAATATAAAAACTTTTTCCTTTAAAAAAGTCGCGTAAAAAAAACTCAGAGCTTCTGCGGCATTTTTATTAAAATCCTCGTTTAGAAAGGACTATGGGACGATATATCTTTCGAATTTTTTTAAGGGATCCCTTCAAATGTTAGAATAATGTGGAAAAGGGAGTTAATGAAAGCCGTAACCCTCGAATGCAGGGTAACTGCAAAATAGGATGGAACGAAAGTTAGGCCGAGATTGGAAAGCGGAATAGGGTTTCAATTAGTCACTGTCCTATTTCGTTCAAAGTTTAAATACCTATGGAAGAAAATAGGGGGCTTAAAAAAATGACTATTTGTTTTTTTAATTCAATGTTAGATATAATTTATTTATTTATTTGTTAACATAGGTAAATAAATACAGATCTTATGTTTGGTGAACAGAGCGCTATGTTACGCCAGTAGGCGTACAAATAATGTGTGCAATCTAGCTGAGGATTACAAATAAAAATGTACTAAAATCTTTGATAATCATGCATAATTATGGTATTCATTAGAAAATAAATTGAACAATTGCATAATATTTAATACTCCAAATATGTCAGACCTAAATGAAGAATTATTAAAATGTAAAAAATAAAAAATGTCAAAGTAGGTAATTAAAATATCAAAATTATTTAATGTCAATGTTAATCATTGTATTTCTAAATTAATTCGTCATTTAAATATTCGTCAATTGTATAATAACATTTATCAATTAAGAACAATTTTTTTTTTCTTAAATTTTGTAAAATTTAATTCTTTTATGGCGTCTGGAATTTTATTATAAATGCGTGGAGCTATACCCAGCCATACCTAGTTTGTTGTGTCATTATATGTAAAGACTGGTGTTCAATAGTAATTCTTTCTCTTAAAATATACGTTGGTTTTTTATGACTTGCTAAAACATTGAGGTTTCTTTACTATATGTAAGTGATATATTAATGTATTATACGTATAAACATTAATCTTCCGGAACAAATTCTCTGAATGATGGTGAAAACCGCATCAAACACTTTTGCGGAGATTAGAAGAACAACGCGGTCACAAAAATAGGCACGAAAAGCGAAAAAAATAAATATATATATCAAAAGTCATTTATTCAAACTAGGCTGAGAATGTGCACTTTTCGAACGTCAAAATTACATAATACAGACCCCCAAAAACGCCCGCCCTTCACCACTTCCTAGTGCTTTAGCTGGTAAGAAGTGGCGCAACAAACTCCCCAGCAGGACTGCTGTCTGTTCAGTTAGAGAAAAAAAAAACTTGATGCTATACAATAGTATGCAAAATAATTTACATTACTCAACACAAAACATTAAATAAAATTATTTGCCATAATGACAGCTAGTACCCGCCAATATACTAACAAAAACATCTAGATCTATGCTCACGCGAAAATTTTAATTAAAAACTATTTTTTTTTAAATAATAATTATGTATAGATGTAGTAAGAGGCTATGCAGCCAGTTACAGAGTGATAGTATTAAGAAGAAAAAAACCGGCCAAGTGCGTGTCGGACCACGCACAATGAAGGGTTCCGTAGTTGGGATGAATTTATCCCAAGAACAAACTTAACATTGTAGTTGAAAAACATGTTCTCCCATACGGAATGTATGGGAGATTATGTTTTTCAAACCGCAAATTTAAGTTGGTTGATGATTACTCGTTAACCTGTACAGCCTACTTTACTCTCATAGTTTTCCTTTTAATTTCGTTATATATACTACTGCTGTGAATTTTTTCACAAGTCCAAGTAAAACCATTTAGCTAGAAGGGGGGGGGGATACTTGACTCTAACAAAAAAATTCAGTTAAAAGCTTAATATTTCGCAAACGGATCCCTGAATCCAAAAATGGTTTCGACAAACTCACAATATTTTTGAAAGACATTTCTAACGATACCCCACAACATGGAGTAGATGAGGAAAAAAAAAAACATCCCCTTTACGTGTAAGGGAGGCACCCTAAAAAAAAAAACTTGATTTTATTTTACCACTTTGTCGGCATGATTAATATGTATACATTTGCCAAATTACAGCTTTCTAGTACTAACCATCTCTGAGCTAACCCGCGGACAGACGGACAGACAGACAGACAGACAGACGGACATGGCGAAACTATAAGGGTTCCTTGTTTATTACGGAACCCTAAAAAACTAAACGATCAAGCTATCCTTTTGTTTCATAAGCACTTAACTTTTGACCACGGCTTTATTTACACTTCTCCTGTTACTTAAACCTAACCGTAACTTAAACCATTTTTCATGGTAAATTAAAATAAAATTATCTTTTGCAAAATAACTAAAACACATTTATTTACGATCTCTTTATAACACTTCAGGGAATAATAACTTTATATTAGAAGGTCGTAAAAACTTGTTAACTAATTTTAAAAGTATACGGACCCATCCATAAGAAGTTACTTTAGGGGTACCTACTTACTGCAATGCTGTAACCTATAAATAAATTAAAATATTGAGTTTCGGCAGTGTCTCGTTACGGGTCGTGCGAAGGCCGAAAGTCTGTACCGAAAGTTGAAAATCCAATAACGCACTTTATGTGGGTATTTATTTAGGTGCCCATGCCGCCTAGTGGTTCGTGAGTTCGTTTCAATTTGTCAACGGTTTTTCTCCAACTTACCACGGGATATCGTGTTGCCCAGTAACTGGGTTGTAGATGTCAAATAGTGGTATCCAGCTGCATTTACATAGTTAGACTAAAAGTAAGTATATCGGTCTCAATGTCGACTATCGTGAGGTTTTTATCTTTAAAGTCAGTAGGTAGTAAGTAATTCCTTAAAGTCTTCGAGAATATGGAAAATTGCGATCAATAAATATTTTCACAGTTTTTTAAATTATATCTGATCTTGGTCTACGGACAGATGGTTTCCTGACGTAATTTATTTATTTATTTAAGGATAACCAACGAGATACATTACAGTTATCTTTTACAATATAAAACCTCATATAATATCCCTTATCCTGTAATGCATACTCAATTACAGGTAACCACAGCTTACACAAAATTAATTAAATAATAAATAATTAAAAAGAAAATATAATAATAAATCGAAATAATCTAATAATCTTTAATTATTATCGTGTATGTTTAAATCTTAATTTACGAAATCATAATCAGCCTATAACGAAGCGAGTGGGCCATAATCCACCACACGGGCCCAGTGCAGGTTCGTAGATGTCACACTTCGTATTTTAATTTCTAGGACATGCCGGTTTCCACACGAGGTTTTCCTTCACCATTTTAAGAGCAGTAGTGATGAAAAAAATTACACAAAGTAAAGCGCCTATCAGGGTTCGAAACTACGGGTACGCTACAATTGTGGCGATAAGTCCCCTATTTGAGGAGTGGCTAGTGAGGCGCCACGGCGTCCTCACCTTCCGCCTGACGCAGGTCCTCACCGGACACGGCTGTTTCGGGAGGTTCCTGTTCCGTATAAGGCGGGAGGAAACGCCCGGGTGTCACCACTGTGTGGATCGCCCGGAAGACACGGTGGAGCATACGGTGGAGGTCAGCCCTGCTTGGGCGGAGCACCGCCGTGTCCTCACGGAGCCGATCGGCGGCGGCGATCTCTCGCATTCGGCCCTGGTTCAGGCCATGGTCCGGAGCGAGAGTGCATGGGAGGCCGTCACTTCCTTCTGCGAAGCAGTAATGCTCGCGAAGGAGGAGGCAGAGCGCGCGAGGGAGAGGCAAGATTCGCGCCCTTGCACCCCTAGTCGCCGCAGGAGACGCCCCGGGCGTCGGTAGTCACGAGCCCACTTCCGACCACCGTAGGCGCGGGTTTGCGGACGGTGAGCAATGGGTAGCTCGCCGTCCAATTAGGACCAGGCCCGGGTCGACGGCGCGTTGTAGACGCACACAGGTAATGAAAGGAACACGGGTGAGTTTTAGTCAGTAAAAGTCTGACACTCCCTCCTGCTCTGCAGAGCAGGAGAAGTTATTTGATAATTTCCCACGAACAAAACAAAAAGTGTTCGAAACTACGACCTACAACTAGTAAGTCGCGGCCGTTACCGCTGAGCCACCACAGCTCTCATTGCTTTCCGCAAGCATAATGGGAAATGCCAACATTGAATTTAAAATAAACCTCTCATAAAAAAATATTTTCAGACCGTCAAAGGAATCGTCTCAAAAAAAACCTTCCATTTTTCCAACAGCGACAGCGTTCCGTACAAACTAAAAGGAAACTTCTGACTCTTTGCAGTAACATCTCACATAGTTATTTATCAATATCGGTCGCAAGTACCATCCTTAAGATTAATGGCACCAGTCAGTTACATTTAACACGTATATTTCATCTTTTTCATGCCTGCTACGAAAGGTGCCTACAATTTGTTTTGTAGGTAAAAGTGAACGTGTTTTTCTTCTTCTAGTGTACTTCCTAAGTTTATCTTACATCGGTGAAGGAAAATCATCGTGAGGAATTTTGGAATTATAGAGTTACACATATAACATAGCATAACGCCTGTATTTCCCGAAAGATTAGGCAGAGTTGCAACTATACACCCAAATTTCGCCACATACCTACATGTTTAAGTCCCATGTGTGTGAATGTCTTATTTTTAATGTAAGTATGAAATTGCTAACTCGTCTTGGGCAAGTGTGGGCCTTTGCCCTGCAGTGGGACAATAATAGGCTAGTATTATTATTACTATAAATATTTTGGCAGTTCTTAGCTGGGATGTTGCGGATGCCTAATTTTTAACATCCGCGGAAGCGGATTTGGGTGCGGATTTTTGGTGGCTCAAGTTTTGTTAAGGGATCCGCCAAGGCGGCAACGCGAAAGTCTTAATATGATACGTTTTTTGAAAATTGCAGCGCGGCTTCGTTGTATGTTGATCATAATTCAATTCGCAGCAATTATAATAAAATAATTACTAAATTATACTCATTTAAAAATCATATATCTCTCGAAATCTTTGATGGTTATAAGACTATTTCGTGAATATGTGACGTTTTAGCGCTATATTGATGATTGAAATGATTATAATTTCCATTTAGTTGATTATGATTTTGCTTATCCTTTTCGACTTAGATCTGAATCCGCATGAGGCCCGCATTGATTAATGCGGATACGGATGCGGATGCGGAGTTCTAAATAAATTCTGAAGCTCAGCTGAAGATTCAGATGCAAATATCCACCATCCCTGGTTTTTAATATGATATCCAAGCATAGAAAAGGCCTACGAAGGTTCAAGAAGACATAACCAATTGCAGTAAGTGATTTCCCAATGATATAGGCATAAGTATATTTTTTGGTATCAGTTTATACTTACGAGAACATTCAAATCACAACTATAATTATAAAATTTTCACAGTTGTATGAAATGGCTCTAATACGGTAAATGGACGTAGTGCGTCGATTAGATAAACAATTCATTTCTCAGAATGTATAACCTTATCGATTTCTTACATTTTTAAATTGGTAAATATTGGCTTAAAAACTGTGCTCTCAACTCTGTAAACCGTATTTCGAATTAAAATGGAAATAGGTCACCTCACTACATTATACAAGTATATGTACCTGACTATGTAACGATAGAACATACCGAATTGCCGAGCGTCTTACAACGTACGTACATCCATCCCTAATTAATGTGAACCCACCATAAAATGACCCTTTAACCAAAAACCTATACTTATTCCCGACATACGTGAGGTAATTCCTTAATTGGGCCCGTAAGTTGGGTCATTTTACGGTCTGCAAGTTAAGCTGTAGAAACTATTTCTTTCGACGTAGACGTTAAAAAGAACACTTTTAAGTTACATTTTATACATAATGATGTACGATAGTCTAGTTTATCGAAAACTAGTCAGACACTCTATAAAGTTAGCTTTTTCTAAGAAAATTGGACCGTTATTAGGTTTGGAACCGGATATTAGTTGCTGGTATCCGCAGTATTATAGGAAACCCTAAAACAGTAGAAAAACATATACGGGTGATAATTAAATGAAATCTTTTAATAACGAGTTATGTAGGACCACACATATATTTTTTTCTGAATTGTACTACTGACTGAATTCATTTATAGCTTAGTTCGCATGGAAAATCAGGAATACACAGAATTATACAAGCTTGCATGCCATTGTGCTATAAAAACTTCTGAAGACCAATTCTCGTAAGTACTTACAAAACGTTCAAATTCAAGTCACTCTCTCTTATCTCTAAAACTTGACAAAGATGTAGATAAATTAGTGGTTTTTGACACATTGAGACTGAGATTAGAAAGCGAAATTTATAAAAAAATACCGGAATTGCCCCTCAGATTGCTGATAACATGGGTATTGTTTATAACCTTACAAATTTCTGGCGTACGTATTTCGGACTTTACTGACCAAGGGAATAATGATGAAAATTTCAAGTTACTTGCCCATATGAGTAATGAATACTAAAGCAATTTCTTACCTAGCCTCGATTAAAAACGGGCACACTACATCAAGAGGCTATCTAAACTCGACCTGAATATTTCAGTAACAGCTGAAAAGAGGCCTACGCTTTCAGGTTCCCATACATTTTTAAACAATTTCTACTCTGATAAGATTTAGTTAGGAAACTTTGAAATTTTATGTTTGTAATAATTCGAATTTTCAAATTCAACGGTTATTTCGGTTTACTTTATGGTTGGGTCTCAACTGGGAATTGAATTAGGAGAATTTATAGGAGTTTTTAGGATACTATTTAAAGGCTTTTTAAAGTTTTGAGCATTCATCGTTTCAGCTGAAAGACGTCACTACTGACGACGCGCGCCGCGACGTTTATTTCTCATTCGATCACGTAAGGAAACTCCAAGCATAGCTCTCTCTATTGCCCTTTGGGTGACTTTTAGCCTTCTGATAAGACCCATTGTGAGCGCCCACGTTTCAAGTGTTAAGCAATGATATGGGGAAATTATAATTAATATTATGGCTTTAAAAAAAATGCCTTTTGTTTTTTTTATTACTACATTTTTAATAACCGACGAAATACGTTATTTTTTCATTTATGATAGAAGACTGGCTCCCAAGTTACGGTTTGGAAACCACGGGACCTATCTTTAAGATACTACTTCTGCATGTTGTAAATGTAATATCTATCTCAATGTTCTCACTTCATTGAAATAAAATAATTTTGGTATTTATTTAATTTATATTTAAATATTTATAATTATAATAATTTTTTAATTTTAATTATTATGATTTATTATTTTTTATTTATATTTTAATTATTATTTGACCCATCTTTGTAACGATAATTTTACGAAGCTTTTGCTGAAAATAAGATCGGTATGTTTTTTACTGTCATAAAAAAATAAACGAAGGTTTTTTTAAATACAAACCACAACATCTTATGCGTTTTCCTGTGTTGTTTATGTCCAAAAAAAAATCATTAATCAAATTCCATAATTTAAAAACGAGCTATTTTAGTTTTAAAGTCGTGGAAGAATATTTTCTTTTAGATAATGTTGCAGATTTATATTTCTTACTATTGCTACGTTCAAATAATTTATAATAAAGCATTTATTATACTATATCATAACTAGCTGACCCGAAATTCTTTGTTCCGTACAAATTTCAATAAATTATACAAAATACCATAGAGAAGAAAAAACAGCACTTTAAAATTTTCCCGAATTTCCCAATTTTCTGAGAATTTTTTCCAATGTTTCTTTCCCTAAAAACCTTATTAGGTATAATGAGGAACATAAAAAAAAAACAAATTGGTTCGTCCGCTCTTAAGTGATGCCCTCCGAACCTCCGAACAGGTTTTCATTTTTATTTATATGTATTTTTATGTATATAAAGCCATCTCATTTGACTAAAAGAAATAGTCGATATTATTGGTACTTAGTACTTTGATCTCGGATTATCGTGCTCACATTTCATGGCCTCAATTATGTAAATGATGGAATATTTCCTGATGAAAATTGCTTTTGAGTAATACACATTTACAATTGCTAAAATTCGATTTTTGGGTAAAACTTAAATCTAAAATGGGTTTGAAATAATAATATTTATTATTATTATTATTTATCTGAAAATTAATTGGATTATAATTACTTACGACCTAGTTAGTAGATAATTGTAGAACACAATCAATATTTGAATTCGACGTTATTTTTATTTTTTATCCCATAAGTAGGTATACCTAACTATCGCAAATTATCGTTCTCAGTATTTACAGTCAATCCCCTGTACTAAGACATTATTTTTCAATGTAAAAATCATCCAACAAAAAAGTTTACATAACTTCAAAACTTACCTTAAACTTTGAAAACTTTTTTCAAACACCAAACACGTAATTACAAACCACTTTTAACTTTAAATCACGAACAACATACAAAGTAATATACTTAAATCGAAGTATTTTTTTATAAGTATATTGTTAACATACAATCCGCGGAACGTGTGAACCAAGCCACGGCGAACGCAAAACTGAAGCCGCGGTCCTAAAGTCCAATTTAACTGGAGCTCCGAACTTACTCCATGCATCTCTGCATTATCCTCTGACGTTAGTACAAAAGGGGGCGGAGGAGGTCTTTCTAAACTGGTCAAAGCCCTTTGCGGGTTACGGTAATTGAATTTCAATTTACTATAGTAAGTAAACAATGGTTGGAATTATGTCTTGGGCCTGTACACACGTAGTTATAAATATTGTTTAGAATTAATTTCTTGAGTAGGTAGTAGATACCTGTAAATATACAAGGTGGCAGGGTTATCGACACGAAAACGAATACCATGGATTCAGTACATTATTCTGAAGCCCCCTGCGTTGAAATGGTCAAATATGAAACAGCTGTTTTTTTTTAAATAACCGACGAAAAATTTTAACGCATCATGCTGAATCCATGGTAACAGGCTTCGCGTCGATGTCCCTGCCACCCTGTATTTTTGTTTAATTACGTCCCCTTTTTTTTTTTTTTTTAGAACGTTGCCCCACACTAAGAATTTCTTCTTGTATCGTGGGTGCGTTTACAAACATAGAAACTCACATACACTAACACCCAGACCCGGAACAACTACTTGCAGATCATACAAATATTTGTTCCGTGCCGGGATCGAACCCGCGACACCTTGCGCAGCAGTCGATCGCTCAGCCACTGCACCAACCGTGTCGTCAAAGTGAAATGTCCCACTGTTGGGCAAAGGTGTACCCCACACTCTTCCAGTATTCCTTATGTTGTGCCTTCTCCGGCCAATCGGTCAGGAACGAGTCCAAATGGTCACGCTTGCCAGGCCCCGGTGGCGACTCCCGCCATCAGGCACCTACAGTGTGGCGATCCTGGCCCGCTTCGATGCATCCTAAAGGTGTCATTCACAAAACAGGAAACACTTGAAATATGTAAATATTATGTCGCAGATGGATTGTCGAATCCGCAGTTTTGCATACCCGCTAGCTATTTTACGAAACAGCTGCATTATGTACAACAGCTGAATTATTAGAGATTTTCTATAATAACTGAACTTTAACACACAGCATTGTATAAAAGTTTTGCATTTATCAATGCAGCGGGTTAACAATTAGAGGTTATGTAAAACAGCGTAAAATGCTTATCCTGTCCTCGTCTACTTATTGCATGTTAACAAATGAATAAATGCGACGAAATGAACCTGCATTCATTTTACACCCTGTCCTTTGCGTCCAGTGTGCATCGCGCCTTATATTCAAATTCTATTTTAATGTCCCGTCGGACATCGGCTTAAGACAAACGACACGACACACGGTAGTTGTTTACCTACTGGACCTATAAGGATGGATGGGCCTCTCCAATGTTGAGGCCAGCACCCTTATAATGTAATACACAATTTCAATCACAATCCAAGTGTTTTGAAGGAAATTCCTAATCCAATGCTTGACTTGAATGAGCCTTGGAGTGGCTGAGAGTATGTTATGCTCACTCAAATGTCTCGCTGGTAGTGGCGTGTGTGTTGGATCATTAAGTTCGCTTCATAATGGTTCAGCTGAATCGTGCTGATCCATGCGTCATGTTCGTGAACGGGCGCTGTCAGTAGGGACTGGTCATCTCTTAGCTGCCATGGCTTATTTTAATTTATTTAAATCGTTGAATTGTTTTTATCTTTTTATTAAGAACGCTTTTAACGTGTACGGCTTTCTACATTGTTCTCACATGTATAATTTCAACATGAATGATGTAACCAATATTTTGATTTAAAAGAGTGTCCGTGGAGTTTCTTGCCCGTTCTTCTCCATAGGTACCTACTACGCTTTGAAATGGGCAACTAGGTTCATCTTTCTGACTGTCGTAATTATCGGGAGTGAAAAAGAGACAAGACAATATATAACTTGGCTTACTTAACAAGTTTTGACGTGCCACTCGCGAAGCGCGTACCTTAAACCTATCTACCTCTTTCTACTTAGTATAGTTGTCTGAAACCGTTCAAACTGTAGGCTAGTGCTGCATTGAACACTTTCAAAACGACTGGTTTGTAACACTTTGTTACCCCGAAGGGTTGGGCAGAGGTGCAACTATAGTACACCCACATTTCGCCAGTAATGTTCAGGGCCCGTGTAATAGGGGGTAAGTCGATTGTCATCAACCGAATATAACTTCAGACTCCAGGCTGCTACTGACCAATTTCAGAGGGAAAAACCCAATAACACTTTTCTCGACCCGGTAATCGAACTCACCTCATGCTCAGCAGGAGCGCTTGCGACCACTACACCAACGAGGTAGTCCTGAAAACAGTCTTGAAAACTACATCCAGCAAATATACTGTCAAAGCAAATAATCTCAATTGTCAGGAAACTCTTTAAGGATCAAATAGCTGCATCGATTTGAATCTTAAAGAGAGATCTTTACAATTTAAATTATTTGCCCGTTTTCCATCCAATTCGAGATCAATCGAGTTATACCGCTATGAAATAGTTTACCTTTGAGGGAGATTTGAAGTTGTAAGAATAAAATATACCTCTTTTTTAATGAGATGAACATGATGAAAAGCATTTTTATAGGTCGCATAATTATAAATAAAAAATAATATATGGCTACAGTTTTCTCCGACAAAAAATATTGTTTTCTTAACTTGGAAAGAAACGTTATTTACCAAACTATTATTAATCTCATTCAAAGCTTAGGAAGGGGTTGTGGCCAAGGTATAAGAGCCGCACGGGTCGATCGATCAGGTTAAGCTACGCTTCCAGCGGATGATCTGTGGATGAGTAACCATCTTTACATAAGAAGACCCCTCCGTGCCTCGGAAAGCACGTTAAGCCGTTGGTCTCGGCTGTCATTTGTAGATCTTTGGCAGTTGTTTTGGGTGGTCAGAAGCCCGAAAGTCTGACAACCAGTCTTACTGAGGGGTATCGTGTTACCTAGTAACTGGGTTGTGGAGGTCAGATAGGCAGTCGCTTCGTGTAAAATACTGGTATTCAGCTGTGTCCGGTTAGACTAGGAGCTGACCCCAACCCCCAGTTGATGATGATTCAAAGCTTTGGAAGGACTCTCTCTGTTTTTTAATAAGTAGTTGACAGTCACAAGTGAATTTGAAATAATCAACATGCTTGGCAGGCTTAAGCTTAGCTTAGTTATCTAATCATGCATAAGCATAAGCATAATTAACCAATAACGTTCCCACTGCTAGGACACAGGCCTCCTCTCTGTGAGATCTCGAGTGGGCCGTAATCCACCACGCGGGCCCAGTACGGGTTGATAGATGTCACATGTCTTCGAATTTTTGGTTCTATGACATGCCGGTTTCCTCACGATGTTTTCCTTCACCGTTTTGAGAGCAATGGTGATGAAATTATTTATTATTTTCTAATCATGATATATACAAAAACAAATTGTAACTTCAGATGCAGGTAACTACCTGCTGGGGTTGCGGGTTTGTCCGAAAGGGATAACGCGGCCCCGGCACACAGGCAACGGAAGGAACACGGGTGGGTTTTAGTCAGTAAAAGTCTGACACACCCTCTCGCTCTGCCCAGAGCGGGAGAAGTCATTTGATGATTTCCCATCCTGAAAAAAAAAAAAAAGATGCAGGTAACTACAATGCCAGTAGTTACTGTTGACCTGATAATCAGCTGGTAATAATGAACAGGTTTTATTTTATCATCGATACGCATCAAATTTGTGATCATTTGAACATTATTAGTAATCTTTTATGGCACAAATGAAAGGGGAAGAGATGTCATTTTCAAACTAACATTTCAATGTCGCTCACAACTTTCTTTTTATGCAAATCTCTTGTAAGCTGACCAATAGATGCCAAACCCATATCAGCTCCATGCCATTTCTATAGCTATTATTGCGCAGGCAACATGTTAATAGGTTTTGTTGTAAGCAGCCGTCAACGTTTTACTCTGCGACATCCAATTTCCTCTCTTGCGCCTTTTGCTACATGTGAATCAAGTACCTGTCCAACTGCCGCAGCGCCGGCGACTAACGAGAAACGAGAGTTAGCAACTAAAACGTGTTGGTCAGCAACGAGCAGCGAGTACGCGACGGCGATGAGCATTTACTGGCTGGTATGCGTATGTACCAAGCGTGAGTCTCTCAGCTAGTGTTATTATTATTATTTGTTGGTCTTTGACATTTCTCGGGACGCCGGGGTCCCGGACCATTGGAAGGCGTACGAGGAAAAGAAATAAAAAAAGAAAAGAAAGAAAAGAAAGAAAAGAAAGAAAAGAAAGAAAAGAAAGAAAAGAAAGAAAAGAAAGAAAAGAAAGAAAAGAAAGAAAAGAAAGAAAAGAAAGAAAAGAAAGAAAAGAAAGAAAATAGCAGCAGCTTATAATGAAAACTCTGTATCTTATTTTATTCTTCAAATAACGAAAACTATGGATGGTATAAGTTTCTAGAAGCAAATAAAAGCGATGCCTTAAAGTCGATCATATCCGGCAAGGATTATGCCTCCAAACTAATAATATTGATGGCTTAAACCGGTTTAGGATGTAACGTTTGGTAACATCCTTAATAATTCCTGGATTAATAATATTGGACAACAATATTGAATAATATAATATTATGAATTTGTGCCCGGTTGACGGCAATAGGCTTGCCCCCTGTTACATGGGACTTAAACATATCTGGCGAAATGTGGGTGTACTATAGGAACACCTCTACCCAACCCTTTGGGGAAAACAGCTGTGATGTTTATTATGTTAAACAAATATATTGAAAAAATACTTTTTTAATAGTAATGTACCGTACATAGGTACCTTATGCAAAAAAAAAAATGCTTAATTCGTTTAGTTCTAACAATTGACATTGATTTAGCTCACATTGGCTGAGCTAACCAAAACAGAACACCAAATTCATCAGGGCTCAGAATCATGTACTGAATCAATGGTAACCGGCTTGGCGTCGATGTCCCTGACACCCAGTATATTGCCAGAATGAGGCAAAATAGACGAATCTGCTGTTTTTTTTTTCGTTTAGTTTCGGATTTACCACCAGTGAAGCAGAGCTCATCTCCATTATCATTTATACCTTAACTACGATGAAAATACACATTTTGATGGAAATACAATGCGTAGATGAGTCTAATCTTTCAAAGAATAACTACTTTGATCAAGAAGTAAAAAAGCGCAACTATTCATTAAGTTCCGCGTGTGACAATGTAAAGAATCTTACAATTCATTTGAAAAATTAGGGCTAATACTAGGAGAAAGGGACCTATTTACCACTTGCGTCTTTTCAATTTAGTACACCATTCCTTTTAATAGACCTATTTGGTAGATGCGTTTTATTTTCCTTTGGAACGAAATTATATATCAATAATTACTTAATAAAAAAGACGCAATTGCCACTTCCGTTTATAAATAAATGTTGATTATGTACCCGATTAAAGTGACTCTGATTTAATACCAGTAACCACCAATTTCCCACCCTAAAAAAAAAGTCTCTTGTTAAGTAATAAAAAAGTGTATAATTATACAATTTTGACCACCTTCTGTAAATATGAGAGCTTTCTATGTAGATCTCGGAGGTTTAAAGTAAAAATAAAAAAAGGCTTTTGTGAAAATAAAACTTCCTTGTCTTACGAAATGCGCTTCAATTGCCCTTTTCTTTGCCAAAACCCATTCAAAACCATACAAAGCGGGAGGTATGATACAAGAGAAGGTTACCAGCTTTCTCCGTATTAGAAGAACATGGCTCAAACTAACCATAATGTTATGTTACTAATATTATAAATGAGAAAGTTTTTATGTTACAATATGTATATGACGGAATGTTTGAGCGGCCGAGACACCACGTGTCGCTGCTGATCCGTTTTTTGTTGGTCCAACGCGGGCGTGTACGTGCATGTTTAAAAATAATACTCGCAAAATAACGCACGTAATTTACTTGCAAATATCGTAACAAAACTTAACCACAAAAAGTAATGATTACAATGGTTAACACTGATTAAGATAAATCACAATAATGGTTTAACTTGAACTTAGAGCCAATGGATTTGTGTGTGTGCACCGCGTGACGATCGCATCAAAAGTGCTCGCCACCGCCGCCATGACATTCATAACCCCATTCGGTGTTACCTGCTCTAAATAAAGATACCAAAAACATCGACTAAATCATTGCGCGCCGACATATATATATAATATTATAGTATAAATATTATATTAATTAATTATTATAAATGAGAAAGTTTGTATGTTTGGATGTTTGTTACTCAATGACCTAAAAACGGCTGAACGGATTTGGATTCTATTTAGCACACAGATAGTTTATAACCTGGATTAACAAATAGGATACTTTTTATCCCGGTAGTACATTCCCGTGGGATAATTTCCGACCTCCAAGCGGACAAAGCCGCGGGCTAAAGCTAGTTATAATAATAAACTAACATGGTCCGTGTTCACGCCACATTGCCCAAAACTTACTTCAACATTACCTGTATTGGACTCGGTCCAAACCAGTTCGGACTACCCCCTGAATAATGTACAAGATATTATTACTTATTCAAACTACCATTTACTGATGTTTTAAATTTTCCACTTTTTAAACGCTTACGTCGAGAGATGTTAGGCCAAGCCCGCAATGCGAAATCTCACCGGGCGATTTTTATTCCCGCGGTTTATGTTCAGTGTACGGAATTGAAACGAGCGCGAATTTTTAATCGCCAGTGCGTGTAGACACCTAAGATACCATGTGTCACAGAATTGCGATAAAAAAAATGTTCGCAATGCGGATTAGCCCTTAAAATTTGGAAGCTTTGGCTGTCTGTAGGTATGTGTCATCGTGGCTCTCAAACATAGGCTTTCAAGTCATTCTAGAATAACTTCTCGTTGATGGCCTAATTTCAGCATGCTACCGCTGTCTTTAGTTCCGAATATAAATTCTGCTTGATAGAAAAACAATAGGAAATTATGTGTAAAATGGGTAACTAATAATTAATTTAACTGACGTACAAGAAAATGACTTCAAGATTACATCAAATCATGCCAACAGTTGAAAGTTTCTCATTCCAACTGGAAGAATTTTCTTACACGTTTTCAAAGTAATTTCTCGCACTTCCACATCTTCAACAACAAATCGTCTACAAACACCAAACAATTTTCCCTGTCATTACATTCACTAAATAATAATAAACATAACAAATGTGCTTCCTTCCTACGCCTAAAGCTCTCACACACGACACTCGAATGTCGTCTTCCCAGCGCAGTTCACTCAAACATCTAATTTCCGCACTCCAGTCTGGGCTCTCATCTATGTAATGCTTAAGCTGATATGAGACGCTTGAGTTTTTGTTTATTTATTGTATGTCTTTCTTGCGGCATCATTAACTCGAAGTGAAACGTCTGAAAACAAAAAAAGAGTTAATTGTGTCTCTTTTACTTTAAGAGCGTTTATACAAAAAGTGGGCAACGTCGCAAATAGCTGTCAAATAATTTGCTGTTGTGATTAATTTGGCAATATTATTGTATGGAATATGAAATATGGCTAAGTATTGAACTAAAATATTGATTATGAATTGCAATATCGTAACACCAAATATTTAGTTACAACATCAAATTCAGTGGTATAATTGCAATTCATGATTAATATTCTAGTTCATTCGTTGGCCATATTTCATATTACAGTAATAATATTGTCAAAATAATCAAAACAGGTAAATATTTGACAGCTATTTGCGAGGTTGCCAGCTTAAGGGATTTGGCCATTTTGTCTCGAGTCCTCCGACGGCACAATTTAGATATACTGGTCGTAGACAAAGAGCAGATAAACGTACATTTTTACGTAATTTTGCCTGTTTCGTGTGAACGTGGAATGAAATAAAAATGAACACTCACTCGAATGAACATTTACCCGAGTGAAACATCTGATATCAGTCGTATTTACTTTGCTAATAAACTCCAGTGTGTCAGTGCGGCCATTATATGGTAGTGTCAATTCCATCTGCCTAGCTTTTTCCCAACTATTTTGGGATCGGATGCAGCTCAATACCAGTCTTTAACACGAAGCGACTGCCTATCTGACCTCCACAAACCAGTTACTGGGTAATACGATACCCCTTGCTAAGAATGGTTGTCAGACGTCAAAGTTGGGGGTGGAAAAGTGCGATTTTGATCGACGAGAATTTTCTGTGTGGGGTGGACCTCGGTTGCAGTTTTTTGGATGTGTTCTTAAAATTGTTGCTAAGGTCTATTTCAGTAGATACTTATTGGTCAATTGTGTTGATTGTTCAACACTGTTGGCAATTATTTTCCCTTGTGGTCTTAAATCTTTTTTTAGTTAGTCGGTTTATGCAGAGATGTATTTTTTTTTTGTCATCGTGATCTGTTTTAAAGCTACGTCATTAATAAGACATTTTTTGTGAATACCTACTTCTTCCTCCCCTCTTGCGTAAAACCTCATTATTAATTATCGCCCTTATTCCTCCTCATTATTAAAATGAAGACAAAACTTGAAACGAACAAAAAAGACTCGGAGTTCTTTTCATTTTCCCTAAACTTTTTCGGTATTAGTTACCCCAAGATCCCTCTTGCCTTGAAAATTTCAGGGTGCATAAAATGCTACATTATACTCTTGGGACCAAACTCAAATTGTGGTGAGAGAAAATGAGGCCAAGTGTTTATTTCGGTGATGAAATTGCATACTTAATGCTGCACATTACTTTTTTTTATTACATTCGTTTTACTGGCTGTAATGTTTACGAATTCATCCCGGGATCCTATATCAAACAGGCTGGTAACGGTAAAAAGTAACACTCCATATTTAACCGAGTACATTTGCGAATTAAATGTAAAGTGTCTGACTTAGCCCAGGTTCGCACGGAGGTATTTATAATATCGCGGCGATTTTTTTCGTACACTGGATTTTCAACTCTCTTTATTGAGCCGACCAATAAGAATCCAACAGAGCGCATCCAGCGCCTATCCCAGCGCGTTAAGGAAACACACTGTTGGATATTCAAGTTTCAACGCTAAGCAGAGCGTCGAAAATCCAATAGGCGAAAAAAACTCGCCGCGATAATAAATACGCCAGTGCGAACGGGCTTATAACAACAAAAATTCAGTTACGTTTTACCCACGAACCGCACGCAAAGTCTAAGAAAAGTATATACATATACACATGCCTCCTTCCCATGGGGTAAGACAGAAACCATAGAACGCTACCTGCTACGTTCCTTACATACGCATTTTGCCATATATAAGAAAAATACTTGAATAAATAATAGGTATCTACGAAGGTCTTCAGAGTTTTAGATAAGAAATGAAATGACCAAGACCTTTTCTTCCTAGAGGTATCGTAAAAATCGGCTAAAGGGTAATGACAGCCGTCTTTTATTTATATTCAGTTCCGAGTGTCCCTAGTGCATTCAATCTCGAGGAAGTTACAATCCTATAATCAATAATAGAATCTGACCTCTATTTACAATCGAAGTATTTTTTTTTAAATCCTGATACCGTGATCCGTATTTTTTTTATCCATTTTCTTTATCAACTTAAAGGGCACTTACTTTTAAAGGGCGGTGATAGCCTACTGCCAAGTCATAGGTCTCGAGTTCGAACCCAAAGCACGCACCTCTGACTTTTCAGATTCATGTGCGTATTGTATAATTATCACTTGCATCAAAAACGGTGAAGGAAAACATTGTGAGGAAAACGGCATATCTGAGAGATATTTCTCGACCGTATGTGAAGCCAAGTCAGAGGCCCATGGGCGGCTTGAAAATTCTGACACCAGTTTAGTCACTAACCACGCGAAAAGAAGATCAACTAACTCCATTATAAAACAGACTACGTCATCTACTCCTACTCTAAAGTACACACAATACAAGAGAGACTACTTGTACAGTACTATCAGAATAATTCAAGCCGAGCAAGATACATTTGCATTTATGTATACTGAATATAATTCAGCCAAATATACCCGTCAATGTGCTTGTGAACGACAAACTAAGCGAATATAAACTACAGGAACATGCAATATGCCTTAAGGCTTAGGGCGATCATAGACGTACAACTAACAGATGTTGACGACAGCCAAGTTGCTGTCACTTGTATATGTATATGTTAGTCCGTTGCAGTTGTTGATCATAATAGGTTGATATCTGTTATCGTCTTTATCTATTTTTATATATAAAAATAATACCAGTCACCAGTCTTACCAAAGGGTATCGTATTACCCAGTTACTGGGTTGTGGAGGTCAGATAGGCAGTCGCTCCATGTAAATTATTGGTATTCAGATGCATCCGGTTAGACTGGAAGCCGACCCCAGCATAATTGGGAAGAGGCTAGGCAGATTGATTGATATATAAAAATAATAAAGCTGAATAGTTTACTTTTTTGTTTGTCTGAACGCGCTAATCTCTGGAACTACCAGTCGGATTGTTTTTTTTTTTGCATTTGATAGCTCAATTCTTGAGGAAGGCTATTTAACATCACGCTAGGACCTTAGGACCCGAGCAAAGAGAAATAAAAGTCAGAAAGCACGCTAAGCGAAAACGAAGTAATAGCGCGGGCGGGCGATGCGATGCGATGGAGTAGTGGAAGCTAGTTGCGAATAATATGACAGACTGTATTCCTTTTCTATAGTTGACTCTATTGACTGTACGATTGTATAGTATAGTCTGTAAAGGCATAAACGCTTTTACGTTAGTCGATGTCACTAGGGCTAACAAATATAGTACTACTGTAATATTTGTGCGTCAGGTGACTCCAAAATGACGCCCCGGGCGTCGGGAGTCGAGAGCCGACTTCCGGCCACCGTAGGCGCGGGCTTGCGGACGGTGAGCAGTGGGCAGCTCGCCGTCCGATAAGGACCAGGCCCGTGTCGACGGCGCGTTGTGTTCCACGCGCGCCTCAAAGAGATGTCAGCACCAACCGACGGGGTCGAAAGACCAATGCCTGCTGGGGTTGCGGGTTTGTCCGAAAGGGATATCGCGGCCCCGGCACACAGGCAACGGAAGGAACACGGGTGGGTTTTAGTCAGTAAAAGTCTGACACACCCTCTCGCTCTGCCCAGAGCGGGAGAAGTCATTTGATGACTTCCCATCCTGAAAAAAAAATGAAAAAAAAAAAAGGTGACTCCAAAATAAGATTCAGACATTTCGAGTATCCAATTGAAGTTATTTCCACTTAAACGAACATAAACTTTATACAAGTGTAAATAACGTTGATTTGATACTGACTAGTACTGTTGAACATATCACAAAAAAATATGAATTTGTAGCGCAAACTGAACCTTATGCATAGGCATTTTTTCTTAAAACTCATGTTTGTTTACATATTTGGCAAACAAAATTGCGAACGCAGATTACTACGTATAGCTGCATAGAAATTGAATAATTCAACTTTTAAGAACAAATTATAACCTAACATCACGCTTTATTTCCCCGAAGGGTTAGGCAGAGGTGTACCGGTAGTACACCCACATTTCGCCAGTTATGTTTAAGTCCCATGTAATAGGAGCCGAGCCTATTGCCATCAACCGGGCACAAATTCAAACTCCGGGCCGCTACTGTGAACGAATTACTTGCATGATTTATCAACTACACGACTTTTTCCATGTGTCGACAGCTTAAATCTGCAATAATTTACTGTCACACGGAATCACCGGTGGTCTGCATAAAGCCTTACCCGTAGTTTAGCTAACCGTAACTTAACTGTATCTCAAAGATTAACGATATTTCAAGGGGCTGCGGACCCGGGTGGTAACCGAGGTTTGATCCCCTCGAAAATTTGTTAGAATGAGGATTAGATCATTCAATTAACGTTGAATTTTAGATGAATGGATCCAGTTACGGTATGTGAAGTTGTTATTTATTTAAAGCTTTTATGGATAGGATCTTTTAAGATAAATTAAATTAAATTGTTTATTCTGTAAATAAGATATTGTTAATCATTTTTACACGTCAGATTAAAAAAATATTAAAATTAGCTATTATGAGTTCGGCGTTTCCTATCTGACTACTCTGAGAAGAAAGGCCGAAACAAATTCGGAGGTCACAGTCTCTTTTAAAGTCCAGACATAATCTTGGTCAGGCCATATGAGGACCATGTAAGTGTAAGTATCTGCTTTCGTGCTCAAGTAACTTTAGCATTTTATTTTACCCATCTAGTAGTCTCTGATATTAACATTTTGAAAATACGTTTGCTCAAATATTCAAACATAAAAATATTGCTGCGTAACTCACTTTGTACCGTGTAGGAATCGAGCCAGTGACCCATAAACCAAAACCCAAACCCTCTGGCTCTATCCCAATCCAGAAGCTACAATATTATGAACACAAACATTACGTAATTACTAATTAACTTGAAGTTATCTTTTTTAAAACTTCAGCCTCATCGCGTAACGCTGCACTTTCTAGTCGATACAAAAATAAACCAATTACGAAGCTGCAAAACATTTGCTAATAAGAGCTGCGTTCGACTGATCAATTAGTTGATTTGAATTTCTTTATTTTTGCATAAAATATGGTACAATAGGTCTTAACTTAAATATAAGAAGTTCCACATATCTTGCTTACTTACTATTTCAGCTTGCAAAAAATACCTTATAATAAAATTATATACACTTCACTTGTTACTATTGAGATCATGAAGTAAAAATAAAAATAAAATTTAAAATCCTTAAAACTACGTTTTTTAAAAAAAATTACTAGTGACATTATATTTCGAGCTTTGCTTATAATTTAAAAACTCACTTATTGTATAGAACGCATTGATAAAGAGCCATTTCTTAAGTTTATTTTTAAAGTAGTTTAGTGGTAGCTCTCTGATCTGTTTGGGTATTTGGTTATAGATTGATGAGTTATTAAGGGTGAGCACACAGTGATTAGCCTGTCCAAGTGTGCAATAATTAGACTTTTAATTTTGATTAAGAGTGTTCGTGGAGTTTCTTGCTTATTTTTCTACATAGGAACCTACTACGCTTTGGAATTGGCGGTGGCGATGGTTTACCTTCATCTTTCTGACTGACCGACTCCAATACAATTCAAAACTTGCCTTTATGGTTTAATGCTTTGAGTTTGCTTTTAGGTCCTTTTTCAATAAACTATCTAACTCTGTTTCCCTTCTACTCCTTTTCTTGTTTAGCATCAATCTTGTCCAGGTTTTTCTGAGCAGTTAATTGAAGTCATCCACCCATCCATCACTCTGCATCAATTTGACTGTACATCCGTCTAGATCCATCTTGCCAACGGTCTTCGTATGCTCCTGTGTGCCTTGCGAGGCATAATTAAATGAGGCATCTACTTCGCCTTACTACAAATTTTCCTTTGTATTTTGTTCGTAGTGAAACGCATCTTATAGACTAGCTTTTTGTAATGGACTGCACTAACCATGCAGGATAACCTCGTGAGGAAACTCCACGTTTCCTTACGAGGTTATCCTGCATAGTCTGAAGTCTCAAATACGCAGTAAACAAATGTGGGATCAAATTATCAATTGCTCATTGCTCATTCTCTCTGAAGAAAAGCCGTATTTTGTAAAGTCAGGAATCGTTTAGCTAATTGACAAACTTAAATTGTCCGTACATTCAAATCACATGAAATATGTATGAAATGGCTATGATAATTGTTAAATCTATGCGTAAGGTGTTAATTTGTTTAACGATTACTTTCCCTGGCGTACCTTTCCATTAACAATAAAAGGTACAGGCTGGCATTATTAAAATGCTATTCCCCGATCCAAATGATGAACTTTTGATTTATTGATTGCATTTGGTATCTCAACATTCAAACTTCGAACAAACACTCTAATTAGTTTTGTGAGTTGGCAATCAAGAGTACCTCTGATCAATTAGCAGATGAGTTCCAAATGAGCTTCGTCTGTTTTACCCACTCTAATTATCCTACGTCAGGAAGAGATGTTACAGCCTTTCCACGGACAGCTAAAGTTATAGGTACTAGGAGGGTGACGTAGCACTTATCTCATTAAGTAGGTTATTAGGTTCTATATTAAGTATTTTAATTGGTAGGGGAGCCCAGAGGGTTTTTCAGGAAGCATATTTAGTAAGAAAAGCGAATTGATAGCTGAGTAGGTAGGCGTGTGATGAGAGAACGCCGAAAATGTATTTGAAAAATTTCAAAGCTAGGCGCAGCGGACCGTTTTCAGATTTTTTAATGATAAGAAAATAACGCGATGAAGCTAAACCACACACACACACACATACACACACACACATAGCTAACTTAGTAATAAGAGCCACACGGGTCGACGCTTGCCGGGGTTGGTCTGTGGATGTGTGACCATCTTTACATACCGAGACTCGTCCGTGCCCCGGAAAGCACGTTAAGCCGTTGGTCCCGGCTGTCATTCGTCTTTGACAGTCGTTACGGGTCGTCCACCAACGAGTTTTACCAAAAGGTATCGTATTACCCGGTTACTGGTTTGTTGAGATCAGATAGGCAGTCGCTCCATATACAATACTGGTATTCAGCTGCATCCGGTAAGTCTGGACGCCGACCCCAATATAGTTGGGAAAAGGCTAGGCAGATTGATTAAAGAAAATAATGGGATGTACAGCGCCGTTGATTTTTATCTCACCGTACCGTACTCACTTAAAACTTAACTTAAATTAAACAGGCAAATCTGACGAGGATATCATGGGCTTTCACAAAATCGGACGACTCCGAAAAAAATAATTTTGAAATCTTTTCAGTTTTTAAATAAGTTCACAAACGAATAAGATACGTGGAAGAATTCACTGATAGATAATTCATTTAATTCACATTCAAATGCACATTATTTTTAATACGTAGTCATTTCACCTCAGTACAATTTTTAAGGTAGCCAGGTAAGGTAAGTATTTTTCAGTGCATAGTACTGCACTGAAAAATAAAATACTCCTCAAAATAAGGACGCCACAAAGCGTAACTCTTGAGTCTACATAAAAAGGTATGTAAAAGGTAAAGTAAGTTTTACGGCTCGTTTAACTGTGTAAAAGGGATGCACGATGCAGTGTGGCGAGCGACGGCCAGTAATTAAAGTAATGGCTGCGAGTAGGGTTGCCAGCTGTCAGAATCCTGGCTAGGCGAGGGCAGTACTTGGATTTAGTCTCTTATTGCCCTATGTCAGACTACTAACATACTAATACTTTACACTATACTCACTGTTTACTTACTTTTTTTTTACTTCGATGGTCCTAGTTTATCATATGCGACTTTGAATAACAGTTTTGTTAGCTATATGTAAGCGGGCACGCCCTTTATGTTTGGAGGCTTTTATTCCGGTATTAAGTACTGTTTATGTTTTTATTTTCGCTTGAGTATAGATTTCGATTGTTTAGTTGATATATTGGCGTGTGCTAGCTGTCATTATGGCAAATAAATTTATTTACTGTTTTGAGTTGAGTAATGTAAATTATTTTGCATACTATTGAATAGAATCAAGTTGTTTTTTTTTTCTAACTGACCAGACAGCAGTGCTGCTGGGGAGTTTGTTGCTCCACTTCTTCTTCCCAGGTAAAGCACTAGGAAGTGGTGGGCGTTTTGGGGGACTGTCTTATGTAATTTTGACGTTCGTTCGAAAAGTGCGGATTCTCAGCTTAGTTTCAATAAATGACTTTTGAACTTGAATTTGTTTAAAAACGACCAAAATTGCACTACAATCGCAAAGTGTCTCGAATTTGACGCATCATCTCATTCCAAGTGTTTCCATGATCTTTCCAGCAGAAGATTATCAAAACCATTGACACGTTAAGATAGCATCAGGGTGCGTCCTAACCAAATAACCGATGGTCGCGCGTACACGCGACCGTCACGTTTATTATCTTCGGCATATACGAAGGCGTGGGCGCGCAGACTGACGGCGTCTTCCGTAATGATTGTGTGCAATAAAATTGACTGACTGACAGACAAACGCCCTCACGTGTGACGTGAGGAATCCATGTATCGATTGATTTTGTCGCTACAAAACTAAAATATGCTGTTGTCATTTAAATGTTCATTATTTCAAAAGTGTGATAGCCCTATGCATTCACAGTCACGTTTCAATGGATGCGGTAATATCCGTATGGACTATGAAGAATTTTATCCGTTTCATTAATTAGTGATGTGTCGATGTGCAGTGGGATTATTGACGACTGATTAAGGCCAGCTAGTCGGTAGAGAGGGTACTTTGTGCATATTTTTATACACATACCTAACTATGTTGAGGTCGGAAGGTTGGAAGCCGACCACTACCTAGTCAAATCAGCAAGCAGCAAGCATCCAGCTGTACAGGGTCATATTATATTAGCTAGCGAAACTACGCAGATGTAATGGGTATTGATATTTAATGACGATAAAACATTTTCACTATCTAAATTTATTTATTTATTTATAAGTTCAAGCACAGAAATGTACAGAGCCGGACTAATGCCATAGGCAAAATAACCCTGTCAATCAATCTGCCTAGCTTTTTCCCAACTATGTTGGGTTCAGCTTCCAGTTTAACCGGATGCAGCTGAATACCAGTATTTTATATGGAGCGACTACCTATCCGACCTCCACAACCCAGGTACTTACTGGGTAACACGATACTCCTTTTGGGCATCTGACTGGTTGCGACTGTCAAAGATCTACAAATGACAACCGGAACCAACGGCTTAACGTGCTTTCCGAGGTACGGAGGGGTCTCAATATATAAAGGATGGTCAGCCATCCACGATCCGACCGCGACTAGCTGTTATTATTTAGCCACAAACCCAACCGATAGGCACCACAGAGATAGGCAGATTCGTAGGTATATGAAGGTTAGTTAGTTGGCCAGTTAAGCTACCGTTTCTTTCCCAATTGAATCCTACGCAGATCGTGGCGATCATAGTTAATGACATAGAGTGCATTAAGTCAGTCTTAAAAGTATGTATGTGTTTACTATGAATCTTCGTAATTGTTAAATTATAAATGATTTTATTTCTTTAAGTAGGTTTGTACAAACATTTTTACACGTCATCAGTCATATTTTAAAAACAAGGAGAGGTCTGCGTTTCCTATCTGACTACTCTGAGAAGAAAGGCTGAAACTAACTCAGAGGTCAGCCAGGCATGTCGCGGGAAAGTCCGAAAGGGATACCGTGGCCCCTGGCAACGTACAGGCAACTGAAGGAACTCGGGTGGGTTTTAGTCAGTAAGAGTCTGACACGCCCTCCCGCTCCGCCCAGAGCGGGAGAACTTATTTGATAAATTCCCACACAAAAAAAAAAAGGCATAATCTTGGTCACACCATGAGAAGACCATGTAGATTGGAATCTGAAATGGTCTTTTGAGGAAAGACCCACACAGATTGAGTGAACCCGTCCAGTCAGTGCACGCATTTGTCAGTAATCGTGCAGCTCAATTCAGAACTTAAGGAGCTCAACGATTCGTGGAACAATACCATAGAAAGGACATTTGGGTAGGCCGCATAAATTACTCAAACTGCCAGACCATGATTAAAAATAAGAAAAAATAACGACCGTATCGTGGATATAATAAAGTTGTAGAACGTGGTGTTTTCAGATTGTATACTTTACTTGCGAACAATATTAGTTTATCAGTTCCTCTTTCCTTTAGGTAAATATAACTTTTCGAGCAACACGCGCAAAACTTCAGTATTTTTTACCTTCACAGCCCATATTTTACTAACAACATTCATAAAAGTGTTCATCAATCATCGTTTTGTGAAATGAGCAAAACTCGAAAAGGTTTCTCCCTTCTTTGTTTATGCTTAGTTGTCTGTTTCTTTCAAAGTTTCTATCAATAAACAAAACAGGGATCGTATTTTTGGCACTGTTGTTAAAAGGGAAAATACTACCACCTTACTAAGACAAACAGTATTTCTTCATTGCTTTTTGGAGTGCTTTGGTGCCCGTGAACATGCAGATTTAATATTTTACTGCAGGTCTTGGTATATACCTTTGATCAAATGTTCTGCTGGTTTGTCATCTAGATATAGGTACATAATTATGAGAACCACACTGTACGGCGCGCATTTAAAAAAAAAGTGCTCTTTACCCAATCAGCTTGTGATAAAAAATCATACTTTACACTATTAAGGATTAGTTTCAAGCTTTCATATAAATTGATATAACAGGGTTTTATTAACTACATTTCTGCATGTTTTGTTTCCCCTAAACCTTGGGTTCATTATTGTAAGGTTTAAAAGCTGAGAATATTATTTAATCACGTTTTTGAGCGTCGTCTGCTTGCGCAAGAAAATTTCATAGCTGTGTTATAATTACATTTTAAGATTCTTCTGCACGTATGAGGACTTTAACAAAAATGTCGCATATAGCTCCAAAGCCTACAAACTCATTATATCTAGAATATCCAGGCTGCTAGTTTGCAAGCCAGTCCATTTTTCCATTTTAGCCAGTTTCCGCGGCCGTCTCTAACGACCACTGAGCACGCTCTACTCGTACAACGTTCCACTGCGTTACCCTTATTGCAGCACTTGGTCTGTTTTTTAAACTAAATGGACCGGTATTAAGAAACATCGTGTTTTTGTTAGGCGGACCATTATGTAGTGCATTTTCTGAGGTGAAAATGTGGGGCTGTTATCTCTCTTTTTTTATACAAATTCTAGAATTAGAACATAACAGTTTTTAAAGATAAAGATAAATTTAATTGTTAAAACATGTTTAACATGATGCACGCTTAAGCACATGAAGGTGAAAACATAATTTTACCGGACGAACATGTTTTGCCCCACTCGGTGTACAAAATGTTTATATATTATTAATTAAATTGGTAATTATAATTAATGATTAATTACACTTTCATATACAATGTCGCCCATGGGCATGTGACCGCCCGTATTTTTTTGAATATTCATGACAAATTATCGATGATAAACTTAAAAAGGGGGGTCTATCTTTAATTGTTTTTTTTTTCATTTTTTCTTATTTTTTTTTTCAGTATCCCGCTATAATTTTATGTATAATTAACATAATTTCACTTATGTTTTTTAAAATAAATACTGTTTTTTTGGAAAAAAAAATCTTCACCTCCGTTTTTTTTCATAGTCGACAAATTTTACTAAATTTTTTTAGTTAATCCGATAAAATAACTCGTAAGCTATTAGAAATAATAAACAGAATACAAATCGAGCCAATAACATAGAAGATATGGCAAACGCTACTAAAAACATAAAAAATTGAATAACATGAAAAATATTAAAGATAGACCCCCCTTTTAAAGTTAATTTTCTATAATTTTTCATGAATATTCAGAAAAATACGGGCGGTCACATGCCCATGGGCGACATTGTATAAAGTCAGTGTTTTATTTCAAGCAACAATTACTGTATGGCTTCCAATCAGTAGAATTGCCAACACAAATGATTGATAATTGCATATACTTGGCGACACGGTTGGCGCAGTGGCTGAGCGATCGACTGCTGCGCAACGTGTCGCGGGTTCGATCCCGCACGGAACAAATATTTGTATGATCTGCAAGTAGTTGTTCCGGGTCTGGGTGTTAGTGTATGTGAGTTTCTATGTTTGTAAACGCACCCACGATACAGGAAGAAATTCTTAGTGTAGGGCAACGTTTAAAAAAAAAAAAAACCGTGACAAAATTGAACGTATGTAATACTTATATATTTGCAAAGTATAATAGGTACGTATCTCTATCGTGGAAAAAGCAGAAGAGCGCTTTTTTCGCATTTTTATTTTGATGCAAGAAACCCGGGTGAAGGTTAAAGGTTATTGTATAATTTACAGACATAAACTAACGATGTCATGAATCTGTTGAAAGAACGTTCCTTCGATACGTTTTCCAGGTATTTCAGCATTTAAAACAACTTTCTCTTTACACCTCTGAACAAACACATATCTAATTACAATAACTGAACGCTTCGGTCCCCGTGAAGTAAGAATGGCAGTCGGTACGAAGTTAAAATAACGACATAGAGCTCGTTATCTCATGTTTTGTATCGTTATTGTTAAAACTTTGTAACGTTTGCGTCTACTTTTCATTTAAAGTTAGGAACAACTTGTTACTTTCGAAGTTCATGTGTTGTTATAATAATAATATCGTTTATAATGGTCTCGATACAAGGCAAAGAATTCTTAATAGAGGAAAAGAAGATACTTTGGTCACCAAACTTTCTTAAAGTTATTGAAAGATTTTCAGTAATTTTATATCTTCCTAGCTATGTGAAACTCTGAACGAGTATGATAATATCTATATCTATATATAAAAAAATCAATTGCTGTTCGTTGGTCTCGCTAAAACTCGAGAACGGCTGAAAATCAATTGTTGTTCGTTTGTCTCGCTAAAACTCGACAACGGCTAAGCCGATTTAGCTGATTTTGGTTTTGACATGTTTGTCATAGTCCTGGGAAGGTTTAAACGGAAAATTAGGGTAGGTAGGGCAGGTAGGGCCGGTAGGGCAGGTAGCGTATAGTGCTACCCGCTGCGAAGTCGGGGCGGGTAAAGCTAGTTACATATATAAACATACAGTACAATATACTAGCAATACAGTGACGGCCCTTAAGGGAATGCGTTCCTGACACCTGTCAGTTGGGCAATTTCTAGTAATAAAGATCAAATTCGCAAAACACATACCTACTCTTTACCATGAAACTGACAGGTGTCAAGAATGTATTCTCTCAACGGCCGAACTGTACAATAGTGACATATCTTGCAGACCCCTGTCGTATGAATATTATGCGTTGTTACAACACTTATATTCCCCTTTCGATAGACAATCCGATACCCCAGTGACCCTAGTCATTGGATAGGCAACTGCCTCATTATTTTACTGGTCACATGGAGAAATTACTTACCATCTGAAAGGCCATACCAGTTTCAAATGACCAGCTAACCTTTCGCTGACTGATAGCCTCTTGACACGTGTAACACCACAGTGCCAAAAAAAGAGAATCTATTGCCGTCCTCAGTTACACCATACTTTAGAATTTGAGATACTTGAAACTCCGTCAGGAAGCGGTGAATACGTGCCAAAAATATTTGGACATGGTTCTGTATACAAAACTTCGAACAATAATAAAGTATTTGCAAGAATTGTAAAGCGCATCTATTTTTCTGCTGGTAATAGGGTTGGCGACCGTACTCTAAAATAGACTATTGTACTCTTATTCTTGTAGGTGTACTTTATTCTATACTATTAGACGAGCAATATTTGTATATATATATTTGTAATCACGTTCTCGAAAACGGCTTTAACGATTTCGATTAAAGTTGCAATATAGGGGTTTACGGGGGCAAAAAATCGATCTAGCTAGGTCTCATTTCTGGGAAAATTCGTTTTTTCCGCATTTTCACCCGAGCAGAGCTCGGTCGCCTAAGTTTAGAACAAGAAAAATTACACCTTAGAATAATGACATGGCAGCATGGAATTAGTAAGTACCGACTATCATGGCAGCATGGAATTAGTATGAACTTTTCTATACTATTAAATGAGCATTTTATATTTTTACTAGAGCACAGCTCGGTCGCCCAGGTAGAGTACGCTAAAGTACAATTTTTTCATAAACTGACTATTTGGCATAATGTACACTGATGCCAGCCAAAAGTCCTTTTTGTGTTGTGGGCACACAGCATAAAAAGGACTTTCTATTTACTGAACTTAATAAACTGGTACCCGAAGCCATAAAACTCAGGCTTTTCTGAACGCAGCCACAATCAGTCAAGTCAAAATATAATGTCAATGTGACAAGCTGTCTGTTGGAAATAGGTATCAGATCTCGTATACACTGTTATTTTTTTTTAATGCTGTACCTACTCCCAGTTCTCGCTACTTCAGCATTTACCAACAGAGTCTTTTCGGTCATGAATGTGAAATGGCGCGAAAAGAGGAACAGGGCTTCAGTAAAATTGATTAAAAATGAGCTCCTGATCTATATTAACTTAGAATTAGGATGTTTGAACTTTTGAAGTCTTACAATTCTTTTAAAAACAATACAAATTTGTTATGTACCGCAAAAAAGCAAAAAAAACATTGTACTCTTTTTTATTAACCTGTACTCTTTATTTACTCTCCCTGAAATCAGATATAACTCTACTTCTTCTAGAAAAAGTTGGCAACCCTAGCTGGTAGTGATCATGATAGTAGTTTACAATCATTGGTCCTACGAATAACCTAGTCGAGTTAATGGTGGTTTGTAGAGATGGGATTTAACAGCATAATTCTGTTAACAGGTAACTTATTCCTAGGCTCTGAAATTACCTGTTACTTTTAACAGGGAAATTTCCTTCTTAGGGAACTGATTAGAAAGCATAATTCATATATACTTCGTAATATTTAAGACAGATAAGTAATTAGTTAACTAACTTTTAATGCAGTAGGAAAAGAATTGCTAATTCTTTGTTGCATACTTACATCCATTTAACGTCACTATCGCTACTGAGCGACCTTCCCAAGTAAATACCGAGGAATTCCCAGTCATCGACAAAATAACTGATAAATGAACGATGAACGAACAAATGTCAGGGTATGTTAAACGGTGAAATGGTAACAGATAACTGTGAATTCAGTTCCTAGGTTATCTAAGCTGCAGTTACTAGGTATTTGTTAACAGGTAATTAATTCCTACCACATCTCTAGTGGTTTGTACCAATCTATCACACTTAGTTTTATTGCTGTTTGATAAAATATTGGGAGCGAGTGTGTGGCAGTTGAAACAATCCATTCGGGGTCAGTTGAAACATTTTCTGAATTTTCTTAAGTTACGAGTGTATATGAAACAAAATTATTAACTATATTGTTTAGCCAGATAGTCCCGCGTCTCGTGGCTAAGTAATAATAGCCGCACGGGTCGATCCATCAGGTTAAACTACGCTTGCCGGGGTTGGTCCGTGGATGGGTTACCATCTTTACATACCGAGATTCCTCCGTGCCTCGGACAGCACGTTAAGCCGGTGGTCCCGGCTGTCATTCATGGATCGTTGACAGCCGTTACGGGTTATCAGAAGCCCGAAAGTCTGACAACCAGTCCTACCAAGGGTTATTTTGTTACCCAGTAACTGGGTTGTAGAGGTCAGATGCATCCGGTTACACTGGAAGCCGACCCCGACAAAGTTGGGAAAAGGCTAGGCAGATTGATTGATAGTCCCGCTACAATTAAAACTCATTACCAAACAGATAGGATATAAAATGAAAGGCACAGGAACAATTTCCTCATAAACGTTTCAATTGACCCCAGTGTCAAATTTTGTAATAATAACAAAAACTACGCAAACAGATGTGGTCTCTAATCCACAGTCCTGGACCACATATTTTACGTGACACGTTGTTGCCAAATAAATTAGATCTTAATGTATTATTACGTCCCTATATATCACGACTTGAATCCTATACGTCTTGGAGCCGTTTGCCTTGAAGTCTACCCCGGAACTCAAACGTGAATGATTTAGGTATTTGTTTGTGGGACGATTGTGAATAAATCTTTTCTTGTTGAACTCTCCAAGTTTTTGCGAATTTTCTGCGTGTTTATTAAAACATATTGAGTCAGGTAAATTATTTATTTATAAGCCATACGCCCGATGGGATTTCACAGCGGAAAAAATGACGTACTTCCATACAAACTTGCATTCCATATTAAACCCCTTTAAGGAATGGGTTTCCAAAAATTCTTCCTTAGTGCTCATTTTCATTACATGGAACTCTTGAGCAAAATTTTATACTTCTTAGACCCATCTGTTTAGACCATTCGTTATCTGTTCATGCATCATCACCATCATTTCAGCCGAAAGACGTCCACTGCTGGACATAGGCCTCCCCCAAACGGGGGGTTTGCCATAATCGCCACGCTTGGCCGGCGGGTTGACGATCGCAGTATGATGTTAAAATGCATAGAGAACGTTGCTGCCCATTCTCTAGTGAGTCCCTTAGTCGCCTTCTACGACACACACGGGAAGAAATGGGATGGTAGTATTCTTTACGTCCGGCACTACAAGGAACATAAACGGACATATCTGTCAGTAAATGAATGAATTTGAGATTTTTATTCTTCTTCTTCTTTTCGTGTGGTTAGTGACTAACCTGGTGTCAAAGTTTTATAGCCGCCGATTGGCCTCTGACTTGGCTTCACATGTCGTCGAAAAATGTCTCTCAAGCATGCCGGTTTCCTCACGATGTTTTCCTTCACCGTTTTTTAAGCAAATGATAATTATACAATATGCACGTGAATCCGAAAAGTTAGAGGTGAGATTTTTATTAAGTAGAAGATTATCATATCCTCCTATACCTACAGGTTAACTATGAAAAGATATACAATCTTGCAGGGGTTGAAACCCCCTCGACCCCTCACGATTATAAAAAACTTTTATTTTCCGCCTTATTAGTCGTTGGACTTATTCGCGAAATGCCTCATTCTGAAAATGCCCTATTCGTGAAATAACCTATTCTACTTTGGACTCATTCGCAGAAATACTTATTCTTAAAAAGACCTATTCTCGATATGCCCAATTTTTTTCTAAGTGTTCGTTAATGAAACTATGAATGTACCTTGTTTATTAAATCAGTAATTCAGAAAAGTAAAATAATTCATATATAAATAAAGTTATATAAAAAACAAAAAATAAATTAAGGTACTGTATGAAGTGTCATGGTCAGACCACTTTCCGTTACAAATAACATGTAATCTTAAGAGTATACCAAATATACAGAGTATACCAAAGAGTTTCCTGTTCTTATACTTGTAAAATTTAATAATAAATAACTGCAATGACTTGATTTTTCAACAAGTAGCTAAATTGATTATATACCATTATAAACATATGTTATAATTAATGCATTATATTACTATAATTGATTATATGGAATCAATAATATATCAATTGAATATAATCAATTTCTCTTGTGTTGCGGCCCGCCTAATCAAAATCCAAGTATTCTTGGTCCTTGATCATTTATTTTTAATTTAAATGTATTGACCTCGAAATTGACAAATTTATAATCCCATTTTATTAAACTTGACATTTTGTGTTGTATTGCCTACTTCAATTTTGTAAAAAAAAAAACGATTTTCACCTTACATGGTACACTTGTATTCATTTGATTGAATTTGTTAATAATATTTATATTAAGTAAACTGTTTGTATTTTTATTAGTTAAGGTAGTTAGTATAAGGATCATTTTAACCTTAACATCTGTAACTTGTACCTACTTTCTGTGCAAATAAAGAACTATTCTATTCTATTCTATTCTTGATTTCAAAAAGGTTGAAGCCCCTGCCCTAGGACGACATAAAAGTGATCTGTTTGCTGATGTTCTTCAGAAAGGTCAGGTGCGTAGTACTCGCAACCGGCGTGCGTGTATGACCAGATATATGGACGTAAACGAGGCAAAAGGAATATGTAAGGATCTAGCAAGTGGCGTCCTGTAGTTACTGCCTACCCGCGTGGGAAAAGGCTTACTTGCTTATGTATGTGTAATTATTTTAGAATTTGTAACTGGCTATAAATTATTTTACCTGTAAAATTACCGGAGTAACGCTGCTTTAGATTTTGACACACTTAGAAAAATCGCAGGCCAAATGTACAACATGTTCTGAATCTCATAATATATGTTTACTCTGATGTATTTGTGCTAAAATTAGGTAATTGAAAACTCAGGTTATTCAACAAAGCCTGATGATGGTACATAATAATAAAAATCGGGTTGGGTTTAGAAACGTGCCGCCTCGCTAGAAAGAATGTGATGTTATTTCGGGGTTCTAGAGGTTCTCCGATTTTTTTTTGCCGGAGGCGAAATTTCTTGTTTAATAAAAGGTATTTCAAAGACAAGGTCAAAGACCCCGCCACCCCTTTCGTGGTAATTTTTTTCAAACCACAGAGAAATAGGAGCCCTGTTAGTTGGGGCTCCGTCGACTACGTCTTACTTGAAAAAAAAAATATTTACCATGTAACGTTAAGTATGTATTACCTTGATCAATGCTAACCTAACATTAGCAAAATGATACTGCTGATTTACATAGTGTGTCTCAACAATTGTCAGCAAAACATGTAAAAAGTAGCGAATATTTTGTCACGGATGTCCCGAAGATTTATATAAATGTCTATTACCTACTCTAAATGAACAGGAGGAAAACATTAGGAGATTCCGCGGTATTGCTAATTTTCCTACAGTAATTGGGCCAATGGCCATAAATGTACTCATATAAGAGTAAAGAACGTAAATGCTGATGGGTGTCAGTAATATATTGATAGAAACGGATTTTCTTCAATTAATGTACAGGTCGTTAAAAAAAAAATATTTTAAGTTGTGATTGTCTCACTCAATGTTATGGACCATTTAGTTTGCGGGTAAGTAAAAAAATAAGTCCTTCCAAGAATAGGTCATTACACGAATAAGGTATTTTACGAATGAGTCTTTTGCAGAATGAGGTATTATGAGACCAAATCCTTTGAAGAATAGGCCATTTCGAGAACAGGTCCTTTTTTCGCCGTAAGCCATTTTCCGAATAGGTCCTATATCTACTAAACCTATTTTCCGATGATTTATGAAATAGCGAAAAAAAATCTGTTTGATACTTTCATGTTTCTTTGTATTTGTAATTGTCCGCGTTGTTCAGTAAAAAAATTGGTGTTTACCTATTTCACAACACAAACGGGCCCCTAAAATGTGAAGTATCCGAAAACGAGTTTGATAAATGATCGCGAAACGTTCGCTAGAAGTGTACCTATACGGAACCTTTCAGTGTTATGTCGAGAGTATAAGAATGAATTAACTTGTATAGCTATTATTTTTTCTAATTTTTTACGTTGTTGAGTCATCGATAGGTTTTGCTAAAACATATTCGGAGTTACCTACAGTCGATTATTTAGGATCGTTGCCCATCTCACGGAAGATGCGTCGGGAATCGTCGGTCGCGTAACACCAGAACGGACAAGTAGTTAATAAAACATTCAACCTTACAAACTCAACTCAACCGACGATGTATATAAAATACGAGCATATCTACTTACACAAATTCTATAGTGCCAACCTTAGTGGGGCAGAATCCAGCAAGATTTTAGACTAGTGGAATCTGCCCCACCAAATCGAACTAATGGGGCAGATTCCACTGCAAAACATAGACATTCCACTTTGCCCGAGTAGTGGGGCGGCTTGGTGGGGCATAGTGGTTTTTTTTTTCTTACATAATGTTACCAAAATGTTTCTGTTATATATTTTGCTTCAATTTTTATTCACAAAACCGCTTTTTTTTTGTTTTCTTACCTTGATAAAATAAACATTTTCCAGGTTCGGTCCTGAAAAATGTTTAATTTTTTTCTATTATTTTGAAGTTCAAAGACTAACCTAATTTCCTCAGCCTACTTACTAATTTCAAAGGTATAAAGTTCAAGTTTATCCCAAGCTCGATAGATAGCGTTAGCGCCGAAATAGAAGTCGCTATGGTTTCGTTCACATTTTGCCTTTATCTCTACATAGGTACATTCCTTGTCAATTACTTCAATTCAGTATCATTAACTTTTTGACCTTAGTCAGATGCTTATTGCATACTAACTTTGATATTATACTGTTTTTGCCCGCGGCCTCGCCCTTGTGAAGATCAGAAATTATCCCACGGAATCGTACTATCGGGATTCTAATTCAAATTCAAAATATTTTATTTCACATAAACCTGCAAGAGCACTTATGAAACGTCAGAATCTAATTGCATGATTCCAATTAGTCGTTTCCTATGGAGAAGAGCCGGCCAGAAACTCCACGGTTACTTTTTTTTAAATAAATGGTTTTTACAATGTTTTCATATTACAGGGTTAATAGATATGAGAGGACAGTGTAGGCCTATCAACAAGTACCAGGTACTTAGCAAAATATATATGGTATGGATAATGAGTATATCGTGGTTTAGAAAGAAAGAAAATACGTTTATTTGCGGTAAACAAAGAAAGAACAAACAACAATACACATAAAGAACAATTTGGGAGAAAATATGCATCACATCCACGCAAAACGGTATCGCTCAGCATGCGACCCTATGCGAGACAAAGCGCGAGCGCTGGTTATTGCGACAGACAACGTTTATCCGTTCAGCCGTTAGGCGTGAAAAGGTACACGGCGTCCTCACCTTCCGCCTGACGCAGGTCCTCACCGGACACGGCTGTTTCGGGAAGTTCCTGTTCCGCATAAGGCGGGAGGAAACGCCCGGGTGTCACTACTGTGTGGATCGCCCGGAGGACACGGTGGAGCATACGGTGGAGGTCTACCCGGCTCCTCACGGTGTCCTCACGGAGGCGATCGGCGGCGGCGATCTCTCGCGTCCGGCCCTGGTTCAGGCCATGGTTCCGAGCGAGAGTGCATGGAAGGCCGTCACCTCCTTCTGCGAAGCAGTTATGTTCGCGAAGGAGGAGGCGGAGCGCGCAAGGGAGATGCAAGCTGCACGCCCTCGCGGCCCTAGTCGCCGCAGGAGACGCCCCGGGCGTCGGGAGTCGAGAGCCGACTTCCGGCCACCGTAGGCGCGGGCTTGCGGACGGTGAGCAATGGGCAGCTCGCCGTCCGATAAGGACCAGGCCCGTGTAGACGGCGCGTTGTGTTCCACGCGCGCCTCAAAGAGATGTCAGCACCAACTGACTGGGTCGAAAGACCAACGCCTGCTGGGGTTACAGGTTTGTCCGAAAGGGATATCGCGGTACACAGGCAACGGAAGGAGCATGACCTGCAAATTGCAAAAAACATAAGAATATTTAAATTTCGCGGTCTACCCTGAAGCTTTCGCCTTACTCGTAATTTTAATACTCCTCCGTGTTCAAACGACCATTTTGTTTTACAGAGAACTGTATCTACTATGTAAAATCCAAACTGTGCTTTAGCAGCTTATCGCAAATATAAAGAGAAGCGCGGTTGAGAACTTTGTTATATCAAAATGTAGTTGAAATACTAACTTTAAACTTTAACATTACTTAAGTCTAGCTGACTTTATGTGTTATTAGAAACGACATTAATAATTAGTTGTGGCTATAATCCTTAAGTAGAATAACTAGTTCGGCAGTTTGATCCAAACTTAGTTTGTGTTGAGGAAGATCTTTAGAACTGGTTAATATAAAACATTAATATTTTGAGGAACTTGAAAGGGTCAAATTAAATAAAACTAGCTGGCAAAACTTAACAGACGTTATGTCGATAAAGTAAAATGTTAATTAGGTAATATGATGGACCTTTGAGTAAAAGTGCTTTATCCTGTCACATTGAATTAATAAGTTAAGATTTTATGGTTTCCTTTCATTTAATCTTTCATGTTTGTTAAAGAGATTTGATTCTTATGATTGACCCTGTCGATTGATGCCATTAAAGTACAGGGTGTTATTTTGTCGGCTTTTTGCCGATTTGATGCGCAAGTGTGGCAAGCGAATTTTCGAAAATCTTTGAATGCAGATTTGTTTTTTTTTTTAAAGGAATGTTACCTTTGAGTAAAAATTGCTATATCCAGTATTTAGAGTACTTTTCCTCCAGGTGAGGTAAAAACCCTGTACGTGACTAGTAACGGCTGAGGGACATTTTTCGTATTTTTGTATTCTACTCTCAGTCACCATCTTTCACCTTTATTGTCACTAAGATGAGATTGTGACTACATTTTGTTCGTTTTTAATTACGGGAATTGGCCTTCTGATTCCGGGGTCAATAGCCACTATTAGTGTAATTACTTACTTACTTAAATTATTAGATTGGAAAAAAAACGCCCAAACGCGTGTCGGTCCACGCACAATGAAGGGTTCCGTAGTTGGGATGAAATTATTCCAAAAACATTGTAGTTGAAAAACAGGTTTATTTTTATTTTTATTTAATTTTTGTATAGGTACTCCAACGACTTGACTTGGACGATGTTCTCCAATACATCGTACGGTCACGGTCCATTCTCCAACTGCAAATGTAAGTTTGTAATAAAAAACACTTTTTTTTTTTATTGTTAATAAAACTACTAATTAACGATTTCGGACATTTTCCTTTACTTGTGCCGTGAGACCTTGTTTCTTGCCAAAATTCATGATTTATTTGCCAGTATCAAAATATGTCGCATAAATGGCCGGTTTTTTTTATTATGTTAACTTAGAATCTTGATTTCATTTTAGCTTCAAGGGACCGTAGACCTACGTATTTGATATAAATTTCCACTTATTTTTGTTCCTGAGAAGAAGGGTCTTGGCAGACAGACGGACGGACAACGAAGTGATCCTCTAAGGGTTCCGTTTATTCCTTTTGAGAGACTAAAAATTGTCTATGAAGTTTCAAACATCATCATCAGCCTATAGAAAGTCCAATGCTGGACAAAGGCCTTTCCACGACTTTTTACTCAATCTACGACTACTCTCATCCTACCGATACCAGCCACCCTGCGAAAATCGTCGCAACGCCTAGAAGAAAGAGAGAGAGGGTGGTAAGAGTGTCCTACTTCTCTGAGCTCAAGAAGACGGCTACCTCAACGGTCATCGATTCTACGGCTAAGCACGGGAGCTTACGCTCACGACCTCGAAAGATGCGACTTGCGACGAAACTTCTGTGACTAAATCGCGCGCGCGTCTCTTGTTTCCGTCTGTCGCTCTGCAAGTCGCGTGGCGGTGACTTGTGGACATCTCATGGGATAGTCCAAAAGACTTCCTTGATTTGTTTTCGCAATATACGTATCGCTTAAGCGTGTAGCTCGTGACCATGTGCAGGGGGTTATATGGCGGGCCCATTACCACCTCAGCTTTCTTAATATTTAACTAATCTGAAACTGTAATCTTAAAGACTCAATTTCTACAAAACCTTATTCATTTGTTATGTAATCTTATATTATTTGATTGACTATGGTTATTTCGGTTTCGTTAATCAGCATCACATCAGACGAGAAGAAAATGGTAGGTAGGTACAGGTACTCATGCAATGCTATTCGCATGGATATTTCAGGAATGCCTGACTCCTTAGTCTCGAGCCTGGATCACGAGCTCTTCACAAGACGAGCGTGCGAGCCAAACTTAATCCACGCCAGTCAATAACAACATCAAACATCGCCAATGCGCATGTAACTACGATTTTTTTATATGTTGTAGTACCCCTGAGAGTAGTATATACCCAATTTTGCAAACCCCTTTTTTTATTTTGAGGATGGGAAATCATCAAATGACTTCTCCCGCTCTGAGCAGAGTGAGAGCGTGTGTCAGACTTTTACTGACTAAAAACCACCCGTGTTCCTTCCATTGCCTGTGTGCCGGGGCCGCGATATCCCTTTCGGACAAACCCGCAACCCCAGCAGGCATTGATCTTTCGATCCCGTCGGTTGGTGCTGACATCTCTTTAAGGCGCGCGTGGAACACAACGCGCCGTCGACACGGGCCTGGTCCTTATCGGACGGTGAGCTGCCCATTGCTCACCGTCCGCAAGCCCGCGCCTACGGTGGCCAGAAGTCGGCTCCCGACTCCCGACGCCCGGGGCGTCTCCTGCGGCGACTAGGGCCGCGAGGGCATGCAGCTTGCATCTCCCTCGCGCGCTCCGCCTCCTCCTTCGCGAACATAACTGCTTCGCAGAAGGAGGTGACGGCCTCCCATGCACTCTCGCTCCGAACCATGGCCTGAACCAGGGCCGGACGCGAGAGATCGCCGCCGCCGATCGCCTACGTGAGGACGGCGGTGCTCCGCCCAAGCAACTTTGCAACCCTGAAAACCTTGTGCTTGAAAAACTGCGAAATTCTGGAACTTATTTCAGTTTCAAACACTGTGAACTTACCGTTTAATCGATGGATACCTATTACCTATCTATCGTCATTCTTTTCCTTTTTAACATTATTGCGAAACCACTCTATCATTCTTTAGAATTTATTCGAATCACGGCCAAATTTATAAAAAAAAATCTGCCGGAGTTCGTTGCAATTTGTAATCATATTTCATAGACATTGTTCGACAAAATGATTCAAGTGTAAGCGACTCCATTATCGGAACAGAAAAGAAGACGTTAACGTTTCAAACTAATTTATTTTTTAATTCGAAATCAATATGAGAAATTGGAAGTTTCTTGTCTCAATTCACAATTTACTTTGTCCTGTGTGATACTCATAAATATTTTTAAGTTATTTTTAATTTTCACTATCATTTTTTTAAGGTGAAGCAGAGCCCTAACGGAATACTTGCCGAGAAACGGTAGAAGTAACATTGGCAGACTAATAGCCAGGTTGGTGGACGCCCTACAGATGATCAGAGGAAAGACCTGGATGAAACTCGCACAGGCCAGGGAAGCATGGCACAAAAGGAAGGAGGCCTATACTAAGCAGAAGGTGGACCAATGCTGCGAATGACGATTTAATTCTTTAATTTTGGTTGTTTTCATAACTATGGAAAGGTTTAATTTTTTGTATATTTGTTATATTACACAGCGACATTAGTATGGAGAAACTATAACATAGGTCCTTTCTTTTGGTTCTAAACAGTTGAAATGAAGTATTTAAAGGTATGAAGAACAGGGTATAAAGTTCACTCATACTCTATAGAAAAGGCAGGATTCCCCGACCAGACGGGTGTCGTGCCTGGCGGGCAACTGCCTAACGATTGATCTCGGATGGTCTAGTATGTATATGACTCATCAAAGAAGTTCACTATCTAACCAGTTTCAAAACAAAATCCCGTGAACACGATGACCACATCTGTTACCAGCCCGGTTCCATAGCCGCCGAGCGCTGCAAGCAAGAACAGTCCTTACAGTGGTTAGATATGAACTTCTTCGATGGTACCTAGACATTCTATCTACTTTTTTAAAGCTTTTTAAAGGCTGCTTGTCATCATCAGTATTAATGTCATTATCATTACTACGAGTATCACAATATGAGTTCTGGAAAATGGATCGCCACTAAGGCGGAGGATCGTGGAGTACGTGCGCCAAAAGACGAGGTACACGCCGAGGGTGCAGATACTAGAATCGCACCGGAACGTCAACTTCAAGGCGTTCGTCGTGCGTTTACCGAACTGTTATCTGCCCCTCGTCATGGTAGAAGACTTTTGGCAGCAGGACGTGGTGTTCCGTCGCTTCCGCGGGCTAGTTCCTCACGAGAGTACAAATTCAACCTAGTGCAAAGTAAAGTGATACTAACACAGTCTAAGCCTTATTTATTAACACAAGTTTTTTGCTTATATTAAAATATGTATGTTTAGGTTAAGGTTTTCTATGGGCCTGTGTCGCCTGAAATAAATGGTATACCACCTTAGAAAAACAAATTTGCCATTGGACAACCTTTTGACAAATCGTCTTTTACTCTAATAATAATAAATAATACCAGCCTATTACTGCAGGGTGAAGGCCCCTTTTCATATACAGCAGGCACGAGCATTGATCACCACGCTTCCTGAAGATGGATTGGCGATTTCAGACTTATATTAACTAAGTATAAAGTCCAGGTTTCCTCACGATGTTTTTTCTTCAACGATGTTATTAATATCCACGATAAACCCAGAAAGTACATAGGAATTGAAAAAGTCTTATTAGTACTTGGTTGAACTAACCAAGACAAAAAAAAAGGTGTTTTCTGAGGTATATGAGGATGAGGATGGTACACCTTAGGTTTGCATAGCATCGCCTCACCATCTCATTCACCGAGGACGATTCCCAAGGTTTCAACACAATTCCATTCTTCCAATTTCATTCTTGTAATTTATCTTCCGTCTTCTTCACCATTGATTCTCTAAGCACTGTTTACTTTATCGAGAACACTTTATACGTGTTATATGAGGTTTGCGGGTGTTATATGTTCACAGTTTTATCTGAAAGGAATGCTTAATAAAATAGAAGGAGTTGTTTATTCCTTTTGTTCAGTTGTTTTCATTTCAAGAAGTTTATCGTGTCAGTGTTAATGTATTTGTGTGTGTCAATCTACAGAATTATTATTTTCTTGATATTTTCTTTTTATGGTTTAAGTCCCGTATCCAGTGTAGTGTTTGATAAATATACTTCATTGCATATCAACTTTTTTAGGGACTTCGGTTGTTAAATGTATCAGCAGCAATAATATTGTAAATAGTACCAGCTTATTATTGTCCCACTGCAAGGCAAAGGCCTCTTCTCATATAGAGAAGGCACGGGCATTGATCACCATGCTTGCTCAAGACGGGTTAGCGATTTCAGACTTATATTAACTATAAGTCCAGGTTTTCGTACGATGTTTTCCTTCACCGATGTCAGTGACGTCGAATATAAACTCAGAATGTACATATGAATTGAAAAGTCACATTGATGCTTGCCCAGATTTGCACCCACAACCTAGTGCATGAGAAGCGAGGCTTGAACAACTTGGCCATCACGAAAGGAGCAAGACTATGACAAAAAAACAGACATTATTGACATCAAGAACCACAAGCTGCAAGTGGGCATTCCTTTAAGTGTTTTTACGAGACCTTTCATTTGGTTACTGTTATAGGCGTCGCAATGTTAACTTTTTGACGTTATCTTTTTAGGGGTATTGAGGAACAGGGTGTAAAGTTCACTCATCCACCATATAAAATGAAGGATCCTCCGACCAGACGGGTATCGTGTCTGGCGGGCAACTACCCAGAGGTGGAAGTCGGGAGCTTGTATATATGTCCATCGCCCGGTAAACTCTAATTGCGCGAAGCAGGATTTGAGTGACGTCGGGATGTTGTGTGATGTCAGGTCTTTGATGCATAGTTCGTATGTGGCGATGTAGATGCCGCCACATATTAAATAAAAATAAATGAAATTAAAGAAGATAATGAAACATGATTCATGAAAATATATTATGTCTTCTCGTGTAAAAGTAATAACAGTATGTGGGACAGACTAATATAAAAAAGAACACTTGCTCCTTAGACACTTTTGATGTATGTAGGTATTTAAACGAAAAGTAGTAAAATAAGACATAAAACGTAACCCTACTGATAAAAAAATTGGGAGAGAAGAACATATTGTTTTTTTTTTACATTTATTTGTGGAATTTTTTACCTCAAAATATTCTTCTAAATATGAATGTCTATAAAGTTCCACTGTTGCTTGAGAAGTATCATCAGACAGAATCCATTCTTCAGCCTGCACAACAGTTGAAGCGGTTGTACCCATGAGCTCTGCAGCACGAATGCCTCTCTCGTGGGACACGGGGGCAGAACTCGTCAGGGCTGGACTCAGGCAGCGTCGGTGGGCCATCATGGCGAAAGCGATGAGCAGCAGAACGAAAGTCGTCTTCAATACAGTCATTGTAGTAGTTGTGTAGTAGTAGGTCGAACGTTGAAGAGGCGTGGAGTTGCTCCGAGAACCTTAAGACAAATACGGACCAAAAAGATCCGTATTTATCTATATATGAACCGCTGAAATTTGTACGTTAGCCCAGTCAATAACAACATCAAACATCACAAACGCGCATGTTTCTACGATTTTTTGTCCCCTGAGTTTATACCCAAGTTAGCAATCCTTAAACCCTTGTGCTACTCTCATGGTGCTCGAAAAACTGCGAAATTCTGCTACGTTTTTTATAAATAGTAACAAACAGGTTTGGAGTTGTTTTATACCTAGCTAAGCCAGGCAGCACTGCAAGTTGGCTAATTTACAAGCAGTGACAGTTAATTGATTCAGGCGTGACCTTGCGGAAATCCATTATTAAATACAATAGACATAGATATATTTAATAACCACGCCACGCCAGACGCAGCGCCTGCGTCCGGCGCTTTGCGTGGCAACATGCCCTGTTCGGGATCACGACAAGTCAGTCGTCATGCTGAGGATGCCTCGTTGAGAGGTGAAACACGTTTTGATTTCTTACAGGGCTTTTTATGACTCTTTAGGAATAGTTAAGCGGAATAGGCTTCTAAATATATCTACGTCTATTGTATTTTACAAGCAGTGACCAAGGCAGTCAACCCCATTAGGCTGATTGCCCCTGCGTAGTCACCTGTCACCGCATGTTAATTGAAGCAGCATGGGCACTAGGGGAGTATTTTAATAATTCCTCATAAATTGTCCCTGTATTTAAGTACTTTCCCAATATCATTATGCTGAAGACTGAAGCTACGCAGTCAGTCCAGTTAGAATCCTTTGAACATGAAAGAAAATGCATTCTTCGATTTGCGACGTCATAAATGGTAAACAAAGATGTATCTCAAATTACATTGTAGATTAGGTTCCCACAGAATGTTTATTCCTGGAACTAGTGTTTGCTGTTTTTTTTTTCCCGCTCTGGGCAGAGCGAGAGGGTGTGTCAGACTTTTACTGACTAAAACCCACCCGTGTTCCTTCCGTTGCCTGTGTGCCGGGGCCGCGATATCCCTTTCGGACAAACCCGCAACCCCAGCAGGCATTGGTCTTTCGACCCCGTCAGTTGGTGCTGACATCTCTTTGAGGCGCGCGTGGAACACAACGCGCCGTCGACACGTAGTGTTTGCTGTTTCGATTCTAGAATAATGGGAATCGATTCTTCGTTTTAGTTTTTTAAATCACTTTGAGATTGGTTCGATCTTTTAGTCCCCATTGGAAACCGATGAGAGCCTCTGTTTTGTTTTTGGATCGCCTTGTGCGATTTGCTTCGTTGAATTCATCCTAATCCTAATTAATAGTAGGAATGCAAAAGTGAGTTTGTTTCTTTGTTACGCTTTCTCGTTGAAACGGCTGAACGGATTTGGATGAAATTTGGCACACGGGTAGACTATGACCTGGAATAGGACATAGGATATTCCCACGGGATCGACGCGGGTGAAACCGCGGGGCGCAGTTTTTTTTTTTTAATTTGTTTGTTAATAATTAGGTAGATATTCTTACTGTTTGGAAGTTTTGAGACATCCACGGGTCATCACTCTCCTGCTCATAGCCCAATTTATTTGGCGTCAGCGCAACATATCTTTTTCTTCCATACTTCTCTATTAGTCGTCATCTCCGTAGTCACCTTTGAAACATCAATAGGATCATTGCCGTTCCCAGAATTGATGCTAATTTTCTATTTTTTTGTATCTATGTATCTATTATATAGCACTTATCTGTGTATCTATTATAGTATATTGTACTTATATACCTTTTATTTGCACCAAAGACAGCCCCATTTTATGTCCAGAGAATCACTGTCCATTCCAAGGTTGCCTAGAAGAGATCGCAGTAAGCGATAAGGCCGCCCATTGTATATTTTGTAGTGTATTACTTTTTCTTTATCCAATGTATAATCTGGTGTACAATAAAGTATAGGTATATAAATAAATAAAATATAATTTTGTCAAAAGTAGGTACGGTACCTAATTAGATTTCAGTTATACCTACTCTACGTACCGACAGACCTTAGAAATATTTACACTCACTTACCTCAGACTTACTTACTTCGTTGGCATCTTTAGTAGTGAGCATTGGTAAAATTTGGTTTGTATGATGAAGCCAGAATCTCTCAGGCAAGGTTACTATAGGGTAGTAAATTATGTGCTAAGGTTAATATGAATTAACCTACGTCATGGGTGCCTACTTAAGTACAACCGGCATTCCAACAAAGCGTTTTATAAACAAAAAATCTTTTTCACGAAATAAATTAGAACTCTATTGCTCTAAAGGGTCTAAGTACCGTTGAATGCAAAGGTATGGTTCGTAGTGCCTCTCCAATCTCTGTTCCTACTTAGCTCAAAATTTCAGAGACTTTTAAACATTTTACCTGTTTGTGAAGCCGTTCTTTAGATACCTAGTTCTTTTGGTCACGAGTTTTACCGCCTGGCCACGGGAGATTCGCTAAAGCAAATATTCGCGCGGCGCGAACGGTGAACTGTCTAGCGACAAAAAAAACAAATGTATACATAGAAATGTACTAGTCATGCCACGCGTAGCGGCATGCCGCGGGGCGACCAGCGAAATTTTCCGAGCGAATCGCACGAGCGTCTGGCGGTGCGGCGGGCGACGGAAAAAAATGTGTGAATCAGTACGGTGAATGCCATGTTATCGAGTGGCAGACGCAGTGAATAGTGCAGAAACCAAGCTTAGTTGTATTCGCCGTGAAATAATGAATAATGTTTTTTTTTTGGCCGAAATTACTAGGCCACCTATCCTATCTGCACTGACCTTTGTGTCCAGTTGTGGTTGAATATTCATAACAATATAACAATAGTTTCACCACTCATTCAAGTATTATCGAAAAAAAACTGGATATAAGTAGTCTGTGTTCTAAATATTATGTCTTGAACCAAAACTACTACTACTCTCCAAGCAATATCGAGATAACTTTTAAAAACATTTCGCTCTCGGTCTATACTGGTCGCGGAGGCGAACGCTACTGCCCGTGGCGTGCAAACTTTGCCGCATGGATTACCGCCCCGCAAACGCACCGTCGTTCGCGACGCCCGTCCCCGTGGCCAGGCAGTTATCGAGCTGCTGGGGTTGCGGGCTTGTCCGAAAGGGATATCGCGGCCCCGGCACACGGTCAACAGAAGGAACACGGGTGAGTTTTAATCAGTAAAAGTCTGACACGCCCTCTCGCTCTGCCCAGAGCGGGAGAAGTCATTTGATGAATTCTCATCCTCAAAAAAAAAAAAAGGCCGTTATCGAGATTGACTCATACGTTGACTGGAAAGATTAACCAGTTAGTAAGATTAGTTGTAGGGCTGATTGGCCTGTAGGCCTAACATGACACACGCGACAATTATTCACTCTCGCGCGAGTAATTGTCGTCTATTTCTGTCACTTTTATCGTCATTCGTCGTTATTGCTTTATCATCCTAAAATTGAATGTCAATGGGGGCGTGACTATTGCCATCAACCGGGCACAAATCTAGACAACGGGCTGCTACTGAGAAATTCTAGAGGAAAAAATCCAATAACACTTTGCCCTACCCTGTAGGCCTAACATGACACACGCGACAATTACTCACTCTCGCGCGAGTAGTTGTCGTCTATTTCTGTCACTTTTCTCGTTTTCTGACAGCGCTGCCACACAAAATAGTCGACTCGTTCTGTTAAACTTGATCTTTTTTCGACAAACCCTAACATGACACCTTAGTTATCTCGATTTTGACAATTCAACACGAGATAAACTGCGATTTTTCTGTCATTTTGTCGTATTTACTCGTCCTCGATTTTGACGATGAGAAGAGTAGACAAAATAATGATACAAAAAAAAAACTCCCAAATAGCATGGCAGTTACACAACTGTACTTATTTTAGTATTTTTTTTGTTTACAATATATTAATAATGAAAATATTTAGTTTTAACCTACTATTTATATTGGAAGGACATGTTTTATATGGAATTTTTCACTTTTGTACGGAAAAAAAAAATATTATCTATATTTTGAGTTTTATGGGTTCTATAAAGGGGTTCCAAATTTTCATTATTTTTGCGATAGGACACACCATTTTCGAGATATAAGCAAAACAAAATTCAAAAAAGATACAGTACTGTTTTTGCACCGTCGAAGTGTTGGTGTGAATTTTGGTTCATGAGAACTCATTTTAATCCACATCCTCCATCCAAATCGCGATTAAATATAGTCAGATTTAGATAAACAATCAAAATTTTAGGTGAAAAACTTCAAATTCAGAATAGCAAAATTTCCATTTTCACAAAATTAATAGTTCAGAGCCATATTAGTGGGAAAACGTCGTCTGACAGGTATAAACAAAATTTTGGTGATGTTTTGTCTAGTTTAGAGGCATTTGTGACAAGATAATCGGCACCATTGAATGAATGAAACGGAATCTCAAGCCGATGTTGCTATCATAAAAATGTTAAAGAAGCATTTTGTTTAAATAAAATATTTCATTTCATTTCAAATGATTTGTTTTTAATAATTTGCAGCATCGGTTTCTCGTCTCGAGATAAAGAAAAGTGTCAAAGTGCCTTTTTCGAGTTTACTCGTCGTTTACGGTCATGTTAGGCATTAGAATGACGTCAGAATCGTAGACAAATTTCGACAAAACGAGAAAAAGAGCGTTCTCGCGCTTGTCATGTTAGCGGAGGAGGCTCTAGGAAAGTACCTACCATAATTCTTCAAACTGTTCTTTTGTTCCCAATTTGTCTTGCTTTCCTTTATGTCATTGGGTGCAAGTAGGTTACCTACATACATTATGATAAGTGGTCGCCGTAGACTGGACAGGCTGCAATACCAGAGGCATCGCAGGGGCTTCGTAATCTCAGAGACAAAGATTAAACGTGTTAAGTGCTTGTAATTATTGCATGTCTTAAGTCCTCCCTCTCACTGAGAGGAGGCTTGTGTCCCAGCAGTGGCAATATTATAGGCTGATTTTGTTATGTGTTAAGTGCATTTTAGTGGGTTCACTAATGTTTCACCAAAACTCCATTGACAAATTTTTAGTTTACAACCAACGTTTCGTATACTATTTATTTTACAAACAACTTATTTCGCAAATATTTTATTTTATAAACACTCGTTTTACAAACATTTATTTAGCAAATGCTTCTCTTTACAAATGTTTCGCATGATATTTAATCATTTATACATTTTTCATTTAATACTTTGATTCTTTTGGAAAAATCACGTTTATACTAAATATATTTTTATTAAAAAAAAATCTAAACCAGTCACAAAGGGATCATGGTTGCCATTTGGGTCTGAAGTTCTATAAATCTACAAAAAAATATGTTTTATATTATATTCTAGTCGTTTTTGGCGTGGGGGTCACAGTTTTAACCTAACCCAACCTTTTTCGAGGGTAAAAATATTTAACCTAATCTAACTAGTTCGGTTCCGCGTAGCCTACTAAAATTATATATTTTTTTCTGGTAGCATAAGTCGTTTCTGACATTTTTTAATTTTTATTTATTTATTTAAGGCGAACGAATCCGAATCCGAATTTGCCAGTTTTAGAATCAATTTTAAATAGTCAAATTAGTGTATTTAGGTCCTGAAAAATATATATATTATAGATACATCCTTGTTGGAGGGAAATTAAAGGTTCAAAACACGATAAATTTAAATTTTCTCGATAAAAAAAAATCCGAAACAGGGTAGATTTCAAAACCATTTTTCATCTCATTTCCTAACTACAGCACAAAATAGTATGAAAATTGTATGTAGGATGAGGTGATCGTATTTTCGAGGGAAATTAAAGGTTGAATTTTTTTGTTTAGGACATTTTTTTTTAATAAACCCAAAAATAGTAAATCAGGCTTAATAGGCTCGCGCTCAGAGTCCTGCGGGACGTCATCGAGGGTGGCCCGGTGGCAATTTTTTTTAAAATACGCTCTCTCTGATGTGTTTAAAAAAAAATCTAATAAAAACATTAGATATGGAATTGCGATAGCTCAAAAAAAAAACTCGTAATTAAATTGTAGTTTTAATTCATAATATTGTTTTCGAAAGTGTGATTATTTGTATGTGATATGATGACGTTGAATTGCCATCTTAAAATAGTGTTACACACATTACAGATTATTATCGATAAAATTATACTCAAGTGTGAGTCGTATATAATTTTTATCGTCGTTTATGAAGAAGTTTTAATAAAACACATATTTCTAAGATTTTTTAATCAAATTCGTCCATGTTACTATATTCACTCTCCATCGAACTGTGTTTGTTACTATCATATCTTAAATTAATAAACACATAATATACAATGTGTCCGGTTGTCGGTTGTATATCAATATTTAAAACAACTTTCACTCTGGCAACAACAATGATGATTAGAAATAAATCGCTGTTTCAAACAAAAGTGCTATACTAACACGACCAAATGTATGGAACACGATAAAAATCGTAATAATATTTTTCGAATAGCGGAGCAAATTAGCAACACACGATTTTTTATTGAATCCGTGATTTTATCGTATTGACTCAGTGTGAACAACTACGTATAAGCATAAGAAAAAAAATTCGTTCTAAAATGTCGATGTCCTAAAATAATAGATTCGATAAATTATAGCTGTAGCAGTAGGTACGTCCCTTGACAATAAAGTACGGCAATTGTTACTTCATATGTAGCTGTCAATATTTACGGATTTTAATGAGCGGTGGGAAACACCCAAAACAAAACAAATATGGTCACAGAATAAGCGAAACAGTTAGACAAACTTTAGACCATTCTAATTAATAAAAATCTCAAATTAAAGACTTTTTTTTTAATTCTGTCACTGAAGGGGTTAAATAGGGGATGAAAGTTTATATGGAATTTCGCTTATCTAATCGCTTATCTATTTCGCTAATCACTTACTTGATTAAAAAAAAGTGGCAAAATGCGAGTCGGACTCGCCCATGAAGGGTTCCGTTCTAATATTTGAGTTGATTGAATGAATGTTAAATTGCGGTTTACGATTTATGACGTATTAAAAAAAAACGACTTATTAGATCTCGTTCAAACCAATTTTCGGTGGAACTTTACATGGTAATGTACATCATATATTTTTTTTAGTTTTATCATTCTCTTATTTTAGAAGTTACAGGGGGGGGGCACACACATTTTACCACTTTGGAAGTGTCTCTCGCGAAAACTATTCAATTTAGAAAAAAATTATATCATAAACCTCAATATCATTTTTGAAGACTTATCCATAGATAAGTCACGTATGGGTTTAATGTTTTTTTTTTTTTTAGTTTCGGTTCTAAGTATGGGGAACCCCCAAAATTTATTGTTTTTTTTTCTATTTTTGTGTGAAAATCTTAATGCGGTTCATAGAATACATCTACTTACCAAGTTTCAACAGTATAGTTCTTAAAGTTTCAGAAAAAAGTTGCTGTGACATACGGACGGACAGACAGACATGACGAATCCATAAGGGTTCCGTTTTTTTCCATTTGGGTACGGAACACTAAAAATCACTGTCAGACAACGTACAACCTACACTGCTGGGTCTAGAAGCATGCAATTTTGCACAAGAGTCCCTTTTTTATCGAACGAAATGATGACTTTGGTATTTTCTATCAAAATTACGTTTTGCGTGACTTTTGAACCAATGCAATACCCACTGGTTGGAGGCTTGATACACTAACTGAGTCTTACATATTATTCCCGACTACCCCGGCTATCACAAAAAAAAACCCGTGTACAGTTTGTACACTGGATTTATCATTAACAGTTACATAACCATAGATATTTATTTTTATTAGAACCACAGATGGCAGAAGAAGCCTAAACTTCATGTTTTTCTTTGAACGTTCTACGAACTATCCCATAACACTATATCAAAATGTAAAAATGTTGTTTCTTTAATAAAATGAATTGATTGTTACAACACAGCACATTAGCCGATAACGACACCGAACCGACATCGTCACGATATCGCCGGTCAGATGATTGGATACGTTTAGTGCCTACCAAACGGTTTTATATTATGTTGTTTTTGTCGCCTGTATCGTCGCAGACGGCGACCGATGCCGATATCGGCACGACACAGTGCGGTGAGAGTAACGGCATTCTTTCACTTGAACACACTTTTTCGCACCGACTTCAAGACGTTGATACTTAGTAGGTAGATACTGTGGTTGTTTGGTGCGTCGCGATGGTCATCGATATTCACCAATATCATCGGGCCGATTATAATAATATCGGTATCGAATCGATGTCAGTATAGCTGCCGAAATTTTTAGTTGGTGTCGTTATCTGTTATTAATGTGAAAACGCCCATCAAGTACACAGGACATTTTAAGTAATCGTTTTATTTCACTACACCGTAGGTCCCATGAAATGAAATAATTCAGTTGATCAACTGCAAATATTTTATGCTGTGGCATGGATTTTCCGCGAAATGGTCGGCAGTGCATCGTAAATAAATACGTCGCTCTGCAATTGGGGGAGGCGGAGGTAGCGTTTGAAAGGCCCACCGGCCCGGAAAACCTAGCCTTATATATACTTTATTGTACACCAGATTATACATTACATAAAGAAAAAGTAATACACTACAAAATATACAATGGGCGGCATTATCGCTTACTGCGATCTCTTCCAGGCAACCTTGGAATGGACAGTGATTCTCTGGACATAAAATGGGGCTGTCTTTGGTGCAAATAAAAGGCATATAAGCACAATATACTTACTTTACTTTTTGTGGTTTATATATTAAAATTACCCTTTTGCTTATTTAATGAGTTTCATTTTTAGAAAATTGCGTATTATGAGACATGTTTTGTATTATTTTATGAGATATCATGAATAATTTGTAAAATATTACGCTATTAAAACAAAGTTTATCGGATAATGATTTTCTTAATTGAATTATTTGGCAAACTTGGTATTGTGTAATGATGAAATAACAAATCATATTTTTGACAATCGTTACTTGTCAAATGACAATTTATAAATTAAGTTTAAGATGACTGATAATGAGAATAAATGATAATGTAGAAAAGGTGTTGTATTGGATGCATGATGCTCGCAAAATTTGACAACAACCAACCTTTAATAAAATTGGTTTAAGTACTGAGTTTTGAAACCAGTAGCTGCAAACTCAGTTATTACTTAGTTAGACCATCAACTTTATTACTCCCAACATTGCATTCTTAGTAAAATACACATATGTATACGTATTATAATATCATGCCTGTATTCCCCGAACGGCTAAGCAGAGGGGTACCTTAGTACAAACACATTTCGCCAGTTATATTCAAGTACCAGATTATAGAGGGCGAGTCTATTGCCATCAACAGGGCACAAATCCAGACTCCGGGCTGCTACTGAGCAATTCCAGATGGAAAAACCCAATAACACTTTGCCCGACCCGAAAATTAGACCAAAGACCTCATTCTTCTCTTAGTAAAATGTAGGCTAATATAACCTCAAAGAGGAGTTCTTCGAAATGTTTTAATCCCTACAGCGTAATTAGAAAACCAACGAGCTACTCCCTACATTCGATTAACTCAATATTCGGATCCGAAAAAAAATCGAATGAGAAAGAATCGATTACACCACTCGCCACCCTACTTCCTCTGTTTACAGTCATTGCCAGTACAAACACAAAATGAAATTGTACATGTTTCTAGAACGACAAAGAAAATTGCTTTTACAGCTCCGTAGGGATTTGATTAAACCGTGTTGCCAGATTTAAGGCGACTTTTGAAAAAGGAGATGGTTTTCCTGATTATGATACTGAGATAAGGAAAATCATTGCAACCATTCGGTGTGTAGTGTACACATGCACACAAACTTGGAACTCAAGTACTTGAGACGTCGCCTGTCTGTGAGTTGAGATACAGTTCGAATACGATCCTACACACAGCCAGATACTAACTGCTGTTCGCGTCACTAGTATCATTTTATCTTAATCTTAATTACTTGTAGTAACTTCATCATTCATTTCTTTGTGAGATATTCTGTGTGACTATAGAACGTATTACACACCCTTACAAAAGTTCTATAGCTATAGGTGTACTGAGTATTTTTGTTGGAATTATAATTATTTAGACTGCTGAATTCGGTCCTAAAGGCTTTTACAGGCCAGAAAATTGATACTGCCAAACTTTTTTTTTATTGCTATATGGGACTGCTCTTGAACTCGACCTCGCCTGGTGGAAACCGATGGATGATGTCTACGATGGAACGAGCTTACCCAGAAGATACCTGTTTAATCTTGCTTTGAATGGAATTGATGGGTTATAAATGGAACGGAACAAGGACGCTAGCAGAGAGTTGTAAGGACTTCTTAATAACATTCTACAATACCCATTACAACATACAAGTTAATAATGTATTACTGGGTATTATAATACGAGGGATACACATTACAATATACCCTATTAAAATTATTTAGAGCTATTGTTGCTACGGCGTAGCGGAGCTCACTGCTACGCCCGCTACGCCGTAGGCGATACTGCGGTAAGACGTATCCGGTTGAAACTTGGTCAAATATTATTGGAAGTGTATAGAGTGTGCTAGCGGCGTTCTATCCCTATAGGATAAAGTGCCACTATTTGCGGCATAATACTGGCGCTGCCTCGGCCCGGCTAAAGTACCGTAAGCATTGCATTGTCATTGTCACTGAGTCACTGTCACTGAGTCACTGTCACTGAGTCACTGTCACTGAGTCACTGTCACTGAGTCACTGTCACTGAGTCACTAGCCGGGTCAAGACAGTGACTATTATGGCGCTAGCGGCACTCTATACATTGCCAATATTATTTTATAATATTGTTGTATAGCAACCCACCGCCAGCTGTCCACTACCGCGTTTTACGCACACGGCAATGCGCCGTCTGCGTAAAATGCGGTAGTGGGGAGCGTCATTTGTCATTGTTATTGTTTTGTTACCTACTCGAGTTTTTATTATTTTTTTATGCACGTGTTTCTGTGACGAATAAAATTATTTTTCTTTCTTTTCTTTCTTTCTTTCTATTTCAGAGTGGACAAACTATAGAGCAAATTGATACCATAGGTCATTTCACACAATCGTCATAGAGTGCCGTTGTGATTTGAATATATGGACAATTAAGAATAATTTAGGCATAATGTATTAATCGAACCTCTAATAATTATGCACACTCTAATATAATTATTGCGCCTCTTTTTGTAAACCTTAAATAATCCCTATTTTGGGTTTCTAAAATACTAAATAGCCAAGAAACTGCGTCAAACTTGGATGTAGCACACGCTGTTTTTAGAGGACCAGTTAAATATTTCTTAGTAATTAAGTTGGTAGACAATTAGCTTTACAAATAATTTCCCTGACTTTACTTAGTAATAACATAATATAATATATTCTTTATTTGCCAAAAGATTAACAACCTTAAAACAAATTTTACACTAGTACTTATTTTCTATGAATCTAAAAGATTAGATACCCAATTAGTGAGTATACCTAATAACCCTAGGTATCTAATCTTTTGTGCAAAATAATAAATTCAGGTTGTTACGGAACCGATTCACCCCTGTACTAGTTATCTCGTTCTTGTTCTCTTTTTCAATCGTAACTAATATTAAAAAACCGGCCAAGTGCGTGTCGGACCACGCACAATGAAGGGTTCCGTAGTTAGGATGAATTTATCCCAAGTACAAACTGAACATTGTAGTTGAAATACATGTTCTCCCATACTGAATGTATCATGTTTTTCAAACCGCAAATTTAAGTTGGTTGATTATTACTCGGTAACCTGTACATCCTACTTAGCTCTTATAGTTTTCGTTTTAATTTCGTTATATATACTACTGCTGTGAATTTTTTCACAAGTCCACGTACATCCATTTAGCTAAAAGGGGGGGGGGGGGGGGACACTTGACTAACAAAAAATTTCAGTTAAAAGCTTAACATTTCGCAAACGGATTCCTGAATCCAAAAATGGTTTTCACAATCTCACAATATTTTTGAACGACCTTTCTAACGATACCCCACAACATGGGGTAGATGAGGAAAAAAAAACATCCCCACTTTACGCGTAGGGCAGGTACCCTAAAAAAATTTTTTTTTCATAATTTTATTTTACCAATTTATCGACATGATTAATATGTATACATATGTCAAATAACAGCTTCCTAGTACTAACCGTCTCGGAGCTAAGGCCGCGGACAGACAGACAGACGGACATTGCGAAACTATAAGGGTTCCGTGTATACTACGGAACCCTAAAAATGCAAATGTGAGTTTGTTTGTTTATTTGTTTATTACGCTTTCACGCTAAAAAGGCTGAAAGGATTTGAATGAACTATTGATGACCATGACATGGAGAAGGACGTAGGATACCTTTTATCCCGATATTCTTACGGGATCGAGACTTACGCGTGTGAAACCGTGTGGCGCAGCTAGTATCCTAACTAATATTATAAATGCGAAAGTGAGTTTGTTTATTTGTTACGCTTTCGCGCTAAAACGGCTAACGGATTTAGATGAAATTTGGCACATGGGTACACAATAACCTGGGTTAGGGCATAGGATACTTTTATCCCGATATTTTCACGGGATCGAGACTTATGCGGGTGAAACAGCAGGGCGCAGCTAGTAATAATGCGAAACTGAGTTTGTTTCTTTGTTGAACTTTCATGCTTAAACGGCTGAATGGATTGAGATGGAATTTGGCACATGGATAGACCATGACCTGGACAAGGATATAGGATACCTTTTATCCCGATATTTCTACGGGATCGAGACTTATGCGGGTCGAAACCGCGGGGCGCAGCTAATAATATAATAAGCCGATTTGAGAGAATATAATCAGATAATTAATCTCACTTTTCAACTAATACAAAGCTATACTGTGCGTAAAATGACACATTCAAATTTTTGTTTACTTTGTAGGTACTAAGGCGTAAGTTCACATAGTATAAGTACAATTTTTAGTGTTCATTTTGTTTACAAATGTTTGTATTCTTTTCTTGTTACCTTTTTTATATATCACAAAAAAAAACAGATTTAAAGAAATTATAAATAAAATAAAAAATACTTAGGTAAAAATGTATTTAAAATAAAACTCTTTTTTTACTTTATAACTTTATTTTGTTTTTTTATATATTTTAATATGTGTGTAGGTGTGTGCGCGAGCGAGTGTGAGTGTAACCTATCAAGCGTTGAATAATGAGACACAGAGTTTTTTTTTTAAATAGCTGGCCAATCATTTTAAACACTCCCCACAGTGTTTAAAATGATTGGCCGGAATCATGTACTGAATCTATGGAAACAGGCTGTGCGTCGATGTCCTTGCATATTTTTCGCTGCAAAACTCCCGAAAGGTCAATATGCATCAATGGATAAATAAGATATATCAATAAAATAACTTTGATTTGTATGAAATACTTTTTATTTTATTTACACAACATTTTTAAGCACTTAAAGTTTATGTTTTGTCTGACTTTTTCCTTTTTCGAGCCGTTTTCTTACCTTTTCCTTTTTCCTTATAAGTGATATGGATTTCGCCTGTAAAAAATGAGTTAGTAAAATACATTTATATCATAATATTCGAATTATAAACTTCAAAACGAGTCTATATTGACATACTTTATAAAAACAATACCGAAATTTAAATTATAACACTTTTTCTCTAACAAAATAATGCTATAAAACATTATTTTTTTCTATTACGATACAGAGCAAATCCAAGAAGTTAATATTACCAAGGAGTTTCCATCGACTTTTGTAATAGAATGTTAGCGGGGTCAGCAGCACCGCTCTAGCGCATGCGCGGTGATGTGCTAGGTGCAAGCGCCATTCATACGTGAAGTTGTACTGAATTTTGTGGGCTTTTTTTATTCTTGATCTTTAACTTTGATCTTTTATTTAGTAGGTTCAATCCCAATGTATGAGAGTAGATAAAGTAGTGTATGAAACTGTGCATAACTAGGTATTAAAACACCTACTACTCGCCTACGGCTCGGTTTTTAAACACGCACTAGTATTTTAATACCCCCCATTATGCAACAGTTTCATAAACTACTATTTTCACACAACTAAAATGTAAAGACCGCCTCATTGGTCTCTTGGTCGCAAGCGCTACTGCTGAGCATGAGGTCCTGAGTTCGATTCCCAGGTCGGGCAAAGTGTTATTGGGCTTTTCCCATCTGTAATATTTCAGCAGCAGACCGGAGTTTGGATTTGTGACCGGTTGATGGCAATAGGCTCGCCCCCTATAACATGAGACTTAAACTTAACTGGCGAAATGTGGGTGTGCTAAGGTACACCTCTGCCTAACCCTTCGGGAATTGCAGGCGTGATGTTATATTATTAAAAATCGTAAACTGTACGCATTAAGTACCAAAATATATAAGAAAACATATATCTTACCGTATTCGTCCACTAAAAAAACAGAGAAATAAAATGAATTAATAAAAAATAAAAAATAAATTTGTTTAAAAGCATTAGGTATATTTCTCGTCTTTGTCTCGACAAGTCATCTCGAAACATTTTGAAAGTTCGGGAAATTAACAAGCGTGATATTTGCTAAATTGATTGTTGGGTGATTGATTGTTATGTTGCTTGACATAACATAATAATTTTAAGCTAGGGCTTCCTAAGAACCCGGCGGACTCTCCGTCCGCTTACCGGCCCATCGTGCTGCTCGATGAGGTGGGCAAGCTCTTTGAAAGAGTAATTGCAGACCGCCTTGTCGGGCAGCTGGTGCGAGTGGGGCCGGATTTGACGGAGAGCCAGTATGGTTTCCGCAAGGGGCGCTCTACGGTAGACGCCATCATGCGCGTTCGAGCCCTCACGACGGGGGATGCTGTTGCCCGGGGTGGGGTAGTCTTGGCGGTGTCTCTTGACATCGCCAATGCCTTCAATACCCTGCCTTGGAGTTGCATTAGGGAGGCACTCCGGTATCACCGGATGCCGACCTACCTCTGTCGAGTGGTCGAGGCCTATTTGACGGACAGGGCCGTCATCTACCCCGGTCACCACGGAGAGTGGAACCGGCGAGAGATGTCGTGCGGTGTCCCACAGGGATCGGTCCTGGGACCGCATCTGTGGGACATCGGCTACGACTGGGTGCTGCGCGCCGACCTACCTAGCGGCGTCAGCGTGGTTTGCTACGCTGACGACACGCTGGTCCTGGTGCAGGGGAGGTCGCATGAGGCGGCGGCCGAACTAGCGACACGTTGGGTTGCGACAATCGTCGAAAGGATCCGGCAACTGGGACTCGAGGTGGCCTTGCACAAGTCCGAGGCCATGTGTTTCTATGGTCCTCGGAACGCGCCACTGTCGGGTTCCCAGATTACGGCGGGAGGGGTTCACATCGGTGTCGAGTCGACGATGAAGTACCTGGGACTCGTCCTCGACAGCCGGTGGAACTTCGTGGAGCACTTCCGACGTTTGGCTCCCAAACTGGATAGGGCTGGGGCTGCTTTGAAGCGGCTCCTGCCCAACCTGGGGGGTCCAAACGCCTCCTGCCGGAGGCTTTACGCGGGGGTCGTGCGGTCCATGGCCCTTTACGGGGCACCGGTGTGGGCGCGTTCATTGAGGCTGCGACCGGCCCGGCGGTTGAACGCGTCCCAAAGGGTCATGGCCATCAGGCTGGTCCGGGGATACCGCACGGTCTCCCGTGAGGCGGCGAGCCTCCTTGCCGGACTACCGCCATGGGATCTGGAGGCGAAAGTCCTCGCGCACATGTGGGAGTTGCGCGAGGAGGCGAAACGCCGGGGTGTAACTCCGCTGCCGCGAGAAATCACGGCACAGCGGACAGAGCTCCGGCGGGATCTCATGGCGGCATGGAGTGTGCGATTGTCGCAACCCAGCGCTGGGCACGCCACAATTGCGGCGATAAGTCCCCTCTTTGAGGAGTGGCTTGAGAGGCGCCATGGCGTCCTCACCTTCCGCCTGACGCAGGTCCTCACCGGACACGGTTGTTTCGGGAGGTTCCTGTTCCGCGTAGGGCGGGAGGAAACGCCCGGGTGTCACCACTGTGTGGATCGCCCGGAGGACACGGTGGAGCATACGGTGGAGGTCTGCCCGGCTTGGGCGGAGCACCGCCGTGTCCTCACGGAGGCGATCGGCGGCGGCGATCTCTCGCGTCCGGCCCTGGTTCAGGCCATGGTTCGGAGCGAGAGTGCATGGGAGGCCGTTACCTCCTTCTGCGAAGCAGTTATGCTCGCGAAGGAGGAGGCGGAGCGCGCGAGGGAGATGCAAGCTGCACGCCCTCGCGGCCCTAGTCGCCGCAGGAGACGCCCCGGGCGTCGGGAGTCCAGAGCCGACTTCCGGCCACCGTAGGCGCGGGCTTGCGGACGGTGAGCAATGGGCAGCTCGCCGTCCGATAAGGACCAGGCCCGTGTCGACGGCGCGTTGTGTTCCACGCGCGCCTCAAAGAGATGTCAGCACCAACCGACGGGGTCGAAAGACCAATGCCTGCTGGGGTTCCGGGTTTGTCCGAAAGGGATAACGCGGCCCCGGCACACAGGCAACGGAAGGAACACGGGTGGGTTTTAGTCAGTAAAAGTCTGACACACCCTCTCGCTCTGCCCAGAGCGGGAGTAGTCACTTGATGATTTCCCACCCTCCAAAAAAAAAAAAAAAAAAAAAGGGCTTCCTAAGAACGCGGTGGCCGCCACATACCGTCCAAAATTTCCCGGCGAATGACGTCTCTGAAACTTTATTTATGAAAATAAATTAGCGTGTTTTCCCAGAGAGCATTCATGTGCACCGTAAAGTCAAACCCCGCTGTCATCATTTTCATGACAGCCGCCACTGCGGCCGTTATGTGGCGGCCACCGCTCTTCTTGGCAACTGTAGCTTTAGTAATAAGCAAAACAACATGGTTTCTGAAGTCGCAAGTTAAAAGAAATGGTGTGAACACTGTACCGTCAATATCTTCTATTTTCATATTGTGTTCCTTCTCTAATGCTGAAATTAATCAACAAATATTATTACAATTTTATTTTTATTTTTTTATTTCTTTAAGTAGATATTTGAAACCACTTTTACTCGTCAGTGTTCGTAGAAAAAATAATGTTATTTTGTCCTAAAGTACAACCATAACCATAACGGAGTATATTGAAGTGACTCAAAGTCGTTGAGCTCCTTAAGTTCTGAGTTGAGTTACACGATTACTGACAAATGCGTGAACTGACTGGACAGGTCCACTCAAATCTGTATGGTTCTTTTCTCAAAAGACGATTTCAGACCACAAATGTTCATGGTGCTCAAATGATCTCACCAAGATTATTTCTGGGTTATATATACACAGTTACATTAATGAATTTTATTTATACAATGACATGAATATGTACTAAGTATTTAAAGTATTATATTATTTTAATTATTGTGAATGTGAAGACTATGTGGATCATTCCTTTTTATGTTTTATTATTTTTTCTCAATTAGTTTTTATCATGGTCTGGAAGCTTGAGTAATTTATGCGGCCTACCCAAATGTCCATTCTTGAGTATTGTTAATCGAATCGTTGAGCTCCTTAAATTCTGAGTTGAACTGCACGGTTACTGACAAATGCGTACACTGACTGGACAGGTCCACTCAATTTAGTGGTTCTTTCCTTAAAAGACCATTTCAGACACCAATCTACATGGTCTTCACATGATCTGACCAACATTATGTCTTGACTTTAAAACAGACTGAGAGTTTGTTTCGGCCTTTCTTCTCAGAGTAGTCAGATAAGAAACTCCGACCTCATCTAGTTAAAAAAAATATGATTGACGTGTAAAAGTGTTTGTACAAACCTACTTACAGAAATAAAATCATTTATCATTTGAATGCTTTCAAAACGGTGAAGGAAAACATTGTAAAAAAACTGGCATGTTCTAGAACCAAGACTTGAAGACGAGACGTGACATCCACAAACTGTGTCCTCGTGGTGAATGGCACTCCCTCTCACAGAGAGGAGGCCTGCATCCCAGCGATGAGAAGATTATAGGGCGATTAAATTTAGGTAGAAAGGGACTTACAAGCAATGACAGGTTTCGCTCGCTCTAATACTTCATGTTGTGCATAACTTGCGGTCAAGTCCTTGATGAATACCTTTAGATCTTTCACCCACTCGGGATTTGCTACAAAATGTAAAAAAAATATACTATGGGCCTCTTTCACAGCGTCCTGAAAGCTACTAGGTATCAAATAAGACTAGATAGATGAAAATAGAACAGATTTTTTGTGAAATAATGTGCCATATAATTTCAAGGGATTATTATGCTAATAATGTGTGTAATGCTCGTGATGGCCCAGTGGTTATGGCGCTTTTTCCACATGGCTATTACATCGCCGTGTAGAGATTGATTCATAGAGTTTCTATTGAATTTGATGACACGGCGAGAATATCGCCGCGATTTTCTCGCCCGTGGAGATGGCGCCAATATGGGTTCAAATCCGGGCAAGTACCCTTTTCAATTTATATGTACTTTCTGAGTTTATCTTGGACATTACAGACATCGGTGAAGGAAAGCATCGTTAGGAAACCTGTACTTTTAGTTATTATAAGTCAGAAATCGCCAACACGTCTTTAACAAGCGTGGTAATACATGCTCGTGCCTTCCGTGTATGAGAAGAGGCCTTTGCCTTGCAGTGGCACAATAATAGGCTGATATTATCTTCTTCTTCTTTCTTCTAATTTATAAAATTCTCGTGTCACAGTGTTTGTAACAAAACTCCTCCGAAACGGCTAGACCGATTCTTATGAAATGTTATGTGTATATTCAGTAGGTCTGAGAATAGGTGGTCCACTTTAAAACTTTATTTTTTATTTTTTGAACAATTTTTATATTTTTTTATGATTTGGCATTAAAAAATAGATGCAAGCTTAAATTTTCACCCTTCTACCACCAACCCCAATTTTTTAATAGCGATATTAGTACTGTAGGTACTAATACCTACCTTACCTTATGTAGGTAAGGTAGATAGGTAGGTAGGTGTTTGTAGCTAGGTAAGTAGATAGGTAGGGTAGGTAGGGTAGGTAGTGTAGATAAGTAGGTAGGTGCGCCTTAGATAAGTACTTAGTGCTACCCGTGCGAAGCCGGGTCGGGCAGCTAGTTATTTTATATTATTTTATACGTTGCGGGCCGATCCACACTTTGGCTTTGTCATTCAAATGAATAGAAATAGTTAAGATAACAAAACACTTACGTTCTTCTTTTTTATGTTTTTTCTTTTTATGTTTCGTTCTCAAGGCATCATCTGAATCTGAATACATAAATCCAAGTTATTAATCATTAGGATTTCAAAACCAGCAATTATATTTTTTAAGTGAAAACTTCTTTAAGCGCACTTTGCGCTCTCGAATAGTGAACGAAACTGAACCGTCACGCTCGGGTCAGTGACGCTGGTGAATATTCTAAAACAGTCACGCATAAAATCAAAATGGAACTTTAATATATGATTTATTGGATTATTTTCTTTCCATGTACAAGACAGTTACGTAATTGTAACATTTTCATTTGGAGCATTTTTTATTCAAAAATCATGTCTTTTTTTAATATTAAAAATCAAGATTGCTCGGCGTTTATGTCTAAAATAAGTATTCACAGTAAGAAAATATATTTTATTATCCAGCCACAAGATATTTTTTCTCTAGATCAATTATTACTTTAGTTAAAAACTAAAAAATTGAGACTTACGCCATTTAGTTCCGTGCTCGAACACGATCAAAGAGCGCACGCGATATTCAACTTTTTTTTTCTTTTTTTTTTTTTGCCCCACACTAAGAATTTCTTCTTGTATCGTGGGTGCGTTTACAAAAATAGAAACTCACATACACTTACACCCAGACCCGGAACAACTACTTGCAGATCATACAAATATTCGTTCCGACACGTTGCGCAGCAGTCGATCGCTCAGCCACTGCGCCAACCGTGTCGTCGAAAAACTTTATTACTGATGTGTGCGCAAGCGTTTAGCACACAGTGGAGTGGCGGGGTGCATGGGAGCGGAGCTTGCGTGGAAATTGTCTTTAGAACAGAGACTGAATTACCCAAAAATTAAGGTACCTTTAAATTTCGGTATGACGTCATACCGTTAAATAAGGGTTACCAAAATATTTCGATACCGTTATTTTTTTCAGTACTTACAGGAATTTTGAGATTGGAAATGCATACCGGTATATTTCGATAGAAGTACTAAAATACACAAGTTCGACCCACCCACCCCGCGCACCCACCCACGCCGCGTCGACTTGTTTTTGGTACCGAAATCGTGTAAAGGTTAAATAACGGTTTAAAAATGTATCGGTATAGCTCAACCCTTATTTTAAACCGGTACCGGTATATTTTTGAGGTATCTTAACCTTTAACCGTAACCGCTTTCAATCCCTGCTTTAGAATATTTCAGTTCAATAGTTCAGTTCAGTGTCCCTCAACCGATTAATTATTGTCACATAGTGCGACCAATCATTCAGCAGTTCAGCCTTTAATTTACTCGCCAGTTTTCACCTGCTAATCAAGCCATTATATCTTCTCATTCTCGTATGGTGTTAGCACTTCCACGGAGCCCATTCACAAGAGATATATAGACCTAGATAACGCAAGTATCACGATCTGTATGTAAACCAAGCGTGCCATTTTTTGACTACCTACTATGACGTCACAAGCAATATTTAGTGATGGGAAAACCAAATCGATCCAAAGACACCGCCGCGTGTTGCACCCGTCTCGCCCCACCCCCATACCCAGATCTACGAGTATATTATGTAATACAAGTACAAGTAAAATTCAACATTTTATAAAAAACTCGAAAAGTTACAGAAACATATCAATTAAGTCACTGCATTAGATGATGTACTGAAGTACATCAATAGTCGGACATGATGCTTTGTCAATGTTCGACGCTTTTTCCCTTCTACAAAGGTTTCTTCCTGAAAATGTATTGAACAAATAGTGCTATACTTTCTTGGAAACCAATCTTTATTTCCCGTCGCTTCAATCCATTGTTCTTTTAAATTGGGATCATGTGGAAAACTAAAAAATCACGAAACCTTAAGATTATTTATCAAAATTGTCTCCATAATAATTATAAAATACAAAATCATTCCTCTGCTTCCGAAATCGATTCTCGAGAATCGATTTGTGTTGCGTAGGATGAACAACACTAATCGCTAAAATTGACAGAAAAATTATAAAAGTGCCTGTACTCCGAAACCGCAGCGATATACGGTAGTATAACTCGTTTTGATATTCATCATTTGTTAACATAGAAAGTCACATCAACCGCTCCGAGTAAAAGCTGCAATGTATTACGAACATACAGCATGCTTTCGATGACCTATGTTTTTCTCAAATTTGTTGTATTAGAGTAAAATAATTGATTTTAAAATGAATTACGCATAATATTAATCATAAAATCACTTACCGATGGAAGGAAAAGTTAACTTTTTTTTTCTGTTCACATTTGAGCAGTTTTTACAATTTGTCACAGCGCAACTAGGCATTTTTGATTTTTTGACTGAGACGTCCAGATGCAGACTCAGCGCGACAGTGGCCACATTATGCATTTTATGCCTATGCCCGGCACGCGAAGTGGATGCTGTTGCGTTATCTAGGTCCATCTATATCTGTGGTAAGAACGCTGTAGGCTGGTGGACTGTAGATTTGTTGACCATCTTCTATTTTGTTAAGTACTTGGTACTTGTTGAAAGACCTACACTGTCCTCCCATACCTGTTAATACTGTTATTTGAAAATATTCTAAGGGCCAATTATTTTTAAAAGAGTGACCGTGGAGTTTCTTGCCATAGGAAACGACTAGTTGGAACCGTGCACCTAGCTTCTGACGGTTCATAAGTGCCCATGTAGGTTTATGTGAAATAAAATATTTTGAATTTGAATTTGAGAGCTTTCCTACTAGGTAATTGTCAAATATTTGCGGATGAAATCATACAGCTTCTAGAGTTAAGTATTATTCACTTACCTTCACTTTCCTCTGCAGGTTCTGCAGGAGGTTGCACTGGATTCTCTGTAAGTGGGAGTGGTGATTCCGGGATTTCAATTTCAGGAGCCACCTTCTCATCATCTTCATCTAATAAATAAAAACCGTTAAATACATTACAATAAACGATTACCTTCTCTGTATGAGAAGAGGCCTTTGCCATGCAGAAGGAACTGTCCCTCTGCTAAGCTGAATAAGCTGGTATTCTATCGTATCCTTTATTTCATTTATAAACATAGAATTTACATTCTTAAATATTTTTATAACAACATTTAAAAAAAGTATAAAAATAGCAGCCCACCGCTATCGGGCATAGGGTCCAAGCTACCGGTGGTCAGGGCTCCTGAGAGAGGAACTTCCTAACGATACGCGCCGTGTCCAGAAATACCGCTTTCTAGATCGAGCCCTTGATCCAGCTGCCTTACGAGAGCCTCCTCAGGTGTTGGACGAGGCTATTATGCCATTGTCGTCACGGCTTTCGGCACAATGACTACTATTATATTGTTATAACATTACCAAAAAGAAAATCGAAAAAAAAATGTAAATTACCAGAAAGCTTAAACAAAACCTTCTACTAAGTTACGTAGCGAAACTAATAATCCCAAATTCAATTAACTCAAAGTAACATACGTTAGCTTCGTGTTACTTTGAATTGATTGAATTGTCACTACGTAAGTTAGTAGAAGTTTTTAATTTACAAAATTTATAGCTTCTCGTGACGGAGTCATTAAATTACAAAAACTTTTTGTAAACAGCTTTTTGTAAATGCTGGTCATTTTTATGATTAGAGTGGGTAGATAAACTTAGGCTTTAATAACGTTCAAAGTTACCAAGGTTTATCAACGGCAGAATCGAAGCTTGGTGATTAAATGCGACTATCGACCAATACAGTCCGGCCGTCGTAAGAGAATTCGTTCCTGACACCTGTCATTTGGACAATTTCTAGTAGTAATAAGGATCAAATTCGCAAAACACCTATTCGTTAGTATGAAACTGACAGGTGTCAAAAACGCATCCTCTCGACGCGACGGCCGGACTGTAGACATCGATTTGTACACCCGCCAAGCTCATAGGTTTAAACACTAATTTAGTCACCTCCCTCCTTGAGCCATTATCTACTACCGCTTAATAATTATATGTTTTATGTTATCACCTACTATTATTCTGTACTATCTATTAATTTCTACTATTATTCGGTCTGGCAGTTTATGCGGCCTACCCAAATGTCCTTCCTTTGGTAATGTTTGTCGAGTCGTTGAGCTCCTTAGGTTCTGAGATGAGCTCAACGATCACTGACAAATGCTTGCACTGACTGGAAATCTCCAGTCACATCTGTGTGGACTTTCCTCGAAATACCAATTCAGACACTAATACATGTTAATGGTCAGTACTCACATGATCTGACCAAGATTGTGTCTAGACTTTAAAAGAGATTGTGACCTCTGAGTTTGTTTCGGCCTTTCTTTTCAGAGTAGTCAGATAGGAAACGCCGACCCGATCTAGTCTTTAAAACATGAATGACTAGTAGAAGTGCTTGTACAAACCTACTTAATGATACTTAACGATTTAGATATTAAGTTCTGTTTACGTAATTTTTTTATTATTTCTGCCTGAGCGTAGCTGTTCTCGATGATTTTGTCTGGTATATTGGCGTGTGCTAGCTAACATATGGCTAATAATTTAAATAATGTTTTGTTGCGTAATGTAAATTATTTTGAATATTATAGAATCTTTTTTTTGTTGTTCTTCTAACTGAACCAGACAGCTGTGCTGCTGGGGAGTTTGTTGCGCCACTTCTTCTTCCCAGCTAATGCACTAGGAAGTGGTGAAGGGTGGGTGTTTTGGGGGACTGTCTTATGTAGTTGACGTTCGAAAAGTGCTGATTCTCAGCCTAGTTTGAATAAATGACTTTTGAATTTTTTTGAATTTTTTAATTTGACTTACAGAAATAAAATCATTTATCATTTGAATGCTTTCAAACCGGTGCGCTTCGCTGGTGCGCCGGGTTCGGACCAGCCCCGTCATTATACTGCAGTGTATTGCAAGCAGACTGGACTGTTTGTGTGTGAATCGCTGCTGCAAGCTTTCCACATCAGTGTTGACCTTGTAGCGGGGATTGTCATAACTATAAGGCAGTGTTGGGTTACGTGTGTAAGCATAGTTGTTAAGAAATATTGTTACTAAAATTTTGTGTCTTGTTACTTGTTGATGAATTATTTTATTTACAGGCGAGCCCCTGACAAGGTGGGCCGACCTACTGGAAGAAGAGACCTATGTCTAACAATACAATTCTAATACAGACCTGAATCGTAATCGAAAGTGTCGTTAACGGGCATGCGAAGTATTGGCTTGCCACTTTGCTTGATACCTGATAAAAAAAGAGGAGTTAGGGTTGAAGCATATTTACGCAGCATTGCAGCATTATTCCTGTCAAATATTTCGCTGTTTTGATTAATTTGGCAATATATAGAAATATAGCTAACTAGTGAACTAAAATATTGAATATGAAATGCAACACCGAATATTTAGTTTTAGATATAAAAAAAGTATTTCGAAACTTTCCAAATGTTTTTTTTACACTTAAACGTAACGGGTACGACATCAAATTCAGTGTTAAAATTGCAATTAGTTAAAATTTATATTCTAGTTCACCATTTAGCCATATTTTTTATTTACATACAGTAATATTGCCAAATGAATCAAAACAGTACAATATTTGACAGCGATTTGCGACGTTGCCAACTTTTTGGATGAGCGCTCTTAAGAAGAAAATTGGAGTACATTGTAAACACTTTTTCTTGAACTGACAGTTGCCTATGGCTTGACGCCTACAGACAGGATTGGTCCGACTTTGGACGAGGATTGGCGACTAGGCGACTTTGCCGCTACGGTTTGCGGTTACGGTCGCCTTTGGAGTTATAACATCACGCCTGTGGTCCCCGAAGGGCTAAGCAGAGATGTTCTTACCTATAGTTCACCCACATTTCGCCAGTTATGTTTGAGTCTAGTGTCAGCTTTAAGAGAATATTAAAATTTAGTAAAAAGATTAGTCATTCGAAAAAATGGCAGCGCAGCTGATTACGCTGGACGACACCGTCACTCGTGGTCATAACATAACATAACGCTTGAGTTCCCCAAGGGTTAAGGCAGAGGTGTAGGTACCTATAGTACACCCACATTTCGCCAGTTATGTTTAAGTAAAATTTAATAAGGGGCGAGCCTATTGCCATCAACGGGGTACAAATTCAGATGCTGCTACTGCAAGAAATTTCAGATGGAACACCCAATAACAGTTTGCCCGACCCGGGAATCAAACACAGGACCTCATGCGCAGCAGTAGCGCTTGAGACCACTACAACAACGAGGTAGCCTTCAGAATTTTACAAATACCGGCACGGATCTTGAGCGCTCGGCGGTAGAGTGGGGATCGCTTTGCGCATCGTACACGCGACGAGCCAATCACTGTACGACAATATATATACCCCGCTCCCGCGCCTCACTTCATACCACCAAAGGGACCCAATAACTCACTTTTGCACAGGTGAAGGACAGCTCTGGCGGCGGCGATCTCTCGCGTCCGGCCCTGGTTCAAAGCGCCTGGTTCGGAGCGAGAGTGCATGGGATGCCGTCACCTCCTTCTGCGAAGCGGTTATGTTCGCGAAGGAGGAGGCGGAGCGCGCGAGGGAGATGCAAGCTGCACGCCCTCGCGGCCCTAGTCGCCGCAGGAGACGCCCCGGGCGTCGGGAGTCGAGAGCCGACTTCCGGCCACCGTTCGCGCGGGCTTGCGGACGCTGAGCAATGGGCAGCTCGCCGTTCGATAAGGACCAGGCCCGTGTCGACGGCGCGTTGTGTTCCACGCGCCCCTCAAAGAGATGTCAGCACCAACCGACGGGGTCGAAAGACCAATGCCTGCTGGGGTTGCGGGTTTGTCCAAAAGGAATATCGCGGCCCCGGCACACAGGCAACGGAAGGAACACGGGTGGGTTTTAGTCAATAAAAGTCTGACACACCCTCTCGCTCTGCCCAGAGCGGGAGAAGTCATTTGATGATTTCCCAACCTCAAAAAAAAAAAAAGGTCAGCTCTCAAGATCCGTGCCGATAACTGTACCTTTACGTATAGTTTATAAAAATTGGACAAACGTACTGTTATTATTTTTACGACCCATTGGAACCACGTCGTGGCCAAAGTTCTCCACCAACCAGCTGACGAGAAGGCCCAGATCTCTCACCAATGTAGGGTCTTTCGTTTTAGGAGGTGGACTTGTCTGTGCGTCTTCATCTAGTAGAACACAGGGATAAGTATTTTATAAATAGATATTTTACTAACACTTGATTTTGGTACAAAGAAAACCAGTCTAAGAGCCTGTGCATACGATGCGTTGCGGCGCCGCACCGCACCATAAAGATTTCGCCGCATTAGCGGTCACTCGGGCGCTGCGGCGCCGCATTAGCGGTCACTCGGGCGCTGCGGCGCCGCACTGTGGATCGAAAAAAGGCTCTCGAAGACATTGGAGCATTGAAGCGGAGACATTGAATTTTAAATTGCTTGGAATGGCTTCTAATACTCAATATTATGCATAAATAATATCATAAGATACAATCTGGTAGGCAGATAGGCAAATTGAGAAAACATTTTTTTGCAAAAAAAATGTATTTAGCTAATGCTTATAAGTACTCGAATCTCCGGAACGGAGAGAATAGTCGTTATATCTTTGCTTATGGTGATGTAACTATTTATTTATGATTTTTGGACATACTTGATTATTTCCTGATTAGGTTAGGGTTTAAAAAAAAACAAGTATACTATTAGTTGCCAATTTGCCTACCAGATTGTATCCTACGATATATACGTATTTATGCATAATATTGACTATTAGATTAGACCAGTTCAAGCAAAAAATTGACAATTTAAGCCCCAACTTGTTCGAGAACCTTTTTTCGATCCACAGTGCGCCGTTACGTTGTTACGCCATAGCAGCAACGCGCCGTAAAGCGTATAAATTGTCAAACATCTGTGTTTTTGACAACGCACAAACAACAGAGCGGTGTCGCAACGCGTACACCCCTCCCCGCCTCGTCTCGCGGCCCGCAAGCCCGGTGTACGTGCGGTGCGACGCCGGAACTCACCATGTGGCATACCATGGGTATTTGTATGTAGGACGCCGCAGCGACACCGCTCCGGCGCCGCGCCGCAACCGCAACGCATCGTGTGCACAGGCTCTAAGGCTTCCTGTACATGACGCCGGAGCCACACCGGCGGCGCCGAACCGCAAATATATACGAATGAACATCGCACATGCACTGCACCGCCCCGCACCGGCACCGCGTGTATACTGGCATTGATGCAGAGTTAAATAATAAAGCAACGATCCCAGTTCAGTAAAGCATTGCCAACGAAACATGCGGTCCGGCGCCGGTGCGGCTCCGGCGTCATGTTCAGGAAGCCTTACCGGGGTATCCTTTTAAGCCCTAGTCAAACTTATGCGAATCCCGCGCGGGATGCAAAACAGGATTCGCTCGCGCCGCTTGTGTCAACTAACTTATATGGAGGTGTTTTAACTGGCGCGAATAGTTGTGTTGCGAAGCCTTTACCAACTACGTTGAGATCAGCTTCCAGCCTAATACCTACCAGTATTTTACGTACAGCGACTGCCTACATGACCACCATAACCCAGTTACTGGGTGCCACGATACCCCTTATATAAGACTGGTTAAGTGAGAAGTTTAAGTGAATGTCAGAAAATACAAATATTAATACTAACCTGAATTTGATTCTGCGTAATCTGCGTTAGGGGACATCCGAAGTATTGGCTTGACACCTTCCATTTTATCTAGGTACAATTGAAAAAACAAACGATTTAGGGTCGAGTACAAGTACTTGGTCGACCGAGCTCTGCTCGGGTGAAAATAGATAAACATATCGTCGGTATACCAACGTTGTATCACATTCCCGATGCTGTGAAGACAGAGAAAACGAATTTTCCCAGATATGAGACCTAGTTAGATCGATTTTTCGCCCCCTTAAAGCCCTATATTGCAACTTTAATCAAAATCATTAGTCGTTTATGAGAACGTGATTACAAATGTACACACAAATATTATATATATATATTTGCCATTTGCAGTCTCACTTGCTCTTAATATTTTTTACACAGGCGTAATAATATTTTTATAAAGGCGCGATTCCAATGTTGCGTAAGATGTGCAGGGAGAGGTTAAACACGTTAGATGTGCGCTGTACTCGCAGAACAGATGGCCGGAAAGTTAAGAGAGAGAGAAAGTTCTGGAGTGGAGTAACGGAAGACGTAGCGTTCGAAGGCCACCCAACAAAGTGGACCGAAGACCTGGTGAAGGCCGCAGGAATCCCCTGGATGTGGGAAGCACAAAACCGGTCGAAGTGGTGATGCTTGGGGGAGGCCTATGTCCAGCAGTGGACGTCTTTCGACTGAAATGATGATGATGGTTAAGGTATTTATAAGGTCTAATTAGACACAGTATAAATAAGTAACAGTAGGTGTTATGTCTTCATAATATATACTGCTAATTAGGTATATCTGCATACCTCCATAATTAGATATACTTAGGTTAAAAACAACTTACTAGATCGAAAACTAGGCCCATCGAATCTTGTTGCAGTTATAAGTGGTATCTGAAAAATATAACTAAATTACACATATCTTCCTAATAAACAATACAAAAATCTCTATATTATTTCGATACATAATTTGATTTCATAAATAATACTGATAGAAAAAAAAAAAAAAAAACAATTTGTTTATTATGTTAGTAAGTAGGCACCAAATGTACATATTTAATTAAATTATATTTTTATTAGTATACTTACCAAAATTAAAAAATTCAACCAAGCCATATTGGAGTTCCTGTACACGACTTCACTCAATCATTTTTCATAGAAAATTGCATGCAATACAATTATAATAAAATTGAATAGTCAACCATTCGTAACATTGCTATTTTCAATCAAACATTCAAATCTATATTGACGTGCATTGATCGATCAAGAAAGTAGAACATTAGGGTTTAAACGCCTCAATCAAAGCAGAAGTCCCTACCTATAGAGTGCGCACTTCGCATTTTAGGCATGAAGCTGCAAGTAAGCGGCGGGCTCGTCTTGTCGGGCCAATTTAGTGAGCGTAACGTAGTCAGAAGTTATACGACTTATGCGATAGAAAGAGAGGCAACTTCTAGGTGCATAATAACAGCGCTGTGCGACCTGAATTGCACTATGGTGTCGTAGTAAGGTCGCTTTTTTTTATTGTTTTGCAGAGTGAACCATCCAGTCAGGGCGCCGACCACCTTGTTTCATTTCTTGACTCTCCCTCTTCCCCTATTTATCTAGCCCCCCACTTTCAGTACATTTGCGCCAACCACAATAGAAATCGTCGTTCATCTCACAATCGTCTTCTTCAATGTCCCACTCACCGCACAGACTTCATTCACTCTTCCTTCTTCATTCAATCTATCTCTCCGTAGAATGCGCTCCCCCAGGAAATCAAGATGGCGACCAACCGATATCTTTTAAAGTTAAAGTTCGCGAGTACATTCGCAAGAAGCTGGCAGTATCATCACAACGATAATGTTTTCCCATTGATTATCTTAGTTGTTTTAGTATATTTATGAGTATTAATTCGTACTTATATATATTATATTTATAGTTTTTAATAGGTACGAGTATATCTTTATATTTAAATAAATATTTATTCCTCAATTCTCGCTATTGCACCTTCCACTGTTTGTCTCTGCATCACCCAAAGGTTCACTGGTAGAAAATTCCTATGGCATTAAGTCCGCCTCTGTACATTTGTGCTTGAAGTATTAAATAAATAAACCATCTGTACTGTGATAAAAGTTAATATTTTTTAAATGACGTCGGTGTTCCTATAATCCCACATAATTGATTTAACCAAGCGTAGGAAAAAGTTGTGTATTCCGGTCACCGAGAGAATACGTTCTCGACACCTGTCAAGTGGACACGATAGTACCCTAATTGCGTAACACACGATTAATCACAATCTGTTTCATTTTGACAGTTCAACGACATTGCGTTATTTACGTTGTTGAGCAGACAAATTTTTCGAACATATGAAGCAATGGATTAGAAATATCCTTCAAAATTATTCAGATTATGATTGATCGTGTGTTACGCGCAAAAAATAAAGTTTAAATTCGTAAAACATGTGTTATTTTGTTCTCAGCGTTTGTAGTCCTTTCACAGCTATTCGCAATGAAATGTATTCACGTTGCTACAAGCTTGCTGCAGATGTTAAAAAACTCTGGGAAATGACATATAACAGATAGGTGTCAGGAATGCATTCTCAAATTCGACATCGGCTCACTTGCCAAGAATGAAAAAAAAGATGATTTATAAATAAAACTAATCAATTTCAACATAATTGTCTAATCATTGTCTATAATACAAACATTCTTATCAACAACTTTGTATAAAATATTACATAAATCTATACAAAAACATAATTATGCTGCTCTTTCGATAGTAAAATAGAAATGACTTTATTTATTTAAATTAACATTTAACCACAAGGAAGTAGGTAATACTATAAAGAACTTCATTAAAAAAACAACACAAATAGTCAACAGAGGTAAAGAGGTATTTTAATAGCTGTTTTGTTTAAATAATCGCAGTTCTGCAGCCTAATTGCGTAACACACGATCAATCACAATATGAATAATTTTAGAAGGATATTGCTAAACCATTGCTTCATAAGTTCGAAAAGTTTGTTTGCTCAACAACGTTAATAACGCAATGAATGTTGTTGAACTGTCAAAATGAAACGGATTGTGATTAATCGTGTGTTACGCTATTAGGGTGCAGATTAAAGCATTTAACAGGATTGTTTCCCAAGTACTTCAGTTATAGTCAAAGTGTAGAAAGTTTTAAAATTGTTTGCAGAACTAAGAAATCGCTAATACACCGTGTTTAGGAAGGCCACAAGGCATTGTGTCTAGTGGTTTCGTTTCTAGTTTACACCTAAAACAAGTTGTAAAAACATTGACTTTGTTTCAGACATGTTTTGTTAACTATTTTGTTCACATTTTTGACGTATTTGTCAAACGTCAAAATGTGAACAAAACATGTCTAAAACAATGTCAATACATGTATGATACATGTTTTGATACTTGTCAAAAACATGTCGTATCATGATTTTTACAAGTTTTTTCAAAAGACATGTCGAAAACAAGTATCTAACTCGTATATGGGTGTAAACGCAGGGTATCACATAGTTACAATTATCTTTAAGTTTTTAATGAATAATGTGCCGAGCGACTTCTGCTGCCGACCGTACCATAACACAATTATTCTTTGAAGGATTAACACCCAGTTGCATAAAGAACAAACATAAGTGCCCCATTACGTAATGGATCAATAACAAATGCTTATGCTTTCATTAATTCCATCAAAGAACCATTCAAATCGAGTCTAATATTGCTTTGTACAACAAGTTAATGGACGATTTGTATTTAATGACAGCTTTAAAAGTTAAAGTTCGTTTCTGCAACGGGCTGTAAGTGTATGAGTTAACCCTTCAAAGAATACATGTTTTTCATAATTAAAATTATTTATTGACTAACTAAACAGATGGTTTCTGTAGTTTCTGCTTACCATCATGAGAAAAAGTCGGGAGTGTATCTAATAGAAGAAACCCAGATCAAAACACTTAGAAAATTATGTAAACTTAATTTTTCAGGCAATACAGGATGTTTATTTTTTATATGACACACAACACAAAAAAATTAAGTGTCTGTTTGTAATGTCAAAATGACAGCTTTTTATTAAATGCATATGAAAGTATATACGGTACTTATAAAAAAACGATTTTTATTTTTTTTGTCTGGCTGTTTGTACCGGCTAATCTCCGAAACGGCAGGACCGATTTTGACGGGACTTTCTCTGGCAGATAGCCTAGGCTGCTTTTATTTTAGAAAACGAATTAGGGTCCACGCGGGCGAAACCGCGAGTTTTTTTTTTAAATTGGTTATTATTAATAAATTGTCAAAACAAAGCTCAGATATTAGCACAACAACATTAATTTCTACAATTACACGTTTACTACAGAACGTCTTAACCTATCAAACCTCGACTTAGGACACAGTTAGTAAAGCGCCCGTTTAACTCAGAATGAACCAACCCACATCAATATATCTCTTTTCCCGTAAGGTAAAGTAAAGCATTGCCAACGAAACATGCGGTCAGTGCGGCTCCGGCGTCATATACATTCCTGTATATGACGCCGGAGCCTCATGTTTATTTGGCAATGCTTTACGGAACTGTGATCGTTGCTTGACTATGTAACTCGGGATCGATGCCAATGTTTCTGCAGTTACGGTTCCGCCGTCATGTACCATCGAAGAAGTTCATATCTATGCACCGTAAGGACTATTTCTGCTTGCAGTGCTCGGCCGCCATACAACCGGGGTGGTAACAGATGTGGTCATCGCGTTCACGGGATTTTGTTTTCAAATTGCTTAGATATGAAATTCTTCGATGGTACATGAAGCCTAATAATTCAAATATATTTTTTTAGTTAACGTTGTTTAATTTTAAATCTTTTCCAAGCATAAGTTTTAATGGATGTAAATATTTTGGACTGTTTTTGCAGTATATTACACTACATTAGTTTGAAATTAACTGTGGGTTGGTTTGTTTAGCTCAGGTAAGCACGCGCGATTATTATTCGCGCACTGGGTTTTTAACTCTCGGTATTGAGCCGAGCATTGAGAATCTAACAGAGCGCATCAAGAAAACACATTTTTGGATTTTCAACTTGCGGCGCTAAGCAGAGTGTTGAAAATCCATTGGGCAGGACCAATTATTCTTCGTGGCTCTCTTGCGAAACGGCGGGTCTCGAAAGATTAATCGTCAGTGAATTTCAGGGGCAATTGTGAGTGATAACCGCTTGCGCCCTCTGACGATTTCGACGAGCAAGCTGCCGTTAGTGTTCTCGAGTAACGTGTAGATGTCGCTAGCAGTCCGAACTGGGGTCGAGTTTATACTTATTACAATGTCGCCAGGCTGTAGGCCTCCACTGAAAACGAAAAGAATAGAAACGTTATGGGCCCGATCACACGTACCACAAACGCAACCACACCACACCACAACGACAACACGTGGACGAGCGCTAATTTATATGAAAATGAATAGTTTATTCACACGAACCACATGTGACCATCAAAATCAACCGTGTGGGCAATATCAAACACATCAAGGCCACGTCGCACTCACAACGCAGCCACCAGCGAGACCGCGCACTAGCGCCTGACCACATCGCAAACACAACGATCTGTCTGTCTGCAAACACTAGCTACAACGTAACTATATCGCAACTAGCAGCGACAACGCAACTGCAAGAAGTTGCAGCGACACTATTCACAAGTGACCATTGCTTGCCCACATTTTGTCGCTGCGATGTGGTACGTGTGTAAAGGCCCTTAAAATTGAATTTACTGTGACGGTAATAATAAAATTTCTGGATTTGTGTTTTTTTGTGTGATTAAGCCTGTGGGGAACCCGGGCCCTTTCCATCTTACTTTGTTAACCTATACAGGTTTGAAAATGCAATAGCGAGCGAAGCGAGCTCGAAAATTTTAGCACAAAACCCCGCACCCAAACTCCTTCCAAATTCAAAAGCTCGCTACTACATATTCGGCACGTCGTCGTATTGAATTACTGCAGCGCTCAATCTGTTGGCTGAAGGTAAGTTTTTCTTTTGACTCGAAAATTTTGAACTACAAACTCCTTTTTACTTACTGAACAGATTTTAGTTTTTTTGGGATTTGATTAAAAAGTATTTCACTAGTTATGGGCGCCAAGGGGGGACCTGCCACCCCCCTACTCCGTCAGTGGGATGTAGTATTTCTCTTAATATTATTATATTGCACACAATGACCATTAACGTTATTGGGCATAATGAGCCTGGAATAGTCCAGTCTGATCATGCCGTCTCTGTATGAAAAGAGGCCTTTGCCCTGCAGTGGGACAATAATAGGCTGGTATTATTATTAAACCTGCACTACCCTAATCGCGAAGTTGATAGAAGTTAAGCGAATACGGGCACTTTGGATCACCTCGTAGAACCTCGGCTTGCGTCGGGTGACTTCCGATCTTTGTCGGGTTTTGCGCCCGAGTCAACGAACTCGAAGCGTCCTGTAATTCTTTGCACGAGGGTCGGACGGTCAATTTCGACCAGTACTTTGTCGAAGCAACTTCGCGAGTAGTGTAGTGCAGTATTTAAAGTTATGATAAAAGACAATCGAGCCTACGAGAACTTGACTTAAGGCGAAAGCGTCAAGGTAGCTCGCGAAATTCAAATTTCCTTACATTTTTTGCAATTTGCAGGTTAGTATCATGTTGTATGTTGATCTAAATATGATTCGCGGCCGTATCAAATGTTTATTTATAGAATTATAATCATAAAAATGATCAATACAACTCTCTAAGTTGATATAATCGCATTGAATGATTATTTCATGAAATCATGACATTTGACGATTGTGCTTACTTATGGAGTTGTATTGCTGATTGTAATGATTATAATTATGTAAAGCCATATTGGTTACGGTCGCGTATCATATTTTAATCAACATAAAACCTCACACTGAACAACTAAAGAAACATTGAATTTCGCGGGTTACCTTAGCGCATGCCCCTTAAGCAGTACGACCGACATTTTTGCTACAAAATTAGTGAGCCATTGTATACCATAGGTAGCCTCGACAGAAGAGTTCTCTGCTTAGGAGTGCGTCACAAATTGGTATATGAAAATTTCAAATTAAACTTACTTGTAAGCTGGTGATCCGATAATAACTTTCCAAACGAGGATTCCATGTTCGATATCAGTTGGCATCTGAAAATTAAAAAAAATATTACTGTCCACCGAGTCGGGCTCAGAATCACCTAAACTAACTAGTCTATACTGTTTTGGCCGTAAAACGATGCGACATCATTTTGGTCGTGGGCTCTCGTACTATTGGATTTTATGCATAAATCTAGAACACTAGCTGCACGCAATGCGTCGCAAAACCACTTTTTTTTAATATAGATTTTTAGGGCCAGTACCTAACCCTCGCGGGCGTCCTCAGTACACCCTACCAAAGTTTCATCAAAATCGGTCCAGCCCTTGCGGAGACCATGGAGGACAAACAAAGATGATTTTTATTACTCTAATATAGATAGATAATATATTTTTATGCTTATTTCAAAATCACAATTTTCCACATTTTCTACGATGACAGTTCTAAAAATTAATGTATCGCAAACATAATTCAACTTTATGTTCACATGGTTCATTATAATCTGAAGTTACAATATCTTTAACCTGCCTTTTACCTTTCTTGATATTTAAAAAACCCATTCTATTTATTTTTATTTAAGAATATTAATGTAGTACTAGTAGTTAGTAATCGTGGCCAGTTGAGCAATGAATTTTTTTTCGTGATGCTTTATCTGTATTCTTGATCGAAGGCACAGTATAAATAAGTAACAGTATTATATCTTCATAGAAAACAGCCATAACGACGCGTTTCAAAATCTCAATGTATATCAGTACGCAACAGTATTGAGTGCGTGGCACATACGCACGGACGCGGATGGTTTATCTACCAAGCGGCCGCGGTCACTGCTGGGATATAATACTGCTACTTGATTATACTGTGTCGAAGGTAAAAAGACACTTACCTCAGGATTCCTCATGCGTAGTTCCATGAGTATGTTCGGCGTTAACGACAGCATGGTGATGCCGAGGTACCTCCGCGACACTTGCGGCGCCTTCGTCGTTCCTGGGGAGCGTTCTAAATTACCAATTTGTATTATTATTGAGTAAAAAATATGGCGGGGTTATAAAAATACATCATCAAATATATTTCACAAGAGAGTAAAAAAATCATCTTGTAAGGGCCGCTCTCACGACAAATCACTTAGGGCTGATTTTACCAATGAAACTGAATGCGATCAGCATTTCTAAAACGCGTTCAAGAGCTGTCAGTGTCAAAATTGTTATGGAATATTGTACAGTGACAGCTCTTGAACGCGTTGATTTTCATTGGTGAAATCCGCACTAAATAAGTTTAGTACTAAACGCGTTTAAAACCTCGTCCTGTTTCTGTCAATCGTTTGAAAATGACATAGACAGACTGATGATTTAAATATAATATAATATAATATAAACTTTAACCCTACAGAACGCCACCCGCTACGATCCTTACGTACTCCTTTTGTCTCGTTAAGGTCATACATCTGGTCATACACGCACGCCGGTTGCGAGTACTACCCACCTGTCCTTTCTGAAGAACATCACCAATAAGGTCAGTATATGTCCTCCTAGGGCGCCCCCTCCCGGCGTTTCCACTCACATCTACCTTGTAAATACGTTTTGTTAGTCGCCTTTCATTCATCCTCTCAACATGACCAAACCATCTAAGCATACTCTTTTCTAGTTTTTAACCGACTTCCAAAAAGGAGGACGTTATATGTTCGTCAGGTATGTATGTTTTTTTTTTTTAATGTATGTCCATCAATTTTGAAAATTATTTTTTTGTATGAAAGGGTATGCTCCCAAGTTGGTCCCATATTTTTTTTATTAACTTTGCTTAGATAGTTTTTGAGTAAGCTCAATAATACGTATTTTTCCCACTTATATATATATGGATGATATGATGATAACATCCTATCACTGTTATTTACATAGCAGGTAGTGGTGGCAGTAGGTATTTGTTGCACAGAAAAAATGCATCCGAGCTATTTGTAAAATAAAACAAACAGTATCATGCAAGCCACATTTTCAAAAACTAAATATTTTAACGTTACCATCTCTTTATATTTATGAGGCCTGTATTTTTGTAAAACAAAACATGAATTTATATAGATTTGTAGAAAGTAAACGTCGCTCACAAAAATTGCAGGTGTTAGCAACTAAAACCAAATTTCATAGCAAAAGCTTTTATGCAATGGCTCAAAAACTGTATAATAAGTTACCAGGACAAGTTATCTCATGTATGAACATTAATGAATTTAAAGGGAATCTTTTCAAACTGTTAAATAATAAGGTGTATTATTCTGTTGACGAATATTTAAATGACAAATTTTAATTAGTCTGTTTTATCATATGTGACATACTGAATGATTTTGATTATTGATTTGAATTTAATTACTAGTGACATAATTTTTTACATTTTGTATTGTTTGGCCCTTTTACTTTATTTAACTGACATATTTTTAACAATGTAATCTAAATTTGACATACTTAATCTATATTTTTTGTGATATCACCTACTTTGAAATAGTTATGTTTTATGCATGTAAAACCTGTTAAAATTTTGTATGCCTTTTGGCGGAGCACAGCTCGGATCTTATTATTTATGAAAACATCTACTGTATGTACCCTGTGTTCACGAAATAAATGAATTTGAATTTGGTATTCGAATTTGAACACAACTAAAAAGTGAAAAATCAGAACTTTTTACAAAAAAAAACTGATTTCCAAAAAAAACACTACAAAGTGAAAAATCACTTTAATTTGGGAAAAAACGAAAATTCAAAACCAAAGTTATTTTTCATTTTGTAGTGTTTTTTTTTTTTGGAAGGCGGTTGTTTTTTTTTTGTAATAAGTCTTTGTCACTACATCTTCTTTTAAACCGCACAGTTGCCTTATCACATCATTTCTCAGAAAACAACCTCTTTCTTCCTTCAATATTATTTTAAGCGTTAAACGCATTTAGTCATTTGTGGTGCAAACGGGCCTTACTGTATGTACAGTAAAACACGAGACAATGAGTTCGGCTACTTCTTCTAAGCAAATGTGCTTCAGCAAAAATCTGTTTAATGCTTATGGCAATAAAGTTTATAATTCAATGATTGACCGCTAAGGCACATCGTTGGAGCGTCTGACTCATGTTATACCTTATCTTAAGAGCATAAAACATAAAAAGTACAGAATAATGCGATATAAAAAGGCACAATTTTAGTCAAATATAATAGTAAAGAACATTGAATAAAGAGTTAAAAGTTGTTATCAAAAATTATCAATAAAAACATCCGCTTGATTTGATAAGCTAAGCTCATGCAAGTAAGTACTTATTTTGATAATGTTTATTTGCAATTGGAAAAGTATAATTTAACAAGCAAAAAATTGTGTTTTTCACATTAATTCTACAACATGGTTGCTTTTTTTTTCAATCTTACATAATATCTAAGCACATTCATTCATATTTAAATATATAGTTTTATTTATAAACTTTGCATAAAGTTTAGTTTCAAAACGGGTATATTGGAGGTAGGCAAGAAGGCTGCTAGGCTCAAATGGGACTGGGCGGGTCACGTCACGTCAGTCACCCGTATGGACTATGACCGCTGGGCGAAATAACTCCACACAATGAGTGCCTGAGGATGGACGGCCCTTAAAGAGGTGGTCAGACGACCTAGACATGTACCGTGAAGGCCGCGGGGGACCGTGCTTTGAGTTTACGCGAGAAAGAATTTCCTGGTCGGACTTGACGGAGGCCTTTGCCCAGCAGTGGGACAGTATAGGCTAAATAAAAAATATAAAATGTTAAGGCAGGTTTTTAAATGTCAAAATATGGTACTTAACTTAAAGCAACGTTTGTAAATAAACCTACGGTCTTAGCCAAACAATATAATATCACATTAATAAATTACCACATTATACAAAAATAAAACAAAAAATTAATATTAGTGTGAACAAGTTCCACATTTAAAAACAAAACAATTAACAAGTGCAAGAAATATTTAAAACAAAATTATACAACATATAAAAAAGTAAAACAAAGGCATTAATTTAAAACAATATCATTATAAACTTACTCTTTGCCAGAAACTCCTTGACATAGTCGATGGGTATAGCAAAAGAAATACCGGAAGTCACTTTCATACTGTTTATGCCTATCGCTTCTCCATCTAAGTTCACTAGCGGCCCACCACTGTTGCCAAACGTGATTGGCGCGTCAGTCTGTATGTATACCATGTCCTTGCCTGGAATTTGACAAAAGAGGTGGATGAGTTTGAGAAAAGTGGTGGATGGGCTTGAGAAAAATGGTGGTTGAGTTTGAGGGAAGTGGTTAAAAGATTTAAATGGGTTTTTTCACTAAAGATGCTTTGGGAAAGGCGTTTCTAAGTAAAATGGGTCACCAGCAATAACAACAACAACACCACAATAGCAGTGTCGCAATTCTTATCTAAATATTTTCAAAACATGTTAATTCAAAATAATTGTTGGTATTAGGAAACCATATTCTTTAAAAACTGGCAATTTCTTTATACATATGTATATTCTTTTAATAGAGGCCATAGTAATTCTGAGAAAATTTCCACAAGCTTTTATGGTTTGTAAAGAAACAGCCCTGATGCAGACAGACAATTAAAATGAAGTTTGTAATTGTAAAGTACAGTGTTACAAACAAAGTGTTACCACCGATTTGCGACCGCACATCGGTGGCAAAACGACGTGGTAACACATTGACCATGAGCTGGACTATAGTTTGATCGAGACCGCTGCTGTAACGCCCCTTAAGATTTCGCAGCGAGGCGTTGACGAATGAGTGACGGGACGCCGTGACCGTTGACGAATGAGCAGCCTGCACTACTCCCTCATCTCGCCGCGCACGCGTAACCTAAAGCACGGTACAGCGGTTTCGGTCAAACTATAGTAGTACTACGAAGTTTAAATACAATAACAGACCGCCTTATACTGGTTTTGTTACAATGAAAAAGTATAAAATCTGAACCCACCTTTTAAACCAAGTTCTTCACTAGCTCTTTGAGTAGAACTGACTACACCAGCCGTCACAGTGTTACTGAGAGCTAGAGGACTACCCATTGCCACCACCTGTAAATATATCAACATCGATGGTCTTTAGATGATTCAATTCTACTGTCCAACTTGACAATTAAAACTCATTTCGTAGTGCCATTTATTTGGGAAGATACGAGTGTATATGACAGCAAGAACTCTTGGACACATAACAGCATCATTTTATGCCGATTTATTTGGGGCGCAACATGTCTTTTTGTTCCGTACGTAGACACCTTCTACAAGCCTACATTATGTAGTACAGTAGAACAAGCAATTTGATGTATAATATATATCACATACTATTAATCTTTCCACTACACTGAATATTGATTTGTATTGTGGGTGTAAAACTTTTTAAGCCAATGATATATGTAAAAGAATTGACTACGCAGTACACTTACAACATTGTTTATAAAAGAAGTTGCATGTTAGTGGCCTGTATACAAAAACCAATGGTGGCCCGACTTACGAGTTGTACGTCACGGGCTCGAACCCAGGCAAGCGCTTTATTTTGTGTAAATAATTAAATCACCACTACTCTCAAAACGGTGAAGGAAAACATAGTGAGGAACTCGACATGTCGTAGAACCAAAATTCGAAGATATGCGACATCTACCAAGCCGCACCAGGCCCGCGTGGTAGATTGCAGCCCACTACCTCTCAAAGAGAGGAGATGCTATACAAATAGCTAGTTCAACTGTACACTGAAGCAATTTAATGTACAAATCTCACCATTGAATTCTCAAATGCACTCAATTTAGTCTCACAATGTCCCAGCCACTTTAACACAATGCAGCACACTAAAACGGACACAATAGACGTTTTATTTTGCTTTTATTGTCCTGCAACGTCTTAAAGTGTAGCCAGAGAAATATATTTAGAAACGTCTCAAAGATAAGTATACTTTGAGTATTCAGAAGTTTATGGGACAAATAATATAAGTTGGTAAATGAAGTAGTGCCCTAAAATCTAAATTATATAATTATTTACATAATACTAGCTATTGCCCGTGATTTCATCTGTATTTTCTACCTTGTATGTCATAGTTTTTTAATATTTGTATAAAAAAATTGATTTCCCCAGTGGGGTAATAGGGATGATGTCTCGGTAAAACAAATTAAATTCTAATTAGTCCGTCAGTCAGATATTAAAAAAATATTAGACACGTATTTTTTGCTTTATCATATTAATAAAAAATTACTTAGATAAAACGTATTTTAAGTTGGGGAGTGGGGGTTGCTACGTCACTAGTACGTATAAAATCTACATACTCGTGACGTCATGGCACATTTTACCTCAATGTACCGCCGTAATCTTAAGTTTACGTAAAAAAAGAAAAAATATGTGTCCAATATTTTTTTATAATCTCAAAGACGGACTAAAAACAATTTTTTAGTCATCATCCCTATTGCGTAATATATTATCAGTAGCAATGGGTTTAATTTTGAAAGTTCAATGACAATCATTGCATTATTTACATTGTTGATCAAACAAATTTTTCGATAATTTGAAGCAATGGAAGCAATATACTTCAAAATCATTCATTATTGTCTGGCTCTTGTGATACAGGAACTCTTAGTACACACGGCTACTCATCAAGCTATATATTTCCAGTATATGCTTATCTGGAATCGTATAGGATTTCCGTACAATGCGAGGTCAGCTAATACTGGAACTGTATAGATGGATGTGTAGCCGTGTGTACAAGAATACAGATTTTTGTGACTTTGAAGTGTAAATACAGAAAATATTATTAAAAAAGAAAATATTATTAATAAAGAAAATATTATTAGTGAAGAATATATTATTAATAAAGAAAATATTATTAGTAAAGAAATTATTATAAATAAAGAAAATATGATTGTGATAGTGTGTTACACAATTAGGGTGCAGGTCCCAGGCTATCGCCTGTCTGTCAAATTTCATGATGTTCAGTGGTTTAGGTGTGAAAAGGTGACAGACAGAGTTACTTTAGTATTTATAACATTAGTATGGATAGTGTAGTACAAAGGAGGAAACATATTTCTATATAAATAAACATTTAAATTAATTAAATTACAAACCCACTCGCCGGGCACAATGTCTGATGAACTGCCCAGTCTCATGACAGGTAATCCTTTTACTGGGATTCGGAGAGTAGCTAAGTCTGATTTGAGGTCCACGTCTTCGACAAAACCAGCGTGGATTGAGCCATCCTGAAAATTAAATTAAGTATATAAATCACATTTGTTCCATTGAATTACTTTTTTCATGAAACCATGACATTTCAGTATAAATCCAACTTATAGATGTATTAATGATTCTAAAGATTATAATTCTGTAAATACAAATTTGACTTTCGTAGGCTACCTTTGCGGATCCACCTTAAGAAATTTCTGATTTGCCCTCCCCCCCCCCCGGGCCAAAAGCTGGGTCATCTATGGGCGTATAGATGCAGGATATACAATGGCCGAATCAGATTTCAAGTAGTTCCCTATTTAAAATTGCCTAGGTTTTATTTTGTGTATGAAACTGTGCATAAGTATTGCACAAGTATTGTGAAACAGAATACTGTTTAGATATAGGCTGAGGCAACAAAATGCTGCAATGGAGTAAACAGTAGCACAACATAACCAACCTGAATAATGTGTGAGTTAAATTTCACAATGGTACCAGCTGTTACATCAGCCTACAGACTCATTACTTTGAATTAATCAATGAAAACATTACTTACAAATAGCCGTACGTTCACTATAGCGTTAGGTTTGTTCACAACAACGTGAGCGTTCGTCAGTATGAGCCCATCCTCCTTTACTATGAACCCAGACCCGTTCGACAGAGTCATAGGCTGACCAGAAAACAGGTCTAGCCGACGACCATCTTTTATCTCTATATACACCACAGACGGAGCCGACACGGCCACCACATCAGCAATAAAGTTAAACTTCTCTCTTCTACCCTTTAAATTATTAGGTATAACAGTCGCTGCTAATAATTTATCTTTTAAACTAATATAACCTATCACCCCGGCTGCAACCGCCAAAATTCCACAATAATAACTGTTCTTAGTATCATTTTTATTGTTTTTGCTATTAAAAGCTTGTAGTGCACGGCTAGAACATCTAAGGTTTGTATTAATTACGGGCTTTATTTGAAAAATACGAGAAAATCTCGAAATATTCATTGTTGTTATGTCAGAACGACAGTGGTGCGAATGAAGTCAAATGTCAATGTCATATTTGTCAAAGTGACAACATGGTGATGGAAATCACTGAAAATAACGAGATATAACTGTTTAAAAACGTTTATTTATACAGATAAATAATATCATTCAATTATTTTTGAAAGTTATTTCATTCCTTCAATATCTTCACGCCATGTTTATTACAAAGAGTACTACAGTACTAATTACAGGAAGAATATAGATAAATAGTGAGAACTAAGAATTTATAAAACGTTTTCGGTGATTTTGCAGCTTTATGCTTCTCAATTTTGAAGAGTCTGAAATAGATACATAGTTTCAACCTTGAATAAAAAATGGACTAGGGAAATACAAATACAAAATACAAAAAGTTTTATTGGCAAAAGAAAAGTTGATGACATACAGTGATCTTACATAGACACAATTAATTTGTACCTAAATCACAATGTTTCGGTTTGACCGTTGATCCCCAAACTAAGCGTTTGTATCTTGGGGGTCGGAGTGCGATTGAGCAGAAATAACTAAGTCAGTTTACAGGGCTAGTTTAGTAAAGCGTGTATTATAATTGTGTGTATTTGTGTGAGTGTCTGTGAGGGTGAAAATGTGAGAGGGACGTTATTTGCTAGCAGTTTGGCTTGTCGATAAACGTTAATAATTTTATAACTTCAAGTTCAATGGATTGCCTACTAACGTTGCGATATAATAACTACTAAATGGGAGCATGCAAAAAAGTAAACGTACAAGTTTGTTTACTTTTCCACTTATATGACCTTGCTTGCGACTTGACCGAGACGACTGCGACGGCGGGAACTAAATTAAGATTTGAACTGGATTTCCAATTTATAAGGTACTAAAAAAAGGGGGACACAGGTATTATTATATTCAACCTACACATACAGCCTTTACATTACAGGTGATTTAGAAAAATAAGTCAAGGTCGCAATTAAAATAATGTATTTTACAAAATAAATGATGCGACTTGGTTGGATGAAACTTGTTTTTTTATTGTTGTTATGTAACTTAATTACCAAAAATATAATTTAAAGAACGTGTTTTTTAAATGTAAAAAATGCATTGACAACTAAACTGATACTATAAATGCGAAAGCAAGCTTGTTATTTACGCGTTCACGCTAAAACGGCTGAACGGATTTGGATTGGCACATGGATAGTCCATGACCATTGGATATTATACTTTTATCCCGATATTCCCACGGGATCGAGACTTATGCGGGTGAAACCGCGAGGGGCAGCTAAATAATTGCTCTAAAGATTTATTAGTAGTTTACAACAAAACAGAACTTACCCACAGCCTTTGTACATGGCCCATTGACAACTGTACAGACATTGTCGCTCGTTTTTGAAAAAAAGTAAATTCACATGGATAGTCCATGACCATTGGATATTATACTTTTATCCCGATATTCCCACGGGATCGAGACTTATGCGGGTGAAACCGCGAGGGGCAGCTAAATAATTGCTCTAAAGATTTATTAGTAGTTTACAACAAAACAGAACTTACCCACAGCCTTTGTACATGGCCCATTGACAACTGTACAGACATTGTCGCTCGTTTTTGAAAAAAAGTAAATTTAGGGTTTTGGTAAATAAAAAGATCAAATCATCGATAAAAGATCAATATTTATATATAGGTATGTATAGTTTACAATGAATAATACAATTCATATTTTACAGTAACTTATCTATGGTTTCTATCATAAGCAAATCAAGTTTACTTATCCCTATAAGTAAAAATAGGAACTATAACTATATACATGAATTTTATAAACTAAAAAACTTGCTGTGCCCATAAAATCCAATGTCTTATAGATCACTTATATATATAAGACATAGATACTTATGTCTAGGAGCCATAATGCTTTGGCCAAACTGAAACGTTAATATCCGCTTACGCCGATTGTATCAACTGACTTATTCAAACTGTCACGGATAGTCGCGTGAATCATTAAAAGAATCGACGCGAGCAGTCGCGTCTCATGTCCCGCGCGGGATTTGCCGCAGTGTGGCTAAAGCTTAAACAATATTTCCCGCCATTTTAAAAGTCAATCAGATCGATGTGTTGTGGCAACTGTCAGATCGTTCTGCAATCTCTGTGTATTTCTAGGTTATATTACAATATTTTTCATTTCATAATAATCTTTCGTCAAATGCTTAAAAACACTTTTAAATAATATAAAATATGTTAAGTAGATTTATTTTAAAATGTTATCATTATTTAAGAGCGTTTATTCTGAAAATGGGCAACGTCGCAAATAGATGTCAAATATTTCGTTGTTTTGATTAATTTGGCAATATTACTGTGTGGAAATAAGAAATGTGACTAACTAGCTAACTAGAATATTGAATAAGAAATGCAATAATTAATATCGCAACACCGAATATTTAGTTTTAGATGTAAAAAAAAGGATTTGGAAACTTTCCAAATGCTTTTTAAACACCTAAAACGGTTACAACATCAAATTTAATGTTATAATTGCAATTCGTTATTAATATTCTAGTTCCCTAGTTAGCCAAATTTCTTATTTCCATACAGTATTATTGGCAAATTATTAAAAACAGGTAAATTTGCGACGTTGCCAACTTTCAGAATAAACGCTCATAATGCTTTTATAATTTAGATAATCTGTGGTACTTGCTTGGCTATAAATAGGGCCACAGAATGGACACATTCTCAGGACACATTTATCCCATGAGCCATTAGGAGGCTAATGGCTAGAGTAAGAGGCCATTAATAAATTAGTTGGATAGGCGGTAAAGCAAGTAGTTATTATAGGTACCTACATTGTGAAGGTTCGTATATCCTAACTTTTTTAAAGAATTCTCATGTTCATTACTACATAAACAATTCCACTTTGCCCCACCAGTCGCTCTGTGGGGCAAAACGGAATAATTTCATTTTACAGGGCCAAAAAGCACTGATGGATACAATTTTTTTATTGAATATTACACATTTTTAACCGGGATATGTATGCATATGAAATATAACTGTACAAGGATCTTTCGGCGCGTAATCAAAATCAGAACTAACGCTGCCATTTTGTTTTTTTAATACATTTCACAAAATACTCTTAGTTCGGATTTCACCAATGAAATTGAACGCGTTCAGCACATCTAAACGCGTTCATGAGCTGTCAGTGTACAATATTCCATAAAAATTTTGACACTGACAGCTCTTGAACGCGTTTTAGAAATGCTGATCGCGTTAGTTTCATTAGTGAAATCAGCCCTTAGTCTACCGACAGCGCCTCCCTGTCAACGTCACTCGAGCGCCAAAAGATCCTTGTTGCAGTGTACAGTACGACCGTCCAGAGAATGAGTTCCTGACACCTGTCAGTTGGACAATTTCTGGTATTACTACCAGAAATTGTCCAACTGACTGGTGTCAGGAACTCATTTTATCGTTGGCCGGACTGTAGTATCTTAAAGCTAGTCACTATATTTTTTCGACTATACATTTAGGTACCATCAGAATACTTTTACGATACATTTCTTTTACCATCACAATTTACTTGGTCAACATTCCATTTTGGTATATTACAATTCATAGGTACTTAGCATAAACTTAGTTTTAAACGTAATTTTCCCAAAAAATAGAACCGTCGTTTACCAAAGAGAAATAAACAAAAATTTCTGTGCAATCAAAAAAACAAACGTGGAACAAATTTTGGCACTGGAAACATTTTTGAGAAAACTACGCGGTTTTTAAATAACAGCTTGACAAAAAAGGATAGAAAATAATAGGGGCACCAGTATCGCTGATTGTTGAAAATGGCAGTATGTGTCGAGGTTTCATGGGTTTTCCAGCGTCAGGCAGCATTTGTCTGGCATTAATTAATGCTGAAATGAACCTTTTTGGCGCAGCCGTGAGGCACACACTTAGTGCCAAAACATTACTTCCACTTTTAGTTTGTTTTTATTTTGTGTTTCACGAACTGTGTCCAAATAAACCGTTTCTTTCTTTCTTTCTCTCTTTGTGTACGGTCAGTGCTCTGCATTACCGGACCCCTTTTACAAAGAATAAGAGGGGGAAGAGGGCGCGGGTTATAGTTTGACCGATACCTCTGTATCGCGCCTTACAATACGGCCGATATAACTTAGCAGGTCTGAACATAGGCACTACGAACTTCGCACATGTTCTCTCACTCACATTCGCCTCAAGTTACCATTTGGTTCCTAAGAAATGGTATTGAGCAGCTTTCTGTGCGAAGTTCAGAACTGTCAACTGATATCGGCCGTATTGTAGGTATGTGCGCGGCTCACTGTAGGCCGCTTATTCGTCCACAATCACGGCGTGGGCGTCCCGTCCTGGCGCATTCTTAAGAGGGTTTATCCTAAAAGTTGGCAACGTCGCAAATAACTGTCAAATATTTGCCTGTTTTGATTCATAAAGCAATATTACTGAATATAAATAAGAAATGTGGCTAACTAGAGAACTAGAATATTAATAATGAATTGCAATTATAACATTGAATTTGATGTTATACCCATTTTAGGTGTAAAAAACGCATTTGGAAAGTTTCCAAATAGTTTTTTTACATCTAAAACTAAACATTCGGTGTTACGATATTAATTATTGCATTTCATAATCAATATTCTAGTTCGCTAGTTAGCCACATTTTTTTATTTCCACACAGTAATAAATTAAATTAATCAAAACAGTGAAATATTTAACATCTATTTGCGACGTTGCCCACCTTCAGAATAAACGCTCTTAAGGCGCGGTACAGCGGTGTCGGTCAAACTATAGTACCCCAAGTATTTTTTTAGATACGGAGAGTTACACTTTTGTGTTATCTTGGCAGTCAAATGTTGCCAATAATAATAAAAAAACTAGACATTTTGCCAAGCCATACATTTACAAATAAAATTATCATTAGCTCCACTCTTCCGTGTGAATGCTGCTATTACCGTTTGCTATACCGTTACCATTCAGTTTTCCGTTTACAGCTTTACCATTTATGACGTCAGCGTTACCGTTGACCAATTCCTCTGGATGGTAAGTGTAGAAGACCGTGCAGAATGCCGAGTCGTCTCTTGGTAACTCGTAGTTTACATGTTTAGCTGCAAGCCAAGCTGCCCCCATAGCACTTGAAACTCGGAGTCTCACTAGTTCGAGCTCTGTTTTTACCTGTAAATGGTAGAAAGGGGTTGTGAAGTCGTGGAAATTAGTGTTTCATAGGAGCTAGATATAACATAACACACACTTAAGTTGAAATAATAAATGATGATAAAATAATATTATATATATTAAGTAAGTAAGTCGTTTATTTTGCAAATATGGGTACAGTAAAAGGTAATAATTTTTAAACAGATAGGTTCAGCCATATCTTACCGACAGGCATGCAAAACTCAAATAAGAGTTTCACGCTAAAACAACAACAAAGGCAATTATATTATGATACATTGAAGAGCACTACTACAAAAATGAATTTAATTTTTTTTGATAAAAAGCATATGACTTTTAAGATACGTGATACAAAATTACAGTTAAATAAAACGTTTACTCGTCAAAAAGATCCAGATACTAAGGCACAGATTAAAACAGATAGGACACTCCGCAAAATCATTTAAAGAAAAAGCGACTCTTACTACGACACAATAAAGTGCTACAGTTATATTCACCTAGAAGTTGCCTCCCTCTTTATCGCGTAACTCTTAGATCTTCTAACTACGTTACTCTCACTGAATTGGCCCAGCAAGACGGGCCCGCAGCGTACTTGCAGCCTATACCTAAACTACGTAGTGTCTCATCTGTATTAATTTGTGACTAAGGTTAGTTTAGCAGTAGGCATTCAAGAACTAGTACACTTAGAATTGTCTTTTGAGACATGGACGTCAGCAAGTTGGATGTGGCCTTATTTCAGAAATGGACTATAGCCAGACAGCCTCTGATTGGTTCCAGTCTCCCAAACTTCCTGGCTTTTCTCACAGCGCTCGAGAAAAATAACTTATCATCATACAACTGACCTTCCTGTTCCTCAACTGTTTTAACACTCCAGGCTTCAATATATCCCAGCTCTTCCACACAGAGCCGACGCACACAACGCGCAGGCGCGGTGTGTCACAGCGCACGGCGAGCGCAGCCACGTGGGACGCTAGTGCGGCGCCCGCGCACGAGAATATGTGGCGCGAGAGTTCGTCACCTTTGTAGGCTAGTGATGAGAGTTTTGATGTCACTCCTGTAGACAATTTTTTCGTTTAGCATTTACGTTGATAAAAACTATTTGTAGATATTATCTATTATACATTGTCAACAGCGAATCAATTTTCACGCCCCCCCTGAAGACCCGAAGAGATATGCGGGTAGCTCATGACCTAGAGGTGCCATAACGAATATGAATTAAAAATATAATTTCGCGGGTAAATTACAATTTCTGAACGGTTTTTAGCCTTTACACTACTTTTTTTCCCTCTAATTTCAACAGCATCCATTCCACTATAAACCGCGCCACGGCAAAGCTCACAGCAATTTATTTATCATCCCACTGGAACCCCATTCAGCAATTACACCAACGGAGTAAAACAGCACTTCATGTGCTGATTTAGATTCATCCTGTGCGCGGTGGACATCAAACGGAAGGCGATGGATCACGCAAGCTCACGCAGCGTCAAGACGCTTCTCCATAGTTCTGATTATTTTCATTAGAATTCTCATTTTTTTTTTGAGACTCAATGAACTTATTAAAATTGAAAAAAAGAAACGGAAAATTTTGATGCAAAAATAGCAGCCTGGTAGTTAGGGTTGCCAACCATACTGTTAAAAAACAATATTATACTGTTTTTCACTCTAAAATACTGTTTACTGTTCAACAAAAAAGTATATGAATATACTGTTTTCACTGATATCCGAAGCTATACCTAAATAAAAAGGAAGTCGTAGGCAAAAAACGAAAATACAAAACCAAAGACACCGACTTCCGAAATTAAAGTTACCTATTTTTCATTTTGTAGTGCTTTTATTGGAACTCGATTGTTTTTTTTTCAAGTTACTGTTTTTTTTTTTTTTTCGAAATACTGTTCATTTTCCCACTTTGACCATAAATACTTTATTTCTTGTACAAGAAGTTGGCAACCCTACTGGTAGTACTTCCCCAGAAGAGTATTTTCCAATAACTTTTTAAATCTCACAGTCAACTCACCAGCAAACATTGACTTATCGAAGTGCTTATAAGCATGTGGCAGCAGATCAGCCCTGGTATCAGCATCAAAGTGTTCTCTTATAACTTCCCACACTCTGTCAGTTGGGTGTGGTGAAGGTTGTAAGCCGTCCACATCGTCAAAGACTGTCTTCACTGCTTTATGGGCTATCCAGTAAGCTGTGGATTAAAATTCAGATTTTAGACTTTCTGTGGAAGGTATAAGATTCTTTTTGGCTAATTTGTTAAGGAGCTTTTCAAATCTTTTGACATAATAACATAACGATTTGGTGTATGGTGTTAAAATTAAAGCGATTACAGTTATGAAGAGTAGTAAAATCGGTTCAAACAAAAGTGCTAAGACTTCTTTTTTTTGTTTTTATGTTCTTTATCCTATAGATATACTATTAAATGAGCAATATATATATATCCTCTGAAGAGCCTCTTGAACGATCTGCCGACTCATTGAGACGTGTTCACAGGCGAATTTAACATATGATATTATATGCCTTTCCTGTTCTTTTCCCTACAAACTGATAAAGTTAGAGGAGCATAGGTGTACTTTAGATAGGTATTATTTTGCATGGGCCCATACCCCTATGCGGTTCCCGCGATAGTTAAGAGGATATATATATATATATATATATTTGTAGTCATGTTCTTGAAAACGGCTCTAACGTAACGACTTCGATGAAATTTGCAGTACGAGGGCGAAAAACTATTTAGGATCTAGGATCTGGGAAAATTCGTTTTCTCCGTATTTTCACCTGAGCAGAGCTCGGTCGCCCAAAGTTTAGAACAAGATGGCTACCTTAGAATGTCATTACATGGCAGCATGGAATTAGTATGAACTATCCTGTACTATTGAATGAGCATTCTCTATTTTTCACCAGAGCAGAGCTAGGTCGCCCAGGTATTATATTGCCATTATTATTGTACCTATGTTAAAGAAATGAGTAAAATGACTTATGACTTAAACATATTCTGAATGTTACGGCCGATAGTAATGGCCAAGTAAACGGTTATTTTATAATTAGGGCAAGGCCACTGGCCAATACATTAGGTCAAGAGTTTTGTTACCATGGAAACGAATTACAGGCCCAACAAAAATTTATATATTGCTGGGTCGTTTTTTGCTCCACTTTTTTTCTAGCATAAGTGGATATTTATTATGAGTTCTGAAATTGTAACGTTTTAAAAGTGTTGTATTCTCCGTCTAATTTACGTTACTTTAGAACCTTGTCGCTTGAACCTCTATAGTTCAAATAAAATTGCAAGTTGTACGTACCACCGCCTTCATCTCCTAGAAGGTATCCCCATCCGCCGCAGCCATGTTGCTGTCCATCAGCTGTTCTCAGGAGAGCGTTGGATCCAGTACCTGAAAACAATTAAGAATACCATTAAAACGAAGTTTGCATTGCTCTTAATTTTAGAAAAACAAAATTTTAGTAATTCTAGAAATCTATAATAATTACTCGTAATGCCAGCGTGACTAAGTAATACCAGCCGCACGGGTCGATCCATCAGGTTGAGTTATGCTTGCCGGGTTTCGTCGTGGGATGGGTGACCATCCTTACATACCGAGACTCCTCCGTGCCTCGGAAAGCATGTTAAGCCGTTGGTCCTGGCTGTCATTCGTGAATCTTTTACAGTCGTTACAGGTAATCAGAAGCCCGAAAGTCTGACAACAAGTTTTACCAAGGGGTATCGTATTACCCAGTAACCGGGTTGCGGAGGTCAGATGGGCAGTCGGTCCATATAAAATACTGGTATTCAGCTGCATCCAGTTAGATTGGAAGCCGCCCCAACATAATTGGAAAAAGGCTAGGCAGATTGAAGGACCATTTTAAGTATTCAGCCCACGCCCCCTTTTAACAAATAATCGGATCGTACTAAGGATAGGTAACATTAAAGGCTCGTACAGACCACCGCGACACCGGTTATTGTTATACTGTGAAGTTTTCTTAGAATTTGTATTGTTCGTGTCGCGTCGCGCGACAAGTCGCGCTGGTCTGCACAAGCCTTTATCAAGGGATATCAACAGCACTTCAAAAACAAATCGAGTCAACATACTTATTGAATTGCTATTTTTATAGTAAACACAGCTAATCTACTCGTTATCAGCGTCGGGCTTTACAGTTTGTGCTAGTAAATAAGCTGATAGCACTTCGCGATTGTTGAATCCAAGTATAATTGAGACTACCGGGGTCGCGGGAAAGTCCGAAAGGGATACCGTGGCCCCTGGCAAAGGACAGGCAACTGAACACGGGTGGGTTTAAGTCAGTAAGAGTCTGACACACCTCGAAGAAGAAGTTCACCTCGAGAAGTTATTTAATAATTTCCTAACCAAAAAAAAAAGTATAATCGAGAGGTTTGCTCACTAATCAAATTACATTGCGCGTGCATCATCAGATATCCCGTGTTTTTTGTAGTGATTTTCCTCAACTATTTGCCTTCTTTATGCTACGGCTACATTTTCGCGATAACGCGAACTATATTCGCGCACTCGATCGCTGTTGCTCAACGAGACGTCGAGCGGTTTGCGAGAGAGAGCGCGCGAAGTGCAGTTCGCCTTATCGCGACAATGTGGCCCCAGCATTAGAAAACTCCATAATGAACGGTACTTCTCGCGTTTCGCGAATGAATGTTCGTAGCGTAATACTGGGGCTACATTATCGCCATAATGCGAACTATAGGTACTTCGCACGCTCTCTGTTGCTCAACGAGACGTCGAGCGGTGTGCTAGAGAGAGAGCGCACGAAGTTTAGTTCGCCTTATCGCGACAATGTGGCCCTAGCATAACAGAAGCTCGTGCGACGAACAAATTATTGCCAAACAAATTCGTGAAGCGAATATTCGCAGTGAGTACGACAACCAAGCGTGTATTAACAAAACACGGCGCAATAAAGTGGGCGTTTCTGATAAATCAGTTACCTAACCCACAGAATAGACGGATTAATAACAAATTAAAACACGGCTATAAACAACAAATTAAAACACGGCTATAATGCAATACGAATGTCACTACATATTACAGAGCAAACTCCGATAGTTTGCATTCTTGTGGAGATTCTTTTTTAATACATTTTGCGGCGCGTCGTGTCATCAGCGGAGCAACTGTCACAAAGAAAAAAAATACAAAAACTTTCCCAAACCAAATGGTGTTCAGGAGCAGGAGAGGACAGGAGCATGTCTTGTAATCTATAAACTAGTATAAACTGTGTAGGAAGCTCCCTAGTCCCTACTCGTAATCAGCAATGTTGACATGTAGCCGTTAGCATGGAGGTTAAGGGTTATCTACCAGCCTCGCTGAGCGTCCTATTTCATTACGACCTACTTCTGATTATCATAACATTTCTGCCAGATGCAGACATTGACTCGCACTCTTGTTATCCTTGATAACGCCCGAGATTGATTGATTGATGAATACATAGTGTTAGGTTAAACGAGGTACATACTTTAAGGGAGTGTAGTACCTACTCATGAAAATGAACAATTTTTTCAAGGGGACCAATCCTTAAATAAGAAAAAATAATCTGTTGTTCCTTACAAATTGTAATACCTAAGCGATCAAAATGTAGGGAACAGTTTTTTTAAGTACTTAGGTACGATGAAATATAAAAAAAAATCCACTGAACTCATAGCCTTAAGGCACATTGAAAATGACTTTATTGCATTAAAATTCAGAGGAGTTGAAGGGGGTAAACACCTACCCTTAATTATAATCCTATTGAAACAAAATTAAATGGTATCATTTTGATAAAATGGTATCATTTTGATAGCCTATTACTTACAGGAAAACCTATAAGAAGTCTATGGTCGTAAAATAGCATGGTAAATCTCTCAATATTGTGCGTGCGTGTTTTTCAACTACAATTAGTTTGTTCTTGGGATAAATTCATCCCAACTACGGAAACCTTCATTGTGCGTAGTCCGACAGGCATTTGGCCGGTTTTTTGCGTTATTGTAGCCCTTTCTGTAACGCATCTTTTGATACCATTTGCATTTCTATATCTTATTAATTGAGGAGGCTAGCCCCGGTCTCCCGTGAGGCGGCGAGCCTCCTTGCCGGACTACCGCCATGGGATCTGGAGGCGAAAGTCCTCGCGCACATGTGGGAGTTGCGCGAGGAGGCGAAACGCCGGGGTGTAACTCCGCTGCCGCGAGAGATCACGGCACAGCGGACAGAGCTCCGGCGGGATCTCATGGCGGCATGGAGTGTGCGATTGTCGCAACCCAGCGCTGGGCACGCCACAATTGCGGCGATAAGTCCCCTCTTTGAGGAGTGGCTTGAGAGGCGCCATGGCGTCCTCACCTTCCGCCTGACGCAGGTCCTCACCGGACACGGTTGTTTCGGGAGGTTCCTGTTCCGAATTAGGCGGGAGGAAACGCCCGGGTGTCACCACTGTGTGGATCGCCCGGAGGACACGGTGGAGCATACGGTGGAGGTCTGCCCGGCTTGGGCGGAGCACCGCCGTGTCCTCACGGAGGCGATCGGCGGCGGCGATCTCTCGCGTCCGGCCCTGGTTCAGGCCATGGTTCGGCGCGAGAGTGCATGGGAGGCCGTCACCTCCTTCTGCGAAGCAGTTATGCTCGCGAAGGAGGAGGCGGGGCGCGCGAGGGAGATGCAAGCTGCACGCCCTCGCGGCCCTAGTCGCCGCAGGAGACGCCCCGGGCGTCGGGAGTCAAGAGCCGACTTCCGGCCACCGTAGGCGCGGGCCTGCGGACGGTGAGCAATGGGCAGCTCGCCGTCCGATCAGGACCAGGCCCGTGTCGACGGCGCGTTGTGTTCCACGCGCGCCTCAAAGAGATGTCAGCATCAACCGACGGGGTCGAAAGACCAATGCCTGCTGGGGTTGCGGGTTTGTCTGAAAGGGATATCGCGGCCCCGGCACACAGGCAACGGAAGGAACACGGGTGGGTTTTAGTCAGTAAAAGTCTGACACACCCTCTCGCTCTGCCCAGAGCGGGAGAAGTCATTTGATGATTTCCCATCCAAAAAAAAAAAAAAAAAAAAAAAAAGGAGGCTAGCCCCCAGTCGCACTTTTCTTGAAAACGGGTACACTACTGCGATCGAAATAGTTATTAAGAGCGTTTATCCTAAAACTTGGCAACGTCGCAAATAGCTGTCAAAAATGTACATGTTTTGATTAATTTTACAATATTACTGTATGTAAATAAGAAATGTGGCTAACTAGCGAACTAGAATATTAATAGTTAATTGCAATTATAACATTGAATTTTAAGTTGTACTCGTTTTAGGTGCAAAAAAGGCGTTTGTAAAGTTTCCAAATACTTTTTTTGCATCTAAAACTAAATATTCGGTGTTACGATATTAATTATTGCATTTCATAATCAATATTCTAGTTCGCCAGTTAGCCACATTTCTTATTTACATACAGTAATATTGCCAAATTAATCAAAACAGCGAAATATTTGACATCTATTTGCGACGTTGCCCGCTTTCAGAGTAAACGCTCTTAATGCTACGAGTGCGGAAAGTAGGTGATCTCCGACGTGTGGCATTTTTATTCATTTTTTTCACGAGCGAGCGAAGTGAGTGAGTGTATATGTTGACACGAGTCGGGAATCATCTTACGCAAGTGTATCATACAACGTTATACTATGCATTGTGCGAGGAAATAAAACAAACGAGCGGGCCTTACAGTAGTCGCATATGATGTGAAACATCTGACATATTGGCTGACGTATATAAATGATAGAAACAACATTCATGACTTTGACTTTTTGACTTTGTTTTTCACTTTGACTTTGACTTTTTGGCTTTGACTGTTTGAGTTTGACTTAGACCTTCGTCATCGCCATCGTCATCATCATCATCATAATCTAATTTGTAAAGCTTTTCTCACATTATCAAACTCTTTGCGACGGGCTGACGACGGAGTATTTTTTTTTAAACAGAAAAGTAAAAAGCACTAGTAAAAAAAGTGACACTTTCCGCACAAATTGGCTGCTTGGAAAACGCTCTTTTCGATGCATTTTACATGCATTGTAAAAGCATTTTCAAATGCTAAAACTGTTCCCTACATTATGGGTCGGTCGCATAGACAGAGGTGCTCATTTTCACGAGTACTACACTCCCTTAAAATATGGCCCTCGTTTAACCTAACACAGTATACGACCGGGTTTTCAACTGGCCAATAATGTGGCATCATAGAAGTGACAAGCGGCGTGATAACGATTGATTTGCAAGCTTTTATCAGGACTAGTTTACCACCAGGGCTGGCAACGACCACATAATTGCTTTTTTAATATAAAAGGCGATAAACGCAACATAATATTAACATGAATCGAGCCGGTGAGAGTTAATCAAAGCCAGCAGCTAAATTACTTATGCAGGAAGATAAATTGATGGGTATTTTTGTAGCGTAGTTAAGTACGGTCCGTAGGTGTGATGTAGGCGTTAGAATAAATGCATGTTTTTATTATGTGATAGGAAGTTTGCACGTGTAACATTAGATATGATGAGATTGAGATTGTCTTATTTGTGCGGAATAAAACATTTTTCTTGTTCGGTTTCAGGAAACGAGCAATTTAAAATATTTAGCAAAACTTGCACCCTAGTTGCGTAACACACGATCGATCAGAATCTGAATAATTTTAAAGTATATTGCTAATCCATTGTTTCATAATGTTCAAAAAATTTGTTTGGTGAAACAATAATTTTATTGGTGATTATACTATCCCATTTAGTTTTTAGGGTTCCGTACCTCAAAAGGAAAAAAACGGAACCCTTATAGGTTCACTCATGTGTCTGTCTGTCTGTCACAGCCCATTTGCTCCAAATCTAATGAACCAATTAAATTTGAAATTTGGTACAAATAATTTCTGTGACCCAAACACGGACGTGTAACGTAAATAAATGAATTTTGAATACGGGGGAATATATTTGGGCAAATAAGAAAAAAAAAAAAAAAAGTTTTGCATGCTATACCGTGTGACCTAACAAATTAAAGGACTTGTTGCGAGGACGTCAAGTTTTTTTTTTAATAATTTTAAAATAAATGCTTTTAAAGATTTTTAAAAATGACCATTCCGAAACTATTCCATGCCCTTATGTCCGAAACTACCAAGAGTAAAAAAAAAATACAGATAATGGTTCTTTACTCATAGATTACAGGAAAACCTATAAGAAGTCTATGGTCTTAAAATAACATAGTAAATCTCTCAATATTGTACGTACAAACTTTCATTTGCAGTTGGAATGTATGGGAGAAGATGTTTTTCAACTACTTAATACTAACGTTAAGTTTGTTCTTGGGATAAATTCATGCCAACTACGGAACCCTTCATTGTGCGTGGTCCTACACGCACTTGGCCAGTTCTTTTAACGCCACATTTCATCTTAAATAACTTAAATGACTTAGGTAACTTTGCTACTAGAAATCTCATTATTATTCTCAGCTCAAGGTAGTTTAATGTACCCGCCCTTGAGTTTGTTTAATTACCTTTTGTAAGATGATGTCTTTTAATATTGACCGGTCACCACAAGGTTCTTGTAATTTAAATGTGAATGTTCTGCCGGGTTCAGACGGAACGATTCTTAGCCGATTTGAGACCAGGCACTCTAAAGACAATTTCCACGCAAACTCCGCCCCCATGCATCCATCATCATCATCATATATATCATCAATTTATTCACGTCACATATAAATCAGAAAATAAGACTGCATTTCATTTTTACTTCATAAAAATTGTAATTACACTAGGTACCAGCTTGCAGGGAAGAAAATTGGTTTTAAATTCAAGTCGCTGACATAATTAGTTACCTATTAAATTATCCTACATAGCTCAATAACAACATAAGTTTTGAACTAAACAAATTGTTGATCTAACTAAACTCATTATAATAAAAGTTTGACACTTTAATTTAATGTTCAATTGAATCCAACTCCTTTGACATTACAAACAATTAAATGACATTTTCAACACTCAAAATTATCACACGATTTCTTTTCGCGCCTTCATACCTACTTACTTAAAAGTAGAACAGCAATTTCAATCAACGACATTTTACATAAATAAAATTGTAAGTTAATGATGATTGAGAATGATTATTTTGGGTTCATGAATATTCAGTAGTGTGCGACTTCTCGTAGTCGCAGATTCATATTCTTGATTTTTGACTTTTTAGTGTGACACATTACATCAATAAAAAACCGGTCAAGTGCGTGTCGCACCACGCACAATGAAGGGTTCCGTAGTTGGGATAAAATTAACTCAAAAACAAACTTAACATTGTAGGTACATAGATTTACGCCACGGTCAATTTTCCAACTGCTATTATAACCGAGTAAGAGAGTTGTAAGTTTGTAAGCGCAAAAAAAACGTGGTAAAACTACAAATAAAAAATTTCCGAACTTTTTCCTTTACATATATGCTGCGAGACCTTGCTTCTTGCCAAATTTCATGATTCTAGGTCAACGAGAGAAGTACTCTATAGGTTTTGATTTATTTGCGAGTATCAAAATATGTCGCACAAATGGCCATATTTTTTTGTTGCGTTGACTTAGAAGCTTGATGGATTTTTTTGGAGCTTCAAGGGACCACAGACCTACGTAAATTTCGACTTGATACCTCCACGCGTTCGTGTCTGTCTATCAGTCTGTCAAGACAGACTGACAGACAGACGGACAACGAAGTGATCCTATAAGGGATCCGTTTTTCCCTTTTGAGGTAAGGAACCCTATAAATGAATGTTCAGATGTTCATTTATTTATCAGTACTGGGTCAAATTAAATTAACTGGTGAAACTTCACTGACATGACAAGAATCGATTTCAAATCATATTGAAACAAAAGATTTTGAGAGATTTTGACTCTTTTAACATTGCATATCAATATAATTCAAATTCTTTCATTCGAGCGGTGACTCATATACTCGTAGTAACATTGTCCTTAAAACTAAGTGTTAGTAAACAACACGATACGATGACACACCTAACTGCCAGCAGTGAATTAAATCTGGCCACTCTGTTAGCAATCATTTGCAGAACCCATTCCCGTTCATTGATGCTGCGCGCTTGCGCATAAAATAATAACGTAGAATCTTTGCTTCCGCGACAAAAGCCGATTGTTGTGTTGATTGCTAAGCAAACTTCCGTCATATTGTAGCTGCGTCCACAACACTACAAACACGTTCTACTCATTATGGGACCAGCTCATAAAAATAAATAATGATTCACATCACAAACATTAACATAAAAAGTTGCATCATCAAAACACGGCATTATTTATTATTTTATAACAAGTTTCTTGAATTAAAAAAATCTGCATTAATTGAGCTCGTTTCTAAATTCTTAAATAGCTTATAGAGACAAAAAAAAATCGTATAGTGTGAACACGGCATTAGATACTGATACTACAAGAATAATAAGTCATTTGACTGGTCACTGGTTGAAATTATTTGTGTCATGGTCTCTGAACTAGCTTCCGTAACGACATTTTTTATTAAGTAATCAGTAACTGGTATTTGGGAAGCGAATTATTTGAGTGAACAAATCTAGTAAAAAAAGGTTTTTTTTTTTGGTTAGTATAGTTATGCTTATAAAAAAAATTCACACTGTTAGGTGAGAATCTGGGGGCTCACCACCGTACACAGCTTCACCTCTTTCCCACACTAAAGTAATATTAAAATAATACTGCTTTAGAGGTGGTGGTAAGTCCTCAAATTCTCAGCTAATAGTGTGTTAATTTTCAGTGGGGGAAAGAGATGGAGCTATACGTCCTGTAGAGCTGCACCTCTTTCCCAGACTAAAGTAATATTAAAATAATACTGTGGTGGTATTTCCCCAGCACGGGTAGCATGACAACCATAGAAACGGATTCGGTCGGACAGATTGTGATTGTTTTTCTCTGTCAATCAATCAATCTGTCATTTTGTCTATTCTTCCGTCGACAAAACCCGTTTCTATTGTGGTCATGCTAAGCTTGCTAGACGCACGGTAGTTGTCGAGCCAAGTTTGAAGAACAAAAGGCATCACACACCCCCGTGTTATCTTACACAAAACATTTCGAGCTACTTTCGTCCTAGATTAAAACACTAAATAATATAAACAAATCACATTAATGTTTTTTGTGAGAATAAGGTAAGTACCTATAACTTACCCCCTATTACATGGCACGTGAACATAACTGGCGAAATGTGGGTGTACTATAGGTGCACCTCTGCCCAACCCTTCAGGGAAACAAGGTGTGATGTTATGTAATGTGTAAGGTATAATTTAAACCCAGCACATTTTTTTTTTTAATAACAAAGGCTTCGACTTCACAAAGTTAACAAAGTATTTACGACTTTATTGACCCAAACTACGGGGAAGTTTTAATATCAACAAAACGACGATGATAACAGCTTGTATCATCAAATCGTCATTCAGACATCTGTTTTGCAACGCCGAAAGGTCCTTAACCTTTTACGATTTAATGTCAGTTTGCGCTTAGCAAGCGAACCTCTATGTTTAATGTTATTCATACTTTACTTAGCGGTTGCGAATTGGCTTTTGCAAGGAAATAACCGTATCAAAACGATGTTTAGGTTTCATTGAATATCTGTTAGAGAGTTTTCTATATAATCCAACTATACAAGGTGGTATTAGTTGTTCTTGAGATAACCAGCTGTGACAGACAGACGGATAGACAGACCGAGTCGCACCATAAGAGTTCCTTTTTACCATTTTGGTATAAAGGAATATTTCCTTCGACTAAAATTTGCTATCTCCAGTATTTAGAGTAAGTACGTTACTTCCAGATGAGGTTAAAAAATTCCACCCTGTGTTTACATTTACATATGTAATAATATATCCCAACTAATATTATAAATGCGCAAAGGAGTTTATTTATTGTTACGCTTTCACGCTAAAACGGCTGAACGGATTTAGATGAAATTTGGCACATGGGTATAACATGACCTGGAGAAGCACATATGCTACTTTTCATCCTAGATCGCAGACGAAATCGCGGGCAATAGCTAGTAAGTAATATCATAAATGAGAAAGTGACTTTGTTTGTTAAGGCTCCCAGATAGGCGCGACGCGATTCTAGTAGACCAATTTCTATGAAAACTTTACGGAAATTGTTCTACCAGCGCGATCAAAAAGTGATACTTACCTGACTACTCTCAAAACATTAACAACGTATCTTGTTTATCAATAAACACGATAATAAACCCATATAACAGCTGTTTGATCGAAATGTTTGATAGTAAATTCTAATCGCACGTTCAAACGTTCCAGTAAAAATATCCGATTGATGAATCAGACTGTTTTTATGTTGTTAAACATTGGCGCCGATTCTCTTGTAAACCGAACTAAACTATCACTAAAATTTCTTACTTTTGCAAATAATAAAAGCAAAAGAAAAGAACAATCAAATGTGTCGAACGTGTGTGTGTGTGAATGTGTAATTATGTCGTATCTCTATGTATTTTACTGTGTCTAAATAATAAAATAAAATAAATACAGTAGGTACCGTTTTTGCTCCTGAAGTCGATAAGTTGGTGTGAATTTTAGTTCATGACAACTTATTTTATCGCACACCTTTTTAATCGCGATTTTTACAATTAAAATTTTGATAGCAAAATAGCCATTTTCACTAAATTAATAACTCAGTGTCATCTCAGTGCTGGCAAACTAAAAAGTCAAGTTGTTTGGTGTTGGTTGTTTGGTTTGGTTTTGTTTGGTGATTTTTAGTCTAGTTTAGAGGAATCTGTGACAAGAGAATCGACACCAATGTTATTATAATTTTTTATATGGAGCAGTCATTTATCAGAGTGTGTCTGGTCCGCTAAGTACTAATATTTTGTTTGTTATTTAAAACAACGACCAAAAAAAAAAACATTTTTATGCGTCTTGATCTAAAATAGGTATTTATTTTAGATCAGGACGCATAAAAATGTTTTTTTTTAAACCATGTTTCATAAATAAATATCATTCATTCATTCATTCACCATCATTCAAGAACAGTACCATCCGTCATTATTATCATCAGTCTTCTTCCCTTATCTCAATTTATTTGTAGTAGGCGCAACATGTTGTCTTTCTTCCTTAAATTTGTCGTCATCTCACAAAGCTTCGTGCAGACTGACGCGTCGCGCTAGTCTGGACTAGGCTTAGCATGCATTTGTTTAAAAATACCCAACAGTTGCTCGGTTTCTTTTGTTTTGGAAACAGGCTGTGTAGGCAAGGACACACACACTGCAGTCCGGCCGTCGAGGGAATGCGTTCTTGACACCTGTCAGTTTCATACTAACCCGTATGTTTTGCGAATATGATCCTTATCTACTAGAAATGTCAGGAACCCATCCTCTCGACGGCTGGACTGTAGGTACCATCGAAGAATTTCATATCTAAGCAATTTGAAAACAAAATCCCGTGAACGCGATGACCACATCTGTTACCACCCCGGTTCTATGGCGGCCGAGCACTGCAAGCAGAAATAGTCCTTACGGTGCATAGATATGAACTTCTTCGATGGTACATATAATATATCTACATTGCCCCAGAATTTCAAATTCTTTCATATTGCTTCTAGCTGTACTTTTAAATAATTCAAATGTTTTGTCTCAGCAATAGATTCGTTGACTGTTTTGTACATCGCTCGCGGGTTCAATAGGAGTCAATTACTCCCATTCAAAAAAGGAAAGGCATTGACCGTTAAATAAACTGTTACTTTTCGTTTAGACACTAGGTAATGATTATTCAGATGCAGTATAATATAAGTCTTGGAATCATCTACTCCTAACTAATATTCCACGGAAAACCCTCGTTTATTGCATGGTCATATAGTGAGCTCGTGGCAAAGTAATAACAGCCGCACGGGTCGATCCATCAGGTTAAGCTACACTTAGGTAAGTACGTGCATGGGTGACCATCTTTACATACCGAGACCCCTCCGTGCCTGGGAAAGCATGTTAAGCCGTTGGTCCTGGCTGTCATTTGTAGATCTTTGACAGTTGTTACGGGTCGTCAGAAGCCCGAGTCTGACAACCAGTTTTACCAAGAGGTATAGTAATACACAGTTACTGGGTTGTGGAGGTCAGATAGGCAGTCGATCTATGTAGGTAAAATACTGGTATTCAGCTGCACCCGGTTGGACTGGAAGCCAACCCCAACATAGTTAGGAAAAGGCTAGGCAGATTGATTGATTCATAGTTATATAGCAACCGATGGTCATTCGATAGAATGTAGGTATGTAGGTACTTACTTCTTCTTCATCGTAACGATTTTTCAAATTATATGAGTTTTGACCAAAACTCTGCTACGTCGACAGCGTTAGCATTGGTCTCACCAAGGTATTTCATAGTGCAGGTGTTAGTAAATACTTTGCACACTTGAAAACCTCAGGGGGTTGACGAGGCCAGTCCGTCCTCAGAGACAAATTCTCTTAGGCCTACCACATTTTTTCCTATCATTGGACGATAATAAGTCTTTCGAAAACTCACCAGCAATCAGCACCATCCCTCCATTAGGGGCTCCAGTAAACAAGGAGCCAGCAGTATCGGAACCCACGTAGATTGCCTTTGCAGCATCTCCGTCCCTTTCTTCCACACGAGCAGCCAGCTCTGAGTTACTGCTCTCCTGCTCGCACCCGGATAAAGTCAGCCCCTGAGGAAGTGAAGGTCGAATTGATAGTAGTTAATAGAACTGATTGAAGAATGCGGAAGGTACTTGTCAAGGAACGAATTGAAGTAATTGATGAATGCATCTTCGAGAATGTTCTTCGGGTCTATTTCTGTGATGAGAATAATAGTACGTGGGTTAATGGATTGGGTGGGTCTAAGGAAGTAATTGCAGTAACTACTTGTGGTATAAAAAGCTTGTCACAATAATTTATTTTAAGAATGTGGGCAAATGATGTCCTGCCATGCAATCTCAGGGTTCCAAACACGTTTCATCCGCTTCCGTTTTGTGGTTATCTCAAGTTGAGTAAGGTCTTATGCCAAGATGATGCGCATCAGCATACTGACGAACTGTAGTGAGCAAATTGGGAATTTCTTGACACTTTGAGAACCCAAGATTCAGTATGGCAATTAAGCCGACGACCCACCTGATGGTTAGTGGTCACCGCTGCTTATGGACGTCTGCAATACCAGAGGCATCGCAGATATGTTTCAATGTCAGAGGAAAAGCTTAAATATATTATGTGGCTAATCTACAGCAGACATCCGTGTGGTGCCGGACGTAAAGAATAGTACCATCCCATTTCTTCCTGTGGGTGTCGTAAAAGGCGACTAACGGACTCACAAAAAAATGAGCAGCAGCGTTCTCTATGCATTTTAACACCATACTGCGATCGCCAACCCGCCTACCAAGCGTGGCGATTAAACCCCCCCCCATTTGGGGGAGGTCTTTGTCCAGCAGTGGACGTCTTACGGCTGAAATGATGATGATGAATCTACACCAGCACCTTTAGAGTCATACCTCACTGGGACGCCCTGCGCCATGGCGACGAGCCAACCATACATTTTGTTATGGGAGGTATGGCTCTTTCTCTTCAAACCGGAACACAGCAGACATAAGCAAGAGTAGTGGTAGTGCCCGAACAAGCTCCTTCACAAAGAAATCTAAAACTTACTACCTACTTAGTACAAGTCAGTATTGTATGATGTTACTTACCAATGAATCCAAAGGCCTGTGCCTAGGTATATTCGCGTCATCTTTAGCGGAGTGCAGCATATCAATGATCCGCTTAGCACATTCATCGATGCCCAGAGTCCAATGGTTGGTGCCGGGCCCTTTAGTCCTGCCCACCACTTTGCCGGTCTCGTCACATATGACCAGGTTGGAGTGGGTTGCTCCCCTGTTGAAGAAAAGATAATTTAGTTAGCATTAATGATCATCATTTTATGAAACCTGATTTTCATGGTTAGAAATACAGTGATAATACAGTTGTATGGAAGAAGATGTACTGCGCCGATTTCATACAAATGGTATAAGCCACACGATAAGGGCAGGAGCTAGACTACATCAATTGCACGGAATTTTGCTGGATCCCCGGCCAACCTCATCCTACTCCTACAAGCCAGAATGCTAATACCTACCTATAATTACTTCAAAACGAAATATCTAGGTATGAACACAGTACTTATACTCGGGGCGCGGGAGTGCCCCCAGCCAAGTCGACTGCATTTTACATTTCATACCAACAACGTCATTCGCAGTCAGCACATAAAAGGTATTAACAATACCTACCTACTTATTTTGACGTAGAACTACTTTATTAGTTTTTCATAGAATGCAAAACGAACTGAAGTGTTTTTCCTAAGAGTGGTAGGTATACGATAAACAATATTGCAGAGAGATACGTACCTACTAATATAACATCTCGTATGTTCTTATTATTAATTTTATTACATTAAGGTGTTTTGACGTTATTGGATTTTTGTGTCCATTTACCTGTAATGAGCAATATTTCTAATCATGTTCTCGAAAACGGCTCTAACCATTTCGATGAAAGTTGCAATATAGGAGTTTACGGGGGACAAATCGATCTAGCTTGGTCTCATATCTGGGAAAGTTCGTTTTCTGAGTATTTTCACCCGAGCAGAGCTCGTTCGCCCAAAGTTTAGAACAAAATGGCTACCTTAGAATAATGACGTGGCAGCATGGAATTAGTATGAACTATCTTACTATTAAATGAGCATTCTCTATTTTCACCAGAGCAGAGCTCGGTCGCCCGGGTACTATCAATTAGATGACTTAATATAATTAAGCTCAAATAGGAATCGTGTATAAATAACTAAATTCTGGGTAAGTACCTACTTTTATACGGACGCAAAAGGAGTAGGTATTATTAAAGAGTGTAGCCCAATGGGAATTCGTGAGGTTATGTATGTATACATGTGTACCATAGAAATTATATCTATGGTATACATTTCCAGTATAAACTGACCTCGCATTGTACAGAAATCCTATACAATGTGAGATCAGCATACACTGGAAATATATAGCTTGTTATGTAGCCAGCCATGTGAACGTTGACGGGCACATTATTGTCACACGCGAGGAAGTGTTTAAAAGGGTCACAAATTATTTGTTGGTTTGCCAGATGGCCCATATTTAAATTTGGAATGTTTTTAGCGCTTGATTGATCAAGCGCTAAAAACCCCTTTATTTATCGACAGATGCTTCTGAGCTCTAAAATTGAAAACTAGTTTGTTGTTATTTTTATGAATTCCTTTAGTTTTTTAAACCGACAAAATAAAAACGAGTTTGGGACCTCCAAGTTTGTTCCCAAGGTATCAGCTTTTTACTGAGCAAACATATCGTGCCGGAACAATACTTTCCAGTCCGTTTAAAACAGGGACTGAAAGCGGTTACGGTTAAAGGTAAAGATACCTCAAAAATATACTGGTACCGGTTTAAAATACGGGTTGAGCTATACCGATACCTTTTTAAACCGTTATTTAACCTTTACACGATTTCGGTACGAAATACAAGACGGCGCGGCGCCGGTGCGCGGGGGGGGTCGAACACGTTAGAACTTGTGTATTTTAGTACTTCTACCGAAATATACCGGTACGCATTTCCAACCTCAAAATTCCGCTAAGTACAGAAAAAAATTACGGTATCGAAATATTTTGGTAACCCTTATTTAACGGTATGACGCCTTACCGAAATTTAAAGATACCTTAATTTTTGGGTAATTCAGTCGATTGTTTAAAATAACATACTTAATTAAAAACGTCGATTAGTACCTATACCAGTTTTCCATAACTCTCAATAGGATAGATCGGCGATGCCTACATACATATTTACTGCGTACCTACCAGCATAATTTAAACAACTACTATTACCACATGCTTGCATTATGTAATACATACGACAAGTGCCTTCGAGTATGTGCAATGAGAATACTGTATGCAAATATGTGCAAAAATATGCCAGCGATTGTCATTACGGCGTAGGAGTGATATTACCATTGCCAAGGACAAAATGACAATGGCCGTTTGTGTTATCTTAGTATGTGTGACGTCATGACAGAAATCTAGTGCATTTTGTAATACTTAATGGGTTCACTGTGTTTTCATACATCGGAGAGAAGTCGAGAATTTCCGAGAAGCATGACAGTGTGCCAGCCAAGTTTGGTTGTTTTGTGTTTCTCCGCAGTGTTATCTGATTGTCACAATTTGCTGTCTATCCTGATTTTAATATCAGAATTTTGTTTCTTGTAGGTACTTCCTCATTGTTTGTGAGTGAAGACACTCAAAATCAATCTGCCTAGCCTTTTTCCAACTATATTGGGGTCGGCTTCCAGCCTAACCGGATGCAGCGGGATACCAATATTTTACATGGAGCGACTGCCTATCTGACCTCCACAACCCAGTTACTGGGTTATACGATACCCCTTGGTAAGATTGGTTGTCAGACTTTCGGGCTTCTGACGACCCGTAACGACTGTCAAAGATCCACGAATGACAGCCGGGGCCAACAGCTTAGCGTGCTATCCGAGGCACGGAGGAGTCTCGGTATATAAAGATGGTCACCCATCCACAGACCAACCCCGGCAAGCGTAGCTTAACCTGATAGATCGACCCGTGCGGCAGTTGTTACTTAGCCAGCTGTTTTTTTGTTTGTTAGTTAGTCAAGACATGCTTAAAAAAATGTGTACCTATCTAATCTTTGTCATTATTTATTAAGTAATACGCATTATTTTTATGTCTGATGTTAAGTATACATCCTCTATCTTTGCGATAAGCTGATAAATAACTCACTTGAATGATAAACTAGTTCGATGATTGCAAAAACGGCCAAGTTCAAGAAAACTCAGAGTTATCAATACTAAAGCAAATAAAAGGCTTTATTCTTATAAAGGAATCTGATTCTGAAGAAGATAGGTACTATAGCTGCTTAAGCTGGATTAAGGCTTAAATTATATGACCTAAATTATTTTTTGTAAGTACTTCAAAATATCAGTATTTGCAGGAACAGACCCATCACACAGTGAACATCCTTAAAAATGGTATATCAAACCAAATTGATATTACCGTCTAGGTATACAAAGACCAAAGAACCGTTTTGCCTAGCAAATAAAAATATCTGGAGAGATGGACATTAAACAAGCCTTAGCAAGTTCATGACCATTAAGCACCCATATGTATCGCTTCGACAATTTTCACCAAACCGGTAAATCATTTACGTGTTTAAAAACAGACTTAAGTATTTGTTTATACAGTTCAATTCAGTTCGGAGTGACGCATCAACTCTTCCTCACATTCCCAATTACTTTGTACGCAAACCACGTAGACTTTGCAGTAAAATCGTGATTTGGTTTTTAAGTTTGCATTTTATCTTATAGTTGGAATGTCGCTCTAGTATTTGAACCTTTCTCTGTGTTACTCCTAAATTCCTTGCTGCAGTTTTTGTTTGAATGTTTCTTTTTTCCTTCTAAGTTATTAATTGGAGTCATCACCATGAGCCTACAGCAGTCCACTGCTGGACATAGGCCTCTCCAATTGCACGCCATTCAGCTCGATTCTCGGCAACTCTCATCCAGGTGCTACCAGCCACCCTGCGAAGATCGTCACTAAACCTAGCCTTAGAGCGTCCTACCTTACGTTTGACGATTCGCGGTCTCCACTCAAGAACACGTCTACCCCATCGGTCATCGGTTCTACGGCTAATATGGCCGGCCCATTGCCACTTCAGCTTGCTTATTCTATAAGCTATGTCGACAATTTTGGTTCTCTGCCGGATTACCTAATTCCTGATTCTATTCCTCAGAGATATTCCAAGCATAGCCCGTTCCATAGCTCGCTGAGCGACTTGAATTGGAGTACCTGATCAGTATTCGGACGTAAAACACTTGTGTGTGTGTGCTGCGGAGCTGCAGGTCAGAAGACCCCACAGCTAACCTTACAATTTTCTTTTTGTTTCTGTGTTTGTTTACTAACAATCGTTTTTAAGAACAATGTTACTAACAATAGGGATGTTGACTGAGGAAAAGAAAAAAAAAAACTATTTAGTCCATCAGTCAGATAATAAAAATATATTAGACATGCCACAATTTACACATAAATAAACATATATTTAATTTAATGTTTAATAGACCAATGAGAAAGGGTTCCTTTACAACAGAACACATTTTGATTTTCGTCCTATAGGTACCTACATGACAAAGCGTACCAGCCACCCTTATGAAGGTCCACATTTCATCACCACTGATGATTCAAGTAAATTACTATTTCTGCTGGGAGAAAGAACTACTACTACTCTATAGCAGGAACCTGTGAGTACATCCTTCTTGGTATTTACACACGGCTACACATCAAGCTATATATTTCCAGTATAAGCTGACCTCGCATTGTACGGAAATCCTATACAATGCGAGATCAGCATAAACTGGAAATGCGATTATATCAGATCACTGCCAGTCTTATCTTGCAGCACTTAAAATTACGATTGTAATTAACAACTGTATTTTGAAGTGGGTACTCAAAGAAAGAGGAAATTGTTTTAATTAAGCATTACTCTAATCTTGTTCATGTTTTACCGTTGATAAAGTGGTATATCATACTTTTTTGTTTCATAACAAGTTTCTGGGCTGCAATCTAAACCGAAAGAATTTGGTTAACATTAAGTTATACTTCAGTGTTAGAGGCCTCTCCTAAGTTCCACCTAGTTCTCAAATAAATATAGTATGGAACACCAAGTCTCCAGTTTTGTAACAGGGAGATTTGGCAAAGCCAGCCAGCAAAGCTTTCCCAGTCCCAGTTAACTTATCCAATATTAGAGTGCCAGTTTAATCAGTAAAACACACAATGCGGGCCATATAACTTGTCAGCTCTGAACATAGGCACTACAAACTTTCGCGCATGTTCTCTCACTCACACTCGCCTCATGTCACCATTTGGTTCTTAAAAAATGATATTGCGCAGCCCTCTGCGCGAAGTTCGGAACTGCCAAGTTAATTTATATCGGCCGTATTGTACGAGTAACTAAAGCCAATACTATAAACCAGTCTAAAATTGCACAACTTTCTGTTGCACTAACTCGTTTTCATTACGTATCCTACAGAGTACGACAGCTATTTACAAGACCTATGGAGAAATTCACATGCCAGATACCTTGTAATTTTACAAACGCAGAATCGTAACTGCACAAACCCAGATAGCAATTTTGGAAGATAAACAAAAACGTGTTTATGGTGCATTTAGTAGAATGGCAGATAACATTACAGACAGTATTAGTTGTATCAAGGATATCAACGTTTCATATCAAATAATCATGCGGGCGATAGGAAATGTTTTGCGGAAAGAACCTCTGTTTTGTGAAATTGAAATCATGACCTATATTATATTATACAGTGTTTCTGTTGCCGAGAATGTAAGTTTTGAGCAGACGTCTGAGCAGACGATGGATAATTTGTCCGCGGATAGTTTGGAATCGTATGGACATCTAACGCTCACTTAGGACAAAATGCCGGGATTTCCATACGGTTCCAGATTGTCGGTGAACAAATTGTCCATCGTCTGCTCAGCGCCTAAACGTTCTGTTGAACCCTGAAGTGTTTGTCATACCAAAAATATCTTAGAATGGTGATACCTGAACATTTTTGTAAGTTCAGGGTTTGGGAGGGATATGAAAAACATTGTAATCAGTGTTCATTCAAGTTTTGTAGAGGAAAACTCTTTAAGAAATAGTAACAATCGATGACAAACACAATGGACGACTAACGTATGGGTCATTTATAGATTTTTCCTTATTACATTATTGATACCTACCTAGAGTGCAAAAATATGCCAATTTTATGTCGGTTGACCAGAAGAATAAATAGAGGCTTGGCCTCTGCGACTGGGTAAGTCATTTATTGACCGATAAAACTGCTGTAAGCAGTTCTTTTTATATCTAAAACTCAACTTGCATTGTAGACATACCCTAGTTTGAACTGCAAACAAACCGTTCGAACTTGGCTCTATTTTTGCACGTAATGTTTATTTTTGGAGCGACAGTTCATCAGAAAGTTTCCGTTCGCATACCTACTCATTGTGTGTGACCCAATTCTGCAAAGCACTCTCATTTTTCGTGAGAAGTAGTGGACTACTGGACCAATTTGCTTGTACGGTTTTCTTAAGTTCTTTTATAGAAGTAACTCACGTGTTCGTATTATTTGACGTTTGATTGAATGAATTAATTAATGGATATTACTTTGCCTTTTACACATCTGTGGCCTGAAAAAGACAGCAAGGTGAGGAGGGCGTAATTCTGGATACTAGATAGGTAGTGTATCGCAATAGGCTGAATTACCTGCCTATTAATTTACTGCGCAAGAGTGGTTTGCGTGATATAGCGGTTAATAGTAGGTACCTATACCACATGTTTGATTTTGCAATTAACTATGACCCACTTGGCATTGTTTCACATATAATTCATCCACCGTTAGGAAATCTAGCTAAAGCAGTTTACACATGTTGGCTCGATTAGGACAAAAGTTACTGAAATTTAGAGATGTGTCCCTCACTCATGAGGTGCCTCGTTTGAGGTACTCGTGATCGCAAATTGAAAGAGTTACTCGAATTTCAACATTGAACCAACTCACTCGTTCACGCGTCCTCACTTAAAAATTGTCATTGACATTATTGACGCGAGTACTCGCGAGTATTGAGTGAGCTTAGTGAGTGAATGAACCGACTTTCATAATTGTACAGAATTTATAGAATGAGTTCGGCTCGTGAGGTGAATACATCGACGTACGACTCCTCGCCTCAAACGAGGGGTACCTCTTGAGGACCTCGCGAGGTAAAATGAGGTACTCCCTCAATCTCATGTAAAAATGATGAGTTACCCATCACTACTGAAATTGCCTTCAAGTTTCGATAAACGGACATAGACCTTTAGGACGAATTTCACCAATGAAACTGAACACGATCAGCACATCGAAACATGCTTAGTTCACGAGATCTGTCAGTGTCATTATTGTTATGGAACAAACAGTGTCAATATTCCATAACAATAATGGCATTGATAGATCTTGAGCGTTGCTTATGGTATTGGTGAAACGTAACATGAAATGTAACACACATTCAAACAAATTCGCTGAGTTATTGTGTTACATTTCATGTTACATTTGGACGGCTCATTTATGTTACGTTTCACCAATCTGTACCGGGCATGAGAAGTGCTGATCGCGTTGTTTCATTGGTGAAATTCGCCCTTACAGTCCGGCTGCTAAAATAATGCGTTCTTGACACCTGTCAGTTTCATACTAACGAATATGTTTTGCAAATTTGGTCCTTATTACTACTAGAAATTGTCCAACTGACAGGTGTCTAGAACGCATTCTCTCGACGGTCGGACTGTAGTCTTGTGATAGATGCTATCAGCGTCCTTGCTGAAAATCTTCTTACCGCCACAGCATGACCTATTCCCGTATACACGCTTGTCCTGTGCCTACATTTAAGTATTTTTCGAGTACCTACCTACCTACCTTGGGCATACTTTCACATTGCCAGCACCACTAGCCCGATGTTATTTCTGCATGCATCGATACGCCCTGATAAACAGCATACCTACATGCAATCTAGTATAATATCTGCCGGTAATATAATCTTACTATATTATCCTACGTCATTCAGTTCTATATTTAATTACTGTTTATTGTGTAAACAGTATTTTTTTACAGACTTGTAAAATATGTGAAGTATCAGGCGACCTGTTACAGCTTTTGCAGGTAAGAGCTATTGAAAAACACAGGTCAATTTAGATCATTTGATCACACCCTAAGGTTGACTGGTAGAAAATGCCTCAGGCATTTAGTCCGCCTTTGTACAGTATTTTTTTCCTGGTGCATAAAGTTTTAAGAAATAAATAAATTTTGTGCTGTCTTTAACGTTTTTTTTCGCCCGATTGTCAGGGGTCCCGGCATCATCCTTTCATCAGGTGATATCTGCGTACTACGTTCCTCCTCAACTCGGCGTAAAATATTTTTATGTAATGACAATACTTAGCCGCCATTTACACGGGCGAGAGTATCGCGGCGATGGTTATGCCGTGGCATCAACTTCAATAGAAACTGTATGAAGCAAACTCCACACGGCGATATCATCGCGACGAGAATTTGATGGCACGGCGAAACTATCGCCGCGATTCTCTCACCCGTGGAGATGGCGCCCTACTCTTGTAAATTTTTCGGTAAAAGATTAGGAAAACTTTCAAAGTTAAACTAAATGTCTATGATGATGTAGGTAAATTCACTTAGCAATGTTTGGCAACATGCTTTGTGATTTACGTTAGTTAGATCTACGTTAGTCGACGACGCGACGTGCTCTGATCTTCTTTTACTAAGTAATGCAGTCCTTAGGTCAAATAATGCAGTCTGAAAAAAATGTTAATGCGTACCCACAATGAGTGTTTAAGGCTCTCTCCCACAGGCGCGTTATTATCGCGCGACAATAACGGAAGCGTTATTGCGTTCTATTTCCAGTACATTTTGTTTTAGGACGGCCACGAAGTTACACACTGCTTAACGACGCAATAGAAATAGGACTCTTGCGTTTCTCCGTACTGCGATATTCCGATAAGTGCTCTTAGAACATTTTGTATTAGGACGCATGCGATCTTACACACACCTGCATTACAGGCGCGTTTTAATCAGTCGATAATAAAGGCTCGTGCAGACCAGCACGACACGCGACTAGAAATACAATTTCTAAGAAAACTTCACGGTATAACAATCACCGGTGTCGCATCGCGATAGTCTGCGAGAGGCTTAACGCATGCATTATTGCGATATCTGTTTTCAGTACAGTGTGTAAAACGCAGCTGTGTGCAAGGAATTGGGACGTATTATCGCAACATTAACACTTACGTTATTATCGCGCGATAAGAACCTGTGGGAGTGAGGCTTAACTACAAAGTATCTGTACCGCAGGCAGCATTTGATTGTTTCTGCACATCAACATTATATTTCTGTGGTAGTAGGTACACACGGCTACACATCAACCTAGACTGTTTGGACTTTGGACTATTAGAAGTTGAACGCTGCGAATCGTGCGACAGGGCGCGATATGTTTTTGTTATTTCATCTCACTCACGCACGTCGTCTAGTGCGTGGCACGTGCCGCTGCCGCCACCACTATACCTATAGAAACCTATCATGTATATTATTTTGTAAACAAGTTGTGCTCGTTGAGTTCAGTTATTATAATATGGGGTGTTTTTTCGATTTGCGCTGTGTCTGCGCCAATTCATCCATTAGTTATTATCAATTATTATATATTTGTAGCTTTTCCCCGCGGTTCACACGCGTGTATTTCGGAAATCTACATCATGTCCGATTTTTATACAAACTTCCATACCCTTTTATATTTTATTTTATTATTTGATTTTATAAAACACGTATTTCTTCATTTTTTACCAAAAAAAATATACTTTAACTATTTATTTATCAAATGTTTAAACAGTTTGCCCCTTCATAACGACACAATAATGTAATCAATACCTACTTCGACGTGATTTTGCACAGGTATACTTGGAAGGTCGGAAAATATCTCATTCCGTAGGGAAAAAACCTTACTAATACCTATTAAAATGTATGTTTGTTTGCCTGTAAGTGTTTGACTAGTTTGTAACTGTTTGATGCACTTTCACAGCAAAACTTTTGAATCGATTAGGGGCAGCTTGAACCCATAGGATTTTTTCCAAATGGATCAACATTGATTAAATGATTACTTACCTACTTGCTTTATTTTTCATGGTTAGGATAAATAGAGAAAAAAATAACGTTCTATTAAATCGACTCTTTATTTCAATAAAATTACGACAATACGCACATAGTTAACAAATTACATACTTACAACATTTACCTCATATTGGCAAATAAAACTCTGAATAGGCCTTTATGGATGTTGCCTAAGCTCTCCACCTTTTCACTTTTTTTAGATCCCTGCAATGAAAACTCTTCACTCATTGATCATCAATGTGTTGAATTAAATTACCCGACAGGTATGGAAATCAGTGGAAGAACGCCTACAAAGAATTAATATTTTGTCTAATTATTTAACATTTGAAAGGTTTATATTAAATAACTATCACAATCTAAACATAACTACAAGTTACCTCAGGAGCCAACGATAGTTAAAAATCTAAATCAACAATGAACATAATAACATTAACAAAGTTGGAAATAATGTGAGCATTTATATCAACACACTATACTCAATTTGAAATAAGATTAGAAATTTAAACAAACCTTGTTTACAGTCCGTTCAACCGATTCTGACTTCTATACCGTAGGCATAAGGATGGCATTAAAAGCAAAAAAGTGGTTACAATACCAACTGTTTACTGCAGCTGCCATTTGTCATGCCACCAACGTAATAGAAGTCAAAATCGGTTGAACGGACTGTAAAAAGGTTTAGTTAAATGTTTAATCTTATTTCAAATGGAGTATAGGTATAAAAAATAAAAATAAAATCCTGTGACAACCCTCTTTAATCAACTAAGTATGGCAAATAAAACTTGACATGGTTTATTGGTTTAGGTATGCTACTAGGTAATTGGTATGAGAAATATCCTCATGCTAGAGTAATTATATGTAAATATTTATATAAATTATATTTAAGACATGCAAAAGAACATACATTCAGCTGAATCAACTTAAAACATGTTAGGTTTAACATTTAAGAATCAAATATTATTATAGTTATCAGACTACTATCAAAATGAACATACCTAGTTCGAGTTACTTCGGGAGACATCACTAGTAACAAATATAAAACTTGTCAATAAAAATAGTTAGCAATACCTTAAAATCTAAACTCCTAAATACAACAAAAATCAACATTTAGAGACACATTTGTATAAGTAATAATAATCATGACTTAGGGCGAGATTCACATACCGTACTCAAGACTTAGGTAAGCAAAATAAGCCTTTCACACGAATAAGAACACACAACAAAAAATAAACACACTATTCCAAAAAAAATTGAAACATTTAACAATTAAACTAATTAGTTTGCCTGCGAAGTAGCTTCACCTAATATCAGAAGTGTGCAAGATGGCATATGGCATTAATGTTACTAAACGATATCCAGAAATTAAATCAAAACGATATATTATGTGGAAATTGGTTAAAAGAATGAAAGCCACAGGTATTCCAAAGCTAGATCGTTATTAATAAAAGCAGGTAAGCATCATTAATTTATTACCATAATTTTCTTGTGCTGAACTGTATTTGTTAGTCTCGTGTAAGTGTAAAATAACTTATAAAAGCTCCTTTAGTTTTTTTTTTTTTAAGAGTAGGTTAATAATAAGTTAGGATAAAATAATTAAATAAGTATGATATCGCAATAGGTTACCCTGTAATGATAGATGTAAGTGGGAAATAAATAAATAAATATAATTTAATATTATCGTTATCTTGCTCGGTCTTGGGTGCTGCAAACCGGTCGACGAACGGCGCGCTTTGGCGCTGTCGCGTAAATGTAAAATAAACACACCTTCCAAACGTTATCTAATGAGAAACAATTAACTAATCACCTATCTATTATTGCGCGCCCGCCCGGTCGGCGCAGCCTTGTAAAAGAATATGTTCAAAATGGTAGCCGTTGTCTTGGATGCAATGACTCTCTTGAGTAATTACTAAATATTGTCTATAAAATACTTACACAATTCAAAAACACTGTCCGTGAGAACAATGGCCCGACCGCGTTACTTAAATTTGTGTAAATCTCGGACGATATTTGGGAACTGACTGGCATAGATAAAACATTGAACTCGAGCGAAACTAGCGAAAATGTTTGGCAAAAAAGTGCATCTGTGTGCGTAGGTGCGAAGCAGCAAATGCTGTGATTGGCTGATGCCACGATACTCAGTCCCTTTCGTACAATTTTCTGTACTGCTGGTAGCGTAGTTATGGGTATATAGGGTGTCTAACTTGATGTGTAGCCGTGTGTACCACAGAAATATAATTTTGATGTGCATAACACACTAGTATAGGTTCTACTCCATAATTCCTTCATTAAGGTTGCCACTAAACCAAATATCAAGTTACAGACAGGATCTTCTATTGCAAAGACAATGTTTACAAAAATTTGATACCTCTATCAAAAAAAAAAAGGCTTGTTTAGTGACAACTTGGCTGGGCGCACTGCCACTCACAATTTTTACTTTAAAACTATTTTAAATATGGGGGTGTGTCCAGCATTACATTCTTTGCATTTAACTACGTGGATCGCGTCTATAACAACCGCACTAAAACCAGCTGACATTTATTTCAATCTGAATCAAAAGTAAACGTTATAAAAATTCAAGGCCGTCCACCGATGGAATAATGAAATAACTTGAATTCCTTAACACTTAACAATTAAAATTCCACCGTAATTGCAGGTTATAAAGTTCAATTTAGCCTGTTTTAGTTTTGTCGGCGTGGCTGACAAGCCGATTGAATGCTGGCAGCTGATTGGTCGAATGTTACGCTTGTGAATGTAAGCATGTGAAATGCATTGTTTGTGTTTTACACAATAAGGACATTACACTTTATTTATGTAAAAATTGACTAATGCATTTTTTTTATTATTGTGTTATACTAAATATGGGTAAGAATTAATTAAATTGAAAGATAAAGATAACATCGATAGGTAAAAAGTTCGTTTTCATAACATTTTTTTTTATTTTTTTGGTAAGTCTATTTCGACAAGTAGCTATAAGGTAAATAATGTTGGAACATTACAAAACTTTTCTTTCTAAGTTCTATTCAGTTCGTTTGACACAAGAATTTTGTTAGTTTTACCCATTAATTTAATTCTTAGGATAAAAACGGCATAGGTTCCGAAATATACCCAGTTAGCATTGAAATAAATGATAAATACATTATTTTGCATTCCTAAAATCGGCATTGACATTTCGGCGGGCGGAAAGATTCTCAGTCGAAATTAGGCAAAAATAAATGATATAGGTTATAAATAAATTGCATTTAGACATTAATTAACTTGTTGCGAAACCTAGGAATGCTATATTCTCAAGGCGAGCCTTTCAACTTTCGATATTTATCACTTGGTGTACGGAAAAAATTAATACAAACAGAACACTTACCCTTCTACGCCTCCAAAATACATTTTGATATCACTGACTTATATCCCACAGGAAAAATATAAATGACGTGTACAACACAATAAATAACTAAAACGATTTATTACTTTCTCGATAATAACAACTCGTTTGTTAATAAGTTAACCGCAAACACAACCCACAATAGCGAAAGCGGGCGCTTCACTGAATGATTGAATGAAGTCTGCTTGAATGAAAATAAAAGTGAGAACGACGGCATTGAACGACTACTAACGCTAGTAGCGTTGTGTAACAATCATGATATCGTTGGTTGATAACGGTTATTTTATAACATAACCGTTACTTTCCCTGAATAAAGTCGTTATGTTATTTTTTTGTTTTTTGAGTTTTTCGCTATATTACCTACCACTTACTTATTCGTTAGATTAGAAACCGGCGATTAGATCAGTATGTGTCAGTTACTTTTATTTAAATTTACAGGTAATAACTTTATTCTAAAGACCATAATACTAGTAATAAGCAGATCATAGGTATATATTTATTTTAAACGCTGATGGCATAAAGTCCGAAATTCAGTAAGAATTATTATCAAACCCATTCCGGGAATCTAATTAAACTGTTTGTTTATTTATTTTACCTCGATGGTCCTAGTTTATCAGTTATAACTTCCAGTTATAACTATATGTAAGCGGGCACGCCCTTTATGCCTCGAGGCTTTTATTTAGATAAGTTCTGTTTACGTTTAGTTTTTATTTCTGCCTGGGTAAAGTTCTCGATGATTTTGTTTGATATATTGGCGTGGGCTAGCTAACCTATGGCTAATAATTTAAATTATGTTTTGTGTTGCGTAAATTATTTTGAATACTATTATATAGAATCTTTTTTTTTCTTTTAACTGACCAGACAGTTGTGCTGCTGGGGAGTTCGTTGCGCCACTTCTTCTTACCAGCTAACGAACTAGGAAGTGGTGAAGGGTGGGCGTTGTGGGGGACTGTCTTGTGTAATTTTGACGTTCGAAAAGTGCTGATTCTCAGCCTAGTTTGAATAAATGACTTTTGAATTTTGAATTTAGCCCAGGGTCAAACGCCTCGCTTGTCTCTATCAATAAAAAATTGGTTTCAACTGATCGGAGACTTCTTCTTATCATCAGTGTAACCCAGTACTTATTCATGTAGACAGTGTAGTCTAAACGGTCTCGACGTTAGACAGCCAATACTCACTTTAATGCTTTGCGCAATGCATGGAAACAGAGGATTGGAAAACCTCATTTTTTTTTTGCAAACTAGGGGGCAGTAAAACAACAAGTAGGTAACATCTCGTATATTAATCCATAGTAATATTGATATCGCTCACACATAAACATACAACTCTCGCCTAACGAATATAGTGTTAAAACATCGAATACACAATCGAATAAACTTGAGGAACGTTGAGATCTTTAATTATCCATCGACTATTTTATTTAGATACCCGTTTATGCTAATCGTAGGTTGGTAGGCAAGTCATTAATGGATAAAGTTAATTTATTTGAAATGCTCTGGCTACAGTATTCTAGTTGTATAGCCAATCAAGTTTGTTCGGCTAATTGAAATCTCTCTATAAGTTTTTGTACATTTGCCTTAGTTAGGTATTCTTTAAATTATATTTTGTCCAATTTCATAGTCTAGTTTAAGTTCAAAGGTACAGTTTAGGTACTTATAAAAACAGGCACTGTCGACCGATATTTTTATGGTCAGTTTTCCAAACTACCAGTACAGCTTATGTTGACCTATTTTGAGATAGTATAATATCAAATATTGCTTAGTTTTATAATTTTATATAACCTGTTTATAACAAAACCTGTTTTTTTTCATAATAAGGCAAGGCATATCTTGTGTTTGTAAAAACAAGTAAGGTTACACTTTAAAACGCATAATGTGTATAAATTGTGAATATTTTGTGTGTCAACCGGACAAATAAAAACCAGTTGATTTTAATTGAAGGTAAAGGGATTTCAACAAACATACTTTAGAAACCGAACTATAATATTGGTGAAAATCTAGGTAGATAATTTCGAAATAAGTAACGGAGGGAAACAAAGATAAGGTCCGAAATGTTTGCGTTATAGGGCCTCTAGCTTATCTACTTATGGGAAAGGTACATCATTATTTATAGACATTAGGCATAATACATAGAATGTACTCTTTAGAGTTGAGTGAGGATAAAGTAACTAGGATAAGTACTACATTTGTATCAGTTATAAGCGTTTTAAATTTGGAGTTACTAGAGCAGACTTAGAGCGTGTTAAAACATGAATATGAAATATCTCGTGCAAATCACGCCCCATTGTCTAATTAGGACTACTTAATTCTCTAACTTAACACTTTATAGTTCCTCTTTATAACAACATATTGATTATCTGACATCATTTATTACGTAGTATTAGGTACAATTAAGTTCTGACAGTCTTTTCAATAAATAAATTCACTTTTAAAAAACATTCACTGAAGTACGCACATTTATAGTTTTAAAATAGTTCATTATCAAACTATTCTTACTTCATAACGGTTAAATAACTAAGTTATTTATACGTTACAACGATATAATTTTTACACACATTAATAACAGTGATGACTTTTCTACAGTAGGTAGGACGCGTTTAGTAACAATATACAGAAAAAAACTGTTTATATAGACTGTATTACGTTATTATAACGTTATTTGCTAAACGCATGCGACGGTTGACTGGAACTGTGGGTTCTGCCGTCGCATTGCTTGTCGTCACCTGAAAAGAATAATAAAATAAAAAATGTATGCTGAGAACTTCAAATGCACTATTGCAAACTGAAAATTGAAGATGCATAATGACATCTGTTGAATTTCTAATGCAACTGTCAAAGCAAGAAAAGTAGAGATGGCGCTGCAGTTAGCTACAAGTAACCAACATAGATGGCGCTATATTAAGTTTTGTATTTTATTGGCGTAGTTGAAAAAGAAAATGAGTTAAAAAGAGGATTGCTGTATAAAATTTCTTCTTTCTTTGTAAAAATACTTTTATTAAAATGTACCTGTCAGCAGCAGTAGTAGTGGTGGTAGAAGTAGTATGATTGTTCGCTTCGTGTTCTTCGAGGGAGTGGGAGTGAGTGGGTCTGTTGTTCTGCCGACGAGAACCTTCCCCGTCTGACTCTCGCCTCGGACCTCCACCGCCGCAGAAACACTTGCAGATTATGCGTTTGAATGCGAATCTGAAAAATTTAAATAAAACATTATCAATAATGTAGAACTGCATGGATTAAGATTTGCCTTTTCATGTTTCCCTGGCCCTACATTAAATGATAATTAAATTCGTTAAAAACTGGGTAAATATATTATGTTGTTGCTTGAAAACAGTATACCTAAGTACTTACACTACCTTCTCATATTGCTTCGTTGACGTTCATACAAAGTTAGTTGCTTGTAAACAAGCATCAGTGAATTTAAGGAAGTTAATGAGGCTGTAAAGAGGTTTTTCAATTGTGTTGATTTTAGAAAAAAATTGTTCGGCCCTTAATCATGACCATCATCCTCGTTTTATACAGGAAGTGTCAGAATAAGAGTGTGGTACAGACCTTCAAACTGAACAACTTTGTCCATGGGACCATAGTAATTGCGAAAAAAATATCAGTCGTCCCCTAAAAAACTTCAAAACCTACTCTGACGACTAGGTCTAAAAAAATTGTCAAGGTTGACAGTTAGCTTCACATATTTCATTGTGGTCCTTTTCAAGGCACAACTCCACGGAAACATTGACCATCGAAAATAGGGACATTGTATTTTTTTTTTTAGTCCGGCTTAGTGATTATTAAAAAAATATTGGACACGTATTTTTCTTTTTCTACGTATTTAATCTAAAGATTACACTACGGCGATACATTGAGTTAAAATATGCCATGACGTCACGAGTATGTAGATTTTATAATTACTAGTGACGTAGCGGCCCCCACTTCCCAATTTAAAATGCGTTTTATCTAAGTATTTTGTTATTAATATGATAAAGCAAAAAATACGTGTCTAATATTTTTATATTATCTGACTGATGGACTAATTAGTTTTTTTTTTACCCAGGCTTCTTCCCTATTCTACAGTAGGTATCTAACACAACATGAACGATTATTATCACCTAAAATCCTTCGAGAACAGCGCATAAATCAACGGGTTGATCGCCGAGTTGCAGTACCCCAACCAGAATAGTACGGAGAACACGATGGGACTGACGCATTCTCCACAGAACGCCCTCACGACGTAGACGCTGAAGAAAGGGAGCCAGCAGAACACGAAGCCTCCCACTATGATGCCGAGGGTCTTGGCTGCTTTAGTTTCCATGCGGAAGCGTTTAACCTGAAAACAATTTAAAAAAATTTAAACATAAAATAAAATTTATTCAAGTATAAAGTAAAATTATGATTTAGATTTATTACAATCGAGGAAAATTAAATTCTAACTGTAATGTAGACCTGCCTTATCTAGGTTTATGAAAAACCTGTGTTTCAGGCCATCAATTTTCATCAAACATTTAAAAAGAAGACAACAATAGGTTTATTACTAAGCTAAATTAAAAAGAAGACATGATATTTTCAATGACTTAAAGAGTAACCATTTATTTGGGTATATTATTTTAAAACTAGATTATTTAAGATATATTATGTTTCAATAAATTAACAAATAATTTTAAAGTAGATAAAGTGGACACTGTTATTAATTAGGTAAAGGAAGAGACTTAATATAGAGTAATTAGATAGAGATATTATTGAAAAATTTCTAATAGTTTTTCCGTGTCTGCGTAATTGAGTTTTGACAAATATTCCTGTACTAGTAAGTTACACCTATTATAACTTAAACTATAAATCTTTAACACTCTGTTAAACTGGTTATACAAGTAGGGCCCTAAAAATAAACAAAATCGATGAGCAAAAGCATGTTTAGTCTGAGAGTTAGCACAAACCAAATCTTTTCTTCTCCTATCTGAAGGTACTGGGTTAAAATAGAGTTCAGTGTTTTGGAATAAAACATTCAAAACAAATAATTGACGTACTGTTAGCACCTTACATGCCATATAAAGCTGGTGTGTAGGAAATCTAAATGGGCGAAAAGTAGCAACCTTTAAAACTGCTCTTTGGGCGCGTTCTAGGTGCAGTAAAATTGATTTAGCGGCCCCACCCCAGGAAGTTATGCAGTAGGTAATCATAGATTGACACAACCCCAATTTAACCTGCGCAATTAATTTAAAGAAGATAAAAAAGATAAGATGATAAAAGAAGAAAGAAGATTTTAGAAGTAGATAAAATAGACGTGTAGTATTCTGCCGCGCTTGCGATAACTAGTAGTAAGTATCATTTTCGGCCAAATTGAGTTAAACATACATTCGGAATCAGCGAAATGTGCTGTACAATTTGATCTGACTGCTATTATAATATCTTAACGGGAACCTTTAAATTTCAATAAGGATAACGGCAGTAAATCGATTTTATGATAAGTTTTCTTTAGCATAACAGCAGTAAGTAACGGTGAGTTTCTAAGTGCGATGTCATCATTAATGGTTTACTTCTGCTGATGATATGAGCAGTAACTACACATTGTGGTTATAATACGCAATTGATGCTAAAGTTATTAGACTCATACTAGATATAAAATAGTTTTTGCTCTTTAATTGTCACTAAGGATAACAGCAGTAAGTCGATTATTTAATAAATTTTCCTTATCTTAACAGTAGTAATCATACTTACGGCGAGTTTCTAAGTGCGGAACCATCATTAATGTCTTACTTCTACTAATGATATGAGCAGTAACTCCATATTTCCTGCGGTTATTTTAAGCAATTGATGCTAAAGTTATTAAACTCGTACTAAATATAAAATAGTTTTTGTCATTAAAAAGTATTCTAATATAAATACACATTTAATGATAACACAATTAAATTATACTTAGGCTACACGTTTCAAAAATCAGAATTTAAATAAGTTAATAAAACAAGTCAGAAAAGGTAAAAATGTGATGAAAAATTTGGAGCGCAAATTACTCGAAACTATGCAAAACGAACTTACTGCACTTATTATATACTAGCTAATGTCTGGATAAAAAGTATCCTATGTCCTAATCCAGGTCACGGTCTACCCATGTGCCAAATTTCATCCAACTCTGTTCAGTTGTTTTAGCGTGAAAGTGTAACAAATAAACAAACTCACTTTGGCATTTTGCGTGACCTCAGTGTGATACGTGATTCGCATGTGAGGATGTAGATGTCGCCATAAGATCACTCTTAAACTTTCCTTAGGTTTCGTAAAGTTAGGATAAACGATCATTTTCTAAGTGGTGACAACAAGTATCACTTGATAAGATACTAAAAAATACTACTAAAATATTGACAAGTCTACCAAGAGTTATGGGAGTTTTTTAAGTTGAATATTTTTTTCTTATCCTTATATAATTTATCTTCCCTTTAATTTAAAAATAATAGTAATTTATGTTTGTGACCTTTCTATGCAAAGACAAGTCAAAACCAAAATCAAAAGTCATCTATTCACACTAGACTGAGAAACAGCACTTCTCGAACGTCAAAATTTCATAAGGCAGTGCCCCTAAAACGCCCGCCCTTCACCACTGCCTAATGCTTTAGCTGAGATGAAGTGGCGCAACAAACTCCACAGCAGCAAAGCACTAACCTGTGCTTTAATATTCCTCTTCCCCATCCTCCGAGTAGTCCTGGGCTTATCATCATACTCATCGTACAACGGTCCTGGAGCCAGATGATGTGAAGGTCGCACCCTCAACCTGCTTTCTGTCAGCTCCCTCCCATCTCTTTCATAATGGACTGCGTAGAGGGAAGGGCTCGGAGATCTACTCGAAGACCTGGAGTTCTCGTGAGCAGGACATATCTGTTCTGATGATGGGTATGACACCGAGATCTTGACTTTTTCGTGAGCACGTCTCGCGCTTGAATGTCTGGAAGGAGAACAGTCATCTATATTGACTGGGCGAGATGGGAATAATGTGAAAGTTACTATAGTATGTTCCCAAAGATACTATAGTAAGATTTGTTTACATTTTTATTAGATAAATCAAAATGTAAACAAATCACTATATATATTTTAAACAAAAACGATTTTCATACGGCAAACCGTATGAAAATCCGTATCCGTAAACCACTGGACGGAGTGATTCATGCGGAAGGTTTAGGTGTATAATTCATTAGGGTTTTGTATAAATTGGTTGAAATATGACGATGTAAAATACTCAAACTACATAGTAGAACATCAGTTACATTTTAATCTAACCCACAAGCTTGACGCAACAGGCTGATACGACAATTCGACAGAAAAAAAATTATGGCATATTTACTCGTAAGCTCTGTTACCCATACGAAGCTGGGGTGGGTTTTGTTAGTCTAGTAGATCATAAAACGTACCTGTTGATGCCAATTAGTGATGCCATTTACAAATTGTTTTGATTTGATTATTTGTATACTTAAACCGACCTTTTAATTTTAAATCGCCTCTTTGTCAATTGAGGTTAATCTGTAAACCTCCATTGACTGAACAGACATTACATTGAGTTTTTACAGCGTACTTAGTAACCAACCCTCTTCGTTTTATGGGTGATTTTCCAGAGCTCTAGTTACGTACATTTTTCCTAAATAGTGAAGAATTTTGCCACGCTTGGAATTTAATTGCAGTAGCTAGTAGCTGTACCTCAAACATATTACGTGTTTAATAGTAATCATCATATGGAGAATGTTGCACAAATAAAGTAATAACACCACAGCCAAAAGTACCTTCTTAATCGTTCTGGAGAAGCACTGAGCGAGGTGCTGGTGGAGTGGTTGGAAGCATTTGACAGTGGAGATCCGTGCGGACGATTCGAGCCCCGACCTCGATGTATCCGGAGTGTGAGACGGTTGTCATCAAAGCGACTGCCAATACCTCCTTTTCCAGCAAATTGAGAACAGGCTGATAATACAAATTAAATTGATCTTTAACACCAATATTGTTGTTTTAATATATAAAAATTTGATCACAAAAAATAAATAAATTATTATGTTTTAATCCGGAAGTAGGTAATAAAAGAAAAAAGATTATGAGATGTTGATCTAAATATGACTCGCGGCCGTATCAAATATATATTTATAGAATTATAATCGTAACAATCATCAAAACAACTCTCTAAGTTCATATAGTCCTATTGAATGACTATTTCATGAAATCATGACATTTTAGGATTATTCTAACATAAAGCGTTGTATTGCTGATTCTAATGATTATGATTCGTTAAAGCCATAATTATGTGTTACGGTCGCGAATGATATTTTAATCAAGATACAACCTGACACTGATCTGCAAATTGCAAAAAACGTAAGAAAATTTTAATTTCGCGGGATACCTTAGCGGATCCCCCTTAAGAACATACTATTCTCTTTTTATCCGACTGCGGCTAAAAAAGGAGGCAATACAAATTTAAAAAGTTGCCTCCGACTGCGCATGAGATTTTGTATAGTATTAAGTGGCATTGGAGACAGAAGTGGGTCATTTTCTTTCCATCTTTTTTAAAGATCATAATTTACGAAAAAAAAAATCTTTTCTTTTTTTGAATTGATACTTGGCCCTCTTCCTCTCTCCTAATTTTGCTGTGCCCGACTGGGTCCTATTGGTCTTTTACTTCGTTATACCATCTATGTAATACATATGGAATACAATAAAGAATTGAGTAATGAGAACGCAGTCGGGTTTCAGTTATTTTTTTATTTTATTTGTTTTTATTTTTGAAATTTTAATTTTTTCTCCCTCAACCAACTTTGCTTTCAAGCATTTATACAACAAGTTTTCCAAGAAAAAGTTCATCTGAAAATCGGAATCCTCACCTTTTGTAGTCCTAAAACCCTGATTAATTGCTTTAGTAGTCCTCACAGCAGCTTTGTATATCCTCCAATAGAAGAACAGCATCACGAACATAGGTATGTAGAAGGAGCCGAGGGCTGAGTATACGACGTAACCAGCATCGTTGGTGAGCTCGCAGGTCCATTCACAAGGCGGGTTGGGCACCCAGCCGTCTTTCATGTCCGCTTCTTCGGGCTGGAAAGAAATGGAAAAGGCTAGGTCTACCGAAGAGTAAATTCAACGAGATGACGCAAGAAATCTTGCGTGGGTCGTGTTCTTACTGTCACGTCTTCCTGGATGTTATACATATAAGGTTACGCTAGTCAGTCATTCTTTCATACTGACGTCGTATGGAGTTTACTCCACTGTTTGACACTATTAAAAATAATATCTACTTGTCTCGTCATTATAAAATAGATATATTGAAAAAAAATAATGGTTTGAAAGTTAAGAGCGTCGAAACTTCCATATTTTAACACTAATTTAAACGCAGCTTTGATCGTATGATACAATATTGTTACAGTAAAAGGATAATTAAGTTATTCATAATTTCAAATAACTTTATTTTAAATAAATACAACCAGTAGTTTTTTCATAGTATCTATAGGTACGGCCAAAGGTCTGTTCATGAAGTACGCGCTCGCTTTCGTTTCATCACTTTCTCATACGATTGTAGGTGAAATGGCATGTATATTAGCCATGCCCACCAACGAGTTCGAGCCATCGACTAGCGCAACCTTAAGGCCCTATCATTAACTATATACCTATGTATATGTAGTATAGCAATAGGGATGATACCTGGGTAAAAAAAATGAAATTCTAATTAGTCCGTCAGTCAGATAATAAAAAAATATTAGACACGTATTTTTTGCTTTATCATATTAATAAAAAATACTTAGATAAAACGCATTTTAAGTTGGGGAGTGGGGGTCGCTACGTCACTAGTATGTATAAAATCTACATACTCGTGACGTCATCGCACATTTTACCTCAATGTATCGCCCTAATCTTTAGATTACGTAAAAAAAGAAAAAATACGTGTCCAATATTTTATAACAATATCAAAGACGGACTTAAAAAAAAAAAAATTGTCTTCGTCCCTATTCTTGGTGTGTTGGCTTTGAAGTCTACTTACATCACGGTGCACAGAGCTATTCTAAAAGTAGCTACGTTCAGACCGATACTCTCTCCAACTATCGAACTCTACCAATCTTGTAGCGTGTTTAATTATTATTATTTTTTTAAAGTTTGCCCCGTTCCTTGTCCCATCACTCTACAATAAAATTTACGCATACATTTCGATTTACGGCTTATCAAACTTTAAATGCAAAAGACTGTTCGTTCCTTTCTAAACCTAAACTACGAGGAAACCGAAGTTTTCCTAAAGAAGTGATCTCTCACACACATACGAGTACATGCATCACACGATACATAAATTAACGAAATACTCACCACACTAACATACTGAACATTTTTATTCTTATTAATATTATATATTATTATTATATTTCTGGATATGCTCAATTCTAAGACTTCCAAGAATTTTTGGCAAGACATGCTGTGAAAGAGCGTTTGTGTCATGTCATTTGGGAGTAAGTACCTACAGGTTTACTCATGTGGATTTTATGCCTGACCAGTTTTGGACTCAATCTGTACCAGGTAAGGTAAAACCAAAGACTAAATTGGAGCCCTTAAAGGTGAAGTGGTCGAGGCGACGATGTAGCGTACCTAACCGTTAGATTATATATTATTATGTTGCGTGGTTTTATCCACGAGACGTCATCCACGTGAATAAAGTCATAAAAACTCTATTGAATAAAGTCAGCCATATTTTAATTGCAATACCTAACATGTTCATAACATAGCCAATCCGCCACGCAGACTTTCAACAACAAAATCTGTCATTTTCCAATACACCGTAATTACCGATTGATAAAAGACGGCTCGGAAACGGAACGGGCACGTCGGAACAGAAGCTATCAAAGGGGAAAACGGACCGGGACGTCAAACAAGACATACGCGTAACATCCCGGAACTTCCCTGGCCGTCAGGCAGAAAATGATGCCTTTGTGATACGCGCTTTTGATTCAATGGGCGGGTAATTTACGTTTTTGAAAGGCTGTGTGTTTCTGAATGGTCTTGAAGCTGTGACAGCACATGCGAACTATGCATCACTGACCTGAAGTCACACAAATCCTGCATCGCACAAGCACAGTTTACCGCGCGATCAACTTAAATAAAACTTTCCGACATCAACCGTTGGGCAGTTGCCCGCCAGACACGATATCCGTCTGGTCGGAGGATCCTCCTTTTTCTATCCTCCTTATATCCCTAAAAGGCTTCAAATCTTTTGGAACCCAATCAAAAATACAGAGTTTAGGGTGTAAGGAACATCAATGCGCTAACTGTTACCATTAATTCAGTACATGATTCTAGTCCCTCAGAGTTGAAATACGTCGGTAATAAAAGAAAAAAAAAACTGTTCCATACATTTTGACGGTGTAGGTAGTGCACTTTTGTATGAAACAGCAGATTTTTGACGCCCTATATCGTTTTTGATGCGGTACCGGTAATCAAGAGACTTGCCAATCGTGTAGATAGATTATTTGTAAAGAACTTAAAATTCCACACAACTCCAGGAAGAGCTTATAAAATGTTAATAAATGTAAAGTTGATTATAACTACTGCATTTTAATAAGCATGCATTTCGAGCAACTCCAAAAGAGCTTATTAAAATGAAGGTGGTTTAAACTTTCAGAACGGAACTTTCGGCTAATTAAACGGAGTAGACACCACCATGAGAGCGTTTCGTCCACGAGCCGCTTGATTCACGTAGTAGGTTTTTATTTGAGCTTCTTCTTTTCTTTTCTCGGTTATGAGGTCATTCTACACAATCAACCTAATTATATTATAAAATATTCAAATAATCTTATTTTCCCTAGCAGGGATTCCCAACCCGTGGGGCGCGCTCCCTTCGGGGGGCGTGGCCGGCCCGGCGGTTTTAATAATAAATAGATTTATTAATTTCCAAAACCCAAACGTTTTATAATACTTACTTAGGTGCTGTAAATGAGGTTCAGCTTTTCTGCATAAGTCGATAAAATAACTTTTCTATTTCTCTATGAATGGACTAAAGAAAACCGAACCTATCCGACGCGACTTGCTACAATTTTCGAGCTCGCTTCATTCGCTCTTCCATTCTATACTCTCTTGATTCATCAACTTTTCTGCATAAGTCGACTAAGTAACTCCTTTTTCTGTATGAATGGTCAAAAGAAAAGTGTAACGAATCCGAAATTGTACAATATTATTCGAGCTTGTTTTGCTCGCTCTTACATTATGCATTCTCATAATTCTTGAGTTTTTCTGAAAGTCAACAAAGTAGCTTCTATTTCTGCTTGAATGATCAAAAGAAAATCTAACCTATGCAAAGGGGTGCAAACATTTTCAACCTCACTTTCGCTCGCTTTACATGCTTAAGCTTTTCTGCTCATGTCGAGAAAGTAACTCAGGGGCGTAGTGATTTTTAAAGAAAGTTAGGGGGGCGCGTATGTTAAAAGGTTGGGTACCCCTGTCTTAGGGCATCACTAAAATCTATCCACATGTGATGGTTTTATAATTATCCAAGGCTGATAAAAATATACATTTTCCTAGTGATGTTATATGTTTTATGGTCTGTCTTCTCCTAACTCTACGTAGTTTTGTTCCGTATTTTCTGTCTATTATAATATATGAAATCATCAAGTTTGTCCAACTAACCTTTTTATCTTTCCAACCGACCAGCGGCGGGAAACAGATCACAAAGGACAGGACCCACAACCCAGCTATGAGGGCCTTCGCTCTCTTCCTACTCATGATACTAGGATAGCTGACTGGTCTCGTGACGGCCACGTAGCGGTCCAGGGAAATGGCGCACAGATTCAAGATGGAGGCTGTACACATCCACACGTCGACGGCCAGCCATACCGAGCACCAGACGTCGCCGAATATCCATACCTGGAATTAAAAGAAAAGGTTTGTTAGACTTTATTTAAAAAACCCCCGTAAAGTCCCCGCGGCCGAATCGGTGCCAGCGCGCCACAACCTTCAAGTCCCGCTGGCACCAAAAAAGCGATACTTGACACGCATAGTGTCGCCTTTTCGGTGTCCGCGGGGCTTGACGGTTGGGGAGCGTGGCGCGCTGGCACCGAATCGGTGCCGCTGTGGCTTGACCGGGCGAAAACGCCAGAGTAGCCCGAGAAATTCCAAATTTACGTTTTTTGTAACTTGCAGGTCAGTATGAGGTTGTATGCTGATTAAAATATTATTCACCTTTGTAACAAATATGACACACACAGAATAACAATCATTAAAATCATCAATGTGACTCTCTACAATTTTTATTTTATACTTTTTAGTCTAGTGTATTCTTTATTTAGTTAATAAGTCTAAAGTCAACGAAGTTATGACTTGACCGGTTTACTAGTTAAGTAGCCACTAAAGAAATCCACTATCCAAGTCCTGGTTCCATCATCAGACCCTCAACACCAATTAGACTAGTCAAACCGAATCATTCATATGGTTCGGTTTGACGAGTAAAACCCTCGAGTTTAGACTCATGTCTAAACTCGAGGGGTTTACTGGTAGCCACTGAAGAATTCCACTATCCACCTTCTAGTTCCATCATCAGATCCTCGACACCAAATGCAACATATTGAATTCGTCAAACCGAGTCATATGAGCCCAAACTCGAGGGGTTTACTAGTAGTTACTAAACTGTTCCACTATCCACCTCCTCGCTCCATCATCAGACCCTCGACAACAAATTCAAATATTGAACTCGTCAAACCGAGTCATAGGAGCCCGAACTCGAGGGGTTTATTAGAAGTCTGAAGAGTTCCACTATCCACCTCCTGGCTCCATCATCATATCAGTTCCAAGATACTAAATTATTGTATTGTCATCGGTCCTTGATACGTGAGCAAATTTTCAAGTTAATCGAACGTCTTGATGTTGGTGAAAATTACGTTGAGAGATTCCGTTACATAGATAGATAGATACAGGTCAAGCTAATAAAAGCGTATTAAAAAGGTAACCAGATGCAAATGTATATTCCCCATGGTAATAATATCACCATAATACGGAAAAATCTACAAAACCCTTTAGGCCGTAAACTTGTGAAATTAAAAGTTTTGCACCTTGACGTCTCCACCAAATATTGGATAAGCTTATGTAAATAAAAAACTCTTCAAACTTTACCTGTTTTGCTGCCATATCGGGAACTTCCCTGTAATAACATAGGCCACACGGGTGCTATTCGAGGCATCGTAAACTCAAAGTGAACTTTCAAAATTGCAATATGAATGGTGACAGGTTGCAAACTTCTGCTATGTATCTTGTTAACGACCCATTGCCTTCATCTGGCCCTTATTGCTTTTAAGGAACATATTTTGTTATGTGTTTTATGTTCCATTTATGTTCCATTTTAGCTAAACCTCACTTCGAAACACAAACAGTGTCTCGTTCGTGTGATTCCGCGAATGAAAATAAAAACGAAAAAGTTCACTTTAATGATGTTCGAAGTTCTCAGAAAACTCGGGATTACCTGAAGACCAATTCCCGGACTTAAAAACGTTCGAGAACTAGGCGCATTCTCATTTGCTACACTTAATGTCAAAAACTTAGAACTTAAGAAATGCCTATGGAATTAAGTCCGCCTCTGTACATTTTTTGAGATTGAAGTATTAAATAAATAAAGACCGCTTCTCTTATAGAGAAGGTATAGTGGGCTCCAGAGAAACTTCACCCCTTGCATTGTTTTTTACATTGTTAGGGGGTAAGATTTCTCTGGAGCCCACTATGCGAGTATTGATCATCAGATTTCTTCACTGTTGACGATCATCGTGCCAGGACTCCTCATTGTACGATTTTATGTTTTCGTAGCTCGAAAAATATTCAACGTTATTACGGATAAAATATTTTAAGTTTTACCTATACCTACTGGTGGTAAATAAGCTGTTTCTCATGAACGGATATTGTTTATAGCATTTTATAATAAAACGTTGCACGCAAAATGAATGCTAAACACGTAGGCTTCGGGAATACCGGAAAAATACCTGTATTTAATATGTTCATCTACTATTACGAATAGTTCTTGCAGTTGTGTAAAGACCGTAAAGATTTCCAAAGCAGATATATTTGTAGTGGCGTTGACTGTTCCTGCCAAGACAGTCAGTTCCCAGGAAAGCTCGTAGAAACTTTTCTTATGCATAAATATCTCGTTTCCATTAAATACAAAGTCAAAGTCAAACAATTTATTTCAATTAGGCACATAAAAGGCACTTATGAACGTCAATTTTACAAAAAATAGAATTGATTCTAGTCGCCCCTTCCAAAAGGTAGTTTTCGTATGGAGAAGAATGGGCAAGACACTCCACCGTTACTCTTTTAAAATGTTTTTAAAATATTTTGTATACATTAATTATATGTGAAGACGATGCATCTAGAATAAGATTACTATACCGCGATAGGTAAAAAATAATGAAAAATAAAGCAATTACAGATAAATTAATTATGTGATAGATACATGGTGCTCACATATTTACAAACATTGTAAAATTATACGATATTCCTAACATTTTAACAAGTAATACTAATAAGTCAGTGTGTGAGTTCAAGAAATCACAGAATGTAAAATCAGTGTTATAAAAAATAACAAACACATAATTAAATAAGCAACCAGTTTTATTTTGTCTAGACTCTAAATTGTCCTATGGAGCAGGACCAGCATGTTTCCAAGCATTCTTATCTTGGATATAATCCTCTAATTTGTAATATGCTTGTTTACAGAGTGTACTTTTAATATGAGCTTTTTTTTTTTTTCATTTAATTGTAATATATCACAATGTATTTTATTGTAACATTTAACACAGTACCCCAAAAAGATATATGTACTTTAGATAATCTGAAAAATGGTTGATCTATTTTCTCTTTATTTCTAGTATTACAATTATGTCTATCACTTATTTTATTAAAAATATGTAGATTTTTTCTTACATACATAATATTTTCATAAATGAATTGGCAAGGTACCGTCATAATATTAATCTTTTTAAATAGTTCCCTGAGAGATTCGCGACGATGTAGATTATAAATGGCTCTGACAGCTCTCTTTTGTAAAATAAAGATGGATTCAAGTAAAATGCCATACGACATAATACTGTGGAAGTAGCTAAAATAGACCAAACGCGCGGTTTCTACATCTGTTAACTGTCGTACAATCATCATTATCATCTGCCTAGCCTTTCCTGACTATTTTGGGGTTGGCTTCCAGTCTAACCGGATGCGGCTGAATACTAGTATTTTACATGGAGCGACTACCCCTATCTGACCTCTACAACCGAGTAACTGGGTCACAAGATACCCCTTGGTAAGACTGGTAGTCAGACTTTCGGGCTTCTGAAGACCCGTAACGATTGTCAAAGATCCAAAAATTACAGCCGGGACCAACCGCTTAGCGTGCTTTCCGACGCACAGAGGGGTCTCGGTATGTTAAGATGGTCACCCATCCACGGACTGACCGCGGCAACTGTAGCTGAATCTGATGGATCGACCCGTTCGGCTGGTATTAATTACTCATGAGCCCCACATTCAGATCTGTAAAATAATATGTTTGATCTTCAGTGAAACTAATTGATTTAAAATAATATTTTCCAATTTGCTATTAACATTTCTCTCTCTTCTGATACTTTTTAATTAAATTTTCGCATGTAGGTACTTTCGTTTAAGATTCCAAAATCATTCTCACCTTTATTTCACTTCTTGCCTCTACAACCATTATATTATATATTCTTTTGGATACCCTCCGTCTTGGGAGAATGGAGGGTTATTTCGGACTCCTACGGAACAAATATTTGTATGATCTGCAAGTAGTTGTTCCGGGTCTGGGTGTTAGTGTATGTGAGTTTCTATGTTTGTAAACGCACCCACGATACAAGAAGAAATTCTAAGTGTGGAGCAACGTTTAAAAAAAAAAAAAAACCCACTGTTCGTAAAAACAGTTCAAGTATCTCGCCGGCCCCCGACACATGGTAGTAGTAGACTACTAATAGGTTTCGTTTTGGGGGCCCGCGAGATACTTGTACATTCACCGCACCCCGACTGGTATCACTACTACCATCTAGGTACCTACTCACATAATAGCTACTTTTATGACACGACCATTATTACTTCCGTAGTATCTACTTCACGGTCTTTGTGCGAGCTGTTTGCTCGGTCAGCGCCTACGAATTAGGTGCATCCATCGTTCCTTTGAAACTCCCACTTATTCAGTGAATGGCGTACTGGATGTGGGTCATTCTGTATACGCTGCAGCGCTGTAGGCTGAACCTAGCAGCCGCGTAAAGCGGTAAACTTTATGCAGTTTTAATGTTGAATTATACACGTGTAACTACCTTGTACCGTCGTAATGTAACGTGTGGCTCCCGGAAATTAATGATGCCCTAAAAAGCGACTAAAGATTGATGTCACAAAGATAGGTTTCGGCGTCCTCGTGTCTGTTATAGGAGACAATATAAAGCCTATTTTCTCTATACATAGGTATTGATGTTGACAGCACTATTATATACACTGACTGCAATGAGAGTTTCGGAAATTAAGGTCACTAGTTGGCAGCACTGAGGCGTCAGGCGTCACCTGTCAAAAGTGTCGAAGTGCGTATATTTTCTTTAGTCGTGACTGAATGATGACCGAATGAATGATGAACGTCATCATATATTTATAGGTACTTATTGTCGAAATGGAAGACCTCTTGTAAAAATGGCGCCTACTAAGTTCACCTAGTGAATTCAAACAGGACTCTTATCTAATCCTGCGTTAGTTAATTGACTCAGGCGTGACTTTGCGGAAATCCATTATAAAATACAATAGACGACGTATATTAAGTAACCTAATCCGCTTAACTGTTCTTAAAGAGTAATAAAGAACCCTGTACGAAATAGACACGTGTTTCACCTTTCATCGAGACATCCTCAGGATGACGATTTACTTGTTGCGAACCCGGACCCGACGTGTGGACACGTTAAGCGTCGAGAGCAGAGCCATTACGCGGCAAGGCAATATGTTTATTGAAAAAACTATTGAAATAAATAAATTGTCTGATTATTTCAAAACCAAAAGAGAACAGTCTTATATTACACGGGTGGTGAAAATCTCCAAGAACAGTTTACTTTACTTGACGTAATATTAAGTTGGTTGGTTGGTTTAGTGCAACAAAGATATTTAATAAGCATTTTAATCGATTCTTAAGTCAAGTTCGTCACCATTACCATCATAATGAATTCATAGACCCGTAACTAAGAACAGGCCAGCTCATCGCACAGATTAGCATAGCTTAGAAAGTAGATATGACACGTACCTAGACAGTTGGATACAATATCCAACGTGCGACTGTACTCGACCACAAATCTGTTTAATATCTGTATGTAGGTTGATCAACAGATGTTATCTCCTACTATTAGTTTATGTTTCGAGTGAGTTAGTCTAAGTGCAAAGTGAGTTATAGATGAGGAGTCCTATTTTGTAGGTAGAGGCAGATTTTCCGAAGGAATACACTCTCAAATGCTGCTAAAGTTTTGACAATCGGTTTAGCTAAATATACATCTTCTTCTACTTAGTAAAAATCAGCCTAGTGCGAGTCGGACTCACACATGAAGGCTTCCGAACCGTATTAAGATCGAGCAAAAAACGTTTAAAAACACATGTTTGTTGTATTATTTATTAACTTTATTACACTTTTATTCTTTTTTGTTATAGCGGCATTAGAAATACACAATCTGTGAAATGTTCAACTATCTATCTATTATGGTTCGACCAATGGACGGACGGAAGGACGGAGAGCGGAGCCTTAGTAATAGGGTTTCGTTGGCACCGTTCGGGTTCAGAACCCTAAAAATCTTTAATTAATTCATTCACTGACTGACAACGCACAGTCTAAACCGCTGGGTCCAAGAGCATGAAAATCTGTAGAAAAGTTCCGTATTTATCGAAAGTGAGCACTAAGGAAGAATTTTTGAAAATTCATCCCCTAGGCGTTGACTAGGGGATGAAAGTTTGTATGGAAGTTTTTGTCGTAATTTTTGCCAATCTTCGGGCTGACGGCTTATAGGAGATACCTAGTACAAATCTTTACAAGGCTGGCTTGTGACATTCATAAAATAACATCAAGCCTGTAATTCCCAAAAGGTTAGGCAGAGGTGCACCTAATAACGACCCACATTTCGCCAGTCATGTTTAAGTCCCATGTAATAGGGTGCTAGCCTATTGCCATCAACCGGGCAGAAATCCAGACTCCGGGCTGCTACTGAGAAATTCCTGATAGAAAAACCCAATAACACTTTGCTCGAACCCAGGAACTTGTGTTCAGCAGTAGCGCTTGCAATCACCAGACCAACGAGGCATTTAATTTGGCTTTAGCGTAGTTGACAGCGCGAATAAGCATCAACGTTAAGAAATGGCTAAGATGTACAAGAAAAAATCTGCTGTTGATTTTGGCAATACAAATTACAAATCTTAGAAAGAAAATAGGAAATCCAGAGATTTTTAGAGTAGACTTAAATCTGCGTAGAAAGATCTATTGCAAGTCTTGTAGTTCTATGCAATATATTACAACTTATTGCTTCTTCAGAGCAAATAAAAAAGTACAATGGAATCGTAACAGATCTATGTAAATAAGAACCGACTGCAGCATGCACAGTATTGCGGTATCTAGGGCTGGCAGACCAAAGTTGGTGACCAAATAACTGAAAAGCTGTAATTTTGCCAATTTTTACTTATTTTGAAACGTAATCCTATCCTACATTGTCGAAAGAAAATAAATGAATATGAATCCTGTCAAAAAACTGTATAATGAAAGCCATGGAGTATATTTATCGGTATGCATACACTCACCGGCTGTCATTTTGAATTGTATTTTCTTGTGCACAAATACCAATTGCCACGGCGTATATTTTGTAAAAATGCTTAAAGATTACCTTGATGTTTGACGATCGACACGTTTTCTTTAGTATACTTCTGCACGACGCTTCTGCGTCTTCATTCTTCATGACGAAGAAGTACTAAAGAAAACACGCGTCGATCGTCAAAAATATATTAAATATGCACCTTTATTGAGTCAATAAGTTTGTGCTAGAATTGACTGACAAAGCTGTATACTTATTTAAACAAGTACTAAAGTTCATTTTTTAATCCCAGAGACTAATTTGATATTTCTAGTGATTGTTTTTTTGAATTTGTAGTTTGACATTTGCACCTGTCAAATTAGTCTCTGGGATTAAAAACGGACTGTAGTTGCTTCCCGCGGCGTCACCCTCGTGACATACTTTCACTTAGTTACCCCTTATAACATCAGCTATCTGCCAGTGAAAGTCCCGTCAAAATTGGTCCACCCGTTTCGGAGATAAGCCGGAACAAACAGACAGACAAACAGATAGACAATTTAAAAATTGTTTTTTTGCTATACGTACCTACTGTATAAGCTTTTATAATATGCATTTAGTAAAAAGATGTTATTTTGACATACATTACAAACAGATACTTCAATTTAATTTATTTGTATTATATTTCGAGTATATGTATATAGATTGGGAAATACTGCGGTCCTAGGTTAGGCTATTTTAGTGCTAGTTTAAATATGAATGCTGGCTATTCAAGTACAAAAACATAGACATGGTTTTGTTCAACAACCCTTTTCAAGTAGTGTAGTGCTTTTTTTCTAAGAGATTTATTTATAACTTTGTATTGAAAGTGGAGTTGAATAAGGTCCCACAAAAATATGTTAGTTAGCGAGAACCTTCTACAAAAAGATTCGTTCCTAAGTGTGAAACAGTTCCACACGACAGTGAAATGGCACTGTCTTGTGGTACTGATCAAATCAATGGATTTGATAAAAAACTATTGCTACCCACTTTCAAAACTGTTGCATACAAACATTAATAATTTTGATATTTTCTTTTTAAGGTACCTCCCACCGTCAACGATTAGCGAGAAGCAAGTAGAGCTACAGATTAATGCAGATGGGGCACTCCGCAAAATCATTTTTAATAATAAACCAAATTATACAGAGTGGCAGATGATTCTGAACCCCCCTGCGTTGAATAATATTGTGGGTTATTTTTTTTTAAATCTGCTGTTTCAATCATTTTGACCGCGTATGTATTGTACTTTTCTATGAAACAGCATTTTTTTTTAAATAACCTACGAAAGATTTCTACGCTGAGGTGTTCAGAATCATGTATTGAATCCATGGTATCAGTTTTTGCGTCGATATGCCACCCTGTATTTACACTTTGCACCAATTTTTCATCTTATATTTTTTCTATCGCGTAACTCTTATATCTTCTGACTACGTTACGGGCACTGAATTCGACAAGTCAGCCCGCCGCGTACCTACTTGTATGTTCAAACCTAAAATACGGAGTGTCCTGTCTGTTTCATCTGTGGTAGAGCTATAGTAACTTAAAACGAGTTGGCGAGCGACGAGCAGCGAGTGTGTAGTTCGGATAGTTTTGTCGCTGGGTTATGAGCGAGTGACCTTTCTGTCAACCCTAACGTTGCTGGTCAATATTTAACGTACTGTGGTATTCTTTAAACCTAATTCTACCCTTAATGCCTGGTTGATACGATTACAGTGACTGGACCCTTTTTAGTGGGTGAGAAATTATCAAATAACTTCTCCCGCTCTGGTGCGGCAGTCTCGACATAGATAGCGATCGCTGTACGACCGAATTCGGTCGCAGTCCTAATGAAGTCCCTAGACTCGCGCGACAAGCACGTGATTTTTTCGTGCGTGTCAAGTAATTTTGACCGTGGAGGGGCGCCACACGTTGCCAGGGGCCACGGTATCCCTTTCGGACTTTCCCGCGACCCCGGCAGACAGTGACTGGACCCAGTGATTCGGAATGTGGGTTGATGTAGACGAGATCAGCAGTAAGACGGTGAAGCTACTGGGCCGGAAAATAGACGGGTAGTTAGTCAACTGGACTGACTTGAGGGACATTACTGGACTCATATATACCTGCCTTAAAAGTACGTACGTATCATTTCGTAAGGTAGTATACCTACAACGCCATGTGGGGCAACATAAAAAATTTCGGGATTTTCTCCGAGACAGAATTGGTTTTAAAAATACGATTGCTTGTGAAAACTATGTTGTCGCAATGTGTGTTAGTGATTTTAGGGTTTGGTCGTAAAGTTGGGTGTCGTATTGAATTTTATTGAAGCTAGGGTACAGGAATTTGGTTTTTTATTTCAACGCCTGGATTCTGTACTTATGTGATCCTTTTATAAAATAATAAAATGTCTATTGAATAGAGTTTCTGCTATGTTATTTCTGTTGAAATTTTAATTCGTTTAGATCCTGTAAGTAGTCTTCTGTTTTTTTATTCATCAGATGTAACATAAGGTAAGCTTACTGACAAGGGAAACAAATGGGGCCTTCGCTGGATTAATCATTACCTTCCCAATAAATATTGAAGTAGGTAAATGACTGAATGTATTGTATTCGAGCTCACGTCTTTATCAAATTGGTAGTTAGTAGTAGGTTGGATGCTACTAAATACATTAGTAGGGGCTAAATGTGAACGGATGCGACAGATGTACTGGAGATTAAATTTAATTGACTTTAATTAACGGAAAATGGAATATTATGATAATATACTACTATGTATACAGGGTGGCAGGGACATCGACGCGAAAACTGATACCATGGATTCAGTACATGGTTCTGAACCCAACTGCGTTGAATTTTTTTTATCAGTTTTCGCGTCAATGTCCTTGCCACCCTGTATATTAGACCACTGGGCTGGGATCAGATCGCGGGTTTGAATCCAAGCAGAGCGCCTGCTTGGATTCAAACCCGTTTACTTTGTGTAATTTATTTTATTACTACTACTCCCAAAACGGTGAAGGAAAACATTTTGAGGAAACCGGCATTTATGCCGGCTATATCCAGCAGTAGACGCCTTTGGGCTAAAATGATGATTCACTTGTCTGCCTAAATTACAACACTTTTATATGAGACTGACTCTGATTTTCTGCTCTCTTTCTTTCGCACCCATTTTTTATCCAATTGACTTATTCCACTCTTTCTCCCCTTTAATTACATAAGTCACCAACAAAAACTAATACTCCAATTTAGCATCAAGCGCAAAATGTCAAGTAAATCGTGCTAGTGTACCATATTAACCCTTGTCATGCTGACACCTTATTTCCGTGTGTTTATAGCTGACAAAGTATCAAGTAGGGTCTAAAGCCCCGCTTTACGATCGGCGCGAGACGAAATACCTCGCCATTTATAGGGTTAACATCTCTATAAAATTGATGGGTACATAATAGGGTGGTGTTGGACTAAATAAAGGATAGTGTTGTGTGATTAAAAAGCATCACTTTGATACGAGAATTTAAGCAACTAGGTTTAGTAATCAAATTGATCATCGATGTTACTTTTTCCTTCTACTCTAAACTCGAAAGGGTCCATAGTTTATATTAAACCATAATTTTCTGTAGTCTTCCAACTGATTTAACATTACCAGAATGCAATAAATAATAGTATTTTAGCGTTAATAACAACTAAGTTTAAATTTTTTTAAGCGTTAGGATCCGGGGACCCCCGTCGGGTATGAAGTTCCTTCTCACGTATGATTAAAACAAAAACCAAATTTTGCCAGCCACCATCTTGGATTTTTATTTTGACTTCACTAGCTACTAACTAGAAGCTTTAGCACCTTCAAAAACAATGAAAACGATACCCATGATGAAAAAAATGAAAATTTTCTCAGCCGCCATCTTTAATTTTAATTTTGACTTCACTGTCGTTTTCATAATTTTCGAAAGTGCTACCTTCGAAAATTATGAAAAACATACCTATGATGAAAAATTCGGAAGTTTTCGCAGCTGCCGCCTTGGATTTTCATTTCGACCTCACTATCGGATTTAACACCCTCGAAAACCATGAAAAAGACAACCATGTTGAAAAAATTTAAAACTTTTGCAACCGCTTTTCATTTTGATCAAATTTGTCACACGGAGGGGCATAACATTTTTCGTTACGTGACGATTTCTACCAGTATACTCCTACCTCAAGCCGCGTTAAAGAACCAATAAATTAGAGTACTTTCACTATACGCATAACCCGAACATTATTATAAGTCCTCCCCAACATTATGTAGACTTTCAAAATTAAATATTATGAAAATCCGACTCAGACACACAGTTCCTAGAAATGTCATCATAAATAACGTAGAATAGGCTCCCAAGAACGTGAGGATGCTACCAAGTTAGGATACCAAGAAAACTGAATCGTAAACTGTTGAGACTAGAATTTTGATGCCATGTTTGTGATAGAAACAATTTTGGTAAACGAATTTTGTAGCAAATGTTAGCTTTACTTGCAAACTTATCATCACGGCCTGTATTCCCTGAAGGGTTAGGTAGTGATGTACTTATAGTACACCCACATTTCGCCAGTTATGTTTAAGTCCCATGTAATAGAGCGAGCCTATTGCAATCAACCGGGCACAAATCTAGACTCTTGGTTACATAACATACATACATAATTAGCCTTTAATGTTCCCACTGTTGGGACACAGGCCTCCTCTCTATGAGAGGGATTGGGCTGTAATCCACCACGCGGGCCCAGTGCGGGTTAGTAGATTTCACATGTCTTCGAAGTTTTGGTTCTAGGACATGTCGGTTTCCTTACGATGTTTTCCTTCGCCGTTTTAAGAGCAGCAGTTGTGATGAAATTATTTACAGAAAGTAAAGCGCCTGCCTGGGTTCGAACCCACGACCCATAAGTTGGGGCCGATACCACTGCGCCACCACTGCTCTCACCTCCACCGTCTCCCGGTTGCTACTGAGATATTCCTGATGGGAAAACACAGTAACGCTTTTGCTTGCATAGATAGAAAAAGCTTTCAAAAGATTATCTCTGCGATATAACTTAGATTTTTTCTAAGTATTTTTATACTTCATCATTATTATTATCTTTCTGCCCTTGTTCAATGTTACTTGGGGTCCTGTCAACCGTCTCACTATCATTCACTCTCTTGTCTTTCATATCATTCATCACACAGTCCATCTATCTTTTCCTTGGCCTCCCTCTTCCTCTACATCCATCAACGTTTATATTCATCACTCTTTTAGTCTAATGCGTCTCCTCCCTCCTTATCACATACCAAGTCAAACGATTTCCGTTCAACTTTTCTGTTACCTACCACCACCGTCCGTTCCACCTTCTAGTTCTTTTCTGTCCATCAGTATACCTGCCCTGCCCTAGTCTGCCTGACCATCGGTTGCCGTATCACTTGACTATGAATCAATCAATCTGCCTAGCCTTTTCCCAAATTTATTGGGGTCGGCTTCCAGTCTTACCGGATTCAGTTGAATACCAGTATTTTACATGGAGCGACTGCCTATCTGACCTCCACAACCCAGTACCTGGGTAATACGATACCCTTTGGTAAGACTGGTTGTCAGACTTTCGGGCTTCTGACGACTCGTAATGACTGTCAAAGATCCATGAATGACAGCCGGGACCAACGGCTTAACGTTCTTTCCGAGGCACGGATGAGTCTCAGTATGTAAAGATTGTCACCTATCCACAGACCAACCCCAGCTAGCGTAGCTTAGCCTGACGGATCGACCCGTGCAGGAGTTATTACTTAGCCACGAGCTCCTCATCCGTCCATCTGTATACCTACTGAATCAAAATGCTATATTATAGCCTAAGTAGCTTTTAATACCAATAAATTATGTAAGAAATACGAGTATTCTTAAATACGTTTATAACGTTAAGCCGTTGGTCCCGGCTGTCATTCGTGGATCTTTGACAGTCGTTACGAGTCGTCAGAAGCCCGAAAGTCTGACACCAGTCTTACCAAGGGGTATCGTATTACCCAGTTACGTGTGCTAATAACTACTTACTTATACTTTCGGTAATCACAAGTTATTTTTCTAAGCGTGGTGATTCCAAAAATATCGCAAGTTTTAATTCATTACCTGTATAAAAAGTTACTGCTTTAAATTCAAATGCCCTGAGTCGTTTTCAGGATAACCAGAAATATCTTCACGAAGGTGTTTTGAAAGAAAAGATTAAAGTCAATGAAGTTCACTAAAAGCCAAGGGAGGCTCAAATCAGGGCTCGAATAACAATATATTTTTGGAAACGGTTTCGTAAACACCTAAGGAAAAAAAACCTAAGGAACAATTTGTTTCGGTTACCTTCGAACGGAACGTTATTAAAACGTTTTTGGAGAAGAAGAAAATTTTGATCTTTCTCGGTTAATAAAACGTTTTTATCCGTTTGTAACGATTTTTGGGTTGATCGATAGGAAACTCGCCACACAACCCTAATCAATACGTAAGCGGCAAGCGCATTGGAATCAATGATGTAAAGAAATGAAAATAAGGTACAATTTAACTAAACAAGTTCAGGCTTGTGGGCGCACGCACCGTGCGCGGCTGCGTCCTGCGGAATAAACCGGGTTTTGAAAACGTTCTCATTTCATTTTCGTTCCGAGCTAAATGTAGTACAAAGAAGAACGAGAACTGTTAGAAAAGTTTTAAAATCGTTATTTTAAATAACGTTTCCGAGCCCAGCTTAAAATATTATTAAACCAACTTTTCTTTTTATCTTTAAACTAATTTAAGATTACACTTAATGAACTTCAAGCCCTCTCAGTAGTTTCAAAGTCGTGGCTTAACTTCCTTAAAGCATCCCAACTATTTCAATCTTAGTTGTTACCTTCGTAAGGATTATATTATGTATATAAGGATGAGATTCCCATACATTTGCGTATGTAATTATATTTGCGGAAGTAATATTATATCTTTTGGTTAGTTGTTTCGTTCAGAAAAGGGTTACCTGAAAGTGTTTCTAGATATACTTAGTCTTCATGTACATGACGCTGGAGCCACACCAGCGCTGGACACTCTCTTTTCTTTCTGACATGTTCTGATATTTCATCTTGCGGTTCGGCGTCGCTGCGGCTCCGGCATCATGTACATGAAGCCTTAAAGTATCTACCCAAATCGAATGGACGAAAATATCAATAAACATGTTTGGATTTTGATAATATTATATTTTTTTATGGCTTGGGCTGCCCCCTTGGTTTAGTGGTTGCAAGCGCTACTACTGAGCAGGTCCTGGGTTCGATTCCCTGGTTGGCAAAATGTTATTTAGGTATTTATTTATTTAATTTCATCAACAGTTGTTTACACTAACATCTTGATAAAAATAACGTCTTAAAAACTTTGAACAGTGTAACAATTACTTAAAGGTAAACACCACATGAACTAAAATTATGCTAATTTGTAGGCCTAGGTACATGTACAGGTTACAAGCCAACTTAAAACTAAAGAAAAAATATGTAGCCAAGATAAAGAATTATTACAATGAGATTGCTAAAGTTATGTAAGTAACAAAATAATGAATGCTTACAACACCTCTGATAAAAACTGTTATTGGGTTTTTCCAATAGCAATTTTTCAGTAGCATGCTTTTTTTTTTTTTGGCTGGGTAATTATCAAATAACTTCTCCCGCTCTGGGCGGAGCGAAAGGACGTGTCAGACTTTTACTGACCAAAACCCACCCATGTTCCTTCCGTTGCCTGTGAGCAGGGCCGCGATATCCCTTTCGGACAAACTCGCAACCCTGGCAGGTATTGGCCCTTATGGACCCCGTCAGTTGGTGCTGATTCTTCTTCTGATCTCTTTGAGGCGCGCGTGGAACACAACGCGCCGCCGCCGTCGACCCGGGCTTTGTCCTTATCGGACGGCGAGCTACCAATTGCTCACCGTCCGCAAGCCTGCGCCTATGGTGGCCGGAAGTCGGCTCGCGACTCCCGACGCCCGGAGCGTCTCCTGCGGCGATTCAGTAGTAGCCTGTAGTCTGGATTTGTACCTGTTTCATGACAATAGGCGCACCCCCTTTTACATGGGACTTAAACATAACAGGTGAAATGTGGGTGTACTTTTTTTTTTTTGAGGTTTGGAAGTCATCAAATGACTTCTCCCGCTCTGGGCAAAGCGAGAGGGTGTGTCAGACTTTTACTGACTAAAACCCACCCGTGTTCCTTCCGTTGCCTGTGTGCCGGGGCGATATCCCTTTCGGACAAACCCGCATCCCCAGCGTCAAATGTGGGTATACCTTACATGCATAATCAGCCTTAAATGTGTCCCACTGTTGGGACGCAGGCCTCTCTTCGAAAGGGAATGGGCTGTAATCTACCACGCGGGCCCAGTGCTGGTTGGTAGATGTCACACGTCTTCGAATTTTTGGTTCTAGGACATGTCGGTTTCCTCACGCACGATATTTTCCTTCACCGTTTTGGGAGTAAAGCCGTGCCTGGGTTCGTACCCATGACCTACAACTCGTAAGTAGACTCGTTAGGTGCACCTCTGCCTAGCCTTTCGGGGAATACAGGCATAATTTATGTAATCTTATGTAATTATCCTTCTTTAATTTAGTTATCAACCTACAATCAATTTTATGTTTCTGTTAGTTTCTTTCAAAAGTATATTGAACGGAATAGGGATTATGCATGGGTAAAAAAAAAAAAAACTAATTAGTCCGTCAGTCAGATAATAAAAAATATTAGACACGTATTTTTTGCTTCATCGTATTAGTAAAAAATTACTTAGATAAAACGCATTTTAAGTTGGGGAGTGGGGGACGCTACGTCACTAGTATGTATAAAATCTACATACTTGTGACGTCATGGCACATTTTACCTCAATGTATCGTCGTAATCTTTAGATTACGTAAAACAAGAAAAAATACGTGTCCAATATTTTTGTATAATCTCAGAGACGGACTAAAAAAAATATTTTAGTCATCATCCCTATTATAATGAAAGGCCAGAGGGAACATGATATTTTTAAACAGGTAAAACAAAGAACCTTTTGGTCCTTCACAGAAACCTTGTAAATAGTAATGTTATATGGGACAAAGACTATAATGTTACATATAAAGACCTACTATTTTGAAAGGTGCAAATAGATCGCTAAAACCCATTGGTGCGTACAAACATAAAATGTTTCTGTATTTTGTTGTATGAAGATCATACATCATACAACAAAATATAGTCAGCCATCTGGCGATAAGAGTAGGGGAAGGCAAAAGAAATGATTGATGGACTGTGTTTAAGATGATATGGCTAGAAAGGAGGTGACTTCTGAGATTACGACTAATAGAGAAGTATGTATAAAAAGGCATGTTGCACCGACCCCAAATGAATAAGAATAAGGGAAAGAGAATTATGAGATCCTAAAAGGTGTCCTAAGGCAACTAATATACACGGTGGAGTATACGGTGGAGGTCTGCCCGGCTTGGGCGGGGCACCGCCGTGTCCTCACGGAGGCGATCGGCGGCGGCGATATCTCGCGTCCGGCCCTGGTTCAGGCCATGGTTCGAAGCGAGAGTCCATGGGAGGCCGTCACTTCTTTCTGCGAAGCAGTAATGTTCGCGAAGGAGGAGGCGGAACGCGTGAGAGAGAGGCAAAGTTCGCGCCCCGGGCGTCAGGAGTCGCAAGCCGATTTCCGGCCACCGTAGGTGCGGGCTTGCGGACGGTGAGCGACGGGTAGTTCGCCGTCCGATTAGGACCAGGCTCGGGTCGACGCACGGCGCGTTGTGTTCCACGCGCGCCTCAAAGAGATGTCAGCACCAACTGACGGTCCTTTGGGGCCGATGCCTGCCGGGGTTGCGGGTTGCCCGAAAGGGATATCTTGGCCCCGGCACACAGACAACGGAAGGAACACGGGTGGGTTTTAGTCAGTAAAAGTCTGACACGCCCTCCCGCTCCGCCCAGAGCGGGAGAAGTTATTAGATAATTTCCCAAACTCAAAAAAAAAAAGAAGGGCAACTAATATGCCTAATATAACACATACCTTTAAGCCCTAAGTTTGATTTATTATCTTACTGAAACCGGTGTATTTGTTAACCTTTATCTTTAAAATTCTTATTATCAGTCGAAAGAGACCAGGATCCTGCGACACAGGGTATCCTAGTGCGGGATCCAGAGTCATACCTAAATATTGTAACACTTATTTGTTTATGAATCAATAAAACTTTTTATATTTTTTTTATTTTTTATAAATAGATGACCAGGCACTCAAATTGTGGGACTATGGAATTCGTCTGATCCTTTTCTAGGTTCTTTATTACAAAATATATATAGGTATATTATATAATTATATCCTACTAATATTATAAACGCGAAAGTTTCTGAGGATGATATGGATGGATCTATCTCTATGGTGTACTCTTTCACGCAAAAACTACAAAACGGATTTAGATGAAATTTGGCACACAGGTGGCTTATAACCTGGATTAACACATAGAATACTTTTTATCCCGATATTCCTACGGGATTGAGACTTATGTGGGTGAAACCGCGGGGTGCAGTTAGTATCGTATATAGTTTTGACAAGTATTCGTCACACAACCCTAGCAGTAGTGTTGTACCAAGTAACATAACATAACATCACACCTGTATTCCCCAGAAGGTTAAGCAGAGATGCATCTATAGTACACCCAATTGCCCCAGTTATGTTTAAGTCCCAAGTAAGTATAAAAGAAAAGCTTCTATTTGACTACTCTACATCGATAAATGTAGCTTAAAAAGATAGCCAGTCTTACCTGATGCCTATATTTTATACATATATTTTATAGCCCCGTCTTGAAGCCGGCCTACTTTCGCGGGTGCTATGCAAATACAAGTATGGCGTAAGAAATACCTGGAATAGTTTTGAAAACACAAGTTTCGTAAATGCCTGCACGATTCAACGGTTTATGCAGAGGTTCTCAAAGTATTTGAGTAAAAATGTAGTTGCTTGAAATATTTTATCAAGATTTGTCGTGTTTACTTGCGAGGTGAAAGAAAGGTTGAATTCAGGTATTACATAACATGATACCAAGCCTGTCCAGTCTTTGAGAGGATAGGCAGTGGTGTAAGTATTTCCCCTGTTATAATCTATACATATTACTAATTAAAGTCGATTTTCTTGTCTTTGTGACCGCGTTGTTTTTCTAAGCTACATAACGGATTATGATGCGGTTTGAATCATCATTTAGAAAAATTATTCTGGAAGGTTTATATGCATAAGACATTAATATTATAAACTTAAATAATATAATAAAGAAATCACGATGTTTTGACTTTGCTAGTATATATCATAGATATATTTCTATGGTCATAACATGTTAAGCACCTTATTATTCTTCCGTCTACGTATTGTCGACATTTTGAATGAAAATTACAGAAAAGGACCAGAAAAATGACCCGCAACATGCGATTTTTATATTTTTTATTTGCCTGATATTTTCGTTTCTTTACAGACGTACGTAGTACAAGATTTGCTCCGAGACCAATGACGCAGTGAGTTCAAGTATAATCTACTACCTCATTATTTCATAACAACTTCTTAACAGGGGAAAGTAACTCTGAACCAACCGGTAGGGAGAAGTAGGTATACTTACTCATATTTTTGATCCCAGCAAATCAAAGGAAAGAAAATAGTCACTAATATTTTACGGACTTAAGATCTGCCGATCCGATCCATTAGTCATCGTCTGAAAACGAAAGATTTTGTAGCAATAATAACTCATGTTTTATCTTATTTTTTTGCAGACTAGCTAGCTATGTTGAAGTCAAAAGTGCAATGAACTGAGTTCACATTACCCCTCGACTGCCAGGCCAAGTGTTTGCTTCGTTGAAACACCAATTTTTTTTATGACTTTGACATTTTCACCGTTTCCTGTCACGTCACGAACTACTAAAAATATGATTTGCACAATAAAAGTCTAATAAAATAATTAATGGAGTGTTTTTATTTTAATTTACGATATCTTCCGCCTTTCGTAATGTTAACACGCGAGTTCGCACCAAAAGCTTGTATTTGAAAATGTGAAATATTTTTTAAAGAAGAAGTCGAGAGTGGCAGTATTGCATGGTTTTGTTGCGCACTAACTAAACAAGTAGACCTTAGTTAGGATATTCACTACCGACGTAAAACCTTTAAAAAGTGATTGCAATGTAACTCTTATCTCGGTAAGGTAAGATATAAATTAGAATGAGATAAGATAATTTAGTTTTTAATTAAGAAAAGTCTAAATAAAATAAAAACGACTTGGGAAATTATAAACAATGAGACAGGAAAAGGCAGTAAGCGTAGTAGTGACTACAGCCTTAATGTAAACAATATGGTTATTGAAAAGGATTTAGAAGTTGCCACAGTTTTTGAAAATTTCTTTGCAGATATTCCAGTCGCAACCACTAAATCTTTAAATTCTTCACTCACTGTTGCCGAGTCACTATTGAAAGAAAATGTTAATAATTGTAACAATGAATTTAATTTCGACTATGTTACTGCTCGAGATATTATTAAAACTTTCAATACACTCAATGTTAAAAAAACTGCTGATCTATGGGGAAATTCCGTAGAGGTTGCAAAATGCATAATCAACACTGTAGCGCCTGAATTAGCAATCATCTTTAATAAATGTATTGACTGTGGTGTAATTCCTGACTTAATGAAGAGTAGTAAAATAATACCTTTATTTAAATCAGGCAGCACAGCTGACCCCTCGAACTTTAGACCAATTTCTGTGCTCCCCACCTTTAGTAAATTTTTTGAAAAATTGATGCTAGATCAATTGCAAAGACATTTTAATAGTCATAAATTATTAAACAGTAAACAATTCGGTTTCACAAGGGGTCGCTCGACTTCCGACGCTGGTGTTGAGCTTTTTGCACATATTTTTGAGGCCTGGGAGGAGTCACATGATGCCCTAGGTATTTTTTGTGACTTATCTAAGGCTTTCGATTGTGTTTCTCATGATACATTGGTCAGGTAATTGCATCACTACGGTGTTAGAAACACTGCTTTGGATCTTCTTATTTCTTATTTGGATAATAGGATCCAAAGAGTGGACGTTAATGGCAAGCGATCCCCGGGTTCTATTGTCACTATGGGAGTTCCGCAGGGCTCAATTCTTGGCCCTTTTTTATTTCTCGTATACATTAATGACCTTCCTTGCCTTATAAAGAACAGTCATGAAATAGTGTTATTTGCAGATGACACATCACTTATATTTAAACTTAAGCGACAACAGACAGTTACTGACGATGTAAATAATGCTGTCTCTAAAATAGTGCATTGGTTTAGTGTTAATAATTTACTTTTAAACGAGAAAAAGACTAAATGTATTAGATTTCTGACACCTAACGTTAAGCAGGTGAAAACCAATGTACTAGTAAATGGGACAGAATTGGACCTTGTGGACACCACTGTGTTCTTAGGTATTACTTTGTATTCGAAGCTGCAGTGGGGCCCACATATAACCAAATTGTCGAAGCGGCTAAGTTCTGCAGCCTACGCGGTGTATAAAATCCGTCATTTGACTGATGTAGAAACAGCTCGATTAGTATATTTTAGTTATTTCCATAGTGTAATGTCGTACGGCATTTTGTTATGGGGAAATGCAGCCGACTCTCAGGCTATATTTGTGCTGCAGAAACGAGCCATTCGAGCAATATATAACCTTAGTTGTAGGCATTCACTGAGGGATAAATTTAAGGAAATAAACATAATGACAGTCGCATCTCAATATGTTTATGAGAACCTGATTTATGTAAAAAAGAATATTAATCTATATTCTAAACACAGCGACATTCATAGCATAAATACTAGACACAAAGATTTATTTATTGTGCCCAGGACTAGGCTCCAAAAAATTAGTAATTCATTTAAGTGCCAAAGTATACGTTTTTACAACAAACTCCCAAGCCATGTTAAAGAACTGAGCTTCAATAAATTTAAATCATTTATTAAACAGAAACTATGTCAAAAAGGTTTCTATAAAGTTAAAGATTACTTAGACGACCAAAAGGCTTGGGAATAATTAAGCTGCTCCAATGTACCCCCCCCCCCCCCCGAAGCAACAAAAAACTGTTTTAAAATCAACGACTAGATGACACTATATGAGTTCATATAATTGGTTAGTTCATTTTATTTGACTGTATAAGTCAATTTATTTTTTTTAACTTATTATTACATAATCTACTCATTACAGTATTTTTTTTAATGAGTTGTAATGTTTTACGTTGCATAATGTAAATTGTTTTGCGTAACTGCTATTGTATAGAATCAAGTTTTCTAACTGAACAGACAGCTTTGCTGCTGGGGAGTTTGTTGCGCCACTTCTTCTTCCCAGCTAAGCACTAGGAAATGGTGAAGGGTGGGCGTTTTTGGGGGACTGTCTTATGTAATTTTGACGTAAAAGTGCTGATTCTCAGCCTATTTTGAATAAATGACTTTTGTTTTTTTTTTTTTTTTTTTTTTTTGATTTTTGATTTTTAGTAAACGCGACGTGATGTTGGCAGGTATGTCACGAGTTTTGCATCATATTCATACTTATATGTACATATAATCATGAAGCACCATAGCTAACTTATTAGTTTTTCTTATTTCATTTACTTTATTTTCAGTTATGACTTTTGTAAGTCAGTTATAATTATTGATCCCTGATTTGACCCCTGAGTTTGTTTCGCCATTTCTTCTCAGGGGTAGTCAGACTTGAAATGTCGAGTCCAACAAGCTTATTTTTTTAATATGACGTTTAAAAGTGATGCCAATATCCTCTTTACAGAATAAAAGTGCTGATTCTCAGCCTATTTTGAATAAATGACTTTTGTTTTTTTTTTTTTTTTTTTTTTTTTGATTTTTGATTTTTAGTAAACGCGACGTGATGTTGGCAGGTATGTCACGAGTTTTGCATCATATTCATACTTATATGTACATATAATCATGAAGCACCATAGCTAACTTATTAGTTTTTCTTATTTCATTTACTTTATTTTCAGTTATGACTTTTGTAAGTCAGTTATAATTATTGATCCCTGATTTGACCCCTGAGTTTGTTTCGCCATTTCTTCTCAGGGGTAGTCAGACTTGAAATGTCGAGTCCAACAAGCTTATTTTTTTAATATGACGTTTAAAAGTGATGCCAATATCCTCTTTACAGAATAAACAATTTCAATCAATTTAATTTAATTTCATGTAATTTAATTTCATTTAATTTAGTTTCATTTTATTTCATTTAATTTAATTTAATTTCATAACACTGGAGTACTCAAAATTAATAAGATCATGATTAAGGCTTCCAGTTTTTTTAGATAGTCAGGTTACCTTCCTGACTATACGAGTATTAAGATCAAACAAACATTCTTTTCAAATCAATCTTCTTTGAGAAACACAGTCTAATATTCGGTAAAACCCGGTAAGTTCGGGTTGCGTGTTGCAATTATTTCGCTCCACGTACTTTCCCCAAACCGGCGAGCACATTGATTATTGTTCGGCCGTACTAATACGATTACAGTCACATTAGTTCGGTAAATTAGTTTTCCCACGTGGTTTCTGTAACATGGAAGGGGATTGGTTTCAAGTAAAGACGGGTAATCTACGAGAATTATTATAGGGATATGAGACGATGGTAGACTTGGGAAAATGTTGGACGAATTGTGACTCAAAAGAGGAATACTGCAAAAAAAAACGAACAAAAGGGCTGACAACTATGCCGTACTTAAAAGAAGGCTTATTCTAAATACGACACATCAACCTACTCACCAGCTTAGCGAATTTCTTCAGTACCATCATTTCAATCTGCCTAGACTTTCCCTAACTGTGTTGGGGTCAGCTTCCAGTCGAATATTGCCGAATACCAGTATTTTACATGGAGCGATCCGTGTGGTGTCGGACGCAAAGAATAGTACCATCCCATTTCTTCCCGTGGGTGTCGTAAAAGGCGACTAAAGGATTTACTAGAGAATGGGCAGCAGCTTTCTCTATGCATTTTAACACCATACTGCAATCGCCAACCCGCCTGCCAAGCGTGGAGGTTATGGCAAACCACCCCATTTCGGGGAGGCCTATGTACAGCAGTGGACGTCTCTCGGCTGAAATGATGATATGGAGCGACTGCCTATTTGACCTTTGCAATCCATTTGCTTGGTAACACGTCACCTCTCGGTAAGACTGGTTGGCAGACTTTCGGGCTCTTTTCTGATTACCACTGTCATACACCCACACATTGGACATTGGATACTCCTACATGCATATACTGTGACGTATTAATGAATAGTTTGTGTTGTTTTTCTGGTAGATATAAATACTAGCATTAGTTTTTAAGTCGTGTGTATACAAACCAAATGGACTCGTACTTATGAGTCGGACATAAAAGTTTTTTTTTAATGTTTAATATCATAATGGTCAAAATTATGGGGAAATGTTTTGAGTTCGGCCAACGCCCGTTCTGCTACGCTAAGTATTTTATAGACGTAAATATTCTCGGTAGAATGGCGTCAGTACAAACCTAAATATTTCAATATTCAAATGGACTATCAAAATTTAATTGGACCGAGCTACGTAAAAAATACAGTTTGTGTATTCAGAGGTAGCAATTTACCTGTCTTGTGAATAATAGAGAGCTTCTTGAAAAATCAGCTCCTTACATTGTAATAGTTTGTATCCTCAGGTTATACATTAGTTAACTTGTTTTTCTGTTTTTTTTATGATGAAAAGGAATTTTTATTGTTAAAGTATAATGTTTACATAATTTAAAAGCTGAAAGTCTTAAAATAAAAATGCATATTATCATTTTTACACAGTTTTTACAAGTATATAAAGATGGGAGGGGAAGGAACCAAAATATTCGTTTTTCATTATTTTTCTAGTAAGGTAGATTGCATTTATGTACGTATTATGTTAAGTTCGAAATAGAATATATGTATAAATAAGAAATGTATAAAGTCAATGTCAAATAATTTATTCCAAATAGGCCCTTGTAAGGCACTTTTGAACGTCATAATTTACAAAAAAAAAAATTGATTCTAGTCGTATATTCAGAATTAAAACGATATGTACATAAATAACAATTAATAGTAATACCAATATAATATACTTATTTCACAAAAAATATTATCAAATTAAAATATGGCGTCGACAAAATCATCCGGGTAATGTACTCAAAAAACTGGCAGCATTGCCACGTTGTATGGCAATGCTTAGCCTCTGGCCAAGGTAAAAGCCGGCCCTTGGGTCTCGGGAAGTGTCAACCAGCCGTTTTGGAGATTTCCTTAAACAGACCATGAGAGATGAGAAATTACTTATCGTTGGGGTGATTAAAAAGATTTTATGTTTTGATTTTCTAATGTCATCATCATCATCATCTGCCTACCATTTTCCAATTACTATGTTGGGGTCAGCTTCCAGTCTAACCGGATGCAGCTGAATACCTCCATTTTTCATGGAGTCTATCCGATCTCCACATAGTATTATTTGTAAGAGTGGTTGATTTATTGACTAGTAGGTTTTCAATGTATTTTAATTTAATTCTTGATATTCGTAGTTTCAACGAATAATTCAATAAGGTATTTGTGAATTGGCTGAAAAATTACGATTATTGACGAAGATGTCGGAAAAAATCATGCAGACTGGGAGCTTTACTGGCGTGCGCTGCGTAAGCCGTAAGAGATACATCGATTTTATGTTCTACAGGATGGAAGATCTTAAAAAGTTCAACAAAAAAATTCGAGATAGCATGTTTATCTTCTAAGGATGACCTACAGTAACCATTGTTATCTTTCAGAATTTGATAACAAAATCATTGTTATTTCCGACGCTATTTTGACCGGTATCATATTAATTCTTATCCAATAAAATATGTTATTTAAATTGGGCATTTAATTAAGATTGTGAAATCTGCCTTGACATCATATCATTTAAATAAATAGTTTAAAAGATATCACAGATTCAAAATTACGCGTTACAAAATAATCATGGTTGACGGCAACGCAGGCGCAGTGGTAGGAGTCAATGACCTTTTCCACGCTATAATCCCGGTAGTACGTTCCCGTGGGATATTTTCCGATAAACACGCGGGCGAAGCCGCGGGTAAAAGCTAGTTAAATATAAAAAGGTTAAAATCGTCTCACCCATTAAAGAAACTTTCTCAAACTTTATTCAAAACACTATTTTTAACCCAACCCATTCCTTAATAGTACAGGTTAATGTAACCGAACTCGGCCACAGAATTGTTACGACGTCACAAATCGTCACGCACACAATTTAGCCATATTCGGCTATATAGGCTATACAGCATGTATCAGAAATGTATGGCCGTATTTAAGGGTGTGTTACAGACCATCGAACGGAACAACTTTCTCCATGGAACCAACATCGCAATCTCGACAAAATTATCAGCCGTTCCATACATTTCGACCGAGACTCGAGTAGGTATTGAAGTTTTGTATGGAACAGTTGATATTTTTTACCACACCCTTAAATATCAACACACCTTTCTGATACATCCTGTATAAGGTTATATTAAGCGACCCATAAACATCTTGTGAGATCAATATCAGCCTAGAAAATAACGTGAAACATTAACTATGGACATTAATTTTGTGGCTATGAATAAAGAAATGATTTTGTTCGTGCTTGGTCAGTTTTTGCGAGGGTTATGAATGAAAAATGTAAATGAAGTAACTGTAGATGACGACTGCTTTAGAACTTTGCATCTGGTAATAGTGTGAGATAGAAGCGCGCTATCTTAAAGATTGATTTCCGCATGATTGGGACGATTATCAAAAGTAATTAGACTATATAAGGATCAGGGTGTAAAGTTCACTCATTCATTATTATAAAAGGGAGGATTCTCCGACCAGACGGGCGTTGTGTCTGGTGGGCGACTGCCCGACGATTGATATTGGGACGTTGTACATAGGCTAGTCGTGAGGTAAACCCTATTTGCGCGATGCAGGATTTTCCGTGACGTCAGTGTAGTTCATGGCGATGTAGATGCCGCCACAAGACAAATTAGCATATAATTTGGATTCTGGTTCAGGTTTTTGTCACAAAAAGTAGAAAAATTATACAATTGAGGCTGCGTTTAGGAAAATTGTAGGTCTGTCATCTGTCTTTAATATCCCAGATCGACGTTCCTGCAAAAATTTGGGTAAATTGTGAATGGTATTAGTTAAGTAATTAAGGTTACACAGAAGACATTTAATACTTTATTTGCACACGATTGAATTGGGTTGCTTCACCTTAATCAAAAGACACAATTGAACTGTTTACATTGCCATTAAATAATTTAAATATGACACCGTAACTTTCAATGAAAGTGCAATCTATCAGAGTTACATTTTATCTCTCCATATAAAATGTGTAAACCGGACTAAAGCGGAAACGTTGTTGGTCGCCGATAGGCCGGTCATTATTTACGCTATATGTTATATAATTCTGCTATTTATAACAGGGGTTTGGTCACCTAGTTAAACGGGTTCGGTACTGTATCGTACGGTTTTGGTTTAACGGTTACAGGTAAGCGAGCGTGGAGAAAGTTAATCGATTTTCGGAAGTTTGTGGTAATGTTATGGCTTTAGAGAGAATGGTAAAAGTTGATTCAAACATAGATGAATATTGTTTCATGATATTAGGGTAAACCATGCTCAGAACTGTTTTCACTTCCTCCTATTAATTCGGTAGAAATGAAAACAATGTCTCTTGAAGGGGCCTTAGAGAGTTTGGTAAAAGTTGATCAAAACATATACGTAATATTATTATAGGAATATTGTTTCATGTAAACCATGTTCAGTATAATTGTGGCCAGGCAGCCTAAAAAGTCATTTTTATCACTAAGGCGAGAGGACAGAAGCGGAGATGTGCCAATATTAACTATTGGTTAATGTCTCCTATCCAGTGGACAGCCAGTCTTAAAGGGCCCATTACACGATAGGTTTATTTGTCAGTTTTGAGATAATCACTGTTGTGAGTGACGGACACTAGTTGACTAGCTGTAAGTATTTAGTACTAGATGTAAGTATTTAGTACGAGCTGTAAGTATTTAGTACGAGCTGTAAGTATTTAGTACTAGCTGTAAGTATTTAGTACTAGCTGTAAGTATTTAGTACTAGATGTAAGTATTTAGTACGAGCTGTAAGTATTTAGTACGAGCTGTAAGTATTTAGTACGAGCTGTAAGTATTTAGTACTAGCTGTAAGTATTTAGTACTAGCTGTAAGTATTTAGTACTAGATGTAAGTATTTAGTACTAGATGTAAGTATTTAGTACTAGCTGTAAGTATTTAGTACTAGCTGTAAGTATTTAGTACTAGCTGTAAGTATTTAGTACTAGCTGTAAGTATTTAGTACTAGCTGTAAGTATTTAGTACTAGCTGTAAGTATTTAGTACTAGCTGTAAGTATTTAGTACTAGCTGTAAGTATTTAGTACTAGCTGTAAGTATTTAGTACTAGCTGTAAGTATTTAGTACTAGATGTAAGTATTTAGTACTAGATGTAAGTATTTAGTACTAGCTGTAAGTATTTAGTACTAGCTGTAAGTATTTAGTACTAGCTGTAAGTATTTAGTACTAGCTGTAAGTATATAGTACTAGCTGTAAGTTTTCTTACAATTAACATAACAAATAAAATGTTCGGCATAAGGCGAGAGGAAACGCCCGGGTGTCACCACTGTATGGATCGCCCGGAGGACACGGTGGAGCATATGCAGAGGTCTGCCCTGCTTGGGCAGAGCACCGCCGTGTCCTCACGGAGGCGATCGGCGGCGGCGATCTCTCGCGTCCGGCCCTGGTTCAGGCCATGGTCCGGAGCGAGAGTGCATGGGAGGCTATCACTTCCTTCTGCGAAGCAGTAATGCTCGCAAAGGAGGAGGCGGAGCGCGCGAGTGAGAGGCAAGATTCGCGCCCTCGCGCCCCTAGTCGCCGCAGGAGACGCCCTGGGCATCGGGAGTCGCGAGCCGATTCCGGCCACCGTAGGCGCGGGCTTGCGGACGGTGAGCAATGGGTAGCTCGCTGTCCGATGAGGACCAGGCCCGAGTCGATTGCGCGTTGTGTTCCACGCGCGCCTCAAAGAGATGTCAGTACCAACTGACGGGGTCCGTAAGGACCAATGCCTGCCAGGGTTGCGAGTTTGTCCGAAAGGGATCGGCCCCAGCACACGGGCAACGGAAGGAACACGGGTGGGTTTTAGTCAGTAAAAGTCTGACATACCCTCCCGCTCCGCCCAGAGCGGGAGAAGTTATTTGATAATTTCCCACCGTCAAAAAAAAAAAAAAGGGCCTGGCACTAAAGAAAATTTACATTGCCCAATTACCTAGTCTGTTTTGCGACACTGGCAAATGACAACAAACAAACAATCAAAACAAAACAAAATTTCGATTGCAGAGTAGAAAAATAAGTAATAAACAACCAACAATAACAAGAACAATAAAGCCATGCGTCGTCTGTGCAAGAACAGGTCGTTGCTCAGCAAAATGCTGTGACTTCGGACGAATCTATCGTCAACAGCGCTCATTTTCAGCAACTACCTCTCGAATGACGTAGGTAATGACGTCCCTTTGTGTGATCTACTTAGTCGTATGTAGCTATCATTCCATCAGTCATTCATAATTAATGGAATTGATTGATGAATGAATGAATGAGGCCTAGTATACGCATTTCAATAGCGACAATAAAAAATCCATTGCATATTAATATTGAAGCTTATAGACATCGTTTAGTAATAAGACTATTTAAAAAAATAAGCTAAAATATTTTAGACATTGACATGTTGTCGACATTGAGAACTCGACATTCACGAATCAGGGTTCAGTTGGGTCTGTGGTGAATTAAATAATAACGCTAAAACGCAAAGGGTTAAACCCATGCATTAGTTATTAGACTGCCAATCCAGCGTTTAAATGTTCTAAAGTCTGCGGAGCCGTCCGTTGACCCTCACGAAGTTTAATTTTTACTCCATTGATACAAAGTTTGAATTATCTTAGTTGATACTTGGGACTAATAAGAAGTTGTTTGATGCTTAAATTCGATGCAACTAGCTTCGGATCGAGGTGGAGGGCATGTAATTAGGCAAAAGTGTGGCGGCTTCTACATGGGCACATGTGAATTACGCATCACACTGACGTCACGCAAAATCCTGTATCGCGCGAGCAGATTTACCCCGCGACTAGCATATGTACAACGTCCCGACAATTATCGTCGGGCAGTAGCTCACCAGACACAATACCCGCCTGGTCGGAGGATCCTCCCTTTTCTATGAAGGATGAGTGAACTTTACACCCTGTTCCTCATACCTCTAAAATCAATGTAATAGGAGCATTGCCTCTCACCAGACACAAATTCAGACTTTTGGCTGTTATTGAGATGTAACTATTGGAAAATCAACAAAAAAAATCCGACGACCAACATTTAACAAAGTCTTACCAACAAAAAACATACTGTAACTTCAGCAAGATTAACAATATACAACGCACAATTTCTTCGTACCAAAAATCTGAGCCCCTAATCAGGAACAACAAACCTTTTACACATTCTTTTTTTTTTGCAAACGGAGCCAAATGTCTGCGACAATACTCGCAAATCCTATACGAACAGGGATCTCAATTTGCCTTTGTACCAAATCCTCTTATTGCTTTCAAAGCGTATTTTATGTCTCGACTAGCTGAGTATGAATCTCTGAGTCTACGTCAAGGTGACTTCAAACTGGAGCGTTTCTTTGTTCTGTAACATTCGCGTGAATGGTACAGTTCAAGTGATATTAATCCTTCTAAACTAATACTCATAATCTATACTAATACTAATATACTAATAATAATATTATAAAGAGGTAAAATTTGTTTGTTTGTTTCTAAAGTATGCAGGGGGTAATCTCCGGAACTACAAGTCGAATTTGAAAAAATCTTTTTGCATTGGTTAGTCCAATTCTTGAGGAAGGCTAGCGAACAAAGTCGCGGGCAGAAGCTAGTAATATTATAAAGACGGTTTATTTGTTTGTATGTACGTAGGGGTAATCTCCGGAACCCCTCCGTACCAAAAAGTTTAGGATCCCAGCAACACAAAAAAGTCAGAAAGAACGCCAAGCGAAAAGGGGGCGGGCGATGAGATGCGACGCGGAGGGTCGGAGGCCAAAATTTCATGCCGCGAAGTCGCGGGCAGAAGCTAATAAGTTATGATTAGCGCATCTTTTTGAGGCCAACTATGCTAGACAAAATGCCTATTTCTTGTGAGTTGTATTTACTTGTAATAAAATCAGGGGAAAACAAAAGAAACGATGAATGTATCCAGAAAGGGGATTACTACTCAGATGATGACTAGGTTCCGTGTGGTGCCGGACGTAAATAAGGATGTGGCGATTATAGCAAACCTCCCGATTTGGGGGAGGCCTATGTCCAGCAGTGGACGTCTTTCGGCTGAAATGATGATGATGATAATGATGATGATGATATATTTTGTTTTTCTGAATCTTTTTTGTCAAATTGTTCGGCAACTTTTCTTCAAACGTTTACAGTTCCATTAGTTTACTAAGCGAAGTAAAGTAACTGGACTCTTTGTTACAACCACCCTGAGAGAATGAGAACCGAATGAAGTATAAGAACATGATACAGGGACACGACCTTCAGTAATGAAGAACCAAGAAGCGAGATTCAGCTAATCAAGTTGAATAAAACACCGAGTGTGTGCTCGATTTTCGACAAACTGTTCAAAGTTCTGTGACAAATAAATACTCTAGTTTGTACTCACCTTTATAAAAGCAAGATCATCGGTACAAATTGATTTTGTCAGTCGTACTTAAAGCTTGTCGAGTCTGGATTTTGTTTCCTGATTTTTGTTGAGTGCTTTGGTAGGCACCTTTGGTAAGGATGTTTAAGATAGGATTTAACAGTGAAAACTGAAGTCTTGAAAAATTATCATTTATTAGCTTTTGCCAGCGGCTTCACCCGCGTGCTTGTTGGATTATCCCACATGAACATACTATCCTATGTTTTAAACCAACTTTTGGTCTACGCATGTTCCAAATTTCATCCAAACCCGTTCAGCCGTTTTAGCGTGAAAGCGGAACAAACAAACAAACAAACCAAATTTCGCATTTATAATATAAGTTAGGATTTTAATTTGATAAACAACTTGTTTTTGCAGCTTTTTAACGATAGCCGATCATCTCCAGCAAATTATTTTTGACATGGTTAAGCTTGGTAACATAATGCGCTAAAACTAACTGCAAAAAATACAAATAAAAGGGTTTATTTATAAAGTTACCTTGCGAAAGAAAATGTATGGTTAATTTTAATCGTTACTAGCTGATGCTTGCGACTTCGTCTGCGATTCGGGATGACAAGTAACCTATGTCCAGCTCAAGGTATGATCTACCCATGTGGCAAATTTCATCCAAATCCGTTTAACCGTTTTAGCGTGAAAGCGTAACAAATAAACAAGCAAATTCACTTTCACGTTTATAATATTAGTAAGGATACTTCTGACACTACTTTAATAACGTTTTTAGGCGAGATCGAGGTCAAGACCAAGAGTTCAGGCCCATTTCCCAATAAAAAAGCCCAAAAGTTTTGCTTACCATTTGCAATCATGATGAATAAACAATCCGGTGGTTCATTACCTACTTACAACTATAATCAAAATAGGTAAATTATATCGATAAACCATTAAATTGTACCTACATATTGAAAAACGATACAGAAAATAATTACATTTACAATTTGTGGAAAATAAGCCCGTTGGGTGTCAGGATAATTATATTTTTGTCAAAGGTAACAACTGAGTTAATTACGTTATTATTATTATTGATCAAATAAATGAAATGTAGAAACAAATGAGGGGTGAAATGAAGTAATAAATATAACGCCTCCTTAATGTAGAAAATGTCCAAGTAATTAATATTTTGAGCATAAAATATTAATTTAATTTAATTTCGAAATCAAAATATCTTATTTTACAACCTACATGGGCACATAAGAAACATCAGAAGCTAGGTGCACGGTTCCAATTAGTCACTCCGTATGGAGAAGAGCCGGCAAGAAACTCGACGGTTTACTTCACTTTTTTTTAAACGAGCGAGAGAAATAATAATACTAGTCACATCTTCTTCTTTTCGTGTGGCTAACGTGGTGACACCCATGGGCCTCTGGGAGTTGGCTTCACGTACCATCGAGAAAAATATGTCATCATCACATTGTGATGTGTTACATCTGACATCTCACCTTGGTAACATTAAAAATCATATCTGATTTGATGCGCGCATGCGCGCTCTTCCCCGGCTTCCTGTGACACACTTCCGTCCCTTTTCATGAAATCACTTCAAGATTTGATTACGAGTATTAAGATTTTGATTTTGATTGCAGGAAAGCGTCAGGAAAGATGTTACACATCAAAAATATTTATAATATATAAAAAAGTTTTAAGAAAACTCTTCTCTTCTTCTACTTTTACTTTTACTTCTTTTATTCACACCCCAAAAAAGAAAGAACTTTTATACGTATACATTATATTTCGAATGCAAACATCACAAGCCTCTTTTAGTATGTTTATTTCAACCTCAGTCAACAAACACACTACCAGAATTTAATTTCTTTAGACCCATCAACCGGCCCACTTTAGCGGCTATAAAGTTAGGCACTTAGTATGTCTAGGTTTCGAACTCCGACCAAGCAGTTTAGCGTAACTAAAAGCTCAGTTAAACCTTAAGGTTATTACGATAACGAAGTTGCAGTCAAGCCTTTGGCTTTAAGGCTAGAACAACGTAAAGCCGCAAAGGTCAGCTATGGGTAGGAGCGTAGGACGTTAGAATGTATAGAAGCGACAGTGCTGTACCCTAATATATAGGGATGTTGACAAAAAAAATGTTGTGTCTGTCAGATAGATTTTTAAGAAATATTGAACACGTATTACTTCTTTTTTGACGTAACTAAAAGATTACGACGATACGTTGAGTTATAATGTAGCATGACGTTACTCTCCGGTAGATTTTATACCGACTCGTGACGTAGTGAGCCTCCACTCCCCAACTTTAATGCGTTTTATCTAAATCATTTTTTATTAATGTGCAGAAAATATTCTATTTATGTCTAATATTTTTTTACTATGTGACTGACGGACTAAATAGTTTTTTTTCCCTAGTCAACATCCCCATTGCGTAAGAGTCGCCGAATTTTGTTTTCGTTTTGCGAATCTCGTCGTTTGAAGTCTCTCAGAAGACCGCAAAAACCGGGAATTAATGCCTTCAATTTCGAGGTGTTTAAAACGTTCAAAACGGTCAAGATTGTATTGTATTGATTGGAAATAGACAACCTTGTTTTGGTTTTAGGCGAGCGCGAGTCATAGCCGGGAAGTCAGGTTTGTTTCGGCGTCACCAACGGAATCTAGGCACTTTATGAGTTTCACTTCCAAACAGATTTCTAATTCTATGGTGCGTATTACCACATACAAGGCGTAGTAAGTGAAGCCTTTGCGGTAATAACGTCGTAGTCTGCGGAAATGGTGGTGGTATGAAGGGATTCGGAACTGGATGGTGGTGATGATGGTATTTTTGTGGATGTAAAATGTTTTTGGTTTATACCCAATGATAAAATATAGTTCAATCAAGAAAGATTTTAGTCACTTGAATGCTGGAATATTTTTAGCCAAAACTTATAAAATCATGTTATTAACTTAAACACTCAGGTAATATTATATTGTCCAAGGCCATGTGTTTTTATGGTCCTCGGAAGGCGCCACTGTCGGGTTCCCAGATCACGGCGGGAGGGGTCACATCGGTGTCGAGTCGACGATGAAGTACCTGGGATTCGTTCTCGACAGCCGGTGGAACTTCGTGGAGCACTTCCGACGTTTGGCTCCCAAACTGGAGAGGGCTGGGGCTGCTCTGAAGCGGCTTCTGCCCATCCTGGGGGTCCAAACGTCTCCTGCCGGAGGCTCTACGCGGGGATCGTGCGGTCCATGGCCCTTAACGGCGCACCGGTGTGGGCGCGTTCATTGAAGCTGCGACCGGCCCAGCGGTTGAACGCGTCCCAAAGTGTCATGGCCATTAGGCTGGTCTGGGGATACCGCACGGTCTCCCGTGAGGCGGCGAGCCTCCTTGCCGGAATACCGCCATGGGATCTGAAGGCGAAAGTCCTCACGCACATGTGGGAGTTGCGCGAGGAGGCGAAACCCCGGGGTGTAACTCCGCTGCCGCGAGAAATCACGGCACAGCAGACAGAGCTCCGGCGGGATCTCATGGTGGCATGGAGAGTGCGATTGTCGCAACCCAGCGCTGGGCACGCCACAATTATGGCGATAAGTCCCCTCTTTGAGGAGTGGCTTGAGAGGCGCCACGGCGTTCTCACCTTCCGCCTGACGCAGGTCCTCACCGGACACGGCTGTTTCGGGAGGTTCCTGTTCCGCATAAGGCGGGAGGAAACGTGCGGCTGTCACCACTGTGTGGATCGCCCGGAGGACACGATGGAGCATACGGTAGAGGTCTGCCCGGCTTGGGCGGACCACCGCCGTGTCCTCACGGAGGCGATCGGCGGCGGCGATCTCTCACGTCCAGCCCTGGTTCAGGCCATGGTTCGGAGCGAGAGTGCATGAGAGGCCGTCACCTCCTTCTGCGAAGCAGTTATGTGCGCGAAGGAGGAGGCGGAGCGCGCGAGGGAGATGCAAGCTGCACGCCCTCGCGGCCCTAGTCGTCGCAAGAGACGCCCCGGGCGGCGGGAGTCGAGAGCCGACTTTCGGCCACCGTCGGCGTGGGCCAGCAATGGGTAGCTCGCCGTCCGATAAGGACTAGGCCCGTGTCGACGGCGCGCTGTGTTCCACGCGCGCCTCAAAGAGATGTCAGCACCAACTGACGGGGTCGAAAGACCAATGCCTGCTGGGGTTGCGAGTTTGTCCGAAAGGGATATCGCGGCCCCAGGCAACGGAAGGAACATGGGTGGGTTTTAGTCAGTAAAAGTCTGACACACCCCTCTCGCTCTGCCCAAAGCGGGAGAAGTCATTTGATGATTTTCCATCCTCAAAAAAATAAAAAATAAAGGTAATATTATATTTTTTTTCCAAGAAAATGATAAGATTCTAAAATAATGTAGAATCCAATGGAATAATAAACCTTTCATTCAACAAAGAAGGATAAATCGTTTTAATATAAAAACCCACGCAAACCAGTTGGGAGATTAGCTACGACTTCGTAGCAAGCGTAGCAATGACGTCAGTTACTACGCTACGAACGATAGGTCCCGACGGCTACAATGTCATGGCAACGCCACTCGTAGCTATTACGACAACAGTTTTCAAAGTACGCAGAGCTTATCAAGTCATATCGGTTGAATTTTATAAATATTCATATTCGATAAACTGTTTGATAAAACCTTGCTTAAGCTATCTGTTTCTTCTTTCAATACAAAAACAAACCTACACAAAATACTTCACTGAGTTGCTACAACTACGAGTACTTATGTAGGAAGCGTAGCAATGACGTCAGATACCCTCCGAACGTTAGGTCCCGACAGCTACAATGTCACGGCAACGCCACTCGTAGCTACTACGATAACAATTTTCAAAGTACGCAAGAGATTTTCAAGGAATATGGGATGCTCATTACTGGTATTCCTCTTGATAGTTACTACTAATTGGTGTTTATTTTCAGAGTAACACAACAATTTTACACAACAAAATAAATTTCAAACTGTGTCTATTTTAAATTTATTTTGGCGTGTAAAATTGTTTAGTAAATATCACTTATTAATTTATCATTTATTAAGCTAAACGAGCATGTGTTAGCCATAGGTTCTCGTCAAAACGAACAAGAATACCTTTCTTATAGACAATGGTATAATAAAAGTTTAGTCATTCAGCAAGATAGTAGCAGAGCTGACTACCGAGCATGGGCCAGTAGAACATTTCAAAATCGCGTCTTGTTGGCGCTTTTTTTTGTCAACCCTACTTGTTCTTATAGTATTACGAAGGTACCACTAAAAAGAGTCACATTCCAAGCACTTCCCAAAAACGTATAAAAATACCAAGACCAAAAGTGCATGTTATCTGCACAGATTCGAATTTCCCAGTTGAACCTCATTGTGGCGGATAGCGTCTACCGGACCGTGAAGCCAAGTGAACTGGGTAATCTAACAAACGAACTAACTGTTAAGTCGAAACGGTATTGGTTACAAGCTAGTACACACGGCGACATATCAAGCTATTACATTTCCAGAATAACCTGATCTTGCATTGAACAGGATTTCCGTACAATGAGCGGTCAGCTTATACTGGAAATGTGTAGCTTAATATGTAGCCGCGTGTACTCTTCCAGGGTTAATTAACGCTATGCACTTTTACGAAGGATTTAAAGGTTTTACAGTCATCCATGTTTAGCAGTAGAAGATTTCGTCAGTGTTTTTTTCAATACTCAATACTCAATACGTTTATTGCATTCCACAATGTGAACTTAGGTGGTAGGTACATAAAGACATACATTAGTTTTGGAGCATTGTGGGCCCTGTCGGGCATAACAACATAAAAATTAGGAGGAGGGATATTGATCATGGATCGTAAACAATCATAGCCAAAGCGTGGCCGTACGTGACCTTCAGATTTCTATTTTTATTACTCCACTTAATAAAAATGAAAAAGACTATGTCTTCTCAAAATCAACATTATCAAAGTAGCTTACTAACTGAAAAAATACAATAGACGACGTATATTTTGTAACCTAATCCTGTTCTTAAATATTCATAAAGAACCCTGCGCTCGGCTCTTGACGTAGCAAAACGTCATGTCCGAGTTCGCAACAAGTCAATCGTCATCCTGAGGATGCCTCTTTGAGAGGTAAAACACGTGTCGATTTCTTACAGGGTTCTTTATGACTCTTTAAGACCAATCAAGTGGATTAAGTTACTAAATATACGTCGTCTATTGTATTTTATAATTGATTTTCGCAAAGTCACGCCTGAGTCAACTATCTACTGACTGATAGTAAAGTTAGGTCAATGTTGTTTAAAAATATAAGAAAAAATATAGCGCAATTATCTGAGCGTCGTTGTAGCACAATGAGGTAACTACTCTCCACTCCCTGCGGGTTACTGACCAATCAGTCGTTTTCGATTTAACTCCCCTCTGCAATTACACAGTGACGCAACTTCCCTCTAGCGGCAAATATTGGTATTTCTCAAAAGTCTATATCGCACCCGAAATCGTTTCCCATTATTACGTCAGTTTTCGACATTTTTGCACCTACGTTTGTTCGTCGTTGTTGTTTTAAAGGTGCCATTATTATAATAGATTACCTGAACGTATGCGTATGCGCTACGAGAGATCTACTTACAGAAATAAATATCATTTCACAATGTGTATGTATTCAGACCATACAAGGAAGGAGTATCAATGGCTACTGTTGGAATTTTGTAATGGAAAAACGAATAATAGTTTGGCTGGGCCTGGAATAAAAAAAAAAATGCGCGGCAGTTTAGAGGTATGAGGAACAGGGTGTAAAGTTCACTCAAACTCTATAGAAAAGGGAGGATCCTCCAACCAGACCAGTGTAGTGTTTGGCGGATAGTCTTATAGATATATCGTTCGCGCGGTAAATTCTAATTGCGCGATGCAGGATTTGTGTGACGTAAGGATTTTGTATGACGTCAGAGCTTTGATGCGTAGTTCACATGTGGCGATGTAGATGCCGCCACAGCAGTATTACTAGAATCAGAAAAAAAAAACACTAAGATCTGCTAACCGTAGAGATTTATTAGGAGGCCAAAGTGCAACAGGCGAGTTTTATTGATTAATATCAGGTCAAGTAGATACCAAAATGTACCGAACCCTACGTTCAAAGGAGTGACCTATTCCAATTCGGTAATTAACAAAACGTCAGAACAAGAAAACGGATTGAAAGCAATTGTTTTAATTGACAGACCATTTAGTTAATTAACTTGAACGGTTATCAAAAGTAATGGCTGTACATATTTCAGATAGATAAGGATTGTTTAGAGGTATTGTCTATAAAATTAACAAGTTCGTGTCAATTTCCTATTATTGTTTTGTACAGGCAAACTTCTGGAAATTTTGATTGATTTCTTATGTACTGAAGTGCCTGGGGGACCTCGGATTTTTGTTACAGTGAATGAATTTTTAAGATCGAGGTGGGATTTTGTTTTTTATACTATAAATTGCAATGTTTACCATTTTTTTTGTGCTTTTGATTTTTAGCTTTCAGAATGCTTTTTCAATCGCTTCAGTACCCATTTTCAAGAAAAGTGCTACCAGAGGGCGAGCGTCCTCAATTAATGAGATTGAGAAATGAAAATAATGTCAAAAGATGCGTTACTAAGAGGGCATACAATATTTATTATATTCTTTCCTAAATTTAAAAACAACGCCATTTTTTTACCGTTTTTTTCAAAGAATATTAAGCTTCTCAAAAACGAAAAGAGATATCGAAAAAATGAAAAAATTATCCACAGCTAAAAATATTTGTTTGAATACTCCACCTATCATTCAAATAAATGAAGTCGAAGAAACAATTTGAAGTAGACAACGATGTAAATTGTTTAAATGAACAAATATTTTATCAACAATTATCTTCTTTATTTAATTTTCCTTGATTAACTCCTTTTTCTCGATTACTATCTCTATAAAAATAGATAGGATATCTTAATTTTGATATACAAAAATATTCTACAGCGTAATATTTATTCTATACTACTTGAATTGTTCCAAATATCTTCTTTTTTTTTCAAATCAATATCACTATTTTTTAATAGGTAAACTTTTTTATTTGAATAAGTAGCGAAATCCGAGGTTTTTGTGTTTTTAACGCTCCAAGCACTCCACTAATGGGTCTGTTTTGATTTGGCTATTTAATGACAAATTCAGTATTTAAATCCCCGTTAGGTATTTTCGCTGATTTACCCATTTGAAAGTGTATAAAATATTCTAAATCATGTTATCGACTCGTTTCATTTCCTCTTTATTTTTTTTGAATCAAGGACTCGTCTGCTCCAACGGCCATCAGTTCTTTAAAAACCATGGCCGGCTGCTATGCCGGCAACTCTTGTCTTTTTCCGGATAATTTCATTTCTTCAAAAAAAATCTGCTTACAACATCAAAACTGTAAGGCGTGTCACTTGTTCGGATTCGCACATTCGATTCGTCAGTATTTGTTGAACAACAAAGCCTACCCGTAGCAATTAGGTACTACATAATATTCGATTTTACGCCCGACTGTGACGATTAATGATGACCCGAACCAGTGTATAGCACGCTTAATAATACTTTTCCTTCTAAGACCCCCAAGCTTGCTGCCGTCAAATAAATGAGGCTTCGTAGTATATGATATAAATCAGCTCGGAACACGTGGGCACCCCGCGGCGAATCCGGCGGTTGTATCCATAGAGCGAATAATAAAATAGAAGTCAGTGTCTATGGGTTCTTGGTTCGTGCTAAAAAGATTATGAAATCAATTTTATCATAGGGAATCGGATGATTTAAAATCACAGCATGGGACTTTGATGATCTTGGATAAACTACTATCGGTGGCAATATTTATTATAATTTAGAATAAAAAATCCAAAATTTTTGTAAAGGCGCATCGTCATTTACCCAGCCTTTTCCCAACTATGTTGGGGTCGGCTCCCAGTCTAACCGGATGCAGCTGAATACCAGTATTTTACATGGAGCGACCGCCTATCCGAAGTCCACAACCCAGTTACTGAGTAATTCGATACCCCTTGGTAAGACTGGATGTCAAACTGTCGAGCTTCTGAGGACCTGTGACGATTGTCAAAGATCCACGAATGACGGCCGAGAGCAACGGCTTAATGTAAAGGTACATTAAAATATAAAGCTAAAATATATGTCCAATGCATCCTGAGCGGACTACGTGGACTAGGTAGTTGACCAAGAGCTTACAGGCTCCTCTATATTTTTTAAACGCTCTGTGGATGAATCCTACGATATTGACTACCCGTTTCCAATGATACTTTTTTTCCCTTGGAAAATAGACTATACGTGTACAAGGCATAAACTATGGCGATGTAAGTATAATTAATAATATTGTCTTTAGTTAAATAACTTACCCTAGTTACGCAATACACGATCAATCGGTATTTGAATCGTTTTGAAATTGCTAATCCATTACTACATTAGTAAAAAAAAAATCTGTTCAACAACGTAAATAGCGCAATGAATGTTGTTGAACTGTCAAAATGAAACAGATTAGTGGAAAATATGTTACGTAATTAGATAGCAGCTATCTAATTACGCAACACATCTTCGATTTGCAATTGAGTCAAATTGGTTTCGTTTGACTAGAATTGCTGTCAATTTACAACTTTTGAAAGCAATTCTAGTCAAACGAAACCAATTTGACTCAATTGCAAATCGAAAATGTGTTGCGTAATTAGATAGCTGGTCAGGTCGTAACTTTTAAACCAATTTGTATTGTCGCTGGTTATTGGAACATTCGTTGTTTGTACTTCTTAAGGGTAAACTATGCCTTGTTATTCCAAATGACACGTTTCTAAATATTACAGACAGTTTATTTTTTGCCTTTATTGGCTCCTCTACATAATGTTGTTTTGATAAAACTACTACTGCTATTAACTTAGAATTTAACGATTGGATTTACCGAAAAGGCCTACCTATTGTTACAAAGTTCATAATTCGTCTATTTATTCGTGAAGTTAAAATCATTATATCGACCTTTCTCCTCAATGGACTGAGTTTTAAATGAATAAATAAAAACGTTTATTTCGACCAACAATGAATCATAGTAAGCATTAAAAAAAAACATGCAGAAAATATAATTTTAATGTCAATTTTAATTATATTTTTTGTAATGTAAAGTCTAACATAAACACATTACAAACAAATTGTGAAGGACGTTAAAAACGATTGAAACTAACTTGTGATTGTTAAATTCGATAAAAAACAAATAGTGAATGAACTGAAAGTTATAATGACATGTAAAATTCAGGGTTAGTTCGGAAAGCAAATACAAGAAACTTGTTCTGAGTCTAATGATTCGATAACAGACTTCATTTAGATATATTATGACTGAAAAGCATTTGTTTACTTTTCAGGCTCATATCATTATATAAACGAATATTCAAATCGTTTCGTAGTCAAATTGTTCGGAGAATTTAGCGAAAATAATAATTAAGTATTCTATTCTAGGTTTCATTCATCTCCCATTCATTTAGTTTAACAAAATAACTATTATTTATGTTACAAAGAGGGTTAAATAGTCTCCCGGTTAAACCTTCTCTTCTCTATTATTTTAGTATTCTAATAGTCTAAGTTGACTTCAATAATATATAAAATTAAGGTAATTCCAAGAGCGTTATCACACTGACAATTTGCCAGCGTGTTTCCAGATAAACGATTTGTGAACGTGGAGGTCTGCCCGGCTAGGGCGGAGCACCATCGTGTCCTCTGGAAGCGATCAGCTGCGGTGATCTCTTGCATCCGGCCCTGGTCCAGGCCATGGTACGGTGCGACGGGGCATGGGAAGCCGTCACCTCCTTCTGCGAAGCAGTAATGCTCTCGAAGGAGGAGGTGGAACGCGTGAGGGATAGGCAAACTTCGCACCCTCACGCCCCTAGTCGCCGCAGGAGACGCCCTGGGCGTCGGGAATCCCAGGCCGATTCCTGGCCACCGGCGGCGCGGGCTTGCGGACGGTGAGCAATGGGTAGCTCGCCGTCCAATAAGGACCCGGCCCAGCACGTTGTGTTCCACGTACGCCGAGAGCGGGAGAAGTTATTTGATAATTTCCCACCCCACACGTTGCGTACTCGTGGGTGCTCGCTACGCACACGCAGCGAGCGCGTTGAACAATCGCCTCGCTGATAACTCGCTCGCAAATCGTCAGGATGGTAAGGCCCTAATATGAACAATGTAAATAAGTCAAAGGTGTCTCAAAAAAAAAAACATGATAGAACTCGCAGGAGACCTTCGCTCTGCTATGGTGTTAAGGATGAATGCCAAAAAAAAACTGAATTCAATATATACTAGTAAATACACAGCAAGTGATTTCATTAGTATCCTATTATTTTATTGAACTACAGGAACAATATTTGTTAGGTGTATAAACAGTACATACAGCGCAAACAGTACTACAAATCAGCGCTGGGGCTCTGTCTCGCATAGGGTCTCAGCCTTATGCTGAGCGATGGCCGTTTTGTGTGGATGTGACGCATATTTTCCCCCAACTTGTTATTTTTTTGTTTTGTGTTCTTTCTTTGAGTCCACAAAGGCACCGCTTACCAGAAATAAACGTATTTTCTTTCTTTTCTTTTTTTACATTCAGTGGTAGACATCAGTTTCGTCTGTATTTTTTTTCGCAATACTAAGTACATTACTCTTACCTAGATGGGTTAAAACTGATGAAAAATAACCAAAATTCTCAGACGACCTTCATTACCACCACAAAACCATGTTGATCAGTTGTTTAGGCTAAAAAGCTACGCAAAGCTAAGTTACGATTGCATAACGGGACCTCTCCGTGCCTAGGAAAGGACGTTAAGCCGTTAGTCCCCAGTGTCATTCGTGGATCTTTGACAGTTGTTACGTTCGTTAGAAGCTCAAATGTCTGACAACCAGTCTTATTAAATGGTATCGTATTACCCAGTAACTGGGTACTACCTCCACAAGGAAGTAGTTGTTCCATGTAAAATACTAGTATTCAGCTGCATCCATTTAGGAAGGAAGCCGACACCAATATAGTTGACAAAAGGCTAGGTAGATGATGAAAAACTTTGACGTAAGAATGATATTAGACAAGCATTGGACAAGTTCAACAAGTTAAATTCCTCCCGGTCGTTTATAACTTGGACCACACCACATCGTCTCAACCGATTGCCTCCGAACCAATACAGGCCAAGCCACAGTTTAATGTAAATCCAAATGTGTGTGTGCTAAATAATTTACCGAACACAGTATATTCGACCTCGTAGTTGCTTTACCACCCTCAGGTTTACTGTCACTTGTCATACAACGACACGGTCTATTTATTAACCGACTTCCAAAAAGGAGGAGGTTCTATGTTTTTTTTTTTTAATTTATATCCTCTGATTTCTCCGTCAATTGTGCACCGATTTTGAATTTTTGTATGAAAGGGTATGCTCTGAAGTTGGTCCCATATACATTTTACTAACTTTGCTTAGATAGTTTTTGAGTTAGCTTCAATAATACGTATTTTTCTCACTTAGTATATGTGGATGATAATATGAGCATAACTTCCTGTCACTGTTATTTACATAGCAGGTAGTGGTATCCGAATTTGTGTGGGGTAGGTACCATAACAAAAAAGGGTAAAATAAAAAAATAAAAAAATTTTACAAAAAAAACACTAAAAAGTGACAAATTACTTTAATTTCGGAAGTCGATGGCAAAAAACGAAAATTTAAAATCAATCGACTTCTTTTGAAGCCGGTTGTTTTTTTTTGTAAAATCTTTTTCTATTTGACAGTTATATTATTTTAACCTTAGTTGTGTAAGTAAGTTGTGTTTTGTGTGTTTGTGCTATGTAAGTTTTAATGTTTTACTAACATAGAGGAAGGAGTCAGTGATATAAGTGTGTCACGAGTGAGCATTACGAGGTTACTTGCGTTGTGTAAGAATGAGCTAAAGTATTTTTAAAGATATATAGTGTTTCTGTGTTAGATATGTCTAACACTGGATCTAGCCCGTTTGGCCGTAGCCAGCTAGTGACGCGAAGTCCTCCGCCGACACCAACTCAAGATTTCCAGCCTGTAGACCCAAAGCCACAACCTCCCTTGGAACATGAGCTACCAGCCGAAGTTATTTCTACGCCGGAGGTACAGAAATGGATGGGGTCCATAGAAAAAATCCTAAATGAAGTATGCAGTTTAGTTGCTGAGGGAAAAATGAACGCAGACCAAAAGGTACGTGTAGCCAATCTTTGCCGTAGTGTCTCACATGGCGCATCTCAGATGGCTGTCTTATATCAAGCCTTAAAGCAAAAAACGATTCAAGCCCATAGTTCCGTTCAGCACTTACAGCAACAACAGAACATCGCGAACTCTCTCCTACAGTTCAAAGAGGTAGTTGAAGGCATTTCAAAGCCGACAGAACCCGCTCCGTACGCTAATATGGTCAAAAAAGGCTTGGATAATTTTGTGCGCCCAGCAAATTTAAGCTCAGTTGCCATATATCCCAGCGACAAAACCAAATCTAGTGACGATACCAAGTCTCTCGTACAGAAAATTATTTCGCCCGGGGAACTTAAACTACATGTCCGTGGCCTTAAGAAAGTAAAAAATGGAGGTGTTCTTATCAGTACCGACTCCAAAGAGGACATTCAAAAGCTCAGAAGCTTAGAAAAACTCGTCTCTTCGGGCCTTAAGATTGAAGAACCATCAAAGCGGCGCCCAAGAATCACTGTTATTGGAGTCCCGGTAGCCCTGACTGATAAGGAGGTTTTGGATTGCATCTACGAGCAAAACCTCTCAGATAAGTTGACCAATACAACTCGTGAGTCGTTTGAAGAACAAATAAAATTGAGCCATAAATCTGGGAAAAAAGACCTCCCTAATTGCAATTTTATTCTAGAAGTGCCAGCTAGCATCAGGAAGATCCTAGTCAATCAAGGACGAATATTCATCAATTGGACGTCATGCCCAGTTCGAGATTTCACGATCGTTACTCGGTGTTTCAACTGCCAGCAGTTTGGACACGCGGCCAAGTTCTGCCGTGACACTAACCCGACGTGTAATCACTGCGGAGAGACTGGCCACACTTTTAAGGAATGCTGCACAAAGTCCAGTCCACCAAACTGTGCGACGTGCAAACGTTTTAATAGGAAAAGTGATCATAAAACTGGTGATGTAAATTGTCCTGCACGGAAATATGCCGAGGACAGCTATATCCATTCCATAGATTATGAAGGCGCCTAAGAGCGCTACCTATTAACCTATCCTTTAAGCACACTAGTAGTAGTTTTTGTTTGTTTATATTTATTAGGTGTTTATTTATCATGACTGATCAATTACTTAAGGACCTAGATCAATTTTCTGTGTCTGAAGTTATAAATTGTAATATTGATGAGTGTAAGCACCACTTTCCCTTGGGAGAGAAACCGCTGACCTTTCTTACACAAAATATTCGCAGCATAAATCGAAATATAAATGGTTTTGAAATATTGCTACAGAACCTGGGTATAAGTTGCGACATTATCGTCCTAACAGAATGTTGGTTGTCAAACCAAACCACTGTTTTACCATCTTTAGACGGATATGTTTCGCATAAAACCAACAGAAACATCAACCAGAATGATGGTTTAGTTGTATTTGTCAACAATAATTTAAGTACAACTGTAGAAGAACCTTTGCTACAAAATTGTAATTGCTTACTCATTAAAATTAATACAGATACGGTAGTTATGGCTATATACAGACCACCTTCTCAAAATGTCGCAAATTTCTTAGATTCACTAAACGTACAGTTACAAAGTCTTACAACTTTTAAACACATAATTCTAATGGGGGACATTGATATCAACATTGCTTCCGGGAAAATGGACATTCATGCACATAACTATGTTAATATCTGCTCATTCCACGGACTCTTGCCAGCTCATTACCACCCCACGCATCAAAGTGGTTCATGCTTAGATCATTTCATTATAAAAACAAATAAACCAGCCAAAACATTTGTTACTAACTCTTCGCTTACTGATCACCAAGCAGTTTTACTAATATTACAAGTTTCTTTACCAAGAAAAAATTGTTTACGCAGCTATACCAATGTCAACATGACACACCTCGAAAAAGACATACGTAATATTAATTTTGACCCAGTTTATAATTCCACCGATGCAAACTTTGCTATTAATTATTTTATAAATTCACTTCACTCGGCAATAATAAAGCATACAGTCGCCAAAATAACGCCAAGGAAGTACAAGTGCATTAAACCTTGGATTACACCCGGACTTGTTCGATGTATTAGGCATAGAGACAAACTTCACATAAAGTTCAAACTTGAGCCTGAAAATGAAATTCTTTCCATTACTTATAAAAGATATAGAAACTTCTGCAACAACCTTCTGAAAAAAATAAAAAATGAATATGACAGAAAAGAACTGCAGAAAGCAGGCAAAAATAGTAAACTTATTTGGAAATTTATAAAAACAAATACATTTAGATCAAAACAACTTGAACCTCCACTTGACTTATTGACTATAGAGAACAACCCAATAGAATCAACAAATATAGTTAATTACTATTTTTCTAACGTAGGCAAAACCTTAGCAGAAAAGACCATACAATCTAGAGGTTCTTTCTCTCAAAACCAACCTAAATCTTTCCCCAGACTCAAATCTTTTGTCTTACTAGATACGGATGTCGATGAAGTATTAACAATCATTTCTGGATTAAAGGACGTTTGCGCGGTTGGGTGGGACGACATATCAAACAACATACTTAAACATTTCAAATACCTCCTTGCTCCGCCGCTAACTCATATTTTTCAGTTATGCTTAACTAATGGTGTATTCCCTAAGTCGCTTAAAAAAGCAGTGGTTACTCCTGTATATAAATCTGGTGACAAAAAATGTGTTAACAACTACAGACCCATTTCAGTTTTAACAGGGCTCTCCAAGATCTTAGAGAAAATCATTCATATTAGATTAATGAAATATCTAGAGGATAACAAATTGCTTTCGGATAGACAATTTGGCTTTAGGCCCAAAAAAATCAACTAATCAAGCAGTACATCAAATGACGGATTATATAACAACTAATTTGGATCAGGGCATGCACTCCATTGGGATCTTCCTAGACCTCGCCAAGGCCTTTGACACAATTTCCTGTCCTTTATTATTGGGCAAGCTTGAAAGACTCGGAATAAGAGGAACAACGCTTACACTGCTTTCTGATTATTTAAGAGACCGCGAACAATGTGTAAAAATTGGTCAGTACGTCAGTTCTGAGCTTCGAAATAGTAATTACGGAATACCACAAGGTAGTATATTGGGTCCTACTTTATTCCTAGTATATATTAATGACCTGTGCAGCTTAACACTCCAAAATGGTGTCATAATGTCTTATGCAGATGACACAGCTCTATTGTTTTCAGACAAGTCTCGAGAGGAGGTGTATAAACAAGCCCAGAACGGTTTTAATATAGTGTCTAATTGGCTACATGAAAATCTCCTAACACTAAATGCAGAAAAAACTAAACACATTTTATTCACTATGAGAAATACTAACCTGCCAACTACTAACATAAACATTTATGCGCATAAGTGCGGCAAGTACGCTGACAATGCATGTAATTGTCCTACTTTAGCAAAAGCCGATCATATGAAATATCTTGGTGTGACGATTGACACAAATCTGAACTTCCGTAAACACATTGATTTATTATGCACTCGAATGCGTAAATTAATATACATTTTTAAGAATTTACGATATATAACGGACTACAAATTAATTAAACAGGTCTATTTAGCTTTGTGTCAATCCATTCTTACATATTGCATAACTTCATGGGGAGGGGCTGCAAAAACAATCCTACTACCATTAGAACGTGCGCAGAGAGCTATCCTTAAGGTAGCCACCTTTCGCCCATTTAGATTTCCCACATACGAGCTTTATACGGCATGTAAGGTTTTAACTGTGCGTCAACTATTTATATTAAAGATAGTATTACACCAGCATAGCAATCTCCCTTATACCCCCATACCTATACATAAGAGAAGAAAAGACTTAGTTTGCATAAAGCCTCAAACTAGACATACTTTTATAAATAAATTTTATGGTTTTTTAGGTCCGTTCTTATATAATAAAATCAATAAGTCTCTAAGTATATATAGTGTAAATTGTAAAAAATGTAGTGAAATGTTAAGTGAATACTTAGCGACATTAAATTACTCAGACACTGAAAAATTGCTAGAAATCATGCAATAAGTTTATTAATGTTAAGGCAATTTTTATTTAATAATATAATTATTATGTATCAATGCTAGCTCTATGTACATTAATTTAATAGTCCAATAAAACACTCAGCGTTGTTACGTGAAGGCCTGAAACACAGGTTTGAATAAACCTACATCAGGCAGGTCGCTATTGTTTTTCATTAGGCCTTTATCCAATATATTATATAAGTTATACCTACACTAGATTTATTTTAGGCATAGTTTAATATTTGCTTAATAATTTTAATATGTAACTCTGTACTGATGTCACTTCTATGTAATTTATATGTGAACTTATGAATAAAAGAGTATTATTATTATTATTATTATTATTAATTGTAATACTTTAAAACTAATAAAACTATGAATCTCATCTTTGTAATATCCGCAACAAAGTGTTATTATTATTCTCTTTAAAAAAATTCTTCCACATAAAATACATTTTTAAAGAAATTTAAAAATATTAAAAATAGTAGCCCGTCGGTATGGAAACAGGGTCCAATCTACCGGTGGTCAGGGCCCCAGGAAGATGAACCTCCTTACAATACGAGTTCTGTCCAGAAGTACCACTTTCTGAATCAAACCCCAAATTTAACTAGCTGCTTTATTATTAGTGAAGATTCAATTTACTTGGAATTGTTTTCAAATCTGATAAACTAATTACGAGGTTGACTATACCTACACAAGTGTGAATCGAGGTAACTGACTTGCTTGACCTGTGCCAAATTGTGTTAGCCTCATACATCGTTAGGCTATCAACAGATAACACGATTGGACGATTTAGTGCTAAGACAGTGTTTAATGCAGTAACTGGCCTGACTCTTGATTGTATATCGTGCTCACAAATACTATATTGATTTAGTTCTGGAATCATAAAAATATGTAAGTAATTAGATATGTATACAAATTCCATGACTGACCATTTTCATGCGCTTGCTCCTGGTTTAATTCTTGTTGATAAACTTTAAGACAGATTCAAATACGCACGTAGTCTTTTGAAAAATGTAACAAGCAGAAAGTTAATGACCCAATTCGCCAATCCGCTTGGAGAAAGCACGGTGATCAATACTCATGCGGGTCATTAATAGGCTGGTAATAGTCCAAGACTTTATATCAGAAGATTGGTTTAAATCGATAGACTGCCCTTAATCTTATACAAGGTGTTGTTTTTATATCCCATAACTTTAGGGTGTAGGGTGATGAATGAGACCATATTATCAAAGAACCAACTGGCATATGTTTTTTTTTCATTTTTTCTTCGAAGTAATTCGACTAAGTCCCGATGATTTATGTAAAAAACCCTAAGGTGAAATATGAAAATAAAAAAAAACATTTAATCCAGACTATTTTTTTTCATAAAAAGAAAATATGAAGACGTCGCATTTTCCTAGTTTTAACTATGAATGATTGGTTTGAATGAAAATGATTTACTCGTACTTATCAATGAAACTTAGATACACACACCGAGAGTCTAGTGGTAAGTTACCTTAAAAAATATATAAATATTTTATATGCTAGTTGATTCTTTAATATGGTCTCATTTAAACCCTTCTTTTTTCTTTTTTTTTTTGATGATGGGAGATCATCAAATGACTTCTCCCGCTCTGGGCAGAGCGAGAGGGTGTGTCAGACTTTTACTGACTAAAACCCACCCGTGTTCCTTCCGTTGCCTGTGTGCCGGGGCCGCGATATCCCTTTCGGACAAACCCGCAACCCCAGCATGCATTGGTCCTTCGACCCCGTCGGTTGGTGCTGACATCTCTTTGAGGCGCGCGTGGAACACAACGCGCCGTCGACACGGGCCTGGTCCTTATCGGACGGCGAGCTGCCCATTGCTCACCGTCCGCAAGTCCGCGCCTACGGTGGCCGGAAGTCGGCTCTGGACTCCCGACGCCCGGGAGGGGGGGCGTCTCCTGCGGCGACTAGGGCCGTGAGGGCGTCCAGCTTGCATCTCCATCGCGCTCTCATTAATACCCTAGAGTTATATAAAAAAAACACCTTGTATATGCGCATACAAATAATTTGCAAATTAATAATATTAATAGTTTGTAATTAGTAATACAAACCGTCTGGGGTAATTGAACGCGTGGTGCTACTAAGTGTCAAAGATAATGGGTTTGCTAAAGAGTGAAGACAGATGCATGTGATCGACATATGTTTGTTTTGGTTGTAGGGCTATTTTAGGGATCCCAGACGTAACACTAACGTTACTACCTAAACACATATAAACAGCTGTTAAACACAACATTTGTGTATGGAGGTTGACGTCGGTGTAAGATTCAACAAGTGTAGGTTTTGTGGTAAGACCATAATGCTCGTTTTTACTAACACTAGGTGACACCTAATTATGTAGGTAGTGGAATATTATAATATAGGTAGTGGAAAAAAAATGTCACCAACCACAAGGCAATGACTAAAGTTACGTCACTCGATTAGCCGATGCGTAATTATTAGAGCTGTTATAGGCTGCCTTATAACAGATTTATAGCAATATTGATAGACAACGAACTGCGTAAGTTAAAAATTATTTCTCGACGGCATGTGAAGCCAAGTCAGAGGCCCATGAGCAGCTTTATAACTCTGATACCAGGTTAGTCACCAACCACACGAAAAGATTTTAGTTTTTTGCCACCGCTTCCGAAATTATGTTTTATCACTTGAAATGTTATAAATAATTCGGTTGTTTTTTTTGGTACTTTTTAGTTCCCAACCCACACCAATTCGTATATCACTAATAATAATACATACAGACGAACATATAACCTCCTATTTTGAAAAAGGTAAAAAAAAATGTTTTTGAAGTTTGCAAGGTGCTTACTGAGAAAGGAATGGTGAAACGGGAGTGGTTGCTTAGGAAATTGCTTAAGTACGTTTGACATTACCTCAAGCCTATGCTTGACATTATTGAACACGGGCATCAGACTACGTATAGAATTAATGGCGATAACATCATTGTCATTAATGAACTGGCATTCAAATGTCGGGTTTTGAAAACTTCCTATCCCAACTAACGTAACAGGCAGGGAGTGCCTGTCTGTCTGTCTGTCCGTTAGTGCACTTATAACCTGAGAACCACTTACCTATTTAAGGTGTTTTCTTTCATTCAAAGATGCTATTGTAATGTCTGGCATACATTTATCTACATGAGCAGAGCCATGTGGACAGCTAGTTATTATAACTAGTTTAACCAATTCGACAAACATTATATTTTTCCACTCCTTAAAATATACGCACCAAAATCAGTGGAAAAAAGAGACATTTTGATGATTAAGTAATTTCTACATTCCTTTTTGCTACTAATTTACCTTTTATATTTTTCAAATGCCTAACTTTTATGAAACACTCTAATGAAAAATATGGTTTAAGGAATAAAACTCTAGCATTAAGTTTTATACAAACACATTTTGGCCATAACTTGAATGGACCCATTGAATAAAAATATTTGGGTACTATTCGATACAGCATACAATTTCACTCGATTTTCGGATCTTAAAATAGAGCATAATCCCAATCCTAATTCTAACTATTCCTAACTAATATTGTAAATGCGAAAGTGAGTTTGTTTGTTACTCTTTCACGCTAAAACCGCGGAACGGATTTGGATGAAATTTGGCACACGGGTAGACCATGATCTGGGTTAGGACATAGTATACTTTTTATCCAGACATTAGCTAGTATATAATAAGTGCAGTAAGTTCGTTTTGATCCCGGTAATACGTTTCTGTGGGATAATTTTCGACATGCACGCGGGCGAAGCTGATATCAAAAGCTAGTTTATTATAAGATACTTATTTGAACAAGTCATTGGAATAAAACCGATTACATAGATTATTTGGTATCCTTTTACGAATGTTCGAATGACCACCCGAGTTGAATGCGAAAAGTTCTTTACAGACCACAGAGTAGTGGCTTTACATGTATTATAATAAACTAGCTTTCGTTTCAAAAGATTTAATTTATAATGTAAAGCTCTTAGTAAAAGTCACGCTGTATTAAAAAGAAGTTTTACTAAGAGAGAGACGGAGAGAGAACTAGTGTCTTTTCATAGTATTTTTACCTAGTCACAATGATCCGCAAATGTAGCCCGTGAAATTCAAATTTTCTTACGTTTTTTGCTATTTGAAAGCTTTTTTTTTTCTTTTGGTACACATGACGTAAGGTAAGAACAAAACACGAAAATGAACAATTTGGGGGAAAATATGCGTCAAATCCACGCAAAACAGCCATCGTTCAGCATAAAGCTGCGACCCTATGCGAGACAGAGCCCCAGCGCTGGTTTTCAGCGACAGCCGGCGTTGACGTTATGACGTCAACCGGTGCAGCATAATATAGAGAAATAACAAAAAATAAAATGGATAAATACAATACTTAGTCCTAAGTGTTTTTATAAAATATAATATTTAAAATGGTAACATTTCGTACCGTCGGCGACTCACGCGCCTCAGACAGTCTGTGCCGCTGTCAATAAAAACTGTTTGACGTTTTGACATAAGGATAATATTGGTTACGCTAGCTTGGTTACGTAATAAATTTAAGATGGCGCCAGGCGCATTACGTAATTCAAGTCAAGTCAGGTTATATCTTGATCAAAATGTGATTCGCGACCGTATTAAATATGTATTTACAGAATTATAATCAGTAGAATTACACGAGTACATCTCTCTAAGTTAAGTAAAAAACGTCAGAAAATGTTAATTTCGCGGGCTACCTTCGCGGATCCACCTTAAGAGGGCGCATAAAGCCAGCAAAAATCTAATTTCACCCGCGCAACCCATACCTACCCCTCTCATCAAACACGATGAAAACAAAACACAATCCATTCCCGCCGGCAGAAAATTTTCACCCGGCGTTTATCTAGCTAGGTATAGAATTGAATTTGAATTTTCTGTAGTAAGTATACGCAAAATAATCAGATGAAATGGCTCTATTAAATTTACCTAAGTATGATCGCTGTATACAAGGAGGTATATTATTCCATATATTACATTATTGTATGTCCGTGAATCTGTTACCGATGCTGGTGGGCTACTATTTTAAACGTTTTTATTTGCCTCTGAACATAATTGTTATCTTATACGAGTATTTATCCGATGTTTATTAGTCAATTATAGGCATTAATAAGAAAACCGCGCAAATGCGAGCGGATCATCATCAAATTATTATACATACTACATTAACAGTAATGATGAAAATAAACTAAATAAACTTGCTTTTTTGACGATATGGAAGCAAATACTATCTAACTAATCGTATCACTTACCTTCCCTTTTTTACTTTGAGGAAAACAAGCCTTTTTAGAATGATAACATCATAAAGGTCATAAGGACGAACATGATTGAACAAACATATCAATAAACTTAGAATATTTGTTGGACCGCAGTGATCAGCAACCCTATACGTCGACATGACATGGTTTTTCAATTACAATATTTAAACGAAATATGATCATTCCTCATTCCCTTTATTTTCAATCTTCAATGGCAAAAACTAAAAACATCTGTTTATTTTGCATATACTATACGCTAAGCTTGAATTCAGAATCTTAGATCAAATGCAAGTTTTGGAACTAGAAACTCTATGTTGACGTGGCAAGGTTCAAATTCAAATTTAACCAAATTTTATTTAGGATCTTGTATAATGACAAAATGACCTCACGACGTCTTCGTGGAAAACTGTGATACCCAAGTAAAAAAATAAAATGCTATATCGTGGATTTTGGTTTGCAGGATCGTGCAAAGTCACTTAGCAACAGTGTTACCCAAGTAAAAAATAATATTGGTATAGTGGATTTTGCACTGTACTGTGCAAAGACGCATGTGTCATGAAAATCTTTCCTGCGCGAAGCACGAGTAGAAACAATCCCCACCGAAAACCTTTGTGAACAAAAAAGTAAATAAAAAAAAACAAAAACCCGACTACGTACAAAGTGAACTATGGCGATTCTAAATGAAAATGTGGGCCGAGGCGAAACCGAGGCGCACATACGTGAGTCCATCAGTATAGTACTTTTCTCAAACAATGCGCGGAAATGAAAACTAAGTGAATTAATTATAAATTCCAGAATCAATGACGAACCACGTTATTTTTACACACGACAATTATGTCTCATTTATTTCTTCGTTACTTTAAACACCTCTATTTGCAAGCCAAATCGAAATTTAAATAAAATCTTTGATAAGTTGCCTCCTTGGTTGCCATGGAGAAACCAACCAACAAAAGTTCGTTCCATTTTTAAATAATACGACAGATTCGACACTAACAATTTACACTGCGCTAACTTGAATTTTGGACAATTTCCTTGGATTTGGACTTTCAATTAGTACTAAAACAATTATATAGAAATTCCAAAAAATAACGAACACATACAAATTTTACATAACGCTAAGTGAATGTAATTTTTGCAATCGCGACATACATTACGCTATCTCTACTTAGTCTAGTGTATTCCGTTCGTGAATATTCGTAACAAAAAAGGCAAGACTTAGCTGAGAGTAATCACACTCTTACCAATACATTGCGGTTTAAGCTATTAGTATTGATTTTTTGTAGTTATTATTATTGTAAAGAATTTATGATTTTAGGGTTCCGCACCTCAAAAGGAAAAAACGGAACCCTTATAGGATCACTCGTGTGTCTGTCTGTCCGTCTGTCACAGCCAATTTACTCCGAATCTAATGAACAGATTAGGTTGAAATTTGGTACATATATGTATTTCTGTGAGCCAAATACGGACGTGTAACGAAAATAAATGAATTTTAAATATGGGGGTCAGTTTTCGGTGGCAAATAAGAAACTTAAGAAAAAAAGTTTTGTAAATTGTATCGTGTTACGTATCAAATGAAAGGACTTATTATGAGAACCTTATTTTTATTTTTTATAAATTTTTAATAAATAGTTTTGAAGATATTTAAGAGAATAGATGAAAATTTACCATTCCACCCCTTATCTCCGAAACTACTGAGCCTAAAATTATGAAAAAAAAAACAGATTGGTTCTTTACTCATAGATGACAGGAAAACCTATAAAAAGTATATGGTCTTAAAATAACATAATAAATCTCTCAATATTGTGAGGGCCTTTGCGATTATGGTTACAGTTTGATAGCAATGTCGTCATTGCGACAAGGAATAAATTTGAAGTTCATACTCGAAATCATTGCATATATAGAATCAGTATACACGGCTAACTCAGGTTAATTTCAAAACTAACAATTAATAAAGAAATTAAATAACGACATTCTTTGTATTGTCAAGAGAACTGACAACACAAAAGATTTTAATTTATTATCTTTATTAATAAAAAAGTTATCACATTTTTTCTTTGAAATGTCGCTGGTGTTTAATCGACTTTTTCAAGTTAGCGTTGTATGCTGGTGTCGAGATATGAGTTTTAATAGTAATTTATTTAGCCGTTAAACACACCAGATATTGCCGGCGCTCGAATGAATGTTCGAATTTCCAAGCATGTTTGAGAAAATGCTATTTGTTATTATAGACATAATGTCAAGCTTATGATAATTTTGTGTTTAGATTATTTTAAATTGAATTCGCACCACGACGTAATTCGAGGATGGCCATAATAATTTAGTGGACATCGCAAGATACAAGACTCAGCCCACTATCGACCTCCGGTCTCCGGAAGAGAGTGATGTGGCGGCATCTACAATCACCACATGCGAACTACGCATCAAAGACCTGACGTCACACAAATCCTGCATCGCGCAATTAGAGTTTACCGCGCGATGGACATATATACAAGCTCCCGACTTCAACTCTGGGCAGTTACCCGCCAGACACGACACCCGTCTGGTCGGAGGATCCTCCCTTTTCTATGGTGGATGAATGAACTTTACACCCTGTTCCTCATACCCCTAAATACTTAATGCATTGCACAATTAGAACCAGGTGTTCTCAAAAAATGGTGGTTACCTATTTAAGCTTAGGTATACTTACGTATCGCAAGTCTGTTGAAAAATAAATGAGATTTGAAAGAGCAAATGAGGCTGGGAACCAACACTTTATCCATCATCATCATCATCATCATTTCAGCCGTAAGACCTCCACTGCTGGACATAGGCCCCCCCAAGCACCACCACTTCGACCAGTTCTGTACTTCCCGCATCCAGCGGATTCCTGTGGCCTCCTTACTTTATCCATACTAACCTTCAATGGAGGAAATATCAATAAACTCACCCAATACAATTCCTCTTCTAAAAATATTCACCCACATTGTGTCTGAGCTTGAAACTTCGCTGACAAGTGTGAAGGTTAGCTCTCTCAAGGTTGAAGACAAAGCTCTCGTGACCCTTGTTTTAAATGTGAGAGTCATGACGTCATTCGATCAGTCCACAGATTAAGTATGCCCAGAAGGCTCACTTCACATATTTTGAAATGAGTCATTGTTCGAAGCGTATTGTTACAGCTACAATGTTCATTAATTTTTCATGAGAATTGTTCTATTATAGTCAAAGTCAAAGTTAAATCATTTATTTCAAATAGGCCCTTGTAAGGCACTTTTGAACGTCAACAATTACAAAAAAAAAAAAAAAATGATTCTAGTCGCCCCTTCCAAAAGGTAGTTTTCGTATGGAGAAGAATGGGCAAGAAACTCCACCGTTACTCTTTTAAAATGTTTTACAATATTTGTATATGTAGGTACATTAGTTATATAATTATATGTGAAAACGATGCATCTAAAAATAAAAAAATAAATTACTATACCACAATATAGGTAAAAAGATTTTTTTAAAGAGAGCATCAACAGATAAATTAATTACTTATGTGATAGATACATGGTTCTCACATATTTACAAACATTGTAAAAGTAGACGATTTTCCAAAAAAAAGTTACAATTTATAAGTCAGTGTGTGAGGAAGTAATCACAGAATGTAAAATCAATGTCATATAATAAAATATAATAATTTATACAACTTAAATTAGCAACCAGTTTGATTTTGTCTAGATTCTAGATTATCCTATGGAGCTGGACCAGCATGTTTCCAAGCATTCTTATCTTGGAAATAATCCTCTAATTTGTAATATGCTTGTTTACAAAGTGTACTTTTAATATGAGTTTTAAATTTTCTTTCATTTAATTGTAAACTCCAACTATAGTTGGAGTGACACCTCTAAGACAACATAGGTAGGTACTACGCAGTGGAAATGTGAACAAATGTACCTACATTTGTTCACATTTCCACTAAACAAACAGAATAAACAATTTTTCTGTTTTTGTTTTTTTTTTTATTCTGCACAAACAAAACGCACATAAAAAAGCTAAAAGACATAAAATACACATATACAAAAGCAGCCAAAGACCCCTGTATTCAACCAATAAATAAAATTTAAAAAATAAATATAATGTTGTTCATTGGTTGATGACAAGGCCACGGACCAAAGACTCTTAGCACTCTTGTGACATTGGCAAATGACAACATAAACATAAAAAAAGCAAAATGCTAATTGCAGAGATATTTATTTATATATACTTTATTGTACACCACAAAAATACATAACTAAAAAAATAAAAAAATCAAACACTACAAAATATGCAATGGGCGGCCTTATCGCTAACAAATATATCTAACAAATAAACAAATATTAAGAAAAAAAAATGCTGTGCGTCGCATCTGTGCAAGAACAGGTCATTGCTCATTGCTCAGCGTAATGCTGTGAAATTCGGACGAACCCAATGTCAACAGCGCTGGTTTTCAGCAATTACCTATGGAATGACAAATTGACGTCCCCCTGCGTGACCTATTATATCGGGTTAGTATTATTTTTCACTGAATTAAGTGAGATTATACATTAAGTAACAAAAATATAAATCTGTATTTGAGCATATCATAAATTTAAGAAATAATAATAATACATAAACTAAGACCATAATACAATGACAATACAAAGCAAGTAAGTACCATAATAAGTAATTACTATAAATGTGTGCAGTTTCAGTGTGTTAAATAAAGTATTCTGTGGTGTACAGTGTGGTGTGTTTTCTTTTTGTTATTTGAGTAATTACACTACTACTACTAAACTAGTACTACTGTACCTTTGCCTTCAAACAATAATCTTGAATCACGTAAGCAAGACTCCAGAAAATAATACATTTATGTAGAAGCTTCTAGGTTGCGGCCTACCCAGCAAGATCATCTGACAGGTTCGAAAGTCCATAATATCATCTTGTTCCTTCACACAGAAATTAATTAGGGCTTTGGGCTTTGGATATTAAATTGAAGAGAGAGTGGTCATGAGTTTTAATCCCATTCGTTGCATTATTGGTGTACATACCTACCGTAAACGTACACCGCCTCCTATCATAAGAAAATATGGTCTACACTGTTATAAAACTCCCCCGACTAAGTAAAAGAAATCCACCGTCTCCTCCAATCCATTTGTTTCTGTACCAATTTACTTATTCCTTGATCGATCACTCTACCAAAAACAAAGACAGAATAATGTTTTTAGTTAGAGATGAAATGGAATAGTTTGTTTTATATTAATCTGTATTGATTCTATCTCTTAAGGGATTAACTCGAGTTCTACTTTAAGTGTAGAATGAATATACGTAATCATGTTTATTTATGATTGCAAATTATGTCTTGTTTTTGTTCGTTTTTGAACATGCAAAATATAGCCTATTTTTAAACTTTTTAGACTTGTCAGTCTGTAAAAAGCTGATAGTCTTTCGTCGTTATAGTTATAAGGTTTTCGCTTTAAAAAACGCTACAGTGTGATAATATTTAATTATGAAACGTTTAATATTTAATTATGAAACGTTTAATATTTAATTATGAAACGTTTAATATTTAATTATGAAATGTTTAATATTTAATTATGAAACGTTTAATATTTAATTATGAAACGTTGCTACAGTGTGATAATATTTAATTATGAAACGCTTAGAAACAATTTTTTTTTAATTTTCCGTATGAAAAATCTCCATGGTGAGCGCTTGATTTTCATTTAATCACATATCAAAATGGAAATCTAAGATTCGTCCTCGGCCTAGATTGATAAACGCTACTTAGCTTGTGCTTTGACTAAACATTAGTTCTGTCACTGTTGCACAACTGTAAGGGATCTCGCGCCCTAGATGGCCACGACCATGATCGGCAGGTAAACCATAGAAAACTATACAAATTGTGCACTTGGTCGCAACGGCCAACTAGCCGCAGACCGAGCAACGAACTACGGGTCACAATTAACCGGAGTCGTGGCCATCTAGTCCGCGAGATCTCTAAAACTGCAAGTGCAAGTAGAGACGGGAACATGAATATCTAAGCCTGAGCACGTGCTAAGTGAAGTTTATCAATCTCGGCTTTACCCCTTCGCCACGAGCTACACGCTCAAGCGACACGTATCTTGCGACAGCGACTGCGGAAAACAAATGAAAGAAGTGGTTTGGAACTTTTTTTTCGTTTTCCAAGCAGTCAATTCGTGCGGAAAGTGTCACTTTTTTTCACTAGTGCTTTTTACTTTTCTGTTTTTTTTTTAATTTTTGAGGCCGTCGTCAGCCTGTCTCGTCTCAGAGATTTTATTATTTCAGAATGATGATGATGACGAAGGCGATGATTATGACAATGGTCAAAATCAAAAAGTCGAAGTCAAAGCCAAAGTCAAAGTCGAAGTCAAAGTCAAAGTCAAAGTCAAAGTCAAAGTCAAAGTCAAAGTCAAAGTCAAAGTCAAAGTCAAAGTCGAAGTCGAAGTCGAAGTCGAAGTCGAAGTCGAAGTCGAAGTAGAAGTAGAAGTCGAAGTCAAAGTAAAAATCAAAGCCAAAAGTGAAAGTCATGAATTTTGTTTTTATCATTTATATACGTCGTCGTGTGTTAGATGTTACACATCACAGGTGACTGCCGCCGTAAGGCTCGCTCGTTTTTTTTTTTATTTCCTCGCACAATGCATAGTAAAACGTTGTATGATACACGTGCGTAAGATGATTTTCGACTCGTGTCGACTTAATGCCACTCGTCGGAAATCACCTACCTTCCGCACTTATGGCATAAATAACTATTATCTACTCTCATATCGTTATATTCGAATTATATACTTCAAAACGAGTTTATATTGACACACTTTATAAACACAACACCGAAATTTAAAAATAGAATCATATTATAACACTATTTCTCTAACAAAATAATGCTATAAAACAATATTTTTTCTATTACGATACAGAGAAAATCCAAGAAGTTAATATCACCAAGGAGATTCCATCAACTTTTGTAATGAAACATTAGCGGGGGACAGCAGCACCGCTCTAGCGCATGGGCGGTGATGTGCTGGGTGCAGGCGCTAGTCATACGTGAAGTTGTACTGAATTTCGTGGGATTTTTTTATTCTTGTTCTTTTATTTAGTAGGTTCAATCCCAATGTATGAGAGAACATAAAGTAGTGTATGAAACTTCACAAAACTAGGTATTAAAACACTCGTGTGATAAGGACTATTAAACACACACTCGTATTTTAATACCCCTCAATAAGCAACAGTTTCATAAAATACTATTATAAAACACTCGCCTCGGCTTATATTTGCATAAGTATTGAAAGTTGATGATCGATTAGTTCACTCAGCAACAGAACATGCACTTTGTCGTCTTTAATGGTTTAATTTACGTGGGAACGACACAACTGACTGTAACGATTTGACTGTCGTAGATCTATTTGTGACATAGGTCATGAGTGTAATCACATACATACACGATGGTATTGTTTTACCCTCTCTTAATGTGGCGTTGCATGGAAAATTGACATGGAGAAAACTGTTAAGAGGGTTTATCCCAAAGTTGGCAACGTCGCAAATAACTGTCAAATATTTACCTGTTTTGATTCTTATAGCAATATTACTGTGTGGAAATAAAAAATGTGGCTGACTAGCGTACTAGAATATTAATAATGAATTGCAATTATAACATTGAATTTGATGTTGTACCCATTTTAGGTGTACAAAACGCATTTGGGAAGTTTCCAGATAGTTTTTTTACATCTAAAACTAAACATTCGGTGTTACGATATTCACTATTGCATTTCATAATCAATATTGTAGTTCGCTAGTAAGCCACATTTTTTATTTCCACACAGTAATATTGCAAAATTAATCAAAACAGTGAAATATTTACACAAAATTTCAAAAAAAAAAAAAAACAATAAAAAAAAAATTAAAAAAAAAATTTTTTTTTAGCCGCTTAGTTGTTGTTACATTTCAAATATTTGGAGCTTTATCATTACATTATGACTCACTCGAAAGCTACCAATTATCAAAATATTAATTCTATACTATTCATCACGCCTTGTTTCAAAAATATTTATGTAGATCACGCTCTTATCAAGCAATTACAATATTCAGCAGAGAGAGAGATCAATGAAAAGGTCTTACAGACTCAGATACTCAGATAAACCATGTTCCATCTTCCTACATAAATGACACAATTGTTTAGTCTGAACTCATAAAATATCAATGACAAACTGGCAACTTTAAAATCATTACCTTCTCCAAGCCTCAATGAACGCAAAAGCCTAGAAATAGCCGTTTACTCCGCTCTAATAATGTCATTGAAAACACCGCCTAGATAGATAACAAATTCAAAGTAAATTGAATCTTATTTTCCTGTGCATAAATTTTAAATTCCCTTACCAACTTCAAAGAATTCCGTTCCATTGCACAGAAAACGAGCGTCTATATCTTCGCGAACAAAGTTTAAAATCAGTTAAAATGATATCAAATGGTATACTGTTTGAATTAGAACTTTATGATGGGGGTTTTAAAGTTCAGAATCATTGAGTGGGTTTGTCAACTCTTTACTTTCGTAGCATCTGCAGCTGGAGGGCTCTTAAAGCGTCTAATTACTGAAAATGATGGTACCTTGTGATATTTCATGAGGGTTGTGGCGATCATTTGTTATTTCGTAACTCCCCGTGCAGTTCGTGAAGATCAGAGGTACTAGGAGCGCATGAATGCGTGTGTACCTTACGTATTTATAAAGTTAGTCCATGATAATTATTTCCCCCGAAGAGACTCTTCATCTTCATGTTCTGTTTTGGAGTGTTTTTACTTTTGTATTATGCCAGTTCATTACCAAGTCCAAAACCCCTTCTTTTGTATTCAGTTTTATTTTGCTTTTGCAATGTTATTCTTACAATTGGATACAATAAATAATAGAGTAAATATAAGTGTGCGACAATGATGTTGTTATATTCGTTAGCGTCATCAAAAACGAACAAGTATCTTTCAAAATTAGTAATTAGGTAAAATCGAATCGACATCAGTTTATTGTTGGTATTTTGCCGAACTGTTATTTCCGAAGGAGATTCTGCAATTCTTACTGAATAACGAAAAAAAGCTTTCGGGAACTGGGTTTCGAGAATAAAGGTATGCTCTGTTAATTATATGGAGATCTAAATAAAACATAGGTAGTAGAAAAACTTATAATAAAAGAACTGATGTTTTTCAACTTTCAATTATCTACAACTAATTACTTCAGGGGGCTTAAACCGGCCACATTAAGCAATTCCTTTAAAAGCAATTAATTTTCTGAATTCCTAGCAGATCATTAGAAATTCCTCTATGGTGATATTTTAGCTGTATTTTTAATTATTGATAGTTCAATTCAGAATCTTATAAAGTGTAAATATTGCCGCATGAAAAAAATTAAGATTTACCGGATAATTTTTCTTTAGGTACAGTTTTTATTAATCAAACGAGATTTTTATTTTATAATTTTACATTTTAAATGTTATTTCATTATAGTTCAAAACTGTCAAGCAGATGAATTGCGTAATATTAATTAAACGCAGATAATATTATGAATTATCAGTTTGTGACAGTTTGTGTGATTCATATTAATATCATAATAAGATTCTGCCAAAGCGGTCGTTTTAGCCCCCAGATCTCGCATCATATACAGCAAAAAGTACATGTCGATTGTAATAAAAATGAAGAATTGTCGTTTCTATTCCAAGCCGTCTTTCAATACTCAAAAGATCTCTATTCTTATCCAAGAGTAATAAACAAGTACTTCTACCATCTCAAGACTTGATAACTTACTGCCTGCGAGCGACTGAATAACTTGCCACTGCAATAAAACTATCTTTATGGGCTGTTCCTGACTTTATTTAACTTTTTTCATCACACCGCCTCTCGAGGCTGGGGTGAATATCCAAATCTGTTGGTTATTACGAGGTAGCTTCACTTTGGAGCCGTGTTTGAGTGAAATGAGGATGTAGTGGGATTTTTATATGGTTTGGTATGAAGCTTGGGCACGAGGTAACGTTTCAGATAAGTTCTGGTCGAGTATAAGTCATTTGTGTCTCGCGTAATCGTGTTACCGATCCTTGGATCGATATGTCCAAATTTAACAATTTTCATGTTAAACATAAATTAAAAATTAAAAATATTACATTGTAGTGTAGAAAATATTCCGTTTCAGTGTACTCATTTCCACGTAATTCATATTATTATTCACGTAATAATAACAGGAAAACTACGTTTCGTTCTTACCTGATCACATATTTTATTGACATAAAAGATGGTCAAAAAAGAATTTTAATTTTACTGACATATTATTATTATTACCAGCGCAGGAATCAGAGAATTCTTATCCTTGCCTTAAACAATTGTTTTATGTCAATAAATATTTTTTCATTGTTATTATCTATCGAAAGACACCAACAGACTATTAGACTAAATGCACAATAGATTCCCTCAACTATCTGGACCGTTAATACTAAAGGACACACATAAATATTTCAAAATAATTGCGCGTTAATAAGGCACTTTGATGCTGAATAGCAATCGGAACCTCAATTTCGTAACACAATTTTTATCACAACCCGAAGGAAATTCCTAATCTGTTGCTTCATTTGTTTGAAAAGTTCCTTTGCTTGACAACGCAACTAACGCAATTAATTTTGTTGAATTATCCAAATGAATTACATTGCTATTTTAAGTGTGTGACCGCTTTGCCCGCGGGAAAGGCTAAAACTTGACCTACCTCAAATACTTCTCTAGTAGCTGAGAACGGCAGCACGGCGAGGCCGACCAACAGGTCAGCCACCGCCAGCGACACGATGAACAGATTGGTGACACTGCGCAGCTTTGATGAGCAAAGCACTGCCGCTATCACCAGGCAGTTTCCTGAAACAAAAGTCAAGTTAGAAACTTATTGTGCGTTAAGGGAAGATTACCAAAAGCTTGTCCAGCAAATGTCACAGGACTTGTCAAAAAACTTGGGTTGTTTATCAAATAATCCTATATTATTAAACGAGCAATATTTGTATATATACATATATACGAAAATGGCGGATCCGTGGGGTCGTCTGCTGCGTGTTTAGGCCCAATAACAAGACCCAGGCCTCACGGATTTTTTAAACGACTTTTTAAAATTTTATTCAAAATTCGTCGTTGCTCGAAATTCAAATTTTAATATTTTCATAAAAAAAATATTAAAACTGGCAACATGAGCATTCTCTATTTTCATCGGAGCAGAGCTCAGTCGCCCAGGTATTATTCATATATATATATATTTATATATATATATTTGTAATCACGTTCTCGAAAACGGCTCTAACGGTTTCGATGAGTTGCAATATAGAGGTTTACGGGGGCGAAAAATTGATCTAGCTAGATCTCATATCTGGGAAAATTCGTCTTATGCGTATTTTCTACCGTGCAGAGCTCCGTCGCTCAAAGTTCAGAACAAGATGGCTTATGAGCTTACCTAGGAAATAAGTACCTGCTATCATGGCAGCATGGAATTAGTATGAACTATCCTATACTATTGAAAGAGAGAAAGAAATAAAGAAAAAGTATTTATTGAGACTCGCACAGAAAATCACAAATTAAACTAAAAACACACTAAACATAAATAATAAAAAACAATAAAAAAAATAAAAAAAAAACTTAAAAATGAACGCAGTCCTGTACACTGTACTGTGCTGTACTGTGCCAAAAGGCCCCTATCTCAGCATAAAGCTGCGACGATTAAAAAATAAATGTCGCAGCGCTGGTATTCTGATAGGGCCTGCAGTGATGTCACGGAAAGATAGATACAGAATTATATATTAAATAAAATAAAAAATAAAGAAATTGGCTATTAAATGAGCATTCTCTTTTTTTACCCGACCAGAGCTCGGTCGACCAGGTACTGATTATAAAAGCCATGCATGTTTGAAGATTATTATTATAGCGAAGAGTAAACCAATTTTTCTTGTCAATTTTTTTTTATATTGTATTCTACCTCGCGTATCACCCAGTTGAAGGAGAACTTGAAAATATGAGGTGCTTCATTGCAATTGCATTTATATGGGTATTTATTTTCATCCAAAGTACTGTAATTATCCAGTCTCCCATTTTAACGTGAAATATCTTTCCGTTCGATTAGTAGAGGGTTACCTGTTAAAATCGTATGCAACGGAAGCATGTCGCCTCGGTGTAGACTGTAGCTCTGTAACTACGTGCCATGTGCATATCCTAACTAATATTATAAAGGCGAAAGTGAGTTTGTTTGTTTGTTACTGATTGTGATTTGAATTAAATTTGGCACACGGGTAGACGACCATGGCCTGGAATAGGACATCGGATACTTTTTATCCCGGTAGAACGTTCCCATGGGTTAATTTCCGACGGGCACGCGGGCGAAGTCGCTGGCAAAAGCTAGTCGTTTAATAAAGCAAAGTAGTCATTACTCAGGGTCTCTAACCCATGTTTTACGTATTACGAACATACATAAAACAAAAACAATGTATCTAACAAGCGAGCGACATCTAGATGGAACGAATTGACAGTAATCTACCCCTTTGAGTGGAGCTAGCCTTAGGGCCGAGTCACACCGGAATGGCAGCGGCCGGCAGCGACGCGGCGAGCACTTTAAGTGTGAAATAATGTTAAACTTTATCTACATACTTAAAAGACCAGTATCGCTTGAAAAGCTTGAAAAGGTCGCCACGCGCATCTTGTCGGTGGTTCTGCCCGCGGCTGCCAGCGGCGACGCGAGGCCGCTCGCGGCACCTTGGGCGGCCGCACGTATGTAATGTCGAAACTAAACTAGTCAAGAGGAGACTAGGCACGTGGGATCTGGAGGTCGGGAGCCGCTGCCATTCCGGTGTGACTTGGCTCTAAAAGTCTGACAACCAGTCGTCAGGGCGTCTCTTGTTACACATTAACTGGGTAGTGGCGGTCAGACAGGCAGTCGCTCCTTGTAAAATGCTAGAATTCATCTGCATCCGGTTAGATTATAGTCTAACCGGATGCAGATGAATTCTAGCATTCCAACATAGTTGATAGAAGCTGACTCCAACATAGTTGGGAACAGTCTATGCAGATGATAATGATGATGATAATGAAAGTTGAACTTGGCTATGAACACTGCCGTGCGTGTTTTTGATTTGCAGATCATCGTGGTATTTTGTTATTACTCTACAACACGCCAGTTAATTGTTATTTTTGGAGAAAAATATCTTTATTACTATTAGTTCATCCAGTGACGGAAATTATGGTACAGTCAACCTCGTAATTGCTTTACCACTGCTTACAACAATTGCCTGTACTTATATAGAAACTGGGCAATAGCACTCTAGCGATCAGGCCGCAGCGGCCAGCGAGAGACAATCAATCTGCCTAGGCTTTTCCAAACTATGTTGGGGTCGGCTTCCAGTCTAACCGGATGCAGTTGAATACCAGTATTTTACATGGAGAGACTACCTATCTTGCCTCTATAACCCGGTAATTGGGTAATACGAAAAACCTTGGTAAGACTGGTTGTCAGACTTTCGGGCTTCTGACGACCCGTAAAGACTGTCAAAGATCTCCAAATGACAGCTGGGACTGACGGCTTAACGTGCTTTTCGAGGCATGGAGGAGTCTCGGTATGTAAAGATGGTTACCCATCCATGGACCAACCCCAGCAAGCGTAGCTTAACCTGATGGATCAACGCGTGCGGCTGTTATTACTTAGCCACGAGCTCCTCAACCAGCGAGATATACCTGACCGCACGCGGCTAGCCGCCTCACCGAGCCGCGGTGGCCAATGAGATCGAAGCGAAGCATGGTCGGTAGTTGGCCGCTATCAAATAGAATTTACCGTTTCTTGACCTACTGGTCACATAATCTTAGGGTGCTATTATAGCAACATCGAGTTCGACTATACCACAGCCTTTCATATTCAGTTGGCTACAGTAAAACCTTTTTTTAATAAAAAAATGGAGCGCAAAAGTTGTATCAAAAATATTTACACTAAATTCCGTGTTATTATGATTCGTTTTCAGTTTCATGAATAAATAAAATAACAAATTCTACTATTCAAATAAGTTTTATTATTTTCATTTCTGTTATAACTGTTAATAAATACTGAAAGTAGTTTTCTGATATAGTTGCTCCAATTATTTTATTAAAAGAATATTGTGATGAACATAAAAACAAGCTGTAGGTTTCTTAAAGAGAGGGTACACTGAAAATGTTTATCAATGAATTGGGGTAGATAGAAAATTATTTCCAAGTTATTGATTAATAAATTAGTACTCATAGCGAGCTGGAATTATTGTGTATAATTTTATTGCGTTTTAAAGTGCACTAGCCCCTAATTTTCAAATGACACTGTTGCTACAATAATCCATTCTAAGTTTGCAAACAAGTTGTGATACATGTTTTTAAACAAGTCTTGTAAAAGAATCAGTCATGTATACAAAATCTACCATAACTGTTTTGTTCACCTTTGTGACAGCTTTGCTATAAGTTTTCTATACTTGAACTATAAACGAAGACAGTAGACACAATATGTAAAATACAAGATTTTTACCTTTCTGTAAACGCGAAATGGGAAAATACGAACTACTAAAACCTTTAATTGAGAAGCATTTAAGTATCAGCCGTTAATCAGAGTTTTAACTTCGAGAATGTAAATTGAAATAAGTGTAGGTACATACAATATGTAATGCCGTGTTTATATACTTATTCCACTTTTTGTTTGGAATGGTCTTTCGTTAGCTCACTAACTCATTTGTCAAAGCGCTGGTGTGGCACAGCTTTATCAAACTCATAATTATTACAGCCAAACGAATCATTTAATACTAAAAACCTCGGTCTCAAAAGAAGTGATGAATTAAAAACATTGAAGAGAGAAAAAGAATCTTTTGAAACGCCACATTAAATTCACTAACGAGATGGAGTTGTGAAAAGCCGCGTCCGCGAATGACTTGTATTTAAGGCTCTTTCAGATACTCCCAATTTACTTTAGTGTAATTACTGCCCAAAGTAAGTGCCTAAAGGAGTTTGTGACTCAGTGATTTATAGTTTTTGGGGCGAAATTGTTAATTGTTTTGCTTTTTTAGAGATTATTGTGAGTGATAAATAGAGAAGTCAGCAGACTGTGTACGATTCGGAGCGCTTTAGAGTTTGAGAGCTTTACGTAATGTAGGGTGGTTTTAATAGTCGCTATTCCAATGATGAATAGGAGGCTGAAATGATTGATACAACAAAAAAAAGAGAAATCGAAATTAAATGACCTTTCTTCTTTTCTTGTAGTGAGTGACTAACCTGTCGATCGATTCTGTAAAAATATTAACGTGAAGCCTAGGTGAAGTGAGCGTGAAGTGAGCTGTCACTGCCACAGAATCGACCGGCAGGATGCTAGGGATTAACACTATTGACAGCTCATTTCACCTAAGTTTCACGGTGATATTTTTACAGAATGGAACGGCTGGTATCAGAGTTTTAAAGCCACCCATGGGCCTCTGACTTGAGTTCACATGCCGTCGAGAAATATCTCTCAGGCAGGTTTCCTCACGACGTTTTCCGTTTTTGAAGCAAGTGATAAATAATGTGTATAAGTAGGTACGTGTGTTAATAAATGACTAATGACTTCATAAATTGACGACACGGTTGGCGTAGTGGCTGAGCGATCAACTGCTGCGCAACGTGTCGCGGGTTCGATCCCCGCACGGAACAAATATTTGTATGATCTGCAAGTAGTTGTTCCGGGTCTGGGTGTTAGTGTATGTGAGTTTCTATGTTTGTAAACGCACCCACGATACAAGAAGAAATTCTTAGTGTGGGGCAACGTTTTAAAAAAACAAAAAAAAAAACAAAAAAAAATATGATACATGATTTTATTTCTGTAAGTACAAACACTTTTACACGACAATCATATTTTAAAAACTAGATGAGGTCGGCGTTTCCTATCAGACTACTCTGAGAACAAAAGCCGCAACAAACTCAAAGGTCACATTCTCTTTTAAACTACAGACATAATCTTGGTTAGATCACGTGAATATCTACATAAGCATTCATGAATGCTGAAAACTAAGAAAAATCTATGAAAACAACACATCGTTATAAATTCCTTCAACATACAAACGCTAATTTATTACCAGAAAGAAATCGAAGCTCAAGTTCCTTCTTCAATTATTCCGTGAATACTTATATCGAATCGCAAAAGTTTCAATGAAGTAAGTTTCAGCGATCGAGTAGGTGATTTTAATCGATTTTCCGAAAGAAATTTGTATTTTTTCCGACATATCGTTAGAAAAGTTTGAGTGAGTTGGCAGTTTTTGACGATATCAATTACAGAGGCGTATTGGGTGGAGCAATCTTGTAAGGACGAGTCTGAAACTTGTAATGTTATTTTGGAACTTTGAATTTGCTATTATGCTGAATTCTAGATGATAGGAAAATAGAAGTTGCTGCTAGCTCTATTTGAATTTCTAGTTTAGTGACAATTTATACACTGTTCACTAGTGATTATAGCTTTAGAACATCTTACGATGGCGGATGTTTTCTCTCTAACACTTCGTTTTGTCATGAAAGGAGAGCGTATAAAGATTTTTTTTTCTGAATAATAAATGTTGCCAGAATTATTAGTTACAAAGGTATTAAGAAAACAGTGGTTTAATTTATATAAAAAAATCTAGGTTTCAAAGGTTTTAAAACCACATTGGTTTTGACGTCTGAAAATGTTTCTTTTTGTAGAAAATACATTAAAATATGGCAGTCACTAAAAGTCACAATCTTACAATTTATTTTTATTTATTTATTTTATTTATTTTATTATTTATGTACACACAGTAAAATACATACAGATACGACATAATTATAATTTGAGTACAAAGGTACTGCTTATTTCTTAAGAAATTTCTTCCAGCAGACCTGCGAAAGGAGAAATGAGAAAGAAATGTAGACAATAGTGTGTGAGAACAAAAAGAGAAAAATATGAATTAGCGAAGTCTTATACTAAAACATATCAAATATACCTACACGTATAACGTAATAAATTAACATATACTTAAATAAATACATAAAGCTTAAATAAATAAACATACATATTATAGGTATATAAATACTCACAGTAGAGAGGAAAGATAATGCTCTTTTACTCGATATTTAAATTGTGAAACAGTTTTTAAATCACGAATGCTAGGCGGAAGTGAGTTCCACAGTCTTACTGCGTGCACAGAGAAGGAATAAGAATAGTAGCTTGTCTTATGAGGATGAGATTTAAGGAGGGATCTAAGGTGTGATCTACACGGAGCGTCGCTAGGGCGAGCGTAAGAAAAACGCTCACGCAGGTAGGAAGGATAAGACGGGTTGTGTAAGATGTTGAAAACGAGACATAAAATCCGAGTGTTCCTGCGAAGGCGGATTGGGAGCCACTTGAGTTCCTTGCGAAGGTGAGAAACATGGTCATACTTTCGTAGACCGAAAACAAAGCGAATGTACAAGTTTTGCAAGCGCTCAAGCTTATTTAATAGCTCCTCGGTAGCATCCAGGTAGCAGGCGTCGGCATAATCTATAATCGGCTGAATAAGTGTTTGTGCCAAAGAAATTTTAGTCTTCAAGGGCAGAAGACTTTGAAGGCTTTTCAATTAATGAAAGGAGAAATGTACCTTTCGACTGACCTCATTGACCTGAGCACGCCATGAAAGATTGGAGTCAAAAATTACACCCAGATCTTTGGCAGTTTCGTTGTAGTCAATGCGAACACCATCGAGATACAAAGGCATCAGAGATGCAACATCAGCCGCATTGCGAACGAATCTGCTGCCTATGATCATGGCCTGGGATTTAGTTGGATTGATTTGCAAACCAAATGACTTAGCCCAAACGCTGATACAAGCCAGGTCATGATTCATAGCAGCAATTGCAGAACCCGCGTCAGCTACAGTAAAATGTCGGTAGAGCTGCAAGTCATCTGCGTAGAGATGAAAACTAGAGGAGATTACTCTGGTAACAAAGTTAATAAATATTGAAAAAAGAAGAGGAGAGAGAACGCTACCCTGAGGAACACCCTCAGTGAGGCTACACCAATCAGAGAAGGACTCCTCCAGGCGAACACACTGAGAGCGTCCCCGAAGATAAGAACTGAACCAAGCTAAAGCGGAAGAAGAGAAATTGATAGCTTTAAGGATACCTAATAAAATGTCGAAATCCACTGAGTTGAAGGCGCTACTAAAGTCAAGCAATACAAGAACAGTAAGGGACTTATTCTCCATTGCCCAGCGGATGTCGTCAGTTACTTTCAAAAGCGCGGTTACAGTACTGTGACCTGAGCGAAAACCGGATTGAAATGGGGAAATTAACGAGTTTGACGCCAAGAAAAATGATAATTGTCTATGAACTAAGTGCTCAAAAACTTTAGAGAGAAATGGAAGAATAGAAATTGGTCTAAAGTGGGTCAATAAAGTAGGATTGTTAGTTTTAGGTAAAGGTATTATGTGAGCCTGTTTCCAAATTGATGGAAATGAGCAAGACGAAAATGAGTGGTTGAAGATGTGAGTGAGGGTAGGAAGTAATGAGGGAAGGATAAGAGTTATCATTCTTGAACACAACTTATCATTTCCGACTGCTGAAGAAGTAATCGCAAGTATAGATTTCTTAACGTCATCCTCAGTAACAACGCTAAGCTTAAAGTGAGAACATTGTGGTAACGGCAAACTAGCAAGACTCTCTAGTGTCGCAGCTTTGACAGACGGATCAAGAGAAAAGGGAAGGAGAGAGAAATGCTTATTGAGATCATTGAGGTTCACATCCTTACACAGGTTGGTAGGTGACTTGCCTATGCCTACAGATTTGAGAAATTTCCATACATCGGAGGAACTGCGGTTATTTAGTTGATCGTGGAAATAGCGTCTCTTAGCATCTTGACACAGATGACTGCAGCGGTTTCGCAAGGATTTGTAATAAGAGAGGTTCAGCTCTGAAGGTCTGCGCTTATATCTACTCTTAGCTTTATCCCTGCGAGCCATAAGCTCTTTAATTTGTAGCGTTATCCATGGTGCAGGGTTATGTCGAACTTTGACACGTCGTATAGGGGCATGCTGATCATATAAGTTGAGAACGGTTGCGTTAAAACAGTTCACCTTATCACCGATGTCATCGTTCTTGACCAGAGGGGTCCAGTCGAGTTCACCGGCATCACGCTGCAAAGCCTCCAGGTCTATACCCTTGTAGTTACGGAGATATAAAAGCTCGGACTTACGCTTGGGAACACGGATACGATAAGAAAGGTAAATGAGATCGTGGTAAGAGAAAGTAGCCGTAAGTTGACCATGGTAAGAAACATTATTAGGAGAGGAAACAATCATGAGATCAAGAAAAGAGGGAGAACAATTTGGAAAATAGTGAGTTGCAGAGAGAGGCAAAACTTGAAGATTGAAAGAAGACAAGAGTGAAAGCAGTTTAAGGGAGCGAGAGTCATTTTTAATCAAGCACGTATTAAAATCACCCATTAAAATAACGTGCTCATACATGGGGCAAAGATCACTGAGAGTGGAGTCGAGAGAATTAAAGTAGTCAATGTGAAGATTAGGACTGTAGAGCACTGCAAGCAAAACTTTAGTGTGATGAACCGTAATTTCAAGAAACAAATATTCAGCCGACTCAGAATACTGAGAAGGAGATGAACTAACCACCCTGTAGGGTAAATCAGCACGAAGGTACATAGCAACACCTCCTCCACCTTTGCCGGTCCGATCGTTGCGGATCAAGACGAAGCCAGGGAGTGAGTATTGATTTGAGAGGAGAGATGGCTTCAAAAAGGATTCCGATATCAAGACAGCATCGAGGTGAGCACTGCTAAAGGATGCCAGAAGGTCAGAATAGTGACCAGGAACACTCTGAGCATTTATGTGAGCTATATGCAGATTCTTAGGGTCATTGGAGAAAAGAGAAGAGATTTTATCATGTAAAGTAAGTGGTATGGAAGAGTCACTGTCCGCACTAACAAAACTAGTAGAAGAAGAGCACGAGAAAAAGCTGTCGTTAAGATCAGCTACATCATCCATGAATAATATACCTAAATAATATAAATATAAAAATAATATATTATAAATACCTAAAATACAAAAGTAAAATAATTTTAAAATGCTAAAAACACAAAATAATTACAGATTTTTCTTTGAATAGAAAAACCTCCCCCACTCGCTAGTAATATTAGCAGAATATTTAAAGATACACATTAAAGTTAAAACAATAGTGTTAATAGAAACAAATAAAAATAAAACAAAAAAAAGGATAATATTTTAACAACCGATTCACATAACAAATAGTACGTAAAATGGAACGCTACACAATGACGGATGAGTAGGACCAGTGTCACTGACATCTGTATAAATCAGTCAGATCGTCCAGTTCATATGTCATAGTGTCAAATCTTCAAAAATAGAGAAAACTTAATCTTATACCGACAGTAATAAAAATAAAAAGTATAATGATTAGCGGTGAGACAAATGAAAATTAGTTATTTAACTACCGGCCTAAGATGAATGTGAACATGCAAAGTGGCTAAGTTGAGAAGTGGTGAAGTAAATGGACAGACAAAACAACGAATTTATTATATTACTTGGGCAGACGCGTCTTCCTCGTTCTCTTAGCGGGAGTAGCCAAGATTGCGGCTTTAGGAGATCCAGGTTCTTGAGAATGTGCAGAATCCTCGGTGTCTACTGAATAAGACGGGAATTTGGCTATCAGATCGTGAAGTTCGCCTGCCGTTTCGATCTTCCGGCGGGATTTGTCTGGGCAAATAACGACAATCTTGCCCTCCATGGACCAGCAATTTGGCATACCGAAATGCTTACGAGCAGCTGCAAACACGCGATGCCGGACTTGTGTCAAAAACTCGGAGACGGTGATCCCGGTACCCTTGAGAGCTTTCTTGCTATCCCATACAAGTTGCCGGTGCTCCATTTTGAAGAATCGTACCAGTATGGGCCGGGCCTTCTGCTGTGAGAATCCAAGTCTATGACAAACATGGATAATATTCTTGTCCTTACCTACATAAGTCAATTTCATTTGGTTGGATATGATGTTGTGAACCACATCAATTAACTTTCCGTTATCCTTCTCTGGAACACCATGGAAAAGCAAGACCTTTCTTCGCATGATGGTTTCATGCCTATCAAACCCAGCAGCAAGCAGCTCAATTTGAGTTTTAAACTTAGAGAGCGCCTGACAGACAAACAGCTTAAACTCAGAGAACTCACGTGCGATGGATGCAATGTCTGGTGAAGCTGAAGCGGTACCAGTGGTAGCCTGCTGCAATTTCGCTTCATATTCCTGCATACGGGAGCCAAACAACCGCTCGAGGTCCTCCAAACTGGCAGCAAGTTTAGTGTCCATGTTCAGTGAGTGTGCAGTGAAAGAATGTGAACCAGGTACTGACTTGATAACAATAAATAGCGTGTGTGGGGGGGTCAAATATAAATTAAGCTGATTTATTTCATTAATAAATGTAATTAACTATTATAAAAATTTATTTTAGCAAGAGCACTCAAAAATATACGTTAGTGCTATGCCTACCCACAAAGGAAAAAAAGTTTATGTATTTATTACAAATATATTATCTTCCAAACTAGGCCTAGACCTGTATGTTGGGGGTCAGTGTTCAGCCATGGGATCTGCTAAAATAATACAGTATTTTTAGTGAGGAGTGTCGCCACATAATTGACACGCAATTTATAAAGCCACAACGGTAAGTGTCATATCGTACCTCCGATAAAATAGGGTTACAACTCGAAAAACTTGGATTTTCAGAAAAGCGAAAATAAACTCACAGATTTGTTAATTATCTTATCTTTATTCTTGTAATATTAATAAAATGTGATAAAAATTATATATTCTTGAAAAGCTTTAAAAAATACGTTTCGATGACATAAACAGTTTTTAAATTTTCCTGAAAAACAACCTGAAAATTTCCAATTGTAACAGTATTTTAGATAACTATTTGAACTTCTACTATCAAAAATAAAATATGACAAATGTAACAAGGCTTATTATAGTAAAAATCAGGCCGTTCTTTATACGTTTTTCAACTTAATAATTATTTATATAGCTGTAGACTTAGGAAAATAAATCAACTTTAACAAGAACATTACAAAATTTTAACCAAAGCAAACATATTAACAATTCTAGTCATCACAACTTCAACGAATCACTTATATAGTACAAGTTTAGGTACTCTTTAATTAAGCCACGCTTAAATAATATTTGGTTTAAGTTCTCCTTAATGAAATAATGTTTAAAGATTACGTAGGAATTATAGTCATCACTATAAAAATCAAAACCACAGATAAAAACTAAGTTTCAGTCGTCTCTTGATTAGGGTGTACAATTATTAAGAAATTACTGGTATTTAACTACAATTGGTTGAAAAAAAGGCGCATAGAATCGCGGTATATGATTAATATTAACCAAACTCATCAACAATCAGCTGTCTTCCTCGCGCTTATTGAGAGCTGTCTGATGTAAGCAGGTTTTAGTCCAGATTTTTTTTTCCATTTAATACTAAATTATTAGCAGTGAACCAACTTTGGACCCGCAGTAGGGCGTTATTTACGTCGTCAAAATTTGTAACACGTCGTACGTCTGTTAAAAATAAGGAAGTATCGTCAGCAAATAAAACCATTTGTGGTTGATTTTTTTATAAATGAAGTAGATCATTGATTTAAACTAAAAAGAGGAATGGACCCAATATCGATCCTTGTGGCATACCAATTTTTCCGTTTCTTAATAGATTGTCAGTAATATCAAAATATTTTGCTCTTGATCCTGAAAAAAAAAATACATGCATGATAAAATTCAGTTATTTACATAAAGTTACTTAAATTAGATCATTATACAAAATAACTTAGGCTACTAACTTGTAGAATGACAAAAATAACCTGGTATAAACTTGTTTATACTAGGTTATTTTTGTAATTCTAAAACTTAAGTAAGGTAAGTATAGTAGGCAACTTACCTTGCAAGTTTGTGCCCCAAATCTTTTGATGATCATCGGCGGGTAAATTTTTACTATCCTTTAAAGCTAAACGCAGAATTGCGTCATTACGTTTCATTTTGTTCATTGACCCTAGAATCATAAATCATTATTCACAGCAAATATTTCGAAAACAAAAAAACTTTGTTAAAAAATACAAGTTACAAGTTGAAATATTAAGAAAAAACCTACACATTGTTCGTCAAATACTGTTACAACGTGAAGAGTAACACAACATTACAATAGATCTCATCTAAAGTACTGATACAATACAAAATATATAATATTAAAGAAATGTTGAACTAGTTTGATTCAATCCTTTAAGCAATAAACTGTAATATTTCGATTTGTAACTGTCTATTAGATAAATTAATGTAAGCAAAAAGATTTTACCTGTCTAAAACACTGTTATATTTTGATTTGTAACACTACTTGTCTCAACAAACGCACGTAAGGCGGACGTGCGTTTGTCACAACACCTAAATGTAACACTAATGGAGATCACTCTGGAGACAAAATGCCTTAGTCATGTAGCGTTACAACTCCATCTAGCGGCGAGTTTTAGAGTTACAGATGTAACGATTTTTGAGCAGATAGCTATGACAATTTTAAGTGTTTCTGTATATTTAATTCAAAATTTGACTTTTTCGAGTTATAACCCTATTTTATCGGAGGTGCGATATGGAGTGTCACGATAGATCATTCAGTATTAAATTTTATCTTAAAAGAGAATGAAAAAGATATTAAAGAAGTATAGAAAATAAGAAAATACATGGTTGGAAAAACGGTTAGAAATAAAAAAGATAATTAAGAGACTCGATAGCAATAAATTTGATACGTACGGTCCGGTAAATTAATTGTTAGGACATTACCCTACGTCAATTTGCCGCGTTATAGCCATTTCATAAAACTGTCAAAGAATGGAATTAAAGATGGTAGTCAATGTGCAAAAAAATTAATTTCAATGACCTTACAAACGGAACCTAGTAAAATTTTGAAATAAGTATCAGATACGTCATCCAAAAGACTATTTAGAGGCAGAGGAACAGGGGTAAAGTTCACTCATCCTCTATAGAAAAGGGAGGATCCTCCGATCAGATGGGTGTCGTGTGTGCCGGGCAACTGCCCAATGGTTGAAGTCGGGAGCTTGTATATATGTCGTTCGCGCGGTAAACTCTAATTACGCGATGCAGGATTTGTGTGACGTCAGAGTGTTGTGTGACGTCAGGTCTTTGACGCGTAGTTCGCATGTGGCGGTGTAGATGCCGCCACAAATATATTTCTGGATATGACTTTACGTACTCGTAAATCTCAAACACACTTATTTTATCTTTTCTTCCGTTGTCTATGTGTGCCAAAAGACAGAACTTCCGAAGAAAGACAAGGGTAAGTCGATATAAAAGATATGCCATAAATATGTATGTTCTGATCATCGAAAGGTAAACACACACTGAGAATCTTATGCTACACTAAGTAAGTAGTTTTTCTTATATTTTTCCTTCAGTTCTTCATATTAAGTTATTTTTTTTCATAGTGTACATAAATCTGGCGTTGCCATTAACCAATGAACAACATTGTTTTTATTTTTATTTATTGGTTGAATACGAGGCCTTTGGCTACTTTTGTATGTGTGTATTTTGTCTTTATATATACGTTTTGTTTGTGCAGAATAAACAATTTTTCTTTATTTTCTTTCTTTCTTTCTAAATCACAAAGATATGACTCCTAAATTATAAGAAAGTTTTAAGTAGCAATACAATTTTTTGACGCAGCCGCGATGCTCACTTTCCTGTTAATTTCTTATTTTACACTTTATACATGGTTCCTTTTTTAGGGTTCCGTAGTAAACAAGGAGCCCTTATAGTTTCGCCATGTCCGTCTGTCTGTCTGTCCGTCTGTCTGTCCACGGGTTAGCTCAGAGACGGTTAGTACTAGAAAGCTGTAATTTGGCTTATGTATACATATTAATCATGCCGACAATGTGGTAAAATAAAATCAAGAATAGGATATATTTTTTTAGGGTACCTCCCTTACACGTAAAGTGGGGATGTTTTTTTCTCTCTTCTACCCCATGTTGTGGGGCATCGTTAGAAAGGTCGTTCAAAAATATTGGGAATTTATGAAAACCATTTTTAGATTCAGGGATCCGTTTGCGAAATATTAAGCTTTTTTTTGTTAGAGTCAAGTGTCCCCTGCCAGCTAAATGGTTGTACTTGGATTTATGAAAAAAATCACAGCAGTAGTATATATAACGAAATTAAAAGGAAAACTATCAGAGCTAAGTAGGCTGTACAGGTTAACGAGTAATAATCAACCAACTTAAATTTGCGGTTTGAAAAACATGATCTCCCATACATTCCGTATGGGAGAACATGTTTTTCAACTACAATGTTAAGTTTGTTCTTGGGATAAATTCATCCTAACTACGGAACCCTTCATTGTGCGTGGTCCAACACGCATTTGGCCGGTATTTTTACTTATAGTGTAATTATGTTGTGTTGTGTGCCTTTCTGTCTATGTTAAATAAATGTTTTTTTTTTTTTTTCTTATATTCATATGATATCATCCTCGGCTGGTATAGTGGTCGATACCTAGGTCGAGAAGTATTATTAGCAGGTCCGATTCTGGATTTGTGACCGGTTTATGGCTACAGGTTAGTCGCCTATTACGTGGGACTTAAACATAACAGGCAAAATACAGAACTACCTTTGGAAGAGGCAACTAGAATCAATTCTATTTTCTTGTTAATGTTGGCTTTCAAAAATTTGTTTTATGCCTTTTTGAAATAAATGATTTGACTTTGATTTAGTCTAGAGCACGTTAGGTGTCATTCCATTCCAGTGTCCTGTATTGAAAAATCTAGTTATGACGAAAATCTTTGCTGGATAGGTTTTATTGGATGGATAAGAGGGTGATGTGGTTGTGCTGTTATAAAATAATAAATAAACCTAGCAGTGACAAGGATGATACGACTATTTGAGAAAAATAAAAAGATTAAAACACCTTCTTCCCAAATCACTATCCAATAAATTGGTAATTACTAAAACTAGACTAAACTATTGAAATAACAAGACACCATTGCTGAAACTTCAAAGGATCTACAACTTTGATGTGCCACAGTTTGGATAGCTCCAGTCAATCTATCGTCAATTTACTATAGACTCTATAAAACTAACTCAATAGCGTAGTCATTTTCCTGTCACACGAAAAACGGCTTAGAGGTTCAACGGTAAGTAAGATATATTCAGGAAATTTTCCAACGCATGACTATGATAATTTATTATCTTTTAAAGAGGTTTTTTGTGTTTTGTTAAGTACGGTAAAACCTGTTGATTAATGATGTTTTATGCTCGTAAAGTATCTTTACATAATGGACTACCTACTTGAACAAAGTTTTCGTCTTATTTGATTAAATTTGTGGAAAGTATTTCGTACAAAAGTTTCTAATATGCAAAGAGCGTTGTTTCATTATAATTTATTAGTATTATTAAATATTATCATAAAAATATTTAATTTAGCCAATAAGTCTGATATTGTGGTGATAGATTGACGAGAGCGCCGTGCAATGATTGTTGATATCGCTGTCCCTCATGACGAGAATCTCGTAAAAGCTGAGAAAGAAAAAGAAACAAGTATCTTGACTTAGCACACGAGGTTTTCAATCATTGTACCGATAATCGTTACGGCTAATGGCCTAATAGCGGACATCCTCAACCAACACCTCAAGAGGCTCTCATTGCGTGGCTGGGTCCTGCTTTTTGATTCAGAAAGCAGTACTCCTAAACACGGCACGCATAGTGAGGAGGTTCCTCTCTCTAGAGCCCTGACCACCGGCAGCTTGGGCCCTGTTCCTGATGCCGATTGGCTACTACTTTTTATACAAAAAAAACTATATTAATGGTACAATAAACTAGTAACCACTAAAAGCAGTAACCTTCCTAATTTTTTATTTTGGAAATGGCATCGATCAATTTTTCAATTATTTCGACGTTTTAGCAGTTCGTAAGTAAAGCTTTTATGCACTATCTTTTGTTTTCAAAACAATAACTACTACCGTTTACGCGAAAATAACAACATTTAGCTCAACGATCCAAAAGGTGTTCATGCGATAATACCAGGATAACACACCATCAAACCGGCTTGCTAATACCGTCATGCTATTATCACCGTGCTTGCTGCACGGTAATTATCGCCATTAGCTGCCAGGCCCGATTATTATGGGGCCTATGGCGGTACCGTACTTTCGGCAGGGGACAATTTCCGGCTGATATGGTATCACCCTGAAAGTGGGTACACCAAGTAAGTGCATAGCTGTATGCTTTGTAATATGTTTGTGAATTTATAAAAACAGGTAACGTTATTTCTAAGCACTTTTGAGGGGGATGTTAGAATTTTGTTACAAAGCTTTCTGTAGTTTCTGTCAAATTCTGTAGGATAATGCTAAATGATGTATTTTTTATTGTGTTACATTAGGCGTTAAAGAATTTTGTTCGTTGGACTTTTGAGGAAACTAACTGAAGTATGCTTCTATTTCAAAATAGAATATCAATGATAATAAGGAATTTAGCGTTATCGTCTTTCAAATAGCTAAACCATATGGTTTACTATGCAATAGATACACAGGCTTTATGCAAATCAACACCGTCTGGAGTAACACAAATAGCTGCGCTTCCCCCGATATCAATATACTGAATTGTATCCAAAATATCACAGCCCGAATCGACCACCCTTATCACTTGAAACCTATACCTACCATAAACCTTCAAAGAGACCCAACTCCGAACAATCTGTTGTTTTCTTTTCATGAAGTAATCCAAACAGATGCTGGTGACAAGAAAACGGAAAATATTGGAAAAGTTCTAAATAAATAAAGAGGAAGGTTGGGGTCTGAAAGACCCTCTTGGTACTATCAAAAAGGTTTTATTGTGCCTTTGTTGTATGATACTAAGATAGGAGTTTTAAATTATGAATGACGTTAGCTCTTAGTGGGCAGCACATTTGTGTGGGGACTTTTTTATGGAAAAGTTTCACACGGTTTTTAAGACTTGAGAGAACATCGAGGTTTCTGTATTACATCTAAGTTTAATAATAATGTTTTGTACACATAAAACTTGCGGAATAAATTCTCCAAATGATGGTCAAAGTTCTTTCAATGGTGGTGGGGAAAACCGCATCACAATCCGTTTTGAAGAACAACGCGGTCACACAGAAATATACGAAAATCGACTTTAATTTTTATGTGTATGATATATTTATGGTAAAGGAGGTTTTGATAGAATGATGGCACTGTTTTCTAAGTTATAGACAACTTTGTTACTGATTAAAAAGTTTACATTATTTATCAGGTCATCACTTCATATAAATCAGAACGTAGATTTTTGGAATTTAGCCAATTTTCTGCCGCATCATTTTAGTTGTAACCATCACGATTATCGATTTCGAACGGCATTGTGTCACGACCACAACCTCAGTTTGCAATAGCAGTGTGATATTAAATGTGGTAGGGTGAAAACGTGAATTCTATTTTAATAATAATTTAACTGATTACATAATGTCTGCAGTTATAGCTTTCAGGGCGGAGGTTATTTGTGATATAATAATCATAGAAGTAAAAGGAAAGAGGCAATAACTAAAGTTTAATTCGCGGGTTTATCAGCGACATGTCATGTTGTCAACCGCACCAGCTGCACTATAAGCATAAACACATTTCTTGTAAAAACTTGTAAAATTTAGTTAGCAGAAATACTAGAACTACTAGTACCTAAGTATATGCATTCCATAGCCTTTAGACAAATATCCATAATAGCTGTGTCTACCTATATTATGATGCAACATAAACATTCATAGCTTCCTCATAAACTGAGGACTGTAAATAATTCAGTAGTTATAAAACAAACAAATCTATTATCATTTGTATTGGCATAGCGAATCAGTATTTCCACATTTCAATTCGAATATATTTTATTTTACCTATAAACTATCGCATCGTTTATTGCTTGCTAGTCACGCAGAACTATTTGGCTAATACTTTTATAAGAATAGCGGCTTTCTGCGGCTTTGTTTGTGTGGTATAAATCTTAAAAGCTTTATCTTCCATTTTCACGAAAGATATTTGTTGTTTTTAGAAAGAGTGGTTTTTGAACGAAACATAGATACGTAATATAAAGAATTATAGGCTCTAGCTAATTAACATAACATCACGCCTGTTTTTCTCTGAAGGGTTTAGGCAGAGTGACCCGTACACCGAAATTTCGCCAGATGTTTTTAGTCCCATGTAAATAGTAAGTCCCCTGTGGGTTTTGATTTACTTGCGAGTATCAAAATATGTCGCATTTATGGCCACTTTTTTTATTGCGTTGACTGAGAAGCATCGTATTTGGTATTAATTTCAATTTTATACCGCCACGCATTCTTGAGTAAAAGGGTCTTGACGGACAACGAAGTGATTCTATAAGGGGTTCCGTATTTTCCTTTTGAGTTACAGAACCCTAAAAACGAGCAATCTTTACAATAGTTGCATATGATGTGTAACGAAATCACTCCCACAGATTTCCCACTCCACAGATTGCAGGAAAGCGAGAAGACAGTTGTAACACATAAAAAAAGTTGTTGTTTCATATAAAAGTGTACATATAACGTCAAAATGTATGGAACGGCAGATTTTTTCGCGAAATTTCCCTTAAAGCCTGTATGTACCCTTTATTTTCGAAGTGTATCGTTAATTTACCGTAAAATGGTCCTATTCAGATTTAAGAGCGACATATTGGTTCCATACACATTTTGCTTAACAAAACATAACAACGGGCCATTGTACGGCATTATTTATTGCGGACCCTGTTTTCTTTGAAGAAATCTTTATCGAATGAATTGAAGTATGATATACGGGTAGATAGGGCCCTATTGTGTAGCTTGGAGTACCTATGAGGTTCATACAATGGGAGTGAAGAGCAGAAGTCTAGGACTTTCAGAAAATTGCTGTGAGGGAGAAATTATTTTCATATTAATTTTGCAGTAGAGTTTGGCCAAGAGCTAGTTAAGTCTAATCAAATCCTTTTTTCCAATGGATGTTATTTTTAAATTAACTCATATTTATTTTACTCTATCGTTAATTCAGTTGATTTTAGACTATAAAGCATTGATGTAAATCACTATAAAGTGTTTAGTTTTGCTGAAAAGACATAAAACTTGTAGGCAAACTGAACATTTTTGTATACAATGTCGCCCATGAGCATGTTACCGCCAGTATTTTTCTGAATAATCATGAAAAATTATCGAAAATTAACTTTATATCTTTAATATTTTTCATGTTATTATTTTTTCTATTTTTGAGTAGCGCTTGTCATATCTTCGATGTTATTGGTTCCATTTGGATTCTGTTTATTATTTAAAAAGCTTACAAGTTATTTTATCGGATGAACTAATTTTTTTTATTAAAATTCGTTGGCTATGAAAAATAGTATATAATAGTAATAGTATAGTGTCCATAAAATCGCAGGGGGTACTTTGAAAAAAAAAATGGAAAAAAAAATGCTACCCAGGGGGTCTTTTTTTTCAGCTTTAAAGTTTATTTTAGATAACTTTTCATGAATGTTCAGAAAAATACGGGCGGTCACATGCCCATGGGCGGCATTGTATTTGTTTACATTATTGGAAACTAAATTGCGAACGCATAATAAGACTTTTGGTTATAAAGCAGCATTATTGAGCTCCAGTTTTAAGAAAATACAGGCACGTGAACATGTTCAATTGTGCCTAAGGTTGGCAAAGTATCGGTAATATCTTTGTGTCACAAGTTCATTGGCGCCGGTAACCTCTTTACAAACAGGAAGGCCGGTCGGCTTTGATCGCGGTCTTCTTTCATTAAGAGCCCACGTTCACACGGACGTAAAAGTATCGCGGCGGGATTTTGTCGCGCACTCGATTTTCAACTCTCGGTGTTAAGCCGAGCGTTGAGAATCCAACGCGCTTGGATGCACTCTCGTCCCAGCGAATTGAAAAAACACATTGTTGGATTTTCAACTTACGGCGCTAAGCAGGGCGTTGAAAATCCAGTGCACGAAAAAAATCACCACGGGAAAAAATCGCCTGTGCGAACCTTGGCTTATTCTCGCACAAACATCTCAAGCACCGTTGTCGTCACACAATTTTTTTTAAAGAATTTGTAACAGCGCCGAATTTTGAATTAAACCAGTATCGACGTTACTGGTTTAGTTCCAAATTGGGTAAACTTGTCGTAATCGGGTAAACTTGTCGTAATCGGGTAAACTTGTCGTAATCGGGTAAACTTAAATTGGAAATAGGGTAAACTTGACAAATACTACTCGTAAATCATTATAGTTGAGATAGAAACCGTAGCATAGCGGCCGCTGTGAGTACTGAGTGCCATAACGAGGGACTTGTGGCTAAGTAACAGCCCCACGGGTCGATCGATCAGGTTAAGCTACGCTTTCCACGGCTGGTTCGTAGATGGGTGACCATGATTACATACCAAGACCCCTCCTTGCCTCAAAAAGCACGCTAAGCCGTTGGTCCCGGCTGTCATTCGTAGATCTTTGACAGTCGTTACGGGTCGTCAGAAATACGAAATTCTGACAATCAGTCTTACCAAGGGGTAGCGTATTACCCAGTAACTGGGTTGTGGAGGTCAGATAGGCAGTCGCTCCATGTAAAATACTGGTATTCAGCTGCATCCGGTTAGACTGGAAGCTGACCCCAACACAGTTGGGAAAAGGCTAGGCAGATGATGACTGTGTGCCTTAACCTGGGTCAAATAAATTTATTTTCTTTCTTTCTTTCTGAACGATATTTAACAATAAAAAATTTGAATTACACGTCAATATCCCACTGTTAATACGATCAGAATAACAATATTATTAAAACACTTGAAAATGTATAAAAATAGAGTACCCTGTAACTGTTGAAAGTATAATTATATTAATAACTATTGCTGCCCGAGGCTTAACCCGCGTGGACTCAAATTCTTTTTCTAAAATAAAAGCCTTAGTTACTCCTTGTAATATCAGCTAAAAGTCCCGTGAAAATCGGTCCAGCAGTTTCGGAGATTAGCCGGAACAAACAAACACACAGTGACACAATTTTTTTATTTTTTATTTTTTATAATAAGTAGGTGCCGTAATATATTTTAATATGCATTTAGTAAAAACCTGTTATTTAGACATTACAAACAGACACTTCAATTTAATTTATTTGCACGTATAGAGTTCAACGAAATTTATTCATCGCAAAACACGTTACAATAAAGTTGGTTGCTCCGAATGATGTTTAAGATATAAAAAACACAAGTTCTCGTGCGAAAATCCAAACTATTCACTCCGAATACTGTCAGTACACCGATGAATGATAACAGTTATCGATTCACATTCACAATGGGCCTATACAACCGCTATCGAACGCTCGATTGATTACTCAGATTTATACATACACAGCTTTTGTATACAACTACTGCCTTTTATAAGGGTATATCATTATTTTTGTATATCGATATCTTTGGCGGTGTGGCTTGTATTTGGAGTATGCTGTTGTGAAGGGTTTTTAGGGTTCCGGATCCGAAGAGTGCCAAGTGGAATCATAACTAAGCCTCCGCTTTCCGTCCGTCTGTCTGTCAGCGGGCTGTATCTCATCCTATACTATTAGGGCCGAGTCACATCGGAATGGCAGCGGCCGCCAGCGGCCCCCGGCGTCATCGCTGGCGGCCACTGGCGGCCTCGAGCGACCTCCAGATCCCACGCGCCTAGTCTCCTCTGGACTAATTTAGTTTCTTCATTACATACGCGCGGCCGCCCGCGTTCCCGCGAACGGCCTCGCGTCGCCACTGGCAGCCGCGGGCAGAACCACCGATAAGATGCGCGTGGCGCGCGGCCGCTCGCGTCACCGCGGGCGGCCTCGCGACCTTTTCAAGCTTTTCAAGCGATACTGGTCTTTTAAGTATGTAGATAAAGTTTATAATTATATCACACTGAATATGCTCGCCGCGTCGCTGCCGGCCGCTGCCATTCGGGTGTGACTCGGCCCTTAAACGAGCAATATTTGTGTGTATATATATATTTGTAATCTCGTTCTCGAAAACGGCTCTAATGATTTCGATGAAAGGCAATATAGAGGTTTGCGGGGGCAAAAAATCGATCTAGTTTGGTCTCATATCTGGGAAAATTCGTTTTCCACGTATTTTCACCCGAGCAGAGCTCGGTCATCCAAAGTTAAGAACAAGATGGCTACCTTAGAATGTCATTACCATGTCATTTCATGGAATTAGTAAGTACCTACTATCATAGCAGCATGGATCTATATATGGAATGAGCGTTCTCTATTTTCTCGGTCGACCAGGTACTGAACCCATCCCATTTCCCATTTGGTGCAACCTTGAGACGCACACCTCACTTTGTATGATTCATTATAAGTGTCTAAGTCAATAGTGTCATCACAATGTCTTGTTTTCTTCTTTTTTTTGTATATTGGCACCTTTTAGGTATATTCATGTATTTAGTTATTATTTAATCGTGTTTTTGTGTGTCGTGATGGCCCAGTGGTTAAGGCCTCGCCTCTCATGCACGAGGTTGTGGGTTCAAATCCGGGCAAGTACCAATGTGACTTTTTCAATTCATTTGTACTTTCTGAGTTTATCTTGGACATTACTGACATCGGTGAAGGAAAACATCGTGAGGAAACCTGGACTAATATAAGTCTGAAATCACCAATCCGTCTTGAGCAAGCGTGGTGATCAATGCTCGTGCCTTCTCTGTATGAGAAGAGGCCTTTGCCCTGCAGTGGGACAGTAACAGGCTGGTATTATTTGTGTGTTGTGCTATGTCTTTTGTGTGCACCAAATAAACGATATATCATCTATCTATCTAATAGGTGTTAAAATTTTCATTGACTGTGTATTCAATCAAGTCAATTACCACAACAAAAAAGAAAGTGTGTGTCAGCTCCGACGCACCACTGGAGTTTACTCCTTAATACGATTGTCTTTGAATATGCAATAGGTGAAGAGGGTAAATAAACCCATCTCTTAAAAAAACAAAAACCCGACGGGCAAATACAACAATCTCTTTTCTCTCCCTAAGGGGATTTGTGATTATGTGTGACAGTATTTACACAAAAACTGCATTGTGACATCACCAAATTACCAAACAACTAACATCATTCTAGCCACCCCTAGGAATACCCTAATTCAACAGTAAACACGTTAGGTTAGTTAACATTCTAAACACAATTTCACGCTACAAAAACGTGCAAAAAATCCGAACACACCAAGTATTAGTGTAACATTTTTAACAATGTAAACACTAGGTCTGTTTACTTTGCGATTGAAACGTATAGTCCCCGATGTAATCGCCTAATGGAGTCTCCTCGTCCGAGCGGGCTCACCTTCCATACTAAATAGACTGGGGCAGAAGGTCCATTTAGCGGAGTCATATTTACCCACTGTACAGCTGTATCGTTCGGAATCGTTTAACGAATCGATTTATGTTCTTTTTAATATAGGTCATTTTTCATCCCAAAAATAATTATAACTACGTTAATTACAGTCACACTTCCGCTGTACAGTCAAAACAAACCAAAATGGACGAACGTACCTACTACGCTAGACCCTTATGCGTGTGCGACTGTGTGCGTGCGTAGATTTGTAATGTGACCACAATTTTTACACACAATCAGTATTACTAACTTAATAAATAAACGATGTTATATGTATAGATAATAATTGTAAAAATTCTGTGTATGTATTATGATTATAACATAATATTCTAATTAGGGTGTTTGGTGGTGTGCGGTGTGTAATTTTGGGACATGTTGTAGATGTCACTGAATTTATAAACAAGACCTGAATATGGAAATAACGCACGAAAATCTTTATGATAATATTTTGTGACATAGCGTTCCAACTCAAACTCAAAGCATTTATTTCAAATAAAACAATTACAGGCACTTTTGAATTGTCAAGGGGTCGGTCAGTCAGAAAGATGAAGCTAGATGCCCATTCCAAAGCGTAATAGGTACCTATGGAGAAGAACGGGCAAGAAACTCCACGGACACTCTTTTAATAACGACATAGGTGTAAGATAAAACCAACGACACCTAAAGTGTCTAGAAGTTTAGATACCAAGCGCAGCATGGCTTACATTTCGCCAGATACGACATATATCCTTCGTGATAAAAGAAAAAAGGTCAATCGTATTGCCATTCGCAAATCTTGACCTATGGAGAAGTGCTTTGATGCTGCGTGAGCGTGTGTGATCCATCGCCACCCGTTCGATGTCCACCGCACACAGGAAGGATAGAAGCAGCACATGAAGTAATTTTTTGCTTTGTTGTTGTAATTGGCGTATGGCGTTCCAGTGGGAGGATAAATAAATAAATTGACTCCGGGCTGCTACTGAGAGTTTTATAGTGAGAAAACCCAATAACACTGTGTCATTCAGAAATCAAACCCAGGATAGCTCAGCGTCATCAGTTCCGCTTGCGATCACTTTACCTATGAGGCAGTCAACTTTTACTAATTTATTGTCGACCGTTGGCCTCAATGGGGTATCGTTAACATAGACATGCCCCATTACTCAAGGCTTGATAGATAGATAAAATACTCTTTATTATATGTATTATGGAGGAGGGTATTTGTATCTTTCGTTATTATCAGCCATATTTTGACTACTGCGGGCGTAATGTGGGTAGTGTTGGTTATTGCGCAATAGAAAAACCATTTGCAGTTCAGATCACACATCAAAATTAATCACACTAGCATTTCACACACTGTAGGTACACGACACAACTATTCGGAACGCGCGACCGTTTCTAAACGTGTTCACTGGTTGACTGCCACCGATGAAGTCTGCTTAGCACCAACCGGTCCGAGTGTTGTTGTAGACTCAGCCGAGCGCCGCTAGGCAGCGGTGGCGTCCCGATTAGTCAACTCAGTAACGTATTTCCGACATGTACAACATATTTTTTTTACATAGGGTGACAGAATGGGCGGTCTAATCGCTGAAAGAGATTTTTTACAGACAACCTTTGGATGGATTAAAGGGAGAAGGAGAGACAATACTGCAGGTAGTCAGTAGTATACCATTTACATTTACAACAAATACACATAAACAAATCTTTTTTTTTTTTTTTTTTTTTCTTTTTTTTTTAGGGACATTTATAACCGCAATGCGTATGTCAGTCCCATCGTAACCTAAATACATATTACTCATATCTGGGCCATGAACCTAAACAGACTCTTCGCATCATCGCCATTTGGTTGAGCCAAGATTTTATTGAATGTGCCTACTTCAAGTCTGTTCAACCTCAAGACCCTAAACAAATCCTTTCGCCCAGACTCATACCGAACACAGTCCATCAATAAGTGGTGTAAATCTTCAACAACTCCACACTCCACGCAGACACAAATCTTATTCTTTATCTATAAAGCTTAAAGTAAGTTAATCGCGTACTGTGTACCTTCTATCCATTCCTCTGTATTGCCTCAGGTATAAATGAATGCTGTTACATAAAGAGCCCATGCTTTTATTTCTAAAGCGTGGTGAATGTTGAAAGTTCAGATTCGTTTTATGTCGAAAATATTTGAAGTCAGTGTCCTTTTCTGGGAAAAGGTGAATCGATGAATTTATTATAACTTTAACAAATATGAATGCTTAAATTGTAAAAAGAAAAATTTAATGAATGAAAAACCGTACAAATGTGTGTACTGTTAAGGTAATATTGAAATTAATTCTTTGTAATTGTTATAGCTAAAAGTGAAATATTATTTGAAGTAAAGGATACTTCATGGACCATATTATAGAGTAGAGGACTTGATACAGTAATAATGAACCTAACGTGGTTGCAAAATACGTTTTTATAAACTTGACACTTCAGGACATAACATTCAAAATCTTGCTCCACTCGTCGCATAAAAAGTTATTATAAAAACTTTGATATCCTCGGTTATCATATTATTTTCAGGTAGCTCCGGAGGTTTTTAAACGGACAAAAACTACCTCGTTACATTTTGTTTAACAGGAGAATATAAACTCAAATATCGCACCGAACAGTATGTAAACAAAGTAGTGTTTTAATTCCGTGCCTGTATATTTTCGCAGCCCGTCTAATGGATGATACCCGATACCTTTTAATTACATTTCTTTCAAAGCAAACATTTTCATTGAAAACACCTTTTACATTAAAGAAAATTCTCTCTTTGAAATAACTTACTAAAGTGCATGTGGTACACTTAAATTACGTAGCGCTTCGTAGTACGTGCTACGACGTAGCGGCGTAGCGCGTAGCACGGTACAATAGGGGAATGGGATTAAACGTGGAAGGTACGAATGTGTTAAGATGACAGAGGTACAAATGAAAACGCTTGGCGAGACTTCAAGGGGCGAATGATTAAAGTACCTACTTAATTCGCTGTCTTGTTACCGTTGGATTTCAATTTAGAGTTACACGTTTGAATTTTGCTTTGTATAATCCTTATTCTGTTTTTGATAAGCATGTTTTGATATATGCTAATTACAACATGAGTTTGATTATAAATTGTTTTGGTAAATGAGTTATTTTTAGAATATTCTTGCTTCCATAATATTAAAATGGATCGTTTTACGTCGCAGCCTTAACCTTTTGCAATAGATTCATCGTCTTCTTGGTTCTATAAAAAGACCTGGTAATTAATATTACTTTTGGCTAGATGGCAAAGATTGAAACAGTCTTCTAAGCTTTGAAGCTCATTCATTCGAGGATCGAAGATGTGATGTTTACACATTACGCAATAGTTACTCGTGTCAGTTATTATTTCTTGAAAAAATAATACGATCCTGTTACTGTCCCAATGCACGGCGAAGACTTCTACTCATCCCGATCGGACTTGTATTAATTATAAGCCCAGGTTTCATCTCGATACTTCCGGCCACCGTAGGCGCGGGCTTGCGGACGGTGAGCAATGGGCAGCTCGCCGTCCGATAAGGACCAGGCCCGGGTCGACGGCGCGTTGTGTTCCACGCGCGCCTTAAAGGGATGTCAGCACCAACTGACGGGGTCCATAAGGACCAACGCCTGCTGGAGTTGCGGGTTTGTCCAAGAGGGATATCGCGGCCCCGGCACACAGGCAACGAAAGGAACACGGGTGGGTTTTAGTCAGTAAAAGTCTGACACACCCTCTCGCTCCACCCAGAGCGGGAGAAGTCATTTGATGATTTCCCATCCTCAATAAAAAAAAAAGGTTTCATCTCTATATTTTCCTCCACCAATGTCAAAGATGTTTTGGACATAGTTTCATATTATAATTTGATTTATTGATGCTATATGTCCATTGTTTTCTATAAAGTTAAAATTGATTCTCCGTATTGATTTTGAGTTGCGATGTCATGTTAATCGAGGGGCGTATTACAGTTCCATTAGCCACAGTGCAAATTAGTTTAGGAAAAGAATGCATTTTTGCCTTTGCAATTTACACAAATCAGTTAAAATGCTAACGATAATTTTCTGCCACCACTTTCCATTGGTAAATATGTAACTGGTCCTCTAAAAACTTATTGACCTTCTAACGATGCGCACTTTATAAAGTCAATGAACTTCTTTTTAACTTTCAGTCCTTTTCTCATAGCTGATTGCAGTAACTAAGCTAGTGTACCCCGACCAAACGGGAAAGGCTAGGTTACTGTCATCAACCTCGCGCGAGCCGAGCGAGCGCTACATTCAAGTTGGCCGCAGTTACTTGGCTATTTAGTATTTTTAGAACGTCGAAATAGGAATTATTAGAGATTCACAAAAAAGGTGAATTCATTATATTAGAGTGTTCAATATTATTTTAAGGAAAGCAAAATAGGCATTATTTGAGGTTCGATTAATTGCTCAATGGATATTCTGTAATAACGATTTTCTATGTGGTTCTAAACAACTAAGCTGTGATTCTAAAGGCTTGTGCCCTGTGAAAGCCCGAGCGTGGAGTGACAATCTCAACGGACCTACTACTGAGACGTGATTGAAATAAATGAGCACGCTGAACAAATTCATCGGTCAGTTCTATCGCAAGTCTTTATCCTCCTGCCGGAGGCTTTACGCGGGGGTCGTGCGGTCCATGGCCCTTTACGGGGCACCGGTGTGGGCGCGTTCATTGAGGCTGCGACCGGCCCGGCGGTTGAACGCGTCCCAAAGGGTCATGGCCATCAGGCTGGTCCGGGGATACCGCACGGTCTCCCGTGAGGCGGCGAGCCTCCTTGCCGGACTACCGCCATGGGATCTGGAGGCGAAAGTCCTCGCGCACATGTGGAAGTTGCGCGAGGAGGCGAAACGCCGGGGTGTAACTCCGCTGCCGCGAGAAATCACGGCACAGCGGACAGAGCTCCGGCGGGATCTCATGGCGGCATGGAGTGTGCGATTGTCGCAACCCAGCGCTGGGCACGCCACAATTGCGGCGATAAGTCGGTTTGAGGAGTGGCTTGAGAGGCGCCATGGCGTCCTCACCTTCCGCCTGACGCAGGTCCCCACCGGACACGGTTGTTTCGGGAGGTTCCTGTTCCGCGTAAGGCGGGAGGAAACGCCCGGGTGTCACCACTGTGTGGATCGCCCGGAGGACACGGTGGAGCATACGGTGGAGGTCTGCCCGGCTTGGGCGGAGCACCGCCGTGTCCTCACGGAGGCGATCGGCGGCGGCGATCTCTCGCGTCCAGCCCTGGTTCAGGCCATGGTTCGGAGCGAGAGTGCATGGGAGGCCGTCACCTCCTTCTGCGAAGCAGTCATGCTCGCGAAGGAGGAGGCGGAGCGCGCGAGGGAGATACAAGCTGCACGCCCTCGCGGCCCTAGTCGCCGCAGGAGACGCCCCGGGCGTCGGGAGTCGAGAGCCGACTTCCGGCCACCGTAGGCGCGGGCTTGCGGACGGTGAGCAATGGGCAGCTCGCCGTCCGATAAGGACCAGGCCCGTGTCGACGTCGCGTTGTGTTCCACGCGCGCCTCAAAGAGATGTCAGCACCAACCGACGGGGTCGAAAGACCAATGCCTGCTGGGGTTGCGGGTTTGTCCGAAAGGGATAACGCGGCCCCGGCACACAGGCAACGGAAGGAACACGGGTGGGTTTTAGTCAGTAAAAGTCTGACACACCCTCTCGCTCTGCCCAGAGCGGGAGAAGTCATTTGATGATTTCCCATACTAAAAAAAAAAAAAAAAAAAAGTCTTTATCCTGCTAATAATACATCTTAGAGTAGCCTTTTTTTTAGGATAGGAAATTATCAAATAACTTCTCCCGCTCTGGGCGGAGTGGGAGGGCGTGTCAGACTCTTGTTGACTAAATCCCACCCGCGTTCCTTCAGTGTTGCCTGTACGTTGCCAGAGGCCACGGTATCCCTTTCGGATTTTCCCGCGAACCATCTTAGAGCAGCCTGACACGCTGTTTCGTCACAAGAGGATGGCTTTAAAAGGATGGCTATTGAATCTTTAAAGCAGTTATTTAATACCCATTACTTATCTTTGAAATACCTATGAGAACTTCTTAATTTTCTGTAAAATTAACGCATAGTTTTAACTACTTCTAAACCATTGTCACGGAAATGTTTGTGGGTTACACGTCTACCTAGTTTTAAATATATACTGTCACACTTATATCGTAATGTGTAACTGTTATTTGTCACAATAAACTAAAACAAGAGAGATAATTATGCCACTCTTACTCGCAATTACTAGCAAGTCAATGAGTGCGAGAATGGCACGCTGTTTTATTACAAGTTTGTTATGACACGCTGTTTCGTCGCTCAATTGAAATGTATGTCACGCTTACCTGCAATAACAAGCACGTCAATAAGGGCGAGTATGGCTAAGCTGACGAGGCTGACGGGCTCGTCCCAGCGGACGTCTTCGAGCAGCGCCTGACACGCTGTTTCGTTCAATGAGCGCATATTACGCGCGTCGCACCGCGCGCGCGAACCGCCGCGCGGCGCATCGCCCGCACGCCGTCAGGTTGTCACTGGCATAGTGCTTGGCTCTGTAACAATCAGAAAATAAGGTTAGCTGGTATTTACATACATTCCCAAGGGTGTAAGTAGAAAAAAGAGACCGCCACCTGTTACTATTCTTACGTAGAAAATGTGTTATAAAATTGATTACGCCTTAGGAGACCGGAATGGTGGTCCCATTCTGAAATAAAAATAGTTTTACATATTTTAAATATACTTCTTTAGAGAAAAATGTTGAAGGGTTTTTAAAACTGTCAATAAGCAATCCTGAGGGCCTAGTCCTAGAAAAAGTGAAATTCTATCAGCGATAATGATTATGAAATGTATGTATATACGATGTCGCCCATGGGCATGTGACTGCCCGTATTTTTCTGAATATTCATGATAAATCTTTAATATTTTTCAATGTTATTCAAATATTTTTTTTTGTGTAGCGTCAGCCATATCTTCGATGTCAGTAGCTCTTTGTATTATGTTTATTATTTCTGAAAGCTTTTTATCGGCTTAACTAACATTTTTTCATAAAATATGACGACTATGAAAAGAAAACCGAGGTGACGATATTAAAAAAAAAAACAGTATTTATTTTAAAAACGCAAGTATAAGTCCATAAAATCATAGAGGATATTGAAAAAGTATAAAAAAAATTATTAAAATAGACCCCCCGTTTTGAAGTTAATTTTCGATAATTTGCCATGAATATTCAGAAAAATACGGGCGGCCACATGTCCATGGACGACATTGTACTTAGTACTCATATTACCTACCAAAAAGCTTTCTCAATCCTGCTGAAAGTCGCTGTAGAAATACGAAAACGATGAAAGCTATTGCTTTCTCTATTTTCTAGGCCCTTACGGTTTGAATGGGATTTGACTTGACTTTTACACAGGAATTATTATTTTCTCCAGTACTGATACACGTACAAGCGTACCACCTCAATAATCCCAAAATTATTCTGATAAAGTTAGGGATTTCAGAAAAATACCCAACAAAATGTCTCACAGTTTGATTTAGGAACCCACGCTTCTTCAAGCACTGCCCGAATTAAGAAGCCAAACACCGTCCCACACCACGCCCACACCCACACCACTCCCGTCTGATGATCAGTTAGATGGATTATGTGAAGCAGAGTTATACATAATCATGAACACACAAGAGGTGCGAATAAATTAGCCATTTACATTTAGGCTTCTAGGTATTGCCCTCGATTTATTAAATTAAATCTGTTTATTAAGGCGCCATATTCCCTTGAAAATTTTTAGATCCTACGTTTTAATCAAATGTTTTATGTAACTTTGGACAACCTCGTTGGTCACAAGCGGTACTGCTGAGCATGAGGTCCTGGGTTCGATTCCCAGGTCGGGCAGAGTTATCGGGTTTTTCCATCAGGAATTTCTCAGTAGCGGGCTGGACTCTGGATTTATGCCCGGCTGATGGCAATAGGGTCTTCCCCTATTACAAGGTACTTAAACATAACTGGCTACCTGTGGGTGTACTTGTACATCTCTGCCTCACCCTTCTGGGAAATACAGGCGTTATGTTATGTTAAGTAACTTTAAATTTTAGCTTTATCTTCCGGCAAAATTGTCGCTTTACTAATTAATTATTACGTTTTCCTCATCGAAATGAATATGTGTATAATGTCTGAGTAAAACGAAGTATCTTAAACCGTATTTTGCTTATATTTTAGAAGTTTTTTTTTTTTTTTTTTTTTTTCAGGATGCGAAATCATCAAATGACTTTTCCCGCTCTGGGCAGAGCGAGAGGGTGTGTCAGACTTTTACTGACTAAAACCCACCCGTGTTCCTTCCGTTGCCTGTGTGCCGGGGCCGCGATATCCCTTTCGGACAAACCCGCAACCCCAGCAGAAACATGGTATACAAGGGTGTTAAATACAAATTGAGGCACAAGCATGTTTAGCTAGGATAAAACATAGCATGCAAAATTTTAAAGGCAAGTTAAGCAACAACAATCGTTAAAAATAAATATAAAAAAACATATTTTTTTTTTATCTATAAATTCTTTTACACTATAAAAACTACACTCGAGTAACCACTTTATATAAAGTAAGCTGTGTGTTAAAATCTGTCACTTTCTTCTTTCCGTGTGGTTAGTGACTAACCTGGTGTCAGAGTTTGAAAGCCGCCTATGGGCTTGGCTTCACATGCCGTCGAGAAATATCTCTCAGGCATGCTGGTTTCCTCACGATGTTTTCCTTCACCGTTTTTGAAGCAAGTGATAATTATACGCACATGAATCCGAAAAGTCAGAGGTGCGTGCCTTGGGTTTGAACTTGAGCCCTATGACTTTGCCAGTCTGACGGTCATACCACTAGGCTATCCGTGCTCTAGTCACTTTAATAAGCGCAGTGTGACAAGATATCAGTACCAATAGCAATATCGAATAGATAAATTCTGGGAAAGAAACCTGTTCGGATAATGGTCAGGAAAGAACCTTCCTCGGATAATAGTCAGAAACTGAGAATGAGTCAATCACGGAACTACGACATAAAGACAGATTGAAAAAAAAACAACCTACAAATTCCCAGTAATAATTGAAAAAGCGTGGGTTTAGTTTTGAAACGTACATGTCGCCCTGAAGCAACGGATCACTGAGTAGCATTGCACGCCAGTGTATCTACGTCATAGAGTATGACGGCTTTATCTGCGAATTGGTTAGGTAAGTCTGCTGGGCTATTTTTAGATACGTGCATTATAATAATTGAATGGGCTGTGGATATTTTAATACGATGAAAGCCCTTTGAAGAAAATAAAAAGAATATCTGGAGATTTTTGGGTTAGGAGGCGAATTATGATCCCAATAGTAACAATTGAACTGTGTATATAATTTTATTATAAGGTATTTTTTGCATTCTGAAATATGTAAGAAAGCAAAATATGTGGAACTTCAAATTAAGACCTTTTATTTACCATATTTTATGTAAAATAAAGAAATTCTTAATTTAAAAACAGTACTAGGTTTTTTGTAAACTTCACTTTGAGTACTCAAGAGACCTACACACAGTAGGGTTGATGACTAAAAAAAATTAGTCTTCACATATATTTTATTTTTTTTACGTACCTAATTGAAAGATTACGGCGATACATTGAGTTAAAATGTGGCATGACATCACGCAAGTACATTTTATACTTAGTTGTGACGTAGCGACCCCCACTCGCCAACTTTGATGCGTTATAACTAACTTATTTTTTATTAATATGGTGTAGCTAAAGATACGTGTGTAATTTGTTTTTGTTATCTGACTGACGGACTAAATAGTTTTTTTTTAATGCAGACATCATCCCTATTAGGTTTATTGTATAGGACGCTACACAAACCTTTTGATTACGAGTTACAAACTCAAATCGCTAATGAGTAGCTAGAATTACTACTACTAATCCACTCAACCGTGGCGCGTACATTAAAATACTAGAGCTATAATGTACTAGCTACTTATTGATTTGAGTTTGACTACTTTTGAGTAGACTGCACCTTACACGAATTAAAATCAACACCGTTGAACTATTTAAAGTATCGCGAATTCTCGTCTCTAAGCCGTAACAGTCCCCTCATAAAAATCATTTTGAGTTTTTAAAAGATTTACATTTTATACTTTCTTTTATTTTGTATTTTTTCATAATTTTAGAATTTCTAATGAATGAACAATCAGACCTACCTAACCTCAACGTGATCAGCGATACGCCACTCTCCTTAAATAAATGGAATTGCCATTTCCCAAAATTATCAAGAACCATGTCTCACAGAACCTCATTAATATTAATAGTGAGTACACTCCGTTAGGGAGCGTTTCCACCAGCAATGTGCGAAGTAGCTGCGATACTATAGAGGCATGAGGAACATTGTAGAAAGTTCCGCATCCTCCTTTAGAAACCAGACCCCCGACCAGACGGCTGTTGTGTCTGGTGGGCTACTGTCCGACATTTATTAGTTTCGGGTTTCTGTGTATACAATTAATCGCGTGGATAATCCTGCTTGCGGGATGTAGGATTTGCGTGCCATCAGCTGTGAAGCGAAGTTCGTATGTGGTGTTGTAGATGCGGCCGTAAAACGATGTGTCTATTTTCACCAGAGCTTAGTGGTAAGATGTGCTATGAAGATGTCCTTTGAGCGTATGGCCTAGGGCCGATGCCTGCCAGGGTCGAGGGATAGTCCGAAAGGGATACCGTGGCCCCTTGCAATACACAGGCAACTGAAGGAACACGGGTGCATTTAAGTCAGTAAGAGTCTGACACGCCCTCCCGCTCCGCCCAGAGCGGGAGAAGTTAAAATCACAAACGAAAAAAAAAAGTGTATGCAAAAAGCTAAGTATCGTTGAAACCTTTTCCACCGGAGCTAATTTCTTAGCTCCAGTGGAAAAGGTTTCAACGATGCTTACTTTTTTTTCTAATGTAGTTTGTCATCTACCCTATGAAAATCAAACTATCCTTTTGGTTGATATCACACACATCCATCGCTACGAAGCTAAGCATATCTTCGGTGGAAAAGCAGCCTTAAGATCTTCCATGTTTATACACTACGTGCCTACTTCAAAGGCCTATAATTGTGTGGGATAGAGTTTCTCAATTAAACTAAACTGAGATTAACAAATAGGAATTCGAAATACATGTTATAGACACCAGATTGGCTGTGGTACAAGCAACGATAATTATGCTTAAGTAATTATCGCAAAACTTTTAATTCTTGATAAGTAACATTATGAATTTATTATGAAGCCTTTGTCTGCTATCTGATAAATTCAGAACAAAATAAAAAAAAATCCTTAGTTGAGAATACTCTATTTTCTAAAACTGATGCTACCCTACTGTTTTTTTTTTAGCCTATATTGTGTTCCACTGCTGGGCTAAGGCATCCCGGTTTTCCTTCCAAATCTCTCTGCTTTGTGCGATTTCAGGCCATGTTGGCCCCGCAAACATGATTAGATCGTCACACCACTTTCGCCGTGGTCTACCTCGACGACGATGGTCTCCTTCAGGCGTCCAGTGAGTGATGATCTTTGCCCATCTCTCTGGGTGCATTTGTGCGACGTGGCCGGCCAACCCCCACTTCAGCCCGGCTGTTTTTTCTCCAACATTAGCTACTTGAGTTATGGAGTGCAGTGTGGTGTTTTTAAAGCGATCTGTTCTCTTGACACCTACTACGCTGCGCTCCATTGCGCGCTGGGAAAACTGGATTTTGGACTTCTGTTGTTCAGTAAGTGACCAATTTTGTGCAAGATAGGTTAGGACGGGCAGAATACACATATCGATGAGTTTTCTTTTCTATTTTATAGGGAGACTTCCTTTCATGTGTTATTTAAGGGCCCAGTAGGTCTTCCCGGTCACCTAACCCTCACTGGACTCTTTGTTACAAGCGCCCTGAGAGAAGCGCAGAACCGAACTAAGTGGAAAAACATCATACACAAAGCCACGAAGGCCTTTTAGGGACGCGACTTTCAGTAATGAAGTACGCGTCCAAGAAGCGTCTTCCAAGCATTTTGAACTCCTTTTTCGACATTTTTATCTTGCCTATTCTTGAAAGATACTATCTGGCCCAAGTATGTATACTCATCGACATATTGCAAATGTCCCCCTACTCTTAGTTCCAGAATATAATAACAAGAACACTTGTAAAAAAATAATAAAAATATATTCTCCTGAGAAGATTTAAGTTTGATTCGGGAACAATTTTATTGAGCAAAACCAACATATTATGAGCAGGACAACTGAAAACTAATCACTAGGCTTAGCGCGAGCGTTTTGTCGACGGAAGAGTAGACAAAAATGACGTTCCGTGTAGACAAATCTAATTAAATTAAAATAATAAGGAATTAATAATCAAATTATTAAACATAAAATAAAACTTACTACGGGAGAAAAATAATAACAAATATAATTAGAAAACCTAGAAGTACGACGGCCAAACTAGAAAGAGTCAACTGCGCTTTTTACGAAATTCACTCTTTTACATAATTCGACTCAAAATTCTTTGTTTTGTCATAAGATTTATTTTTCTGTTTGATTCTCAATTTTAATTGATATTAAGTCACGTATACAAAGACAACTACAACATTTTTTCTCAAAGTGTCGAAACACCGTATTTTAGAACAAAAAATATTACAGTAATATTGGCCCCAACCATTTTCTTGGTAATATTTCCTATTAACTAAATTATGTAAAATAGGAGAAGATTTGTTCTTCTATTAATTATCACAGTTTTGCGTTCAAAACGCTCTCCTGTAAAATCATGATATTTTAGATAACCATATTATGTATACTTTGTGGCCGTGGAGACAACTGTCAGTTGTCAGTGTGATTTTGACAGTTTGGGATAGAAAACTTTATTCTGATATAGTCTACATACCTAGACAAACATTGTTAGAAACGAAAGACAAAATGACAGATTGTAGAAGGATTTCTACGGTGCGATGTCAAAAATGGAGAAACGAAATGTCAGTTTGTATAGAAAGAGCTGTATATATTCTTCGTAGAAATAGAAATCGTCATTCATGGATATATGTAGTTTACAGCATTGCTGAACAAAAAAGGGGCAAAAAAAAATCCAGGTGTAAACACAGACAATAAACAACGAACCAACCCTCTTGACACCAACCCATCGAGGTCTAGGTTGCATATTCTTGCACCACGCCCTAGCGGGTCAAGTGAGCCAGTTCACTAATTAACCCCCCACGTTCGTAGGCTTTTGTTTGACTTTCTAATCGCTCCACAGAAACTATGTTTTTGGTCAGACTATCGCTTTGGATTAACCCGCCTAATTGTAGGGTTAACATTTTAATTGAGTTTACAAATATTTTGATTAACGTTAAGGTTTAGGTGTCCATTCATTTGATTGTGTTTGGTTACTGTCGTGAATCTTAACACAACACCGCGTTTACACCCAATATGTAAGCTGTGATATTTGCTTTATCAACTTTTGTAAAAGACTTGTCAAAAACATGTGTGTACTCGTATTTACATTGTTTGAGACAAGTCATGTGCTAACTATTTTGTTCACGTTTTGACAAGTTTTGTATACAACTAGTCTTTACAATTTGTTTTGGGTGTAAATGATACACAAAAACTGTAGCAACATGTGGAATACATGTTTTACCTTAGTATAAACGCGGGGTAACAACTCAAAAATAGTGAAAGCATATACACGTATACACACCCCATTCAACTTTTGTATAGCGGGTGAACATAATGCAATGAACCCTTGGAGTATCCAAGGCCTACACTAAAAAAATCAATAGTAAAAATTCAATTGCAAAAACACTTTTATACGTGCAGTTTTGCACAATCCCATACTTTTATCTTCAGTGTCTATCCGACAGTAACAAATCTAGTCTACAAGATGTAGGTACATAGAGAGCCCGATACCATTCATGACTACGTTTATACTATTGGTTTACTGACCCGGCAACTGAAGCGTGTGCAGGTGACGTGGAGATAGATACTCTCAGTCACCGTCCTCGCATCACTGTCGGTCCACTACACATATTGTGGTTACAACAGACGTCACTATCGAATCGCTCTGTGACCACATACGATAGAGATTTGATGATATTCTGAATCTGAACGTTACAGGGTTCCTATAGAATCAGATAGTTATTTATCAACGCTCAAAGAATGTTTGATGAGATGATGAATTACGACTATCAAATGCGATTTTTGATATGATACAAACAGTAACAAGTAATTGAAAATAGTTAGAAAATACGAGTGCAATGAAAATTATGGTTTATTTGGTTCTATTTCAGACTTGTTGGTGCATTTACAAACACAAATCTCATATATACAATTACACCTGGAAAACTATATATACGCCATAATATATTAAGCTTATTTTGTGAAATTGTGAGTCAGTCAGTGAAGGTTCTCTCATGACGTTTTCATACAATCGGTCAGCTAGTCATGTAAAATATTAACTAAGAAGTGTCACATAATATTGTCAGGTTCTAAACTAAAACTTCCCTTCCCGATAACCTTCAGGCTATTACGAAAGAAAAAATATTTTCCTCTAAAACACTAATCAATATCAGCTGTTTGTCTTCGAAACGAGAGCGTGGCATGCCACGAACTCCTTAATAAAAAAACCTTGCAATTCATTCATGAAATTGGTATTGTTACGAGGTAGCCTCCATAATATTGCTTTTTTATGGCGGAGGCAGACGCATTGCAGATGCTGAAACTATGTTATGGAATAGGGAAGTGTATTACATAAGAAAGTTTATGTTTATCTCGAAAGAAATATTATAGGTGAACAAAATCCGAGTTTTCGAAAGCCTAAAAAAAAGCTTCAATAAAATGGAATGTTGAATTTTTTCGACCCGCCTTTGTTTCGCACGGTCATTACGACTAGACAAAACATGAAAAGGAGACTGGTCGAAAGTGGTATATGGACCAATAGTGATATGGTTGTAATATTTATGTAAGGGTACCTCATCTTTACCGTTGTGCATAATGGCATCAAAATCTTACCCGGCAATATTGAGAAAAATACTGGTAATTTGTAATTTTTTGTGGTAATTTGTGACAATTGTTATTATTCGGAAGACTCGCACTTTTTACCTTACTTTGATTCAAGTCCAACTTATCCAACTTACAAAAATTAGAATGCCAAAACGTTATATTATTCCTTCATTTACAAAAACATTGTGCTCTTTTTGGAAGACACAGCTAAATTGACTAAACACGGATGTAATAAGTGGCGACTTTTGCTTCATTAACCAACAACCTCTAAGAGAGTCTAAGATGAAAATTATACGACAGAATAAAAATTACATTTTCAAGACAATGTTTACTTTGTAACCTTAATTTGTGGAGTATTATTTTAGCATGTAGTACTGAATTGGATCTATTTATTCTATTTATCCAAGTAATAACAGCCACACGGGTCGATCGATGAGGTAAACCTACGCTTCCCGCGGTCGGTTCGTGGATAGATGACCATCTTTACGTGCCGAGATCCCTCCGTGTCTTGGAAAGCAAGTCTCGGCTGTCATTCGTGGATCTTTGACAGTCGTTACGGGTCCTCAGAAGCCCGAAAGTCTGGCAAGAAATTTACGAACGGGTATTGTGTTACCCAGTAACTGGGTTGTGGAGGTCAGATAGGCAGTTGCTCCATGTAAAATACTGGTATTCAGCTGCATCCAGTTAGGCTGGAAGCTAACCCCAACATAGTTGGGAAAACGCTAGGCAGTTAATAACAAAAGAATAATCCAAACAATTTATGCTGATTACTAGAAGCGGTGTCGAGGTTTCAATGAATGGATGCTTTAAAGAACGATAAATGCAAAATAGATGAAAAAACGACACGTGTACGTGGGAAACGACATTTATTAACCATTTATAAGCATTGCCTGACATTTTATGACCTTGACTTTTATAAGAATGCATGTGGGCTACAAATGCAAGGTGAGGTGGTTGATAAAATGAATAAAAATGGAGGAAAATTGATTTGGTTTTATTAGATAAGGTGTATTTCCCCCGCATTTATAAACGTTTGTAGCTGTTACTGGGGAAGTCTATTTTCACCCGATTCCTGAGGGCTGAAACAAGGGGAGATTGCTTTCAAAACGTATCGTATTTCTACAACAACTTTCAACAGGTTTGACATAAACTTTTCCGATCCAATATATTTTTTAACTTTTATGAAAAATCTTACTTCATTTAAGCCATAACAAATTGTTTTTTTTGGTCAATGTCGGGATCGCCCGTCTTTAGAGAACGATTATTTGAATTTAATTTTTGTTTCTCAACTTATTATATGTAGGTATAAAAATATTTTTTGGCCATAATTATTATAGTTTATACCAATATAGTTGGTAAGCGGCTAGGCAGAAGACGATAGATAATGATGAATAGGTTTATTGATGTGCAACATCTTTTTTTTTTTTTTTTTTTTGAGGATGGGGAATCATCAAATGACTTCTCCCGCTCTGGGCAGAGCGAGAGGGTGTGTCAGACTTTTACTGACTAAAACCCACCCGTGTTCCTTCCGTTGCCTGTGTGCCGGGGCCGCGTTATCCCTTTCGGACAAACCCGCAACCCCAGCAGGCATTGGTCTTTCGACCCCGTCGGTTGGTGCTGACATCTCTTTGAGGCGCGCGTGGAACACAACGCACCGTCGACACGGGCCTGGTCCTTATCGGACGGCGAGCTGCCCATTGCTCACCGTCCGCAAGCCCGCGCCTACGGTGGCCGGAAGTCGGCTCTCGACTCCCGACGCCCGGGGCGTCTCCTGCGGTGACTAGGGCCGCGAGGGCGTGCAGCTTGCATCTCCCTCGCGCTCTCCGCCTCCTCCTTCGCGAACATAACTGCTTCGCAGAAGGAGGTGACGGCCTCCCATGCACTCTCGCTCCGAACCATGGCCTGAACCAGGGCCGGACGCGAGAGATCGCCGCCGCCGATCGCCTCCGTGAGGACACGGCGGTGCTCCGCCCAAGCCGGGCAGACCTCCACCGTATGCTCCATCGTGTCCTCCGGGCGATCCACACAGTGGTGACACCCGGGCGTTTCCTCCCGCCTTACGCGGAACAGGAACCTCCCGAAACAACCGTGTCCGGTGAGGACCTGCGTCAGGCGGAAGGTGAGGACGCCATGGCGCCTCTCAAGCCACTCCTCAAAGAGGGGAGTTATCGCCGCAATTGTGGCGTGCCCAATGTGCAACATCTATCCTCTCGCTTTTCTGCAATCTGTGGGAGTGATTTCGTGAAAAGGGACGGAAGTGTGTAACAGGAAACCGGGGAAGCGCGCGCTATTTGATTTGACCAATGAACGCGCGCGGTGCTAAAGTTGGCCGTCATAAGATACCAACCCATTTTCCGTGAGGTTGGTACTTTCAGTCAAGATGTCAGATATTACACATCATATACGAATACTGTAAGGCTGTTGACGTTTTTTTTTCATGGCCATCCTAATTGATTTGTCCGAGTGCAGGGTTCTATAATGTGTCTACTGTGTTACAATGAGTAACATTTAAGACCCATTTACACGATGCAAGCTTATTGCCTGTGGCATACCATAAAATTGAAGCAACAATTGACTGGCACCATCTAAACAACACGTACAATTGTTGCACGATACGGGCTAGTTAGTGGCCGTTCAAAACTGGTACAGGTGTAAACATCACGTACAGTCAAATAGCACGTACGATAAAATTGCATTTATACTAATATTATTAAGAGGTAAGATTTGTTTGTTTTGTTGTTTATTTGTTTGTTTGTAAGTTTGTATGTAGGGGGTAATCTCCGGAGCAACCGAAAAAAATAAAAAATAAAATGGCGGAAAAAATATTTTTGCATTTGATAGCCCAATTCTTGAGGAAGGTTATTATGGGCTCACGGTCGAAGTCGCGGCAGGAAGCTAGTATACAATAAAGCGGATTCAATACTTGAATATAATCAATAATCGCCTTGCAATAAATGCTTTGTTGTAAACAAAAGTCCCATGCAATTAAGGAATAGCAAAACTGGCATTCAATTAATTTACTGTATGTCATTTCACGGAAATCGCACGCGTGTTAACACTTGCATGCAATTCTAGAATGGCAATAATTGAACGTGTTTTATGCCATGCGACTATGAAACTTGTAGCGTGTGCATGGGGTTTTAATGTACCAACCAACTTATGGTTGAATAAAAGGTAAAAAATAAGCCCTTATTGTGTCGTTTTTATTTTAAATCTATTTATCCGTGACTAGGTATCTACCTACGCTATTAGTATTATTGTCTATTTAATCGTCATTTACCTACAAACAGACCGCATGGATAACGAGCATTATTTATTCCAAGCTATTAGATATAAATGGGACTAATGTCCGCTCTGAATACTGACGGACCTGAACTGTTAATATACCATAAGGCTGGTTTCATAGGTATCCGGGAGACCCATACGGGTCCTCCGTACGGCCTCCCGGAACGGAGTCACACGTAAGGCGCTAGAACATTGTTTCACAGCGACGTAAATTGGTCCGTACGCTACCCGCTCCGGGTAGAGCCCCGTACTACTCCATCGTTTCAGAGCCCTGCGAGCGCTACCCGTACCCGTACGGGTAGCGCTCGCGGTGCTCTGAAACGGTTTCTCCCGTGTTCGGACGGCCCGTACGGGTCTCCCGGGCAGCTGTGAAACCAGCCTTAAACATACTCAAATATGGATGACTTGAAGGGGTGAGCTGTGGCGTATTTTGCCTCAACCACATTTTACCAAATATGCTTTTGTCCCATAATAGACCTTATTGACAGACAAATGTTAAAAATAGGCTTGTCTTAACAAAAAAATTGCCAAAACTATAGTTTTTTGGTAGCAAAAAAAAATATACGTTAATCTTGAACATTGAATAACAGTCGATCCATTCTGTAAAATTCTCACGCTCAACAACGTAAATAACGCAATGAATGTTGTTGCTATAGATAGATAGATAGATAGATAAAACATTTATTCAGTGCATACAAAAGACACACAACAGCACAATTAAAATATAACAAATTACATGAATATACATAAAAACATGATGCCACTATACAAAAAATAAAAACATAAGTAATTAAAGAAATCAAGTGACATTATTACATACTTTGAAATGTCAAAATGAAACAGATTAGTCGTAATTGTTTACGAAAATGCGTTGCGTAATTAGATAGCTGGTTATACAGGATGTTCGGCAGATGGTTGAACATACGAAAATGGCAGTTTTTTTTTTTTAATGTTGGTTTAACGTTTGAAGTTTGAGCAACGATGAATTACGAATAAAATAAAACAAAAATCTTAAAAAATAACCTTGTAACGTAGAAGACGGCCCCACGGAATCGCCATTTTCGTATGTTCAACCGTCTGCTGAACACCCTGTATATGTATGTCTTAAGTAATACGCGAAAGTACAACACTGACTCTATGGAACGTAACATACGCCCCAACACTAGGCATTTAAAATGTGTTCGCATCCCGAGTTTCCCTTCTTTAACTTCTTATTCTATGTTTACTACATTTGTTGCAAATCACAAGCGTGCATTAATCATTGCAATTTAAACTCTATGCCAATGACTTAAAAGTCACGATTTGCAAGGACTATACCAAGAGATTGCGTAAGAACATAATTGAAAACGTGGGTGGTTGTAGAATCACACTCGGTGAATTCCGATAGATTCGTTCCGATCAATTGAGTTCCACCGGAATCTGGAATCTGGCAGCATGTCTATTGATCATATCTGTGATTGGTTAATTATGCCGTCACATTTGACGAAAATGCCGTGACGAAAAATTAGAGCATGAATGTGGATAAGAGAGGGGAAGACCAAAGAAACGATGGATGGACTGTGTGGAAGATGATATGGATAGAAAGGGGGTGACTGCCGAGATGACGACTAATAGAGAAGTATGGAAGAAAGATAAATGTTGCACCGATCCCAAATAAATTGGGATAAGGGCAGGAGAATCATGATTTCTGGTAAGCTGCCGGGATTGGTTGGCTGAAATGGCAACAACTTATCATAAATTATAAGAGATTTGTTAACTGGATTGATTGTTAAAAGAGAAGTTTACAATTTCTAAAACTGTAGTCGTTTTATAACTTTTAGACTTCTCTTTTAGCAGTCGCAGCAATAATTAGATTATATTCTACATCTATACTAATACTAAAACTAATAATATATTAATCCTAGCTTTCGCCCGCGGCTTCCCCCGCGTGGATTTTGGAAATTATCCCACGGGAACGTCCTACTGAGATAAAAAGTATCCTATAAGTTAATCCAAGCTATAAACTATCTGTGTGCCAAATTTCATCCAAATCTGTTCAGCGGTTTTTGCGTGATTGAGTAGGTACCCAATATCCAAACATACAAATTTTCACATTTATAATATTAGTAGGATAGTAGGATAATATTATAAAGATGTAACATTTGTTTGTTTGTTAGTAAGTTTGTATGTAAGGGGTAATCTTCGGAAATACCAGTCTGATTTGAAAAAATATGTTTGCATTGGACAGCCCAATTCTTGAGGAAGGTTAAAGGCTCGGTGACGAAGTCGCGGGCAGAAGCTAGTTATATATAAATACCTAAGCTACGATTTCGTATCTACACGGACGGCATTTAAATTTTGGGACAAAATAGAAAAAAAAAATAATGTTGATCCAATTATTTAGGGACGAATATTTGAAATTACAATCTTTTTTGGTCCTTTCTACAAATTCCACATGAATTGTAAGTACTAGTTAAAATTAAAACAGTACCAACAGTCACAGAGGTTTTAGTGCTTAACGCAAACGAAAGCCCTTAAGCTGAGCTAAACACACATACACAGACTCATACCTTTTATCGCTTTTATTGCTAAGCTTTTGCGCTGAGCTTTCTGTAAATTATATAACAACAATATTAATACATACATAAACTGACGCTTTCTTAACATGGGGTTAGGTAGAAACTAAAGACTGCCACCTACAATCCTCACATAGATTCAAGGAGTATGTAAGGATCATAAAAAAATAAAGAAAAATATTTTATTTCGGACTCGCATGCAGTAAATACTAATAGTAATAAAGAATCAAATAATAAATAAAACCGGCCAAGTGCATGTCGGACCACGCACAATGAAGAGTTCCGTTGTTGGGATTAATTTATCGCAAGAACAAACTTAACTTTGTAGTTGAAAAACATGTTCTCCCACATGTGTGGGAGAAAAAGAAACAAAGAAAGAAAGAAAACTTTATTTGGACACAGTTCGTGAAACACAAAATAAAAAAACAAACTAAAAGTAGGAGTAATCTTTTGGCAATGTGTGTGGCAAACATGTTTTTGCAACCGCAATTGTAAGTTGGTCGATTATTACTCGTTAACTTGTAAAGCCTACTTAGCTGTGATAGTTTTCTTTTTAATTTCGTTATATATACCGCCGTGAATTTTTTCAGGTATCCAAAGCCAGCCATTTAGCTGGCACTTGACTTTAACAAAAATTTGTACTTTAAAGCTTAATATTTAGCAAACGGATCCCTAAATCCAAAAATGGTTTTGACAAAGTCACATTATAGAACGACACCCCACATCGTGAGATAGATAAGGAAAAAAAAAAAACATCCGCACTTTACGTGAGGGGAGCTAAACTAAAAAAAAAACTTTATTTTTTTTTATCACTTTGTTGCCGTGATTAATATGTATACCAATGCCAAATTACAGCTTTCTAGTACAAAGAGTCTCTGAGGTAAGCCGCGGACAGACAGACATGGTGACACTGTATATGGGTTCCTTGTTTACCACGGAACCTTAAAAAGGAGCATTTAAATCTTTTTTTTTTTTTTCGGATGTTGAAAATAAAAGAATAATAATAACAACCAGTGCGAGGCTAAAAATACTCCTATCTCAGCATAATGCTGCATAGCAGGTGTCGTTTGATTTTTACAATAGTAATACTACATTCAATCAATGAAACAATAATTAACAAGCTTTTCTTCCCTTTCAAACAACTATTTATTTTTCAAAACCACAACTTGATCAATGAATATCATTACGAACGGCTGTCATTTGCCTGCGTAGCCGTAGGCAGCACAAAGTGTTAGCGTAAGAATATAATTGAAAATGTGGGCGGGTCGAGAAATTGCTGACGATAATACTATCGTTAGATGCAAGGGGTAGAAGTCGTGGGTGGTGCGCTGTAGTTTGAATACAATTGATAGTAGGTACTATAATAAATTATTATGAACGCAGATAGTCTTTGATGCGAAGAGGAGTTAGTCTGTAGGTATGTCTTAATTTGCGAAGACAGTCTTTCAATAAATTCTTTAAACACGTAGCTTAGTATCTACTCAGCTTAAATCATGAGTTATCATCGAGGTTAGGAGACCTAGTTGGAACAAAACGGGTTGTATTATTGTATGTTTGCGTAAGTTTGAGTTATTTACGTCAGGGCTTGGTATAGACAGACAGACTATACACGATTAATTTTAAATCGTTCTGGAGCCGAAACACAGTGACTCCAGACGATTAATAGATACTATTAGCATTGTTATTGTTTTTTTAAGACATCTAACATAGAAGTTAGAAATTTATCACTTTTATTCTGTCATTCGAGTTAAATCTTAGTAGCGCTTCCACTATTTCATTCATAAACGCAAGATCGTACGCGATCCGCTCGATGATGGCCAGTGATCGGAGTAGGTAGATTGAACTGGGGTCATTGATCCGAAACGTATATACTATGGACATTCCTCCGGAATTGGTGGATTATTAAAAAAAAACCGGAACTTATGTAGGAATTGTATTCTGCCAGAGTGGAAGGAGTCATTTGATGATTTGCCATCCTCAAAAAAAAGGTAGGAATTGTAATAAAATGAGCAATTTTATTCTTTATTATTCTTCCTATTTTTTTTTTGTCACGATTTGACAAAACCCAACGACCAATCAGAACAAAGGATCATGGGTGGTACAATAACCGGTTATCAGAACAATGCGTACGCCCGCCGACGACATGCCAGGTAGTTCACTCGTTTACTTCGGTTCGTAGAGTGCGCATCTTTGTTTGTTACTGTGTTGTGAAAACGTTACTTGACCCTGGCTTGTGTACATACTGACTTCTGGAATCTGCTCTAAACCACGAATCCGGAAATACCGGAATTACTTTCCGGAAAAATGGCTTATCCATGTTATTCTTTCTGTGTGCATTTATGATACAAGTACTAAAAATCAATCTACCTACTCCGATCACTGATGATGACGTAGCGCGGCACAGCTGTGCGTGTGTGACTCCGGCTGCAAGTAAGTACCTGCAAGTAGGTATTTCGTTTCTGGTACGATAGGTTGGTGTAAGTTCATTCACCTTGTTATCTCTCGTTTGTATCGGAAGCACGGCACGGTGTTTATCACTATCACATCTCCTCGTAAACGAGAGAAACTAATTGAAATTTCATTCACTACTCTCGCATCACGAAATCACTAGTACTCGTACCTTTTCAAATAGACACGACGAGTACGCTTGGGAGTTGTATTTAAGGCCTTGAATCGAGTGTCGACCAATCGAGCTAATAGGTATTTAATAAGTACACCTACCTACCATATTTATGATAAATAAAAAGAATACTGCCTAAACCAATTTTTATGCGACAATGCTTGCTTGCAACCGTGGCGCGGCGGCTTCTACAAAGGCAGGCAATGTAAACAGAAAAAATTAATCGTTTTATCTGTCCAATAGAGTTCATTATAAGATGGTGGTGCCCTTTTCTATGAAAATATTGGACCGAATTAAGACCTTATTTTTATACACTTAACCGCGGAATTCGGTTGTGCATCCTTTTGAAGTCCGGTCGGTCACTTCTCAGAATAATTTTAGTAAACTGCGTACCTACTTACCTTGTACCTAGTTTGGTGAAATTTCTATTTGTTACCGTTTACGGTTAAGAAATAAAGTCTGAATTCGCTTTTCGTATTTTTATTTGTGTACCTATTTATCTATTGCGTATGTGTTTTTATGCTGTCTGATCGATGAATGGATTTTTCAATGGGTACCGTTCGCAAGTGTTGCCGTTCGTCGATACGTTTTACACACATATGCATTGATCGCAGTTACTTCGAGTTCTCATTATTTCACAAAAAAAACAATAAATTAGATTTTTCGTGTTTTTTTAAATTGTAATTTATTGAAAATAATAGTCCCAATCGTTTCAAGTTCGATGATCGAGTTTATGGCTTTTCGTTCCAGAACGAGCTAAAATTAATCGTGTATAGTGAAGACAACAAACCAATAGCGATGATGACAATTTTTTTTTGTCCCTCATGTAGATTATTAAAAAATAATGGACACGTATTTTTTCTTTTTTTACGTAGTCAAAAGATTACGACCATACATTGAGTAGGCAATGCGTTAAAATGTGGCATGACGTCAATGGCCGGTAGATTTAATACTGACTTGTGACGTAGCGAGCCCTCACTCCCCAACTTTAATGCGTTTTATCGAAACCATTTTTGATTAATATGATAAAGCAAAAAATACGTGTCTAATATTTTTTTGTTATCTGACTGACGGACTAAATAGTTTTTTTTTCCCAGTCAATATCCCTATTTTAGGCTAGTTCTACTGATTCTGGCAGGTAATCATAAGGCGTCCTTGTCACTTCGCAAAAAATCGCTGGCCACCGTACGATTTCGCAGGATCTTTTTCTTTATACATTAGCGGGTAGACAAGCTGAGCGAAGTCTGGCAGTGGCGTGCTTTATCTAGTACTTGGAAAAGGATATGATTTTCATACCGGAAAATGAGAAAATATGTATAAGTGTCTGAAGCCGCGAGAACAATTTGTGTTATTATATTATGGCATAACTTTAGCTCACCCTGATATAAGCTCTTTCCAGGCCTTTTGATTTTGATAAAGAGTTTTCCATTTTATAAAGCTATCCGCCTTTATTATTTTTCCTTCTGAACCAACGTAGCAAATTAAAAGCATAAATTCGAAAAGTCTGGATATTTTTGAACCGTATCTTTCTCATTTTCTTTTAACGTTCTTTAAGCTTTCCACCTCTATTTTTCTTCATTAAAAGCACAATTTTTTGCCTCTAAGCTAACTAACCGCAGCTAAAAGCGGGTCTCCTTAAAATCTTCAAGGTAACCTAAATAACCTAGGCATCCCAATTTTATTAGCAAGATTTTACTATGTGCTATGCTTTCAAGATAAACCCTAATAAAATTTGCTATTCATACAATACTCTATTATGTACCTTATTCGATATGAGAGAGAATGGAAATGATATTATCATCGATACAATTTCGATAGTATCGATATTCGATATTGAATGACATAAAAATGTTTTCAACCGAAAATCGAGATACGATATACATAATTGAAATGGTACCGCAGTTGTATATTATGAATTTCAGTCGTTGTAATTGCAATTTTGTTTTTTACCTGCATGGGGCGATCGAAGGTTAAGCTACGCTTGTCGCGGTCGGGTCGTGGATGGGCGACCGTCCATTACATATCAACACTCCTCCGTGCCTCGGAAAACACGTTAAGCCGTTGGTCCCGGCTGTCATTCGTAGATCTTTTACAGTCGTTACGGGTAGTATTAGCCCTAAAGTCTGACAACCAGTCTTACCAAGGGGTATCGTTTTACCCAGTTACTCGGTTGTGGAGGTCAGATAGGTAGTCGCTCTATGTAAAATACTGGTATTCAGCTGCATTTGGTTAGACTGGAAGCCGACCCCAACATAGTTGGGAAAAGGCTAGGCAGATTGATTGATGTTTATGAAATGAGACTTTATTAATGTAATAAAATTTCATTTAATTTAGTACCTAGTGTAAATATTTAATAAAGGTACTGCGCAACTAAAGAGCTTTGTTATCAAAATAGAAATTCAAAATTGGTATAATTATATTTTTTTTTGTTAACAGGCTTCTGTTGTTTGAAAAGGCTTTTTAGTAAACATAGTACTAACCCTAAGTTTCAAGAATCCTATTCAAACAAAAATACTAGGTGGTTCCTAGTATTTTTGTTTTTTTCGCCTTCGATTTTTCTTTCGAACTTAATCAGGGTACCCAGTTAGTAGCTAGGGTATTTATTGCCCGCGTGGAGGTCAAAAATTGCGGGCGGGGGGGAATCGTAATATCCAGTTACTGGGTTGTGGAGGTCAGATCGGCAGTCGCTCCATGTAAAATACTGGTTTTCAGCTGCATCCGGTTAGACTGGAAGTCGACCCCAACATAGTTGGGAAAAGGCTAGGCTGATTGATGGTGGAGGTCGAAAATTATCCTACGGGAATGTACTAATGGGATAAAAAGTCCCTTGTCCTAACCCAGGTGATGCTCTACGTATTTGCCAAATTTCCTTCAAATCCGTTCAGCCGTTTTAGCGTGAAAGCGTAATAAACAAACAAACGAACTCACTTTCGCATTTATAATATTAGTTAGGATTAAAAATATAAGGTTTATTATAGTTAGAAAAACATTAGCCTGACTTTTTCAGCTACCTACGGCTATTAATTTAATGACCAAATAAACCATTACCTAGTGGTATTTTTTCAGGGTTTGGCGTAAATATCTACATTAACTTTCTAAACTATGTGCCTAAAGGTTCGAATGAATTTTGCGAATTCTAAAAGTATTCAGAGAATTAATGAAGAATCCGTTTAATTACTGTAATAGGGATGATGCCTGGGTAAAAAAAAATATTTATATTAAGTCCGTCAGTCATATAATAAAAAAAAATTAGACACGTATTTTTTGCTTTATCATATTAATTAAAAATACTTAGATAAAACGCATTTTAAGTTGGGGACTGGGGGTCGCTACGTCACTGTGAGTCGCTACGTCACTAGTATGTATAAAATCTACATATTTGTGACGTCATGGCACAGTTTACCTCAATGTATAGCCGTAATCTTTCGATTACGTAAAAAAAGAAAAAATACGTGTCCAATATTTTTTTATAGTGACAAAAAAAAAGTTTAGTCATCATCCCTATTATATAACATAACGCCTGTATTCCACCAAGGGTCAGGCAGAGGTGTACCTATAGTACACCCATATTTCGCCAGTTATGTTTAAGTCCCATGTAATAGGGAGCGAGCCTATTGCCATCAACCGGGCACAAATCGAGACTCCGGGATGCTACTGACAATTTCAGGTGGAAAAACCTAATAAAACTTCGGTCGACCCGGGAATCGAACCCAGGAACTCATGCTCAGCATCAGCGCTTGCAACCTCTAGACCACAGCCTGTAACAGTCATAGCGGAAAATAATGAAAGTTTATCAATACGCTGATTAAACGAATTCGTGATTGCAGACTGTTTTAAACGTACGAATTTGTCGTTACGTGAGTTCCCTTACCTTAATGTAGGCACCTGACGCATCCGTCCCGTCACCGGCGAGTAACGAGAAGCGAGTAGAGCTATCAACTAAAACAGAGTTGGCGAGAAACGAGCAGCGAGTGCGTGACGACGACGAGCGATTACGCACTGGTATGCGTATACAAGCTGGCAGGGACATTCACGCGAAAACTTTTACCATGGATTCAGAACGTGATTCTGAAATCCCCTGCATCGAGATTTTTCGTCGGTTATTAAAAAAAAATCTGGTGTTTCATAGAAAAGTGCAATGCCTACGCGGTTTCAGAATCACTTACTAATAGGTATAAACTTTGCAACTTTTAAAAGTGATTTGCTCCTACTGTGTTGATTGTAATATTATGTTGTTACGATCATAGTATTTTGGAACCCACACTAATATGAAATAGGTCTTATCTCAAAGTAATAGTCGTTATTCCATAAGAAAATCGCATTCGAATTTTGCTAAGTGGATGCATATTAGCGCTCGTGACTGTACTGAATCCATGGTAACAGTTGTCGCATTGATGTCCCTGCCACCCGTATACCAAGCGTGAGACTCGGCAAGTGTTCTACCCGCTAAGCGAGCATCGCTGAACGAGTACTCTCTTTGTCAAATTCCAATTAAAAAATTGGATAACATGAAAAATATTAAAGATAGACCCCCTTTTAAAGTTAATTTCCCATATTTTTTCATGAATTTTCAGAAAAAAAACGGTCGGGCACTCGCCAATGGGCGACATTGTATATGTATCTCTTTTACTTGTGCAAAAGATTGTAGCGCCCGCTACAATCTTTTGCACACGTTTCTTGAGCGAGAAAATCATTGATAGCTCGCAACTTAAAAATTGATTGTATTTTAAATATTGAAATTTTTGTTAATTTGTGGTGGTTATGTAGTGTCGATTTTAAATTCTTATTTTGTTAAATATTGTATGCCCTAATGGGTAGTTTTTTGAGTTACCATAACCTAACAATAACGAATACTTCGACGCCTAAGTACCCTTTTGTTTTTTGTATCTATTTGTATAGTTAGTTGTTATATTTAGTACCTAGTGTATCGTTATTAATATGATTTAATAATATTTGTATATAGTCCTATTAATAATTATATATTATAATGTATAAATATGTATAGTAGTTTAAGGAAGAAATACACACTATAAGTCCTACTGTATCACCAAAAATCACTCAAATAAATACTTTGACTTTCCTCGGCGGTGGTGAGACATGTGTGTTAAAAATACAAATTCAGGACATAAGCTTACATGGAAATAATGCGTAGTACACACACTACGCAAAACAATCTCGAGGAAAACTCTTTTAAGACGCAAAAATACGCTAGAAAATGCGGTGTTCCTTAGGTAGGCTTTAATTAGTCCCATTGTTTATTTCTCTAATTGCTTTCCGGCAATTTGAGAGATCTCTTCAGTAAAACGTAAACAGTTTTAGGCTAAACGGGAATGGAGTGGGCCATATTATACAAAATATATTGAATTGCCGTCATAGCTGTAGGGGGCGAGGTGCGGAAGACACAATCGCGGATAATCACGATAATACTGGATGTATCGGGAGAATCTGAAGAGTGTTATATTAAATTAGGACACGCCTGCGCTTCATGAAGAGTTTTCTTTTATATAAAAATGTACCCATCTAACCTAGGTACTGGTGCTTGTCAACCATTTTGGTGTATAGTAAATTATATCCTATGTATAAATCTATCTATATACCGAGCCGATCCGATCCTATCTTTATGCTGAGATAGGAGCGTTTAGGCCTCGTTTTTAAATGTTTTCTTTCTTTCTTCTTTATACTATAACTACACCCTACATTGATGTTATTCGATCCTCTTCGTCTTCTTCGTGGGCACTATGAATTGTATCCAATCGCAGGTGTAGTCGTTGCCCGCCTCACGATTTCTCACCATATCTTTCTGTTAGATGACAAACTGGCTCATTCATAAACAGGCCCTCCAACCGCGTGCAAATTTGATTGGTCCACTCCCACGTCGTTAGGCGTAAATCAAAAAATGTTTGTAGGAAGAATATGGTCTAGTCTCGCAAAAACTTACCTGAACTTCATGTCCCAAATGCTCCCGCGTTCTGGAAGGCTGACTTGATCTTAAGGGGGATGTGCGTAGCCGGCGAAATTAAAAACTTACGTTTTTTGCAATTTGCAGGTCAGTGTCAGGTTTTATGTTCATTAAAATATGATTCGCGACCGTAACAAATATAATATGGCTTTACAGAATTATAATCTATTTTTCCTTATGGCAATGGTGCCGATGTCGACAATTCTGCCAATGTCAATGTGTGGAGAAAACGTGCGGTGGGAAACAAAATAGAATTATAATCATTAGAATCAGAAATACAACTCCTTAAGTTAGAATAATTGGCCTCAAATGTCATGATTTCGTGAAAGAGTCATTCAAATAGGTAATATGAACTTACAGACTTGTATTGATAATTTTTGTGATAGTAATTTTATAAATAAATATTTGATAAGGCCATAAATCATTTATAGATCAGTAAACAACCTGATACTGACAACCTGCAAATTTAAAAAAAAAATAAGAAAAATTGAATTTCGCGGGCTATCCTGACAATTTTACGGTAGTGTTATGAATCGTGCCGATCTGTTGTCACCAGAATACGTACGCGTATAGATGGATTATGATGCATGCTCCTGCGTAATTACTATGAGGAACAAATTCAGTTATTTTTCATATTTTAAGTAGGTATTCTCCTCGGTGGTGGATGACCATCAAAATATCTCCCGCCTGAGAATGTTAACAAATTGGTTACGGTTAGATGGAAAGTTTTCCTTATCCCTGGGTTAAAAACAAAATAGACAAATTGAGACAATTTGTGTTTGTTGTGCCCTGAATTCTTAAGATATTTTTTTTTTTTTTTTTTTTTTTTTTTTTTAAAACGTTGCCCCACACTAAGAATTTCTTCTTGTATCGTGGGTGCGTTTACAAACATAGAAAATCACATACACTAACACCCAGACCCGGAACAACTACTTGCAGATTATACAAATATTTGTTCCGTGCGGGGATCGAACCCGCGACACGTTAAAATAATATTCAAATTAATAAAGACCTTTTTCGATATTCTTTAAAAAGTCCTCTCTTCAGAATAAATTGGGTGTATCCATGAATGATAAATAGGCATGTGCCACCGTCTTTATCGATAAGAAAGTTTAATTCGATAAGTTGCGACGCCAACTTCGAGAGTCGGATGAATTAATGTGTGCGTCGATAAGATTCGCCATTTTAATTAACCCTATAAATCTAAAGTTGACCTGTGAATTGAATGTTGATTAACAGGAGTCGGGTTCGGTTCCCGGTTAAATTTTGTTTGAAGTTTATAATAACGTTTTGTGTTCACGTCAATCAGAAACTGAAACTGGTTGATGTTATGAATTCATATTATTTATCGTAAAGGGTAAAGGACATGGATAAAGTCTGGCCCAGTACGACCAGACTTAATAAAAAAAACAATTTGAACCTTATAATACGAGTATTTAAATTTCCATCATGGCTTTCATTTGTCCGCATAACATGGTGGGAAAATATCAATTTAAAAGAGTATTCATTAATTGTTTGTTTTATTTTGATAACCACCATTTTACGTCGATTGTCATTGAAAAGTCAAGACATCATGTCTTTCAATAATGACATGACAATTTAAGTCAATCGTGTGTCTTTTGGCCCACATGAGTGTTTTCTATGTGGTGTTTTACGACGACCTTTGGATTTGTTTCTGGATACCTGTTTTACTGCTCTCCCGACTGACCCGCTTTGCATCACGGATTTTGGATCTACTCATTTCGATTTACTTTGCTTACTTGCACTTTGGACAACTGATTTTGCCCTATTTTTAATGGAGAATCGGCGCTGCATTAACTGTGGTATAGCAACGCTTCGCATAAGGAGCCATTCATTGGATTCCGATGATCCTTTTAATGGATCGGAATCGGATGAAATTAGAACACCAAGCCCTAGTGTTAGCCATCATCATGTGTGTGTAAACTGTGGAAGATCCCTGCTGCGTGATCGTTTTCATACACTGACACGTAATCCTGAACGTAATAGACACATTCATGATGTTGTATCTGAATGGATTTTTCCTCAACATTGTTTAATTCTCAATAATCTTTGTGATTTCAGCAGGGGGTTGGCCAAAGAGCTCGCGACGCGGCCATCGTTCTAGCAAACGAAAGCGTTTTCTTTAAAATAATAGTCATGATCATCATTCCGCTAAAAAGTCCACTGCGGCACAGAAGCAGGTCCTTCACATGGTGGAAATCGCGGAAATTCACTGTATGCGAGGAGCACAGGACAGGTCTATGTGATATGATTAAAAGTAAATAATAATAATACCAGTCTATTATTTTCCCACTGGAGGGCTGAGGCCTCTTCTCATACAGAGAAGGCACAAGCATTGATTACCACACTTGCTCAAGACAGGTTGGCAATTTCAGACTTATATTAACTATAAGTCCAGGTTCCCTCGCGATGTTTTTCTATAACCAATATCAGTTATGTCCAAAATATACTCAGAAAGTACATATGAATTGAGAAATTTCACTTTGGTACTTGCCCGGATTTGAACCCACAACCTCGTGCATTAGAAGCGAGGCCTTAACCACTGGGCCTTCACGATAATGTACATACCTACTGTATTTAAACGTCAAAATGTCATACCAGAATGTTCAATTAAAAGGTCTGATATCTCGTCGCCACAGAATTCTAGAGTAATAAAATATAAACAGGACTACTAAATACAAATATTTCTTCATGATTTATATTATTTTATTTTTGTCCATGCTGGGCCAAACTTGTATGGGAGCGTTATCCATCTCCTTTGTAGATTAGTTCGTTTGTGTTTTGTTTCATGATTGCACCATACTGACTATTATGAAGAAAAAAACCGGCCAAATGCATGTAGGACCACGCCCAATGAAGGGTTCCGTAGTTGGGATGAATTTATCCCAAGAAAAGACTCAACATTGTAATTGAAAAACATGTTCTTCCATACGGAATGTTTGGGAGATAATTTTTTTCAAACTGCAAATTTAAGTTGGACGATTATAACTCGTTAACCTGTAAAGCCTACTTACTGTGATACTTTTTCTTTTAACTTCATTATACTACTACTGCTGTGAATTTTGCTTTTGCTGAATTTTAGCTGGCAGGGGGGGGACACACTTGACACTAACAAAAATTAGCACTTTTAAGCTTAATATTTCGCTAACGGATTCCTGAGTTGAAAAATGATTATGACACACCCACAGTATTTTTGAACGACCTTTCCAACGATACCCTACACTATGGGATAGTCGAGAAAAAAAAAACATCCCCGCTTTACGTGTAGGGGGTATATGCGTTCCTTGTTTACTACGAAACCCTAAAAACAAAGAAGTGTGTAGCTAAAGGAAGTGAGAGGTCTATGAAACTAAATAGAAATATAAAACAAACACAACAATATTAAAGAAATCTAGGAACACAAGGTAAGAATTCCATCGAGTGTAGTGTCGTCATAAAATGATAGCAACAGACAATTAATTATACACTCTAAGATGACACCCTTAAATTCTAAATTAACAATTGTCACTAAAGCATCATAGATTTTTTTTTCACATTGTTGTTTGCATAATATTTTCGTTTGTAACAAAACAATCGGACAGTTCTCGGCGGATGAGTTCCCTTGCAGCTGGTTTTTCAATTAACTCGGCTGTTAATGGAAGAAACGCTCCGGCGGGTACGGCCGAGGACGGCCTATCGATATGTCGACATAAAGCACAACACTATGCATTTTTTTCTTAATAGAATAGAGACTATGACATCGATGAATTTGATCTATTTTATTTCGTCGTTTGAAATATCACACAAAATACAGCTCACTGCTTACATCTTTGGCGAATGGAAGCATTATATTTTTTTTAAATGTAGAAACAGTGTGAATTAATATCTACGAGGTTAAATCAAAGTTAAAGTCTTTAGGGGTATGAGGAACAGGGTGTAAAGTTCACTCATCCCCCATAGAAAAGGGAGGATCCACCGACCAGACGGGTGTGATGTCTGGCGGGCAACTGCCCAGAGGTTGAAGTCGGGAAGCTTGTATATATGTTTATCGCGCGGTAAACTCTAATTGCGCGATGCAGGATTTATGTGACGTCAGGATGTTGTGTGACGTCAGGTCTTTGATGCGTAGTTCGCATGTAGCGATGTAGATGCCGCTACAAGTCAATGCCAACAAATCATTTATTTCAAGGAGGCCATTAAAAGCCACTTTTGAATATCACTTACATAAAAATAGGATCGATTTTACACGCCTCTTCAAACGGGTAGTTCCTATAGAGAAGAATGGACAAGAAACTACATCTCTTTTTACAATATTTCGTATACATTAATTATAACTAGTGGTCGCCCAGAGGTCGAAATTCGACCATAATTCATTTAAATGTCATGATTCTAAGGATCTTGTGTCAAACGCATGGTATTGTGTGTAATGTTTTTTTTATTAATTTATTTTATTTCTAATGTATATTATATAAAAATATTAGCTTTCTGCACTCCTTCTCCATATAAACTTTAACTGTGCCAGATTTCATACTCCTCCGTCCGCGTAATTTTCGTAAAAAGGGGTACAAAGTTTTTGCTTCACGTATAAATATAATAATAATAATTATATGTGAAGACGATCATGATTGATAACCATTCTTTTAATTTTGCAATCCCTCCATTGTCTTGAGTTTTATTCAAATACGGATCTTACATAATTTTATCGTCTTTTCCTGAAATTGGTTTACAGAAGACAGAACACTCTCTGTGAGTCACTTTCTGAAAAATAAATGTAATAAGGATAATACCTACTGCCTAGTTTAAGATAATTAAACTTCCAGGTAGTTTCAAAGTCCTATTATTGTCTCCAAGAGTTTCTAGTTACAAAGCTTTGTTCTGAAAAAAGTATTCATTATCTTGAATACATCGCTGGCCCCTACAATAAGTCCCGAAGATTTACTGGCATTTGTCTTCACCTTGAGAGCAAAAAAAGAAATTCAAAATGAATTGCTGTGAAATAATTTGGTTTGTGCTATCAAGAATATTGAATAGAATATGTAATTAGGGGTTTGTAAATTATTTATGTGTAGGTTACCTTGACTTTGTGGGTGTCTGATACGTAAATTTCAGTAAAACTATGGGGGTATTTAGTGGTTGAAGTATTTGATACTAGACTGAAAGTAAGGAAATGCTAAAAAGGCGCTTAATTTTAATTTCACTATGTATACTAATATTATAATCTCAATCAATCTGCCTAGCCTTTTCCCGACTATATTGGGGTCGGCTTCCAGTCTAACCGGATGCAGCTGAATACCAGTATTTTACACGGAGCGACTGCCTATCTCACTTCCACAACCCAGTAACTGGGTAATACGATACCCCTTAGGACTGGTTGTCAGACTTTCGGGCTTCTGACGACTCGTAACGACTGTAAAATATCCACGAATAACAGCCGGGACTAACGGCTTAACGTGCTATCCGAGGCAGTCTCGGTATATAAAGATGGTCAGGGTCACCCATCCACAGACCAACCCCGGCAAGCGTAGCTTAACCTGATGGATCAACCCATGCGGCAGTTATTACTTAGCCACGAGCTAAATAATAATAATAGTAATATATCGGTATCGTATTAACCAGTTACTGGGTTGTGGAAGTGAGATAGGCAGTCGCTCCATGTAAAATACTGGTATTCAGCTGCATCCGGTTAGACTGGAAGCTGACCCCAATATAGTTGGGAAAAAGCTAGGCAGTAGTAGTTGGTACAAAGTTGCTAAAAAGTCATGTGATTAATGGACAGCCCGAACCCCTGAACATCGTTACAATGAAAGCTTGTCATCGTTTTGTCAGGTTGTCCTCCGGGTGTTATGTTATGCAACCACTACACAGTTTGTCTGTCTCAATATCCGTTGATGACAGTATTCATCGCAAGTTTAGATACAGTTTTAACTAGTTTGTAGTCAAATATTGTAATATCCGCCTGGATGTCACTAGGGACATTAATGAAGTATTTTGCAATATATTTTGACTATAATAAGACCAATTCTAACTTTGGTACGCAATTTACTACGAATTTCCTAACAAAGGAACTCTGTAGTCTTATTACCGACTTTTGGGAATCAAATCTTACGATCTACAACTAAGATTTGTATTATACTATAGATGAAAAGCTAAATAAGAACCAAATATGTCAGGCATTAGCGAGTTTGCTCCGGGCTGGGAATGTTTTTAGGTCAGCTCTTTGTGTTATTCGTAATTTAAGTAAAACAAAAATCCCGATCATTTAAAAAATACATCAATATTAAATACAGCTAATCACAAAACCATTGTTGTAAAAATACCACTGGCCTAGACAGGGGTACCGAGTTAATTTAACATAAAAGCGAGCCAACATGTATCATTCATGGGTACCAATTACGAGTACCATCCAGCTGGTATCGGTATCGATTTTACCTTGGCACATCGCTAGTTCCTCGGACATTGTGCTACTAATCTCAGGGTTATTTTAAAACCACAAAGAGAGTTCAAGTTCTTAAGTTAGTTAAAGTTTAAATGAGTTGATTGCAGCGTTGAAAGTTTCAAATAGTTTGTCTTGTCCGGAGTTTTGTAACGTTGTTCTTTCATTTTGTTTTCTTTGTAATTTATTGCCTGTTGCCTCAATCAGCTAATAACTCATTCTGTAGTAGGTTAGTGATTCTCAGAAGTTGTTCGTCTTCTTGTTTCGTCTCAGACAGTCGGCAAGTTGTTAGCGTAACGAGGCTACCACCACGTAGTGTAAGTATTTAGGCTAGGAAGCTATTTAAATGTATCATAACTTGTACCTATTACTCCGTATCTAAACTATTAAAGAAGACCCCTATTTATTATGCAATGCGTCATATTTGTCAAAAACTAGAAACTATGTACGAAAAATATCGACTAAAAAGGTATATGCCAGACAGGAAATTAAAAAAAATTGTTTTAGTTTTTATAACTATATCTTTTGGAGTTATAATTAGAGAACGGATATTCGAATGAATATGTACCTAAAGTTGAGGTGTTGGCTATTATGGAATGTACTTTTGTATCGAAAAAATCCTGGGATTCCGGGATCGATAAATTTAGAGTTCTGATTATAGAACCGAATGTATACTTCCGTTCAGATGTTGGCTAACATGAAATGCACTTTTGTATCGATCGCAAAATCTCGCGATTCCGGAATTGATAAATTTTGTACTTTTTGACTGTAGCAATGCTAGCTAATGTTGTAAAGTAGGTTACCAAATTGGCATACCGATAAACAACTCGGTGCCTTGACTTTCGTAAAAACATGTTTATAGTAGGTATATGCATAATTATATTAACAGTGCAAGAGTAAGCTTCTTAAGAGAGCTGATAAGTCGTTTCCATACCGTGTATCCAATTAGTTGTGCATTCCCGGATTTTATGGAATTCAGAGATTTATATTAAGAAAAATATATATTAAGAAGCCATTTTAATAATTTTTTAGCCAAAAAAATTGTTTAGGTCAATATGCATCCGAATATTCGATCTCTAGTGATAATATAATTTATATTTTTGAAATGTGCTAATGAAGCCCTTTAATTTGGATAGCCAACATGGCTTCATTAAAAACATATTTTTTTATTTCTTGATTCAAGGTCGTCTAGAGGGCGCCATATTCAATTTAATGTGAAGTCACATATAGCCTTTAAAGGCTATTGTATGTAACTAACCAGCGGTTAATTATTGTGCTGGTTAGCCAGCGGACATACAAGAAGCTTCCAACGATACCTCATTTGTCAAATTATAAAGCAGTTTAGAAGTTATGAAGGAACAGATACATACATACATACCGGTCAAAATCATAACCCTCCTTTTTGCTTTGTTGTAGTCGGGTAAAAACTGATAAATTTTACACATTTTCACGGCAGGTACTGTTCATTTAAACAGAAAACTACCGAAGAAACTTTATTGGTGATTGTCGTTAGTTATTAGCTTTTACTATAACAAACGACGATCTGAATAAGGGATTTTCATTCAAATTCACGCCACCAGTTGGCGCCACTTTGACAAGAGTTCTTCCATTTCTACAATACATATGAAATTTTGATGTTCATCATTTGTTTCAATCATTCGTTCATAATTCAGTCACGACTAAAGAAAATATAGACGTTTTGACAAAACATTATATTCATGTAGCGTGTGGCGCTCATGATAAACGGCTCTTACATACAAAAATAACACAGACATCCTCTTCAAATAATAAACTAACTCTTTGATCCCGTATCCGTCCGGGCTCACAAAATATGCCGCGCAAATTGCTACAATTTAGACAGAACAACTATAATAAAATTAATTTGCCTTGTAAATCATGTTGATATAACTGGGTTAGAGTGAGCAAAAACGTTGCGACATCTTGCCCGGTTGAATCTGGCCGGGTAACCGGGAAACCGGGTCGTACGGATAACCCAGCTTCAGTCGGTAATGAACTTAAGAATTTCCGAGGCGCGGATCCAGATTTCATCGTCACTGGTTCGTCCTTAGAATAATGACAATGAACTTTGTGACATACAGATATTAAACTAGAAGAGTACTTAGTTAGGTAAAGGCCTCTTCTCATACATAGAAGGAAAGAGTATTGATCACCAAGTTCAAGAAGGGTTGGTGATTTCAGATTTATATTAATTATAATTCCAGGTTTCTTCACAGTATTTTCTTTCACCGATGTCAGTGATGTCCAAGATTTAGAAAGTACATATGAATTGAAAAACTCACAATTTAGTTGCCCGGTTAGAACCGTAACCCCGTGCATGAGACGCGATGCCGTAATCACTGGGCCATCACGACATACTTATAAAAAGAATACAGGGTGGCCAATTAGGAATTACCTATACAATTTTAAATTAGGATTATTTTAATTACAAAAAAATACCGGATATTTTTCTATAAGTATCTTTTTCAGGCTTGGCAATTTTATACGGTGAATAAGATTTTCCCAATCTGCTCCAGTTTTCTTCTTAAAAAGGTGAGCGCTTTTCATCGTGTTTTTCTTTACATTTCATCATTTTCGCATACTTTATTAGGTATCCAACCAGGTCACAAATATTCTGCTTTTCGTATTCAAGCTTGACCACGACACGTCCCATTTAGATAACCCCACAGAAAAAAGTCAGGACGTATCTCGAAATCCTCAATTATCAAAATGGCATTCGTTACTCTTAATAATTTTATAGAAAAATTGGGTCGTTTTTAAATTCATTTAAGAACTTCAGGATAAAATTACTGAAGGTATTGCGGTGTTCATGGTCTTATAGACTGTCAATCTGCTTAGCCTTTTCCCAACTATATTGGGGTCAGCTTACACTCTAACCGGATGCAGCTGAATACCACCTTTACCTTTATTTGACATGGAGCGACTGCCTATCTGACTTCCAAAACCCAGTAACTGGGTAATAAGATATCCCTTGGTAAGACTGGTTGTCAGACTTTCGGGCTTCTGACGATTCGTAACGACTGTCAAAGATCCACGAATGACAGCCGGGACCAACGGCTTAACGTGCTTTCCGAGGCACGGAGGAGTCTCGGTATTTAAGATGGTCACCCATCCACAGACCAACCCCGGCAAGCGTAGCTTAACCTTATGGATCGACCCGTGTGGCAGTTATTACTTAGCCACGAGACCCTCGTGGCTAAGTAATAACTGCCTTATAGACTGTGCATAACGGATTTACCGCATTTTTACTAAATAATAGACACCAAACAACTGCAAAATTTAGCGTCAAATCAGAATGGGTGCTAGAAACCGTTGTATACTTCTTAATTGACCAGCCTGTAGATAATTACTGTTCTTCAATAACAATTTTTACAAGTAGTTATTTAACGTTCGCTCGAATTTTTACTTTAGTAAGTAAAATTCGATCGAACGTAAACTACTTGTAGCGGCATCTACATCGCCACATGCGAACTACGCATCACACAAACGACATACAAAATCCTGCATCGCGCAAGTAGTATTTCCCGCGTGATTAGCATATGTACGATGTCCCAACATCAATCGCCAGGCAGCTGCCCACCATACACAACACTCGTCTGGTCGGAGGATCCTCCCTTTTCTATGGAGGATGAGTGAACTTTACACCCTGTTCCTCATACCTCTGCATACTTATTAAACTTATTGTCACTACGAGTTTTAAGTTGGTTTTCTTATCTTTTGCATGACTTCAATTTCATTTTGGATTAATCACACAGAGTTAATCATCTTTTTAATTTCAACGTAATAATAATGAGACCCAACTTCCAGGATAGCCTTGTCTCATTTACGTACCATTGAATTTTTAACAGGAAAAGGTACCTCCGATTTTGAACTTGAATACTTAATTTAGGACTCGTAAACCTTACGAACGAACGAACTTTACGTTACGTTACGTTACGTTAACGTTTAAACGTTATTCTTAATTTCTTTTTTTCACTCGTGGCTGATCTTGTTATTCAATTACTAATTTATCTATTGTATTATTTACCAGCAACCTCTGTTCCGCACGGGTGCAATAGAACATGTCAAAATACCGAGATTTCTGTGCTATATTTTAGTAAAATATGAATGTTTTACACATAAACCTTCTGGAATAAATGCTCTAAATGTTGGTGAAAACGGCATCAACATTCATTGTGTAGTTTTGAAGAACAACGCAGTCACACAGACAAAAATAAAAAGCGACTTTGTTTTATCGCGGGCAGAAGGTAGTATACGTACTTTATACTAGCTTCTGCACGCGACTTCGTCCGCGTCCACTTCACTATTTTTTCAAATCCGTCTGTTAGTTCCGGAGATTACCCCTACATACAAATTTACAAACAAACAAACAAATTTTACCATTTTATAATATTATATTACGAGTAATATAGTATTATTAGACTATGGCAAACCCCCCCATTTGGGGGAGGCCTATGTTCAGCAGTGGACGTCTTTCGGCTGACATGATGAGTATGAAAAGAGGCTACGGTCGATCCCTGCTTCGAATGCGTTGATTAGTTTAGAAGAACAACGTAGTTACACCAGACAGACTCGAAAATCGACTTTGTTTTATACTATGTATAATCTAGGTATAGACGACATGCTAAATGCACCTCGGAGGCGGACCGCAGCGATCACTGCTATCGCTGTTGTCAGCCCGGTAACAAGTATGTGTGGCGGCTGGCAAGCCGGCCGATCACCGGATTGGGAGCAAGGCCTGCGCCCAACCCGCCAAAGGCAAAGCCAGGGGCAAGCCCTCCGCCACCGCTGTCACCGCCGCAGCCACCGCTACTTCTGCCGCCGCCGCTGCCGCTCGCTACTTGGGACTCGTCCTCGACAGCCGGTGGCACTTCGTGGAGCACTTCCGACGTTTGGCTCTCAAACTGTATAGGGCTGGGGCTGCTTTGAAGCGGCTTCTGCCCAACCTAGGGGGTCCAAACGCCTCCTCCCGGAGGCTTTACGCGGGGGTCGTGCGGTCCATGGCCCTTTACGGGGCACCGGTGTGGGCGCGTTCATTGAGGCTGCGACCGGCCCAGCGGTTGAACGCGTCCCAAAGGGTCATGGCCATCAGGCTGGTCCGGGGATACCGCACGGTCTCCTGTGAGGCGGTGAGCCTCCTTGCTGGACTACCGCCATGGGACCTGGAGGCGAAAGTCCTCGCGCACATGTGGGAGTTGCGCGAGGAGGCGAAACGCCGGGGTGTAACTCCTCTGCCGCGAGAAATCACGGCACAGCGGACAGAGCTCCGGCGGGATCTCATGGCGGCATGGAGAGTGCGATTGTCGCAACCCAGCGCTGGGCACGCCACAATTGTGGTGATAAGTCCCTTCTTTGAGGAGTGGCTTGAGAGGCGCCACGGTGTCCTCACCTTCCGCCTGACGCAGGTCCTCACCGGACACGGCTGTTTCGGGAGGTTCCTGTTCCGCATAAGGCGGGAGGAAACGCCCGAGTGTCAGCACTGTGTGGATCGCCCGGAGGTCACGGTGGAGCATACGGTGGAGGTCTGCCCGGCTTGGGCGGAGCACCGCCGTGTCCTCACGGAGGCGATCGGCGGCGGCGATCTCTCGCGTCCGGCCCTGGTTCAGGCCATGGTTCGGAGCGAGAGTGCATGGAAGGCCGTCACCTCCTTCTGCGAAGCAGTTATGTTCGCGAAGGAGGAGGCGGAGCGCGCGAGGGAGATGCAAGCTGCACGCCCTCGCGGCCCTAGTCGCCGCAGGAGACGCCCCGGGCGTCGGGAGTCGAGAGCCGACTTCTGGCCACAGTAGGCGCGGGGTTGCGGACGGTGAGCAATGGGCAGCTCGCCGTCCGATAAGGACCAGGCCCGTGTCGACGGCGCGTTGTGTTCCACGCGCGCCTTAAAGAGATGTCAGCACCAAACGACGGGGTCGAAAGATCAATGCCTGCTGGGGTTGCGGGTTTGTCCGAAAGGGATATCGCGGCCCCGGCACACAGGCAACGGAAGGAACACGGTTGGGTTTTAGTCAGTAAAAGTCTGACACACCCTTTCACTCTGCCCAGAGCGGGAGAAGTCATTTGATGATTTACCATCCACAAAAAAAAAAAAAAAGGTATAGACGACATAGATAGAATCAAGCCTTTGACCTAAAATATAATGTAAACAAACAAAACTCAGCTTGTCACCTGTAATCACGTCAACAACATTAAACATGTCTCCAACATAAAATAAACGTATACAACAACACGCCACTGTATAAATTATTATTTGTGATGCTTACATTCCGTGTGTTCATTGCTTTATTTTGCCATCGTCGCAATATTTGAATCAGAAGATTACACTAATTTTGATTGTTTTCAACTATTCTTGGCATATTTTATAAATAGAGATTAATAAAATAGATATAATTTGGAGTTTTGTGCAATTATTAATATTTTTGAACGACTAGCTGCAGCCCGCATTTTCGCTCGCTTAGACTCTAATTATTTTTCAAAAATAAAAGTCTAAGCCAGTGAAAGTCCCGTCAAAATTGGTCCAGCCGTTTCAGAGATTAGCTGGAACCAACAGGCAGACAGACAAAAAAAAAAAAAAAGGTATGTATAACAAAAATAAAATATTAGTACTTTCATATGCATTTAATAAAAATCTGTTATTTTAACATTACAAAGAGACTTACATTTTATATATTTGTATGTTTAAATGAGATTTTGTTTTAAATATGAGTGTAGTGACTGTAAGAAAAGAGGCAGACTAAATAAAAGATGAATGAACTTTGCGAAACATGGATATATGTCATGACGTCTGATAAAGATATAATATGGCACCCAAAGCCATCTCTGCCAATTAAAAATAAATAAGGATAAATGCAGGAGGACGGTGATAATGTGTGCGACGGTGTCTTAGCCACCAGAGATGAGCCAGGATGCGTAGCGAGGAATGTCCGTAAAACTAACCAATAAGAACGCTAGCTCAGCCCAAACTTGACAGTGAAACGATCTTATTGGTTAGTTTCACACACATCCCTCGCTATGCATCCTCGCTCATTTCTGGTGGAAACGCAGCCTAAAGATACTCGAATACAGATGTTTGTGCCAACAATCGTTAAAGAAAATTAGAGTAAAAAAATCAGGAAAATTGTATTCCAGATCCAAGAAAAAAGAGGGGCTCGAAGCCAAAAGAATTACAGCCGCCCGGGTCGACTTTCCGCAATCGGTTTGTGGGTCTACTCCTCATTCGGGCTGTCATTCGTAAATCTTTGACAGTCGTTACGCAAAAGAAGAAGCCCAAAAAAGTCTGACAACCAGTCTCACCAAAGGTACCGTGTTACTTGTGTTCCGGGCAAAGTGGTATTGGGTTTCTCCACCTGCAATTTCTCTCGGAGTCTGAATTTGCGCCCGGTTCATGACAATCGCCTCGCACCTGATTACATAGGACTTAAACATAACTGGTGTACTACAGGTACACCTCTGCCCAACCCTTCGAGGAACACAGGCATGGTGTTATGCTATGTCTAAGAATATACTTTTCAGACATTCTTGTTAAAACACTGGAATTTATCGACTGTCATTATTGGCAACACAGTTTTTCTGCTAAGGTTTTAACTTTTTATCCCCAAAAGAGCTTTTTAAAATACGTAGGCGTTTATTTACGCCGCCCACAGGAATTGTTACCGAAGGACGTGTCTCGTGGCTAGTTTCAGTAGGTACTAAAAGTGATTATGTTAGTCTCGGGACAGAAGGTCAAGCTGTTTTATTGAAAGTCAAAGTCATTTATTTGCTTTAAATGCGGTTACAAAAGTGTTAATAAATAAGTATTCTTTTGCGATGACATATTTCGCAATATTTTGGCATGCAAATATTAATTGTAAGGTTTATTTAAATGTCGCGGGAAAGTCCGAAAGGGATACCGTGGCCCCTGGCAACGTACTGGCAACTAAAGGAACACGGGTGGGTTTTAGTCAGTAAGAGTCAGACACACCCTCCCGCTCCGTATAGAGTGGGAGAAGTTATTTGATAATTTCCCACCCAAAAAATTAAGAAAAAAGGCTTATTTAAAAAGCAATTATCTATAACAGTGATTCCCAAAGTGGTCTATATTGACGCCCAGGAGTCGACGACGACCTGCAAGGGGTCTATGTCACCGGGTAAAAATATGGGCTTTCCATGAATGGAATATCCATATATATAGATTATAAGTACATATTTATTTCGATAATGCTTTCTTATAAATATATAAATGAACACTGATATCTATCTACGAGTATATACTCCTAGTTTACGTTTTTATTTACTCTGCGTGTAAGTTTTTATTTTGTAAAAAATATTTTTTTGCTGTAAATTGCAGCCTGTGTCAAATTTTTGATTGAATCTAGTCAGGTTTGCCGAAAGAGAAAATTGCGCCAACTACTTTCAACAGCTGTATGTTTATCTGAACACCGAATAAAACAATTATAAAATTTGCTTTAACAGAGCTTTTTCGTCTTAGAATGGTGAGGAATACGTCTTAAGTCTTAAACCCACACGTCCAGTGGCGGATACATATGGGGGGCGCGGAGGGCGCGCGTCTCCCCCATGCAGCCTAGCGATGTGCGGTTCACGGCAAGGGGAGGGCACGCCAAAAAAGAACCTTTTTAAAAACAAATAGGTTACCTACATGGTTATAACACAGTATAACGCCCATAGCTCAAGATGTCTTTTAGCGCCTCCCCCTTGAATTTTTTCTGTATCCGCTACTGCACACGTCGCACTATTCGCCTAAACCCAGTTCTATCAAAAGTATGTATGTGGTGGCATCTACAACACCACATACAAACTACGCATCAAAGACCTGACGTTACACAAATCGTGCATCGCGCAAGCAGATTCTACCGCACGATCAGCATATATATAACTTTCCGACATCAATTGTTGGGGCAGGTGCCCACCAGACACGACACCCGTCTGGTAAGAGAATCCTCCCTTTTCAGTAGAGGTTGAGTGAACTTTACACCCTGTTCCTTATACCTCTGTATATGTGAGAACGTTGTAGGCTCAGTAGACTGTAAATTTTTCGACCATTTTCTATTTTGTTACGTACTTACTTGGTATTTGTTGAAAGGCCTACACTATCCTCCCATACCTATTATTATTTGAAAATATTGTACAAGCCAATTCTTTTTAAAAGAGTGACGAAGAAGTTTCTTGTCGGCTTTTCTCCATGCACTTGGCTTTATAAGGGACCACCGCACAAACTTCTAAAGAATCACGTAGATCGGCCCAGTTGTCACGGAGAAATCGATGATCATACATAAAAAATACAATACAGAGGAAAATAGAACGTCCTCAATTCTTTTAATTCGGTTAAAAATATGAACTTGAACCACAACGATAAAAATCTCGTATGGTTCCTTCAAAAGTCTTAAGTCACCGTTCTCTTTTACAGTGAACATTTAAACTTAACTATAATAATAAACTGTCGTCTGACAATAAAATAAAATAGCGGGCAACATTATAAGGCAGTTGTACACAACACCGCTGACTCTAATTTTATTTTATTGCAAAGATTTGTTGATATTGCTTGTGCCAGCAGCGCGGTGGCATAATATAAATTACTCCAGAAGGACCGATGCCTATTAATTGTCAAGAAGAAATTATGAGTCGTTTCGAATCACGAATTCAAGTTGCAATCAGCAGTTTTGGAAGCATTTTTGTTTTGGATATAGCAAATAAAGTACGTAATAGAATTTCTGCACATCTATATATTACAAATTAATGAAATTAAAGTGTCTGTTTGTGTGGCAAAGTAACAGTTTTTTACTAAATGCATATGAAAGTATAATTACGGTACATGAAACAAAAAAAAAAAATTGTCTGTCTATTTTTTGCGGCTAATCTCCAAAACGGCTGGACCGATTTTGACGGAACTTTTACTGGCAGATAGCTGATGTTATAAAGAGTAACTTAAGCTCCTTTAATTTTAGAAAAACAAAAAGAATTAGGGTGTCCACGCGGGCGAAATCGCGGGTAGCACATAATACTATGTACATGTCATACATTGCTTACGAGTATATTGTTTAATAACTATCGAGACTTTAACTTTTGATTGAGGCGGGATTATTGTCGAACAGAACCATGATAGGTAAGAGATAAATAAAATTGCAATCACCAATTAATTTCTCTTAACATTAACACTGAATAAATCTAATTGCCTATGCTTGGCTCGCGTCATGTTCAGCTACTTGAGTTCGGCTACTCGAATTTCGCGTAGCGGAACATGACGCGAGCCAGTTGAATTGAACTACTGCGGTTTTGCTGCTATGGTTTCGCGGCGCAGGTGTGCTACCGGGCTTATTGCTGCCACATAATCTCATCATGAGGAACCGTACTGAGTACGGTCTGCTTGAAGAACGCCTACGCGTCATGTCTGAATAATTAAATACCTGTACATACAATATACTATATTGTATGAAGTGTACCTTCTGTAGAATATTTCATAGCATGGAACCAATGTGCATCTATGTAAGGCAGTCGTAACATTTTATTTAAAGTGATAGAGCCTCGCTTAGTTTCGGGACTAGTCCGGAAATGTAGGTCCAAATTGATAACTATTAGAGGATATTGTTTTAGAGCATAGGTGTCGCCGATAATAAAGGTTTTGTGGCGATGTTATTTACTGTTCATAGTTTTTCGGCGGTTGTTATTTTTGAGGTCTCCATAGTGCTTATTTTGAATGACGTTAATGTAAAAGATAATTGAGACAAAGGATTAACCGTACATGTCTATAATGCGTCTACTTCTTATCGAAGTGGACAGTAACCACTATAATCTGTTACAAAACTATCAGATGAAAGTGTAAACAAACCCTGTTCAGGTAAAATTTTTACGGCATCATGGTACGGTACGTTTTCTGATTCATTTGTTTACATTTCCATTACATACTTTTGGTACAGATCATACAGATACTATACGTAATGTTAGCGGTGAAAGTTGTAATCAACACACTTGGTAGGCTAATTTGTGATCACGATCTGATGTTTCAAGTAGGCAGGAGGATACTGCTGCCTAATAATCCCTATTCTCTTGACGTTTTCACATAATCGCATTTCACAGTAGACATTGAGTCATGCAACTAAAAACTCGTAAAATTGCAGAAGGCTGCATGTCATAAGCCCGAAAGTCTGACAACCAGTCTTACCAAGGGCTATTGTGTTACCCAGTAACTGGATTATGGAGGTCAGTAGGTCTACTCTCTAAGTCCGTCAATGAAGATACGGGCCCGTCCGAAAGTAATTGATCCGTCAATACTGCTGTCAAATTCAATTTTTCGGACGGGCAAATACACATCGGGATTAGCGACAACTGTCAAATCGATTTGTCATACATTCTTAGTTCAGGCTCCTAACTAATCTTATGTCCGTAAGTGAAACAGAGATAGCAGGTCCTGTAACTTGCGAGGAAACTACGGACTACGTGCTTAGAGAGTACACCTTCAGCAACCGTAGTATGACCACAATAGAAACGGGTTTTGTCGACGGAAGAATAGACAAAATGACAGATAAACAATCACAATCTGTTATTTTGTCTATTCTTCCGTCGATAAAACCCGTAGAAAACCTACCTATTTATTTTGTTTATGGAGCGCTTTCACAAGGAGTTGTACTATACTCTCAAGCTACTAAATTCCTGACAGACACTCGATAACACTTTGAAATCAAACTCAAGACCTAACAAGGCGGTAATAGGCCAATTGAGGCGAGGTAGTACTTGATAGCATGTTACGAGCTAGTAAGCAACCTCAAATAAATTACTAGATAATGATGCAATCAGGATTGCATTTTTCATACAAATGTGGTGGTAATGAGGCTTGTTAGTTACAGGAAAATTGTTAAAGGAAAATACATTACATGCCTTCTTCTCAAAGGGTGGACAGAAACTACAAAACGCCTGCTAAGATCTTACTTATTATAAAAGGAGTATCTTTTGCTTGGTTTAAGTTCATACATCTGGTCATACACGCACGTCGGTTGCGAGTACTACGGACCTGACCTTTCTGAAGATCAATCAATCTGCCTAGCCTTTTCCCAACTATATTGCCAGCTTCCAGAATAACCGGATGCAGCTGGATACCAGTATTTTACATGGAGCGACTGCCTATCTAACCTCCGCAACCCAGTAACTGGGTAATAAGATACCCCTTGGTAAGACTGGTTATCAGACTTTCGGGCTTCTGACGACCCGTAACGACTGTCAAAGATCCACGAATGACAGCCGGGACCAACAGCTTAACGTGCTATCCGAGACACAGAGGAATCTCGGTATGGGTGTAAGAGACCAACCCCGGCAAGCGTAGCTTAGCCTGATGGATCAACCCGTGCGGCAGTTATTACTTAGCCACGAGCTCTGTTCTGTTCTGTTTCTGAAGATCATCAATAGAATCGGTCAATAAAATGAAAATATTATTTGAAAAATGACTGTAAGTATGAGCTTATTTCTAACATGGATGACTTAACTAGTAAACAAAACTAATCGTTTCTCTGCTCAGTATTAACTATAATTTTTTATATATATAATATTTTATTTGTACCAGGCTATGGCTGACTGCGAGACCCGTTGATTTTAATTCGTAACTATGATAACATAAAAACTGTTTTAATATTAACGACGGATTTTACGACTTGGCGAAACATCGAGATTTCTTAGGTAAACATAACTTTAATAGGAACGTATTATACACATAAACTTTCCGGAATAAATTTTCTAAACGATGGTGAAAACCACAACAAAATCTGTTTCGTGGTTTAGAAGAACGCGGACATACAGACAAACGCGAAAAATTACTTTGTTTTATTATAGATTGATGCTAACAACGTACAGTTATAACTAAAGAGATTTATGTAACTAATCAGAAGGTCAATTCTCGTACTTAAAAAACGTTCACATTCAAGTCACAATCTGTCAAACTTGTCAAAAATGTTTGTAAATTTATTGTATTTATGACAGATTGCGAATGAGATGCGAATGCGAACGTTCTTGAAAATTGGAAGAATTGCTCCTCTGGTTTGTATTTGTAACGTTTATAAATTGAATTGGTTACTTTTAGAAAGCGATCTTTCTCTCATAATTTTTTAACTTTACATACCTTTTTTTTTTTTTTTTTTTTTTTTTTTTTTTGAGGGTGGGAAATCATCACACAGACTAAAACCCACCCGTGTTCCTTCCGTTGCCTGTGTGCCGGGGCCGCGTTATCCCTTTCGGACAAACCCGCAACCCCAGCAGGCATTGGTCTTTCGACCCCGTCGGTTGGTGCTGACATCTCTTTGAGGCGCGCGTGGAACACAACGCGCCGTCGACACGGGCCTGGTCCTTATCGGACGGCGAGCTGCCCATTGCTCACCGTCCGCAAGCCCGCGCCTACGGTGGCCGGAAGTCGGCTCTCGACTCCCGACGCCAGGGGCGTCTCCTGCGGCGACTAGGGCCGCGAGGGCGTGCAGCTTGCATCTCCCTCGCGCGCTCCGCCTCCTCCTTCGCGAGCATAACTACTTCGCAGAAGGAGGTGACGGCCTCCCATGCACTCTCGCTCCGAACCATGGCCTGAACCAGGGCCGGACGCGAGAGATCGCCGCCGCCGATCGCCTCCGTGAGGACACGGCGGTGCTCCGCCCAAGCCGGGCAGACCTCCACCGTATGCTCCACCGTGTCCTCCGGGCGATCCACACAGTGGTGACACCCGGGCGTTTCCTCCCGCCTTACGCGGAACAGGAACCTCCCGAAACAACCGTGTCCGGTGAGGACCTGCGTCAGGCGGAAGGTGAGGACGCCATGGCGCCTCTCAAGCCACTCCTCAAAGAGGGGACTTATCGCCGCAATTGTGGCGTGCCCAACTTTACATACCTAATATCGAATTCATGAAGGCCGTTTCAAGGTAAAAAAATAACAAAACAATTCGATATCCAAAAACAATTTATTCTAAAAATAATGCCCATTAAAATAAAATTCAAATTAGGAATGAATGAATGAACGAACAACAATTCAAAAAACCTCAATGCACGGTTATAATTAAGCCTATCGTCCATTGGCAGCGACAATGCTAGCTTGAGTATCGCGTGCAAGGTACACAAAGCGGGGCCACTTGTGGCACTTCAATACAAAGGTATAGTTAGTTGTACCATATTAGGTTATGTATGTGGATTTTCAAAGGGGTCTTCGTTTATTTTTTTGTAGTCCTATTATGTACTAGTTTACCTACTTGCGGCTATAGTGATGTTGAGCGAATGAAATATAAATGTATATACCTACTACTAGCTGATGTATTGCGCGGTCCTACTTATGGCACAAAGCGGGCCACTTGTGACACTTCCATACAGAGGTATAGTTATAGTTTTCATAGGGGTTTCAGAGATTTTTTTTTGTAGTGCTAGTGTTAGTTAAAGAATTGTGTAGTGATGTTGTGTGAATTAAATGTAAATGTATTGTAAGACTTGAAATTAACATTACACACACACAACTGGCAAAAAAATGGGGGCTTAGGTACACCCCTGCCTAACCCTTCTGGGATTAGAGGCATGATGACGCACAGTACGAGTGGCACAAAATGGGGCCACTTTTGGCACTTCAACAGGTACGCTATTACGATACCTTCACAGTGGAGGTATAGTAATAGCATAACCGTAACTGTAAGTGTGTGTTTCGATACAAAGAATAGAGCTGTTAAACTCGCGACAATCTAAGAAGCTCGATTTGACAGCTATGAAAATTTGTGTAGTGATGGAAAAAACAATTGGTTGCTTTAAAAACCAATTCTCGAGACATATCGATGTAGGTATCGTACTTAGAGAGTCTGTAATCGATGATTTATCTACATTCATTACAACTGATTTTCAAGGCATATCGTTTTATTACACGTAAGAGTAAGATACGTCAAATCGGACTTCCTAGATTGTAGCGAGTGTAGTGAAGTTTTTTTTTTAGTGTAAGTAAAATTGTACTTATGTACAGTATTGTTTAGGGTTAAAGTTGAGTGAATAAAATGTAAGTTAAAGGCTGTCCCCGGCTTGTGAAAATAAAAAGTAAATAGTGTGTGTGTTTGTAAATAAAAAGTATTAAAAGTTAGGTTACTTGATTTATGATACTTGTTATGGAACACGAGACAATACTGAAATAGGACTACAAGGTATTATTTTAAACTAAGTCAAAATTTGTTTTGTTACTCATTAAAATATATATCTTTTAGCTTTACTAGACCCGTGCGGGGGATTATGGATTTATAAATAAAAATAAAATTCTAGATGCTTTTTAGAAAGTTACTCGTAGTATCAAATTCTACAACGGGGACTATGTAAATAAAAACAAGGCCATATTTTTCAGCAAAACCAAGCAAAATGTAGAAAAAATATAAGTAATTTTTTGTTTCAGTCAGAAACTAAAATATAACTGACAAAAATATGTAAATGTGTAACTTTAGACGCCCTTTGTGAAAGTTCTGTGTAAAACAGAATGAAAGTTAGACAAAAAGGGAACGCAAACATCAAGGCATCAGATATTAAACACACCCTGTAGTTTTGGGCATTATTTGAATAGGGCTACCGCGGATTTTTTTTGCGGGAGCATCAAAACTACACTAAATACTCATGTAGGCACACACATTAATAAAACTAGAGGGTCATGTTAACGTGGACAGAATTATTCTTGCAATAAATAGTAGTATAAAAGTGATGGCCTGATTCTCCACCGAATAATTTTATTTCACACAAATTTTGTTCTATTTATGAATTTGTCTGGTATAGCTTATTGGGACATTGTAAAATTGGTTCTATAAGTAAAAATACCTAAATTATACCCCTCTTTTAACCGACTTCAAAAAAGGAGAAGGTTAAATGTTCGTCTGTATGTATTTTTTTATTTATGTTCATCGATATTGTCATCAATTGTGGATCTAATTTGAAAAAAAAAAAACATTTGGTATAGGAAGCTAACGCGGTGGTCACTTATAAATTTTATTAACTTGCTTGGGTAGTTTTTGATAATACGTATTTAATCCAATTTGTGTATCTTGATGATGTTATAATTCTGCCTGTCACTGTTGTTTACCTTAAATAAAAACTCAAGAGTAAAAATATTTTTTACAAAAAAAAAAAAAAATGGGATGTCGGTGTCTTTGGAATTTTTGTCATTGGTTATTATATCTATGTCCAGCAGCAAACTACAGCAGTAAAATGCCTGATAGGAATACTTAGATGTAGGTGGTCATATTATGGAGAAAGGAATAAAAAAATATTTTATGTTCATTGCCACAATCAGACTACATAGATAGTAGGTGTCAAGTATAACTTTCCCATAACAAGTATAACTTTCCCATATTTGGGTCATCCCTCATTCGTCACAAACACGACGCACAAAATACAGGTTGATGTTTAAAAATAACCATTTAAAAAGCCTCTCTCCAACGGTCACAAATAACCGAGATCATTTATTCAACGCACACATGGCGTAGGGTTCCCACCGTCATGCGAAAAGGTCAAAATTAATGCGGGATGAAAAGTAAATTGCAAATCGATGTTAGGAGCGGAATAGATTAATCTTACCTTTAAGTGTGAACGAGTGAATGAAAAGTTAGGAAAAGGTGAGTGAAGTGTGTTTGATTAATGTTTATTAATTCAAAGATTTTGGATTAATTAATTGCTGTAGTGTGTGGTATGTAATATTGCTTTTTTGGTCCCGATTTAAAAGGCAATTTAGGTGCTATGAAATAGCAGACACCTCAGACATTACAACTTAATGTTTTTTTGTATATTTACTACTAATTGATGTACACACAGCACATAAAAGAAACGTAGATAATAATAACAGGAAAGGCACGAAAACTGAATTAACTTTATTTATTTTATATGAAAAAAAGCATGTTTTAATCATATTTTACCATCCAACCAACTTTATTAAAATTATTTTATCTGCAAGGCAATCTTGTTTTTCTAAAAATAAAAACAAAACACATTCTATTTTTGGAACTTGCAATATCCTCTTTGATATTGCAAGCAATATCAATATCCGCATTTTCTTAACCAATAAATAAATCAACCATTTCACCACAAAATATGTATGTATGAATTCATCGTTTCCATCTTCCGTTTATCTAATATATTCATACGGCACCCGTTTTCACAATAAACTGACATCCCTATCGAACATTTTCATCCGTACATCATGTATAGGGTGTTATCGTTTTAATAAATTTTGTTTTGTATGAAACAGAGCGATGGCGATATAATATTAATTTGCGTTACAAGTGATTAATTTATCTTGAGAGGAATTAACGCTAAAGTTCCAATTAATTTTAGGTAGAGTGTTAAAGGTAATTTAAGTTATTGGCTGGCAAACACTAAAATAATTTTAAGACGATTATTTATCATGAAAAATTTTGTAACTTGTGATCTTGAACTGCGCATTGAACAATAATCCTAATCCTAACTAATAATAAAAATGCGAAAGTGACTTTGTTTGTTGGTTTGTTACGCTTTCACGCTAAAACGGCTAAACGGATTTGAATTAAATTTGGCACATGGGTATACCATGACCTGGAAAAGGACATAGGATACTTTTCATCCCAATATTGCCACGGGATTGAGACTTTTGCGGTTAAAACCGCGGGGCGCAGATAGTAAAATACTTTGCTTATACCTGGTAGCTCGAACAAGAAGAAGAACATTTGCACAAAGCAAATGTTAAAAGTTTTTATTACCAAAAAGTAAAATACTTTGCCTATGATGCAGGCTGCTGGAAAATTATAAATAAGTAGCTAATGCCCGCGACTTCGTCCACGTGAAAGAAATACCGTATGACAATTGGTAATAGTGTGGATCTTCAAATTAGAATTCATTTTCAATTTAAATTCAAAATATTTCATTTGACATAAACCTACAAGGGCACTTACGAAACGTCAGAAGCTAGGTGCATGGTTCCAATTGGTCGTTTCCTATGGAGAAGAGCCGGCAAGAAACTCCACGGTTACTCTTTTAAAAATAAATTGTTTTTACAATGTTTTCAACTTAGTGTTAATAGGTATGAGAGGACAGCGTAGGCCTATCAACAAGTACCAGATACTTAGCAAAATAGAAAAATAAAACCCTATATGCCTCGGCAATACTTTAGCTTCCCATTAGTCAAAGAATTTTCAGAATCGGAACAGTGGTTTCGAAGATTACCTCCTACATACAAACTCACAATTTTTTTTTTTTTTATAAAAGTTTATTTAATATTTGGTAATAAAAAGATTTCATTTCATTTACCTCTCTAAAATATTAGTATAAATGATTTCCAATAAATTTCACAAGCAAGGAGTAAAAAATAAATCCTGCCACGCTCCACCGCTGTGTACAAACCCTAACGTCACCAATAGCCATTACCGGCGGTTATAAAATGTGAGGAGTCCTTAAGAATATTTCATTTAGGAGAAAGAAATTATCCAATATTCGAGTCTTCCGATGAAATGTCTCTGAATTATATTTTAAAGCAGTAATTTGTCTTCCATTCAATGGTTTTAACGAGACATTTTTGTGGTAACGTATTATGTTACTGGGAAATTGATTCATTGTTAAAATAATTAATGTTTGGTAGACTGTAATTAAGTAGGTACTTACTGAATGTTTATTTATGGTCCAGAAAGTTTTAGAAATTTCTAGCTTTTTCTGGCGTCGAGTTGTTTAGAAAATCTATATAGACAGGTTGATAGCAAGGTCTATAACAGTTCCAAATGCCTACTTTCTGTATTAAAAAACTAATATTTTCCTATTCCAATAAAAAATATATGGTTACACAAGATATATGGTTGACATACATTGATGAATTTTATACAGTATGTTAACTAATGAAGGACATTTCCGTTAACCCATAATAGGATAGCATCCATACATGCAAAAAATTAAAGTTTTTTGTTTATAGTAAAAATAATATTCACAAAAATATTAAATTGATACATAAAAGAAACACTCTCTGTGAGCCACTTGTCGCACTTGTCTGTCCACGTTGAAAGACAAGTGCCCATGCACAGAGTGTTCTGAGTTGAGCTACACGATTACTAACAAATGCGTGCACTGACTGGACAGGTCCACTCAATTTGTGTGGTACATGGTCTTCACATGATCTGACCAAGATTAAGTCTGGACTTTAAAAGAGATTGTGACCTCTGAGTTTGTTTCGGCCCTTCTTCTCAGAGTACTCAGATAGGAAACGCCGACTTCATCTAGTTTTTAAAATAGATTGACGTGTAAAAGTGTTTGCGCTACTTACAGAAATAAAATCATTTATCATTTGTTTTGGAAATACCATTTTATTAGTCTTACAAATCGTACGCAAGAATTAATCAACAACATTCAGTAAGACGGAGCAACTCAGTTCTGAATCATACAGAAGACATAAAGACTACAAAAAGAAGGGAAATAATTAAATTAATCAACCAACTCAGACTTCTGCATTCAATTTGAAACCAGTCTTTTGGCCTGCCTGCCTTTCTGCCTATACTTTTATAACTACAAAATGAATAGGTATGGCCTTCCTACATACCTAAAGTGCAAGAGAAACAGCCTCACGTGTATCTATGTTGACGAGTAATATGAATCCACATTAGTTAATCACTAATAACGAGTTGCGAAAGGCCGGTTGCTCTGAACTTTAACTGTAGTTAGACTAATCTAAGACTCAAGGTTCCAAGTAAAATTTATAACATTTGCAGACGGCTTATAATCGGTGCCCGATTTTTTGTAGGAGCTAAATGAAACAGTAGAGATCAATTAATGTACAAAACGAAGGTCATACAAAAAAAAAAGTATGCCGTGTGTGAGCGCGCTTAGAATTCTAAACCCACGGATAGCGTAAAAGGATTTTTTTAAAGATAAAGATAAAGATAAAGATAAAGATAATTTATTTGCATAAACATGTGTGCATTAGTAATTACCTTGCAGAGATATTTACTAAAGGTGATAAAGTTTAATTAGTTTCAACATGTTTTACCATAATTGGTGTACAAATCAGTGAAATAAAATGAAATAGTTAATAATATAAAAATTTGATGAAAAAATTATTAAAAATTATAAAATAAAATATAAATTCAAAACAAATAATAAAATAAAAATAAAAATAATCAAACAAAATAGTAATCAAACATTCACAAAGATAAGTCGGTCAGAAAATCATTAACATTATAATAGGCTTTTTCAGCCAGTAGTTTTATTAGTGCTCTCTTAAATTGGTTTGAACTTAGCAGTTTGATATGTTTAGGGACTTTATTATAAACTATGGAGGCTCTACATACTACACTTTTATACATCAAAGCTGTCTTGGCAGGACGAACACAAAGCTTGCTATTATCACGGCGATTTCGTTGTACAATATCGGATAGCAGGGGAAACAGATGAGAGTTGCTTCTTACAAATAGAGCCAATTCGAGTATGTAAAGAGATGGTAGTGTCAGAATTTTATTCTTAATAAATAGTGGCTTACAGCTTTCATCACTTCGAATACTAAACATACCACGTATGCATCGTTTTTGCATTTTAAATGCCATGTCCTTATTTGTTGAGTTGCCCCAAAAAATAATGCCATATCTCAAGACTGAATCCACTAGGCCATAATATGCCGTGAGTAGCGCATCTGTGCTTATGGTTGAAGATAGTTTATATAAGGAATATGATAAAATACTAATTTTTTTACAAAGAGCGTCAATATGATCTTTCCAATTTAATTTATTATCGATAATTAAGCCAAGGAAACGAGCAGAAGTAACTTCTTCAATTATAAAATTTTTATAAGTTAATTTGACGTTTAGAGAATTTTGCGATCGTTGTCCAAAATGCATTATATTTGTTTTAGTCAAGTTAATTTTCAAATTATTATTATCTAACCATGAAATTACAGATGTCAGTGAATTACTTATGTCAAAATTATATTGTTCTTTATCCTTACATGCTATTGTAACAGTACTGTCGTCAGCAAATAGTGTCATAGGCTGAGTCGTAGCGTTTGGCAGGTCATTTATATATATGATAAATAAGAGTGGCCCCAGTACACTACCCTGGGGAACACCATATGATACATATCGCTTCTTTGACGTGTATGTTTCTTGATTTTTTGTTTTAAGATTCAATTTAGTTATTTCTGTTATCTGTTCTCGGTCAGTTAAGTAAGATTGTAATAAATTTAAAACATTTCCTCTAATTCCGTAGGCGTGTAGTTTATTAATTAGAATTGAGTGGTCAACGTAATCAAATGCTTGCGTCATATCGCAGAAGATTGCACAAACTGGAGATTTTTTATCGATGTGGCCTATCACGTTTTGAATAAAATCATAAATGGCCATATTTATAGTTTTATTACGACGAAAGCCTTTTTGTTCGGTGCACAAAATTTTATTTATTTCAAGGTAGCTATTTATTTCACCGTAAATATATTTTTCAATGATTTTTGAAAATATACATAACAGTGCAACGGGCCTGTAGTTTTCCATCAACTGTTTGTTAGCTTTCTTGAATAAAGGTTTTATTATCGATAGTTTTAGGTCACTTGGAAAGTTTCCTGTTAATATTGCTAGATTGATAATATGGCTAAGATGTTGACTGATATTATCATGTACCGCTTTTATAACTTTGGTAGAAATTTCATCGTATCCTACACTGTTTGTGTTTTTGAGGTTCTTAATTATATTAGAGATTTGTTGGGGTGTACTGGGTGCAAAAAACATTGAGTTTAATCGATTATTTATGAATGCAGTTTCATTTTTTCCAGCGTTTGGAATTGGCTTGACTTTGTCTACAAAATAATTATTAAATGCGTTTGCTATCTGAGTAGGATCAGTAATGATTTCGTTATTATTAATTTCGATGGTATCGATATGTTCTTTTGGCATGTTGATTCTAGTTTTATTTATAATTTTCCACGCCGTTTTGCATTTATTGCTTGATGTTTTAATATTATGGTTGTTTTGTGCACGTTTTGTTAATGCTATGATTTTTTTAAACAGTTTGCAGTAGTTTTTGTATTTACTCACATTATCTCTTGTAGGTTTTAATCTGACTTTCCATAGCAAATCCTTTTTCTTCCTACTACATACCTTAATTCCTCGTGACACCCATTTTGGCTTGTCAATAACTTTAATTGTCACTAAAGTTTTTGGAAAACAAAGGTCATAGAAGAGTTTGAATTCAACTATAAAGTATTTGTAAGCTACATTTGTGTCATCAGTCTTGTATATGTCAGAGAAAGATAAAGTTTTAATACACTCTTGAAACTTTTGAATATTATAAGCGCTGTAATCACGTTTCAATAAACGCCAATGTGTAATGGTTGGTTTTTTTTTTACAGGAATTTGTATTATTTGAGCTGTATGATCTGATAGGCCTAATTCCAAAATATCAGTTTTACATACCTTATTAAAATTATGTGCAAAATTGTCGATACAGGTTTGATTAGCAAATCTCGTCGGTTTACGTAGTGCCAATTTTAAATTATAGTTCAATAGTATACATTCAAAATCTAGAGTTACATTATTATTTTTTAGAATGTCTATATTAAAGTCACCAGCGATTAGAAATTTACAATTTAGTTTAGCTATATAAATCAAAAACTTTTCCAACCTTTCAAAAAACGTATACACATTATTTTGTTTAGGTATTCTGTAGACACAGATAATAACAACGTTATGGTCTAGCAGTTCAACTGCACAACATTCAAAAATACATGGTATACAAAATTTTTTTACTTCTGACAATGTCCTGAATCTTTGTTCTTTTTTCAGCAATATGCACGTTCCTCCTCTTTTACTATTGACCCGACTATAAGATGTAGCCAGAATGTAGTTGGGTATACTCAAGTTACTCTCATGTCCCGACATCATGAAGTGTTCTGTTATGCATATAGCGTCGACAGATTTACCATTATCACTGAGTTTTTCCAAATTAATACAAAGTTCATCTGATTTGTTCAGTAATCCTGCAATATTTTGATGTAGAACTATGATATATTTTTCACAGAAAAAACTGAGTGCCGAGCGCAGTAGACTCATATTCATTAGATAAGTTCTCTGAATAAGATGTACAAGCATCGGTGTTATGAAGAGAAATGCTATCCATTAAAAGTTTTAAGTTGTCGTAGATATTTAGTAACCCGTGGTTGTTCAATCTTCCAGTACGTCCAGAGAACATATTGTTATCATAGGTTAACATTAAGTTTGAGTCCAGTAGCCAAGCGTACTTATGACTTAGATTATCAATATAAAGCATGTTATTGAAAGTTTCGATTCGTCCGTTAAACATTATTGAGTATCCGTTGCATTTATATGTTGGCAGGCATAATATAATGTTTGTATGTTGAACCTTTCCAAGAGTTTCCCTTATACTGACAATAATATCACAGTAATTGTTTGTCCTAAGAAAGTCTTCTTCTCCTAGCAGTAAAACACAATAGTCGTTGAATGTGTAATTAATGAGTTTCTGCTCGATATTTTCGACTAGTTTTTCAAGACCACAGTTTGGTGTAAGGTAATGGCATACTGAATAATTAGGGAAAGTGTCTTCCGATAAAGTCAGTATTTTATTATGTTTATTACTGCTTACGATACACATTTTATTCCGAGTGCTAGATAAATTAATATTCGATGTTGTAATACTAGTTGGATAATCGTCTCGTACTTGTTCGTTGCACGAGGACTGTATGCTGCTGCTTTGTATGTTATTCTTATCTACTAAAGTCGGCGCATGTCTTGTTTTTATATTATGTTTACTTATATCTATTATAGTTTTATTGACAATCGAAGTTAGAGAGTGGTCTTTTCCTACGATGTCAATAGTCTGGGTTTCTTTAGATTTTAGATTTTTCTTGGACTTTTTTGATGGCGTATTAATTTTATTTTTATTTTTCCCTGGACTGTTGACAAAATTTTTGTAAATATCATTCTTCTTTTTGTAATCCTCGTTGTTTTTTTTTAAATTACTGTTTTCTATCGACAGCAGTTCAATTTCCTCATGCGCACTTTTTAGTTGAGACGCTAGGCTAGCAATCTCCTCTTTTAATATTTTTATTTGATGAACATCTTCGTCTTCGGAAATATCAGGCAAACTATTAGTCGTGGAGTTCAAAGTTTGTGATATTATATTGTCGCTACTTAGATCGTTGTTTGGTTCCGACAGCGTACGTGCGCGCCGGAACGTTATATTTTCCAAGAAATTCATCTTGAGAACGATAGACAACGTTCAAAAATAATTTCCTCTAGTGAGATTCGAACCCGACCTCTCAAGTCACTTATACCTCGAGAATAGGTCGTCACGCCACCAGACCAAGTGATAATATACTTAGGTGGTTGAAATTGGGGTTCCTTCTGCGATTTTATATGATATGTGTATATTATGCCAATAGATGTCTCTGAATTCGATTTAATCTTATATTATCTGGCCACACTATTTGAATGATGGCAACAATATAAGTCAGTGTTACGATATGACACAAGATGGCGTTGTCCTCACACAGTTTCAAATAAAAAACGAATCTTTCCGCAGGAGATTAGAAAGTCACAATGTAAGAGTAATTTAGAAAAGTATTTCCCAGTTTTTAATAATTTGTAGTCCACAATATTGAGTCAGGGATTCACTGAATGTTCATAATCAACTTACAAAAATCCATTTTAGCATAATGCATGTCACGGATTGGGTAAAGTTTACTCACTGTTATTTTAGTTATACGTGCACAATGACTGCCGATAACACTGTCCAAGTCAGTTAAGGTGTTGAGTTTCACTTTGATGCACATTTCACAGTTCGTAGTGTTAATAAACTATATTTTTAAATATTTTAGCAGGAGCACAATCGAAAGTAGTGTTTACGTGCTAGCGCCCTCTAGCTATACCTATCACTGTCACTTCTTATTTTGCTTGAAATTCTTATTTTTGCTGTAACTCTCTGTGCTTGAAAGCTAATGGGTATTCCATTAGCTTTTAAGCACATTACTTGCTACTCAGGTTACGTGTTACTTTATAGTTAGGTACCTGTCATGGCCTGGTATAAATAAATTAATTATTTATTAACTTAATTTTACACCATATAAAATTAAGAATATATATTTTTTTAACGTCGTTTTAAGTTTTGCTATTAAAAAGTCTTTGTACCTACATGGTATGTTCTTTGGTCAATGTTCAATTGAACAACTAAGCGACAAACTGATGACACTTTCTGTCATTTGAAATGTATTACTCTTCTGCTTGAAAGTGCCTTCCAAACAGAATACTAGTACATTTAAACTGCGCTTCTCTTTTGTGACACAATTTCGAAATACACCTTACTCATCAGATGATAAACTGAAGCCTATTTAAAATAAAGTAATTTTCTGCAACCTTTTGCAATGCGATCAAATACGTATATCTTTCATTATAACCCGAAATTAATCACTTAACCTAATCGCAGTTAGTCAGTCAGTGCACCCGGGCGTACGAAGTTCAATCGAGTCGAGTAGTACGCGAACCAGTTGATTAGCTGTCACTACGATAATGAGTCCCTGATCACTACCAATGTGCTTCTAAATGATTGGATACATCCTTCACTAATGTATTCGATATCTTTTGTGCTTTGTGCTGTGGTTTTGATTTTGTGGTATCGTTTGCGTTTATAATCAAATATAATCAAAATTCATAAAGTCATTTTTTCAAACGTCAAAATTACTTAAGACAGTCCCCCAAAAGGCCCTCCCTTCAACACTTCCTAGTGCGTTACCTGGGAAGAAGAAGTGGCGTAACAAACTCCCCAGCAGAACAACTGTCTGTTCAGTTAGAAAAAAATATTCTATAAAATAGTATGCAAAATAATTTACATTACGCAACACAAAACTTAATTTAAATTATTTGCCATATGCCAGCTAGTACACGCCAATATACCAACCAAAATCATTGAGAAATAAAAATAAAAAATAACCGTAAACAGAATTTAAAATCTAAATAAAAGCCTCCAGGCATAAAGAGCGTGCCCGCTTGCATATAGCTATATATAGTAGTAACTGGAAGTTATAAATGATAAACTAGGACCATCGAGGTAAAGTTCTCCATAGGAACCTACTACGCTTTGGAATGGGCAACTAGCTTCATCTCTCTGACTGACCGACCCCTTGACAATTCAAAAGTGCCTGTAATTGGTTTATTTGAAATAAATGCTTTGAGTTTGGGTTTGAATAAATAAACAGTTAATTATAAATTGTTGTTAATTCTAAATAGCAACACTGGCAACACAACAAAAGTGTTTTTTCAAATATCATATTTACCATATGTATTTATTTCCGTAGGTCAAATTTGTCTATGTAAGTACGAAAATCACAAACAATGTGCTTCTAATTGATTGGATATATGCTTCAGCAGTCTATGCGATATGCGTTGATTTTGTCAGCAGTGGACGTGTTTCGACTGGAATGATGGTGATAATGATTTAAAATAAATCATGCGACATGCAACAAATCATTTATGGAAACCTTATCGTATGCGTTGAATTTGTTATCTATACTGTGTTCGCGATTTATTTTCCAAAAATGAAAACAAGAATGTGTTTTTCCAAAAACTACTTTACATAATATCTACGCATAAAGTTCAGTTTCCGCTACACCTTCAAACAATTTTATGGCTTTTTCAATAGTACGAGTAATTCTGAAATCAACTTAATTTATACTACTAAAAAGTTGATATTCTCTAAATAAAAATAACAGCAATTGGAAAAAAGGATTTTATTTGACTTTAGTTCCTCAAATGATCATCATCTGCCCAGCCTTTTCCTAACTGTATTGGGGTCGGCTTCCATGCTAACCAGATGCAGCTGAATGCCAGTATTTTACATGGAGCGACTGCCTATCTGACCTCCACAACTCAGTTAATGACTGGTTGTCAGACGTTCGGGCTTCTGACGACCCGTAACGACTGTCAAAGATCTACATGACAGCCAGGACCAACCTACGCACGGCGAGATCTCGATTAAATACAAAAACAAACCGGCCAAGTTCGTGTCGCACCACGCACAACGCAGGGTTCCGTAGTTAGGATGAATTTATCCTAAGAACAAACTTCACATTGTAGTTGAAAAACATGTTCTCCCATACTCCTCTCACTCATTCTAACTGCAAATGTAAGTTTGTACGCACAATATTGAGAGATTTACCATGTTATTTTGAGACTATAGAATTCTTATAGGTTTTCAGGTTTTTAGTGAAGAACTCAGTAGTTTCGGAGATAAGGGGGGTGGGGGGGTGGTCAATTTTCATCTATTTTTTAAAATATCTTTATAGGTATTTATTTTAAAATTATATGAAATCCTCACAACAAGCCCTTTTATTTGATATGTCACGCGGTACAGCTTACAAAACTTTTAATTGGCCATTTTGCCCCCAAAAAGTAACCGCGAAGGATTCAAAGTTCATTTCTATACTTTACACGTCCGTGTTTGGGTCATAGAAATTCACATAAGTACCAAATTCCAACTAAATTGGTCCGGTAGATTCGGAGCAAATGGACTGTGATAGACGGAAAGACAGACACACGGGTAATCCTATAAGGGTTCCGTTTTGAGGTACCCTAAAAACAGGTCAAATCAATCAAATATTTAAAGTTAATAATACGTTACTGTTTCGAAAGTTCATTACATGTTCACATGTCTTCTGGAAATTGATGAATGAAATGCAATACACAATCATCAAGGCATGGAAATTACCGCTTGTCTTTACGCCTGATAGAATTGATGATTCGTTGACAGACAGAATGCCGATACGAACTCATTCATCATCAATATATTGAATCCGTTATTCATGGTATAAGTAATATAATATCACGCCTGTGATACCCGAAGGCCCACGAGGAATGGCCGCCCACGTTCTTTCTAACAAGTCAAAAATTTGTAGTGGGGTATGCACGACATCCATATTAATAAATAATAATACAATAAATTCTTTACTGCCATAAACAGGTTACAGAAAAATTTGAGACCCTGGCTCCAGAGCTAGGTTAGAGTACCTGTATTTCAGGAGCCAGTGACTTCTTCCACTTAGGTTACAATTTATTAAGTAAGATTAAACAGCAGAAGGTTACACAATTATCTTACTTAATTTTTTTTTATTTTTTTATTACAATTAAAGCAATTATAATTTTCTTCTTAAATCAAAACTAAATTAGAATAAAACAAAATTAGTTTAAAAATCGAGAGCAAATATTAATAAAATTAGAACAAAAACCAATTACAATTTATTTTGTCAGGATTAACCACAATTCAACAAAAAAAATAGGGGGTACTGGTATGCGTGTGTTTGTGTGTGTGTGTTGGGGTGTGTGTATGAGTGTGTGAATACCAATGAGTGTGTTCTTATGTATATTTTTTATTTATTTATTTAATTTATTTTGTTTTCTCTTCTACTCTTACACACGTTGTCTACATCTCTCTATCTACTTTCCTATCACAGGAATGATAGAAGACATTTCTTTAGAAATAAGCATTACCTTTGTACGTATTTGGCTGTTCCTTTCTTCTTGTCTGTTTATATGTGTGTACAAAAACTGTTTGACAAAATAAATTATTATTAATCTATCCTCTCATCATTTTGGATAAACTAAAAACACAGTACCAAGAAATGCTTCCAAAAGCAGAACATATCCAACAAAAATAGAAAGTCCTCCTAGAATATATGATTGTTGATCGTCAAAACAATGTTTTCTTTGACATAGAATATACCTACATTACACCTGAAACAGTGAAATACAATATATTGATATCCTTTGTTATGTATAGTTTCACTTTTATTTCCAACTAGCGAAGCAGGGGCACCCTCCCTGCTTCACACGGCTTATAGTACATGACAAAACATCGACATCAACATTCTTGAATATTACTTACTAGCTACGTCCCGTGGTTTCACCCCTATAAGTCTCGATGCCGTGGGAATATCGGGATAAAAATCCTATGTCCTAATCCAAGTCATGGTCTATCCATGTGCCAAATTTCATCCAAATCCGTTCAGCAGTTTTAGCGTGAAATCGTATCAAAAAACAAACAAACTCTTCCGCTTTTCGCATTCATAATGTTATATTATACTAGCTTGCGCCTGCGGCTTCGCCCACGTGGAGTTAAGTAACTTTCCCACGGAAACCTACTACCAGGATAAAAGTATTCTATGTGTTAATCCAAGTTATAAACTATCTGTGTGCCAGATTTCATCCAAATCCGTTCAGCCGTTTTTGCGTGATTGAGTAACAAACGCCCAAACACACAAACATACAAAAACATAGATATACTTTCAAGAAAGAAAGAAAGAAAAATTGTTTATTCTGCTCAAACAAAACGCACATATAAAGACAAAAAGACATGAAAAACACACATACAAAAGTAGCCAAAAGCCTCGTATTCAACCAATAAAAAGAAATAAAAAGAAATTGCCAATGTTGTTCATTGGTTGATGTCAAAGCCACGGAGTAAAGACAATATTGTGTAATTACCCTTGCGACATTGGCAAATGACAACAAAAGCAAAAGGCTGATTGCAGAGTTAACTTTCACATTTATTTTATTAGTAGGATTAGTTAGGATATGTTAGTTTAATAAATTCTCATTAAAAAATATATTTTTTCATACGTTCTCTAATTATTGATGGGGCAACCGTATCAAAATCCATTGCGTAGTTAAGAAAAGCACACGAAAAGCGACTTTAATTTATAATAAGAATATATTATATACACCTGTAACAGTAACATACAAATTGTTACCCCTCTAATGTAGTCTAGCTTTTATTTCCAATGGAATTATAACAGCTGTAATTTTATAAATTCCTTTCTACGTTAAATCGAATAATAATCAAGTATTGGAAAGCTTTCATAGTTTTATTTTTGTACAAAATCGATGGGTAATTGTGTCCTAATCGTCCTAGGACAAAGGTTAATTCATTCATGATAAATGTCACGTGCGGTTAATGTCAGACTGACAATAAATAATTTATTGAACTCATTTCATTCGATTCTTTTTAACATCAGGCTACCTAGAAGGTTAGATACCATGACACACGAGGGATCTTATAAGGGTTACGTTTTATCATTCGACAATACGGAAACTTTTTTTTTTTGAGGTAGGGAAATTATCAAATAACTTCCCCCGCTCTGGCCGGAGCGGGGGAGGGTGTGTCAGACTTTTACTGACTAAAACCCACCCATGTTCCTTCCGTTACCTGTGTGCCGGGGCCGCGATATCCCTTTTAAACAAACTCGCAACCCTGGCAGGCATTGGCCCTTACGGACCCCGTCAGTTGGTGCTGATATCTCTTTGAGGCACGCGTGGAACACAACGCGCCGTCGACCCGGGCCTGGACCTAATCGGACGGCGAGCTACCCATTGCTCACCGTCCGCAAGCCCGCGCCTACGGTGGCCGGAAGTCGGCTCGTGACTCCCGACGCTCGGGGCGTCTCCTGCGGCGACTAGGGGCGCGAGGGCGCGAATCTTGCCTCTCCCTCGCGCGCTCCGCCTCCTCCTTCGCGAGCATTACTGCTTCACAGAAGGAAGTGACGGCCTCCCATGCACTCTCACTCCGGACCATGGCCTGAACCAGGGCCGGACGCGACAGATCGCCGCCGCCGATCGCCTCCGTGAGGACACGGCGGTGCTCCGCCCAAGCAGGGCAGACCTCCACCGTATGCTCCACCGTGTCCTCCGGGCGATCCAAACAGTGGTGACACCCGGGACAATACGGAACCCTAAAAGCTAGAAACTTCATAGTGATACCTATTGAAAAAGCAACTCTTCTCCCTCTTCTCTTTTCTTCTTCTCTCTTGTTCTTTCTCTCTGTGTTACCTTATTTTTAAGGTCCCGTACCTCAAAAGGAAAAAACGGGACCCTTATAGTATCACGTCATTCTTTCAAGACTCATTTTCTCAGGAACGCGTGGAGGTATCGAGTTGAAATTAATATCAAATACGTAAATCTATGGTTTCTTAGAGCTCTTAAAAAATCAAGCTTGTAAGTCAACGCAATAAAAAAATACGGCCATAATATAAGTGACATATTTTGATACTCGCAAATAAATCAAAACTTACAGGGTACTTCCCGTTGACCTACAATCATGAAATTTGGCAGGAAGCAAGGTCTCACAGCATTAGTAAAGGAAAAGGTCCGAAAATTGATAATTTGTAGTTTTATCACATCGTTTTTCGATGTCTATCGATGTATGGAAAAACATGTTTCTCAACTACTAAGTACAGTTTGGTCTAGGAATAAATTCATCCTAACTACGGTACCCGTCATTGTGCGTAGTCTGACACGCACTTGGCAGGTTTTTTTTTGTATGCACTTGTGTCTGTGACAACTAAATATATTTTTCTTTCTTTCTTTTGTCTGTCATTTTTGTTTTTCAATATCACTATGAACTTTCTAAGCTAATCCACGATGCTACGGAATTTTGATCAAACATCTAGTGAGAAAACAAAATTTTAATCAAAATGAGGATATGCGCGAACAAGCGTGGAAGTCAATTCTCTTCATTTGTGTCAAAAAAGGGAAGTATGTAAATAAGCCAATTTTATAAGTACATCAGTTTAGAGGTACGAGGAACAGGGTGTAAAGTTAACTCATCCTCTATTGAAAAGGAAGGATTCTCCGACCAGGCGGTTGTCGTGTCTAGAGGGGAACTGCCCAACGACTGATGTCGGATAGTCTTATAAATCTCGTTCACGCCGTAAGCTCTAATTGCGCGATGCAGGAATTGTGCGACGTCAGGATTTTGTGTGACGTCAGGTCTTTGATGCGTAGTTCACATGTGGCGTTGTAGATGCCACTACACCAGTATCCTTCATACTAGACATACCTACTATAAATCACTCACTAAGCTATCTATTCCTCAAAATCGTATTATAATGTGACCAAGAGAGAGTAATTAGAGAGAGAGAGAGAGAGATTACCTCCAAACACTAAGTTATGACAACACTGAGGATCTTCTGTTGGGTAATTTACAATGAAAATGAAATATGTAATACTCAATCTAAACGTAAACGGATATGTACTCGTTATATGCCTTTCTTACTTACTACACACACCCTACACCTACTCACTACATACACACACACACACACACACACATATCCCACACTCACTCACTACACACACTCAACCCATACTTTTATTCAACACAGTTAAATGTTTTTCAGTTTGTGTTTTGTTTACTTAAATTATATCCTGTTTTCTCTTACACCATTTGCTTATTGTTGAAACGTCCTGTTTAAGTATAATATGGCTTTGTTGTTACGGAGAATCACTGACTCCTAAGACACAGGCACATACACCTAGTTTAGGAGTCAGAGTATTACAATTATTGTGACCTAGTTATAAGCCTTATATGCTCTTAGTCTTTGTCTTTGATTTTGTAATGCGATGTTTTTTGGTGAAATAAAGAATTTTATTATTATTTTTAAATTTATTTAATTTATGTCTTTTGTTTGACGTTACACGTGTCTTCAATAAATCATTATTGATTGATATACCCAGGCTAATTATTGTCCTTCATAAAAGTTCATTGACACGTCTCAAGTGGCTTGTTTAACTTGTTGAATGGCTATCAAATTTAATACAGTGACGCGGTTGGCTGAATTAAATTAGATACGCCTCAACAATGTGCTTTCATGTGATGAGATAAAGCACTAATTTGCTAAGGATTTTATTAAAGTGTAGATTACCAGAGATTCTACTCAATGCTATGATGTGTGAGTAACACGATCGTTTCATTTTGATTGGTAACCACATTAGGTGCATTTTGTTTGGGCAGTCGTGTGAATAGAGATAAGTAAGAAATTAAATTTTTTATTCTGTAAATAGGATAACGCAATCACTTATACACGTCATATAAAATATAAATTAAATGTAAGTTAGATGAGTTCAGCGTCTCCTATCTGACTACCAGAGGTCAGTCACTTTTAAAGTCCAGACATAATCTTGGTCAAGACATACGAGGACCACGAAGTATGCACGCAGCCACCATTATTCGTCATCACCATCATTTCAGACAGAAGACGTCCACTGCTGGTTAAAGGCCTCCCACAAGAATCGCTACATCGACTGGTCCGGTGCTTCCACCTATGTTACGATGATGTAATTGCTGTATGGAGTTCTAGTATGAGGATAATTCAATATATTACTTTTAACTATTTTTTTTCACGTAGATACTGAGTAATCAATCTTTTGACATTGGTCGTTTGATTGTGTTAAAATTACAGTGATCGTAATAATTAATATTGGTTGTGTACAGTCCAGCCGTCGAAAGAATGCGTTCCTGACACCTGTCGTAATAAGGATCAAATTCGCAAAACACATATTCGTTAATATGACACAGAGGTGTCAAGAACGCATTCTTTCGACGGCCGAATTGTTGTAGTGTTTTGTTGTCCACAGTCAACTTTCTTCAATTATTTTCATGATTGAGCTTTCTCGTCGTTTTCAACATAAAATTATCAGCTTGCTTTATTCAAATGTACCCTACGACCTACGTGCCTCATTAATTTAGTTAAATCAATTTTCCACATTGTAAATTGGATAGTAAATTATCTCTGTGAACATTATTCCCAGACAGGTTTAAAATCACGTAGTGAAACTGTATCCGATTCAATTTGTGTTATTTGCTACGACCTGAATTGAATTCGAATTTGAAGTTACACGTGTAGAAATAACACTTTATTGGAATAAATATAAGCTTAATTACTTGTCAATAATCGTAAATTTTAATATTAAGTAAAAGTCAAAATCAACTTCAATCAAAGTCAATAAGACCAATAACAGGCACTTAAGAAAGTAAAAGTGAGCCCTGCTTCGCATAACCTTACTAGACCGAGTGCGTAACACCTAAATCTGTCGTTAGTCGAAAGTCTACGACGTCGGAGATAGGGCGATGCGCCTCAAGTGGAGTTGGGCAGGACATCTAGTCTAGACGGAGATGACCGATGGAGTAAAGCTCTGATCCAATGGTGACCAAGGTTGGACAAAAGAAACCAGGGCCGTCCAAAAGCGCGTTGGGTGGTTGATATCATCAAAGTCGTGGGAAACACCTGGATGAGAGACGCACGGAACCGGGAAGTCTGGTAGAAAAAAGGGGAGGCCTATACCTTGCAGTGGGCGATTCCGGGGTGAAAAGATGACGAAGAAAGTAAAAAAAATTACCTGCTATTAAAGTGGCTACCAAATGTCGTCCATGAGAAGAACGGACGGGGACGGGCAGAAGAAACTGCATCTTCACCCATGATGAAAGAGAAGTTCTCTCGCACGTGTTAGAGTCAGATCATCAATGTAAATCGAATTCGACAGGGAACTCTAAGAGGTTTTTGGTGAAAAAGCGCTAGGTTTGCGGCGTGATATTATGGGCGAGGTAAACAGTATACAAGGTGGCGATTTAGTCACCTACATCCGTCAAGGGGGGGGATTCTGCGCGCCATACTAAACAACTTTCGCTATGACAATCATACACAATTCGTGAAAAAAAAGTATTTCAATTTGACCGTAGATAGACTTTATCGATACATGTAACAAATGTTTGAGTTTCATAGCGAACGTTCTTCAGTATGACTGGTGAAATCTACCCCTTGTCGGATGCTGGTGACTAAATGGCCAACCTGTATATTTTTGACTGATCTAATCTTCTTTGTCCTTCAAAATCCTTAAAATAAAATAAAATACCTATTTTTCTTTTATCAAACATGATAATCACGGCCTGTAATCCCCAAAAAAACTCGCCACATCCATAACTTACCTTTACCTAAATACTTCCCTGTATTGATAAATGAGGTGTTGTCCGATTTTTATCAGTCACGAAACTGAAATATTTTTACAGGTTACAGTATATTTAGCTACGGCAACATGCCAATAGTTTCACATAATTACTTCCACGTATTATAACAATACGCTATCACAGAATAAATATGTACAGAAGGTCGGCTCCATACAACGAGCGAACACCCACGCACACATAGACACGCTTCACGTACAGCGAGTGCAAGCGTACTCGCGACCGGCATTTGTTTGACATCGCCGTACGTATGTGTCTATGTGTGCGTGCACCTGTTTTCTCTCGCTGTATGAGAGAACGATGATGATCTTCCTTTCCTTCTGCTTATAACTTATTTTGCTATTAACAACGTATTTGCTGTTAACCATTAAGAAGCTCAAAAGTAGGAACGCGATAAATTTCGACATATATTTTTCTGAGCCAGTGCGGGAAACCGTAACTCATCGCCACTGTTAAATAAGACACGGCCTTCGGTAACAAGCTATTTAGTCGCACTGAGCTTAGATGCGTACGCGCACGATACGTAGGTTGCAAAGCTATAGCTATAGCTAGATACTAACTAACCTAACAGAACGAAAAAGTGTCTATTGGGACTCGCACTAGGAAATCACAAATTAAACTAAACACACTCAGAAAAACCAAGTAAAATTAAATTAAAAACAGAAAGTCCTGTACGAGGATTAAAGGCTCCTATCTCAACATGATGCTGCTGATGTATGGATCCGGTCTTCTGTATAATTTCGTGACGCTTTTTTGGTCGCTAGCTACAATATGAGTGCCAAAGTAGCTAATTGGCCTGTGTTTACGTTATAATTCTGCGAAGCGCCTTTGTTACTTTGTTTAATAACGGATAGTGTCGATGTTTAAAAACAATTTTGATGCTAGTAGTTGTTTGCATTATGGTCAAACGATAAAGCTGGCAAATTTGTTACATTTAAAATCATCTAACAAATGCTGTTGAAGCATCCATAATCATCTTTCTGCCCTTGTCCCATGTCACTTGGTGTCGGCGCAACACGTTTTCTCTCTCCATTCTGCCATCAACCGTCACGCTATGATTCACTGTCTCTTTCATATCATTCCTCACACAAGCCATCAATTTTTTCGGCCTTCCTCTCTCTCTCCATTCATCAACATTTATATTCGTCACTCTTTTAGTCATATGCGTTTCCTCCCTCCTTACACACGCCAAACGATTTCCTTTATTTTTTTCTGTAATGGCGTTGCTTTCGAAATTCCCCTTATATACTCATTTCTTACTATATCCATTTTTGTCACTCCACACATCCATCTCAACATTCTCATCTCCGCTGCATGCAATCTTTGTTTCATCTATCCATTTTTCTATGATGAATTGGGTCTATATTTATTAAAACAATGCTCTAGCTAGAATGAATCTCGGCAGGAGGCCGACTTGATTTTAAATGTTCTTGACGTCAATGGATATCTGCAAAACGAGAGGCAACCCAAGTGCATTGCCTTTTCAAAGAGACGTAGCTAAAATGTCTCATGTGTAGTAAAAACACAGCAACGCTCCAGAACTCAAACTTATGCCAATAATCAATTTAGTTCTAAATTAAGACTCATACATGAGTATTATTTATCTACACCAATTCTATAAAAGAGAAAACATTTGTATTTTTGTTTGCAAATTAATAATCTCAAAAACTACTGAGCCGATTTTAATAATTCTTTCACTAGTAGAATGCTATATTATCACTATGTAACATAGGCTATAATTTATAAAGATATCACAAGGATGAAGCCGCTGGCGGAAGCTAGTTATTTATATATAGTTATGAAGATAAAAACCTTACGGAATAAATTTTCAAAATGTTGGTGAAATCCGCATCAAAATCCGTTTCGTAGATTAGAAGAACAACGCGGTCACACAGACAGACACGAAAAGCGTCTTTAAGTTATAATATGCACAGATAATAGTGTTACTTACATACGTCGCGTCGGCCGTTCATATGCAAATCAAGACTCCAAACATCAAGCTATTTATAATACAATGCCTTCTTGAATAATACACTTATTTTTCTAAGAATGAGTCTGCGTGAGACTAGACTTATTTTCTCTGAGTTAAATATAGGCATTAGTGTACTAAAAGAATAAGGGATTGTTCAAACTGAAGTGAATCCCGCGCGGGATGTAGGACCAAATTTACTCGCGCCGATAATGTCAACTAACTTGGATAGAAATACTCAAAGGCTTGTGCAGACATTATGTGCAACGCTACGGCTCGACGCGATTCTGGAGGAATAATTTCTATGAAAACTTCACGGAAATTGTTCTGCCGGTGTCGCGTCGCACCTGTCTGTGGGTTTCTTTAATTGGTGCAAATAGTCGCGTTACATCAGAATCCCCAAAAAACAAAAAAATCGTCGCGCACAATTGCATCCTGCACCGCGTCCGAGCTTTAATGATTAAGAAGTCATGCGAATATTCACCTCAACTTGAACACGTCCATACAAGTTACATCCCCACAATCGGTGCGAATTAATCCTCATCCCGCGCGGGATTCACTTCAGTTTGACCAGAGCTTAAAATGAGTTTGTTTCGTAACCCTTTGTGACTGCGCAACATGTTAGTTTTGAAACACAGTGGGATTAAAAATTGAATTACATGAGATTTTACGTTTCGCTAAAAAAATAACAGTTTTTTCGACAGCATTTTTATTTTGCGTAGTGAGCTTATGGTTAAAAATAGTTTTTAAATCTGTATAGTATTTTCCATAATCTTATCTTTTGATAAAGGTTGTTACTCTTTTGTATTAGGAATAAAATAAAAGTGTGAGTTGTGATACGATTTACTGTCTATTTTTGTTGCTTTTTGGAGTATTTTGCCATATTCCATGTTGTTCAAAAACTTTGGGAACGTTTTGAAGTAGAACTGTTTTCGGAGCGGCCTGCAGGGCATTTCACGTACAGTCAACTGCACATCAGTTCTAAAGCGAGCAATTTGACATTGACAGCGCCTTTATGTGTTAGTATGTGATGTTCGGTTGACTGTACCTACCTGCACCTACAACCTTATGTATATAACGCCGCATCGCACAGCTGTAATGGTGACATGTTTTGACATGTCGCCATTGAACCCGTGCATATCTAAGTTCAATAATTAATTATGTAAATGATTTATGCAAATTATATATTTTCTATACAAAAGCTGTCAAACTGCAATTCTTATTCTGCAGATGAAATTTATATAATATAATTGATAATTAAATTAATCTCAAAAAAAAAAAAAAACATTACATATTTGATATAATATAAAAGAATTATTTCCTTATTCCCAAGAATTGTATTTCCTCTTTCCCAAAGATATTACTGGTTTCTCTCCAGAGGGTTTTAGGTTTTAGCCTCATCAACAACTTAAAAGTCGTTCGACAGTAAATGTCTACTTAAAGCCTTATATAGTTAGTTCAGATAGTCTTGCAAGTAGATCACAGCCCATGCAGCTGCATTACATGCAGTTTAATGGGAGAGTTAAGGGGCTCTTTACGAGGGGTTCCTGGTTTAATGGCTGTTGTGATGAGCAAGGTATGTGGGTCCCAGCTGCGCTTACCGGGTTATGGCTTGTAAGGGGGATTGTTTCTCAGAGCTTCAATGCGGGGTCCTTTCGAAGCACACCTTTTTTTTTGGATGGATTCGGCAACAATAAAGGTTTATTGAATTCTATTCTAACTTAAACTATCGCAGGAAAAAAACAAGCGAGTGTTAGAGTAGTCGCATATGATGTGTTAAACTCACACAGATTTGATTACATAGTTTTTTTTTCGATTTTAGTTTTTCTTTTCGCTTGAGTATAGATTTCGATGTTTTTGTTGGTATATTAGCGTGTGCTAGCAGATATTATGGCAAATAATTTAATTTAATGTTTTCTGTTGAGTAATGTAAATTATTTTGCATACTATTGTATAGAATCAAGTTTTTTCAACTGAACAGACAGCTGTGCTGCTGGGGAGTTTGTTGCGTCAGTTCTTCTTCCCAGCTAAAGAACTACGAAGTGGTGAAGGGTGGGTGTTTTTGGGGACTGTCTTATGTAATTTTGACGTTCGAAAAATGCTGATTCTCAGCCTAGTCTGAATAAATTACTTTTGAATTTGAATTTGATAGTAGGAAAGCGAGAGGACACATGACACACATCAAAAAAAGTTACCAGTAATTAAATTTAAATGGATTTTATTCCTCCTTTAAACTAACCGAATATAATCAAAAGTTTTCCTAATTGGAACAAACAACATAACATCACGCTTGAATTCCCTGAAGGGTTAGGCACAGTACCTTAGTACACCCACATTTTGCCAGTTATGTTTAAGTCCCATGTAAAGGCTTGTGCAGACCAGCGCGACTTGTCGCGCCACGCTGCACCGGTTATTGTTATACTGTGAAGTTTTCTTAGAAATTGTATTGTTCGTGTCGCGTCGCGCAACAAGTCGCGCTGGTTTGCACAAGCCTTAATACGGGGCGAGCCTATTGCCATCAACCGGGTACAAATCCAGACTCCAAGTTGCTAGTAAGGGGAAAACTCAATAAAACTTTGCCCGATCTGGGAATGGAATCCAAAACCTCATGCTCAGCAGTAGCGCTTGCGACCACTAAGCCAATCAAGGAGTCGGTTTTCCATCAATTAAGGGCGATATTAATATTCGATACAATTTAAACGAATGACAATTATATCAAGTGACATAATCAGTGTGATTAACAGGTTTGTCAGTAATTGCAGTTTGATTAATGAATTGGTTATTACGGCTAACTGTATGCCTGTTTTAATTAATCTCGTAATACAATTACAATTTGATTGAATGCTGCAGTGATACATTGAATTATAGTTTAAATACACAGATTATTAAAAAAACCAACCAAGCGCGTGTCGGACCACGCACAATGAAGGGTTCCGTAGTTGGGATGAATTTAACAATGTAGTTGAAAAACATGTTCTCCCGTAAAGTTGTGCACACAATATTGAGAGATTTACCATGTTATTTTAAGACCGTAGATTTCTTATAGGTTTTTCAGTAATCTATGAGTAAACAACCATTAGCCGTATTTTTTTCAAAAGTTTCGGAGATAAGGGGGAGAATTGTAAATTTTCATCTATTTTTATATTTAAAAGTATTTATTTTAAAAATATTGAGCCTATACTACTCCTCCTACTACCTCCTCCTCGCATTAAGCCCTTTCATTTGATATGCCACACTGTACAGTCTGCAAAACTTTTTTCTTTTATTTTCTTAGTGTACCCCCAGAAGTGACATTTATTTACGTTACACGTTCTTGTTTGAGTCCAAGAAATACATATGTTTACTATATTTCAACTTAATAGGCTTATTAGATTCGGAGAAAATTGACTGTGACAAACGGACAGACAGACAGCCAGTCAGCTAGCCAGCTAGTCAGACAGGCATACCAGAAGGAACACGAGTAATCCTATAAGCGTCCCGTTTTTTCCTTTTGAGGTGCGGACCCCTAAAAACTCTTAGGCATCTTCAAAAAGGTTATAATTGGACTTTAGATTTTTAAATTAGTAAGCAGAAACCAACTGAACCACTGACATCGGTGTAAGAAAACATCGTGAGGAAACCTGGACGTTCATATAAGTATGACACCGCCAAGCCGTGTTGAGCAAGTGTGATGATTTATGCTCGTGTCTTCTCTGTATAGAAAGAAAGAAAAATGCGTTTATTGGCATTACAAAAAAAAAATACATCTTAAAACTATAAAAACAGAAAATAAATTATTATAATGCCAAAAGGGTCTCAGCTCAGCATAATGTCAGATGACAACACAAAGTGAACCACCTGACGCTGATTTTCAGCTGCAACCCACTAGTGCCATACGCTAGAATAATAAACATAGGGAAGTGTCTGTCCGTTATAATAAATAATTTAAAGATAGTATAAAAAATAAAATAAAATAAAACTCATAAACGATCAAATAAAATAATGTGACATACATGTGTGTGTGCGTTGTGTTGTGATTAAATGAGAAACCAAATTAAATACTCAATATCTGTGTATATCCTACATAAAATAGTAAATCCATTATCTAGAAAGTAAAAGAAAACCGCTTTGCCCTGCAGTGGAACAATAATATGTTGGTATTATTATGATTCACCTTCAATTAACTGAGGGGTTTTTACTAGAGCTTTATATATAAAAATAAGTTTATTTAATTATGTATGTAAGAAATTGTCATGTGTTAGGAAAAGTATGTTTTGTAAAATTTTGTTTTTTATTTTTAAATGTAAGTATTTTTTATTTATAATTATTTTATTATTATTATGATAAATATCTAGTAGGTAAGGCATATCGCTACGTCACCGCCGAGCTACGGCGTAGCAAAGTGCTACATTTTCGTAGACTCTGCGTCATGACGGGAAAATATTTGATGTATATCGGATGTTTCAGATATTATTATACATATTTTATAAACATACATAACATCACCCCAGCATTCCGCGGAGGTTTAGGCAGAGATAAAATATTGACTGCCGTGTTGCCTCTTCGTGTCTCGATCGGACCTTAGGTACCTAATACAAGCAACTTTTTGCTTAAAAGGTACTTCCTATCATTATATTACTACTATTTAGATAAGTTTCAGAAATAAATTGGACTGTATTTTTTGGCCATCTTCTATTTTGTTAAGTACCTAGGACTTCTTGAAAGACCTACACTGTCCTCCCATACCTATTAACACTGTTATTTGAAAATATTGTAAAAGCCAATTATTTTTCAAAGAGTAAGCGTGGAGTTTCTTGCCGGCTCTTCTCCATAGGAAACGACCAATTGGAACCGTGCACCTAGCTTCTGACGTTTCATACGTGCCCATGTAGGTTTATGTGAAATAAAATAATTTGAATTTGAATGTTTTTTATTTTTTTTTGGTCTAGTTGTCGAAAGCGCTACTGTTGTTCTGGGTTAAATATTCTATAAGGAATTTCTCGGTAACAGCCCGGAATCTAGATTTGTGTCGATGGCAATAGGCTCGCCGCGAAATTTCGGTGTACTATAGCGGCACCTCTGCCCAACCCTTCAGGGAAATAAGGCGTAATGTTTTGTTATTAAAAGAAGGATCACGTTCAATTAAATAGAAATCACTCTTCCAGTAACTTCTTACAATATGTGTAGACAAGAACTCAATCTACTTTTATTCTTGGATTCTGACGTCACAGATATACGTAATTAGTATGCCATCTACAGATTTCAGCTTAAAGATTTTTTATTCATTTCTTTTACTTCTCGCAATTGACTCAAGAATAGGATGAGCCATTGCGATCTACAGCAGCCTCCACCACAGATAACGCTAAAATCATTGAAAACAGACTGTACTTTTTTTTTTCTTTTTTTTATCAAATCTCAAATCCAATATCAAATCTTAGCAATAAAAGTATTTTGAAAGCATTATTTTGTTAGGAGAAGTGTGCTGTAATAAACCTTTTTAATTTCACGTCGATAGAGTCGTTTCATTGAACTATTTTTATTTCAAAACTAGCTGACTCGAAAGTTGTTGTCTTACCTTTCAATAATTCATACAAAATCCCATAGAAAATGCACAAACTTTCACGGCGATTTCTCCAATTTTATTTCTTTAAGAACCTATAAAGAACAATTTAAAAAAAAAGCCAAATCCATCCAGTCGTTCTGGATCTATGCGCTTACCAACGCACATAATTTTATTTTTATTAAATAGATACGAACTTTACGATATGAGTGTAGATAAAAATAGTATTGCACATTTATTTACAGCATTATTTCAATGAAACATTTTCTTATACCCAAGCATTTTTTTTCCTCATTCCCAAGGTTTTTACATGTGCCCAAGATTAAGAGACATCGGACAATGGACATAGCATATTGGACGCACGGCAGGTAGTTAATTAAAGCGTACGTATTTAAAGTAGGTATTCACGCTCAATTAAGGTGACTAAGGAGCTAAACGCAAGTTTTATAATGTCTAAAAGTAGAATGATGAAAAATATATGATATTCTTCAGGATATAGTCGTTAGATAGTGTGTTGAAAACATAATACAATTAATTTGATACGATGGAAAAAGTCACGGATATTCCTCTAAAAAATTTTTTAACGATTAATAACCATATTAATAAAAATAAGCAATCATCCTGATCTTTTGTCAGATTATTCGACAAGCAACATATTAACGTTTTAATTTTTTAGTCCAATCAATAGATTTTTTGTAAATACATAATTGCTTTATATTTTGCAATAATTTACCAGCGGTGTGTCATCGCGCTTCTCTTTCTTTTCTATGCAGTCCGACAGTGACCGAGCTTTAGCAGTTGTCAGCCTCTTAAAAAGGAAATTCTCCTCTAAAATTCTTCTTTCTACAATATGTGTTAAAAAAAGAAAGAAAGAAAATCATTTTATTTGAGACACGCACAGGAAATAAAACCAAAAAGTAATAATAAAAAAATAAAAAAATATAAAATAAAAAACAAAAAAGGAGCATTTAAAAACTAACAAAATAAAAAGACCTGGTGCGAGGCTAAAAAGGCTCCTAACTCAGCATAATGCGGCGACATTAAAAAAAAAAAAAAAAACCGCAGTGCTGGTATTCTGATAGGGCCCACTGTGATGCCACGGACACACCTACGGACTTACATAAATCCCACTATGGGATAAACCAAAATAAATAAAGCAATAAAAAAAATAAAAAATTGCAAATAAAAACTGAAACTAAGTAATAAATTAATTAATCTATTCACAAAGGTTAGTGACTAACCTGGTGTCAGAGTTTTAAAGCTGCCCATGGGTCTCTGACTTAGCTTCACATGCCATCGAGAAATATCTGTTAGGCATGCCGGTTTCCTCACGATGCTTTCCTTCACCGTTTTTGAAGAAAGTGATAATTATATAATACGCACATGAATCCGAAAAGTCAGAGGTGCGTGCCTTGGGTGCGAACTCGAGACCTGTGACTTGGCAGTCTGTCGTCCGGTACGAAAGGGATACCGTGACCCCCGGCAACGTACAGGCAACTGAAGGAACACGGGTGGGTTTTAGTCAGTAAGAGTCTGACACCCTCCCGTTCCGCCCAGAACGGGAGAAGTTATTTGATAATTTGCAAAACAAAAAAAAAAATGGCATGCCGGTCTTCACCATTTACACACGAACACAAGAAGTTAATCAATTTTTATTCGAAGATTCTGACGTCAAAAATATATTACTATGCATTCTACAGGTTGTCAGCTTATGAATTTTTTCTCATAAATTTTACGTCTCGCAATTGAGCCACGTACAGGATGAGCCAATAATACGTCCTTCTTAGTAATATTATCATGCAAACCGTTTCATACTGATCAGGACCTAATCTAAACTCGTAAAATGAGATGGTGTTGAAATCTCAATTAACTTGGTGGGTATTAATGAGATAAGCTGTACTAGAAAATACATTTATTTGTTGAACTTTTCAGGGTATCTAATAATATAATCAGAAACCAGGTCATAAAGTAAAGGTATAACTAACTGTGCAAGCAATATATTGCAGCTATCCTGAATTGAAAATCTTCTATCTTACTTAAATCGGAATCTCTATGCAGATCTAAGTATTTAATGGTGATATTGACAAAACTCTGTTTATTGTGCTGTTACAAAGGTGACTTCTCTGAGTGATTTTACGCATGCAATAAGAGAGCACTGCAGTGTGTACTTACATTAGTTTTTGAGTAAGGCACCAAATGTCATTTCAGCCCTACAGTTGGTGTAATTCTTACTCTACACATTTACCTCCTCTAATTCAAATCAGTTGGATGTTGAGATAATCAACAGACGGTTTCGAACAACACTGTCCTATTTATCTTCTGAGATCATTTAGTGAATTTCCAATTTTCCACCTTCAATAATTCTCTGACACAGGACGGGATTCTTTTATGGATCTTTGAGCCAAAGCAGGCTTAACATCGTGGGTTAAGCTTACTTTTTTAATACGACGGTTTATACCAGGCACTGGATTCTCAACGCTTGGCTTGGCGCTGAGAGTTGATAATTCAGTGCGCGTTTTTCTAACGCTGCGTTAGAAAAGCGCCCGTGCTAATGAGAGCTTATTGTATGTTTGTCTTGCTCAAGGCTTCGAGCTGCATCCGATTTGAATCGGAAAAAGGTCGGTCCGATGTAGCCGTAGTACTCTTTGTATGACGGGTTGCGCACTAAATCCGAAGTACATTCTTCCTAATTTGGAATATTTTCAATTCGGATGAAATTCAGATCTTGAATTTAAATTCGGTACGCATTCGGAAGGAGAAATAAAGTGGAAAGTGATAATGCTAAACCAAATTATTATACGCTTTTTCCTTAAGATGAAATAATATAAACTTACCTACAGCCAGTGTTCTTAATTAATTGAGCTGTTCATTTACCTGGAATGAAGAAAATTGATGACATTAATTACGATCCTCGTTTAGTTAATGTTACTCGAGGATGACATAAAAAGTAAATATCAATTGGTCTAAGTTCAAGGTTTGGCAGCTGAAAAAACGTATTAGAATGAATTATAGTATTTGCCTTGCTGAAAATCTTTTATAAATGAAGCAGAAGTCAGAGAAAGTATCTACTATAATGTCTATTTTACTTATTGACGTTGACTTCACTAAACGATGTTTATGTTAAAACCAAAACTGTGACTAAGAATAAAATTAAAATGGAGAATAAAAGCGCAATTTTTTTTTTTGGACGGAGCACTACTCCAAATGTCCCAGCCCACGCTTGACAGCGTTCATTACACTGCATGCATTTAAATTCAAACAAAAATTCTTTAACGGAATGGAACGTAAAATTATTTCCATTCGAGGGATTATTTTAATTACTTACGCTGATTTAATGAATGAAAAGTTTATCAGAATGTGTGAACAATTTTAATTTGTTTGCTATAAACATTCGTTTTTAAACCAGTGACGGTCCAGTGGTAACGGTCGCGACTTACGTGGCGACTACGACTTTGAACCCTGACAGGCGCTTTACTTTAGCTAAATTTTTTTTTTTTTTTTTTTTTTTCAATTATTATATAATATTATATATTTCATCACCACTGCTCTCAAAACGGTGACGGAAAACATCGTGAGGAAACCGGCATGTCCTAGAACTAAAAAATCGAAGATATGTGACATCTACCAACCCGCACTGGGCCCGCGTAGTAGAGACAGCACTCCCTCTCACAGAGAGGAGGCCTGTGACCCAGCAGTGGGAAAACTATAGGCTAATAAGCCAGAAACGAATGTTTAGCATAATAATGCTAAACATTCGTTTTTGGAAGGACGAAAAGCATGAAAAAGTATACTATTCATTCGGTTGTGAAGGTTTTAACCGGGATGGCTCTCTCCTCCAACCTCTACGAATGTTTAAGAAGTTAATGGCATATGACAGATAAACACCACCATTCTCATTATTCTCCTGCCCTTATCCTTATTTTCCATATTTTTCCCCTCGCCTATTTACCGTACCATATTGGTACGATGTCAAAACGTACCGCGCCTGTGTAGCGTACCATTTCGGGTCGCCTGTCACTTCCTCGCTTGGCCTTCAGTTTTAATGTAATTGTGCTTGTAATACTGTATTGATCTCTATGTAACTTGCACTTTTCATACACTCCCACTATCGTTTCTTTGGTCTTCTCCTACTTTTATAGCCATTCACATTCATACTCCATCTTGATGGAGTAACCACATTCAAACTCCATGTTAATGTAGTAACCACATTCATACTCCATCTTTTTGGAGTAACCACATTCAAACTCCATGTTAATGGAGTAACCAGATTCATACTCCATCTTGATGGAGTAACCACATTCAAACTCCATGTTAATGTAGTAACCACATTCATACTCCATCTTGATGGAGTAACCACATTCGTACACCATCTTAATGGAGTAACCACATTCATACTCCATCTTAATGGAGTAACCACATTCATACTCCATCTTGATGGAGTAACCACATTCATACTCCATCTTGATGGAGTAACCACATTCAAACTCCATGTTAATGTAGTAACCACATTCATACTCCATCTTGATGGAGTAACCACATTCGTACACCATCTTAATGGAGTAACCACATTCAAACTCCATGTTAATGTAGTAACCACATTCATACTCCATCTTGCTGGAGTAACCACATTCATACTCCATCTTAATAGAGTAACCACATTCATACTCCATCTTGATGGAGTAACCACATTCATACTCCATCTTGATGGAGTAACCACATTCATACTCCATCTTAATAGAGTAACCACATTCATACTCCATCTTGATGGAGTAACCACATTCATACTCCATCTTAATAGAGTAACCACATTCATACTCCATCTTAATAGAGTAACCACATTCATACTCCATCTTGATGGAGTAACCACATTCGTACACCATCTTAATGGAGTAACCACATTCATACTCCATCTTAATGGAGTAACCACATTCATACTCCATCTTGATGGAGTAACCACATTCATACTCCATCTTGATGGAGTAACCACATTCAAACTCCATGTTAATGTAGTAACCACATTCATACTCCATCTTGATGGAGTAACCACATTCATACTCCATCTTAATAGAGTAACCACCTTCATACTCCATCTTAATAGAGTAACCACATTCATACTCCATCTTGATGGAGTAACCACATTCGTACACCATCTTAATGGAGTAACCACATTCAAACTCCATGTTAATGTAGTAACCACATTCATACTCCATCTTGCTGGAGTAACCACATTCATACTCCATCTTAATAGAGTAACCACATTCATACTCCATCTTGATGGAGTAACCACATTCATACTCCATCTTGATGGAGTAACCACATTCATACTCCATCTTAATAGAGTAACCACATTCATACTCCATCTTGATGGAGTAACCACATTCATACTCCATCTTAATAGAGTAACCACATTCATACTCCATCTTAATAGAGTAACCACATTCATACTCCATCTTGATGGAGTAACCACATTCGTACACCATCTTAATGGAGTAACCACATTCATACTCCATCTTAATGGAGTAACCACATTCATACTCCATCTTGATGGAGTAACCACATTCATACTCCATCTTGATGGAGTAACCACATTCAAACTCCATGTTAATGTAGTAACCACATTCATACTCCATCTTGATGGAGTAACCACATTCATACTCCATCTTAATAGAGTAACCACATTCATACTCCATCTTAATAGAGTAACCACATTCATACTCCATCTTGATGGAGTAACCACATTCGTACACCATCTTAATGGAGTAACCACATTCATACTCCATCTTGATGGAGTAGCCACATTCATACTCCATCTTAATAGAGTAACCACATTCATACTCCATCTTAATAGAGTAACCACATTCATACTCCATCTTGATGGAGTAACCACATTCATACTCCATCTTGATGGAGTAACCACATTCATACTCCATCTTAATAGAGTAACCACATTCATACTCCATCTTGATGGAGTAACCACATTCATACTCCATCTTAATAGAGTAACCACATTCATACTCCATCTTAATAGAGTAACCACATTCATACTCCATCTTGATGGAGTAACCACATTCGTACACCATCTTAATGGAGTAACCACATTCATACTCCATCTTAATGGAGTAACCACATTCATACTCCATCTTGATGGAGTAACCACATTCATACTCCATCTTGATGGAGTAACCACATTCAAACTCCATGTTAATGTAGTAACCACATTCATACTCCATCTTGATGGAGTAACCACATTCATACTCCATCTTAATAGAGTAACCACATTCATACTCCATCTTAATAGAGTAACCACATTCATACTCCATCTTGATGGAGTAACCACATTCGTACACCATCTTAATGGAGTAACCACATTCATACTCCATCTTGATGGAGTAGCCACATTCATACTCCATCTTAATAGAGTAACCACATTCATACTCCATCTTGATGGAGTAACCACATTCATGCTTTCAGCTAACTATGTGACAGCTAGTTGGGACGTTTGCCAACTTTTAAGATAAGCACTTTTAACATTCAGTTGGAATAGAAAAAGATGGTAGTGTTTTGTTTTTAAAACTACCGACCCACTTACCTAGCTTAAGATAAGCTGGGTAACTGAATGTCGTACATACTTAACATCAGTCTGTTGATCGTGATGTATTCGGGCGACCCTCGTTATATGCCTTGTTATGTCCGTAATGAGACACTACCATTTTACGTCCCTCCCTACCTACATTTAATGGTTCAGACCATTATTATTAAACTCGGACACTACTATTTTCGTAAATGATTTTACTAGATTTGATATTTTATTTTTGGAATTTATTCTTGAAAAAGATTTTACTTTCATTAAAATAAGTTCACACTATTCTTCTTGGCATTTCATTCATCTAAAAATACATCTCACAAATTTAAAAAAAAAACAAAGTATTCAATGTGAACTCTCACAAATCACGCTTCAAAATATTTACGTGCCGCTCGAAAATCTAATAACAATTTATTAAAAGTGTTACCCTCAAGAAAAAATTCTTAAGCAAAAAAAAGGTTTTCATAAAAAACCCCTCCGACTTCACCACTAGTATTAAACTCGACCCCAAAAGCCTTTGTAATCTTAAATTGACGTTGGCAACTTCGAAATCATAAAACTTTGGGTAGCAAATCATCCTTACGCCGGTCATGCGTTAGTGGGGACCTTTTTCGTCCCCAATTTTAACCCGTGACTTGCTCCACGTTGGGGCCAAATGGTCACTGTGTGAGGGTTAAGGAGTGGTGAAAGGGGTGAGTTCAGAGCGGGGTTATAAGACGATGTATTGAAAATATTAGCATTATGTCTAAGGTTCAAGAAGTTTTGAGGTCTGAAATTATTGTAGATAATTGAAAAAGGTTGGTATGTAATGGCAAATTATGTGGAGAATTGCAATTATTTATTTTCGTGTGGTTAGTATCTAGCCTGTTGTTAGATCAAACATTACTTTCTTTGAAAAATATAAAAGTGAACGACACAGTAATAAAATTTGTTGTCCTAATAATAAAACAACTCTTTGAAATAACAGTATATTTTGCATGGCTCCCCGCGTATACAATCACCTACCTAGATATTTAATTGAGGCATCGCCTGTTATGTTAAAAAAAAAACTAAAAAGTTTTTTGATAAATAAAGCATATTACAGTGTATCTGCATATTTGCAGGATAAACGATAGGATTTTTTTTTTTAAATTAAGTACTTTATTTTTAAACGAGTTTAAGTGATCTCATTCTTAATTTTATTTATTCTGTTTAGTTTTTATTAATTCTGTGTTTTTCTTTTTACGTACTTTGTATACCGAAAGGTAAAATATGGTGATACTAAGACTGTGATATATAATTATTACATGAATGTAAAACATCTGCACACTGTTTACCCATATTTGCAAATAAATGATTTTGAATTTGAATTTGAAATTTAGAGTTTTTATGCCGCCCATGGGCCTCTGACTTGGCTTCACATGCTGTAGAGAGATATCTTTTAATCTTTTTGAAGCAAGTGTTAAATATGCAATACGCACATGAATTTGAAAAGTCGGAGGTGCGTGTCTTGGGTTGGAACTCGAGACCTATGACTTGGCAGTCCGACAGTCACACCACTACTATCACTACTTGAGAATTGCAATGAAAAAGTATGTCATATTTGAGTCAACAAAGTTTTTGTATTATCTGTACTTGCTCATCTACTTTCCTTCTCGTCCTTCATTAAGACATACCTATTCTACGACACTCAATGCCGTGACCTAATTATTTCCCAATCCAATCAGGAGAGGCAGTAGTAACATCTTAGATGTTTCTGCATCCCAATTTACTAGTGGCACAAGGCTGCATTTTTTTCTGACCGTATGTAATATGGAGTAAAATATTATAAACATAAATAATCTCCTCACTTACACCACAAACCGAAGGTGTACGGTCGGCATATTAAGACGGTACGGAAATAAGCAAAATCCCCGTATCTCAGCCGGCTCGTGCTTGACCCGATTCTGGATTAAACCAGTTCGTTAACCAGCACACAGCTGCGCCCCTAAATGAATTAATATGAATCATTTATTTAATTAAACAATTTTGTCAGAACAAAACATGTTGTTTTCGTTTTGACGCCTTTTTGGAGCGCTGGTATGAGAGGGGTAATTTGATGAATAAAATTGAATTGATATTTTTGTTCGTATGTGTGTATCTTGTAACTTTGTACTGGGACATTTTTGAAGGATGCGGTTTATTGCGTGGGTTGACTGAGGGAAATTGGCCCCTTTTCCACTTAAAAGCGTCAAAAAGGCCAAATTAAACATCAATAGAACAAGAAGAGGCCCCTGTGGCTTTTATTATCAAAACACCGCAATAAAGAAGTCGCTTCCAAAGCAATGGTTAACAAATTTTCCTAACGCCTTTTTCAGATAGACAATTTAACTTGCGAAATAACTCTATCGAAAACATTTATTTAAGTATTTACCTTTACATATTATAAATTAAAGTCGCTTTTAGTGTTCGTGTGTGTGACCGCGTTGTTCTTCTAAACTATGTAAGGGATGTTGATGAAATTTTCATCGTCATTTAGAGAATTGATTCCGAAAGGTTGAAATGTATAATAAATATATATTAAATTTACATATAATAAAGAAACTGTACGAGCTACGCTGTACATGCAACTAACTTGACCTACTTACAGTGAAACGTTGCAGTTTGTTTAATCCAACATTAATTGTACATTATTACTTTATAACATGTTATTTTTAGTAGCAATAAAACCTTTGTACCAATCGGTTGTTTACTCAATCAACATAACATAACATCCAACACCCAACAATAACATTACATTTTCACTGTTGGGCATTACAACCCCAACATTTGGTCCTTCGAGCAATTTAGTGTTGTGTGAATTATATCTTTTACGGTCGCGAATCGGTTGGACTCTCAGAAGCCAGTCGCCCCAGTAACCAATTGAGAAGGCGCATATCGTAGAAGAGAAAGGTTGCACAATACCAAGAGCCAGGAGTGTGGAGCAACAGTCGACGCTCGGAACAGAAGAGTTCATCTTAAAGTCAACAAGAAAAACAGGATAAAGAACATGTCGTCAGCTGATTTATACCAGAATCAGAACGAACTCTACGACAAAATAAAGAAGATCGGAACAAATATCAAGAAAGATGGTTGGGACAGAACAAACCCCGACTATTTCAAACGCCGTAAGGCAATGTTGGAAAACTTGTGGTCAGAATACCAATTCAATCATGACCGCCTGTCTACGGAACAAAGTGCAAGTCATTCCTACTTTACGAATGACTGCTATAATCAAACACTGAAGTGCTACAATGAAGTAAAGGAGCTTATTCTTCAACAACACCAACAACTCACGACCCTCGCTCGTTCGCCAAGGGAGCAATGGGTACAAACAAAAACAGGGAGGTGCCAACCAACAAACAGGGGAAGGTACCTCAGATCAGACAAGACAGGAACAAGAAACTTTGAAGAGTGAGGTGGCAGAACAAGCTAGGGATGCTAATCAAGATAATCAAAACAGAGAACCATCACCTCCTCTAGGCAAGAACAACAAAATACTGCGAAAACGGATGCGGGATCCAATAGCAAGCTGGACGACATGATGCGCAAACAGACGGCAAACTTCAAAGCATTCATGAGAGCAGTCGCGAACATACACATGGAGTCTATAACTGAAAAATGGCAATTTCAAGACGCTCTGCAAACAATACAAACGCGCTGGTCAGCAATTGACAACCTTCACTGGGAGATAGAGTGTGAAACCAACGGAGAGAAGCTGATAGTGTACGAAGAACGCTATACCAGGTACGAAAACCAGTTCCATGAACTGAAAAAGGTTTTGAATACCAAAGTGTGGTCCGGTGCTCATCGTGAGAAAACAACACCGAAATTAGAGATACCAGTCTTCTACGGCAATTACAACCGGTAGATCCCATTTAAAGACCTTTTCACGGAAGCAATACACAGCAACAATTCCCTTTCATCTGCTCAGAAGATGCAGTTTCTGAAGAGTAAGGTGCAAGGAGAGGCGGATCGCTTGATTCAACACCTACAGATAAGTTCAGATAACTACCTCGTGTGTTGGGATATTCTCAATCACCGATATAATAATGAAAAAACTTATCTTCACATCGCATATCAACATGATTTTCAATCTGCTGAACATGCAACAACAGTCAGTGGCCCAAATAAAGAAAATCTACGACGTCAGCATAGAATGCTTACATGCGATAAAGAATTTAGGAGTAGATGTCGACACTTGGGATCCGATTCTTGTACATATATTATCGCAGAAATTAGACACAGGCACACATTTAGAGTACAATGACTCGCTGAAGAATTGCCGAAAGCTGCCAATACTGAAAGATCTGTTCGATTTCCTAGAAGCGAAGTTTACATCATTGGAAGCATCGCGTCGCAAACAAGAAAACCATCAAATACCAAATACGTCATCGAGTCAACATCAAAATTCTTCGTACTCTAAAAAAAAATACAGTAGTAATCAAGTAACTAGCAACAAGAAAATTACGAAATAGTTCCATGCGTCAACATTTCGATGCCTTCTTTGCGATGACGAACATGGCATGTACAATCGTGCAAAGTTTTTAGAAATGCCGAATCACTTAAAACTTAGCACAGTAAATAAAATGAACATTTGCGAAAATTGCCTGTTCAGCCATAACGGAAAAATATGTAGGTCAACTTACCGATGTCGCAAGTGCGCGGGTCAACATAATACGTTGATACACGATGCTTGTATTAAGAACAAAACAGAAAACCAAACAAATTCTTCTCATGTATCAAAGGATGATGATACTTCGGAGGTACTACTAGCAACCGCTGTAGTAAACATAGAAACAGCTGATGGGACCCAAATCAAGTTGCGAGCCCTCATCGATCAAGGGTCTCAGATATCTTTGATCACGGAACAACTCAACTTCTCGGTGTCAAGCGCGAGAGATGCAAAGGAGTCATATTTGGAGTCGGACAGAAGGAGAACCACTGCAAAGGACTGACAACAATTACTTGCAGTTCTGTATACAACGAGTTCCAAACGTCTGTCTTCATTATGAACAACTTGATTAAGAACCTACCAAATAAGACCTTTGCAAAACCATCTTGGTCCCACATACACAACATCCATCTAGCAGATCCAGACTTCCATAACAGCCGGCAGGTGGATTTACTATTTGGAGCAGATATTTATTCGCAAATCATGCTGGGAGGAACAGTAAAAGGTGATAACGTCACTCAATCTATCGCACAACAAACCTATCTAGGTTGGCTTTTATGCGGTAATGTCAAAACTTTTCACTGTAATGTGGTCATTAACAATTTGGAAGATATCAAACAGTTCTGGGAAACTATCGGTGGAAAATGAAACATGCATTGAATACTGTAGTATTCAATGCATGTCTCCAAGTGCACTCTCCAAGCGTTGCGTAGTTTTGGTGTACCAACACTACGCAACGCTTGGAGAGTGGGAAATATGAAGTCAGACTGCCGATGAAGAGTGAATTTGAGAGCAGACTGGGATCGTCCAAGCCAATGGCTATCGCCCAATTCAAAACTTTAGAAAGAAAGTTAGAAAAACAAACACATTTGGCAAAGGCCTATAAAGACTTCATGGCTGAATATATTATTATAACAAAATATTCGAGTGTTACTTACCTCACCACGGCGTGCAACGCGCTGAAGGCTTCAAAAGTGCTGGAAGAATTATTCTACATGGATGACCTCGTTCATGGTACACATTCAATAGAAGAAGGAAAGAAATTGATCGCCGATCTAAAACAATTATAAAAAAATGGAGGGTTTAGCCTTCGAAAATGGTCAACAAACAATCAAGAACTATTGGAAGACATCTCCGAACAATACAACAATGATAAGATTGTCTTCAACTTTAGAACGGAAAATACACAAAAAACTTTAGGCTTGTGCTGGAACTCAAGAGAGGATAAATTCACCTTTCAATGCACAATTTCGAATGTGAACAAGAAACCGACCAAACGCAACCAACTAGCCGAAATATCTAAACTATTTGACCCACTGGGGTGGCTGGCTCCCGTGTCAACAAAATTGAAACTATTATTTCAAAAACTGTGGGATGGAAACTTACAATGGGGCGACGAAGTGTCCGACAACATACATGCGGAGTGGTGCAAGATACAAGCGGATGTAAGGGCGATAAACTCTTGCGAAATACCTAGATGGCTTAAGTGTGGCGAAAAGCAGATAATGGAGCTACATGGGTTCAGTGATGCCTCCCTGGATGCCTATGCCTGTGTCATCTACGCACGGGTCCACACATCTACAATACTTGTAGCCGCGAAGTCAAAGATTGTACCACACCGAAAAACAACAACATTGCCTAGACTGGAATTGAATGGAGCGCACCTTCTATCACAACGAATGCGCAAAGTCAAACAGTCATTGAATCAATATGAAGTACACGTCTACGGCTGGACTGATTCCATGGTGGTCCTGGGTTGGTTACAAGGAGACCCATCCCGCTGGAAAGCATACGTAGAAAACAGAGTACGAAGTATTACTGACATCATACCACGATCGTCGTGGAACTACGTCAAAACAAAGGAAAATCCCGGTGACGCCGCAAGCAGAGGCCAATACGCTAGTCAGCTGAAAGAAAATCAACTGTGGTGGCAAGGGCCTACATGGCTACCATCGCTGAAAACTAAGAAAATGGAAAAATATAATTATAGCACAGACCAAGAAGAAAAAACAGTCTGGAAACAAGCCAATGTATCCCAACTCAACATAGAAAGTCCGAGCATTTTGTAAAAATTATTGCAAAATCACAGCTCCATGCGACAATGCGAATTATATGTTAATTCGCATTGTCGTATGGATACTCAGACCATTAAACCCGAAACGGCGACAACTACCGAGATATCTGACGTTGCAAGAATTGGATAACGCAACGAAGGTGCTCGTAAAACAAACACAACAAAAATCATTTGACACAGATATTTGCTATTTACAAGAACATAACACGGTGCAGTCTAATAGTAAAATAAAAGTGCTCACTCCGTTCATTGACCATCAAGACATACTATGAGTCGGAGGAAGATTAAAAAAAGCCTTGTTAACCGAAAACATGAAACATCCGATGATTATTCCACACGAAAGTTGATTAACACATCTTCTCATCGACCAAGCTCATCGAATGACGTTTCACAGCGGCCCGAGACTCACCCTATCACACTTACGTGAGAAATATTGGATCGACGGCGGAAACCGAACAACGAAAATGCAAATCAGAAAATGTGTGACGTGCCGCAAAAACAACCCAATAAAAGAACACCAGCTGATGAGTAACCTACCGAGCGCAAGAGTAAATCAAGCGCCGCCCTTTTACCATACAGGGGTAGATTACACTGGTTTTGTGGACGTTAAAATGAACAAAGGCAGAGGAGCAGTCTTTATATGCATGGTGACCAAAGCTGTGCATATTGAACCGGTATCAGATCTCACCAGTTCAGCATTTTTGGCAGCCCTAAACAGGATGGCAGCAAGAAGAGGCGCCCCTCGTCACTTATACAGTGACAACGGAACAAATTTTGTCGGTGCAAACCGCCAACTCGTGGAACAATACGAGGAAATCGAACATAGATACCAAAATGACCAACTACAAAAGGAAATCGCAGGGATGAAGATTGAGTGGCATTTTAATGCCCCCGCTTGGCCATCAGCAAGAGGATTGTGGGAACGAGCAGTCAGAAGCCTAAAACACCACTTAAAAAGAGTAGTAGGAGAACAAAAATTAACATTTGAGGAATTTATCACGATCCTAACAAAACTGGAGGCCTGTTTGAACTCCAGACCTCTGTGTCCACTAACTGAAAACATAGACGATCCAGACTGTCTGACGCCTGCCCATTTTTTATCGGGTAGATCGGGGCTGACAGTCATCGAAACAAGGGAAGATGCAAGAACAAGATGGGAACTAACAAGAAAGATCTTCGCAGAAATCTGAAAGAGATGGAGGAACGAATACTTGTGCCAATTATTAGCCAGATCAAAGTGGCAGGAACCACAGAAAAATCTGAAGATAGGAGATCTAGTGGTTATTCATGATGATCGTATACCAGCCGGAAAATGGCTCATGGGGAGAATAATAGAACTTCACCCTGGGAACGGTGGATATGTTCGGGTCGTTAGCCTAAAAAACAAGAAATAGACATATGAAAAGACCTATTACAAAACTATCCGTCTTACCTATCAAAGGTGACGAAACTGCCGGACAGCAAATTACTTCAAAAACAAACGAAAATGAGTCATACCTAAACAGCGAGTCGCAAAGTTCACGACGATCCAAAATAACAAACAAAAAAATAAACTTCATTGGACTAGTTATGGCACCACTGTATTTGCTAAATCCTGTCGCTGCTGCTAACACAACAAACATTGCCGAGATTCAACAAGGTCTATACTTTGACAAAGTAACCAATATGCAACTAATACGCGGCGAGTGGAAGATTATCGTGTACTATGACGTCAAGCCCTACTGGCACGGTATAGCCGTATCCAGTAAATTCACCAATCATCTCGAAAACGTCTGCGAGAAAATAAAACAGAAAACACAATGTAACGTAATTTTAACACAACTACAACACGAAATAGGACACTACAACCGTATGTTGCTGAATACGCAAGGCCGAGTGAATGAGAAGCAAACGTGGGCTTATCAACGGTGTCGGTTCCATCGCGCGTTCCCTGTTCGGAGTATTAGATGACGAATTCGCAAAACAATATCAAGAAGACATTGACCTGGTCAAGGCAAACGAGAAACACCTGGCACTGTTATTAAGAAATCAGACATCCGTGATCGAAGCAGAATATAATTTACTGAAGAGGTCGGAAGATGCAGTTGAAAAACAGTACAAAATGTTTAACCAACATTTGCTAAACCTTGAGAAGTTTACGAACAATCTCAAGGAGGAACTGGATTCTCAAGAACTGTCCATCGAATTTGTGATGTCCGCTATTACGGAAAATAGCCTGATTGAACATCTCAGAAACGTCCAGGAGACCCTTATAGATACTGTCACAAACATCTACAACGGCAAGATAAATTTACATCTCATCGCACCGGAACAGCTTCGAGATGAATTGAACATAATCTCGGGTCAATTGTCCAAGGATTTAATCCTACCCGTCACCAACATTCAAACAGAGTTGTTTCGCCTGTATCATCTTCTACAAGTAAAGGCGAAAATGACTGAACGATACCTGATTATCGAGGTAAAAATACCCTTAATCAGCAGAGATAACTTCGAGATCTACCGAATAATACCAATACCGAAAAACATTGACGTGGATATGGTGACCCTAATACCTATTGCTGAAATGTTAGCAATAAACATTCAAAAGGATTCGTACATACCAATGACGGAATCCGAAATACATCAATGCGTGCAAAATGACGCGACAACTCGATTGTGTTCACTACAGAAACCCGTATACCGCATGAAGTCTGACGAGAGCCTCTGCATGAAGAACAAGGAATCTCTTCACTGAGAAACCAAACATGAAACCTGCCGAGACAAGTGGTTAGAATTAAACAATGTAAATAATTACCAATATTTTTGCTGTCAACAATGCAAAATACGTATTATTTGTGGGCATCAAGTTTCAACGCAGCTACTACATAAGCCCGGTGTCATAACACTCACTGAGGACTGCATAATTAGTAGTGAAACTTTTGCTGTTTATCCTCAAAGGCAACAAATGAACAAAATCCATACACAGGTCGACGCAGGTCCTGCAGAAATTCCTTCAATTAGCAATATCATAAACCTACCTTTACCGGTCCTAAAACATATTCACGAGAATGATACGGCAACAAAGCAGAGAGCATTACTACAAAAGCTTGGCAAACAAGTAGAGCAACTGAAAGCCGCAACATCAGAAGACATCCTGTCAGATCACGCAACATACCACGATGTCCACCAATACGTTGTCATCTACCTATTAGCTGCTGCAGCAGCTTTCGCGGGCATAATATACGCTTACAACCGTCTACGCAAGCATTGGGCAAGTCGACAGAAACCAGAAGCTCCGTCTGTTCCCAACCCGATGCCCCGAAGAAGGTCGATAGCGAGCATCGTGGACAACGCTTTATTTGACGTCACCGACGACAGCAGCGCAGCGCACTTATCGAGTGCACGCACACTCAATAAAGCAACGTCGCCTATTGCGCGTTGTGAATTACCATAATAACTTATGACTCTGTTTGTATTTACCTTTAACATTTTAACATGATTTTTAAACAATTTCCGATGTACATTTAAGTTATCTTTGTGAGTGGGCAATATGTACGAGCTACGCTGTACATGCAACTAACTTGACCTACTTACAGTGAAACGTTGCAGTTTGTTTAATCCAACATTAATTGTACATTATTACTTTATAACATGTTATTTTTAGTAGCAATAAAACCTTTGTACCAATCGGTTGTTTACTCAATCAACATAACATAACATCCAACACCCAACAATAACATAACATTTTCACTGTTAGGCATTACAACCCCAACAGAAACCTCGATGTTTTGTCAAGTCGTAAGAATCGTGCGAAACAAGGGGTCTATACCCTAAGCGAAATCCGTAGACTCGGAGGAAGTTACGGGCGCTTCGGATTCCGTCTCACTTGTGGTATGTCCGTGAGTGAGACGGAGTACGAAGCGCCCGTAACAACGGCGGTACCTACGGACAATGCTAAGAGTCGACCACCAGAGGCGTGTCGCTAGTACATAGTAAAAAAAAAATTGTTAAGTTTAACCAATATTTTATTTTGAGGTTCCTTAGAAAATATTACAAAACAGGAAGATACTCGGAATTAAATAATTTTCTAAGTGAATAAGTATAACACGTTACTAATTAAGAATACATAAATTAGTTTGCGACGCCTGAAGCCAAGGCACCAAGGTTTTATAAATTACTTCTAATTTATTTTCTTTTAATTATGTAAAGTATCTTAACGAAAAGGAAACATTTTGAAAAGACGAGGCGTTTTTATACTGTGGCTTTATATGATATGTATCTTACCCCGTGGCCACAAGCTACACGTTCAAGTGACAGATGTCTTGCGACAGCGACTGCGGAGAAAAAAAATGAAAGAAGTTGTTGAGGGAATGTCACGAGTCACCGAGAAGCTACTTGCTGAGCGACGGACGGAAACAGGTGACGCACACGCGAGACGCTTGAAGCAAGACGCTTGACGCAAGTCGCTTCGCTTGAGGCCATGAACGGGGCCTTAGATAAAAATATAGTGTGTAAGTTTCGCGGGAAGTATTTTAGTAGTGGGTCATTCTTTGTCTTTCAGTGGTTGCCATGAGTCAAGGATTATGTCAGGAAGAAAAATTGTGGTATCTTCCTGAGTGCAAGTTTTGAAAAGTGTTGTCTAGGGTTTAAGTTTTCAACGAAAAATTGAGGAAAAGGAAAAGTATGAAGAGACAAAAGCGATGAAATTATCTAAAAGGTTTGTTACGATTTTAGAGAATAACTTTTAAATTTTCCTTAATATTGCAGTCTGTATTTTTGTAGCAAGCGATACCTAATGCAGCTAAATATAATTATACTGAATCATTAAATGCATGCTTCAATATTATCATGTTTGAAGTCATCCCATTGTCATCATATTAGACACTTCCGATCGACCGGTCTTTTCCCAAAAACTTCACAGCTTAGAAAATCCAGATTTTTATAATTTGATCAGTACAAACAGTAGCAGTTGAAATCACAGTTCTTTTACAAACGACTAACGAGGGCTCTTTGCATTATCAAAAATATTTCAGAAGTTCGGCTCCATACAATGAGCAAAACCGCACGCACACGTAAACACGCTTCACGTACAACTAGTGCAAGCTCGTGACTGGCATTTGACAGCGATTGTCGTACGTACGCGTCTATGTGCGCGTGCGTTTTGCCTTACTGTATGGAGCTGACCTTCTGTACTTATATATTTTGTGGCATAAACCTCGCAGCCCCAGGAACGCGTTGGAAAACTAGGGACCCTATTTTTTCAGTTTCGTATGAAAAACAACGCTAATGGTGGGAATCTGTCTCATTTATGTTTTTTAAGCGTGTTAGTGTAACGTTTTGTAAGTTTTGTATGTCACTCATACCTGTGAAACTTTGTAGAACTTTTGTATGTCACTCATACCTGTGAAACTTTGTAGAACTTTTGTATGTCACTCATACCTGTGAAACTTTGTAGAACTTTTGTATGTTACTCATACCTGTGTATGTCACTCATACCTGTGTGTATCACTCATACCTGTGTGTGTCACTCATACCTGTGTTTATCACTCATACCTGTGTATGTCACTCATACCTGTGTTTATCACTCATACCTGTGTATGTCACTCATATCTGTGTAATTTTGTAGAATTTTCGTATGTCACTCATACCTGTGTATATCATTGATACCTGTGTAACTTTGTAGAAGTTTTGTATGTCACTCATATCTATGTAACTTTGTAGAAGTTTTGTATGTCACTCATACCTGTGTAAATTTGTAGAAGTTTTGTATGTCACTCATACCTGTGTAACTTTGTAGAAGTTTTGTATGTTACTCATACCTGTGTATATCACTGATACCTGTGTAACTTTGTAGAAGTTTTGTATGTCAGTTTTATGTTAAGTTTTATTAAGTTTTGTGTGTCTTTATGACAGTTCGATAATTTCAACCTGCATCAAGCACACACACACGCATTCACGGGAGTTGTTGTCAAAAGTGGTAAATTAATCAAGGTCAACCATATTCTTTAATTGTGGTATTTAATCAGATCTCAATTATTGAACCAAATTAAATTATCGTCTTGTCTCTTTTTCACTCCTGATAATTACGACATGACATCCTACTTTCACATGTCATCTGATACTATGACATTGTGCTGTTTTTGAAGATCGAATGTTGGTAACCTATCCACGTATTTTTACTTCATATATCCTACAAGCAACAACCTGCTGCCTACAAGCATCTTAATCTCGTAACAATCAATCTGCCTAGCCTTTCCCAAATATGTTGGGGTCGGCTTCCAGTCTAACCGGATGCAGCTGAATACCAGTATTTTACTTGGAGCGACTGCCTATCTGACCTCCACAACCCAGTAACTGGGTAATACGATACCCCTTGGTGAGACTGGTTGTCAGACTTTCGGGCTTCTGACGACCCGTAACGAGTGTCAAAGATCCACGAATGACAGCCGGGACCAACGGCTTAACGTGATTTCTGAGGCACGAGGACTCTGGGTATGTTAAGATAGTCACCCATCCACCGACCAACCCCGCCAAGTGTAGCTTAACCTGATGGATTGAACCGTGCGGCTGTTATTACTTAGCCACTAGCTCCTCTTAATCTCGTAACATGTAAGCAAAAAGTCTGTAACACTATACAGGTCGAGTGTGTTTAAAAAACCGTAACTTAAACTTCAATCAAGATTGGAATATACATCGATAGACCACAAGATATTAAATGTCAAAGTTAAGATCCGCTGATCAGCTTTCATACCTTTGCTATGGCTCTAATCCGACTACAAAGACTATAGGTACTAGTTTTACTAGCTTTTTATATCGAAAAGGGGAGGATGTTGATGTAGGACTTCTTCTTTTTCGTGTGGTTTGTGACTAACTTGGTGTCAGAGTTTTTCAGCCACCATGGGCCTGTGACTTGGCTTCACATGCCGTCGGGAAATATCTCTCAGACATCCCGGTTTCCTCACGATGTTTTCCTTCACAGTTTTTGAAGCGAGTGATAATTATACAATACGCACATGAATCCGAAAAGTAAGAGGTGCCTTGGGTTCGAACTCGAGTCCGACAGTCGCACCACTAGGCTATCACTGCTCCGGGTGTCACCACTGTGTGGATCGCCCGGAAGACACGGTGGAGCATACGGTGGAGATCTGCCCGGCTTGGGCGGAGCACCGCCGTGTCCTCACGGAGGCGATCGGCAGCGACGATCTCTCGCGTCGGGCCCTGGTTCAGGCCATGGTTTGGAGCGAGAGTGCATCAGACGCCGTCTCCTCCTTCTGCGAAGCAGTTATGCTCGCGAAGGAGGAGGCGGAGCGCGCGAGGGAGATGCAAGATGCGCGCCCTCACGCCCCTAGTCGCCGCAGGAGACGCCCCGGGCGTCGGGAGTCGCGAGGCGACTTCCGGCCACCGTAGGCGAGGGCTTGCGGACGGTGAGCAATAGGTAGCTCGCCGTCCGATAAGGACCAGGCCCGGGTCGACGGCGCGTTGTGTTCCACGCGCGCCTCAAAGAGATGTCAGCACCAACTGGCGGGGTCCGTAAGGACCAATGCCTGCTGGGGTTGCGGGTTTACGTCACGAAAGGGATATCGCGGCCCCGGCACATGGGCAACGGAAGGAACACGGGTGGGTTTTAGTCAGTAAAAGTCTGACACGCCCTCTCGCTCCGCCCAGAGCGGGAGAAGTCATTTGATGAATATCCCATCCTCAAAAAAAAAAAAAACTATCACTGCTGTTAAATAATGAGATAAAAAGATATCTAGTTATAAAATACAACAGGTATGTGCTGCAGAGGAATAAGGAAAATGTCGTGAGGAAAGTTTAAGTAAGAATTTGAATATAAAAGTAGAAGGAGACCAAAGAAATGATGGAAGGACTGTGTGAAAGATAATATGGCTAGGTGACTATTAATAGAGAAGTATGGAAGTAAAAGTCATGCTACGCCGACCACAAGTAAATAGGATTGAAGGCAAGAGAATGACGCTGTGCAACAGGTATCTATAATATCGGAAATCAACAAAATTTGCACTGCAACACACAAGACGAAATGTAATTCGTGACACGGTCAGTAGTCTCTGGGTTTATATTTGACGTTTGTATCCTATACTATAAACGAACAATATTTGTATTTACATATATTTGTAATCCCATTCTCGAAAACGGCCCTAAAGATTTCGATGAAAGTTGCAATATAGGGGTTTACAGGGGGCGGAAAATCGATCTAGCTAGGTCTCATATCTGGGAAAATTCTTTTTCTCCTTATTTTCACCCGAGCAGAGCTCGGTCGCCCAAAAATAAGAACAAGTTGGCTACCTTAGAAAGGTGACATTCAGCATGGAATTAGTACGTACCTAATATCCTGGCAGCATGGAATTAGTATGTTACTATGCATGTAATTAGAATGAACTATCCTATACTATTTAATGAGCAATCTCTATTTTCACCCGAGCAGATCTCGGTCAACCAGGTCCTAAGGTTTATAAAGGGAATGTAAGCAGCGGTGGCCCAGTGGTAACGACCTTGACGTACGAGTTGTCAGTCGTTGGTTCGAATCCAGGCAGGCTCTGTACTTTGTGTAAATAATTTCAACACCACTGCTCTCAAAACGATGAACGAAAACATCATCGTGAGGAAATCGGCATGTCTTAGATCCAAATATTCTAAGATATGTGACATCTACAAATCTGCACTAGCGTGGTAGATTACAGCCCACTCCCTCTTGAAGAAATGAAGCCTGAGTCCCAACAGTGGGAACATTATATGTAGGCCGATTATGCAAGGGAATATTAAACCTCATACAAAAGTCGTATAAGATTCCACACTAAGTTTTGACGACGGATTTTGTGAAAGGTGATATTTATTGGGTTCCCATTATAAACCTGAGTCAAAAGACAAATATGATCCCACACTAAGTTTGACGACGGATTTTGTGAAAGATGATATTTATTGGGTTCCAATTTTATACGTGAGACAAACTACAAATATGATCCCACACTAAGTTTTGACGACGGATTTTGTGATAGATGACATGGTTAGAAAGGTGTTGACTACTGAGATGGTGGCTAATAGAGATTAATTGAAGGAGAAGACATGTTTTCTTTTTTCTTTCTTTCATTCTTACATGTTGCACTGACCCTAAATAAATTTTGTTAAATCAGATAAGCAGGCGGATGATGACTAACATTTTAACCTCAAAAAAAAAAGGAACACCTACAACAAGTTAACAAACTCATTTAGGCTTTAACCATGTCGTAATCCAGTTACAAGCACATTACTTTGGCAGACAATGCTTTTAATATACTTTTTTTACCTCATATAGACTTCCTTTCAACGTTTAGAGCTCATAAAGGTATTGTCGTAAAAATGTGGCTTTAATACATTTTTACGACAACTCCAGTGGATTAGCTGGGCGATTAATATTGCTAGCGTTATCTCTTACCTCACCCTATGACTTTGAAGAGGTGAGGCTTGGGAAAGGCATGCCATGTTACCTTTTGAACAAGTTTTACAGGCTCTCCTTTTAGAAATCTTCAAGTTTATGAAGGCACTTTGATGGATGAAAGTATTTTTTAACTATTATCTAACTTAATTTTTTAAATCTATACATATAAAATTCTTTGTTCTGAATGACTGACTGACGCATCAACGCACAGCCGGAAACTTGGTGGGTGTGTTCTTTGTATGACGTAGGCATCCGATAAGAAAAGATTTTCCGAAATTCTACCCCTAAGGGGGTGAAAACGGGGGACAAAGTTTGTATGGGACAACGTGATTCCTTGGTCCAATCTACTTCAAATCTTGCATAAACATTCTTTAACAAAATTGATGGAAGACGTGTTTCGAATTTTATTGAAATTCATTCCCTAACGGGGTTAAATAGGGCTAGAACGTTATTTTGGGAGTGATTTGCTTCGAAGTTGATATCAATACTCCTTCGTGCTTTTGATTGAAATTAAATTTTATTTTGACACATGTTTGAAAACTCAATCCAATTTTATTCAAAAAAGGTTGAACTCACATAAAAGCTTGGTGCAATGCAAATACTCTTTAAAATTGGAATGTCTCGAAAGTCACCGTGTATAGCACGGTGACTTTCGAGCCATTCCAATTTTTTTTACCACATTTAGTACCGCATTTGAAGGTTTCTAAGATTTACAGAGGTTTGTATTTATTCCTAGGATTCCCCTAACACCATCAAATTACCCCTTCGAATTCAAGAGAGTGCAGTTTCCCATCAAAGTCTGCTTCGCAATGACCATAAACAAAGCTCAAGGTCAAATTCTTAAGATAGAGGAAAAGCTGATTCTCCCACGGCCAGTTGTATGTGGCATGCTCCAGAGTAAGCGCACAGAGTAGCCTGGTGATTCTAGCACCCGAAGGAATAACAAAAAATATTGTTTACAAAGAAATACGGTAGGTGTAGTATTTCGATGTCGTTGTAAAAAGATAATAATCCCGTGTAACTTTCACCATCAAAGGCCGAGCTTCGTGTTCATAAGATATAACAAAATTTTATTTTATTTTCATGTTTATTTAACCTTTAAATCCCTAAACTATAATAAAGATTGTTATATTTTATAAGTATTCAAACATTTTAACAAAATTATTTATATGTTATTAAAACAAAATTAGTAACGTAAAAAAAAAACCTATTAGAACTATTTTCGACTTTTACGCGGACAAAGTTGCGGGCAAAAGCTTGTCTTTATATTTATTACGTATGCAATATGTCAAAACGTCAAACAAAAAGCATAAACGACAGCTGCGCGCACAGACTGTCTGTGGCGCGTGAGTCGCCGATGGTACGAAATGTTACCATTTTAAATATTATATTTTTTATAAACGTTTAGGACTTGTGTATTATATTTATTCATTTTATTTTTTGTTATTTTTCTCTGCTGCACCGGTTGACGTCATAACGTCAACGCCGGCTGTCGCTGAAAACCTGCGCTGGGGCTCTGTCTCGCATAGGGTCGCAGCTTTATGCTGAGCGATGGCCGTTTTGCGTGGATGTGAGGCATGTTTTCCCCCAAACTGTTTATTTTCGTGTTTTGTTCTTACCTTGCGTCATGTGTACCGCAAATAAACGTATTTTATTTCTTTCTTTTTCTTTCTTTAATAATACAGGCTGGCAGGGACATCGACGCGAAAACTGTTACCATGGATTCAGTACATGATTTTGTAAACCCCAGCGTTGAAATTTTTCGTCGGTTATTAAAAAAAATGTCTGCTGTTTCATAGAAAAGTGCAATACCTATGCGGGCAAAATGTATGGAACAGCAGACATTTATTTTTATAACTGACGAAAAATGTCAACGTAGGGGGTTCAGTACTTAACTGTCCAGTATAAAACAGTCGTTAATATTTTTTTTTTAATTCTATTGTAGTGGCATCTACATCGCTACATGCGAACTACGCATCAAAGACCTTACGTCACACGACATCCTGACGTCACACAAATCCTGCATCGCGCAATTAGAGTTTACCACGCGATGGACATATATACAAGCTTCCCGACTTCAACCTCTGGGCAGTTGCCCGCCAGACATCACACCCGTCTGGTCGGAGGATCCTCCCTTTTCTATGGGGGATGAGTGAACTTTACACTCTGTTCCTCATACCCTAAACTATTTTAATTAGGGACTTTTATAACCGCAATGCATATGACAGACCCATCATACACTAAACAAATAATAACAAAATAGACACTGCTATGGATTATATGTGGGCCATAAACACCCACCCACACATGAACACAATTTTTTTTTTGTTATTCTTTTCTACCATGTCTTTTTATCTTGTTCAGTCTTATAGAAGCAATCTTAAAAATTTATTGACATAGAGAAAAATTTAGCTGAAATTTATAGGAAAACAACCACGTTAACGACAACAAACAACAATAAAAGTTATCGTACCGTAGTTTCTGCTTACCCCCATAGAATTAGGATACTTTACGATAGTACACCTCGGCTTTTTCTCATCTCGAATTTGATTTTCTCAAAGTCGATTCATCGTCTAAGAAGAAGCAATTATTTTGCAAAAGTTTCAGAAGTCAAATATTTTTCTTTGGAGACCAACCTTTAAAGTTGCAAACTTTGAAAAATAAACCTTATTATTAACTTTTAAAATAAACGTTTAACTTTTGGTATGAGCTGCAATGCGATAATACTATTTTTAATCATTTGTATTTTCATGAAAAATTTTGCTGCAATTTAGTTTTGCGTGTCGAGCAGGTGGCGTTTTGTAGTTTCTGCTTACCCCCATGGTTAAAAAGCGTGAGTTTATGTATGTGAATGTGTATTTTTGTGTCAATAAAATTAGCAATCAAACAGCATCTTGAATACAAGATGATTGATTGATGATGAACTAATGCATTTTTTTCTATTGATGGTATTTTCATCATATATACTAATAACTTATGACAATATAACCAATCGGCTTGTCAGCTTGCTAAACAACAAATTAATGTTTCATCATCATTATGCTGCGCATCTGCGTCTATCGTGACGAAGCTTCGCACAGTGATACGATACACGCAGATGTGACCAACCATTATCGATTATCGTCACGATAGGTGCGTAACATTTATCAACCCGGATAGTGGAACATAATAAACATGAAGAAGCCGCTAATATGACCACCGTATTAGCGAGATGGCATTTTATCGAGCAAAACATACGAAGCTTCCACACGCATTGCTATGTCAAGATGGACGCAGATGCGGCCGCAGCACTACATGATCATTTCAGCTTTTTTTCAGCTAAGACGGCCACTGCTGGACGTAGGCCTCCCCCAGCACCGCCACTTCGACCAGTTCTGTGCTTCCCACATCCAGCGGATTCCTGCGGCCTTCACAAGATCATCGGTCCACTTTATGGGGGGCTTTCCGACGCTACGTTTTCCGGTACACAGTCACATCTCCAAAACCTTGCAAATGCTGTTTAGTCCTAATTTATTATTATTCTTAATATTTTGATAAGTTATTACAAGTAGTAGACTATTGATATTCGCTTTAAGGCTCGTGCAGACCAGCGCGACGCGACGGCGCGACGCGACGGCGCGACGCTACTCGAATAATACAATTTCTAAGAAAACTTCACAGTATATTATTAACCAGTGTTACGTCGCGCTAGTCTGCACGAACCTTTATGCTTCATTGTCATCTAAATACCTAAATAGTTCAGACTAGTTTTTGTCCGCTGCTTCGCCAGTCGGAAATTATCGAACTGGAACGTAGGTTCTACCGGGATAAAAAGTACTTATGTCTTAACTCAATCATGTTCTACCTGTCATCGACATTGTTCAGCCATAAAGGGGTGAAAATAACAGACAGACAGATAGAATTACTGTCGCATTGTTAATTGCATAAAACAGAAAGAACTACTACAAGTTTCTACATCACTGTCGCCTAGCTCTCTTTACACCACTTTCTCATTCATTATAAGGGTGAATTTCCACCAGAGATGTGCTATGCTACGGTGGTATGGATGCGTTTCATATCCACCAATCATATTAATTGATGGACATAGCACAGCAATGATGGGAACGGATCTAGCTAAGCTAAGTTTTTTTTATATGGAAGGATGCGTACTGTGGATGGGAGCTATGGATGCGCGAGTGGTGTACCTATGTGCAGAGCAGTCGCAGGCGCTCTCCGTGGCTTCCCTTCTGTCAATGATTCTTCTTTACGTATTGTTAGTGACTAACCTGTGTCAGAGTTTTAAAGCCACCCTCTAGGCCTCTGACTTGACTTCACACGCCGTCAAGAAATATCTCTCAGGCATGCCGGTTTCCTCACGATGTTTTCCTTCACCGTTTTTGATGCAAGTGATAATATTATACAATACGCACATGAATCCGAAAAGTCAGAGGTGCGTGCCTTGGGTTCGAACTCGAGACGGACTTGGCAGTCCGACGGTCACACCACTAGGCTATCACTGCAGTGCACTGCACTCGCACAGCTACCTCATGGTTGCGCATCTTTATAGCACATCTTACTCGCTCCGCTACACAGCTTAGCATAGCATTAGTGGCAACGGTCACATAGTTTCGTAGCTTAGCTTTCACATCCTCGCAGCATAGTACATCTCTGATGGAAAATCACCCTAAAGCCTGCTTATAAACGACGTTGGACTTTCTTGTCAGTTAATTAAACGAAGCCTGTGTGAATGGCTGCCATTATAACGTTCATATCTTCACAATACCGCGATAAAGTGGTTGGCAGACTTGTTTAGACACTTAAAGGCTTAGGGTTTAGTGATAAAGTTTGAGTGGGTTAGACTTTTATTTGAATTACGTCTATTTACTATTTATTGCGAGATGTTAGAGCTAACAATAACGTTATTGACCTGTTAAGATCTAAATTCTAACAGAATGGCACCGGCCTCTTTTTATAGACATAACATAACAAAATAAGACAAAATATGATGTTGATCATCTTTTGTTTGCTGATTTCGTTTTATGTCAAGTTAATTAATGTCCTAAATTTCACGCGATTTTTTTTATAAAATAAATAAAATTAATTACATACATAATGCATACAAGAAACATGCTTTTTCGGCGGTTGTTTGCTTAATATTGTACGGTGGTACGGAAACCTTCGTCCGACTCGCACTTGGCCGGTTTTTTTACAGAATACATTAGCTACAAAACATAACCATTACAATAAACAATGACTGATCAATCAAAATGGTCTCCATTGGTAACAAAACAACCAAGCACATTAATTGGTGACACAAATTAACGCGTCAGAGGCCTCAGGGATATGGATATATCACCGACTCCATCGGTCAGTCATATCATAGTGTAACCACTTACAGTGGTTAAATGGGAGTGGCTCAACTCAGCGCACAAATCGAGCACTAATTCCGCCGCGTAACTGGATCCTTTTACGTTTTTGGGCAGTGTGAGGCAGAATCTTCCTCAAAAAACTCAAATAAAAGTAGTTCATCAGACATCTGTTAGAGAAAGTCAAATGCGTTTAAAAAAGGGCATGTTAAATAGGTATTTTAAACTTTAAAAGAAAGATTAAAGCACACTTCCATCGGTTTTTGTAAAATTCCACTAAAATAGCACTAAAAAACTTTATTTTCGTCGATAATTCACCAAACGTTTCAGTTTATGTTAGAGAAATAGTAACTTTTATTGAATCGCTTATTTTGACAGTTGAGCGTTTCAGCTGAGCTGCTATAAGGACGTCATGGTACCAAACAAGAATGAATGAAACCAAAACTTGCGACTCAGTTTGGGACAATCGCTGTCAGATGGCATGGCCTAAATTGAATCGTTAAACTGACGTCATGGTACGAATTAGAAGAACAGTTCAGTTTAGGTCCTAAAATGGATCGCGCTAAGAGCTCGTGGTAGGCATCCAGGGCGGCGGAGCTTGTGTCCAAAACTGCTATACTGCAGTTCGGGACATAAGTAGGTATAACGTATATGTAGATTCATATATTTACTGTACATAGTTTCGGTTTCTTGTTTATTTATTTTTTATTATTTCGATTATTAAAATTTTTAACTTATGAAATACATTTTTAAATATTTGTTTAAAAAAAGATATAAAAAACTTTTTTTTTTATTGTTTTTTTTTTTTTTTTTGTAATGCTCTACTGGGATTTAACTAAGTACGTAGGTGTGTTCCACAGTGGGCCCTATCAAAATACCAGCGCTGCGGTATTTTTTTAAAATTAAATATCGCCGCATTATGCTGCCTTTCTGGCCTCGCACAGTTCGTTATTATTTTGTTAGTTTTTAAATTCTCCTTTTTATTTTTTTATTATTACTGTTTGTATTTCCTGTGCGTGTCCCAAATAAAATATTTTTCTTTCTTTCTTGTCTTTCTTTCTATAATAATATAATGTGACTACTTAACGCACTTACATAACTGACGAAATGTTGGTGTACTATTATAGCTTCACCTCTGCATTACCTTTTGGGGATTACAGTCGTGATGTTATATTCTGGGTGATTACTTAAAAATATTGAGAAATACAGGTGGCCTATTTATGTGGTCCAAATTTTTTCTAGGCCTCGACGTTACCTATCTATAAAATAGTTCACCAAAAGGTCTAAAACTGTATTACCATTTGGGAATCATGTAAAAAATAACTCATTGCTTGCTAGCTACATGTCTATAGTACTTACACACCAAATTCTATTAAGTGCAATCATTTTCAATCTAGAGAGGTATGAGCAAAGTAAAGATAAAACGTAATAAAAAAAGACAACTGTTAAACTACTGATTTTTGTGGAACATTTATGTATTTATTTATGTTTTGCGTTTAGGTGAATCCATGGGATGTTCAAGACAAAACAAAATTTTTGGACTGTAAATGGACCAACCTGTATCAAAAATGCAATGTGTGTAGGCTACTCACTGACATGTGTGTTCGAAAACACAGCTGCCCAACCCTTCGGGGAAAACAGTCGTGATGTTATGTAAATGTCAAAATTATGACAATTCGCCGGCTCTTTTAAATGTATGGGCGTTGAACCACTGTAATTAGTTATACTGTGGTCGTACCCCGGCGATCAATCGGGCTAATTTGTAGCCACTTACACGGATTGGATTCCGAATTACCGCCCCGAGGTTGATCTAGCCGTTAGTCTACATTATGATTCGAATAGACTTGATCGTTCTGTAGATGACCTTCTAATGGTAGACCATTTTTTTCAATGGTTGGTGATTAATATTGATTTTGTTAGACTTTTAGAGGTATGAGGGAGAAAAGGGAGGATCCTCCGACCAGACGGGTGTTGTGTCTGCCGGGCAAGTGCCCGCTGGTTTATCATATATTAGTCGTTCGCGCGGTAAACTCTTATTGCGCGATGCAGGATTTGTGTGACGTCAGGATTTTATGCGAGGTCAGGTCTTTGATGTGTAGTACGCATATGGTGATGTAGATGCCGCCACAGACATATATTTACAAAAAAATGGCTCTTGCTATGTCTCAGTTGATTTTCTTGTAGTTATTTCTTCTTACTACCTTGCTGGTTCGAGTGTTCGCAAGCGCTACTGCTGAGCATGAGGTCCTGGGTTCAATTCCCGAATTGGGCTAAGTGTTATTGAATTTTTCCATCTGGAATTTCTCAGTAGCAGCCCAAAGACTCGATTTGAGCCCGGTTAATAACAATAGGAACGCCCCCTATTGGCTGGGTTATGTGTTATGTGGGTGTACTATAGGTGCACCTCTGCCTAACCCTTCGGGGAATATAGCCGTGATGTTATATTAAAAAAATATCTCTTCTGGTAGAGAATAGAAGAAGGAAAGAAAAAAAAAATGGTACTTATGCCAAAAGAACCTCAGCTCAGCATAATGTCTGATGGCAACACTGGTACATCCACCTGACACTGATTTTTAGCTGCAGCCTACGGGTGTCATACGCCCGCATAAAGGTACTATTCCATAACCGACCGTAGGAGGCAACTACAGGCTACTTGCCGCGGCGTCATGTCGCTGCAGTCATTATTCCGAACCCGACCGCAGGCGGCAGCAGCCAGTGTTCCGGTCGGTAGATAGAAGATTGAAAAGCGTGTTACCGCTCGAGCGTTGATGGCACTACTGGTCTGCGGTCGGGCTACTCCCGTCGCCTGTCGCTAGCTACGGAAGGTATTTCATAGAAATTCATAGAAACCATTCGGGTTGACACGTCGCCTGCAGTAGCCTCCTGCGGTCGGATACGGAATGGTAACCTTTAGTCTAACACATAAACGACATTCTATATAATAATAATATCAGCCTATTACTGTCCCACTGCAGGGCAAAGGCCTCTTCTCATACAGAGAAGGCACGAGCATTGATCACCACGCTTGCTCAAAACGGGTTGGCGATTTTAGACTCACACACATTTGATATACTTATACCTAAATAAGTAGTAGTAGTTTAAGTGTCGTGTCGTTAAGGCCTCGCTTCTCATGTAGGAGGTTGTGGGTTCAAATCCTGGCAAGTACCGATGTGACTTTTTCAATTCATACGTACTTTCTGAGTTTATCTTGGACATTACTGACATCGGTGAAGGAAAAACATCGTGAGGAAACCTGGACTTATAGTTAATATAAGTCTGAAATCACCAACCCGTCTTGAGCTAGCGTGGTGATCAATGCTCGTGCCTTCTCTGTATGAGAAGAGGCCTTTGCCCTGCAGTGGGACAGTAACAGGCTGGTATTATTTATACCTAAATAATATAATATAGTGTGTTGGCACATGGGTAACACCATGCCCTAGGTTGGGACATATTATACTTTTTACCCCAATATTCCCACGGTACGGGAATTATGCGGGAGAAATCACGGGTCGCAGCTAGTCAATTATATTTTTATGGAAGTTTTATTTATTAACATGGCAGTTTTTGTTCAAGTCCGTCCATTTCTTGTCGTATTAGTAAGAAAAAGATGGAAATGGCCTAAATTAACATTAGCCTGCTTGTGAACAAGGGAATTGACATCCAGTATGTGGCAGAATATCAAAATGTTTTCCGTGTTCTCAGTAAGCAAACTTTAAACCTCCTAAATAATAAAACACATTAATAACATTCTTCTTTGTCTAAATAGGGTACCTATTTAGACTTATAAGATTTTCTACCAACTTATGACTATCAATCAATCTGTCTAGCCTTTTCCCAACTATGTTGGAGTCGGCTTCCAGTCTAACCAGATGCAGCCGAATACCAGAATTTTACATGGAGCGACTGACTATCTGACCTCCAAACCCCAGTAACTGGGTAATACGATACCCCTTGGTAAGACTGGTTGTCAGACTTTCGGGCTTCTGGACAACCCGTAACGACTGTCAAAGATCCACGAGTGACCCCAACAGCTTAACGTGCTTTCCAAGGCCGGGAGGAGTCTTGGTATGTAAAAGAAAGTCACCCATCCACGGACCAACTCTGGCAATAGCTTAAAATGATGGATCAACCCGTGCGGCTGTTATTACTTAGCCACGAGCTCTTAATACTGGCTTCCTGAGCCGCCATAAAGTTTGAATCGAGCAACCAACTTATGACTGTGCAGTTGCCCACATATAATTTACATTTAATTAAAAAGCCGCGAAAGTGATATTCTCCTGAAACCCCGTGGTGTAGTAATGAATTAATGTTTATTGTATATCACCCATAATGCGAGGTGTCATAATTATGAATGCGTGAAGGTAATGCTACGTTAATTTCATTTTAAAGGCAATCAGATTAACATAACAATTAATGTTACCATTTAGGTTATTGTGGAGAGCCTCGTGGTTTGCCTATTTGATATTTTTTTTAATAATCGGAGGTTTTTGACCAAATCATGAATTTTACGTGTGAAAAGTGCTCAAACTCAAAGCGTTTATTTCAATGAAACCATTTACAGGCACTTTTGAATTGTCAAGGAGTCGGTGAGTTGCAGACGAACGGGCAAGAAACTGCATGGACACTTTTATATATTCATTTTTTTACAAAATATTTGTTACATCATTCATATTGAAATTATATATGTGAGAACATTATTTAGAAAGACGTGCACGTCAAAAGCATCCGCAATAAAAAGATAAAAACAATTCAAAAATTAAAATAAGACATGGCAGCTAAGAGATGACCCAACTGACGGCGCATCACGAACTTGACGCATGGATCATCACCATTCAGCTCAACTATTTTGAAGGGAGCTAAATGATCCATCAGCGCGATATCTGAGTGAGCATGACACATTCACAGCCGCCAGGGCAAATAAAAGTCAATGAAAGGCATTATCCGGTAAATGGTAGCTCTTTATTGCATAGTACTCGCACCTATGCTATGCAATTATATTATACAAAGGAGACTGAGTTTATACAATGCAAAGCTGGTCTTACAATCTTCACCAGCTCCAACAGTATTATCAAATGTTAATAAATTAGTTGTGATTGTGGAGCAGGACCAGCATTTGATTGAGCCAAACATTCTTATCAGCGATGTAGACTCCCAACTTATAATATAGTCATATATATAATATAGTGTGCGTTTTATACAAGATTTGAATTTCGTCACATTCAGTTGAAGTATGTGGGGAGGAATTTTATTGTAACAATTTAAAAAAGCAGCTTGGGTTATTTATATTAATAACTAGCTGCCCGCCCCGGCTTCGCACGGGTAGCACTATGTACCTACTTATCTACGGCGCACCTACCTACCTACCCTACCTACTTACCCTACCAAGCCTACCTACCCTACCCAAGTGGGTAGGGTAGGGTAGGGTTGGTAGGTAGGTAGGGTAAGTACCCTACCTACCTACCCTACCTACCTACATACCTACCTACCTACATTCCCTACCTACATCTTACCTACATACCTACCTACATACCTACCATCCTACCCTACCTATCTACCCTACCTACCTACCTACCTACCTATCTACATACCTACATACCTGCCAACCTACCAACCTACCCTACTCTGCTAAATTCACATTCATCAAACGCGCTAACTGTCCAACGCGCAAAGTTAAAACAGTCGTTAAGTTTTCTGAAATTTCCCAATTTTCTGCGCAATTTTCTTAATTTTTCTTTCCGTAAGAACCTTCTCCGTTCAATAAAAATACACCAAAAAAGAATTATCCAATTTGGTGCAGCCTTTTTACTATTCATTTTTATTATATAGAAGATAGAAGAAGAAGAAGATAGATAAGGTATAAATAATTGTTTTCACTTCCAGCTATAATTATCACTTGCTTCAAAAATGGTTAAGGAAAACATCGTGAAGAAACGTGCCTGAGAGATATTTCTCACCGGCATGTGAATCCAAGTCATAAGCCTATGGGCGGTATAAGAACTCTGACACTAGATTAGTCACTACCCACACGAAAAAGAGGACTTTCGGGTTTTCGTCCTGCGACGACGACTTTTCAGATATTTGACGGGAATGCGCCATCTTCATACATTCAAGGCGCAAGTTTTCAATTTCTTAGCTATCAGTTACTATGTAAATTGCACGCAACTTTTACTTGCTCTGGCCAGGCTGGAGAAACTAATGTATGTACAGTCCCCGGAACTTAGTTATTGACTGGCATAACTTAGATTGCCTTCTAATAGGGATGATGCCTGGGTAAAAAAAATGAAATTCTAATTAGTCCGTCAGTCAGATAATAAAAAAATATTAGACACGTATTATTTGGTTTATCATATTAATAAAAAAATACTTAGATAAAACGCATTTTAAGTTGGGGAGTGGGGGTCGATACGTCACTAGTACGTATAAAATCTACATACTCGTGACGTCATGGCACATTTTACCTCAATGTATCGCCGTAATCTTTAGATTAAGTAAAAAAAGAAAAAGTACGTGTCCAATATTATTTTATAATCTCATAGACGGACTAAAAAAAATTTTTTAGTCATCATCCCAATTGATGAGAACAAGAACATTATGTTCTCGGCACGAATACTTACTAGGTACCCACTCATATTCACGATCAACTTAGACCTATATAATAATCCTAATCATAACTATAATCTTAACTAATATTATAAATGTGAAAGTGAATTTGTTTGTCTGTTACGCTTTCACGCTAAAACGGCTGAACGAATTTAGAACGTTCCCACTTCTGGAACACAGGCCACCTCTCTGTGAGAGTGAACTGTTATTTACCACGCAGGGTGGTGGATATCCTGCCAGGGTTGCGAGTTTGTCCGTAAGGAATATCGCGGATCCGGCACACAGACAACGGAAGGAACACGGGTGGGTTTTAGTCAATAAAAGTCTGACACGCCCTCCCCGCTCCGCCCAGAGCGGGAGAAGTTACTTCATAATTTCCAACCAAAAAAAAGGGTGGTGGATATCACTTGTCTTTGAATTTTTAGTTACAACAGGACATGTCGGTTTCCTCACGACGTTTGCCTTCACCGTTTTGAGAGCAGTTGTGAGGACATACAAACTTATACCTGCTAAAATAATATTACCTCTGAAGATACTTCTACTAATTTATATCTGTGACTGACTGTGACTTATAATCTTATACATACTTTCAAGGGCACACACTTTGGTAATTCGAGAAACGTGTTTCAGATTGTTTTCTCAACTTCTTTTTTCCGGGGACTACTCAGATTCCACACGTCTTTAATGACATTTATACTTACGTTATGTTCTTGTTTATGGGGATTTTGTTTGTGGAAGCCTCATAAAAGGAAAGTTTTCGGCCATTTTTTCTACGTGTCAAGTATTTTCCGGCTTCTGCCACGACAGATTACTTAACTGGTGTGGCAGTGGACGGAAAATAGAAATACTAATTATTTCTACGTAACTCTTCTCAGTTCTCCTGCAAATATGATTAATTCTAAACAATCACGTCCTCACTTTTGCACTATAACCTTTCTTATGAGACCCATTATTGTAAGTGGTACCACGATCTACCATCATTTTCTCGTCTTGTCTCATATACGTATATGTACTTGGTTAGGCCTGCAGTTCTTTAGCTATGATGCCCTGCCGAAGGCCTTAAGCTACCATTAAATGTTCGAGTATCTAATGAACTGCATTCAAGACATAATTACCAATCATTACATCTATAGCTCATCGAATATTGTTAGGTGTATGATGACGCTTAATGTGTTGAGAACAATTAGGTATTAATTATTGATAAATTGGTAAACGAGCTGTGATTATTATGTGCTTATAACATGTGATGCGGAGCATGCATGATGATGCGGATGTCGTCAAGAAAGTTTTGAGTATAAATGTGGATGGCTTTACGAGCAGGGTAAGACCAAAGAAACGATGGATGGACTGTTTGAAAGATGATATGCTAGAAAGGGAGTGACTGCTGAGATAACGAGTAATCGAGATATATGGAAGAAAAAGACATGGCGTCGACGCCAAATAAGTTGGGATACAGGCAGAAGAATTTAGGATTGAAAACAGTGGATGCGAAAAAGGTATATTTAAAAGTGCATTTGTGATTTGCCTTGGTCTATACAATGTTGCCCATGGGCATGTGACCGCCCGTATTTTTTTGAATATTCATGACAAATTATCGATAATAAACTTAAAAAGGGGGGTATCTTTAATTGTATTTTTTTTCATTTTTTTTTTTTCAGTATCCCTCTATAATTTTATGTATAATTAACATAATTTCACTTATGTTTTTTAAAATAAAAACTGTTTTTTTGGAAAAAAAAATATTCACGTCCGTTTTTTTTTCATAGTTGACAAATTTTACTAAAAATGTTTAGTTAATCCGATAAAATAACTCGTAAGCTATTAGATAAACAGAATACAAATCGAGCCAATAACATAGAAGATATGGCAAACGCTACTAAAAACATAAAAAATTGAATAACATGAAAAATATTAAAGATAGACCGCCCCTTTTAAAGTTAATTTTCGATAATTTTTCATGAATATTCAGAAAAATACGGGCGGTCACATGCCCATGGGCGACATTGTATAGAAAATTTGTAGCTGTACACCGAGGTACTACATTTATGAGGTAAATACAAAATAATAATTTTGAATAATATAAAACTATACAACGTGTTTTGATACCCCATAACTCTAGGGTAATTAATGAGACCATGACAAAGTAGAATCTACTGGCATATTTTTATTTTTTTATTTTTCATACAAAATAATCCGACAAAGTCATGATTATTTATAATACCTATGTAAAACACCCTTACGTGAAATATAAAATATTTAATTCAACTATTTTTATCTATAAAAAAAAAATTACAACGTCGCATTTTCTTATCTTTAAATATGAATGATTGGTTTGAATTAAAAAGATTTACTCATACCTATCAATGAAACTTAAAATACACACATCGAGAATCTAGTGTTATGTTATCTTCGAAACTATATGTTTTTGGAACACTTGTTCTAGGACTTTTTGAATAATTTTTACTTATACCACCTTAGAGTTATGGGACACCAAAAGGAACACGTTGTATAATATGAATAAATTCTTGATCAGTATAAAATCAAAAGTGGTAGCCTAATCAAACACACCAAACAAATAAATTCTTACAAAAGTAACTAAAATAACATCGTCGGACAAAATCTGTAACGGTATTTCAAATTTTGAACACGTTCCAATGACGTGGCGTCCCTCCATTGGTCCGTACAAATTGTATTGAAAGCTGATTGGCTGTGACGTCAATATTGTTTTTCCCGTCAGCTATTCTTGAAAGTAGACACGTAAAATGTCTTATCCTCTTGTTTCTGATGCCTGAAGGACTTTTATATTCGAGTCGATATTTCTTATTTGCTTAGGAATAAGGAAGATGGTAATTTAATCATGATCAGTACATTGTGAGCTTTTTCGACTTTTTGGTGTTATAGTACATTACTGTCACGGCCTGCAACAAGGGCATTGATGTACGATCGTGAAAATGTGAGCTGAGGCGAAACCGAGGCACATATACGTGAGTCCATTAATGCCTGGTTGCGGCCAAGGCTTGTAAAGTACTTTTCTTAAATAATGCGCGGACATTCAAACTAAGTAAATTAATTATAAATTCCAGAATCAATAACGAACAGCGATAGTTTTTCACGTGCCATTATGTTCATTTGTTTTTTCTTTACTATTTGCAAACCAAATCGAAATTTAAATAAAATCTTTGATAAGTTACCTCCTTTTGGCTCCCATGTGTTAAAGTAAAAAGCTACATAGATATGGATTTTCATACAAACATTGCCGGCCGGGCACTCGCATGTATTCGACCAGTACAGCAATTTCGATTTATCTCGAAGAAGGTTGTCAAAATAATACTCGACTTTCCAAGCATGTTTGAGAAAAAATATTTTTATTATCTACCTACCGTTTTATCTTTTTAGAAATTAGGTAACGGAGTTTTAATTAATAGGGAAGTATGGACAGTGAAAGTGGTGTCTCATTATTTTGCCGCGCCTTGTCTACCGAAGTAGTCACTGCTTTGCTAAACCGTTACAAACCAAAATGGGAATAATTATGTACTTACTAAACTAAAAGTTTTTGGGTTCCTTATTAAATTCTGCGAGATTTTTTTATCCTCATTTATTACGTTGGTTCTGCACAATTTTTTTTCTCTAACAAATGCCGTTTCAAATAAAGGAACACATTTTATGTTTTTTGGGAATATTGGTAACTACCAAAATATTAGGCAGGGCTATCTGATATTTAATATCACGCCTTATGGGGTAACCCAAGGGTTGGGCAGGGGCGAACACACGAACACTAATATGTATATACTTAGCAACTTTTAAAACTGATTTAAACCTACCATGGTGATTGTAATTTTATGTTGTTATCAACATAGTATTTTGGAACCCACACTAATATAAATTAGGTCTTATCTCAAAGCTGCAGTCGTTATTCCATGCGAAAATCGCTTTTGAATTTTGCTAAGTGGATACATATTAGCGCTCGTGACTGTACCTATAGTACACCCACATTTTGCCCGCAAAATGTTAAGTCCAATGTGATAGAGGCAAGCCTATTGCCAACAACCGGGCACAAATCCAGACTCCGGGATACTACTGAGAAATTCTAGATGGAAAAACCTATAATAACCCTATAATCGAACCCAAGTCCTCATGATTAACGATGGAGTTTCTTTCCCATTCTTCTCCACGAAAACTACCTTTTGGAAGGAGCGACTAGAATAAATATTTTTTTTTGTAAATTTTGATATCTGATATTTTAGTCAATAATTACTATAACTAAGTTCTTCTGAGATAAATTTGATTTGATTCTCATCACTCAAGAAACCCTCCAATATAACACACAAATACACCTAATTATCAAGTCCTTTCATACCAAATGAAGCGTATTATCTTTTGTACAGAATCCTCCATTATAAAAGGTGTTCACACTCGACCGGTCCTTGTTTAGTAACAAGCCTGTCTTTTGTATAACCGAGGATTTTAATAAAGGTGCCGCTCCACTGCAGCCCAGGGCTAAGGGTTCTTTTCCACCAGAGATGTACTATGCTACGTTGCTATGGATGCGTTTGATATACACCAATCATATTCATTGGTTCACATAGCGAATGAATATGATTGGTGGATATCAAATGCATCCATAGCAACGTAGAATAGCACATCTCTGGTGGAAAGGCACCCTAAGGGCTCCCTCACGAAACTGCGATGCGATGCGTTACGACGCCGTATCGCAGGTTTTTAGAGGAGTTTTGTTATTTAGGAGCTCGCAGATTTTTGCAATGCGATGCGAATTCGCAGTTTAGTGTGGGAGCCCTAAGCTAAGCACGTGTACGTAGCTTCGCTTTGTATGAAAACGTGGGCAGTATCATCCACTGCGACGGACGGACACGCTACGCACGGATGCATGGCTGGCAAACAAATAAACCGCGCAGCTAACATGGCGAACTCCCGTGCACATCTTACGTAGCAGTGGATGGTCGACTTAATGCCTCGGTATATATGTAAAAGGTAGCTTTTATTGCAAATGGACAAAGTAAAAAGACTGTATAATGTCCCGTGAGGACTATTGTTGTCTTTCTAATGATGATTATGGAGAAAAGAAAGAGGAAGGTAAATGTACTATGACTCTGTTGTTATTGAAAAAATATTGTTGTTCATTTGTTTTGTTTTTTTGGTAAAACAATGCTCATTCATGAATCTGTTGATCAAGTCTGTCAGCTGTAAATAAAGATAGTTCTAAAACAGGTAGAGGTCTAAATTTTTAGATTTGAATCCTAAGAGAATATTTAGTGAACAAAAGTGACATCAATTGAGAAAAAACAAAATAGTAAAAAAAAACTGTCTGTATTTGAATACTTAATTAAACTCAATATGAAAATAAATTTTCTGTACCAAAATACAGAGTCTTCGTACCTAGTAGATGCAGATTTGAGCAGTGATAGCCTAGTGGTGTGACCGTCAGACTGCCAAGTCATAGGTCTCGAGTTCGAACCCAAGGCACGCACCTCTGACTTTTAGAATTCATGTGCGTATTGTATAATTATCACTTGCTTCAAAAACGGTGAAGAAAACATCGTGAGGAAACCGGTATGCCAGAGAGATTTTTCTCGACGGCATATGAAGCCAAGTCAGAGGCCCATGGGCGGTTAGACACTAATCACACGAAAAGAAGTAGAAGACCTAGTAGATTTCTCCTAAGGTAACCTACATTTTAATGACGTTTTTCCATGCGAGCTTTACTTCTGACTATATTTTAGTACGAACGTAATATATAAGTAAAAATATAGAGCCTACGAAAACACTAAACTGATAAAGTATCATTATACCTAACGGCCAAGTTACTAAGCGTTAGTCCCATTTTATCGCACAGAGACCGACATAAAGACTGCCCAAATGACGCCTGACGGACATAGTCCTTGCGGGTCCTTGACCCCTTCGTGCCCATATTAAGATGCCTTATAAGGCAGAAATATGAGACACTAAACGCTGTGAAGTGAAATCACGTGGGTATATTCTTAGTTCAAACCAGGGTGTCTCAAAGTGACATTCAAATGTGTTGTTGTGAATGGGATGCCTTATAAGGCAAGGGCCTTAAGTATTGTCTGGCGATTCATTGTGTTTTAATGTCATTTTGTTAATATTTGGGGTGTGTTAAAATGGCCTCCACGAATGGCGAATCATAAGATCGTTAATCCTAAGAGTTGGCAACGTCGCAAATAGCTGTCAAATATTTACCTGTTTTGATTAATTTGGCAATATTACTGTATGGAAATATGAAATGTGGCTAATTAGAGAACGAACATATTGATAATGAAATGCAATAATTACTATCGACACTAAATATTTAGTTTGATATGTAAAAAAAGTGCCTTTTTACACTAAAAACGGTTACAACATCAAATTCAATGTTATAATTGCATTTCATTATTAATATTCTAGTTCGCTAGTTAGCCACATTTCTTAATTCCACACAGTAATATTGTCAAATTAATGAAAACATTTGACAACTATTTGCGACGTTGCCCACTTTCAGAATAAACGCTCTTAAATGTATCTATGGCGTCGTGTAGGTACACCATGGACAGTCGGTCTGACCAGCTATTACTGCAGACTGGCTATTTAAAAAAATTACCTCAGTATAAACAGCAAATAACACGAACACTCTTTTTTTTTTTTTTTCGAGTGTGGAAAATTGTCAAATAACTTCTCCCGCTCTGGGCGAAGCGGGAGGGTGTATCAGACTTTGACTGACTAAAACCCACCCGTGTTCCTTCCGTTGCCTGTGTACCGGTGCCGCGATATACCTTTCGGACAAACTCGCAACCCTGGCAGGCATTGGCCCTTACGGACCCCGTCAGTTGGTGCTGACATCTCTTTGAGGCGCGCGTGGAACACAACGCGCCGACACGAACTGTACATTTGTATGCTTAAAGTATTGAATAATTAAATAGTTTACTATTTACTGTTCGTGCCGATACTACAGATGAATACATTTCGGAAAAAAAAAATATACTTTTTCATTTATGAGATAATTTAAACACGACCTCCGTTCGGCTCGGTTCCTGCCCTGTTCGGTTTTTTTTTTTGTTATTTATATTATACATTAAGGGTAACTTAATATAATAATAATATTTTGTTCGGACACCTTACATAAAGATAAATCAGTCATTAATTAGGAAGCTTTTGTTTTACTCCATGGTGACAGCGATAGATTCGAATTAGCGTCGGGTCACACCGGAATGGCAGTGGCCAGCAGCGACGCGGCGAGCACTTCCAGTGTGAAATAATTTTAAAATTTCTCTACTTACTTAAAAGACCAGTATCGCTTGAAAAGCTTGAAAAGGTCGCGAGGCCGCCCACGGTCCATGCCCGCGGCTGCCAGCGGAGACTCGAGGCCGCTCGCGGCACTGCGGGTGGCCGCGCGTATGTAATGTAGAAACTAAACTAGTCAAGAGGAAACTAGGCGCGTGGGATCTGGAGGTCGCGCGAGGCTGCTGGCAGCCGCTGCCGGTCGCTGCCGGCCGTTACCGGCCGCTGCCAGTCCGGTGTGACTCGGCCATTACGCTTTCAGAAGTAATAATTAGATGGTATCAACGCAGTGTTAGTGTGTTTTGGTATTAAAAAGCGTGTCCTCGGCTCGAACTTGTTGTTGATATAAATGAAAAAATATGAAAATGCCAATGTTTATAAAAAAATTATAATATGTCACCCTTATATTTTATCACAAGACGGAACATGAAATGTATCGCAACTATTTTAATCACACACTGCAACATTCTGAAAGCAATTCGATCAATCCGGCAATTTGAATTGAACCAAGAATATTGCATACCTTTACCGATTATTTGAAATAACGGTCTCTGTGAGTCGAATCACGCGATATTACGAAGCCATCAACTGCAGCAAAGATTTAACTCGCTAGATTTGCCCTCATCGTACTTAGTTACGCGAAAAAGTCTCCATACTGAAAAAAGTGAGCTCACATATAGCGTTTCCATGACAATCAAGTCACTACGTCATTGTGTGTCCGAGCTGTCAAACCGAAACAGAAACACGACGATCTTTTGACGCGGTAGGGAGAATCTAACGATTTAAATCTTTGGACTGCCAGTTATTGCTCAACGATGCTTATATTTTGCATAGAAATAGCTCCATTAAAAAAAAATTGCCGAAGTAAAGCTACTGCATGCAATTTCGTCGGTCCGACGCTACGGGGTGAAAAAAAAGAGGTTGTTTTGATACAAAGTGCCGTCTATGTACGTGGACATCAATTTGAGAGGGGTAATGGAATTTTGAGAACTCGCTTTAGGGACTATCGATCATAGTACTATGATGTGCGAGCACAAGAAAATGGATCAGAAAGATAGATAAATCGTTTATTTGTGTTTTTTTTTAAGACATAGCAGAACATACAAAAGCACGATTAACCCTACGTCACCACTACGTAACGTTTCGTCACCTTGTAGGTCTTTTCTTAATATTCATGTAATATGTTAATATTAGATTAATATTAAGAATCTTTTTTTTTAAAGACAGTATTAGTTATGACACACTTTAAATGAAATAACGGACATACATAGTGCGGTGTGCACCAAATGGGAGTCCAGCTCAGCATTGTGTCAGGCAAATATATCTGACGTTGATATTCTGCTGGATCCCTGCAGTGACATACGGATGTCGAGCAGATTAGATTGATACGCGAATTGTTGGTGTTGTGAAGGAGTGACCAAATAAAAAAGCAAGACAGAGCGCTGCGAACAATACACAATACAATGAAGCATGCCAAAACTACACCGCCGCTCTGTGCATACACGCTTACACGTACACATTTGAATTGTGTTTTTTTCACGTACACATTTACAACCTTTTACAATGACACTACAATCAAACTACATCACACAAAGTGCACACATGTCTACGAAATCGGCTTCACTTCACTGTTGACAGTGCTCTGTCTTGGTTTTTTATTTTGTCTGGGTATGTGCGTTGTGAAATTAGGTAAGTATACTCGCAATTAAAATAATTTTCGAGGTGGGAAATGGTCCATTTACTTTCGAGTAGTAATGAGAGAAATTAATGTTAAATGCGGTCGTTCAAAATCATTGGAAACAGAATATGTATAAACTTCAATGAAGAATGCTAGTAAATACCCAAGCCGAGATCTATACACATTACTTAGCACATAGGTGATGCAAACCAGCAGTTACTGAAAACACTAAATATATTTTATATAAGTAACGCACGAGAAATACAAACAGAAAAAAGAGAACTTTAAAAATCGAACTAAAAATGAAAAAAAAAAGACGTGTGCAAGGCCATAAAGACTCTTATCTCAGCATAATGTTGCGATATTAAAAAAATATTGCATATCATTAGAGATTCAATTAAGAGCCTGTAATAATAATTGTAGTCTGATAAAATCATACTTGGAATTAATTAACTAGAACTAAATTACCTAGAGCAAAGAGGTCAGGTTGGCAGCTGTGTTTACTTATGAGTATTATTGTTTCTTATAATTAGCAATAATCTGTTTCTTTTAGTGTAACAGACTCCGGTAACAGTTTAAAAATCATCATCGTCATCATTTTCCTGCCATGTATTTTTCTTACAAACTTCTCTATTCCTCGTCATCTCGGTAGTATCCCTCTTTCTATCCATATCATCCGCACACAGTCCGTCCATCGTTTCTTTGGTCTTCCCCTACTCGTATAGCCATCCACATTCATATTCAAAACTTTTCTCACGAGTTTTCTCAACAACAACAGATTAATAGTTGAAAACGATATAATAGCGCGGGCGGGCGATGTGATGCGACGCGATGGGTCAGTGGCCGAAGACGATATAATAGCGCGAGCGGACGATGTGATGCGACGCGATGGGTCAGTGGCCGAAATTTCACGCGGACAAACTCGCGTGCGGAAGCTAGCATTGCTGCTATGAAGATAATTATAATTATACAAGTTAATCACAACTAATTGATGCCGCATAATAAATAAGTTATAACGGGACAAAGATAAATAATAATATTATAATAAATTACGAACATTAGTCTCGAAATTAACGCACAGAAAGTGATTAGATACAATTAATTACCTCACAGGTTGTTCTCACACAAATAACGTACGGTACAATGTCCTAAATGCCATAGCATTTTGACACTTATGACTGACAGTATACGGACAGTTTTGAACAACCGTCAATCACAAAGGTGGTGACATTTAGATGGTAAACCAAACAAAATCAATATGGGACTCTGTTTTGTAAGGGGTAAGGTGTAATTCAGGTTGTGAAGTAGTAGGTGTTAGGAATGATGGAGTTAATTTGGCATACGGTTGCGAATAGTTGGCCGGAGCACAAATAACTATAGGAATTGTTGTAGTTAAAGTGGTTTATATACATTAAGCGGTATTGTGGGCGTAATGTGGTAATGCAATAGTGGAGTTAAGAGCGAATTTTGCTGTCGCGGTAGGTTGGTTCAAAACTATGGCTCTTTCCTCAAAAGTTTGTTCAAATCTTTATACATTAAATTAAAGTCGCTTTTGCGTATCTATCTGTGCGACCATGTTGTTTTTCTAAACTAAGGAACGGATTCTTGGTGAGGTCGGATTACATTGAAATAATCCAAAACATGCCTTACATCTTAAGTTTTTTAGGTTCAGATCCCGGTCAAGACTTGCTTTGCCAAAAGGAATTAGTTTTCCGCTTGACTTGTTAGTGCGACCCGTGATGTCCCTAGTTCGATGTACAAGGCGGATAAACAAAATAATTGGATTTTTCCGTCTCAATTATAGATTGGAATTGGAATTCCGCCCCTGTCGCATGGGATGTTTTCCAGATAAGGTTTTCTGAGTACAAGATAGTGGCTCGTGGCTTAATAATAACAGCTGCACGGGAAGATCGCAGGTTCAGACTTTCGTCTCCAACCACTTTTCATAGAACTTTTACGCCATGCCGCCATACACAATGGAAGTGAACCCTGGAGGGTTGCCGACATTATGTTTGCTCTAAAGTTAACCATCGCGGATGTTGAACGAAGAAAAAAGAGTTTTCAGGGGGTCTTGTCGCTAGCCTGTCGTAGTTTCCAACCTTTTAGTTTTTTTGTTAATATTTGTAACCGTGAACAAAAAATTTAATAAAATAAGAAAATCTTGGATTTTAAAACCAACGCTTATACAATCAATCTTGTTAAAATATACATCTGATTTTATTTTCAGGGTTTATAATGGTGTATTCCCTAAGAAAAACCTACATTTAAAATGAGCCCTCCGCGAGGGCTCCCGGCTTCCCATATGCGACTAGCTGAACCCTCCAGGAGGGCTCCCGGAACTGAACATGTTAAGCTACGCTTGCTGCGGTTGGTTCGTGGGTGGGTGAGCATCCATTACATATCGAGAGCCCTCCGTACCTCGGAAAGCACGCTAAGCTGTTGATCCCGGCTGTCATTCGTGGATCTTTGAAAGTCGTAGTTAGACCCCGAAAGTTTGACAACCAGTCTTACAAAGGAGCTTAATTGAATGTGATGAAAATGGACTGTATGTATTAGTGGTTCGTAGAAGGAAATAAAACTAAAGCTCAGTGTAATACAAGGATTTGTGTGGGAAAATGATGAAAAATTATAAAAAAAATTGGAAATACAAACCAAACCTTTTGATAAATACAAGAAAAAGCAAAAGAAAAGAAAAGAAAGAAAGAAAATACATTTATTTAACACAGACTAAAAAACATACAATTTATACAGCAGATAAAAAATTAAAAATTAAAGTCAAATAAAAAGTGTAAAATGCGATGAAAGAAAAGAATAACAATCAAATAAAAAAAACTTTTTACAAAAAAAGAAAACAACCGACTTCCAAAAAAAAACACTACAAAGTGAAAAATAACTTTAATTTCGGAAGTCAGTGGCAAAAAACGAAAATTCAAAAACAAATCAAGGATGTCGGGTGTTTTTTTTTTTGTAATTTTTTTATTTTATTTTTCACTTTTTAGTTGTGGTACCTACCCCACACAAATTCGAATACCACTACTTGCTATGTAAATAACAGTGACAGGAAGTTATCATATCGTTTACCTATACTAAGTGGAAGAAAGTCGGTAAAAAAAAAAAAAAAACTAAAACGTTTACCACAACCCTAGACTAACAATTTTGTTACCCAGTAACTCAGTTGCGCAAGACAGAAAGGCAGTCGCTACATCAAAAATACTGGTATTCTGCTGGATCCGGTCAGACTAGAAGTCAACCGTAACATTGTTGGGAAAAGGCTAGGTAGATGATTATTATTTTGTGAAAAGTGTCTTAAGGCGACGTTATTCGACTTTTAATGATTTTATACTGAAGATCACGTCTAAACGAGTAGTGTTCATGATTTCGAAAAAATATACGTCAAATTAGAGCATTTTTTAAATAATTTAATATAGGAATATTTTAGATTATGTTTATATTACATAGTGAAATTGATTTGTAAAGTTGTCTAACGCGGAAAAAAAAACGGAGATTCACGCAAAATCTATCAAGTGTATTTTTCTGAAACCTTCACCATTTTAAAGATAATTTAATTAATAATCTTTTAGTATACGTGTTTTATTAAAATACCTTTTGGATGGGCGAGTCCTATTACTGGCTGGACGTACGATGCGTTGTGTGAGCTCAGTACAGAACACTGAAGCTAATCATTCAAGGTCACTGGCATATATCTGTGTCTTAAGCCAAAAAAAGTCAGTGAAGTGTGATCATTGTTGTTTTAACGTTTATATTAACAGCAAAAGGGAAGATTGAGTCGTGCCGTGTGCTAACAGGTTGCAATTGACGATATCTATACTTAAAATTTGTTTGTTTGTTTGTAAGTTTTTATGTTAGGTACCCCCTCCCCTATCTCCTCATTGTCGCATGTCACCTGTCGCTCAAAAAGTTTTATTAAAAGAAAAATGTCGAATTGTCGCGACAATCCGACATATTTGTGAATTTTCCACCATGTTAATTTTGTCGAATGTAGGTTTTATTATAAACAGAAAAAAATACAAATTGACACTTTTTGACATATGTCGGACTTGTCGGATTTTCAGCTTTATTAAACAGGGCCGTGATCTGCTGCGATTAAAAATCTTACGATAACAAATAACTTTCGATTCGTTTTCGCAGGATATTTATTTTTGCAAATTGTAGCAACGCCATTAGTGAGCATTTGGAACTGAGCGATTCAAAGCACAAGTATTTAACAAACACTTCCATATCGACAGAAAGCTGGTACTAAGTACACACGTTAGTTAGTATACCTAGTATTTATTCACCAATATCTCCTATCTATATTTATTTAGCAGGCACCGCACTTATAGTCGGCCAGTTAAAGGCACATAGCTCAAACTTAATCCTATTCGTAATCATATTTTCGACGTAGCAATAGAAAATATAGAAAACTAGCAGCACCCCGCGGTTTCTCCCGCATAAATCTCGATCTCGTGGGAATATCGGAATAAAACGTATCAAAATTCAAAAGTCATTTATTCAAACTAGGCTGAGAATCAGCACTTTTCAAACGTCAAAATTACTTAATACAGTCCCCCAAAAATGCTCGCGCTTCACCACTTTAGCTGGGAAGGAGAAGTGGCGCAACAAACTCCCCAGCAGCACAGCTGTCTCTACAGTTAGAGAAAAATAAACTTGATTCTATACAATAGTTTGCAAAATAATTTACATTACTCAATACAAAATATTCAATAATATTATTGGCATTATGTCAGCTAGCACACGTCAATATACCAACAAAAAACATCGAAATTAAGCGAAAATAAAAACTAAAAAACGTAAACAGAACTTAATACCCGAATAAAAGCCTCCAGGCATAAAGGGCGTGCCCGCTTACATATAGCTATATATAGCTGTAGGTAACTGGAAGTTATAAATGATAAACTAGGCCCATTGAGGTAAAATAAATAAACAGTTAATTACTAATTACCAGAGGGCTGGCTTGTTCTTTGGCCAAAGAATTAGCATTGCCATTCAACGTGGCAATGCTGCCAGTCTTCTGGGCACGTTTCCGGATGACAGCGATGCGGACGAATACTTCGACGCCTAAGTGTCCTTTTGTTTTTTGTATCTATTCGTGTAGTTAGTTATTGTATTTCGTACCTAGTGTTAATAGTTTGTAAATAATTTATTTTATTTTACTAAATGTAATAAAATAATATTTACTAACATAAATTTATAATACCGTTCAGATTGTATGTTGAGCAAAATATGAGTTACGACTGTAACAAATATGTATTTACAGAATTAAAACAATACAAAACATCGAGGCAACTCTCTAAATTCAAATTACCTTATTGAATTAGGTACTATTTCATGAAATCATGACATTTGAGGCCATTTCTAATTAAGTGAGTTGATTGAGTTTCATAATTATAGTTATGTAAATACATATTTTTTACGGTCGCGAATCATATTATGATCAACATACAACTTGCAACTTACCTGCAAATTGCAAAACACGTAAGAAAATTTGAATTCCACGGGCTACCTTACGGAATTTAAGAATCGTTTTTAGTATTCATTGAGCTGAACCAATATCTAGCTAGCAGATAAAATGGCAAGCATTTAGGGAAATGTGATAAAATCTTCCAATATTTTTCTAATTGGCGCAATAGCTGCTCTTAGGTTGAGATTCCTGTGGAACGGAATGGGTAATAAACTGCAGGCGTTCCATTTTCATCAAGTCAATATAAAACTAAGTGGGAACAATGTAAGAAATTGTCTATGCTAAAAGATTGAATTACCTGAATTTCGTCAGAACCTCTATCCCTGGGTTAGGTGTAAAACACTAACTGTGTCACACCATGAAGTCACTATTTCCTGAAAATAAAGAAAAGTTAATATTAGGAACATTCCCGTATTGACTGACTGTTTCTAATTCACTCGAACATTAATAATCTGAAAGTCTGAACCATTGACCATTGTAAGTTTTTCAATACTTTCAGTAATCTTATCATTTATAGTATAATAACCTACGTACGAGCAGTGATAGCGTAGTAGTGTGACCAACGAACTGCCAAAAAAAAAAGTTAATCCGATAAAATAACTCATAAGCTTTTAGAAATAATAAACAGAATCTAAATCGAGCCAAAAACATAGGATTAGGGCTAACGTTACAAAAAAAATAAAAAATTGAATAACATGAAAAAATAAAAGATTGACCCCTCCCCCTTTTATAGCAAATTTTAGATAATTTTTAATGAATATTCAGTAAAATATGGACAGGCACATGCCCATGGGCGACATTGTAAATCTAACACTGTGGGGCGATTTGATAAGCATTTAAAGCATTCTGAACCAATATTCATCATCATCATAATTTCAGGCCAAAGACGTTCACCGCAGGTTATAGCCTCCTCAAGCATCGCCTCATTGACCGTTCCTGTGCTTCTCGCATGCAGCGAATACCCACAACCTTCACCAGGTCATTGATCTACCTTGGACCAATATTACCTGAGTAGGACTTATCATTTCAGCCATTCTGTGCACTACATTCCACCCCAATAGAAACAATAACAGTTACATTATTATTAATAATTTAATTCAGAATAAAACATTCCATACATTGTTAGTAAAAAGTACTTACTTATAACTATGTAAGTAAATTATTATTTATTATTTTCAACTCTGCTATTTAATATTATGTAGGGCACCTTCAGATCCGTGAACGGTGTTACAGTGCCTTACAACCGAGCAATCATCATCATTATTCCAGCCGAAAGACGTCCACTGCTAGACATAGGCCTCCCTCAAATAGGGGGTTTGCCATAATCGCCACGCTTGGCAGGCGCGTTGGCGATCGCAGTGAGGTGTTAAAATGCATAGAGAACGCTGCAGCCCATTCTCTAGTGAGTCCCTTAGTCGCCTTTTACCACACCCACAGGAAGAAATGGGATGGTACTATTCTTTACGTCCGGCACCGCACGGAACCAACCCGGCAACTGCCAACCGGGCAATCAACCCAATACAGTATTCAGAAGGCTGTTGGTGATGCCTCGCACGCGGCGCATCAGGGAGGCCATTCTTTTTCTTACTATTGCCCTAAAACAGTCCGTGCTGGTCTTAGCAAACATACCTGATGCACTGCAAAAACGAGGCAGCCCCAACAGCATCCTAAAACCATTACTGTACAGGAACCATAGGGCATTGAAATATCTACGCGTATAACGGACCCACAGGCTGCAGGTTGTACCTACGATTAATAAATTTTCACCACCAAATTAAAGGCACATAATAACGACCAAACAAGGCCTATTAATGTCTACTGCTACCTACAAAACAATCATTAATTCCTAAAATATTCTATATACAAAACCTGATTCTTTATCTCTATAATAATACAGAACGCGTACTTCGAAGCGGCAGCTAATTACGTCGGTGACGTCATGAAATCAGTGGAGCATGACGTCAGATAGCGTGAGCCAGTGATCGGGAGCTTATTACGGATTTGTTCAGAAGGTTTATATTAACACATAAAGGAGACACACGAAGTATTAATCGTAATATAGCATAGGGAGGTAATTCAATTATTGTAAAACAAAAACTGACTGGGTCGTATGTGTTACTAGTACTCAATACTGTGTTAGTCCTAAAGTAAAATCTATTTATTTATTCAAATCGAATCTAAAGGTGCAACTGCGGTCATTCGATGTGGATCAGTTGATATTGATCGGTGGAAACCAAAATAATCGATGGTAGATGGATTAACGTAATTCCGCTGCCATGCATCATACTGGATCTAATCAATCGACCGTAATCTATTATTCCTTGTGACACCTTGTGCCCGCAAAGCAATAAACAAAGTCAAAAAGCCATTCAATAAAATTATTACTAACGTTGTCAACACATTTTCATTTTATTGAAATGCTCGTTAGTTAAAAACCAAAGAAAAATCAAGCTACAGTTTTACCAAGACCTTTAAATTTGCATTTCAAAGATCTCGCGGCTGGTCACCTAACCGCTGGTCAGATCAAGTAACCGCCCTCGCTGGACTTTCTATTACGACCGCCCTGAGAGAAGCGGAAAACCGAACGAAGTGGAAATCGTCATACATAAAGCCACGAAGGCCTTTCAGGGACACGACCTTCAGTAATGAAGTACGCGACCAAGAAGAGAAGTTGTTAATAAAAAAAATAAAACAAAATAATCTTTACTTCGGATAAGCAACATCCATATGGGTTAGGTTAGTTATTATGGGTAAACAAAAAGATACCTTATACCTATGCTAGTAAACGTGTTATCTATTTGGCAAAAAGGCTGTTGTTCGAAACGCATCTTCGAACAACATCACCTTACAAAGGAGAATCGTACCTCCCGCTATGGTCTTCAGGATGGAGTTGGAGCTTTCCCGCACTCTGCAGAGCAAAGAGGCAGATTTCTGACGATGGTGTGGAAGCCATTGACCTGTGCTTCTGCAAACATACCTGAGGCACTGCAAAAATGAGGCAACCCCATCAACATCCTGAACCCGTTATTGTATTGGCCCCGTAGGGCGCTAATAGCCCGCTAAATACAGTTGTGTTGCTGTTTTCATTTTACTGAAATGTTCGTTAGGTAAAAACCAAAGAAAAATCAAGCTACAGTTTTACCAAGACCATTTGAGTAAATTATAACTAAATTCATAGTGGGTTTTTCGATAGCTTTTTCGTCTTTATTTTTTTCTGTTAAAAACGGTTTTTTACTTCGTATCGCTAAGCCATTTCCTTATCACGAGTTGTTGTAAGCGGTACTTCTTTATCTTCGTTATTACGCAATCAGAAGGCCCATTGACGGCGCTTTTATGTTGATATCACAGTGATAATAACACCACTGATTTAAGGGTGGGCCTGATAAGAAGAGGTTGTATATTTGGGGAAGGAATTTGTTAAACATAACAAAAAAAGGTACTGTGGATAGTTTGATTAATTTGTAAACAGGGAAGTAGATTATTAGAGTACTGTAAACATTTTGAGAAGGGTGTTCGTGTAAAATTTTCCTGCCATCATCGTTTGTTTTGTCGATCATGCAATATGATCTATTGTACTTCTTGTACGATGATTATGGAGTAAACCAAGGGGCATCGATGATAAATGATTTTTCATTTTGTTTTAATTCTGTAAATAGGAATAGTAGTAGTTCATTCCTTCGCCGGAATTTTCATATTCTTTCCCTTTTGTATAATGTGCTTTTTTCCCCTTCCACCCCTCTCTATCTCAAGGTACGTTTCCAGTTTCTTTGCGACTCCCAAACGAAATTTTTAAAGTCATCAGATAACTTGAAGCTTAGAATGCATATGCATTCCACAATTTTCCTCGACAAATCCTTCACTGTCCAGGCTGCTCGTTTATGGAATACATTGCCAATTGAAATAAAGCGCGCGCAATCGTTACCTGTGTTTAACAGACTCGTGAAGGAACATTACTTGTCGTTGTGATCTTGTTCTCATAACTGTAATTATAGTGTTCATTTATTTTTTCTGCTTATATTTATATTTAGTATGTATGTATTTACGTATCTATTATTTAGGATATGTATTTATCTGTGTATCTATTCTAGTATAGTGAATACTTATAATTTGCACCAACGACAGCCCCATTTTATGTCCAGGTAAATCACTGTCCATTCTGAGGTTGCCTGGAAGAGATCGCGGAAAGCGATAAGGCGACCCATTGTATATTTTGTAGTGTTTTTTTTTTTTTTTGCTATGTTTTTTGTGGTGTACAATAAAGTATATATAAATAAATAAATAGGATATCAGAATCACTTTAACACGTCATATAAAAATAAGAACATGCGTTGTCTTTGGAACTGGATCAACATGTAAAATGTCAACTCTGTAGGATAAGAGGAAGTGGTTTTAATTCAGCTTGCAAGATTTGGCCTACACAAACAAACATACAAACATTGCAAGTTAAATAAAACCTTGAAAAAAATGAAAAATAAGCTAGATGGAGTCGAAATTTCCTATCTGATTACCTCTGAGAAGAAATAGTGAAACAGACTCAGGGGTCAAAGTCTCTTGTATAGAGCAGACATAATCTTTATAAGATCATACTTATTGAAAGGGCCATGTAGTCATGTGTCTGAAATGGTTTTTTGTAAAAAAGAAAAGAAAACATTTGAATGGACCAATCCAGTCAGTGCAAGCACTTATCAGTAATCGTGTAACTCAACTCAGAACTTAAGGAGCTCAGTGACTCGACGAACAATACCAAACAAACGACATTTGGGTAGGCCGCATAAAGTACTCCAACTGCCAGACCATCATTAAAACTAACTGAGAAAGAAAAAAAAATAACCCACATATTCCTCACATTCAGAATAATGAAAGTAATATAATACTTTTACTATATACTATTTATCACGGATTCATTTTCCAATTTAACTTTCTTTAACCCAGTGCATCTTTCCAAAATAAAAACAAATTGAGTAACTACCGTATAGAAAATATACCAGTGGTTTTATTTTTCTTAAATCCCACACCGCAAAAACTCAAACCAATTTACAAAAGTTTTAGTATTAGTATTTAGTACCTAGTGTAAATAGTTATTAATATAATTTAATAGATGATGTAATAATTTGTGATATATATATGTAAAAATTATAAATAAACTCAAAAAAATAACCAAATAATATCCTAAATAAAAACGATATTCTACTATAAAAAAAAATAAAAAAAATTACAAAAAAAAAAAAAAAAAACAAAAAAATATCGATGAACAATCATAAAAAAAACTAAAAAATAAAAATGGTAAATGGTAATGGTGGTGGTGTGTAATGGTATTTATTATATAAATGGCTGAATGAAAATAATTTCGATAATATTAAGGATTTTTTTGAACATAAATTAAATAATGTTTGTAATTTCAAATTTGTATATTCGTTGAAGTTTGCATGCTTAAATTTTAAGCAAAACATGTATGATCTCTTAAGCTTTAATAACATCTATGTAGGTATACCATGTTTGACGCAAATAAATTATATTATCTTATCTATAAAAAAAACTGACAGACGACATTTAACCTTTTCTTTAAATCGTTAATAAATATTAACAATGAAGCCTTTATTTCAATTCCCTAAAGCCGACGAAACACGACGTCACCCCTAAAAATACCCACACACTGTCAAATTACCCTCGTATAAAAATATCGACTTGTCTGTTGTAACTTTTAAACGAGACACAGCCAATGTCAACTCACTAAGAGTAAACTTATAAATCAATAACCAGCCTGTCTGCCAACACAAAAATCTTTCTTTACTCCCGGGTAATTTAATATATCCAAGATCAAGTTAGGCGTCGCTTTTTGGCACCCTCTGTTTTTCGTCTACACGTAAAAAATGTATAAAAATGAAGGAGGTTTTGTGTGCTAAAGCTTGAGTGAAAATATTTAAGGCTTTCGGATAGTGTTACAGGATTTGATCATGTTGATGTGGGATTAAGGGCGGATCTCACCAATGAAACTGAACGCGATCAGCACATCTAAACCGCGTTCAAGAGCTGTCACTGTCATTATTGCTATGGAATTTAACACCGACATTTCTTGAACGCAGTTTAACTTTGTTGATCGCGTTCAGGTTCATTGGTGAAATTGGCACTTAGTTGTCAATTTATTTGAGTGAATCGACGGTTTTTAGGGTGTTATGATGTCTAGTAAATTGGAAAAACGATAAGCTTAGTTTTCATATTTATATAGGCTGCCTCAATGAACGATCAAATTGCAACCATAGGATAACATATAGCATAATAATATCAGCTGCACGAGTCGATCGAAGGTCAAGCTATGCTAGCCACGCGGTTGACACAGTTCTAACCTAACCTAACCTAACCCATTTCATATTCCATTATCTGTTCCATTTCACCCAGTTCACTTTTTTTTTTTTTTACTATTTATGTTTAAAATTCATGTCAAGCGTAAGTGATGTAGTATAGTTTGGAACCAGCACGCACGCGTCCACGTTACAAACTATACACGAGCAGTACGCAAAATTCGTGTATACATTGTAATCACAGATTTAAAAATAGCATTACAATGTATACGCGAGCAGTTTCCTATGGCTGCGTTCTGGCCTTGTATAGATTGGAAATACGCTACGTACTTACGTATTACAAAAAGTTCAAAATCGATCTATTCCTAAACTCATCACCTTGATAAAAATGTAGATTTTTGTCAAGTTTTTGACATTGATTGTCGCTGAGATGAGTTTAGGAATAGATAGATTTTGGACTTTTTGAAATACGTAAGTACTTAACTACTAAGGGCCGGTTGTTTCAAACGGTTGGTTAACGTAACATACGTACGTCAAATAATAACGATTACGGAAGATGTTTAACGTTCGTTAAATACAAAGCGTTGTTTCACTACATAAAAAACTGATTGTCAAAGTTATTCGGGCTGCCAGTAAAAAGCAATACTTTTTCCCAATAAAAATAGTTGGGAGATTTTTATATTATAGCAACACTTCGCCGTTCACGTCAAATTTTCAAGTGACAACCTCAGATCAAATAAAAAAATCAAGACATAGCGCTGTCAACAGTGACGTGAGGCCGGTTTCGTAAACACGTGTGCACCAAGTGACGTGTAGTTTGATTGTAATGTGTGCGTGTGAGCGTGTATGCACAGAGCGCAGGTATAGTTTTGGCATGCTTCACTGTATAGTCATGATGTAGAAAAAAAAAACTCATTCCCCTACGGTTTTTTTTTTTGCAGATTAAGTGTGAGTTTCCACTGAAACGGAGCAAAGATAAGCGGACACCTGCAGGAATCGACAAATCACAATGGTTGAAATCCTCAAATCGTCTCGCGTTTCGTCTGTGACTGAACGATTCCTGCCCGTCTCCGCTCAGCTCCGCTTCGGTGAAATTAGAATGCGATCGTCCTTAAATACAGATACGAGAATCGCTCCTTAGATAACGGTGATTTAGTGTAAGGACCATTGTTAAAGTGCGTTGGACTGGAGGGTGGAAAATCGACAGGACACTACCGTCACTGTGAAGATGTACGGTGGACCATGGTGGTATTACTGTTATATAAAAATACAATATTCCACCGTTAAAGGTACACAAGAGGCTGAGTAGCTGAAATTCAACAGCACTGTTAAGCCTAGCAGCTGATTACAATCAATATGGCTAAAAGCTGGGCAGGGAAGTAATCAGATAACGTTGTTGAAAAAGTGGATAAAAAGCTACAGCTGTTAGAAGAATGTCCCCGAATCAACGTCAACAAAACACTTGTGCAGTAATACAGTCCACCTAACTTAAAGTGCGTTAATCTCGCCAAATACGTCCATATTCATTACGGATTACCGTGGCAGTGTCTATAGATAGCGTCATATGAAACAGGCTCGGGTAAGTTTATTTATTTATTTTATTTTATTGTATTTGGGTGGCTTACAGCTATCAATACAGAAGTAACAGTGAGGTAATTGACGAAAAGCCATTTACAAGCCTCCACAGTTAGCAATAGACTATTGTTGTACAAATTTTCAAATAGATTTTTGATTGATTTTAGATGTTCGGGTTAATTTTGCATTTTGATGTGACGCATATTTTCCCCCAACTTGTTCTTTTTTTGATTTGTGTTCTTTCTTGCGTCAACTTTACCGCAAATAAATCGTATTTTCTTTCTTTATTTTTCTTTTGTTTAATATTACCTAATTACAGTACGTTGGCTGACAGTCCTGAGTATAATTCTCAAATCAATAAAAAGCTGTTATTGGGATTTATCATCGGGAATTTCTTAATACCAGCTCGGAGTCTGGATTTCCGCACAGTTTACGGCAATAGACTCGCCCCATATTACATGGGACTTAGTCATAATTGGCAAAATATGAGTGTAAGAATAGAAAGATATGCATGATGATGTTGATGCATTCCTCAACTTTCCTTGACAAATCCTTTACTGTCCAGGCTGCTCGTTTGTGGAATGTATTACCAGTTCCAATAAAGCGCGCGCAATCGTTGCCTGTCTTTAAAAGACTCGTGAAAGAACATTACTTGTCGTTATGATTTTGTTCTTATCGTTAGCTGTAATAATATTCGTCATTTATTTTCGTTGCTTATATAGTTAGTATGTATGTATCTATGTATCTATTATATAGCACTTATCTGTGTATCCATTATAGTATATTGTACTTATATACCTTTTATTTGCACCAAAGACAGCTCCATTTTATGTCCCGAGAAACACTGTCCATTCCAAGGTTGCCTGGAAGAGATCGCAGTAAGCGATAAGGCCGCCAATTGTATATTTTGTAGTGTATTACTTTTTCTTTATGTAATTATAATCTGGTGTACAATAAAGTATATATAAATAAAGAAAAGCATTTATTGGAACTCGCACAGGAAGAGCACCAACTAAATAGAATAACACAAACAGAAAAATAACAGTACATAAACAAAAACAAAGTCTTGTGGCGAGGCCAAAAGGCCTTTATCTCAGCATGCGGCTGCGACAGACATCAATATCCTAATCCCCCTTTGTTCCCGCTCAGTTACAACATGTTGTATTACACTAAATATCTCGACAGTTAAAACTGTAACTCAATGCCACGTTTTTTTTCGCGAAACCAGAAAACCCTTTTGCGAAAACACGAATAATTAGAAAATGCTGAAAACATTTCTGCGAGCAACTTGGAAGTAGCGCTCGCCGGCCGCTGCCGCGGCACAGCTCGCTTCGCTAGTACGGCTCGCGCGTGGTTGGTCACAGTTCTAACCTAACCTAACCTATACCCTACCCACCCAGTTGCTCGCAGAAATGTTTTCACACCATTATCTAATTATCTGTGTTTTCGCAAAATCCCTAGGGTTTTCGCGGAAAAAAACTTGGCATTGACAGTTACAGTGATACTTGTCGGGATATTTTTTCCCAATGGGTAGCAGTGTAACACAACATGGCGTAACTGAACGGGAACAAAGTGAGTTTGTTTGCTTATCACGCTTTCACGCTAAAACGGCTGAACGGATTTGAATGAAATTTTGCTAATAGTTAGCCTGGAACCTGGAGAAGGACATAGGTTCCTTTTCATCCTGGATCGCAGACGAAGTCGCGGGTAACAGCTAGTTTTGCCATAATTAGCAGAGGTGTGGTAAAGGTCCGTCGCCCGTCCCGCTATCGCATTTACGTCCACGCAATGCTGTATTGAGGTGCGTCATTTCAGAGTGGACAAGTTATACACCCACTACACAGCTCTGCCTACCCAATAAAGTAATACAGGCATGATGTTACATTACAAAGATAGTCGTGACGTCACAGTTACTAGCTAGATTATCCGGAATAGTTACGGTAGTGTTTCAATTTGTGTTATCATTCTCAGCTGCTGGCTACTGTTTGGGCACTTGAGAATCTCGGAGCTCTTGACCTTGGTTGAAATATGCGCTGCAGATTTTGATTGCATTTCAGTACTCTTAGGAAGATGTTTGTTGGTCTAAGTTAAGTTGGTTGTTGTTGGTTGGTTTAAGTTAGTGTAAGATTTATTTATTGTGCCCAGGACTAGGCTCCAAAAAATTAGTAATTCATTTAAGTGCCAAAGTATACGTTTTTACAACAAACTCCCAAGCCATGTTAAAGAACTGAGCTTCAATAAATTTAAATCATTTATTAAACAGAAACTATGTCAAAAAGGTTTCTATAAAGTTAAAGATTACTTAGACGACCAAAAGGCTAGGGAATAATTAAGCTGCTCCAATGTACCAAAGCAACAAAAAAGTGTTTTAAAATCAACGACTAGATGACACTATATGAGTTCATATAATTCGTTAGTTCATTTTATTTGACTGTATAAGTCAATTTATTTTTTTAAACTTATTACTGACAACTTATTATTACATAATCTGCTCATTACAGTTTTTTTTTTAATGAGTTGTAATGTTTTACGTTGCATAATGTAAATTGTTTTGCGTAACTGCTATTGTATAGAATCAAGTTTTCTAACTGAACAGACAGTTGTGCTGCTGGGTAGTTTGTTGCGCCACTTCTTCTTTACAGCTAAGCACTAGGAAGTGGTGAAGGGTGGGCGTTTTTGGGGGACTGTCTTATGTAATTTTGACGTTTGAAAAGTGCTGATTCTCAGCCTATTTTGAATAAATGACTTTTGAATTTTGTTTTTTTTTTTTTTTTTAATTCCTATAAAATAAACAAGAGAAAGGAGAAAACTTACTAGGTGCATCAAAGGACACATACAGGTATATTTTAGAAAAAAAATGAACAATGGCGTATTTAAAAAAAGACATGACGTCATAACTGTTACCTACTAGGTATCTATGTATACGAAAAAGGCACCTATTTTTCCACCAATTTATTTTTAATCTGAATCGTTTTGAAACAGATTGCTAATCCATTGCTTCATAAGTTCGAAAAAAAACCTGCTCAACAACGTAAATAACGCAATGAATGTTTTTGAACTGTCAAAATGAAACAGATTAGTTGTAATCGTTTACGAAAATGTGTTACGTAATTAGGTAGCTGGACTTCATTTGCATCGAACTTTAAATTGTAGGATCTGATTCAAATAGATGGACTATGTGACTGTCGATGACTCAAAATGACATAGCCAAAAAATACTATGGAATTGATAACCTCTTCCTTTTTTGTTAAATCGGTTAAAACGTAAGTTCTATATTCTGGAGCATAATGTAGGTACAGTCAGCATCAAAAGTTGATGACCACATTTAGATTTTCAAAATCGCTGTATAGTGAAGTGCTAATAGTGAATACGGTGTACAGCGATTTTAAAAATGTAAATGTGGTCATCAACTTTTGATGCTGACTGTACCTGTTAGATGTTCTGTAGTTTTTGCGTTGCCCAAAGGTTTAATATTTATGTAATGGCTGCCCATAATCTAGATAATATTGTATGCCATGCCAAATCTACTCGACCTTGGAACATGCATTACAATTGAGATGAAATTACTGAGCAATACAATACAAAACAATAGGTACCTACATCATATTATGATAAGCGAATATTATTTGTTCTCTTAATAGTATACTAAGATACCAAGAACAATTTATTTTATTAGCCATTTACATATCAAGCAGATATTATTTAGCAGGTAATGTTCCTTCAATTTGATTGATTGTATTCTTAATATGAACTAATTTTGTTTGGTCAATGTATAAATGCTGGCATGTAGTTTCCACTATGGAAAATATACTTGTTCAGTCTTCCTTTTATTTTCAAATCAGGGAATTTCAAAATAAAATGATGATATCTTTTTCACCAGTTTTTTTTATCACTGCAACGATTGGCCGTTTAGAGACTGATTTTAATTATGAAAACGGGAAATGTAATATGCGAGGCCTTAAAAATAATGGAAGAAAAACTTCTCCCGAATAACCTTACCTAAAACGTTTAATAAAATACAAAAAAACATTTTTTATCTGTTTAAAAACTTAATAAACTTTGCAAAACCTTCGCTAATATTACTTTGCTAAACTAAAAAAAAAATGATTACCAACGCGCCTCTACGTTTTCGTAAGAAAATCTTATTCAAATTTTTAAACAGAATTTACTTAATTTTGTACAAAGAAAATCACTGTCTGCTTAATTAGGTCATTTTTGACACTAATCTGATAAGCTTATACAAGTTTTACCCATTTGAGTCTTGTCAACTTTGCTAAATATACTTAAATTTCGTTAAGAATTGTTAATATTCTTTGCGAGTTTTTAGAAACATGTTTTTACTAGAAAAAACTTAACTGGCATTTTGCTGTGATAACCTGAGTTATGAAGAAGTCTTGTGACAGACAAATAGTAATATGTTTTCTGGATTGCGTATTACTTGTTACTGGCACGTGTATGACCGTGGAAGAACGTGGAACACTTTATAGGAATATGTAACGATGGTAGCTCGTTTCGGAGTGAAGTTTCTTGTATGTATGCATACTTCAAAAACCAGCAAGTACGAGTTGAACTCGCGTGGAGAGGGTTCCGTACGATGAATATGTTATATATATAAGTATTATTATGTTATACGTATATTGCCATGTTTTCCCCTCTACCTTGCCACAACTACACATGCAGATCAGTAAACCCAATAAATACGAGGTCGCGCTCACACTTGCAATTTATAAATCAGAACGTACTACACAATTGATTATAAACCTTATCCCATCAAACACAGCGTGCATGTTACCATGCACCGTACAACTCACTCACACGAAAACATCGAACGCTATCGTTGTGCTGTGCAAAAGCCATTTATTTTACATATACGCTAGTGATTGACTGAATCGGAAAGATTCTCCCATTTATTATTGTAAGTATTAACATTTTTGGGAGTTCCTAAAGTAATTAATAAAAAACGATACACATATAATAAGATTATATAAATAAACAATACGTGGCAAAAAAAAAAAAAGTAAATCAAAAATTTCAACATTATGAGAAAACTAAATGAGAATAGAACAAGATTTCACATCGGTCTTGCAATCAAGCTATAACTGTTGGCAAATTGAAGAATAAACTTTAATAGTAATATAAATTCATACAACAATCGACATTGTTGTCAATAGCCTACGTTTGTTGATCTGCACAACCACATCACTAACTCGTCGCAAGGCACAGCGGCAGTACTACACGATGCAACCGCTTAAAGAACGTATCGTTTTGTGATTTTTACATTGATTGTCAAGTTACTTAGCGACATACTTTGGTAGTGGTAAAGAAGCAATGTATTTACTACAATAATAGTACAGTCGCTGTGATATAAGAAAACAAAAATAACGTAGTAAAGGCAAGAAATATTTTACGATTTGTTGTTTTTCATGATTTTCAACACAAATATAGTAAAATACTTGTGCTGATAGATATTAAGTGGTTCTATGATGTATAAAGTTTTTTTGTAAAATGAAAATTGAATCTAATTCAGCTGCCGATCCCCACAACAGAACGCCACAAGACATATTACTGTGGAAATAAGCAAAGTATACTAACCTAGCTGTGGCTACATCAGTCAACTGCATTATTTGTCTTACTGCATATGCAGCTGAACTTAATGCACCTACATTACTTATATCACCTGCATATGCGCCTACATTAGAGCACATTCAGATAGCTGAAAGACGCCCCATTGTAATCTCGAATCCTAAAGTAATTCCTAGTGATACAGTTTCCGTAATAGAATCTAGTTTCTTGCCATCGAGTTTTAAATTTATACCTAATTGAGGTGCATTTGGCAATAAGAACTTAAGAGATTTAGTTCTGTTCGCATTATGTGAAAGATTAACTGCAAATGTAAGTTTGTAGGCACAATATTGAGTGATTTACCATGTTTTTTTAAGACCATAGACTTCTTATAGGTTTTCCTGTAATCTATTAGCACAGAACTATTGGATCCGTAGTTTCGGAGATAAGGAGGCGGGGGGGGATGGTAAATATTCATCTACTTTCTTAAATATCTTTAAAAGTATTTATTTTAAAATTATAAAAAATGTATTTGAGATCCTCGCAATAACGCATTTCATTTGATATGTCACACGGTACAGAACGCAAAACTTACGTTTTAAATTTTCTTATTAACCCCCAAAAGTGACTCCCATATTCAAAATTCATCTCTTCTTCAAATTCAGACAGACGGACAGCGGAGGCTTAGTAATAGGGTTCCGTTTGACACCCTTCGGGTATGGAATCCTAAAAAAGAACTTATTCACATAATAAGCACATTTTGTAATGATAAAAGTAACACAAGGCGTAGACGAAGGTAGCTAGGAAGAAGAAATGGCGTCGCAATTTCCCTAGCAATACGCTTGCCTGTTACGTTATAACTTCTGATCATATTCATGGTATCAGTTCGGCGTTTTTTCCAACCAAAGAGTAGGCGACCACATCCTCGTTTATGAGTTTAGTCTCGTTTGGCTCCCAGCAAAGTCTAGGCCACCACTTCCTCGCTTGTGGGTGTCGTAAAAGGCCACTAAGAGATAACGTTAAGAGGATGGACAGTGTATTCTTGTTAGTCCATAACAGTCTGATTAAAAATCCCAATGAAATAAATAGTTGTGATTTTTCTTCTTTACTTGATAATTATTGGGCCCATGTTTCATGATGACGATGGCGGAAAGACTAATGCCCGTTTTCACCGACAACTAAATGATACAAATGAATCCCTAAATCAAAGTGCACTGTTGGATTTTCAACTCTCATTCTTCTGCATACGAAAGCTACCTTTTGCAAGGGGCGACTAGAATCAATTCTATTTTTTGTAAAATTGACGTTCATAAGTGCCTAATTGAAATAAATTGTTTGACTTTGACTTTGCTTCATTTACGTTTTACACGCACGTCGGTTTTGAGTACTACGCAACTGACCTTTAACAAACAATTTTTTTAAAATATATTAGCCTCAAACCTTACAAAATTCCATTCAACTCATGTACTCCAATCTTAGAAGAAAGAATAAGAATCAATAAAGATAGCGTTAAGAGTGTTTATTCTAAATGTTGGCAACGTCGCGAATAGCTGTCAAATATTTACTTGTTTTGATTAATTTGGCAATATTACTGTATGGAAATATGAAATATCGCAAACAAGAATATTAATAATGAATTGCAATTACAGCACTGAATTTGATGTTGTAACCGTTTTAGGTGTAAAAAAGGCATTTGGAAAGTTTCCAAATACTTTTTTAACATCTATAACTAAATATTCGGTGTTACGATATTAATTAATGAAATTCATTACTAAAATTCTAGTTCGCTAGTTAGCCACATTTCTTATTTCCATACAGTAATATTGCCAAATTAATCGAAACAGGTAAATTTTTGACAGCTATTTGCGATGTTGCCATCTTTTAGGATAAACGCTCTTAAAAGCAAACATAAGACAACACAGCTTTCTACGTTCAAAATTTCATCGCGAGATAAAATGTCGCGAGAAAAGTTTCAAATATTAGGTACAATCCGCTGTAAGATTCTCGAGACTATCTTCGATAGCAGATACTAGTTGTCTCTTTACGTGTCGAAGTAACTCGATTTACGCTTCAATTGTTTCAATTTCTCAAGCAACATTTTATAGCCGATAAAATCCATCTTCATTTTATTGGACTATCGAAAAATAAGAGACAATTCAAGATCTTTCGAAAGTACAGTTTGGAGATATAAATATGAATAATGTTTTGTGGATAAATACTGGACGAAATAAAAATGAGGATCTGCTTCTGTATCTCTAAAGATGTGTCCAAACATTGAGTGGCAAGAGCGCGGCAGCGACACGCGGTGTTTGCAGGACACATATCTGCCGCGCTCTAGTTAGGACCAAACCGACGAATGTTTGCGCGGCAGTACTGCGCGGTACTCGTACATTCGAAACACGCCGCGCACTTCAGTTGGCAATATCAATCTGCCTAGCCTTTATTACGTATAGACACAATTCGTGCCAAATGTTTCCTAAAACTGTTTGTTTGCAGGTAGCCAGAAGTGTTCGCGCCGCGGTAGTCGTCCAAACACAGCGCGGCAGGCCACACGTGGCAGGCCACGCGCGGCAGCCGTGATGAGGGTTCCGTACGATAAGTATATTATCTACTATGTTTTTATCCCAAGAACAAACTTAACATTGTAGTTGAAAAATGTTTTCCCATACATTCCAGTTGCAAATGTAAGTTTGTACGCACAATATTGAGAAATTTACCATATTATGGTTTTCCTGTAATTTAAAAGTAAAGAACCATACTCAGTAATTTTTCAAAAATTTTGGTCTGTACCTACTTTCGGAAATAAGGGTGCTAATAGTCAATTGTCATCTATTTTCTTAAATCTCTTTATAAAATAAAAGATCATCACAACAAACTTTCATTTGTTATGTCAAACGGTACAGCTTGCAAAACTTTTACTTTTATTTTAAATTTACCAATTTGCCCCCGAAAAGTGACATCCTTAATCAAAATTAGTTTATTTACGTTACATGTCCGTGTTTGGGTCACAGGAATTCATATGTGTAACAAATTTCAATTAAATTGGGCCAGAAGATTCAGACACAGACATACAGCCAGCCAGACAGACAGACAGACACACGAGTGATCCTATAAGGGTTTCGTTTTTTCATTCTAACCTACGGAACCCTAACAAATGAGTTCGAATTATGTATAATAATGCAGTCTGTCAGTGCAGAATGAGGTTTAAAACAAACTTTTCAGATTACCAGCACTAGTGGATCTTTGTCATTTACGACTAACAAAAGACAACCATCCCATCCCACAAAGTCTTATTTCACACCAAATAACTCCAACTTAATTTCAACAGCCTTCCAGAAGCGGTATGACACAAATACGAGATAATTACCTTCGTAGCGAATTGCAAGCCCCCGATAATTAAGTTAGCCACCGCCCTGAGGCGAATCATGCGAAATTATAGGCTTTTGATACGCGTGTAAGGGTTCTCCCTTTCACTTCGTGAGGGTTTATTTTCCTTTGATATTTTTTTGGGTTAAGGTCAAAGTGCATCGATTAGGCTGTCAGGGGAAGTGGTTTTTGTTAAGGTGAAAGTTTGGATGGGTAACCCTTCTATGTCTAGATTTTGAGCAGCTATAACGGGCTAGTTCTTTAAAAATAGGCTATATTAATATTCAGCCGCGCCAAAGATAAGAATAATTAGCTTTTAGGCTAAAAGGTATTCTATACGACTTCACATTATACAATATTATGGACTTCCCTGTCCATAACAAAAACAAAAAAAAATTGTATTAGTTAATCTGTATATGTTCCGTGTGGTGCCGTACGTAAAGAATAGCACCACCCCATTTCTTCCCGTGGGTGTCATTAAAGGCGACTATGGGACTCACTAGAGAATGGGCAGCAGCGTTCTCTATGCATTTTAACGCCATACTGCGATCGCCAACCCGCCTGCCAAGCGTGGCGATTATGGCAAACCCCCCATTTGGGGGAGGCCTATGTCCAGCAGTGGACGTCTTTCGGCTGAAATGATGATGATGAATCTCTTTATTATGTATACAAAGCGAAAGGTACTAGGCCGGACCCAATAACTGTCAAAAACCTATATATCACCAGCTTTGGCATACTGGAGATAGAAATACCCCTATCTATCTATGGTTTTTACGTTCCAATAATCTGTCAGAGACTAGGAATCCTATGGATTGTGACACAATGACAGATATAATTATACTGTCTGCCTTGAATAGCGATCTGTCTTTCACTGACAATAGGTTATTGGGTTCGGCCATAAACAGATAAATAACATTGTCAGTGCTGACGGGAGATTGTTCTGTGGATTTTTTTTTTGTCTTCCCCGACTGCAATGATAATTGCAGCCAGTTTCACTCGAGAAGATGTAAGGATTCTAACAATATCTCATACATCCAAATCTGTTCAGGCATTTAAAACTTATGGTTAAATAAAGAAACTCACATACATACATACATAAACCCTGAAAACATTACACTTGTGGCGGCATCTACATCGCCAAATGCGAACTACGCATCAAAAACCTGACGTCACACAACATCCTGACGTCACACAAATCCTGAGATCTTAGAGTTGAGCGATGGACATTTAAAGAAGCTCGCCAGACACGACCCCCATCTGGTCGGAGGTTCCTCCCTTTTCTATGGTGGATGAGTGAACTTTACATCCTGTTCCTTATACCCCTCAAAACTCTTTTATTGGGCAGTCGGGTTAAAACTTATCATCTACCGATTTATCATTATATTCGTGCCAACAAAAAGTATTCTTTTTTGCTTAAACTTGTTACTATAATATATTTTTTCGACGCACGATCAATAAAGTCGCCATTTCAATAGCTTCACTCAAGGCAAAGAAACTCCACCGCGCAGCATGCTTGGCGAACTTTCCATAATTACCTTTGAACGAAAGATTACACCAAGCGTAAAGAATATTGATAGGACCATTAGTTACTAAAAAAAGATTAAGCCAATTTATTCATTAAAACTGTACTAAAAAAAGATTAGCTAGTAAATGACGAAGAATAAAAAAAGCGTAAATTTAAAAGTACGCTAGATGCGTAAAAGGCTACTGAGGTATTTTTTTAAAGGCCAGGTAGGTAGTAGTCACCTAAAAGGTACCAAACACCTACTTTAAAAAATAACACGAAGTAGAAATAATATTACCGTCACATAAATCCGTATTTTCTAATTCACTAAGGTAACAGAATTATTGTTGTTTCGCCACATAATATTATTTTTACGAAAACACGGATCAACCCTTTCAACGCTGCGGGCTGGATATTTGTCTTTCGTCACTTAGCGGTATAGCAAAAATCCATTATTCTTATTAAAGTTTGTAAATATTCTGGTATGGCTCGGTCCTAGCTTTAAGTATTAAAAGGGTTAGCCTAGGCCTAAATCTGCTGGCCATTTCTGGCTATGTGCCGTAAGTTATATTCTTACTTTATTTGACCGCATGCGGTCTTTAAGGCCGCTGACCGCATGCGGTTAGAATGTATTGATTACTACACTACTCGTTTATTGAGTTTTCACAACGGAAATTGTCTAAAGTGAATGTCTGAAGAAACGGATAATATAATAGATCTCCGTCGTATAATTTAATAAAAAAAATGTCTAAAAAACATTTTTATTGTGGTCCTGACCAATTTCCAGCCAAGGAAAAAGAAAGCCAGGAAAAACAAAAGCATTGTTAAGCAAAAAACGTTAAAAATATTTCTGTATAATTTATAATCTTTTGTGGGAGATGAAATGCGAACGAATCTTTTTATTTTGTCCCTTCAAATTAGAATAATAATGATTTTTAATAAAGCAGAAGTAAAGTGCTGGCTTAATTAAAAAGAACCGAAGAATAAAAAGGAGCCACAGATATAATAGCCCTAAATTAAAAGCTAAGGTATCGTAATAACTAGGAGAAGAGATTGGAAAGCGAGTATGAAAATAAATAGCAAGTCATTAAAGACCCATACTCAAGCCGGGCAATAATATTGTGCTGAATTTCATTATGACCTGCTTGTGTATAATGTGATTTGATTATGGAACATCAACTAAAAAAACCGTATGAAAACTTTTACCATAAAAAAAAAACTTTTTTTTAATTATAGTACATGTCGACCAAAGACTTCATAGGTTTTATTAGCAGTTGACAAACAAAATAATTTAAGAACGTAACTTTATAAAGTTATTATAGCGGAATAATAAGTAACAAGTTAATGAAATAGCTCAAACTAAAATAATTACGAGTACAACAATAAAAATATATTTTTTTTGTTTTCTGCATAAGACCAAGTCCAAAATTATTCAATAATGTGCTTAATAGACTCGTGCAACCGCTGTTTCTACATGATCTGTGGCCGTAATGGTAGCATGTCATCGCAGCAGCTTATCGGTTGTTGTAGCGCGTAGCCCCCCCCCCCCCCCCACAGTTGTATTTGGTCGTCATATTTGCGATCTTATTTATTGTGTTTTTGATAAAATTACATGAGATAATATAAAATAAATAGTGTATTAAGCTGCACATAACTGGGCATTCTCCGGTTTTTTAACAGTTTCTTGAAATACAATTTGAGAATCGAATAGGTTTTTATTACCTCGCAGTAGGTGCGAAAAGTAGAGTGTTTTCGTCAGGGACAAAGTTGTCTTTGTCTTGGGCGAGCTTGATTTATTTCGTCGCTGTACGCAGGATTCTAGTTTTAACTCCCTCCGTTCGCTCAGGAGTTAACTCACAGCTTCCCCACTGCGCTCGGGAGCCCAAGAATTCGGGCGTTGCGTTTGGCATTCAAAATAGCGCCCTTGGTGAATAATCTACTATTTTGTTGGACTACAGAACTGTATTTAATCACTTACAATGTTCAAATAGAAGTTTTGTGACGGAAACCTTAATGTAAGGATCGGTGTTCATTCGTTTTTACCGTCTGGCTGCTTAATCATTTATCCAGTGGATGCTTTAATAAATTATGCCTTAATTTATCTATCACTTTAACTAAGCAACTATACTCTACGGGCACACCCTGTGGGATACGGACCTTGGATTAGGGCGTCGCTAGGGGACAGGCTGGATCGGATCGTACCTTCCTACATGGAAGAACGCGTAATTTATGTAGATAATATATTGTATATTATTTTACCTGCCTGCCTGCCTCCATATATCAATTTATACACGTGCGATCTATGTACTACTTAATTAGTGATTATTTTATCAAGTTTCTATATTTGGAAACCTCCTCAGATTTTTTCGACAGTGAGTTAAGGCTCCGTGCACGAAAAAAACCCGCTTTGTAATATACTTATGTAATTGTGAGAATAATTGAAAGATTAAGTCTGTATGACAATAAAAGTATAGTTTTCATGGTGCAAAACCATTCGTGTCAGTCACAGTACCTGTTAATAATTGAATCAGTTGTGCGCTCTCGAAGATATGGCATATTTCGCCTTTGGCTTAATAAAAATAAAAATAAAAATTTGATTTTATCTTTAGGATAGCTGAAAAGTAATGTCTGATATTTTTATTTCTTGATATGGTTTGCTAATATATGAAAAAATACATTACTGACTGGGTTTAGAAAAAAAACAAAGGTTTTTTCAACATCATTTTTCTGCTATATTTTGTATGGAAGTTGAAAATAGTGGTTCAGCCATATGCAAGTAGACCATATTTTTTAATTTTCACAATCAAAAGTAGTTTCTTGTAAAAAAATGATCAAACATCTCGCGTAATTTTTCGAAATACTTGTTGCGAATATTATTTATTTTTCATGAATACTTTATTTATTTGAAAAATACCTTTCAGCTACATGCATATTGAAATATGAACATAAACCGAACCTCGTTGTTTCTGAACGATGAACGCGCGCCTATGAGTGTGTTTCTCAACGACCACCGGCTCCGTCAGCTGTTAACGTTTCGCCTAGTCACTCTGAGAATATCTCTGCTTTGCAAACTTTGCTTTGTAAACGTTATATTAAACTACTATATACTTTATATCTTTCTGTTTTATTGCAATAATGCAAAACAAAGAACTCGACTTTTTAAATCATAAATAGTTTTGTTTAAATTCTTTTACCCTTTCTCACAACAAATTAATAAAATTGATCAAAATCAGTTGATTTCCCGCACGGCTCCTTAAACGAGTAGAACGCGATTGCAATTTTTCCTTAAAATAAGCTAAGCAGCTGCTCTCAAAACCAACATTTTCCTAACAAGGCTACACACATTACCTTAAACCATCTCTTGAAAAACTGCTCCAACTCAGCTTGAAGAATAAAAGTAATAATGTTGAACCCATCGGAGTTTTCTCAAGGAAAAGAACGATAAATTCCGTACCCCACTTGGTTGCTCAAAGTGAAACTTTCTTAGGGGATTATAACCGCAGCAAGTTTCTTGAAACACAGCTATTAGTAAGTATATAACAAAGCATTGGTACAAAAGTACCAAAGTCTTAAGTCCGGGAGTCTGTTGCGGTGGGCTTGGAGGAACTATTGTTTTAAGTTCGGTACCACTTAGCAGTGGTAGGGTTGTTGACTGTGTGTTGTTTTAGTGTTTATTTATTACGGAAGTGTTGGCACGTTTTGGTTGATTTAGGGTCTAAGAATGCTTCATTAGGTCTGGCTTTGACTATAATTTATGGAATTCTTGTAGGGTTAAAATTATTAGAACTAATGTAACAACAGGCCTGGTTTCCCCGAATCATTAGAACTGCCTCTAATTATCACGTATTTGCAGTCTAGAATTTAAAAGCCAAAGATTTTGAATGTCAATAGTTCACAAACGTAGTATAAAGTTTAGGAAACGTCAAACAATGTTATCATAACCAGAACCAGCCATTTTACACCTAACTTCTTTTTTTTGGTAAATTTCACTTTCTCAATATAATCATCTCGGTAGGTACTCCCTTTCTTCTCCGAAAATTGTTTGTCCGAAAATCATTATCCATAACACGTTTGCTATAAACTTCAGTAACCATAATGTTCAAAAATTCGAAATTTTGTTTTACATAATTATCTTTACTTCTAAAACTATTCTGTCATAATATCGAGTACAATTCACAAAATTTTCAATTTTGAGTCTGGTATAATTGAATCTCCTAATGTTGCATGAAATAAAGTCATATGTCCTAAGTATTGAATTAAAAAATGTGTATTATTCCGAATGTTTATTTATAATAAAAATTTTAGTCCTAAAACATTTGCAAAAAATTAGGTTTTGTGACAGAAAAGAATTGCTGTAAATCCGACACCACGCAGTCTTGTCTGCCCTTCCCCTAGAGTGTAATTTAAAATCGCGTAGGCGTGGAGGGGCGGGGTGGCCCGCTAGTTGAGGAGCAGGTGGTGAGCGTTAAACCATCTGCGATGATAAGCTCGCATGGGACCGCCGCCGGAGCCCCGCAGCGCCTGAGCCGTGACAAAAACCATGCCTGCTGCATGTTGCATGCCCGCTTGCATGCTACATGCTTGCTTGCATGTTCGCTTGCATGCTGCATGCTTGCTTGCATGCTACATATTGCATGCTCGCTTGCATGCTACATGCTTGCTTGCACACTACATGTTGCATACTTGCTGCATGCAATGTGTATGCTTGTTTTCATGCTTCTTACAGGGAAATAAAAACAAAAACGTATTGTATCCTGTTACTTCAAACAAAACTACAAAACAAGTGAATTATATGCAAACAAATCGGTTGAAGAAAAAATATTACCTACGTTCATATATACCTAGCGTCCTAAGTCGTATCTACGTAACGCCTGAGAGAAGTTCATATATAGTTCATAAATTTTGATTATATTTAAGTAGTGTAATTGGCTTCGGCCGTTCTATCTAAATAAATAAATACGAATAAATAGCAAAAGCTTTGTAATACAAAGTTTTAAAAACATTAGGATAAATAAATGATTTGAATTTAGGACTTATAACTTTTATTGAAAACGGTTTTAAGTCTTTTGTTTATTATTGATTGTAATATTTATGACAAATAAATTTAAGGCATATTGTATTTAGGGATTTCAATTTTATGGCAAATTATATCATGTGACATTAAGTTCGGGCAAGTTATCATTCCCACAAACGATGATTAGGACAAAAAAAAATATGGCACTTTAGATTATGGATAAAAAAGTTAGGGAACACAATAGAGAACCAATCATCTCACCTGTAAAACACAGTTATTCCAACCAACCAAGTTCAAGTTTCTCCACCTTCAAGCCAGCCAATCCTGTTCACACGACACACCACCCTCTTAAATCTTTAAACCGATTAAGTTCAACATTCTTCACAGAGCTAACACGGAGATTTCGTTCCAAGCTCAGATTACTTTACAAGAATAACCGTACCACGATTTTTGCAAATCCATTCGGAGTTGAAGTTCATCTCTCTTAATCTCCAAAAGGGTTTTTCAAATCCGTTGAAATTATTTTAAACATGTGATCTGCAAGTAAAGTAGAAAGGGATTTAGCATTGTTGAGGCACCTGCCCCACCGCTGGCGATCAACGAATAGCAAGTAATCGTAGAGCTAGCAACTAAAAATGAGTTCGCGAGCAACAAGCAGCGAGTGCGCGACGGCGACGAGCGATTACTCGCTGGTATGCATATGTACCAAACGTGAATCTCTCAGCGAGTGTTCTACCTGCCAAGCGACCGCCGCAGAGCGAGTACTCTCTTTGATAGCTATGTCGCTGCGACAAACGAGTACTCGCCGGTTATGTGAACAGTCGGTGATCAACTATTCTTATATAACTTTTACTCACACGGGACATTCTTTTGTACGTTTCTAGAACGAGAAGGCTAGTCGCTTCCTTGTCGGGGCGGTGAGACAGGTGCGTCTAATTTTGTGATAGTATCCAGTACTTAACCAGCCGTGTCTTAATCGGCAAAAAAATATGGCCATAAGTTAATTTTAGTGCATTAAAAACACAGAACAACATTTCAGTGTGCCGAATAAATAAATGAATGCATCGTCGCCTTAGAGTGAAAAGCTCGGGAATGCAACTTTGAATTTTCATTTAATTACATTTTTGCAAAAAAAAAACCTCGAAACACACGCCCTAGTTTTGTGGCGGCATCTATATCGCCACTTGCGACCTACGCATCTTCATGACGTCACGCAAAATCATGCATCGCGTAAGCAGATTTTACCGCGCGATCGGCATTTGAATAACTTCCCAGTTGCGCACCAGTTTTTCGCATATAAGAGGTTTTCACTCTAAGACGACGGTATGTAGATCGAGAGGATTGGTTGAAGGAATTAAACGGAAACGACCTCTACACGCATTATAGGTAAGAATACCAACAGGAGTCGTACAGCAAATGACTGGTTCCCAATTCCTATTTCATCCAAAACTAAACCAAGAATAAAATTATAATTGGAAGGAGATATTTAATCCATTGTATTATACAGCCTTTTATATTGCTCCCTCAATAATTTTGATGCAAAAGTCATCGGAAATTCGCTTTTATGAATGACAATACGAGACGAAATGTTTCGTTAGAAAACTAAGGTTCTTAAAAATATATCTATTCATAGAATTAAGAAATTTTTGCGCGAAGAAACGTAGTAATTATTATTAGATGTATGTAAAAATAATAGATGTTAGGAAAAAAACAAGATTACTCAAGTGGCATTGGGCAGGACACATTTGTAGGATGAATAATAACAAGTGGACAAAACTTTGAACAGAATGGGTAGCAAGAGCTAGGAAAAGGAAAATATGGAGGCCAAGTAATAGATGGAGAGATATCTTCAATCAGAGATAGGGTTTATGGATGCGAGAAGCGCGGGAAAGAGATGATATGGAAAGGTTTACGAGAGACTTACACCGCAGAGGCGACTTCTATTAAAATAAATTAACTTATATAAACATACATAATTATACATGTAATCTTATATACCTATACTTTTATAAACTAGATTAATTATGTCAAGTTAGGATTAATAGTATTAAATAAAGACTATTTTATTATATTTATTTGCACAACAGATACAGGAATTGAACCTAATAAATATTTTATTTGGCTAGATCTGTCTAACGCAATACATAGGAGGAATGGTTAAAATCTCTTGAAAGATTTGAGTATGAATGTGGATATGAAGGGAAGACCAAAGAACTGTGGATGGACTGTGTGAAAGATTATATGGCTAGGAAGGGAGGTGAACACTGAGATGACGTCTAATAGAGAAATATGGAAGAAGACCACATGCTGCGCGACCCAAAATTAATTGTAATAAGGGCAACAAAATGATGACAATACATACCCAAAGCTAGGAAAAAGAAAAACAGTGCGTTGCGGCACGTTCTAAAAATGTGCTTTAGTTTGACCTGCTTTTCATGCAAATCTTGCTCGGACTATTCCTAGATAGCTTTTATTTAAGTATCCCGCTTCCTTCAGTAATTAAATCAAGACCACAGAAATAAAATCAAAGTCTTGCTGTGAATATAGTCTTTACCACTGTCGAAGTGTTCAAGAAATAAAATAAAAACATTCAACTTTAACAGCTGTTTATAATGTTGACAGCTCCGACTCCCACTTTCTTTATGTCTATAATAGTTTTTATGGAAAGTGTAGGCGTGTGGGGTGGTGGAGATCTGCATCTGCTCAGCTTTTTCCCAAAAATGTTGGGATCGGCGTCTAGTCTAACCGCGTAAAGCTCAGGCCACACTGGGAACGAACTTAAGTGCGTTTAGCTTCGCTTATGTAGCTACTGCGTCCTTTCACACTTGGGTTCATAGTTCACGGTGTGAACTGACATATGCAAACACGTGGTTGCTACATGAGCGAACCTAAATAAACTTAGCTTCGTTCCCAGTGTGGCCAGCGGTTACGACAAATGGCGATCACTTCAAAGCATTTTGTATTTCTTCAACGACTTTAAATGCGATTGGCATAAGCTTTTTGGTAGCTTATATGTGAGTCCCGTTCCTATTTTTATTACTTTTCCCTTTAAATGGTTATCGCTAATGGAATGTCACTGTGAACTTTGCCTAGGCTCTCAGTACTTTACATGAAGCAACTGCCTATCTGACCTCCACAAACCAGTTACTGGGTAACACGATACTACTGGTGTTGATCATATATAGAACTTGTAAATAACATTGTATTCGTTACAAAAGTTGCTTCTTTGTTGCATTGTTATATCAAATTAAGTTTTAATGTTATACGTTGTTTGCTCTCGAGGAAATAATGCGAATTTGTTAGATATTAGTCTAACTTTTTAAATATTTTTATTATTAGCAACTTTGTATATTTTATCCAATGTATTTTGTTTTTACCGATTTTAAGTTTATTTCTTATAATATTGTGTAATAGTTGAGTCGATATCAAGGAGCTCGTGGCTAAGTAATAACAGCCGCACGAGTCGAACCATCAGGTTAAGCAATGCATGCCGGGGTTGGTCCGTGGATGGGTGACCATCTTTACATACCGAGATTTTAATGATTATACATCGGTATATATTAGTTATGGTAAGTATGTATGTATTTATTACGGGTATGTCTAAGTTTTTTATCACCATAAAACTGGATACTGAGCTGCAAATTGCCATAAACGTAAGAAAATAAATTTCACGGGCTATAAAAAAACCCGACAAACCGGTCCCGCTAGTCCGATTAAAAAAACCGGCCAAGTGCATATCGCACCACGCACAATGAAGGGTTCGGTAGTTGGGATGAATTTATCTCAAGAACAAACTTAACATTGTAGTTAAAAACATGTTCTTCCACGGACAGAATACGGAATGTATGGGAGAACATGTTTTTCAAACTGCAAATTTAAGTTGGTCGATTATTACTCGTTAACCTGTAAAGCCTACTTAGCTGTGATAGATTTCCTTTTAACTTCGTTATATATATTACTACGGTGATTTTTTTCAGAAATCCAAGTACAAACCTTTAGCTGGCAGGGGGTGGGACAATTGACTCTGACAAAAATTTGCACTTTTATGCTTAATATTTCGCAAACGGATTCCTGAAATGAAATATGATTTTCACACACGCACTATTCACACCTAATATTTTCAAAAGACCTTTTCAACGACACGCCACACCATGGGATAGACGAGAAAAAAAACACCCCCAGTTTACGTGTAGGGAGGTAACCCTATAAAAATATATTTTTTCCCTATTTTATTTTACCACTTTGTCGGCGTTATTAATATGTATACCCATGCCAAATTGCAGCTATCTAGTACTAACCGTCTCTGAGCTAACCCGCGGACAGACAGTCAGACAGACATGGTGAAACTGTAAGTGTTCCTTGTTTACTACGGAACCCTTAAAATATGACATTTAAAACAAATTTCTAATTCACAATCTATCAAGAACACGAAGACATGGAAATTACAGGAAATGAATGTCTGAGTCGGAGTACCTACCACATACTTGTATGAAACTGCAAAGTAACACCAAGGGACAATACATTATAGTTATTTTCTTCTATCAAAGAAAAGATACCTACCTACAAAAGTCCAGATCCAATCGTCCAAATCAATGCTGTCAGAATGAAATCGTGCTCTACATCAGTGGCGACACAGATTCTATCCAAGATTGAACATTTTAGTATCGGCAAAAGTAGGTTGGGAGGCGCCGGCAGATCTAAAAATGAGAATCTGACTCTAATGAACGGACGGAATAGAAAGACGGTCTTATTTGAGATAAAGATAGATTTATTTAGCCCAGACAATAGGAGGTACAGATTCTGTGCACCTGAAATACAAAGAATCAACTGGTGATGGTTCGTTTGCATGTAGAATTGCACGTTGGTATCATTTGGTTACAGATTATGGTGGATTTCTGTCAAAGATTGACGACTTTTATAATTATTGGTATCGTGGGAAGAGGCCGATGTGGGCGATTGTAGAACTTAGAATCTTAATTGTTCTGTTGAAATTGTAGGCAAAAACTATCGCAGTATTATGTATTAAAGGTAGAACCTATACAGAAGGAAGGTACTTATACAAAATTAAGTCAGGAAATTCGCATCCAGGAATTCTAACAACAGGATTAACCTAACATCCTTAGAAGATCGGTTCCATCCAAATTCAAATTGGATTGCGCACCTACGGAGATCTTTAGCCGATTCTGGTAAAATTGGAAGCGATCACTATCTATAATCAATTCTATTTTCTTGTAAATTTACGCTCAAAAGTGCCTTATAAGTGCATATTTGAAATAAATGATTTATTTGACTTTGACCGAAAATATTAGCGAAAAGATCTAGCTTAGGTGTTCATTGCATATTTAATTTGATAATGAACAGACCACTAGTCAATGCGTCATCCGGACGCCCATTTTAAACAGTGCCTACATTTATGTCAGTTGCCCTTACATATAAATGAGTACATTTAGATTTGCAACCAGCAAACATAGAAATCTGATGAATATGGTAAAATGTTGCATGCATATGTATGCACATGTAGTAATGTACTGTGGGAGACTAACTGAACTTTAAAATTCATAAATGCATTTTTGTGAACACCCGCAGCGGGATTATCCGATTTTGGTGCCTTGGTTTCGATTAAGTAATATTTTTGCAATTTTAAATCTTATTTGTGAGCAAATTTTCAAACCATTTTCCATCAAAGGAGCTCAAAAAAGTATTTCGTAGAACCCAGTACAGAATATATCCTCTTTCAACTAGATAGTGTTTTGCGGTGCCCTAAATGGAATAGCTTGGGTGCCATTCGGTCCAATGCCACTATAATTGGTGTTGTATGTGGAATACCTGTGTAATGTTAATCTTTTGATTCATTCATAAAAGAACAATGTTCAGTTACCTTAATTGATTGTCTAATAACACATTGTTATTGATGCGTGATTATATTATACGTAATATTTATAACTGTAAACATATTTTAAATTCTCTGCACGTGCCGAGATTGAATAATAATACCAGCCTGTTATTGTCCCACTGCAGGGCAAAAGCCTCTTCTCATACAAAGAAGGCACGAGCATTGATCACCACGCTTGCTCAAGACGGGTTGGTGATTTCAGACTTATATTAACTATATAAGTCCAGGTTTCCTCACGATGTTTTTCCTTCACCGATGTCAGTAATGTCCAAGATAAACTCAGAAAGTACATATGAATTGAAAAAGTCACATTTGTACTTGCCCGGATTTGAACACACAACCTCATACATGAGAGGCGAGGCCTTAACCACTCGGCCATCACGACACAGACTACGATCAGATTGTTTGCTGATTGCTGGTTTAAAAATATAAAACTTTTTTACAGATATTATGGTGTAAGTTATGGGCGAAAAATGAAACGTAGTTAGTTTAAACTTTCATAAATAACAAAATTGTCTCCGTACGTACCTAATTCGATCCAAAAATCAGAACTGTTCATCACCCAGCTTGCCCATTCCAGAAGCGATGCAGACCATTAATTTAGGTTTCAAGTTTATTAAAAGTCACGACGTCCGACGCACCCTAGGCTGATGTCTTGATTACATGTACCGATTTCAGTGGCGAGACCGCGCCAAGATAGAGCACTCGGCCGAGTGCGTGGTAGTGTATACCTAGCCAGATGCCATTGCTTTAGTATGCCCAGCGTATAACCACGCCACGCTACCACCTTCCTGACTGGCTAACATTCTCGAAAGAAGAACGAGTCACATGGCTGGGCATTTGAATCCACATCCTAACGCTTAAGTAGCGAGCCCTCGAAATAATATTAAAAGAAATTACCCACATTGAAGATGAAAGAGTAGAAAACCCTTTGAAAATATGAAAACTCCGTTCGTCCGGGGTTCAGACCGCATCATGGCGGCGCTTCACAGATATTTATCATTATCACGGGACGCGGTATAAAAATCATTCGAGTGCGAAATAGGAGCCGAGGCGGACGCGTCTGCGGCCACTGAGGTCATAAGGGTGTTTTAACCGACTGTGACGATGAGAGGAGTTGGGTGCTTGAATGTTGGGGATACCGTTTTTTTTTATAAGATATAATTTTTTTATGAGGGATACTTCAGTTTTTTTTCGAAATTTGTTGAGAAAATCGTCATTACCATCTATCTAGGCTTTTCCTTACTATGTTGGGGTCGGCTTCTAGACTAATTGCCGTTGAATACCAGAAGAAAAAAACAAAATAATTTAAAGGATGAGCATTAGGCGTACTCTTGTCTGAATCAAAATGAAAAACAAACTGCGATCACCATTACGTATAAAAACTTTTGTTTTTGTCCCTTATGGTGAAAGGGTACCCCGCGGAATTCAAATATTCTTACGTTTTTTTGCTATTTGCAGGTCAGTATCAGGTTTATATTGATCTAAATATGATTCGCGGCCGTATCGAATGTTCATTTATAGAATTATAATCATAAAAATTATCAATACAACTCTTTAAGTTCATGTAATCCTATTGAATGACTATTTCATGAAATCATGGCATGACATTTGAGGATTATGCTAACTTAAGGAGTTGTATTGCTGATTCTAATGATCGTAAATCTATAAAGCCATATGTGTTACGGTCGCGAATCATATTTTAATCAAGATACAACCTGACATTGACCTGCAAATTACAAAAAACGTAAGAAAATGAGAATTTAGCGGCTACTTTGGCGCATCCTCCTTAATGATTTTGGCTTAGAATTATGTTGATTATAAATATGTATAGGTACATTCCACCGACAAAAATCGGTCACCGTTAGCAAACTACTCTACCCATCAAATAGTGTTTTCTATTTACCCAGTGTGATCAAATCCATGTTCAACCGCAGTGGTCATAAATATGGAAATAGTGGCGGATGTTGGGTCAGTATTAATAGTGTTCAATCGAGTGGTATGTTTGGTTTCAAAAAGGTTACATGAAAAGTTTGATTCGAACGGTTCGTGAATATTTTTTATCATTTTATTTCTGCGTGTTTAGTACCTACACTTTTAAAATTATTTTTATTTGTTGGTAGATTTGACGTGATAAGTGGTTTTCTTCTTTTAAGCGTGTTAAGTTTATATTAAGATCACAATAAAAGTAAGTAGAGTCAGTAACGATTAGCAAGATTCAAAGATTCAAAAATAAATGAATAGAGATTTACTAGCGATTGGTTAGGTAGAAGTAACGTACCGTAACGTAAGTGCTTTGCGATACGACGCTGTCGCCGCGCCGCCACCGCGCATCAAAGCTGTGTATATGCAACATTGCCAGCCCGCTGCCGCGCCGCCGCCGCGCCGCCACTGCGTTACCACCACAGTTAGTATTGTTTAAACTGTTATTTTGATTCCTTGGTCAGCTGCTTGCAAAAATGCACGTGCAAAATCTAGCGGAGAAGGCGGAGGCGCGGCGACGGCGCGGCGTCGTGTCCCTGAGCACTAAGTGTATGGTACAGTCAGTTTTTGCTAGTTGTGTTTAGTTACGTAGGTACTTGTGTTTAATAACTGATTAAAGAGTGAACAATACTTCGGAGACTATTATTACTAAAACTAAGTTACTACTGTCTATGTCGTGATGGTCCAGTGGTTTAGGCCTCGCCTCTCATGCACCTTCAAATCCGGGTAAGTACCAATGTGACTTTTTCAATTTATTATGTACTTTCTGAGTTGGAAATTACTGACATCGGTTATGGAAAAACATCATGAGGAAACCTGGACTTAGCTCGTGAGTAAGTAATAACTGCCACATGGGTCGATCCATTAGGTTAAGCAACGCTTGCCGGGGTTGGTCCGTGGATAAGTGATCATCTTTACATACCTAAACTCCTCCGTGCCTCGGAACGCACGTTAAGCCGTTGGTCCCGGCTGTCATTCATGGATCTTTGACAGTCGTTACGAGTCGTCTGAAGCCCGAAAGTCTGACACCAGTCTTACCAAGGGGTATTGTATTACCCAGTTACTGGGTTGTGGAGGTCAGATTGAAAGTTGCATCATGTAAAATACTGGTATTCAGCTGCATCCGGTTAGACTGGAAGCCGACTCCAATATAGTTGGGAAAAGGCTAGGCAGATCGATTGAAGTTACTACTATTTCAACAATATTCTTATTCTTCTATTCGTGTGGTTAGTGACTAACCTGGTGTCAAAGTTTTAAAACCGGCCATGGGCCTCTGACTTGGCTTCACACGCCGTCGAGAAATATCTCTCAGGCATGCCGTTTCCTCACGACGTTTTCCTTCACCGTTTCGAAGCAACTGGCAATTATACAATACGCACATGAATCCGAAAGGTCAGAGGTGCACAACAATAGTTATTTTCTATGATATATAATAATTCGAAATATCAGAAAACCTATAACTTATTCAGTTCGGGAAATCATATATTAGATTATATTCGCAGCCTTCAATTTACCGTCAGAAGTGAAAGTCCTATACACAGGAAATTGAGTCATTTGGTGTTCCAGATTCTATCGGACATCCCGGAGCCTCTCGCTACATACCTACTACCAAGTACACGTATGTAAGTAGGGACTTATAAACCTTATGTCGGAAACATTTTTGGATAAATGTGTTGTATTTTTGTTTGTATATTATCTTACATTATATTACCTTTCATTTATTTATTAAAACGGACAGATATTCCTCTATGTGTTTTTTATTCTAGCGTATGGCACTCGTGGGTTGCAGCTGAAATTCAGCGTCAGGTACACTTTGTGTTGTCATCTGACATTATGCTGAGCTGAGGCCCTTTTGGCATTATAATCATTATTTTCGGTTTTTATAGTTTTAAGGTTTATTTTTTCTTGTATTCTCGCTGTCCCGTTGGCCATGTCCCCGTTAAAAGAGATTCTGCTGTAATGCCAATAAACGCAGTTTTCTTTCTTTATAATTTGGTTGAAAGGGTATTGTCTGATTAAGTTAGAATAGGAAATATATTGTTTGACCAAATTAATGATTGACTATGAAAGAACATATAAAAAAATATGTCAACAAAGTCGCCTTTTACATAAAGATATACTCACGCCCTCCTGTCATGGGGGTAAGCAGAAACTACAGAACGCCACCTGCATCGATTCTTACTTAAGTAAGTACTTATTTTATTGTATTTTAGTGTATAATTTATGTAGGTAGTTATGTAATTTTCGGGACGATCTCTCAGAATTTTCAAAGTCGATGAAAAATTTTATTTCCCGAATTGAATTCAACAAATTAAATCATAATTTTTAATCGATATTGAGTTGTGACAGAATATTTTTGGGTGCATTAAAATTTACTCCTCGATGTCCGACGTGACCTGGGAAACTTTATGACTTACGGACCTATCAATTTTATGATAAATATTCGAGAGATGACAAAGGATAATTATCGCCAAAACACCGGGAAGAGAATTTGATCTTTGACAAAAAGTAACGTCCTAGAATTTTAATATTATTTATTGATACTTTTATCCGTTAAGATTCCTTTTTTTGTTGTATCACTTACAAAATTTATTTATTATTTATTATTCTCATCCTTACGGGCGAAATCGCGGACAGATGCTAGTTATGATAATTTTACTATATTACCTTATGATATCATGTCCTATACCATCTATTTCTTGCTTATCTGCTGAACTGTAGTTCAGATAATAGTGAACAGCTATTGTTGCACTGAATGTAGTACTTGTCAGATCACCTCGTTAACGTAGACAATAATAGTAGTAATTATTAGCCTTTTGTTTATGTGCCGACACGTTTTACGATAACCCATAAAGATATGGGATTTAATTACCGTATATACGAGTATGCCTTTTGTATTTGACGGCATGCTGTCTCATTTGCTTACTAATAGTATTATTTATAACTAGGTTATAACTATAAGGTAACAATAAAGTGATCGCCTCATAAAAACTTGTATATATGGAACTGTTTACTTCGCAATGCTACAAAAACTGCGCTACGCTACGTCACGTAACTACGAAATAAGACATACACTTTCACCTAAAATAGCGCTACGCATTAAAGACACGGAGACTGTGCTACGCCACGAAAGCTATGACAAGCTACGAATACTCAACTACGCTCACGCTACGCCTAGTAGCGTAGCGTGAGCGTAGTTGAGTATTCGTCGACTGTTCTACGCTACAACCCGGAGACTGCACTACGCCACTTCACCATGCTACGCATACTATATGCTTCATAGCACTTCGTTATTGATCAAATTAATTCGATTACTTGAACTTACTTCAATAGTCGTCCGAAATGTCCTAGTATGAAGCCCAAGGCTATATACCAAAATCCCCTAAGTTTTTACAAAAAAATAAGTCCAGTTCGTAACACAGTGTATATTTAAGGCTCATTATTTTCCCTGTGACAGCTTTACGACCCACATCATATACGTACCGTTAATTTGTGCAAAAAAAACCCCCACAAAATGATTTTTTTTATCCGGCCGTGAAGAGAGAGCTTAGATAATTTTATTTTATCGTTATTTCTCTGCTATTAAATAAAGTTTTTTACGCGAATTAATTATACGGAATTATGAGTATAATCTGAGGACAAATATCTTCGGCGAGATATTTTTTGTGGAATCCGGATATAAAGTCTTTTAAGTGGGCTTAGGGAGATTATTCGAAGTTTTCTTTTTAATAGCGAAGTTCTATTTGCTTGCTATGGACTCAAATAAAATCAGTAAATATGACTTTACTTTAAGAAACGCGGAAAAAACGGGCATATAACACATTAACGCTGTTCGTCCACTGTCACGTCAACGGGACGTCACCGCGATCGAGTTGACAGCGCCGAAGTAGCGATACATAAAACGGGCATAGAACGCATTAAGGCTGTTCGTCCACTGTCACGTCAACGGGACGTCACCGCGATTGAGTTGACAGCGCCGAAGTAGCGATACATAAATTTACTATGCCGCGCGTCCACCGCACGCCATCACCGGGACGTCACGCTCGGTTCGAATAATCTCGTTTCTCGCGGGTGGACAAACGGTGTAAGTATCTTGTTTTACAATCGGACATAATCTATTTTGCTTGCGAATCCTTGGTGATTTATGAACCTATCCTCATTGTGGGGTTAGGTGTTAATCTTGATGTTACAATTTATGGCACTTTTAATAATTGTTATGGTCTATTTTCTGTTTTTAGCATTTTTCAGTCGTATAAAGGTGTTACTCTCGGTCGTCTTGCATTTGACAATCCATACCTATACTTATGCAACGTGTTCCCTTTTGATTTCCCATAACTCTAAGGTTGTATGCTATAAGTAAAATTAATACAAAAAGTCCTAGAACATGTGTTCTAAAAATACATGTTTTCGAATAACACTAGACTCTCGATGTGTGTATCTAAGTTTCATTGATAAGTACGAGTATATCATTTTCATTCAAACTAATGATTCATATTTAAAGTTAAGAAAATTTAATAAATGTATTTTTTTTATGGACAAAAATTGGTTATTTATTTTTATTTTTCGCGTTTTTTATAACGAATTTTGATGAAATTTGACAAACAGGTAGAACCAGGACATGATCTAACAGTTTGCATAGCATACTTTTTATCACGGCAGTATGGTTCCGTAGGATAATTCCCAACTTTCCCGCGGGCGAAGCCATGAGTAAAATCCAGTTGTATAATAAATGGTATTCCGGAATTCTCATAAAAAATACCTGCATCTTTTTTTGAAAACTGTTATGTTATATCGCTTTTCAACAACGTGGGGACTAGTTGCCTTCGATAAACTCAACAGGTTGCTGTATCAACACAGTAATCTTTGTTGAAGCCAGTGAAAATATTGGTGCTCTTGCTGCGTTCGATAGACTGGGTGGAACACCAAAATGTTTTATAAAAAGGTACCCAGTTTGATATTTATGCATTATTTATTTTATTATGATCGCTTTTAGCGATAAGACCACCCATTGATACATACTATGTAAAAATTCAAATTTTTTAGGTTGTAAATAATAAAGAGTAGTACTTATTATATATATTTAATTATCGTTTATTTTTTGTAGACTATGTCCGTGTCTTATGATGAGCTCAAAGATATCCGCTTTGAACGTTGAACGTCATTCTAAGGACCATGAGAGATTATGTTTTATTTACGACCGAAGCCAATTAAGAAAGAAAGAAAGAAAGAAGATAAATTTATTTGACTCAGGTTAAGGCACACAATAATCACACAAAAACAAAAAAAAACAGAAAAAATAAAGATTCTAACTTAAAATAATATTGTGTTCCTCACGGCTGTGCTTTCTGACGCTGGTTTTCAACTGGACCTATTACAATATTTAAACACAAGATATTGGAAACAACAATTTTAAATAATAATCGTCAAAATTGCAGTTTTTTTTGGTGATCTGTGATCATAGTAAGTATTCGTGCAAAATTATAAATATTGCTCCTTACACGATGGAAGTGTTCACATAATTTCTTAAAAATTAGTGTTTTATCGCTTGTTATGTAGTGGCTGTGATTACAGAAGCATAAAGCCTATTCAGCCTATCATTTTCCCACTGCTGGGACACTGCCTCCTCTCTGTGAGAGGGAGCGGGCCGTAATCCACCTCACTGGCCCAGTGCGGGTTGGTAGATGTCACATATCTTAGAATTTTTGGTTTTAGGACATGCCGGTTTCCTCACGAAGTTTTTCTTCCCCGTTTTGAGAGCTTTGATGAAATAATTTACACAAAGTAAAGTGCCTGCTTGGGGTTCGAACCCATGACCTACAAACTCGTAAGTCACGGCCGTTACCACTGAGCCATAGTAGGCCACTGTGTAATAGCTACTGCATTATATTTAAATTATTAACCACACCTGTATAAAAGGAGTATTAAAAAACAGTGTTCCGCTTTAATTTTCCGCACGGGATCAAAAATAGTTTGGCTGACAGTTATATGGAGTTTGAGTGGCCTCGGCTTTGCAGAATGAAGGCAAAATTGCGTGGTATTCCCGAATGTGAGTTCATGAGCGGTATATTGTTTTATTTGATCAATATTTTTCCTAGTAAATAATGTTATAGTCAGTGGAGTAGAGGCTTCACCGACAAGTGCCTGACTTAGGTTTCGTATGAAGGGATAAAATGTAAAGAGTTGGGATTTTGTCTTTACAATACAACAGGTGGCTCTTCAATAAGGGATGTAAAGAAATAACGGTTGAAACATATTGTACCTCATAGTTATAATCAGTAGTAAAGGGTGTCGTTTTACCCAGTAACTGGGCTGTGTAGGTCAGATAGGCAGTTGCTCCATGTAAAATACTGGTATTCAGCTGCATTCTGTTAGACTGGGAGCCAAACTGACCCCCAATGTAGTTGGAAAAAGGCTAAGCAGGTTATGAGGAGTAATAATCCGAAAAGCAGTTTAAGAATAAGATTGAAAACTTCTTTAGGCGCGTTGAGCACTTTTTGCGTGAACAAAAATCATGGAACTCGCGTCATCATTACCGAACGCTTTCTATGAGCAATATGTATACTGTGTACTTTTGGGTGAACAAAAACGTGAAACTCGCGTCATCGTCACCGCACGCTTCCCATGAGCTATATGTATACTGTGTATATATGTACATAGAGAGGGAATAATCGATCGTGTCAAAAGTAAAAACCACTTAAAAAGTGTCCTAAGGAAACATTACCTGTCGCTGTGTCCATAGTTGCTGCGGTCGATCGGGGACCTCGGTCGGCTAATGTCGTGGGTTCAGTCTGCTTACCTTATATTGAGTAGGTATTAAATTATACATCTATGGTCAGTGGTGGATTTGCAGTCTTGGCCGCCCTAGGCCCCATGGCCACCCCATCCCACCCCATGGCCATGTAGTAACTATCAGCCGCCCCTTTCTCAGCACCCATCATATAGCCTGCATAATGAATTTACTTTATTGCCTAACTTTTATCGAAATCGGTTCAGAAATTTAGTTAACAATAAGTCGGGTTGGCACTGCGAAATTCAATGACGCGTTTCAATTAGTTATTTGGACATATTTTTTAATGGTTTTAAGTTATTATTGTTATACGATGCGGTGCAGTGCGGCCTGCCATAATGTGCGTGAACGTTGAGAATATATAGGTACTTTGAGTTATTTCTTGTTATCATCAGTGATATATTTGTCACGATGGGCCGCCCCTAATATCTGGCCGCCCTAAGCCCGGGCCTACTGGGCCTTAGGGCAAATCCGCCACTGTCTATGGTAGGTACTATAGGATGGACTCACGACATTCGTTGATTGAGGCCGCTGAGTGTAGTAGCTGTGATTGTAGTATCTATGATTGTGTGGGTAACTACTCTGTATTCACTTATGAAGTGTTTGCCTACAGAGCCATGGTCTTAGTCTTCGGATGATCTTATGGATTCGTGCAAAATCCACGAGAACCTACTGCCGACAAATTGCTTTGCAGTTGGCAGGTGTTATGTAAAATAAAATATTATACCATTACGGATTAAATAAACATTTAAAAAACTTTCACTTCTATCGGCAGTCCCCAAAGACTGCCCCACATGTTTATTGTTTTTTTTGTTTCGAGATTATCCGGTGTCGCGTCGCGCGACAAGTCGCGCTGGTCTGCACAAGCCGTAAATTGTATTAACTTTGCTTGGGTAGTTTTTGAGTTAGCTTCAATAATACGTATTTTTCCCATTAAGTCTGTAGAGATGATGTTATAATAAGTTCCTGTCACTGTTATTTACATAGCAGGTAGTGGTATGCGAATTTGAGTGGGGTAGGTACCACTACAAAGTGAAAAATTCAAAACCAAAGACACCGCTTCCAAAATTAAAGTCATTTTTCATGTCGTAATTTTTTTTTAGAAGTTGGTTGTTTTTTTTTTTTTGTTAATAGTTTTTTCTTGCACTACGTTGGCTTAAAATATTAAATCGTACAGCTGAAAGACTAACCAGCCTTCTGTTGAAATTTAAACTTTGTTATAAATCAGGGTAATTTGACAGGGTAAAGTTACACACGACAATAATTTCCCATTTATACGACATTACATTTTTAAAGCGCAACAAATCGACGATCGTCTAATAGGCTATTGTACGCTCCAGTTTATGGCCAATAAATCTGCCAAACGGGGAATCGAACAGGCCATTTTATTGTAACACTTTTTCAAGTGACGTGCGATTAAACATGTGTAAGGAACAGTTTGTGAATGTGCGACATGGGTACTTTACACGATGGGCCATTTTGGCTTGATGTTATTCTTCTTTGATTGATCATCTTGTATTTAAATCCTAACTATAATCTTTATTTATAAAATTCTCGTGTCATAATGTTAGTTACGATACTCATCCGAAACGGCTTGACCGATTTTTATGAAATTTTATTTGCATGTTCAGTAGGTCTGAGAACACCGCTCCTATCTATTTTTCATACCGCTAAGGTAGGTAGGTAGGTAGGTAGGTAGATAGGTATGTGTAGGAAGGGTATGTAGGTAGGTATGTAGGTATGTAGATACCTAGATATGTAGGTAGGTGCGCCGTAGATAAGTACATAGTGCTACCGGTGCGAAACCGGAGCGGGCAGCTAGTAATAATATAAATGCGAAAGTGAGTTTGTTTGTTACGCTTTCACGCTAAAACGGCTGAACGGATTTTGATGAAATTGGGAATTGGCACATAGGTAGACCTGGGTTAGGACATAGGATAGGTACTTTTTATTCCGATATTCACACAGGATCGAGATTTAAGGTTTGTGCAGACCAGTGCGACTTGTCGCGCGACGCGACTTGTCGCGCGACGCGACACAAACAATACAATTTCTAAGAAAACTTCACAGTATAACAATAACCAGTGTCGCGTCGCGCTACAAGTCGCGCTGGTCTGCACAAGCCTTTATGCGGGGGAAGCAGCGGGGCGCAGCTAGTAGAGCTAAATGCTGAAGATAGTAACTTAAATCTCAGCGTTAATCAATGTCAAAAACTTATCGAAATGTATTTATAGTATAGTAAAAGATACGGATTGGGTACAATCCCGACTCTTTAAGACCGTTTGCATTCTAATCCCAGTTTCAATCTGTCAAAAAAAAACTATAATATAAATACATTTTGACAAGTTTTTGACATTGATTAACGCTGAGATGAGATACCGAATTGAATTTGTACGTTACTAGCTTCTGCCTGCGTCCGCGTGAAATTTTTGCTCTCGACCCACCGCGTCGTATCACATCGCCCGCCCGCGCTATTACTTAGTTTTCGCTTCGCGTTCTTTCTAACTTTTTTTTCTTTATGCACGGCTCTTAAGGATCGTAGCGTGATGATACATCGCCTATAACCTTCCTCTAGAATTGGGCTAGCCAATGCTAACATACGTAGCGAATACGACTGGTAGTTCCAGAGATTACCCCCACATACAAACTTACAACAAACAAATTTTACCTCTTTATAATATATAATAATAATAATACCAGCCTATTACTGTCCCACTGCAGGGCAAAGGCCTCTTCTCATACAGAGAAGGCACGAGCATTGAGCACCACGCTTGCTCAAGACGGGTTGGCGATTTCAGACTTATATTAACTATGTATATAAGTCCAGGTTTCCTCACGGTGGTTTCCTTCACCAGTGTCTGTAATGTCCAAGATAAACTCAGAAATATAATAATAAAATATATATTATATTAATATAATATATAAAATTAGAAGAAAAAGAAGAAGATTATTACATTATTTTATAACATTACTAGCGGCACGCTCCTGCTTCGCACGGTTTTTACGACTTGACAAAACATCGAGATTTCTTAGTTACTTATATGTAACTTTAGTATTAACGTATTATACACATCAACCTTTCGGAATAAATTCTCTAAACGATGGTGAAAACCTCATCAAAATCTGTTGCGTGGTTTAGAAGAACAACGCAGTCATACAGACAAACACGCAATTACGAGTTACGTACGAGAATTTGACCTTCGGCACATTTTATAGTGGTTGCTGTGACATACATAAAACCAAGTTTCATAGCGTACCCAAGTTAAAAAGACAACGACAATTTTCTAAGCTCTTTAAAAGCTTTTTAACAATCGAATAGCCAACTTTCGAATCACATTAAGAGGGTTTATCGTAAAAGTTGGCAACGTCGCAAATAACTGTCAAATATTGACCTGTTTTGATTCTTATAGCAATATTACTGAATAGAAATAAGAAATGTGGCTAACTAGCGAACTAGAATATAAATAATGAATTGCAATTATAACATTGAATTTGATGTTGTACCCATTTTAGGTGTAAAAAACGCATTTGGAAACTTTCCAAATAGATTTTTTACGTCTAAAACTAAACATTCGGTGTTACGATATTAATTATTGCATTTCATAATCAATATTCTAGTTCGCTAGTTAGCCACATTTTTAATTTCCACACAGTATATTGCCATATTAATCAAAACAGTGAAATATTTGACATCTATTTGCGACGTTGCCCACCTTCAGAATAAACGCTCTTAAGCCAGAAGTCTAAAAGCTATTGAGTGAGTATATATGTATAACGCTCTGATTCATTTTTACCCAGTATTTTCTAAGAAACTACCTAAGAGTTTACCTCCTACTACATGAATGAACCCACGCGTTGGTCACAAATGCATCTAAGTACCCTCATTTATCATCATGACAAGCTCCAGTGAATCATTGCTTAGCTCGGATTACCGCAGTGTGCTCTCACCCTATCATTAGGGCACGTGTCCACGAGGCGGTTTCTACCCGGCATAGTGCAGGCCACTTAGATAAAACCTACCCCTATATTTGCTGTCGCGAAGTCGAGGCACCGTCAGTGGGGACTGGTCATCTCTTAGCTGCCACGGCTTATTTGAATTTATTTTAATTTTTGAATTGTTTTTGATTTTATTTTTATTACTGACGCTTTTAATGTGCACGTCTTTTTACATTGTCCTCACATGTATAATTACAAAATGGATGATGTAACCAATATTTTGTAAAAATATTCTGATTGAAAAGAGTGTCCGTGGAGTTTCTTGCCCGTTCTTCTCCATAGGAACCTACTACGCATTGGAATGGGCAACTAGCTTCATATTTCTGACTGACCGACCCCTTGACAATTCAAAAATTCCTGTAATTGGTTTATTTGAAATAAATGCTTTGAGTTTGAGTTTTGAGTTTGAGTAATAACTTAAGGGGCTCTTTCACAGTGTTGAATTCAAATTCAAAAGTCATTTATTCAAACTAGCCTGAGAATCAGCACTTTTCGAGCGTCAAAATTACACAAAACAGTCCCTCAAAAACGCCACCACTTCCTAGTGCCTTATCTGGGAAGAAGTAGTGGCGCAACAAACTCCCCAGAAGCACAGCCGTCTGTTCAGTTAGAAAAAAAATGATTCTATACAATAGTTCTTTTGCAAAATAATTTACATTACGCAACACAAAACATTAAAATTAAATTATTTGATAATCGTTAGCTAGCACAAGCCAATATACCAACAAAAATCATCGAAATCAATACTCAAGCTAAAATAAAAACTAAAAAGTAAACAGAACTTAATACCCGAATGAAAGCCTCCAGTATAATACGTATAGTAATAAAGATAATAAAGCTGTAACTCGAAGTCACACATGATAAACTAGGATCATTGAAGTAAAAATAAATTATATTTTTGGGTATGCATAATTGATAAACTCATTATTTTGTAAAAAAAAACCGAATCTAAACTTTATCGACAAGTAGTGAAACGGGAACACAGTCCAGCTGCCGGGATAGCCGGCATTAGGTTCTTAATAGCGAATGTATCGGTAAACCGGATGAAGTCTGCCGGCAAGTGTGAAGCACTTATACAATTGGTACTTATGCGTCGCCACCTCGTACCCGGCAGCCAGAGCTTGGTAAAAAGAGCAAACTAGGAAAACGTTTATCGGTCTTAGTACAAAATAACGTTTTTCTTTTGACAAAGTTTAAATCATCAAGTCAGTTTTTGCAATAAGAACGTAACTGTAGTTGAAATACAGTTCATTACTAAGTTATCACTTTTTTATTAAGAACATTACTGTAGTCAGAATAAAGTTAGAAATTCGAAAATGTCTTCATGGTTTAAACCATTACAACCACGACACACAACTCACAATACACTCTGACCCTCTCTTACTCAACATTAGGTACTCACACACACGGCACTTTTCTCAAAATGTATTATTTTATTTATTTCTTTTCTTGAAATATTTGTTAAAATACCTTTGTTATATATTCTTCTTGGAACAGCCTAACCTCTCACTAGGAGCCCGGCGTTGGTAGCTACACCACAGTTTTAACTATTGCAGCTATCATCGTTTAACATTTTTGTCTTGTATATATTTGTTTTTTGTTCCCAATAAACGATTTAATTTAATTAATAATTTAATGTCTGAAAAAAAAACATTCTAATTACAAAACAGCGTTTATCACGCTGTTTTGTAATTGGAATGTTTTAATCTTGGCTTCGTGCATCGTGAACAACCCTCCTTAGTATTACATACATAACTGAAGACGGAACCGGCGATAATTTCCCGGCTCTGTGCCGGGTGGAATCCGTCTCGTGGACAAGTGCCCTTACAGCTGCCTTAGGAACCATCTTAAGTGTAGTTTAGATCATTGAGATGCTGATTTGATTAGCATGCTTGATACGTGTTTAATTAAGAAGACGTCAGCTCCTCTCGGGAATTCAGTTCGAACTGAGGTGATGGTGGCACGGTTTTTGCTAGTTAGTTTGCACCTTATTGATTCCCAATGTTATTTGGGAATGATCAAGGTACGGCCTAATGAAAAACGCTAGTCTATATAATTCCTGACAAGTTTGTTATAGAGGTTTTAAAGCGTGTGTGTGACGTCTGTAACATAAATATGACGCCTACGCACATTTCATAGAATTTGACGCCGGATAACCGCAACAGATTATTGTGTCAGCAGATACCTAAACATGTATGTGTGTGTTGATCTGTATCAGTAAGAACTCTTCTGAGTCCGAATATTTACTGATACAACTACAAGTGACTTTTGAAAGCATCGGAATCAAAGTCACGATTATTATTTTGTTAAGAAACCGACTATCTTAGCACACAACTGGATGGTTGTGAAAACAAAAAGTGATTACGAGTAGGTACTCGTAAAATCGCCAGCAATTAGACCTGGCATCGTTGTTAGCCGATTGTGTCTTCTGCCAACTCTTTTAACTGCTTGTCTGACCTGTAAAACCCAGTTACTGGATAACCCGCACGGACGCGCGCTCGTGGATGTCTCGCCCTTCGGCAAGACTGGTTGTCAGACTTTCGATTTTTCGACTCTTGTTGGCCGAATGTGTATTTACTAAAATAATAATATTATTATTATGTTGTTCTTACGGCTCTGGTTTCATTCACTCATCTTTCTTCGTCCAGGCTGTTATTCTTTGGAATATGCTCCCTCTGAATATCTCGACGGCAACCAGTCGGTTATCGCACGTGAACATATTCATAAGAAGTTGGCAGAATCATCCCAGCGCTGATTTGGTCAATTCGTTTTCTCCTCTACCTATCGTTATTTCTCCTGATTAAGTTTATTTTGTTTATAAGTATGTTTTAGTATTTATTATATTTCGAGTTATCTATCCCTTATGTTGCACCTGCCATGTTTTGTCTCTGCATCACCCTAAGGTTGACTGGTAGAAAATGCCTCAGGCATTAAGTCCGCCTTTGTACAGTATTTTTTTACTTGTGCATAAAGTTTAAATAAATATAAACATCAAGTTCCTTCCAACTTACAACGGCAATATCACAAATACCAATTTTTTTCGCACCACATTGCGTAAAATATACCAGCCTTGCTCCATCTAATATTTTTATCTTCTCTAGGCCTACCTACATTGTATGGTCGGAACAAATGGCCTCAATTACAGAAGGCTGCACAGAACGGGCGTGACCGTAATTGATACCAGTCATTTACCGTAATGATTGCGAAGCCCCTGAAGGTGTAAATGAAAGCCTGAACTAGACTGGGAATTATGGTGTTTGACTTGGGGTTTTTTTTACAAACGTTGCTTAAGGCGCGGTGTTACCTCAATATTCACAAAAAACTGGTTTCTTGGATAGTCGAGTATGACGTAACGCAATGAAAATATACGACGCAAAAAATACAGTGGACAGAGAAGGGTTTAAAGAAAAAAAATAACCAAATAGAATAGTAGAAAATAGTTTGATATTCCCAATAAAAATAGTTCACAAAAATAAACTTTGGCGTCGAATATCTCCGTATTTTCAGTGATAACATATTTTTTTTTTAAGAGTTCAATAGAATAAACATTATTTTATAACTTTAACCAGATAATTATTTTATTTAATGTGTATATTCCGAATAATCTAAATAAAACCCGTAAAATAAATGCCCATTCGCAGCTTACTCACATCGTCAACCCTACTTTAGTCGTCGGGCTACCGTATAGCGCGCAGACGAAGTTGTGTGAGTACAGCTGTAGCGTTTAAAATCGTAGTCAGTCCGCGCCTTAAGTTAAATAATGATTAGGAACGTCACTTAACTATACGTATAAGCAACGTTCATAAATAAACTAATAGTAAGTTGGCAGGTAGTATTTTTCGTAAAGCGTTGATAGATTTAGAGGAAGGTAATTGGGAAGATACGGAAAACCAAAAAAACAATGGATGGATTTGGAAAGATGACATGGCTAGAAAGGGGGTCCTACTGATACGGGCGTTTTTGGGGGACTGTCTTATGTAATTTTGACGTTTGAAAAGTGCTGATTCTCAGCCTATTTTGAATAAATGATTTTTGAATTTGAATTTGAATTTGATATGACGACTTTTTTTTTATCCACACCCGGGTAGCTCTTGGCCTGCACCTCACCTGATGGTAACTGACGATCAGGTCGAAGATGGAAGCGAGCTTCACCCAGAATCCTCAACCATAGAGATACTGGCTATATTACTTGTAACAGCCGAAACACAACAATGCTGTTAACATAGTTGTTATGGTCACAAACTTAGATAATATGGCGGCAGCTAGCCGGGCGGGCTTAGAACACGCCCTACCACCAATCAAACCGCACAGAATTTTGCCCCTGAATCGAACCCGGGTCCTGTGGATCTGAGACAGCAGGTGCTCTTACCACTAAAACACAGAGGCGGTTAACTTGAATGATAATATGAACGCAAATTGGAATGATGCGGTTTAAAAGAAGATGTACTGGCAAAAATTTTAAGAGTATTTATTAGATGATTTGGTCATGTTTAGAGAATGAGTGAAAGGTGACTAACAAGAAGTATTTGAAAGAATATTTTTAATTTAACACACAAGATGAAAATGCAATATAAACTGGGGCATCTAATATTTTAAGTCAACTTGCATATTCCCTTCATTGGGATTTCCCGTAATTCATAAAATTCACAGCTGATAGTTTTTAATTAACTCAGTTATTTCTGAAATGCAATTAAGACATCGATCTGCTTGCAACCTTTCAGAAAACGCTTCCCTGAACATCTTCCTGACGAAACCCCATCAATCGGTTCAGTGGGTCCTGAGATTAACGAACACAGCTGTACTAACAAGCTGACAATTTCAGTGATATATATACAAGTACTTATTTATACATTTTAGAAGAAGATTTTGCTAAAACATTATGTTAAGAGAGTGATGGTGTTTAAGGCAGCATTCATTAATTACCACTAACATAAATTGATATTAGCTACGCCCCACGGTTGGTTTCACCCGCATAAGTATCGGTACCGTTGGAATACCGGGATACAAAGTATCCTATGTCCTAACACAGGTCCCGGTCTACTCATGTGCCAAATTTTATCTAAATCCGTTCAGCCGTTTTAGCGTGAAAACATAATAAATAAAGAAACAAACTCGCTTTCGTCTTTATAATATTATATTGTTAGGATAGACTCTTGACCCGACGGGGTCGACCAATGCCTGCTTGGGTTGCGGGTTTGTCCGAAAGGGATATCGCGGCCCCGGCACACAGGCAACGGAAGGAACACGGGTGGGTTTTAGTCAGTAAAAGTCTGACACACCCTCTCGCTCTGCCCAGAGCGGGAGAAGTCATTTGATGATTTCCCATCCTCAAAAATGAAAAAAAAAAAGGATAGACTCTTGATTTATTCTTCAATAACCCATTACACAAACCTACCTATACAAGTAAATTGTAATGTTAACATGTTACCATCCATGCCCTAAGCAAGCGCATTCAGTATTTTATCTTGGGGTGGCGTGGACGTGAATATTTGCTTATCCCACCCTCCTCGAGACACTGAAAAATGTCAAAACCATAAACTTAAAAGTTCTGTGCTCATAATTAGAGTTACATAAATCAAAATTTAAATAATTATAAAAGCAAATAAACACTAATACTTATTTCCGCTTACATTATAAAAAGGTTCACCAAATATTGATATTCGTAACTTATCATACACGACTGTAATGAACTTAGGTAAGAAACTGCGATGCGCAAACGTGGCTGATTTGCAATGCAGATGACGGCACGACGCTTGCTGCAACCCGTATGTATAGCGACAGTAAGTGATTTTAGGACATTTGCAAAGTTCGTGTCAGGTTTAGCCTACTTGCAGCCCGGCTTTGACTTCCGCAGACTTTTAGTGTGTATTTTTAACTTAAGGTGCTGTGTTTTTAGGGTTATTATTTTTAATGGAACTTGATTTTGGCTTGGTTGCTGAGCTTGACGTTAAAGATGATGTTGCTTGTTGTTTTATGATTGTTAATAATGTCAGTGTAAACTATAAAACAAAAATCTTATTTTCATTTTTGCTGTTGATGAGAAGATACCTATTTTTCTTTGAAATGGAATAGTTACGATAATTGAGATTCAATACTAGAATTCCCAAAATATTTAATATCCATTCAAATACCAGTCAAACATTGAAAGAAGTCTTCATTCCGACATCCATTGAAATCAAGTCACCGAGACCAGTCCACCAATTCCGAAAGACAATTACATTGGAAGTGCAGACGCAGCGCCCTTATAATTTGACCACACGGATCTGCCAAACGCTCTAATACCGCGAGATCCCACCACAATAGCACTCCAGTGAGTGCGACATGGAGTAGTAAATATATAGAGCTCCTTATGGCCGTATAGGTATTATAATTATTTTCATTGTCTCTTATCGCCGCAATCCATGACGCCATGAGATCCCGCCGTAGCTTTGTCCGCTGTGCCGTGATTTCTCGCGGCAGCGGAATTACGCCCCAGCGTTTCATCTCCTCGCACCACTCCCATATGAGTACGAGGTGCCGTCCTAAGATTTTGTATAGTGACGATGGGTAATAGTGACGAGATTCTGCAACCAGTGTATGTTCTCTTCAATCATGTTATAAATTCAACCTATCCCTATCACATGGCAAGTCCAAGTACAGCCAAAGCCAAAACATCTAATATTTATCTACCGTTGCACATGTCCATTCTACTCAACTGGCCACTCAAAGACCAATAATGTATTTTTTTGAGATAGTTTTAAAGAAAGAAATATATTTATCTCCATACACATGATTTAATGCAAAATACAGGTATCGAACTCCATCCGGTTGGACTGAAAGCCGACCCAAACATAGCTAGGCAGATTGATTTTTAACAACGCTTCAAAGTAACTACTTTAAAAAATTATGAATATGAATACAGTTGACGCGCATCTTGTATGTTTATACTACTACTATCAATTAATCAAATATTCACGTGCGCACTCCATTTCACTCACTACTCCGTGGATCTAGTTAAATCCGCTGCGCGTCCTACAGATAGTTTGCATTCAGAATATAACGGACAATCGAATGATGGAAGGGATTAGTTTAAGCGTGCGTTGTGATAGGACGTTATGGTATCAATATACCTAGATACGTGTGAACGAATGAAATGAATGGGGTGACTACCGAGATGACAACTAATAGAGAAGTGTGGAAGAGAGAGACGTGTTGCGCTGACGCAAAATAAGTTGCGATATGGCCAGGAGAATGGTGATGATGACGTATGAACGAATGAATGGAAAGAGGGATTGGGAATTATTTTAGTAGGTCAGGTAATACATGTAACTAATTTTGATTTGAATAAATAAATAGAAAAATTTGAAAAAGGAACACTGTTTAAAAACGTTTATTTATTTAGATATATCTCGCCAAAAATACAAACGAAATGTTCACAGAATACGTCTGTGTCAGTCTGGCTGTCAAAGGCGATGTTCTTTGAAATTACTTGCTCTTTATACATTTAGTGAGCGCAATGATAAACAATTGTGCCCCAGTTATAACTCTGGATTTGGAGAAATAATTTTAATTTTAAAGTCTTATTCCAAATAGGTGTTTTTTTCCAGATAAATACGAAAATTGAATATTTATATGAAAACCCTTGCTGCCAAGCCTTGTTGGTCTATTGGTCACAAGCGCTACTGCTGAGCATGAGGTCCTGGGTTCGATTCTCAGGTCGCGCAAAGTGTTATTGTGTTTTTCCATCTGGAATTTCACAATAGCAGCCAGGAGTCTGGATTTGTGTCTGGTTGATGAGAATAGACTCGCCATCTGTTACATGGGACTAAAACATAACTGGCGAAACATGGGTGTACGGTAGAGCCTTTAACCTTCATCGGTTTAACATGCAACCGCCGCGAGTCCGATAAAACTTGATGGCATAATTACGAGAGAAACATTATTTAGGATTTAGAATAGAAAGAAAACGGTAGGAGTTAGCTGAAGGGCTGAAAATGAGTAAGTCATAATGTAATAATGATTCCGTGTATCATTCCTTCCGTGTTTCATTGCCGGACGTAAATGTCCGTGTGGTGCCGGACGTAAAGCATAACACCATCCCATTTCTTCCTGTGGGTGTTGTAAAAGGCGACTAAGGAACTCACGAGAGAATGGGCAGCAGCGTTCTCTATGCATTTTAACACCGTACTGCGATCGCCAGTCCGCCTGCCAAGCGTGGCGATTATGGCAAACCTTTGAGGGAGGCCTATGTCCAGTGGACGTGTTTTGGCTGAGATGATAATGATGAATAATTATTTATTTTATCTGAAAGGTATTGTTTTATTGAAGTACCTCTGCCACAGTATCTACTATAGGACGGTATACCTCTGCTTAACCCTGGTGAATACAGGCTGGCTGGTGATGTTAAGTATAAAAATCATCTGCCGAAGGCTATCCGATAGTGGAGAAAAGTGACCAAATGCCGATCATTTAAACACAGAAACAACATTACCATACTACAGTTCACTCTTAATTGACATTATGCTTGAAACGTGTGACCTTGAATGAAAGCGTTTCGACCGTGACTGCCAGACTTTTCATTCTATCGGTCAAGGTCGAACACTTGCATTTACCAGGGCCACATAGCGTGATATGAATTGATTGCACCCCATTAAAGTGTTCGAAGTAAACTAGGCAAGTGAAGGGTTTAAAAATAACTTTAATAGTTTTGAGGTCACGTCTGTTTATTTCGTTATATATTTAAGTTTTGCTAGCATAGTTTTCATTTTTTTGCCGTATGAGGAACATGTTGTATGAAAAATTAAATGTTTTAGAAAAGGGAGGATCCTCCAACCTGCAGACGGGTGCCGTGTCTGGCGTGTAACTGTGCAACAATTGATGTTGGATAGTCATATATGTATATGTCATTCACGCGGTAAACTAAGTCTAAGCGTATTCTGAAACGCAAGTGACGCAGGTCCACGCAGCGCAGGGCAGAGCAGATTTTGTAATGCATGGACGTACTGACAGCTGCGGACGATGGCCGTGAACTTGGCAGATCACTTCCTAGCAGAGCACAAAAAAAATTGAGTTCTATTGGCATGCGGGTGAGTTCTAGAGTTCCTTATACTTAAAAAGAATAGTTCTGGCTTTATTGCCTGAAAAAAGTCGAATGAAAATATGCTCTGCTAACTTCCGCTAGCAGATCATTTCTTCCAAAATTTAAATTTAAAAACTGATTTAGGTGCACAATGGTGAGTTCTATAGTTCCTGATACTTTTCAGAAAGAGTTCTGCTCACCTAAATCTAGAAAAAAATAAAACAAAAATATTGACCTGTTACTAGAAAAAGGCAATCATTTTGGGAAAATAGCCGTAAATGACGTAATTTGTGGATTTTCGTATATTCTTCGGGCAACGATTAATAACTAAGGTTCGAGTAATAGAAAAAAAACTAAATGAAAACAGTAGTCTCAAAAAATTAGCAGCAGAGCCTTATGAAAAAGATAGGTTAGTAGAAATCGAGATTTCATTCAGTGTTTAAGTTAGTAGGATCAAAAAAGAATTTGATTAGGACTGAGGAACTAGAACTCTTCATTTCTTGATGCAAATATAAAATAGTTATCCGAAATCATGAAACAGGAATCCAGAACTCTAACTCAGATATCAGCAGAGCATGGTTGAAAAGTTAGAATAGAAGAAATCAAGGTTTAATTCAATGATACAGTAAGAAAAAAAAAAAAAAATTGAGTACCACTGACGAACCGGAACTCTTCGATTCCTGATGCAACTATAAAAGCGCTATCAGAAAATATGAAAGAGGAATCCAGCACTCTGATTCAGGTATCAGCAAAGCATGGTTGAAAGTTTAATTAAGTTGAAATCAAGATTTAATTCAGTGTTTCAGTAAGAAAGATCAAAAAAATATTAGAATAGCACTGAGGAGCAAGAACTCCTCGATTTCTGCTGCATCGTTAATAGGACAATAGAAAAACATGATTTTGTAATACAGAACTCTCACTCAAGTATCAGCAGAGCATGGGTAAAGATTTCAATAAGTTGAAATCAAGATTTATTTCAGTGTTTCAGTAAGAAGGATCAAAAAAATATTTAACTAGCACTGAGGATCCGGAACTCCTCGATTTCTGCTGCATCGTTAATAGGACAATAGGAAAACATGATATTATAATCCAGAACTCTCACTAGAGTATCAGCAGAGCATGGGTAAAAATTTCAATAAGTTGAAATCAAGATTTATTTCAGTGTGTCAGTATAAAGGATCAAAAAAATATTTAATTAGCACTGAGGAGCCGGAACTCCTCGATTTCTGATGCACCGTTAACAGAACAATAGGAATACATGATTTCGTAATCCAGAACTCTTACTCAGGTATCAGCAGAGCATGGGTAAAGAATTCAATAAGTAGAAATCAAGATTTAATTCAGTGTTTCAGTAAGAAGGATCAAAAAAATATTATTCTAGGACTGAGGAGCCGGAACTCCTCGTTTCCTGATACATCTATAAAAGGACTATCAGAAATAATGAACGAGAAACCCAGAACTTGGAATTGGGTATCAGCAGAGCATGGGTAAAAGTTTCATTAAGTAGAAATCAAGATTTAATTCAGTGTTTCAGTAAGAAGGATCAAAAAAATATTTAACTAGCACTGAGGATCCGGAACTCCTCGATTTCTGCTGCATCGTTAATAGGACAATAGGAAAACATGATTTTGTAATACAGAACTCTCACTCAAGTATCAGCAGAGCTTGGGTAAAGATTTCAATAAGTTGAAATCAAGATTTATTTCAGTGTTTCAGTAAGAAGGATCAAAAAAATATTTAACTAGCACTGAGGATCCGGAACTCCTCGATTTCTGATGCACCGTTAACAGAACAATAGGAAAACATGATTTTATAATCCAGAACTCTCACTAGAGTATCAGCAGAGCATGGGTAAAAATTTCAATAAGTTGAAATCAAGATTTATTTCAGTGTGTCAGTATAAAGGATCAAAAAAATATTTAATTAGCACTAAGGAGCCGGAACTCCTCGATTTCTGATGCACCGTTAACAGAAAAATAGGAAAACATGATTTCGTAATCCAGAACTCTTACTCAGGTATCAGCAGAGCATGGGTAAAGATTTCAATAAGTAGAAATCAAGATTTAATTCAGTGTTTCAGTAAGAAGGATCAAAAAAATATTATGCTAGGACTGAGGAGCCGGAACTCCTCGTTTCCTGATACATCTATAAAAGGACTATCAGAAATAATAAACGAGAAACCCAGAACTTGGAATCGGGTATCAGCAGAGCATGGGTAAAAGTTTCATTAAGTAGAAATAAAGATTTAATTCAGTGTTTCAGTAAGAAGGATCAAAAAAATATTAATCTAGCACTGAGGAGCCGGAACTCCTCGTTTTCTGATGAAACTATAGAAGAACTATCCGAAGGCATGAAACAGAAACCCAGAACTTTGACTCAGGTATCAGCAGAGCATGGTTGAAAAGTAAGATTAGAAGAAATTAAGATTTATTTCAGTGTTTCAGTATAAAGGATCAAAAAAATATTTAATTAGCACTGAGGAGCCGGAACTCCTCGATTTCTGCTGCATCGTTAATAGGACAATAGGAAAACATGATTTTATAATCCAGAACTCTCACTAGAGTATCAGCAGAGCATGGGTAAAAATTTCAATAAGTAGAAATCAAGATTTAGTTCAGTGTTTCAGTAAGAAGGATCAAAAAAATATTTAACTAGCACTGAGGATCCGGAACTCCTCGATTTCTGCTGCATCGTTAATAGGTTAATAGGAAAACATGATTTTGTAATACAGAACTCTCACTCAAGTATCAGCAGAGCATGGGTAAAGATTTCAATAAGTTGAAACCAAGATTTATTTCAGTGTTTCAGTAAGAAGGATCAAAAAAATATTTAACTAGCACTGAGGATCCGGAACTCCTCGATTTCTGCTGCATTGTTAATAGGACAATAGGAAAACATGACTTTATAATCCAGAACTCTCACTAGAGTATCAGCAGAGCATGGGTAAAAATTTCAATAAGTTGAAATCAAGATTTATTTCAGTGTTTCAGTATAAAGGATCAAAAAAATATTTAATTAGCACTGAGGAGCCGGAACTCCTCGATTTCTGATGCACCGTTAACAGAACAATAGGAAAACATGATTTTGTAATCCAGAACTCTTACTCAGGTATCAGCAGAGCATGGGTAAAGATTTCAATAAGTAGAAATAAAGATTTAATTCAGTGTTTCAGTAAGAAGGATCAAAAAAATAATAATCTAGCACTGAGGAGCCGGAACTCCTCGTTGTCTGATGAAACTATAGAAGAACTATCTGAAGGCATGAAACAGAAACCCAGAACTTTGACTCAGGTATCAGCAGAGCATGGTTGAAAAGTAAGATTAGAAAAAATTAAGATTTATTTCAGTGTTTCAGTATAAAGGATCAAAAAAATATTTAATTAGCACTGAGTATCCGGAACTCCTCGATTTATGATGCACCGTTAATAGAACAATAGGAAAACATGATTTTGTAATCCAGAACTCTTACTCAGGTATCAGCAGAGCATGGGTAAAGATTTCAATAAGTTGAAATCAAGATTTATTTCAGTATTTCAGTGTAAAGGATCAAAAAAATATTAAACTAGCACTGAGTATCCGGAACTCTTCGATTTCTGATGCATCATTAATAGGACAATAGGAAAACATGATTTCGTAATCCAGAACTCTCACTCAAGTATCAGCAGAGCATGGGTAAAAATTTCAATAAGTTGAAATCAAGATTTAATTCAGTGTTTCAGTAAGAAGGATCAAAATAATATTAAAATAGCACTGCGGAGCCAGAACTCCTCGTTCCCTGATACACCTATAAAAGAACTTTCCGAAGGCATGAAACTGAAACCCAGAACATTGACACAGGTATCAGCAGAGCGTGAATGAAAAGTTAGATTAGAAGAAATTAAGATTTAAAACAGTGTTTCAGTAAGAAGGATCAATAAAATATTAAACTAGCACTAAGGAGCCAGAACTCATCGATTTCTGATGCATCGTTAATGGCATAATAGGAAAACATGATTTTATAATCCAGAACTCTCACTCAAGTATCAGCAGAGCATGGGTAAAGATTTCAATAAGTTGAAATCAAGATTTATTTCGGGGTTTCAGTATAAAGGATCAAAAAAATATCTAACTAGCACTGAGGATCCGGAACTCCTCGATTTCTGCTGCAACGTTAATAGGACAATAGGAAAACATGATTTCGTAATCCAGAACTCTCACTCAAGTATCAGCAGAGCATGGGTATAGATTTCAATAAGTTGAAATCAAGATTTATTTCAGTATTTCAGTGTAAAGGATCAAAAAAATATTAAACTAGCACTGAGTATCCGGAACTCTTCGATTTCTGATGCATCATTAATAGGACAATAGGAAAACATGATTTTATAATCCAGAACACTCACTCAGGTATCAGCAGAGCATGGGTAAAGATTTCAATAAGTTGAAATCAAGATTTAAAACAGTGTTTCAGTAAGAAGGATCAAAAAAATATTTAACTAGCACTGAGGATCCGGAACTCCTCGATTTCTGATGCACCGTTAACAGAACAATAGGAAAACATGATTTTGTAATCCAGAACTCTTACTCAGGTATCAGCAGAGCATGGGTAAAGATTTCAATAAGTAGAAATAAAGATTTAATTCAGTGTTTCAGTAAGAAGGATCAAAAAAATAATATTCTAGCACTGAGGAGCCGGAACTCCTCGTTGTCTGATGAAACTATAAAAGAACTATCTGAAGGCATGAAACAGAAACCCAGAACTTTGACTCAGGTATCAGCAGAGCATGGTTGAAAAGTAAGATTAGAGAAAATTAAGATTTATTTCAGTGTTTCAGTATAAAGGATCAAAAAAATATTTAATTAGCACTGAGTATCCGGAACTCCTCGATTTATGATGCACCGTTAACAGAACAATAGGAAAACATGATTTCGTAATCCAGAACTCTTACTCAGGTATCAGCAGAGCATGGGTAAAGATTTCAATAAATTGAAATCAGGATTTATTTCAGTGTTTCAGTAAGAAGGATCAAAAAAATATTTAATTAGCACTGGGGAGCCGGAACTCCTCGATTTCTGATGCACCGTTAACAGAACAATAAGAAAACATGATTTCGTAATCCAGAACTCTTACTCAGGTATCAGCAGAGCATGGGTAAAGATTTCAATAAATTGAAATCAGGATTTATTTCAGTGTTTCAGTAAGAAGGATCAAAAAAATATTTAATTAGCACTGGGGAGCCGGAACTCCTCGATTTCTGATGCACCGTTAACAGAACAATAAGAAAACATGATTTCGTAATCCAGAACTCTTACTCAGGTATCAGCAGAGCATGGGTAAAGATTTCAATAAGTAGAAATCAAGATTTAATTCAGTGTTTCAGTAAGAAGGATCAAAAAAATATTAAACTAGCACTGAGTATCCGGAACTCCTCGATTTTTGCTGCTACGTTAATAGGAAAATAGGAAAACATGATTTCGTAATCCAGAACTCTCACTCAAGTATCAGCAGAGCATAGGTAAAGATTTAAATAAGTTAAAATCAAGATTTAAAACAGTGTTTCAGTAAGAAGGGTCAATAAAATATTTAACTAGCACTGAGTATCCGGAACTCCTCGGTTTCTGATGCATCGTTAATAGGACAATAGGAAAACATGATTTCGTAATCCAGAGCTCTCACTCAAGTATCAGCAGAGCATGGGTAAACGTTTCAGTAAGTAGAAATCAAGATTTAATTCAGTGTTTCAGTAAGAAGGATCAAAAAAATATTAAACTAGCACTGAGTATCCGGAACTCCTCGATTTCTGATGTATCGTTAATGGGACAATAGGAAAATATTATTTCGTAATCCAGAACTCTCACTCAAGTATCAGCAGAGCATGGATAAAGATTTCAATAAGTTGAAATCAAGATTTATTTCGGGGTTTCAGTATAAAGGATCAAAAAAATATCTAACTAGCACTGAGGATCCGGAACTCCTCGATTTCTGCTGCAACGTTAATAGGACAATAGGAAAACATGATTTCGTAATCCAGAACTCTCACTCAAGTATCAGCAGAGCATGGGTATAGATTTCAATAAGTTGAAATCAAGATTTATTTCAGTGTTTCAGTAAGAAGGATCAAAATAATATTAAAATAGCACTGCGGAGCCAGACCTCCTCGTTCCCTGATACACCTATAAAAGAACTTTCCGAAGGCATGAAACGGAAACCCAGAACATTGACAGAGGTATCAGCAGAGCGTGAATGAAAAGTTAGATTAGAAGAAATTAAGATTTAAAACAGTGTTTCAGTAAGAAGGATCAATAAAATATTAAACTAGCACTAAGGAGCCAGAACTCATCGATTTCTGATGCATCGTTAATGGCATAATAGGAAAACATGATTTTATAATCCAGAACTCTCACTCAAGTATCAGCAGAGCATGGGTAAAGATTTCAATAAGTTGAAATCAAGATTTATTTCAGTGTTTCACTATAAAGGATCAAAAAAATATTTAACTAGCACTGAGGATCCGGAACTCCTTGATTTCTGATGCATCGTTAATAGGACAATAGTAAAACATGATTTCGTAATCCAGAACTCTCACTCAAGTATCAGCAGAGCATGGGTAAAGATTTCAATAAGTTGAAATCAAGATTTATTTCGGGGTTTCAGTATAAAGGATCAAAAAAATATCTAACTAGCACTGAGGATCCGGAACTCCTCGATTTCTGCTGCAACGTTAATAGGACAATAGGAAAACATGATTTCGTAATCCAGAACTCTCACTCAAGTATCAGCAGAGCATGGGTATAGATTTCAATAAGTTGAAATCAAGATTTATTTCAGTATTTCAGTGTAAAGGATCAAAAAAATATTAAATTAGCACTGGGTATCCGGAACTCTTCGATTTCTGATGCATCATTAATAGGACAATAGGAAAACATGATTTTATAATCCAGAACACTCACTCAGGTATCAGCAGAGCACTGGGCACGCCACAATTGCGGCGATAAGTCCCCTCTTTGAGGAGTGGCTTGAGAGGCGCCATGGCGTCCTCACCTTCCGCCTGACGCAGGTCCTCACCGGACACGGTTGTTTCGGGAGGTTCCTGTTCTGCGTAAGGCGGGAGGAAACGCCCGGGTGTCACCACTGTGTGGATCGCCCGGAGGACACGGTGGAGCATACGGTGGAGGTCTGCCCGGCTTGGGCGGAGCACCGCTGTGTCCTCACGGAGGCGATCGGCGGCGGCGATCTCTCGCGTCCGGCCCTGGTTCAGGCCATGGTTCGGAGCGAGAGTGCATGGGAGGCCGTCACCTCCTTCTGCGAAGCAGTTATGCTCGCGAAGGAGGAGGCGGAGCGCGCGAGGGAGATGCAAGCTGCACGCCCTCGCGGCCCTAGTCGCCGCAGGAGACGCCCCGGGCGTCGGGAGTCCAGAGCCGACTTCCGGCCACCGTAGGCGCGGGCTTGCGGACGGTGAGCAATGGGCAGCTCGCCGTCCGATAAGGACCAGGCCCGTGTCGACGGCGCGTTGTGTTCCACGCGCGCCTCAAAGAGATGTCAGCACCATCCGACGGGGTCGAAAGACCAATGCCTGCTGGGGTTGCGGGTTTGTCCGAAAGGGATAACGCGGCCCCGGCACACAGGCAACGGAAGGAACACGGGTGGGTTTTAGTCAGTAAAAGTCTGACACACCCTCTCGCTCTGCCCAGAGCGGGAGAAGTCATTTGATGATTTCCCACCATCAAAAAAAAAAAAAAAAAAAAGGTATCAGCAGAGCATGGGTAAAGATTTCAATAAGTTGAAATCAAGATTTAAAACAGTGTTTCAGTAAGAAGGATCAAAAAAATATTTAACTAGCACTGAGGATCCGGAACTCCTCGATTTCTGATGCACCGTTAACAGAACAATAGGAAAACATGATTTTGTAATCCAGAACTCTTACTCAGGTATCAGCAGAGCATGGGTAAAGATTTCAATAAGTAGAAATAAAGATTTAATTCAGTGTTTCAGTAAGAAGGATCAAAAAAAAAATAATCTAGCACTGAGGAGCCGGAACTCCTCGTTGTCTGATGAAACTATAGAAGAACTATCTGAAGGCATGAAACAGAAACCCAGAACTTTGACTCAGGTATCAGCAGAGCATGGTTGAAAAGTAAGATTAGAAAAAATTAAGATTTATTTCAGTGTTTCAGTATAAAGGATCAAAAAAATATTTAATTAGCACTGAGTATCCGGAACTCCTCGATTTATGATGCACCGTTAATAGAACAATAGGAAAACATGATTTCGTAATCCAGAATTCTTACTCAGGTATCAGCAGAGCATGGGTAAAGATTTCAATAAGTTGAAATCAAGATTTATTTCAGTATTTCAGTGTAAAGGATCAAAAAAATATTAAACTAGCACTGAGTATCCGGAACTCTTCGATTTCTGATGCATCATTAATAGGACAATAGGAAAACATGATTTTATAATCCAGAACACTCACTCAGGTATCAGCAGAGCATGGGTAAAGATTTCAATAAGTTGAAATCAAGATTTAATTCAGTGTTTCAGTAAGAAGGATCAAAATAATATTAAAATAGCACTGCGGAGCCAGACCTCCTCGTTCCCTGATACACCTATAAAAGAACTTTCCGAAGGCATGAAACGGAAACCCAGAACATTGACACAGGTATCAGCAGAGCGTGAATGAAAAGTTAGATTAGAAGAAATTAAGATTTAAAACAGTGTTTCAGTAAGAAGGATCAATAAAATATTAAACTAGCACTAAGGAGCCAGAACTCATCGATTTCTGATGCATCGTTAATGGCATAATAGGAAAACATGATTTTATAATCCAGAACTCTCACTCAAGTATCAGCAGAGCATGGGTAAAGATTTCAATAAGTTGAAATCAAGATTTATTTCAGTGTTTCAGTAAGAAGGATCAAAATAATATTAAAATAGCACTGCGGAGCCAGACCTCCTCGTTCCCTGATACACCTATAAAAGAACTTTCCGAAGGCATGAAACGGAAACCCAGAACATTGACAGAGGTATCAGCAGAGCGTGAATGAAAAGTTAGATTAGAAGAAATTAAGATTTAAAACAGTGTTTCAGTAAGAAGGATCAATAAAATATTAAACTAGCACTAAGGAGCCAGAACTCATCGATTTCTGATGCATCGTTAATGGCATAATAGGAAAACATGATTTTATAATCCAGAACTCTCACTCAAGTATCAGCAGAGCATGGGTAAAGATTTCAATAAGTTGAAATCAAGATTTATTTCAGTGTTTCACTATAAAGGATCAAAAAAATATTTAACTAGCACTGAGGATCCGGAACTCCTTGATTTCTGATGCATCGTTAATAGGACAATAGTAAAACATGATTTCGTAATCCAGAACTCTCACTCAAGTATCAGCAGAGCATGGGTAAAGATTTCAATAAGTTGAAATCAAGATTTATTTCGGGGTTTCAGTATAAAGGATCAAAAAAATATCTAACTAGCACTGAGGATCCGGAACTCCTCGATTTCTGCTGCAACGTTAATAGGACAATAGGAAAACATGATTTCGTAATCCAGAACTCTCACTCAAGTATCAGCAGAGCATGGGTATAGATTTCAATAAGTTGAAATCAAGATTTATTTCAGTATTTCAGTGTAAAGGATCAAAAAAATATTAAATTAGCACTGGGTATCCGGAACTCTTCGATTTCTGATGCATCATTAATAGGACAATAGGAAAACATGATTTTATAATCCAGAACACTCACTCAGGTATCAGCAGAGCACTGGGCACGCCACAATTGCGGCGATAAGTCCCCTCTTTGAGGAGTGGCTTGAGAGGCGCCATGGCGTCCTCACCTTCCGCCTGACGCAGGTCCTCACCGGACACGGTTGTTTCGGGAGGTTCCTGTTCTGCGTAAGGCGGGAGGAAACGCCCGGGTGTCACCACTGTGTGGATCGCCCGGAGGACACGGTGGAGCATACGGTGGAGGTCTGCCCGGCTTGGGCGGAGCACCGCTGTGTCCTCACGGAGGCGATCGGCGGCGGCGATCTCTCGCGTCCGGCCCTGGTTCAGGCCATGGTTCGGAGCGAGAGTGCATGGGAGGCCGTCACCTCCTTCTGCGAAGCAGTTATGCTCGCGAAGGAGGAGGCGGAGCGCGCGAGGGAGATGCAAGCTGCACGCCCTCGCGGCCCTAGTCGCCGCAGGAGACGCCCCGGGCGTCGGGAGTCCAGAGCCGACTTCCGGCCACCGTAGGCGCGGGCTTGCGGACGGTGAGCAATGGGCAGCTCGCCGTCCGATAAGGACCAGGCCCGTGTCGACGGCGCGTTGTGTTCCACGCGCGCCTCAAAGAGATGTCAGCACCATCCGACGGGGTCGAAAGACCAATGCCTGCTGGGGTTGCGGGTTTGTCCGAAAGGGATAACGCGGCCCCGGCACACAGGCAACGGAAGGAACACGGGTGGGTTTTAGTCAGTAAAAGTCTGACACACCCTCTCGCTCTGCCCAGAGCGGGAGAAGTCATTTGATGATTTCCCACCATCAAAAAAAAAAAAAAAAAAAAGGTATCAGCAGAGCATGGGTAAAGATTTCAATAAGTTGAAATCAAGATTTAAAACAGTGTTTCAGTAAGAAGGATCAAAAAAATATTTAACTAGCACTGAGGATCCGGAACTCCTCGATTTCTGATGCACCGTTAACAGAACAATAGGAAAACATGATTTTGTAATCCAGAACTCTTACTCAGGTATCAGCAGAGCATGGGTAAAGATTTCAATAAGTAGAAATAAAGATTTAATTCAGTGTTTCAGTAAGAAGGATCAAAAAAAAAATAATCTAGCACTGAGGAGCCGGAACTCCTCGTTGTCTGATGAAACTATAGAAGAACTATCTGAAGGCATGAAACAGAAACCCAGAACTTTGACTCAGGTATCAGCAGAGCATGGTTGAAAAGTAAGATTAGAAAAAATTAAGATTTATTTCAGTGTTTCAGTATAAAGGATCAAAAAAATATTTAATTAGCACTGAGTATCCGGAACTCCTCGATTTATGATGCACCGTTAATAGAACAATAGGAAAACATGATTTCGTAATCCAGAATTCTTACTCAGGTATCAGCAGAGCATGGGTAAAGATTTCAATAAGTTGAAATCAAGATTTATTTCAGTATTTCAGTGTAAAGGATCAAAAAAATATTAAACTAGCACTGAGTATCCGGAACTCTTCGATTTCTGATGCATCATTAATAGGACAATAGGAAAACATGATTTTATAATCCAGAACACTCACTCAGGTATCAGCAGAGCATGGGTAAAGATTTCAATAAGTTGAAATCAAGATTTAATTCAGTGTTTCAGTAAGAAGGATCAAAATAATATTAAAATAGCACTGCGGAGCCAGACCTCCTCGTTCCCTGATACACCTATAAAAGAACTTTCCGAAGGCATGAAACGGAAACCCAGAACATTGACACAGGTATCAGCAGAGCGTGAATGAAAAGTTAGATTAGAAGAAATTAAGATTTAAAACAGTGTTTCAGTAAGAAGGATCAATAAAATATTAAACTAGCACTAAGGAGCCAGAACTCATCGATTTCTGATGCATCGTTAATGGCATAATAGGAAAACATGATTTTATAATCCAGAACTCTCACTCAAGTATCAGCAGAGCATGGGTAAAGATTTCAATAAGTTGAAATCAAGATTTATTTCAGTATTTCAGTATAAAGGATCAAAAAAATATTAAACTAGCACTGAGTATCCGGAACTCCTCGATTTCTGATGTATCGTTAATAAGACAATAGGAAAACATTATTTCGTAATCCAGAACTCTCACTCAAGTATCAGCAGAGCATGGGTAAAGATTTCAATAAGTTGAAATCAAGATTTATTTCGGGGTTTCAGTATAAAGGATCAAAAAAATATTTAACTAGCACTGAGGATCCGGAACTCCTTGATTTCTGATGCATCGTTAATAGGACAATAGGAAAACATGATTTCGTAATCCAGAACTCTCACTCAAGTATCAGCAGAGCATGGGTAAAGATTTCAATAAGTTGAAATCAAGATTTATTTCGGGGTTTCAGTATAAAGGATCAAAAAAATATCTAACTAGCACTGAGGATCCGGAACTCCTCGATTTCTGCTGCAACGTTAATAGGACAATAGGAAAACATGATTTTGTAATCCAGAACTCTCACTCAAGTGACACTCTGCGCCAGTTTGATTATGGGACAATCAGATAATATCAATTCCTCGAAATACATTATATTAACCGTTAGACCACAGAGGATGGCCTGAAAAATTGAGTCAAATGCACATGTGGAATTGACGTTTAAATCATAGTCTTTAAATCGCACAGACCCTGAGATGTTACCGTTTAATAAAATTGGTGTATGGGCAGTCTTTAAATGTTTGATAAAATCCCATTCGGGACAAGCATCGAGACACGTGGGATATCGTCGCTTTTTTTTTTGGTGGTTCCGGAACTTCTCGTTTGGAGTTTTTGTTCAGGCCTCCCCATTCTTCTTTGATATTCCAGTCGTTTTCAATTTCACTGGAGTCCTCAACCCCGTCTGTGCTGAGCTTCTTACTATTTTTAAGTAGTCCGTCTTCAGAAGTTGAGAGAGAGTTTGAAGATTCATCAAGCTCAAAGTCTGTGAATTTTGTTATTTCTGTACTATCTTGTAATACAGCATCGGACGCGTTACAGCGCTCCTTTATTTTTTCGTCGATGCGTTCCAGATGCTGCATCACAAAACGATCGATACGCATCGGAATTTCACCTCTGAAGTCACGATGCTTTAAGTCCGAAAACTCTGCCTCGACTGCAGCTGAAGTAGCGGATACGGAACCTCTACCAAAAACTGGCACCATAATTGCAGTCCACAAAGGCACGTAAGGAAGGAGGTACCTTTTCAACCTCTTTGCAAAATCTGGGTTGTAACAAGCGTTGATTGTGTCGCCGTTCGTTGATTGGTCCGCTATTTTAACCGCTGCGTCATATAAGGCGTCACGCCATGATTTCCAACAGACCTTGCCCGTCTCTCCTTCCATTGCACCAATGTCAGATTCCTCGTCGAACTTGTGATTACCTTGTTCATCGCTTATGTTTTCACCTTCGTCATCGTCAGTTTCGTCATTATCAGTGAGACGGTCTCCTTTTATCCTAACATTAAGAAATTGTAATCGTTCTTCCGACGGTAAATGCTTGCCACTGGGTCCAGATCCAATAAATTTACTTAGAGCAACAACGAGAACTGATTCCAAATAGAAAGACAAGTCTTCAAGATTTGCTATTTGGTGGGCTTTTCCAACGCACCGCTTATATAATCGTCTTACCAAATATTTATCCTTACCCTTCAAACTCGGCCAACGTGCTATCATTGACATAAGGTGACAAACATCTAATCGCATGAACGTTGAGGGCAGTGACGTGGATTTATTTACAATAACATCATAACACTTTTGCAAATAATCGTTAAAACTGGCGCACTGGCCAAATATTTGGGCTATGGCAATCAACAAAGACCACCCGAAATCAGTAACTACGATCGGTGGAATAGGAGCGTTTGCCGCCAGGATGTGGCTCAAAAAACTAGCGACAATGATAGCTCGCTGATCTGCTGATACCATTTGGAAAGTTGGAACGCTACCCTCTTGAGATACAAGTACACACTGGTACAAAAAAATGTGCGGATTCCGCGACTTGTCGCGTTTTGCAATGCCACCAGTAGCATCGATTGCTAACGTTGCGTTGGGATCCTTTCGGCAACGGGAAATATACATTGGGTTGGGTTTCTCGTTTATTATTTCTGATAGTCCTTTTATAGATGTATCAGGAAACGAGGAGTTCCGGCTCCTCAGTCTTAGCATAATATTTTTTTGATCCTTCTTACTGAAACACTGAATTAAATCTTGATTTCTACTTATTGAAATCTTTACCCATGCTCTGCTGATACCTGAGTAAGAGTTCTGGATTACAAAACCATGTTTTCCTATTGTTCTGTCAACGGTGCATCAGAAATCGAGGAGTTCCGGCTCCTCAGTGCTAATTAAATATTTTTTTGATCCTTTATACTGAAACACTGAAATAAATCTTGATTTCAACTTATTGAAATTTTTACCCATGCTCTGCTGATACTCTTGTGAGAGTTCTGGATTTTAAAATCATGTTTTCCTATTGTTCTGTTAACGGTGCATCAGAAATCGAGGAGTTCCGGATCCTCAGTGCTAGTTAAATATTTTTTTGATCCTTCTTACTGAAACACTGAAATAAATCTTGATTTCAACTTATTGAAATCTTTACCCAAGCTCTGCTGATACTTGAGTGAGAGTTCTGTATTACAAAATCATGTTTTCCTATTGTCCTATTAACGATGCAGCAGAAATCGAGGAGTTCCGGATCCTCAGTGCTAGTTAAATATTTTTTTGATCCTTCTTACTGAAACAGTGAATTAAATCTTGATTTCTACTTAATGAAACTTTTACCCATGCTCTGCTGATACCCAATTCCAAGTTCTGGGTTTCTCGTTCATTATTTCTGATAGTCCTTTTATAGATGTATCAGGAAACGAGGAGTTCCGGCTCCTCAGTCCTAGAATAATATTTTTTTGATCCTTCTTACTGAAACACTGAATTAAATCTTGATTTCTACTTATTGAAATCTTTACCCATGCTCTGCTGATACCTGAGTAAGAGTTCTGGATTACGAAATCATGTTTTCCTATTTTTCTGTTAACGGTGCATCAGAAATCGAGGAGTTCCGGCTCCTTAGTGCTAATTAAATATTTTTTTGATCCTTTATACTGACACACTGAAATAAATCTTGATTTCAACTTATTGAAATTTTTACCCATGCTCTGCTGATACTCTAGTGAGAGTTCCGGATTATAAAATCATGTTTTCCTATTGTCCTATTAACGATGCAGCAGAAATCGAGGAGTTCCGGATCCTCAGTGCTAGTTAAATATTTTTTTGATCCTTCTTACTGAAACACTGAAATAAATCTTGATTTCAACTTATTGAAATCTTTACCCATGCTCTGCTGATACTTGAGTGAGAGTTCTGTATTACAAAATCATGTTTTTCTATTGTCCTATTAACGATGCAGCAGAAATCGAGGAGTTCCGGATCCTCAGTGCTAGTTAAATATTTTTTTGATCCTTCTTACTGAAACACTGAATTAAATCTTGATTTCTACTTAATGAAACTTTTACCCATGCTCTGCTGATACCTGAGTAAGAGTTCTGGATTACGAAATCATGTTTTCCTATTGTATTGTTAACGATGCATCAGAAAACGATGAGTTCTTGCTCCTCAGTGCTATTCTAATATTTTTTTGATCTTTCTTACTGAAACACTGAATTAAATCTTGATTTCAACTTAATGAAACTTTCAACCATGCTTTGCTGATACCTGAATCAGAGTGCTGGATTTTTCTTTCATATTTTCTGATAGCGCTTTTATAGTTGCATCAGGAATCGAAGAGTTCCGGTTCGTCAGTGGTACTCAATTTTTTTTTTTTTTTTCTTACTGTATCATTGAATTAAACCTTGATTTCTTCTATTCTAACTTTTCAACCATGCTCTGCTGATATCTGAGTTAGAGTTCTGGATTCCTGTTTCATGATTTCGGATAACTATTTTATATTTGCATCAAGAAATGAAGAGTTCTAGTTCCTCAGTCCTAATCAAATTCTTTTTTGATCCTACTAACTTAAACACTGAATGAAATCTCGATTTCTACTAACCTATCTTTTTCATAAGGCTCTGCTGCTAATTTTTTGAGACTACTGTTTTCATTTAGTTTTTTTTCTATTACTCGAACCTTAGTTATTAATCGTTGCCCGAAGAATATACGAAAATCCACAAATTACGTCATTTACGGCTATTTTCCCAAAATGATTGCCTTTTTCTAGTAACAGGTCAATATTTTTGTTTTATTTTTTTCTAGATTTAGGTGAGCAGAACTCTTTCTGAAAAGTATCAGGAACTATAGAACTCACCATTGTGCACCTAAATCAGTTTTTAAATTTAAATTTTGGAAGAAATGATCTGCTAGCGGAAGTTAGCAGAGCATATTTTCATTCGACTTTTTTCAGGCAATAAAGCCAGAACTATTCTTTTTAAGTATAAGGAACTCTAGAACTCACCCGCATGCCAATAGAACTCAATTTTTTTTTGTGCTCTGCTAGGAAATGATCTGCCAAGTTCACGGCCATCTGCGGACGCTACGGCCAGGCATATGCTACGCAGACATGGCCTGGTCTGTCTTACTCTGCGTCTCGTTGTAGAGCCGACACACATATCTGCGCGACACGTGCAGGTCTTCACTTGATTGACTGAGATTGTTTGTACTAGCTAGGACGCGAATGTGTCTGTGTCGCTGCGTCGCAGCGTACGCTCGCGGCCTATCTCTCTCGCGGTCTGCGTCGCCTGCCCTACCCTGCAAAATCTGTACTGTACTGTGCTGCGCCACCTGCGTCTCAGTATACGCTTAGCCTAATTGCGCGATGCAGGATTTGTGTGACGTCAAGTTTTGATGAATAGGTCGCATGTGTGGCGATGTAGATGCCGCCATAAACTAGATTATATGTACATAATATATACGCTTACAGACTTAAAATATTAATAATAATATCTACAAGAACATGTATATACAAAAAGGAGGGGTAGGAATCATAGGGCATAAAAAAATACGCATTGTTGTCGACAGTAAAAGTCCTAAAAGGCTGGCAATTTCTTTGGAAAAAATCAGCCCTCTGGTTACGTGAAGAGTCGATCAACCGCTTAGTGATGTCTTGAAAAACCAAGTGGGAACTCGGACCCCATGGCCCTGGTATTTCAACCCTAAACGGACGAATAACTAATAAATAAGATTGGAATATTTTCGCCGTTGTAAACAACTTTACTTGTACACCAAATATAACACATAGGTGCTTATTTAGAATTTGTTGGTATTCAAAAGTATCTTTAGAGTTATTTGTGAAGGAGCTATATTCAGATACATTTATTTATTTTATGTGGGCCCACTTGGGTACCATTAGTTGAGCACTACTATGAAGCCCGATTTTTTTGCCACCAATTCAAAGTTTATTTCGATTTCTAAGTAGTTTCTCAGTAATTGTTAGAATAACTTTTGAAGTAAGATCTTTCCATTTGTAATATGTTTAATGATTTGTTTTCTAAATGGATCAAAGGTAAAGAGGAAGTCTTTGTTTTTGTTCAATTATCTTGGCTGGAGCTTACCAACTTCTTACGTATGGAATTCTAAGAAAGACTAAAGACTCAGATATTTTTAAACTCGTTTACTAATATATCATCTCACCTGCATTCTTGGATGAGGTCGGCAGAGGTACAAAGAATACCTAAGCATAATAATTTGCCTATAATATTCCCACTGCTAGGAGGCAGGCCTCTTCTCGGTGAGAAGGAGTGGGCCGCCATCCACTACGTGGGCCCAGTGCGGATTGGTAGATGTCACATGTCTTTGAATTGTTGGTTCTAGGACATGCCGGTGTCCTCACGATGTTTCCTTTCACCGTTTTGAGAGCAGTGGTGATGAAACAATTTACACAAAGTAAAGCTCCTGTTTGGGTTTGAACTTACGAGAGGCAACTCAGCTCCACCACCAGCAACACCATTGCTCCCATAGGTACATAGTTCATCGAAATTTCACCAGTTATGATGTAGATCTGGACGCAACATTATATACCTACTGAATACTACTCATTGCGACCCAGCAATTTAATCCTTTGATGTTATAATTTTAGAACATTATCTCATCCGGGACATGAACGCGGATGAGATTATAGTTATTTATATTTAGTCATCTAAGGAATGTATTATTCGGATGTGATTATATTGGAATGGATTAATTTATATAAATAGTATTGAAAATATAATTAGTATATAAATACCATGAATTATGATCGAGGAAGAGGGGTTCGTGGCTAAACAGTCGCAAGGTTTGATCGAAGGTTAAGCTATGCTTGCCGAGGTCATTCCATGGATGGGTGACCATTTATTATAATATCGAGATCCCTCTGTGCGTCGGAAAGCAAGCTAAGCCCGGCTGAAATTTGTAGATCTTTGACAGTCGTTACATAGTCCGAAAGTTTGCCAACCAGCCTTACCAAGGGGTATCGTATTATCCAGTAACTGGGTTGTGGAGGTCAGATAGACAGTCGTCCCATGTAAAATACTGGTATTTAGGTGCATCCGGTTAGACCGGAAGCTGACCCTAACATTGGTGGGTAAAGGCAGATGATGATGCATCATTAAAAATAATCAATATAATACAAAGGTATTTGTGGAGTTCAATGAAGACTATGTGGATGTTGATAGTGGATTAATTGGAATGAAATTATCTACCTTTACCTTATAAAAGCCAACCAAACAAGACCTAGTTTTAGTAGTCAGAAAGTTTAGTAGTAAAAAACCAATACACACTTCCCATCAATCACCACCAACCATTACATTGCTCACTGCTGTACCAATAAAACTAAAATTCAGATTGATGTGGAGCATACGTTCTCTACGTAGTACAAACATTAATAGGTAGAATTAGTAGGGCGTATCCATTAGTAGGTAAATAATGTACTCACAAATGAAAAATTTGCTAAATGAATTGTTGTGTAAACAGACTACCAACTTTAATAGTCTGATATTCAAATCACACCTGTCATTCTTTGAAAGTTGTATGAAATAGCTTTTACATAATATGGTGATGATTTCCCTGAATGTACATTACTTACATGTATAATTTATGAGCGTTTATTCTATAGATTGGCAACGTCGCAAATTGCTGTCAAATATTTCACTGTTTTGATTAATTTGATTACTGTATGGAAATAAGAAATGTGGCTAACTAATAGACTAGAATATGAATAATGAATTTGATGTTGTAACCGTTTTAGGTGTAAAAAAGGCATTTGGAAAATTTCCAAATACTTTTTTTACATATAAAACGAAATATTAGGTGTTACAAGATAAATTATTGCATTACATTATCAATATTTTGCGACGTTGCCCAGTTTCAGAATATACGCTCATTTGTAAAACATAAAGTGTTGTGTCGTGAAGCGAGTAGCTGCTAAAGCTACGGTATGCTGGAAGAGAGGTAGCCGCCACATAACGGCCGTCATGAAAATGATGGCAGCGGGGTTTGACTTTACGGCCGTCAAGATACGCTCTGTAAGAAAACACACCAACTTACTTTCATAAGTAACGTTTCAATGACACCATTCGCAGGTAAATTACAGACGCTTTAAGCTGCATGACATGTACGTTGACACAGCCGTCTATCGAATGTATTATTCAATCGTGAAGCGACGATGTTTTTAATATTATTGATTGCACTTCACTAGCTTATACAATATGCGTTTTACAAGTAACATATGTGAATTCCTGTTAATGTTATCAATCTATGACAAACGTTATTCTTTTTATTTTTATTACTATAATAATATAAATTGTGAGTAGCCCACCGGTGTCGGGAACAGAGTCCAATGTGGACGGTGGTGGTCAGGGCTCCAGAGAGAGCAACATAATAATACAAGCCGTGTCCAGAAATAACGCCTGCGTAATGAGAGCCTCCTTAGGTGGGTCGAGGTTATTGGCATATATTGAAGATAGGTACTTGATTTTCTTATCTCTTTCGGGTTTTAAGAGGTCCCTTTTACATATTTGTTATTATTAGAATAAAATTACACTTTTAGTTCTTATAATTATATATAAAGGTTACTGCCCAGAGAAGCTATTTTTGATTCACCCTCATATCCAATGCAAATGGCAAAATTACTCACATTACCCGTGTGTGATCCGTCGCGGACTGTAATCACTGATCACTACTATGATGACCTATTTACATACTGGAAGTGTGACGTAACTGTAAGTAATGTCAGCTATCCCACGCGAAGCGTAGGTGGCGATAACCCTTCTAGTAAAAGCGTGGACAATGATCCATTGTTATAGGTATGAAATATTATGAATGGAAGTTTGATTGGTGGCCTGAATTGAAATAATCGATGGAAATGAATGCCATTGGGTCAATGGTTAACTGTGGATATCGATAATCTATTAAAAGCTTGGGCCTGTGCATAATTTTTAAGTATACCTTTTTACATATTTTTTATGTTTTATGTATTGTTTTGTTTTTTCAAGATAATAATATATAATTTCATATTTACGTTATTTAAAAACTTACAGACTTTACACTTACAGACTATGGATTTTGATTTATTTTCTTCATAAAAAATAATTTGTGTTGTTTTGTTTATGACAATTTTATTCTTATTTTGTGTTTCTTTTTGTTTCTAACTTTAGGTAGATAGTTTAAAGAAAGAAAAAAAAATGTGTATTGGCTTTGCAGCAGAAAAATACACCTTATAACTATAAAACAGAAAATAATGATTATAATGCCAAAAGGGCCTCAGCTCAGCATAATGTCAGATGACAACACAAAGTGTACCTGACGCTGATTTTCAGCTGTAACCCACAAGTGCCATAATGTGCGCTAATTTGTAGAAGCCTGTAACGGATAGTTGTAAGCGCAAATTTTACATTATTTACATATATAGATGTAGACCGGAAGCTTTCTGAAGAATAAATAAAAAAGAATTTAGATTTTCAACTACCTACAGGAAAAAGGCCTGTTCTCACACGGGGAAAGGAATGTGTTCGCCCAGGGATGGCGATTTTGGACGGCAAATCAAATTCTCCTCGCGATGTTTTCCTTCAGCTATCTTAGATTACCTTAGAAAGGGTCCATAATTCTCAACCCGTAACTTAATACTTTACATGTCATGAATCTAGAAACCTTCGAGCTACCCCAAAAGGTGAGGTATGGAGTGAATTTACCTACAGAATTTAAGGTAGTACCTTTTTCATTTATTGCTACATTTTACTTTTTTCTGTGAGAAGGTATTCACATGACTTAACATAACATCACGCTTGTGTATCCCTAAGGGTTAGGCAGAGGTAAGGGCGTCGCCAGCCGATGGCGCAGGGAGGGGGCAAGATGATATAGGGAAGATGGGAAAAGTATGATTTGTAGGTACAGTCAAGAGTCAAGTGCACATGAAGCTTTACACTTGCGAGTGCGTGCGAGTCTTACCTCTACGGCGCACAATGGTGCCAAAATGGACGCTGGAGGACATTTTGACAAATCAGTTTCAACTCGGTAGTCCTGATAGGAACTGAGAAAATCATAATTTCCATTTTCAATGTATGGATTGGAAATGGACCTTTCGGGTCGTTTTTCCCAAAACTATTTAGAATTGTTGAGCTGAAACCTAATAGGTATTATGACTCGGTATAGCACCAACATATAGATTCGAATTACGTCCCCGGACTCCGGATTAGACCCCGTTTAGGAGATATGGAACTTTAAAAAACCAAATAAGGGTCGTCCAAATAAATAAAATTGGCTATAAGTACTCTTTACATTAAAATGCCTCGTATTTGACTAACTTTTTTGGATCTCTGGGGCAGCTGTCCCCCCTGCCCTCCCCTGGCGACGCCCTTGCGCAGAGGTGAACCTATAGTACCTACTATTACATTTCGCCAGTTATGGTTAAGTCCCATGTAATAGGGGGCGAGCCTATTAGCATCAACCGGGCATAAATCCAGAATACGGGCAGCTACTGAGAAGTTCCAGATGGAAAACCTAAATAAAACTTTGTTAGACCTGGGAATCCCAGGATCTCATGCTCAGCAGTAGCGCTTGCTTACACCAACGAACCAGTCACCTCAGTACAGTACAAATATTTTCTTAATGTCCCTCGGCAAACTTCGTGTTTTGTCAGCCGTCGGATTTCTATCAGTTGCCCTCGGACCCTCTCAATCGACTTGGAAGTATATAGTCCGGAATTCTATATACTTCCGAAACACAAAGTTTGCCGAAGGACAATAAGAAAATAGTTGTACTGTACTATAATGGACATCAGTGTGTGTATTTGGTCTATGTATATATAATAGAACCGCAAAGTGTTCGCCTACACATTGAACTTTTCAGCATTTCAAGTAACCACTACAAACTACCCACATTGTCACTTCAGTATCCACTAAAACTGGTCAGTTTTCAGAGCACGAAATTGTCATCTTGCAAAAAGCTTTAAAAAGGGATGGCGATATACGTCTTGTATGGCTCCATCTCTTTTTTGCGTTGGATTGTTTGACACTTCCATAAACGGACCCAGGTGTCCTGTTAATGACGTTATAACTCCTAAAATCGTTGATAACGGTGGTACGCAGCGGTTTACCGCTATATCACATCGGAAAAAAATAAAGAACGTTTTTTGAAAATTTACGATCGCTTCTATTGGTCGTTTTAAATGATGTGTGTACTGTCGCATTTTATTTGTTTTAGTATCGAGACCAAATAATTTTGGACAAAAATGAAAATTGTTGGTTGAATTGGCAAACAATCGGACTGTATCCTGAAAAACAACAGATAATGTTTGACGGAATAATTTATGCTAAAATCTTGATCGACATTAGTACTCGTAAATAAAGGAATCAGGCAAATTCTGATATTTAATTTTTTAAGAAGACATGTTTATAGGGGTCGCGAAAATTGTGCAAAGCCGTTCAGACTATATCTAAAAACGTTTTTGTGGTATGGTATCCGCCCAGGAGTTTTCTTTGCCCAAAAAAAACCATATCGAATACTTTCATAAATCTAGTACTCTTATTATAATAATACTAGCTTTTTCCCGCGGCTTAGCTCGCGTGGAAGTCGGAAATTATCCCATGGAAACTTACTACCGGGATAAAAAGTATCCTATGTGTTAATCCAGGTTATAAACTATCTGTCTGCCTCATCCAAATCCTAGTAGTAGCATAACATAATGATTGAATACTATTGCGAATTCATGCTAGCCTAGTACTGTTTGTTAAGTTACTGCACGGAAATAACATTGTGGATAAAACGCCTAATGATTGAAATACATCTTCAATTCATGCAAGCCTAGTACTTTTTGTGTCAAGTTTTTATTCAAGGAATAAAATTTTCCAAACAAATACGAGTACAAAAGTACCTTTTCACTTCCATAAAGGTCGAATTTTCAAAGGAAGCAGTGTGCAAAATTTCACGTTCCTAGTCCAAGTAGTTTCGGCTGTACGTTGATTGATATGTCAGTCAGTCAGTCAGTCAGTCAGTCAGTATCTTCTTTTATTTTATAAATAGGTACCTACACAGACGCGTACCAGTTGCGAGTACCACGCACCTGACCTTTCTGAAGGACAACTATTATGTTGCTAAATAATGAATACAAGAATTCAATAAATACCTCATTTCAGTATCAAGTACCTCTTCATACGTTAACATAAATAGTTCATTTGACACCCTCGTTGAAGCTACGATATTGGATACTTTGTTACTTCAGGTACCAGTTAAGGACCGACTTCGTATGTAAGTTGAAGACCTGAGACCGACTCTTTTGAAGTTATAAGTGCAAAATCTTCCTTTATCTACTTGTAGTTGGTAACGATCTTGATACACGTTGGGTTACGGGGTGTAAAATCTTTTGGTAACAAGCAGACTGTTGAGATAAGTGGCGCTTAGTTTTTTGTGATAGTGTATCGGGTGTCAATTGTTTTTAAGTGTTAGCTTTGTTTTTCTTGACTAGAATGTAGAAGTAGTTTATCATCACTTTATTTTGTGATGTGACTCGTTGAAAGGAGTTTACATTTTCAACAAGTCATATCTAGCTTTATGGAGCTTTTGGCGGCTCTGAAGTGCGCTACTTGCTGGGCTGTACCTCACCCCTCAAACCCGCTGACACGATTACGGGTTACTGCACAGCGACTCGCCTCATGTTCCGAGCCGCCATAAAGTTTGCATCGACAATATCTAAATAGGTAGGACCAAATATTAAAATAAAATCTGCACATCAACAAACGCGAAAATGAGTCCCTCTTCCATTAATTAATTTCTTTATTTTTGTCTCTTTATTTGGTGATCTTTAACTTTAGGCCAACTACTAACAAAGAAAAACCGAAACAATTCCAAAGAAAAGTGTCTCCCATCCGTTTCAAAAGTAATATAAATAATTGGCGAGACCAATTTTACTGACACTTTTATTTCTTCACAATGAAGATTGACATCTTAACAAAGATGGCGGACGCGCGGGAAATACTTGCAAGCAGATAACCTATATAATCTATAGGTCTAGACTACAATCGTATTTGCATAAATTGTCACTTATTATTTTAATTTACACTTTATACTAATCACAATAACAACAAAACCATAAATGGTTCAGAGAAAAACAATTGACGATTAATTCGTAGAATATTAATTGTATTGTGTCACGTTATTTGTTATTTGCATAACCTCTGGTTCAGCGGTCACTGACTTTACACGATAACTTCAAACATCGTAAATATTTGTAGTAAATAAATCGTTCAAAATAATAAAAGTATGGTTGATTGAAAACAGCAAAACAGTTGTTTATGTTTTCCGAGTCTAGTAAAAGTTATTTGTTTTTTATTGAGATGTAAAATGTTGGACGTGGACCAAAACGCAATGTTGCCATACCACACTTGGCAAATGAATCCACGAACGCAGTAAGTAATCTTCTTGGTAGCGTGGGTTAGCATGCTCATTATGTTCACACAGTTCAATGGATCTATTGGCGATGCAGTTTGTAAGTATAATATAGACTGATGAAGCCGCTTAACAGCAGGTCAGCCTATTCGTAGTTCCACCACTTTAACAAAAAATGCTGCAAAAACTAAAAGCCCTTCAAAAACGTAGCAGGATTGACTGCCCAAGTTATCCACGGTGGAATAGCTTACACCTGAGCTATTGACAGCTGCGTGCACAGATTGAATTAAGACTGCGGCGCGTGAGTTGCCGACGGAACGAAATGTTGCCATTTTAAATATAATATTTGTATAAACATTTAGGATTAAGTAACTATTGTATTTATTTTATTTGTGATTTCTTATTTTGTTATTTCACTATATGCTGCACCGGTTGACAACATCACGTCGGTTGGCTGTCGCTGAATACTAGCGCTGGGGCCGCGACAGCTATAATGCTGCAACCCTATGCGAGACAGATCTCGCATAGGGTTGCAGCATTATGCTGAGCAATGGCCGTTTTGCGTGGATATGACGCGTCTATGTTCCGTCTGTGCGGTGCATATATTTGACAAAACTCTTATATGATAAGAGCTAGCAACTCGATGTGTCAGAGTGTTGATGATCTTGATTTATTCTCTACCAGTGTTCCTAAACCCAAAAAAAAATACTGTGTATAAACTTCTTTGAAGATCACTAAACCTGTTCAGTCTTTTCTTAATTCTCTCCGAGTGCTTAATTACTCTTACTTTCGCTTGCCTGTTTCTTGTGCTACCCTAATATTGTCAGTGAAAACTTTTAATTGGTCTTCTTTCACTAACTGTCAACTATCTGTAAGTTTTTTAAGAAATAAAATAAAATAAAATATTTTCCCCCAAATTGTTATTTTGCGTGTTTTTGTTTTTTCTTTGCGTCATATTTACCGCAAATAAACATTTTTTCTTTCTTTCTATTCTGTAATGGTTTTTCCAATTGAAAAACTTGTTAGGTCATAAGAAGAATGACAAAATTTTAAGTTTGTAAAAGTCTTATTAATAAGACAGTCATTTAGCATAAATTATTCGTTAAAAACTCAGCTGCGTCTCAAGCCGACCCAAATAAACCCGAGAAAGGGCTCGACTGATGATTAACTACGAAATCACCAACTTATATAGTTTAATTAAATCGTAATAGCCCAAACAAATTCACTTAAACAAAGTACACAAGTTTTAATATGCGAAGTTCGCAACTCTTCATTCTGCACGAAACTTTTGATGACAACAATAAGCAGTTAACATGTATTTTTAAAATATATTAAGGTTGGCTGAGATTGCTCACTAAAACTTGCGACTTTCTTAGAAAAATAATGGTTTTTGAACTTAGTACTGTACCTAAGAAATATTACCAAATTATGATGACTTGCAATACTGATAACGTCATGATTAAAAGAAGTTGACAATCACTGTCACTTGAACAAAAATGGTGGGAAAAATTAACAGAAAGCTCGTGCTTTCTATGGTTATTAATATTATGAGAGAATCAGTACGAAATTTTGTATTATAGTGTTACTGATGGATGCCAATAAATGTAAGATGTAATAAACAATTATAATGGAAAACGAACTAAGACTTTACTTTCATTGCCTTAGACTGAATGGATTAAGATCAGCACGTGTAGCATGACACCCATAGAAACGCGTTTTCTACGGGTCTTGTCGACGGAAGAATAGACAAAATGACAGATCAATCACAATCTGTAATTTTGTCTATTCTTCCGTCGACAAAACCCGTTTTTATTGTGGTCATGCTATGCGAGCTGGCTAGTACAAGACTGAAACTGTTTTCACGAATGGATGCCGAACGATGGCGAATGGTTGATTACTGGGACAGACAGTGCTTTGGTTTCACTCTTAGTAAAATTTCAAAAAAAATACTAAAGGCTTGCGTTCAAAATGTCACCACGTCCACACACTTATTTTGACATTGCTAGCGACAAATCTGTGGGTGAAAGTTTGAAGTCACGAAAAAGTCGCCGAGTGTGCATTTGGTATTCACTTTCACATTCAAATTCAGTCAAAGCTACATAATATAATGGACATGCATATATTTAATATTTTTATAATAATTATAATTACGTACCTATATTTTATTACCAAAATTTTAAAATGTTCTTTCAATATTGGCCTGAATACCCTTACCTGCAAAGTGTGGGTTATTATGAGCGCTCCTTTAACTACTGTATCGAGGAATACAATATTTATTCTTATACGAGTAGGTACCTTTGACAGGGTTTCCATATAATTTGATGACACGTTGCCAACATTAGATGCGCGTAAATGAACTGATTGCGTGCTCATCAGCAAGGGTACGTCCTCATTAAAGGGAGGGCTCTGTCACGTACCTAGGAATATTTATTACAAAGGGATAAAAACACCATTTTTTTTTCAGAATTCCAAGGTTAATTTTCAGACAAATACAAAAATGAATTTTATAGAATAATGAAATGAAATGAAATAAAATAAAATAAAATGATATTAAATGAAATTAAACGAAATTAAATTAAATTAAAGTGTTTATTCTGTAAACAGGATATCGAAACAAATTTAAACTTCATATTAAAAAAAAACTCAATTAGTTCGGCGTTTCCTATCTGACTACTCTGGGAAGAAAGGCCGAAACAAACTCAGAGTTCGCAGTCTTTTTTAAAGTCCACAGATAATCTTGGTCAGGCCTTATGAGGACCATATAGATTAGTGTCTGAAATAGTCTTTTGAGGAAAGAATCGAAACAGATTTGAGTACACCTGTCCAGTCAGTGCATTTGTCTGTAATCGTGTAGCTCAACTCAGAAATTAAGGAGCTCGAATCGTGAAGAAATTCGATGCGGTATTTCACATGACGGGTAACAGTGTAACACAGCATGGTGTAACTGAACGGGAACAAAGCGATACAATCTTGTTTTCTCTGTCGACTCGAGAATAGATCTTCCATACATGGTCAAGTTAAATTAGCAAGCGAAACTCCGCAGACATGATGGGTATATCGATATCTCCATCACGTCTGTGTTTTTTTAGCTAATTTAAATTGATCCTGTATAATAAAGCCACTTCTGATGTTTGTCTACATGATCGCTTAGTTTTTTTTTTTATTTAACTAAATAAAATGAATTGAGCAAATTAACGTTCATTTTTATGTAATTTTGTCGGTGTCGTGTGAACGTGGAATGAAAGAAAACCGGCCAAGTGTTAGTCGGAGTCACCCACGAAGGGTTCCGTACCACCGTACAATATTTAGAAAAAAACGCCAAAATAAACACGTTTCTTGTATTCAAATTCAGAAATTCAAAAGTCATTTATTCGAACTAGGCTGAGAATCAGCGCTTTTCGAACGTCAAAATTACATAAGACAGTCCCCCAAAACCGCCCACCCTTCACCACGTCCTAGTGCTTTAGCTGGGAAGAAGAAGTGGCGCAACAAAATCCCCAGCAGCACAGCTGTCTGTTCAGTTAGAAAAACAAGTATGGGATATGTTCCCTTTAATGATTAACTTTATTAAATTTTCATTATTTGATGTTATAGTGGCAATAGAAATACACAGTCTGCCTTTTACGGTTCATGATATACAGCCCGCTGACAGATAGACGGACGGACGGACGGACAGTGGAGGTTTAGTAATAGGGTTCCGTTTGGTACCCTTTAAAGAAATAAATAAAAATCTTTATTGCAGACCACATGATCCATAAAAAACACGATTAAAAAAAATAACACATACAAATTAAAAATAACAAAAATTCTAATTAAAATTAAAATTCAAACGGACCTCTAATGGGTCGGGTACGAAACCCTAAAAAATTAACACTGACTCGAGTGAAGCGTCTGAATTATTATCTTGTGCTTTATCACTTTCGTGGCTCTCTTCATCTCTTATCAATTACTTTAAATATCCTCCTAGGTACATGAAGTCAATACCTATCTACGTATAATTACACAAAAATCTGCTTCAATGCTCATCAACGAACCAAACACCCAGCTCAATGAATGGCATCGCATTTTGCATTGAATGCCTTTCAAGTCTCATTGGAGGTCCATTTAGGAGCAAACATTACCTTCATTCATTCATTCATTAATAGATCGAAGGTTCCTGAATATAAACGTGCCAGCAATTAGCTTAATGAAATCAACTCCAGTCGCTGTGAAGGAACAGGTAAATTACATAAACTATGTTCTTTTTATGATGAATTATATGACAATTTATAGGTTGCCTCTCATTTTATGGATATTATTCATGATAGTTAATTAACTCAGGCGTGACTTTGCGGAAATCCAATATAAAATACAATAGACGACGTATATCACGTGGATTGTCGTGGATTTCTTACAGGATTCTTAATGACTCTTTAAGAACAGTTAAGCGGATTAGGTTACTAAATATACGTCTATTATATTTGATATTATTCATACTAATCCGTATGGTTTTTTTAATGTTACTTGTCGCATTTATTTATATATATATTTAATTTATTTATAAATGCGACAAGTAACTGTTTGTCTGTTACATTTTCCGGCCTTAACGCCTGAACAGATTTCGATGAAATTCGGCACCCATGTAGACCATGAGCACGGGTTAGGACATATAGTACTTTTATCACGGTAGTTTTGGCTACACATCAAGCAATAATTTCCAGTATAAGCTGACCTCGTATTGTACGGAAATCCTATACAATGCGAGATCACCTTTACTGGAAATTTATAACTTGATATGTAGCCGTTTGTAATTAATATGTTCCTGTAGATCGTTTCAAATGAAGTTCTTAAAAATAATGAATAATCATGTAATCGATTACTTTCGATTTAAGGCTCCCACAGTTACGGACAACGCGACGGTGCGACGCGATTCTGGTAGAACAATTTTCATGAAATTTTCATAGAAATTGTTCTATTAAAACACAGTACGCCAGCAATTGTAAATTGTCTTTGGTCTCTGGCCCTGACATCAAGCAATAGACAATATTTGTCAAACTTTTATTCATTTTGAATATCGAATACGAGGCTTTTGGCTAATTTGTCAATGTGTATTTTATGTTTTTTTTTTTTTTTTTTGTAATGTGCGTTTAGTTTGTGCAGAATAAACAGATTGTCTTTCTTTCTTTTCTTTTCTATTACAGTCGCTTCGCACCTGGCTGCGGTAGCCTTTAGGCTCTGGTCAAACTGAAGCGCATCCTACGCGGCGTCACGAAATTCGCTCGAGCCGATTGTGTTAACTAGTTCTGTACAAAGGTGTCCAGACTGGCGCGAATAGTCGCCTGACTTCCTAATAATGAGAACAATGGACGCACGCAGTCACAGTCACGTCACGCATACCGGGATTACCCGTAGTGTGGCCAGAGCTATGCCAAAGCTTTAAAATTGCGAATTGACATTATGTATGTCAATGCTCAATTTACATAACCACAAAATGAACAGCTCTAAGCAGTTGTTTCTGCACTGTTTCTGCCGTTATGCAGCATTGCGGTGTTATAATAATCGCGGATTGTTTTATTGGAGTAGGTACCTGCCTGTGAAACTGCGAACACATAAAACTTTTTATCTTTATCTCTTTGGCAGCAAATAGAAAAACCTCTATTTTACTGCAATATTACGAGTGAGTTGGCATCTCTCATCAACTGTGCAACGTGGAACGTTGTGGTAATCACACAATCCCACCTGGCCGGACTGGCATAAGACCAGTCATGTGCCAGTCCGACCTGATGATATTCACATCATGACCACTCATTTGCCAGTCCGACCTGGTGATATTCACATCATGACCAGTCATTTGCCAGTCCGACCTGGTGATATTCACATCATGACCAGTCATTTGCCAGTCCGACCTGGTGATATTCACATCATGACCAGTCATTTGCCAAACCGACCTTTTAAGTCCTGTTCACACGGTACGTAATAATCAGTACGATATTTTACTGTATAATTTTGGGATCACATTGCATTTGTAGCCTGCATTTATTTCTAACTTCGGAATGTTGGCGAGTGATCCCAATTTATTATCGTAAAATATTGTACTGATCATTTTCGTGTGAATGGGGCCTAACTATTGAACTATACAGGATGGCAGGGACATCGACGCGAAAACTGTTACCATGGATTCAGTACATGATTCTGAACTGAAATTTTTCGTCGGTTATTAAAAAAACAGTTATGGCGTCGATGGCCCTGCCACCCTGTAAACGTAGATAGTAGGTACTGTTGATTATTAGGTACTTTACTGAAGATTAATATTTAATTAGAAGTTATAATTAGGTAAACATTCTTCTCACTACTCTGTGACATAAACAGGAAAGTAATTAGCTAAATTAAATCACGCATTAATTCACAAAACCTAGCCGTAATTATATAAACTAGACTGTCTTTTCACACCTTTTTAATTATTTTGTGAAGTGAACTTATGTGTTGCGAGTAATTAATTTAGGTGGCTCGTTGTTTATGAATTCTATGTGTTGAATAATGGACTACCTTTGGGGTGTTCGGCCTATTTTAAGCGGTGCCTTACTCCTATTTCTTTATTAAAGAATCGCCTGGTGTTTAGATTAGCCAGCCCTAACATTTTAGTTGTTTATTTTTTCAGAGGAAAACGGTACTTTACTTCATAATAAATGTTTGTTTGGTATGTAAGTTGTAAATCAGTTGATGAAAGGTTGTATGATAAATTATAAACACTCTGTATTCACGCCTTATGCGGATGAGATTCGGATTCCGTTAAATAATATTAATATACTGTGGTATCAACCACACTAGCTATTTATCTTCTGTGTGGTTACTAGCACATATCTGACAGAGACTAACACGAAACTCACCAAACTATCTGTAAACTTTTCAAATATTAGTTCCGTGCGGAAATTACACTCGCACCCGAAGCATAGAAGCTAATCGCTTACGAGATGCTCTGCGTAAGCGAAAAATGCTCTATCACGCAATCTTTATAGCACGATATACAGCTATACAACAATAATTTTAATGTTAAGTGAAGGAGACTTTTCTCGCAGTTAAAATAAAATTATTTCCATTAAGCTTGGGAGTAAGGATTTATTAATAGAATCTTAGTGTTTTTTTTTTGAAGTATTTATTTTTGTATGTATATATGTAAGTAAGTTTATTCTCATATTATTTGTTTTATTTTATTGCGTGAATTGTTTTGATTTTATGTATTTTACTTTCTCTCTACTCTTACACGCGGTGTCTACATCTCTTTTTATCCTCTGTCCTATCGCAGGTATGCTGGAAGAGATTTCTTTAGAAATAAGCATCAACTTTGTACGTATTTTTCTGTTCCTTTCTTCTTGTCTGTATATATGTATGTACATAAATGGTTAAATAAATAAGGCAAAGTTTTTCGGTTACATTTTTCGTTATGGGACATATCTCTTAAAAATTGCAGTATATCTATTAAACTATTCCGTTTATCAAGGTTTGATCAATCGTATGCTATCATCATTTTCCTGCCCTTGTCCCATGTTACTTGGGGTCGGCGCAACACGTTTTCTTTTTCCACTCTCCCCTATCAACTGTCATGCTATCATTCACTTCCTTCTCTTTCATATCATTCCTCACACACTCCATCCACTTTTTCTTAGGCCTTCCTCTCCCGCTCCATCCATCAGCATTTATATTCATCACTCTTTTAGTCACATGCGTTTCCTCTCTCCTCATCACATGCCCATACCAAGCCAAACGATTTCCTTTCAACTTTTCTGTCACTGGCGCAACTTTTAAACTTCCCCTTATATACTCATTTCTTACTTTATCCAGTTTCGTTACTCCACACATCCATCTCAACATTCTCATCTCCGCTACATGCAATCTTTTTTCATCCGTCTTCTTCACGGCCCAACATTCCGATCCATACAGTACGACAGGCCTTATCACGGACTTATAGATTTTCCCCTTTAACTGGAGGGGCATCCGTGAGTCACAAGTTGTTTCTGTGACCTGTCGCCATTTTATCCATCCTGAGTTGATCCGGCGTGTTACGTCTCGGTCTACTCCGCCATCCCCTTGGACAAGCGACCCGAGGTACCGAAATTCGGAGCAGATCGGTAAGGGCGTTCCGGCGAGAGATATGGACCCAGGACTGGAAGAACCGCCAAAATCGCAAAACAAGTATTCCGTTTTGGTTCGACTTAATCTAAGGCCAACGGTCTCCAGTCTTTCCCACCACACCTCCAATCTGCTCTGGACCTCTAAGCCACTCTCGGCAACCAGCACAATGTCATCGGCAAACAGCATACACCAGGGGGCCTCTTCTTGGATATCCGACGTAAGAGCGTCCATTATCACCAAGAAGAGGTAAGGGCTGAGTGCCGACCCCTGGTGCAAGCCGACCGCCACATTGAAGCTGCCAGTAGTGCCCACTGTAGACCGGACTTGGGTACTGCATCGACTGTACATCGCTCGAATCAACTGCACATACTTCCCTGGCACACATTTCTCCTTAAGAGCCCACCACAAAACTTCACGAGGCACTCGGTCGTATGCTTTTTCGAGGTCAACGAAAACCATGTGCAAGTTTTTATGCGCACCTCTGTATTTCTCGCACAGCTGGCGGATAGCGAAGATGGCATCCGTTGCTCCTCGACCAGGCATAAAACCGAATTGGTTTTGCGGAATTTCACTCTCTTCTCTCAGTCGCCTTTCAATAACTTTCTCCCAAGCCTTCATACTATGTGACATTAGCTTTATTCCTCTATAGTTGTTGCACTCCAGCACATCACCTTTGTTTTTAAAAATAGGCACTAGCGAGCTGTTACACCATTCGTCAGGTATATGATATATGATGCTATATGATAAGATAATTTTAAAGGTTTAGAAATCATCAAAATAGGAGAAATAATTAGAAAGTTATGACGTTTTTAATATCAAATTTTGTTTTTTTTGTCCTTCTAAAAAGTTAGGGTTTGTCCCTTACGACACAATTGTCAGGGGCCTTTTTTTTTTTTTGGGGCTGGGAAATTGTCAATTAACTTCTCCCGCTCTGGGCGGAACACAACGCGCCGTCGACCCGGGCCTGGTCCTTATCGGACGGCGAGCTACCCACTGCTTACCGTCCGCAAGTCCGCGCTTACGGTGGCCGAAAGTCGGCTCGTGACTCCCGACGCCCGGGGCAATTTTCAGGGGCCTGGGAGATACATGTACATTAGCCGCAACCCCGAAAGACTACAAGACTAGTTGAATGAACGTAGGCAGGTACCTACTTTAGCAATGAGTCATGAATAAAAAGAATAGAGAGTAAATAAGAAGAAGAAATTAAAAACTACCTTGAAGACAAGGAAGTTTGGCAATAATTCCGTCTGCACATGTGGCTTCCCTGGTACATCATTAACGGCATATTATGTAAGAGTCTATTAACTGCTCCCGAATTACAATGCTTATTTTTTTACTTTCTTCCTTGACATAATCATCCTAATATTTGACATTTACCTACAATTTAATTTCAACACTATATTAGTGGCTTTTGTGTACATGATAATTATTCGGATTTGTTACAGTTGTAATAGCAATCATGTCATTTCGTTTAAAATAGGTTTTTATTTTTATGAATTTATTCATATCTTTTTTTTTTTCTTTCTCTATTTTTGAATGTGATAACGCTGTAGGCTTAGTGGACTGTAGATTTATTGACCATCTTCTATTTTGTTAAGTACCTGGTACTTGTTGAAAGACCTACACTGTCCTCCCATACCTATTAATACTGTTATTTGAAAATATTGTAAAAAACAATTATTTTTAAAAGAGTAACCGTGGAGTTTCTTGCCGGCTCTTCTCCATAGGAAACGACCAATTGGAACCGTGCACCTAGCTTCTGACGTTTTATAAGTGCCCATGTACGTTTATGTGAAATAAAATATTAAGAATTTGAATTTGAATACACGATAGTATGTCGCATCTGATTACAGGATAATCTTTGTCACCACAAATGGAAGAACATGCAATTAAATCGTCCAAATGTTACGGACCACAGCCTAAAATGGTCGCTAATGTTTTCATTACAATAAACCAGTGCGCCCATATTTGAAACCAATGTACCCATATACCTACTGTATTAATGCTATTCAGATTAATAACAATGATTGTAATTCAAATGTTTTGCTTTGTGTGACAGTTATTATTTGATTATGCTGGGATATAATTATAATATTTTTTTATGGGCTAATGTATCCGATTTGCCTCGGAAAGCACGTTAAGCCGTTGGTCCCGGCTGTCATTCCTTACATACCTTTGACAGTCGTAACGGGTACCCAGTACAGGTGCTCCATGTAAAATGCTGTTATTCAACTGCATCCAAGTAGCTAGCATGCTAGAAGCCAAGGCAATTTAATTTTTTTTGTTTGTGGAATTATCAAATGACTTGGAGGGCGTGTCAGACTAAAACCCACCCGTGTTCTTTCAGTAGCCTGTACGTTGCCAGGGGCCACTGTATCCCTTTCGGACTTTCCCACGATCCCGGCAGGCATCGGCCCTAGCGTACCACGTCAGTTGTGCTGACATCTCTTTGAGGCGCGCATGGAACAGAACGCGCCGTCGACCCTGCCTGGGGGCCTACTCCCTAAGCGCAATTCTTAGTTTCGGCCGTCGTTACGGGCACTTCGCTCTCCTTCTCACTTACGGTATGTCTGTATGCCCCCTGGTCCTTATCGGACGGCAAACTACCCATTGCTCACTGTCCGCAGGCCCACGCCTACGGTGGTAGAAACCGATCCCACGTATAATAGTTGGAAAAAGGCTGAATTGCTTCTATCCGATTTGATAAAAGTAGGTACTTACTGTATGCATGACGTCAGATATTTGTAATCCAAAAAGCTTGGTTGCCTTTATAGGCAATACTAGGTCAATCGCTCCTGTTATTGCGTAACACGAACACATATTTTTATTCGGTTGTTTTCTGTTGAAATGACATTTACATCTCGCTTTATTATAATCAACTTTGCATACAACGAACGAGTTATCATGTAAGTAGGATTAGAAAAAAAAAAGCATAAAAAAAAAAAAAAAAAACCGTCAAGCCAATTGCGATTATCTTTGAACTCCGCAAATAGGACATTATTATCATAAGATAACATCCCGCCTTGTTTTTTTTAAAGAGTTAGACAGAGGTGTACCAATAGTACACCCACATTTTGCCAGTTATGTTTTGCAGTTATGTACTTGGCTATTTAGTTTTTGTAAATCTCGAAATAGTAATTATTTAAGGTACATAAAAAGAGGCGCAATTGTATTGAAAACTCAAAATTCAAAAGTCATTTATTCAAACTAGGCTGAGAATCAGCACTTTTTGAACATCAAAATTACATAAGACGGTCTCCCAAAAACGCCCACCCTTCACCACTTCCTAGTGCTTGAAGAAGAAGTGGCGCAGCAAACTCCCCAGCAGCGCAGCTGTCTGATCAGTTTTATAAACTTGATTCTATATAACAGTACTTATGCAAAAATAATTTACATTAGCACAAATTGCAATACAACTCATAAAATAAAAACATTGTAATGAGTAGATTATGTCAATAATAAATTAAAATAATTTGACATATACAGTCAAATAAAACAAACTAAACAATTATATGAGCCCACATAGTGTGAAGTAGTCGTTGATTCTGAAACACTTGTTTGTTACTTGGGATGGGGAGGTACATTAGAGTGGCTTAATAAGTGTGTTCAATAGTTTTGAACATTAGTATTGTAGCGGCATCTACATCGCTACATGCGAACTACGCATCAAAGACCTGACGTCACACAACATCCTGACGTCACACAAATCCTGCATCGCGCAATTAGAGTTTACCGCGCGATAAACATATAACAAGCTTCCCGACTTCAACCTCTGGGCAGTTGCCCGCCAGACACGACACCCGTCTGGTCGGAGGATCCTCCCTTTTCTATGGGGGATGAGTGAATTTTACAACCTGTTCCTCATGCTCCTACAGTATGTTCATTATGTGAGTTTTCAATAATATTTTTAGTATCGCAAAATGGGAATATTTATTGGTTCGAATAATTACTTCCAATCACCGAGAGGTAAATGAGATACTTAAAAAAGACCATCCAATTACGTAATATTTATCGAATTTAAACCACACCAACATTGCTTGAACAAGTTATATTATCTTAAACTATCGCTTAGTAACTAACTTTGCCACGTACCCGACTTAACTTAACAATTGTAATTATTATGATTAGATTAGCAGTTGATACACTGTGTTCGTGTTGGGTTAACGATAATGTCATATAATGTCAGCCTTGAAAGTTTAGGATAATTAACTAGTGCTGTAAGTATACCTTTACTCTGGTTTTTAATCTACGACCAGTGATAGCCTAGTGGTGTGACCGTCCCGCACGAAGTACGACGGACTCTCGAGTTCGAACCCAACGCCTCTGACTTTTCGGATTCATGTGCGTATTGTATAATTATCACTTGCTTCAAAAACGATGAAGGAAAACGTCGTGAGGAAACCGGCCATGCATGCCCTTTCTCGACCGATGTGAAGCCAAGTCAGAGGCCCATGGGTGGTTTTAAAGGCTTGTGCAGACCAGCGCGACTTGTCACGCGACGCGACACCGGTTATTGTTATACTGTGAAGTTTTCTTAGAAATTGTATTGTTCGTGTCGCGTCGCGCGACAAGTCGCGCTGGTCTGCACAAGCCTTAAAACTCTGACACCAGGTAGTCACTAACCAAACGAAAAAAAGAAGAATTTGCTAGAATAAAAAAAAACTACAAAATGAAAAATAAGTTTCATTTAGGAAGTCGGTGTCTTTTCGTTTTTTTGCCATCGACTTCCGAAATCAAACTTATTTTTCAATTTGTAGTGTTTCTTTTGGAAGTCGGTCGTTTTTTTTTGTGAAACGTTTTTAATTTTCACTTTTTAGTGGTGGTATCTCACAACTAAAAAGTGAAAATTAAAAACGTTAAACCCACACAAATTCGGGTACCCCTACATGCTATGTAAATAACAGTGACAGGAACTTATCATATCAACCACATAGAACTAAGTGGAAGAGATACGTATTATTGAAGCTAAGCCAAAAACTATCCAAGCAAAGTTAATAAACAAAAAAAGAATTTTCAAAATCGGTCCACAATTGACGGAGAAATCCGTGGAAATACATACGAGTACGCTACGAACAAAGAAACTCCTTCTTTTTGGAAGTCGGTTAATAATGACATTTGGTGTCGCCATAAAAATAATGTAATTAACGAGTGACTCTTATCAAGGACCACTGAATCATTCTCTGCAGTTGGACCTTCACTGTTCTCATGTTGTCTCTGTAATATTAATAATTAATCGTGTTATTTAAAAAAAAAAGTCGATCACTGCTGTCATTTTGGTCTAGCAGATTAACAAACAGAGTTTCTGTAGGTATAATGTGGTACTGTATGTATGTGGGATTGTTTGGCAAAATAAACGAGTTGATGATACTTGTAATAGCCGTTTATTAAATTTTAACACACGTAAAAATACCAGCGTTCCACCGCTGCACCGTAAGTCTAGTCGTGCTCCCGTCTGCTTCCCGTCCTTCTCTCATTCCTTTTCTTCTCCCTCGCACACACACGCTTCTCTCTCTTGCATCCGCTGCGTTCCGTTTTACCATTTTAAGCTGCGTTCATACTTCACTATTTTTATCCCATATGTATACTCCCGTACACTGTGACCTCCTCATAGCTCATAGTTTATTCATTCAGTAGCTACCCTACCAGTTTTTCTTTCATATTTCTAATAACTTAAACCAAAGTAAACAAAAATCTGACTGCAACAAAAAAGTCGGTATCATTTTTTTTTTATATTGGCGCATACCATGACGCCTTCTTTCCCCTAAGGGCTGGGCAGAGGTGTACCTATATAGTACACCCACATTTCACCAGTTAGTTTAAGTCCTATGTCATACCCCGGGCTGTTATTCACATCAACCTGAAAAAAATCCATACTCCGGGCTGCTACCAAAAAAATCCATGTATAAAAACCCAATAACAGTTTGCCCAACCTGTGAATCGAACCCAGGCCCTCATGCTCAGCAGTAGCGCTTGCGACCAATGAGACAGTTTCAGGTTTTTATTATTATTAGATATTTAAACACATTTTTTTTTTAAACAAATGAATAGTTACGGAGTTTAGAGCTTCTATGAGTATTATGACTTCTCTCTCTCTGAGTCAAAAGCCTTACTAGAGTATAATTTTTTCAATTGTTTTCATATACCTATTCTACTTTTTCTCCGATCCTTTTCGATAAATAAGCATGACGTCACTCTGCGCCACAAAAATAATGTCGTCATCGGAATCAAAATGGCTGTTTACCGCCAAAACAGAACAGTTACCATATCCACTGCCGTTTGAAGTACTATCCCCTCCATTTTATGTCTCTTTATGTCCTTTCTAACCTCGTCACGTCTCTTCAATGGTAATCCAAATCCATTTTATTTGACATCTAAGACCGCCAAATGACGCCAATTACTATCGAGGTAGGAGTGTAAAGCCTGTCTTCCACGACGCTACCAGTGGCGAGGTGACAATTATTTTTTGTAAGAGAAAAGCCGAAGCCAAGCTGGGTAATTAATTTAATAACTTAAAAATAGTCTTTCCATAACTGAATTTAACACCATCATCGCCAAGTAGCAGTACCAAAAAGACACTATCACTACACAAACAAAACTTTCAATGTTTCACAGAAATAAAGTCCACTATATTAGGTACACACGGCTACTCATCAAGCTATACATTTCCAGTTTATGCTGATGACTAATATTCTAAAATTATAAAAGGAATATATATGAATTGAATACTATGAAAACTAAATAAAAAGTGCAATATTCCTCCATCTCGTTCTCGCTGACGCATTTTTTCTATACCTGTCTCTATCGTAACCCGTTGTACAGCGCGAGCGGTTTGCTCTCGTCCATATCAAGCGGTGCCACGTGACCTAAAGTAACGTCATGACGGGATCACTATTCTTTGATTTTTTTGTTAAATTCAAAGCTAGTAAAAGACGTTTTTGTTGTTTTAATTTATGATTCATTAAACAAGTGTAACAATATATTTTGGCAATTGTGGATACTATTGACGGCGCTATTTTTCAATGGCGGTAAAGTTGCTGATGAGAAATTCCGAAGGGAAGCCGGTAGGAATTGTGTTATTTGGTGCTTTCGCCAGTGACGCTACTCATAAGTAACGAGTTACAAACCAATGAGTAGTCAGAATTTCTTAGTACTAGTATTTCAATTTTCAATATTGGTCTTTAAACGACGAGACTTACGTTATTAACAGCATTAGAAAATTCTAAGTATTTATTTAGAGCATTAGAAAAATAACGGCAAAATAACGACAGTTATTGTGTAATATTGTTGAAGTAACTGCACTTTAGAGTTTTTTATTTAATGTAAATTATGATGTGTATGATGATTTCTTTGTATTTATCGTGAAATATTGGAGTTTATTATACGTTTATATAGAAATAATGAACGAATGATAACTGTTATTTTTCTAATCCTATATTATAAATGAAAAAGTGAGTTTGTTACGTTTTCACGCAATACCGGCTGAAGGGATTTGGATGAAATTTGGCATAGGGAAAGGACATGCACTACTTTATATCCTGGATCGCAGACGAAGTCGCAAGCAACAGCTTGTGTTATAATTAATGGATTATAGTTAGTGATTGGTGGCGTCGTTTACGGACCGCCATTGAAGTACTAGTGCTGTAAAGTTCTGGCTACTCATTGAGTTTATAACATTGTTACTTTTGAGTAGCGTCGTGGACGATAGGCTTAAAGCCTGGTGACGATTGGTAATCGGTCGCCGATTTGAGTCTGATTCCTGTCGGATTCAATCTACATGCAAAGTTGCAGTCGCAATCGTCATGCAAATGGGTGACAATCGACTAGCCGCAAAGACTATTTTAAACGACAGTTACATCGTGCGCGTTTAAAAATGAACGGTCAAAATGCCCTGGTTTGACATTAAAATATTACAGTTTTTGTAATTAGTACTGGAAAGGAGAAAGCTAATTCCCGTTCGTTTTAGTCGTCGTAATTGATTCAATATTCAACGGTGGAGAAAGGAGGTCCAAGGCATATCGTCTGAATACTAATTAATTTCATCTTTTGTCACCGATTATATAATAGTTCACTCAATCATTGGACCAATTATAGTCGCTCGTCTGCGCATAGAATAATATTCTTTGAAAGATATAGCTCAGAAGAGGTTTTAATACTTAAGACGTAGGACGAAAATGGTACGTTAGAACGGAAATAAAAGGAATACATAAAAGCCTCCTTATCTTTCAGTCGTTATGTTCGATTGGGAGGCTTATAGGACCATTCTGACGTCATTTGTAGGTATTGTTGCTGGATTTAGTACCGAAGTCTGAATTTTCTAGATAGGTACTTGAAAGGTTAAGGGCGAATTTCACCAATGGAACTAAGCGTGATCAGCACGTATAAACCAACTTCAAGAGCTGTCAGTGTCAATTATATTCCACAACAATAATGACACTGACAGCTCTTGAACGAGGTTTAGACATGCTGATCGCGTTCAGTTTCCTAGGTGAAATTTGCCCTTAGTCCAGAAAAGGTAAACTGAAACAATTCCAGAGTATTGTGGCAGCATCTACATCACCACATGCGAACTACGCATCAAAGACCTGTACTTCACACAAAATCCTGACGTCACACAAAATCCTGACGTCACATAAAATCCTGATGTCACACAAAATCCTGCATCGCGCAAACAGTGTATGCTGCGCGATCAGCATATATATAATTTCCCCAATATCAATCGTTGGGCAGTAGCCCGCCAGACACAACACTCGTCTGGTCGGAGGATCCTCCCATTTCTATAGATAATGAGTGAATTTTACACCCAGCTCCTCATACCTCTATAGTATACACAAGAAAATAATTCCGTATAAAAAAAAATCTATACTAGACAATGAAGGCGCATCTAGTAACGCTTATATTTCCGTATTTTTTCATCGGATGCGCCCCTTCTCGCTACAGCGGCAGACCCTATACTTACCTACTAACAGTGTGTTCGCTGAAACTGTTTGCATTTAGTGGTAACAACAGCAATAATTGTTAATCGCTCCTTCCTTTTCTACATGAAAATGAAATTTATTCTTACTAGCTTTTATTTGCATGAATGTCGGGAAATATCCCACGGGAAAGTACTACCGGGAATAAAAGTACCCTATGTGTTAATCCAGGTTATAAACTATCTGTGTGCCAAATTTCATCCAAATCCGTTCAGCGGTTTTTGCTCCGGAACACACAGACAAACGGACAAAAATTTTAAAAACTATATTTTAGGTATCTCACGCCTCATAGCAATTACTTTTTTCAAAAATATTCGATGTTTTGTTTGACAGTTTTGAGTTTGTTACTATTTTATTATTGTATAGATTTATTCAAATTTGGAAACAAATTCAAAGTTCTATAGGAATTTTAGGGCTGATAGTAATTATATAATTCGTGAGCAATTATTTATTTATTTTATTATTTATGCACACACAGTAAAATACATAGAGATACGACATAATTATAATTTGAGTACAAAGGAACTGCTTATTTCTTAAGAAACTTTTTCCAGCAAACCTGCGAAAGGAGAAATGAGAAAGAAATGTAGACAATAGTGTGTGAGAACAAAAAGAGAAAAATATGAATTTGCGAAGTCTTATACTAAAAAATATACCTGCACGTATAACGTAATAAATTAACATAAATACATAAAACTTAAATAAATAAACATACATACGAGTATTATATCAAATATAATATGATACTCATTGAATATTATTTTAAACGTACTTAACTTTACCTGAGAGCCTCAAGCTGAACATTGCGCCTACATCAAAAACAATGATATTCTCGGTAATAAAAACTTCTTAATTCAAACGAAAAGGAATGTGTTCTCATTGTAAACCTTTTAGTACAAGACCTCAAGGGCACGAAAAACGTAAACACGTTTACCCGTTTATGGTCACAACGAATTCGACCGAATTCCGGTAAGGGAATTGGAATCTGCGCCAAAGGGAAATAAACCCTATTTTGTGAATTGTAAGGTTGATATACAACGGATCAATTAAAGCAATTTCCATTTTTTGAAGGTAAGGGCTGTCGCTCACCACAGTTACGACTCCTCCCCACAAATTGAGGTTTGCTGATTTGCGGAAAGTTAATTGGTCACTTTAAATAATTATTGCGACTGTCATAAAACATTTCGGTGTAAATATAAGAATTAAAACAATGTGAAATGTCTAGCGGCCGAAATCTCCAACTAAGCACAGGTTCGCACCAACGATTTTTCCTGCGGCGATTTTTTTTCGTGCACTAGATTTTCAACGCTCTTCTTAGCGCTGAGAGTTGAGATTCCAACAGTGTGTTTTTTCAACTTGCTGGGACGAGAGTGCGTCCCAGCGCGTTGAATTGTCAACGCTCGGCTCAACACCGATAGTTGAAAATCCAGTGCGCGATAAAATCCCGCCGCGATATTTTTACGTCTGTGCGAACATGGGCTAATTTAATAATATCTCATACTGCCAATTTCGCCTAATGTAGGTACCTACCTACCTACAGAGAGAAACATGACGTCTTGAAAGTTAAGCTACGCTTGCCGTGGTTAGTTCGTAGATGGGTGACCATCTTTACATACCAAGACTCCGTGCCTCGGAAAGCAAGTTAAGCCGTTGGTCCCGGCTGTCATTCGTAGATCTTTGACAGTCGTTACTGGTAGCCAGAAGCCCGAAAGTCTGACACCCAGTCTTACCAAGACGTATCGTGTTACCCAGTAACTGGGTTGTGGAGGTCAGATAGGCAGTCGCTCCATGTAAAATACTAGTATTCAGCTGCATCCGGTTAGACCGGAAGCCGACCCCAACATAGTTGGGAAAGGGCTAGGCAGTTTGAATGAATAAAATATTACCTATGTTTTGTACCTTTCCATTAAAAGCAAAACCCCGACCCATCCTACGTCAGTTAAAATCAATGAAAAGCTAAAAATAGCTTAATTATTAGTTCATTACTCCGTTCAAGATATTATATTAACCTATAGAATGGGTACGTATGTTATGAATCATTATCAAGGCCATCTGGATATTAACCAAATGTATGCCAAAGTTCTCTAGCTGTGCTGTATGCTTCTCTGTTCGATAACTACAAATACGAGTACGTAGGTTTAATATTGGGTCTTTACCTATGAAATTGGCGTTTTTTTCTCACAAATAGAGAACCTCGTCACTTCTATGATTTAAAATATTCATCAATTGCTTGGTATTATATCGAATAATGACCATCATAGACAACTACCAATAGTAAAAATCTTATTACTTATACTTTTATGAACATAAAAATACCTTAAAAATGACTCCTCATTTTGTTAGCAGAAATAACCACTATTTGTTTTAACTTAGCCAAAAATTATTTTTGGCGCTTAATCTAAGTGGCTTAATCATTAATTTAGTTTTTAAACATTAGTGCATACAAGTTTTAATACATTCGTGTTCATGGTTGATATATAAATTAAGAAAATGTTAGTATGAAAATGCAACTTCTTTAAAATTCTCCATACAAAACGCTGATTTCATAGGAGGCGGACCTAATTTATATACTCGTAACTTGTTAGTACAGGTCTTAACCAAATTTTAGTAAAAAAAAAAAAACACTATTTACAAAATTGAAACGACTGACAACTACGTGTGCAGCCGTATCCTGTGAGCCAGCATGGGGCTGTTCGGTATCACACAAAACAATCAGTATGCTGTGGGAGCTAGCACGTATTCTACCGAGAATGGAAGCGCACCATTTCCGTGTAATAGCATGAAAACCATCAACCCAGGCCTCGGTGAACATCGTTGAAGCCCTACAAAAGCGTGGTAGACCCAACAGCAGCCTGAAAACATTGTTTTTTATGCATTTAATGCTTAACCTGAACTTTTATAGAAAATAATAAGTGCTTCCAAACTCATCAAATATTTAACCCATTTTTTTCTTCTGCATATCCACAGCAGTGTTCTATGAGTAGGCTTTCAACAAATAAATAAATTATATTTTAATCTATTTTGTTTCTTGAGTGGTGGCTTTTTTACTTTGTGTAAATAATTTCATCACCACTGCTCTCACAACGGTGAAGGAAAACATCATGAGGCAGCTAGCTTTTCCACCAACCCGCACTGGGCCCGCGTGGTAGATCCCAGCCCACTCCCTCTCGAAGAGAGGAGGCCTGTGGCCCAGCAGTGGAAACATTGTAGGTTGATTATTACTATATGCAAGATATAATTTTTTTGTATAGCTCAAGCAAATAACAGGCTAACCCTTTTTTTGCTATGGTTATCTTAAAAGGCATATATATCGATTCTCTTAGTTTATAATAAAATTAATATCCGATTGCATTTGAGCTTTGTTTCCAGAAACTCGTGGGTTGTCAACCCAGGATGAAAACGCGGCTGTAATCCCTATGGTATTGAAAAAGCAGAAGACTACAACACCCACCCACTGAGTCTTTGTTTCAAGTGTATAATAAAAACCTTGCCATTTTATCACATAATTTTATGCACTTGAGATAGAAGTCTCTTATCAAGAGCGGATATAAGTTTACAGCTTATAATAATTTACTTTAATAGTCACCATATCATTATCAGTTTGGAAACCCTATACCATTAAAACAGTTGAAGCTAGCCCCTTATTTCCATTTTCAAAATAAATTAAAAAATTATCTATGACAAAAACAACAAAAAGTATTCTATCCTCGTTCGTTCAGAAATAAAATAATCTGTCGCACGATGACGAAGGCATTATGCATGCAAATTGGAATTGGCTGCCGTTCGGAAACCCGCGAAGTGACGTTTTACTGTCGAGTTTTTTTTAATTGACAATAGCTATCTGATATTAATTTGTAAATCCTGAATATGGCGATGAAATAGAATGTGCTGTGCCTTATTATTTTTAATTTCTAATTGTTTGAAACTTCTCTTTTTCAAAGGTTCTTGACAAAGGTACCTTCCGGGAAGGTCCAATAATTAATTTTATTTCTACGGACAGGCAGCACTTCTGTGTGCGGGTTGAGAGGTACAAATGAAATTGTAATTCGTGATAGACAGATTACTATATATAACGTTAACCACTATTGTATTGTTAATTTTATTTCCAGGTAACTCGTAAAAACGACAAACAATAAAAAAAAATAAAACCAGCCAAGTGCGAGGCGGACTCGCACACGAAGGGTTCGGTATTATATTAAATTGTATTTTATAATGATACTATGAATTACAAAGTTATTTTTGCAGTTGCAGACAATCACCCATATTAAATAAATACCTTATGAATCGGCATTTTTTGTATTTGTTGATTATATAAAGTATATGGTAAATAATATACAGAGGTTTCAAATTCCTTACTAGTTTACTTGTTGAGATAGAGCTCGTACGAAAATGATCTAAAACTGACAACTTATACGGCCCCTATTTCATCACTTTGAAGATAAAAAAAATAAAAAAATTGTTCTCTACTCGATGAGTTCTAGACAAGGATTCCCCACATGGTTAGAATTTTTTTCAAACTCAAAAGTTTATTGTACGGAACCTCTAATTTTTAATCTTATTCAATTTTTATTATTTGTTGTTATAGCGGCAATAGAAATGCATAATCTGTAAAAAAAATTGCTGTCTACCTATTACCGTTTATGACATACAGCTCACTGATAGACAGACGGACAGCGGAGGCTTAGTACTAGGGTTCTGTTTGACACCCATCGGGTACGGAACCCTAAAAATGAGAACATTCTAAAAACTCAGTAATTTAATTCCAAAACAATTTAGCACGAAAATTCATTCGTGTACCAACAAAGTGTGTAATCCTAACATTCCCGAAATTTGTAGACTGATCGAACTTTGAGCTCGATTGGACACAGTTGTGACAAAAACCCAATTAAATTTGACTGTTCCTAGGGATCTAATCCGTTCTAGTTTTGAGCCACAGGTAACGGAGCAAGTGCGAACTACGTATGAAACAGCTTAAAGCCGAATTCAATAGAATCTGCAATACAGTATTCACGGAAATAATGTTAAAAAAGTACTCAGGAATATCGAATTTCGCTCGGATCTCGAATGTCAAAATGTATCGTGTTTTCTATTAAGGATAGTATTTCGATTATTTTCTGTTGAATATTATGTTTGTGAAATTAAAAGCAAGATTTACTAAGGTAGTAAAAACATTACCAACCTTTTCGGCTCCGCTGCAGTAGTGTTAAAAGTTCACAAGACAAAAACCACGAAAAACTGAGAATCAATTAATTATGACGTCACTTTAAGCAATGGACAAAATTTACAGTTTAAACTTGTATTGCTTGAATATGTATTTTGGCTACTTTGAATATGTGTTTTTAAATATCTTTTCTTTAAATGTCCGTTTTGTTTATACAGAATAATCAAAAAATGTCTATTTTCTTTCTAAGCAAATGTGGTAATTAACGCAACGAGCATTCATGAATGCTCACTTCATAGCTGTTTGAAACTTTACTATCAGTAGGTCAATTATTTTATACAAATATTATTATTATACGTTTACGAGCTATATGTATCAACACCAAACCAACGTACATAGAGCATGTCTGCTTATCATACCCCGACTTGTAAGAGGAAATTAAAGGAAATGGGTCACTGAAAATCATAGCCGGCGAAGGGTTAACGTTAAAATCTACTTGATGGGTATAAAGATGGATGTTTATGTTCTATTTCTTTTTATATATTTTATGAAAGTGGAGTAGTTTTATTTTATTTAGGAAGAAATGTAGACCATGATGCATGTAAATTATTTAATCACCACTCCTCACAAAACGGCGTTGTGAGGAAACCGGCATGTCCTAGAACCAAAAATTCGAAGACATATGACATCTATCAACCCGCACTCGGTTCGCGTGGTGAATTACGGCCCACTCCCTCTCCCAACAGTGAGAAACGTAATAGGCTGATTATGCCTATGCTACTTAAAAGCAATTTATCTGTAGACAAATAATAATGGATATAATAATAATTTATGACGAAAATCACTTAAGTATCACAAATGTTAAGACATACAACGTCAAACATGTAAAGTTGTATATATTTGCTTTTATAGTGATGGCAATAGATTACGTAAGTGTTTATAGTACTGTGATTTATTTATAAACATTACATTATTATCGATGGCAATAATATTAATAATATTACGGTTTTGTAATTTTTAAAATTACAAATAGGTTTCAAACACTCTATTTAACTGTCAGTATAATTACAATTACTAAGCTTGCATACATTTTTAGTGGTATGAGGAACAGGGTGTAAAGTTCACTCATCCTCTATAGAAAAGGGAGGATCATCCGACTAGACGGGTTTCGTGTCTGGCGGGCAGCTGCCCAATGATTGATGTCGGATTGTCTTATAAATGTCGTTCGCGCGGTAAACTTTAACTGCGCGATGCATGATTTGTGTGACATCAGGTCTTTGATCCGTAGTTCGCATGTGGTGATGTGTATAAGCCGCCACAAAATATTTAAAAAAAATCTGTTATAGATATTAAGTGCTGAATGATATACAATATGTCCCGGAATTAACGCACACCACTAAACACCCCAATAAGTATATTATATTATAATACACACACATAATTTTTATTATTATGTATTTAACATTGTTTATGTATAAAATTAGTTAAAGGCACTGATTGTAGGAGAAAATTTTGCTCACACAGATTTACGCACGCACATAGTCGCACACGCAATAATGGGCCTAGCGTAGTAGGTACTTCGTCCATTTTAGTTTGTTTTGATTGTACACTTACAGCGGAAGTGTGACTGTAATTAACGTAGTTATAATTATTTTTGCGATAAAAATTATAAAAAATGACAGAAATCGATTCAGATAACGACTCAGTCATAATGGGAATGAATTTAGTTACGCATTATATAACACTACCTTTTGCTCTCAGCTTCACCAGCGTAAACGTCTGAAATTACGTCACGGGAACGTATCAGTCATCGGGATAAAAAGTATCCTAGGACAGAGGGTACCCAGGGACTACCCAGAATAGATAGTATTTTATGGTTTTCCTTTCATTTAATTTATCATGTTTGTAAGAGAGATTTGATCCTTATGATTGACTCGGTCGATTGATCCCATAAAAATACAGGATGTTATTTTTTCAGATTTTAGCTGGTTCGATTCCCGAGTGTGGGAAGCGAATTTTTGAAAATCTTTCAATGCAGATTTGTTTCTTTTTAAAAATAAAGGAAAGCTTCCTTTGAGTAAAATTTACCATCTCCAGTATTTAGAGTACTTTCCCTCCAGGTGAGGTTAAAAACTTCCATCCTGTTCATGTATCGTATTTTTTTAAAATTTTGAAACAGGTTATTTTGTTAGTTTAAAATGCCCCTTTTTTACCGTTTTGTATTTTCAGTGCGTTTACCAAATAAAATATTTTTCTATCTTTCTTTCAGTCAGTCTTACCAACAGGTATCGTGTTACCCGGTAACAGGGTTGTGGAGGTCAGATAAGTAGTCGCTCCATGTAAAATACTAGTATGTATGGTAGGCAGATTTAGGGAGGATTGGTGTGAGTTCTATGTTTATTTATTTTTACATAAAACTGCCAAGGCCAATTACATTAGTTAAAGACAAAAACACGTTATACATCGTGACATTTTAGTTGTCTTGCAAAAGCAGCCGACTTCATGTATCCAATGACTACTAAACATTCATTTAAAAAAAAAAAAATCACCGAGATATTTTAGTCATCTTACAAACGGCCACTCAATGTACCCGGCATAAAATACCTCTGGGATCAATTAAAATTTACAGTATATCTTTTCTTTTTTAAGATGTTTGGTAGTGTATTGGATACATGAAGTGGGCTGCTATTGTAAGACGACTAAAATGTCACGGTGTATAAATACAATAACAAAGGTATACAACTACTCGACAGTCAGACGCTCATCTTACAATACTCCAGACACATTGACAAGATCTTCTTCCATTCATCCATGAATACAGCCAGGCTTAGCGTCCAAGAGAGCGTAGAGAGTATGCGAGGGACAAGAGACTGGGCGGAGTCGCGTGAAAGTCCGAAAGGGATACCGTGGCCCCTGGCTACTTACAGGCAACTGAAGGAACATGGGTGGGTTTTAGTTAGTAAGATTCAGACGCCCTCCCGCTCCGCCCAGAGCGGGAGAAGTTATTTGATAATTTCCCACCCTACAAAAAAAAAATAAAAAAAAGGGGAACTAAAATATGGCGTCGAAAATTCCTCCGCATCGCTGTCGACTGGTAATCTAATAATCATTTGGTTAAATGATGTTATTGTTGTTTCATAGACAGGAGGACACAAATACTAAAAATATCATCGTGACGTAATCCTAAGTCACCTTTCTGACACCCACGCGTTCTAAAGGGGTGGCTTTGACATTACGTACAGTCAGCCTCACTAAGATGTGAACATCGACACAATAATTTATTTAATTAACTATAAATTCTTATACCTTAATAATGTATAAATGTGTTGCCACAAAACATTTTTACACATTGGGTACTTTTGAAGCTACAAATTGTTACAGTAATGTGTAACACAAATTGTAGACTCAATCAAATTAATTCTGGCTGGCTGTACTACGAACGCTACAAATAATTTTATAACATAAGCACTGAGCACACAGATTTAAGATTGATTGCCAGTGTTTATCTACTAACTTTTGCCCGCGACTGCGTCTATTTTGTATTTCTTAAAAAAAAAAAAAAAAAAAATAGCCTCTGTCCGTTTCCTGGTCCTAGGCAAAATATCGCTAAAACAAGACAATCGTTTCAGTGGTTCTCTTCCTATTACTCTCCCTCTTCAAACTAATTCAAAGTTCCTCCTATGCTTCTCTTGAGCCAACTCGAAGCTTCGAAGTTTATTTTTTCATCACAGTTGCTGTGACACAATAATACATAAACCTTCCTTTATGCACCAAATGCAGATGAACATAGGTACGAGTTTAGCTTGTCCACTCTGAAATGACGCGCCCCACTATAGCATTTTACGTACACGGCGCCGCGGGCGTGTACGTAAACTGCGGTAGTGGGGCGCGTCATTTCAGAGTGGACAAGCTATACCTGCAGTTTATACCTATAAATTAACAGTCCTGTGGTTTTTTCTTTATTCCAAAACTGGATTCATTCTTTTCAAAGGTACAGTCCGCTACATAATTTATTAACGTAACCTTTGCTAATATTATCGATTGTTAATAAATTCTCACAAATGAAAATGTGTATAATGTAGGTTCAGTACCGACCTAGAACCTTAGAAAGAAAGAAACAAAAAGTATTTATTGTGACTCGCACAGGAAAAAAACAAAAACAATAAAAAGCAAAGTAACAGTAACATATAAAGAACCTTAGACCTTAGTGCTGAATTAGATAGTTGGTAATTAAGTGTGCCCTGCCCTGCCATTATACAAATAAACACAATGCTTTAATTAAAGATAATTATAAGCCAGTTTTGTTCTGGGCTCATAAATTTTTGATGGTTTATACATATTTAAGGCCATTTTATTTTGATATTAATGTGTACTCACAGATTTTTTATTCGTTGGTATTTTGTAATCTTATCTTTTGCTTTGTGTGTAATATTAATATTTGTATAATTATTTCAAATGTTTTATAATGTTATTTATATTTTACAACGTTTTGGCTGCCTACATAAAATGTTACAAATGTATTTTTTTAAATAAACGAAATTAAGCACATATTAAAATGCAGTATTTTCTGGGTTCACCATAATTTACCTTACAGGTACTTCATTCTTTAGGCATCTTTTAAAAAAAAAGAACTTTTTTACTAACACTGGTAGTAGAAAATTATTATAATTTATTGCACCTGAAACTGTCTGAAAAGGTTCACAAATTATATTTGGTGTATTTTATAGCATAACGATCGAAAATTATTTTACCAGCCTTCAAGTGAAACTGTCTAGAATAAGTGATGAGATTATTGATCGCTTGATTGAGTCTGACTTAAATTATTTACATAAAGAAGAAATTTTTCGTTTCTCAATACCTAGGATTATGTAGGTGATAATATCTAGAATTTTATTTTCAGTAGAAGTGTCCTAGTATTGTTAAAGGCGTGTTCGGTGTTTCCCAAACTGGGCTAAATTCTAGAAGGATGCTCAAAAATTATGAAGTAAAATAATAATAAATTGGCACCGTCTTTTCGGTGTTGACTGTATTAAGTCAACGTAAAACGCTGGAGGAAAACCGTAACGTAATTTCCATAATATTTTTAATTCCGCACGCTAAAGTGATTTAAGTGCGTTGTAATTCTCGCCAGTGACATTATTAATGACAATAACTCATTGATATAAATAGCTGTCGTTAATTATTACGTATTAAATGAATAGTCAAATTTATCTTAATATTGCTACGGAAGGATTTTTTAATTTTTATTACTGACGTTTAAATAATATTATTTTTTCCTTGCAATTTGTTAGATTGTTTATGATTAGTAGGTTTGTCGGAACTTGTGAGTAATAAGAATTAATGTGTTGAGAGTCATTGATAAATTGATAACCTTCTGAAGAATATTAGTAGGTTATCCTTATCAGTTACTATGAAGATTATATTTATTTTATTTTGTATTGAAATAGTAAAGTAATTTGTATAGATTTATTTTTGAAGATTCCTAAACATGTTCGGAGTAGTAAGCAATATTTTTTTTTTAAACTATAAAACATTTTTTACAGCCCAGAATTCCTAAAAAATACGCCACGTTTGTTTTCCTTAATAGCTAGTAATTTTCCTTTAATTGAGCAAAGCAGTAAAAAACGTCTGAACAATTAATTTGTAACTCCCGAAAATTACGACTCATTTTAATTAGACACCACTTGTAGCTTTATAGTCGAAAGAACGTAAAACTGGTATTGTCTAGTTAAAAGTCGTTAACTTTTTAATAAAGTGGATACGAAAAAATAAAATATTTTGTTTTGTAAAAGGTATAAAATTTTGTACCTATTATAAATAAAGTTTACATTTACTAAGCATTCATATTTTATAATAAGTATATCACTCATTAAAACAATTTAAAAAAATAACCTTTCCTAAAAAATGTATAGTTTACATAAAATTAACTAACCTTTACAAAACTGCAATCTGAACTCACAAAACAAAACACTTCACACTCAAAAACAATTTTTTCATAAAAAAAACACTCGAAAAAAAACAAAACTGTATTCCACACGCTCTGAAAAAAAATTGCTTTCGACTTTTAAATCGTATTGTTTTCTGTTACAAAAAAGTTTATTCGGTCCGCGATAATATTTTACTCAGTGATGCGACGCGCGCAATGCTCGACGCTCGCTTACCGCCACTGAACGTCGCCGGTTTCTTTACGCGTGCGCAAAGGGAACTGGCAGAATCGCCAAATGCTTTATTTTTAGTGTTTCGCTTTTACCTGCGCTTTCAATTACGAATGCATTGTGACTTCCCTACTTATCCTTTTTTTCTTCGTTTTTGTTAAGTAGATACTTTTATATCGAACATTCTTGAGACGCTGTCGTTTACATTGTAATGTATTTCTTTCGACTAGTTTCATGGATAGGTATACCTACTGTTTTTCTGCAGAAAATGGACAGCTTTTTTATAATTTTACAGAACAGAAAAAAAAAATTGTAAAATAATAATTGCATTCATAGGTAAGTAACTAAGTACTTATTGCTGAAATAAAATATGAGGTTATTGACACTTTCAAAATCGACCTAATTATTGATAAACGCATTGCATCAATATCTTTTCGATAGCTTATCAACACCAGACACATGCTGGAGGTCGGAAGTTCATACGCGCAGTGTGCGTGACCTTTCACATCACTAGTTAACGTCATCTGTTGCACCATTGTGTTCGAATTGATTCAAAATACAAAAACCATTTATTCGAATTAGAATGAGAATCAGCACTTTTTGAACGTCAAAATTACATTTGACAGTTCCCCAAAAGGCTCACCCTTCACTACTTTCTAGTGCTTTAGCTGGGAAGAAGAAAAAACCTCCAGGCATAAAGGGCATTGAAATAACCGGCTTTTATTAGTGATTCGTCCGATGTTATTTGCCCAAAACGGGCGAATTGATACTTTTTTTTTTTTTTGTGACAATCTGCACGAAATTTTCACCTATGAACCGCAAATACACAAACCAAATTGCGCATATGCACATGCATGCTAGTATCACATTCACCAATCTCGCTACTTCCTACTTCCATACTTTTGTGCGAGATACGGGCATTATGTAAGCAGCTTTAGGAGATCCAGGCAGGCCAATGGATGTTTCAAAAAGCCAAAGATGCTCATAATCTTTGGCCTTAAGATTTGCCTGTGTAAACACAATGATCATAATAAGTTTCTGTAAATTCCAAGATGGCAGGCCACGTAGGAGATGGCGGGATGAACTGCTTCCGACAAAACTGGAAGAAGGAAGCGTGAGCTCGCGAAAGATGGAAGGAGTGAAGGGAGGCCGTTGCCCAGGAGGTGGACAGCTCAGGCTAGTAAAGCACTATATAATAAATTATTTTTTAACAAATATGTAATCGAGTTTAATATTATTTGCTACACATATCTATCTACTTTTATTTAAATATATATCACATACTCACTATTAAACTGATTTACATCCGTAAAGGCTCGTACAGACCAGCGCGACTTGTCGCGCGACGCGACACGAACAATACAATTTCTAAGGAAATTCACAGTATAACAATAACCTGTGTCGCGTCGCGCGACAAGTCGCGCTGGTTTGCACAAGCTTTAAGACGTCCTCGTAACATAAGGTTCAGTTGAAAACCAGCGTCAGGTACTAGTTGTCCGGAATTGTTGTCATTTATGCTGAACAAAAGAACTGAAAAAATAAAGATAACTTAAAATAATATTGTGTGCCTCACAGATGCGCCAAATAGGTGGGCCAATATTATTTTAAGTTATTCTTTAGTAAAAAAAAATATATATGTATATATATATTAACACGTGAACTTTGTACCCCTTTTTACGAAAATTACGCGGATGGAGGAGTTTGAAAGGCACAGTTAAAGTGTAGGTATATGGAGAAGGATTGCGGAAAGCTAATATTTTTATGTATGCATTCGAAATAAATTAAATTAAAATAAAACATTACACACACTACCATGCGTTTGACACACACACTGTTTTGTTTATGGTTAAAAATAAAGAGAATAATAACATTTCGGCATGGAATTAGTAAGTATGAACTATCTTAAACTATCGTATCAAATATTTTATTTTTGAATTTATTAAATAAATTATGGTCGAATTTCGACCACTGGGCGACCACTACTTCATATAAATTTATTTAGATATGGTATCGCCAATAATTAAATTAAACTCAATCGCTTTTGATGTAAAATCTAGAATGGCCCGAATCTTGTAATAAAATGTTAGCAGCAGCTGTTATAAATGAGCCCATCTTCAAAGAACATTAATTGTAATGACCAAAAAACATATATCCTACTTCCTGTTAAGTTTAATACCTATCTTGCCTTGCAAAGAAAATCCTTAACACTTGAATTCCGTATCGTCAGTTACAAACTTGTTTTATCTTACAAGGCAAACAATACTCTTGGCGAGTTCTCCCAACTGTCAATATAAGTAAACTGAGTGCAGTTAGCAACAAAGTTCGTGAACTGCATTGCAGGAAGTGACAATTTACTGCCTTATCTTATATAATGACACATCGTTACATTGTTTCTGTCAAGAAAGTTTTTTGCTAATCGTGTTTTGTTTTTAGACGAAGAGGTTCTATTAAGACATGGCATGCATTATGCGACATACTAGTACGACAGCTCAGCGACTAGACGCAACGACAGACTGTGGTCGACAATTTTCATAAATTTTGTTTAAAGCTCGGCACACGAATCAAGTTGCAGAGGCGAGAGAGTCACAACGACAGGCTACGCACTGTCACACGCTCTCACTACTTGTCGCAGTTTCAGATGCATGGTGCACACGCATACCCGATGACAGTCGCATGCGACAGGTCAGCGTCTAGTCGTCGAACTGTCGTAGTGATGTGGCAGTGATAGCCTAGTGGTGTGACCGTCAGACTGCTAAGTCATAGGTCTCGAGTTCGATCCCAAGGCACGCACCTCTGACTTTTCGGATTCATGTGCGTATTGTATAATTATCACTTGCTTAAAAAACGGTGAAGGAAAACATCGTGAGGAAACCGGCATGCCTGAGAGATATTTTTCGATGGGATGTGGAGCCAAGTCAGAGGCCCATGGGCGGCTTTAAAACTCTGACACCAGGTTAGTCACTAGCCACACGAAAAGAAGAAGACTGTCGTAGTCGCATGTCGCATAGTGTGCCAGGTGGTTTAAGGGATCTCGCGCACTAGACGGCCAGGACTCTGGCCAGTCGTGGTTCATGGCCCGGTCTGCGGCTATAGCCGGTTGGCCGTTGCGACCAAGTGTGCGATTCGTATCGGTTTCTATAGTTTACCTGGTCATGGCCGTCTAGTCCGCGAGATCCCTAAGTGTATTTGTAGTATCAATAAAGATTGTAAGGGTCATGTTCATTGCTTTTACTGTGCTTACGTTTGGCTTAGTTTTAATGTTATCTACGATGCATTTTACAACTACGTAACGAGAATAGCTTAAGTCATGCTAAACTTCATCATCATCATCATAATCAACCGATAATGTTCCCCCAGTGCTGGGATACACGCCTCATCTCTGTGAGAGGGAGTGGGCCGTAATCCACCACGCGGGCTCAGTGGGGGTTCGTGGATGTCACATATCTTCGTATTTGTTGGTTCTATGACATGATATGTGACATGAGACTGTTCTAAGACACATACAAGGCAGACGGTTTCCTCACGATGTTTTCCTTCACCGTTTTGAGAGAATAGTGGTAGAAGGAACAGGTTGTAAAGTTCACTCATCCACCATAGAAAAGGGAGGATCCTCCGACCAGACGGGTGTCGTGTCTGGCGGGCAACTGCCTAGAGGTTGAAGTCGGGAGCTTGTATATATGTCCATCGCGTGGTAAGCTCTAATTGCGCGATGCAGGATTTGTGTGACGTTAGGATGTTGTGTGACGTCAGGTCTTTGATGCATAGTTCGCATGTGGCGATGTAGATGCCGTCACAAGAGCAATGGTGATGAAATAATTCCACAAAGCAAAAGTGCCTGCTTGGGTCATGACCTACAACTCGTAAGTCGCGGCCGTTCACCACTGCTCTACCATGTCACCCACACGGTAAAGATATTTGTCATCAATCAACAAAATCATCTCAGCCTATCCCAGTCCACAGCTGGACATAGGCCTCTCCCAGGCTGCGCCATAACACCCTATCGTCCACCTTCCGCATGCAGTCTTTCCCGGCCACCTTTTTAAGGTCATTAGGTCAAGTATTAGCCATCAGATCAATTTATGTTAACAAAATATTAAACTTAGTTCCTTTCCTTTTTCGTGTGGTTAGTAACTAACCCGCTATATAATTACGCAACACATTTTCGATTTGCAATTGAGTCAAATTGGTTTCGTTTGACTAGAATTGCTTTCAATTTACAACTTTTGAAAGCAATTCTAGTCAAACGAAAATGTGTTGTGTAATTAGATAGATGGTTTCAGAGTTTGTATGCCGCCCCTGGCCCTCTGAATTGCCTTCAGACGCCGTCGAGAAATATCTCTCAGGCATGCCGGTTTCCTCACGATGTTTTCCTTCTTCGTTTTTGAAGCAAATGATAAATAAAACACGCACATGAATCCGAAAAGTCAGAGGTAGTCATAGATAGATTCGAACTCGAGACCTAACCTGGCAGTCCGACGGTCACACCACCAGACTATCACTGCTCATAAATTAAACTAAGTAATAGTACTAAAGTCGGGTGACCATCTTAACATACCGAGACCCCTTCGTGCCTCGGAAAGCCCGTTCCAAGAATGACAGCCGGGACTAACGGCTGGTCCGGGCGGTCATTCTTGGATGTTTGATAGTTGTACCGGGTTGTCAGAAACCCAAAAGTCTGACAACCAGTCTCATCAAGGGGTATCGTATTATCAGTAACTGGGTTGTGGTGATCAGATGAGCAGTCGCTCCATGTAAAATACTGATATTCAGTAAGTACATGTTGACGTTATCAGTAAAGGTTTCCTACCAACATTTTTTTTTTTTACTTTTGTAAGAGTTTGTAACATTCAACAGGTCCGCAGCAACTGGAGCGGTTATGAAAACAATGTTTTGGTTCATGCATGTATAATATTATTATCCTTTTAAATGTCAAGGGCTCTTCTAGTCCTTCTCAAAGGTATATTTCACTGAAATGATAAGAGAAATACTCTTTATTGTACACCGTAAGACAATACGATTTGGGACTTAGTGAGTCATTGGGCAATTAAGAGAGCTATTACTTGGAGTTTCCCTACGTGATTGAATCAGAAATGAAGAGATCCGTATGAGAACCAAGAATGGTAACCGACATAGCCCGAAGAATTGCCAAACTTTAGTGGCAGTGGGCTCCCAGAACAGATACCCGATACGGCCGAATGGTTCTGGAGTGGCGACCTCGTACCGGAAGACGTAGCGTTGGAAGGCCTCCCACAAGGGGGATCAATGACCTTGTAAAAGCCGCAGGAATCTGCTGGATGCGAGAAACACAATATCGCTCGAAGTAGCGGTGCTTGGGGGAGGCTTATGTCCAGCAGTGGCCGTGTTTCGGCTGAAATTATGATGAGTCATTGAATACGTAATAATAGCTGAAACGTGTATTGTTATCTCCAAACTTGACAATCTGACTGCCTAGTTAGTCTAGTGGTCGCAAGCGCTACTGCTGAGCAGGAGGTCATGGGTTCGATTCCCGGGTCGGGCAAAGCGTTATTACAGGCATTCCTCAGTAGCTGCCCGAAGTCTGAATTTGTGCCCGGTTGATGGCAATAGGATGGGTATACTACAGTTATTCCTCTGCCTAACTCTTTGGGGATAACAGCTGTGATACTTTTTTGACAATATGTGCGGTGAATGCAGTTATTTGCAAAAAGAAGAACACTTAACAACTTTACATGTTTTATTTGGAAGCGAAGTGAATCTAGCCTGAAGCATTCACAAATAAAAACACACCAATTAAATATGTAGGTACAGTAAAACCAATACTGCACTGACTGTCCACCTCAAATTTACAACTGAGTAACTCACATACCTGCGGTTTTTGAGATATATTTTTTTGTAGCCAACTGTACATTGCTCGGCCGTGCGAATAAAATAAAAAATGCATGTAAATTGAATCATTCCAGTGTTACTCGTAGTACGTTTTTTGTTCTGTTAAATGTAAAATTTATTAAAGCTTTATTTTTATTTTATGTAGTAAAACTTATAGCATTTTATTGCTTGCCGATATCAGAATAACTCAGTTCAAAGAGTTTTGGAGCAAAATCTAATTGCAAAGATATGTTGTTGTTGTCGCGTTAGTCTGTGGATGAAGGCTCATCACACATTTTTACATTTTAGTAAGTGTTATCGACATTTGATATGCAAATATCCATTACACTCTCATTTCGGTAGTTGTGTTGAAGTCCAAGGGCAAGGTAGAAGGGAAAAGATCTAGCGGCCGGTCAGAACAAGTACCTACCCACCTTCACTGGAGTCTCTGTTACGACCGTCTTGAGACAAGTACGCATGATGTTGTGGCTGTGGTGTTCCAAAATAGAACGAGGTGGAAGAACATCATGCATAAAGTCACGAAGGCCTTTCAGGGACACGACCTTCAGTAATGCAGTTTGCGACCAAGAAGAAGAAGAAATTGAAGTCCAACAACGGGGCACAAATTCAGACTACGGGCTGCTACTGAGAAATTTCTAACGAAACAGTCCCATATTACTTAGCCCGACTAGGGGATTGAACCCAGCAGTTACTCTTGCGACTGTTACGTTAAATTAAATTGATTGTAAAGGTAAGGTCTGTAAATGCATCATAACCCTAAGCTACGACGAGCTTGAAAAAATAATCAATACGTAGTTTTGCCGCACACCCCCTTTCATCCAAACAGTAACCTTTCCAACACTACACAATAGAACACAACACTATACAACACTATACAACACTATACAATACTATACAACACTATACAATACTATACAACACTATACAATACTATACAACACTATACAATACTATACAACACTATACAATACTATACAATACTATACAACACTATACAACACTATACAATACTATACAACACTATACAATACTATACAACACTATACAATACTATACAACACTATACAATACTATACAACACTATACAATACTATACAACACTATACAACACTATACAATACTATACAACACTATACAATACTATACAATACTATACAACACTATACAATACTATACAACACTATACAACACTATACAATACTATACAACACTATACAATACTATACAACACTATACAATACTATACAACACTATACAATACTATACAACACTATACAATACTATACAATACTATACAACACTATACAATACTATACAACACTATACAATACTATACAACACTATACAATACTATACAACACTATACAATACTATACAACACTATACAATACTATACAATACTATACAACACTATACAATACTATACAACACTATACAATACTATACAACACTATACAATACTATACAACACTATACAATACTATACAACACTATACAACACTATACAACACTATACAATACTATACAACACTATACAATACTATACAACACTATACAATACTATACAACACTATACAACACTATACAACACTATACAACACTAGTCAACAATAACATACAAATGGTTTTCTCTATAAAAAAATCTGTACAATTTTTTTATGTTATTTCCCACGCAAGCATAATGACTACTAAACATTAGTAACCCTGTATAACTTACGTTTAAATTAAACACGCCTCATCTAGTTTCAAATAAAATTATTTAATTTAATAGTAGGCAATTTTGTTAGATTCGTAATTAATATTGCATTAATTTGTTATGATTGGTTTGTCGAACATTTGAACTGTAGAATTACTGAATGAAGGGTTAAAATTAACATTAACAATCTCTTGACTCTAAAATATCAAGTTGTGATTGACATGCAGACCGAAATAATGAAAACCATAAACAAAAACATTAAAAACCCTTGGGCATTTTGCGTTTGGCGGCACAAATACGGGCAATACTTGAATCAGGCATTAAGTCCGCCTTTGTACCTTTTTTGTGTACTAAGTGTACTAGGTAAATAAACAAATTAATCAACGCGTCATAAAAAGGTACAACCATGTACTGTGTTTAGACGAGGCAAAACTTGAATACAATAATCGCCTTGGGAGGCGTATACAATTATTGTATTGTAAATCTTGCGTTCAATTATTGTATCTATGCCGTTTTATGGATATCTCAAGCGTGTAAACCCTTGCTTGCAATTCTTGAACGGTAATATTGTGCATACTTTATGGCATACAGTTATTGCTCTTGAAGAACGTTCCAAAAACGTATAGCCTGTAAATTATGCTTTATTCTAAAGACCAGTTCCTCCAGTTCATCCTTTTCTAAACATTAAATATAGCTTCAATGTACAATTTAATAATAACATGTTCTACAAGCTGTGCTCTTCATTTGTTTCCATGCAACAAATAGTTATTGCTCCGTTGAGTGGAACGCACTTATTGTTTCAAGAGTTTCAACTCATTGCACGATAATTTTCTATATTGAGGAAAATTCTAGGAAAAACTTTAACTTCCAGTCCTTTGAACAGTCTCTTTAAAAATAGCTGTTGTAGCGATTTCTGCTGAGGAGCACGTGGCTAAGTTATAACAGTTGCACGGGTCGACCCATTAGGTTAAGCTACACTTGCCGGGGTTGGTCCGTGGATGGATGACCATTTTTCCATGCTGAGACTCCTCTGTGCCTCGGAAAGCACGTTAAGCCGTTGGTCCCGGCTGTTATTCGTGGATCTTTGACAGTCGTTACGGGTCATCAGAAGTCCAAAAGTCTGACAACCTACCAAGGGGTATCGTACTACCCAGTTACTGGGTTGTGGAGGTCAGATAGGCCGTCGTTCCATGTAAAATTCTGGTATTCAGCTGCATCCGGTTAGACTGGAAGCAGATTTTGTTGTAGCGATTTCTGCAACTTTTAAAAGTAGTTTAAAGGGTGATTGAATTAATGTGTCCACAGGGTTCAATGAGCATTGTTCATTCAGTCTGCTGATACAACATTAAAAAAAGAAAAGAAAGTAAAATTTGTTTAATAAGCACAAACAAAACACAGGTAACAAAAAAATACAATACTACGAATAAAAGGTAAAATTTTGACAATGTTGTCCATGGCTTAATTTCAGGGCAGGTACCACCACTAAAGACAATACACACTGCGGTATTAATATTTTTTCACACACAAATCCTGTAAAATAACATTGTTTTGTATAACTTTTAAAAGGATGAAGGATTTTTGAAAGGCAATTTACAGTACATACAATTTAATATTTAAGCTACACATTAGCATGTTTTGTTCATCAATAAAAAAATTCTAGCTTTTCTAATGGTGTTCAATGAGCAATAATATTTTTTATTAAAACTATGGAGTAACAATGACGCTGAATTTTGGACACCAAATAAACCAGAAGTAGGATTCTCTAGTCTCTAAAATCCAGTGTGATTGTTACTAAATCCAGTGTGATTGTTACTAAATCCAGTGTAATTGTTACAAAATCTAGTGTGATTGTTTAAGTAGGTACTAAGTATTTGTTTTTTTACATTATATAACCACTTTTTTTATTAGTTGCTAAAACCATTTTATCGTAGCTTATAAAACAAAAAGCGGCCAAGTGCCAGTTGCACTCGCACACGAAGGATTCCGTATCACCGTCGAATTTTTAACACGTTTTTTTTTTCATAATTTAGCATATAAACGCCGAAAACAACATGATTCTTGTGTGGGGGATCCCCTTTAATTTTAACTTTATTTTATTTTATTATTTGTTGTCATAGCGGCCATAGTAGTACACACTTTGTGAATATTTTCAGTGTTTACCTATTACGGTTAAAAAAAAAACAGCCCTTGTGGCCAGTGACAGACGAACGGACCTTACTAATAGGGTCCCATTGGCACCAATTGGGTATGGAACCTAAAAAATGTCAATCTTAGTTTACAATTTAGGTTAAGCCACAAAAAATCTTCCCACAACACGAGACACCTGATATTTTTATACGCGGAAAACGAAATCATGAAATATTACACCATTTTCCTTCAGATGCATGTCAGTGATGCCACAAAAATATAACGCTCCTACGTGAGAGGTAACTCGTATTATTTACGATGGATATTATAAGTTGACGGGGAAAACAAAGGACGATCGTATGGCAGCAGAATTTTTTATCATTCGTATATTTTTGGTTTTTGGTTGGCTAATGTGAGTGGAAACGCCGGGACCTCGACACCCTAGGCGAATATATCACAGCGACCTTAGAATTAGAATTTATTTATTTCTCAGTTTAAGGTACACTGAGACCTAACATTTAAACACTGTTTCACACATACTTCCATTGCTGGTGTAGAAATATTAAATAATAAGCTATGTACATGCAAATCAGAACTAGTTACATTATAAGAATATTATATAAAATTATGAAATTTTGTATTGAGTTTATGAATTTATAATATTAATGACAAATTAATAGACTGATAGATTCATCAAAAATTCATTATTTATAATATCAAAATATTATTATTTAAATGAAAAATGTAAATCATAATGTCGAAAATATAAATCTTAATGTCAAAGAATAAATCATAATGTCAAAATATAACTCATAATATAAAAATTAAAATTAGTGTCCAAGATTTCATAATAATGTCAAAGTACTAATGTTATTATTTAGATTTTAATAACAGTATAAAAAAGTATGATTTAAAAATTTAAAAATTCTGGGCAGACGAAGGTGTAAAGATAGATTTTATGTGATGACATCGATGCAAAAACTGTTACCATGGATTCAGTACGTGATTCTGAACCCCCCTACGTTTAAATTTTTCGTCGATTATTTGAAAAAAAAAACCAAACTCTTCCAGAATATTATTGTGTATTATATTAATTAAAAAAAATATTTACACTAGGTACTAAATACAATAACTAACTCTTCCATACATTTTGACCGAGTAGATATTGCACTTTTCTAAGAAACAGCAGATTTTTTAAATTTCAACGCAGGAATGTTGTTCAAGATTTCGCGTCCATGCCACCCACGTTATGGGTGTGAGCCATTTGCTATTATTTTGATTATTTCCAGAGTCTCCGCCAAATTCAATTTTTCATTACATTTATTTGTTATAACAGGACCAGCCTCAGATCATAACTCCATTATTGCCCATCCTATAGAGTTTGAAAATACTTGACACTTCAAAATTAGATACTAAAGACCTCTTGAATGAACATTCCTTGATTAAGTTTAACCTAAGTACTTTGTTTTCAACTCCTACGTTCACCTTAAATTACTGAGAAATACTGGTTAAGTAGAAATCGGTTTTATCAAGTGTTTTGCCTATTTGCTTGGCAGAAATTTCTTGCTAAACTATTAATCAATTATTTAGTTTCCCTAAGTGGCTGACTGACTTATAGATACAATATCTGATAATGAACCTATTAATCTTTTAGAGGCTTAAGGAACAGTGTGTAAAGTTCACTCATCCTCTATAGAAAAGGGAGTATCATAGAAATATCGTGGCTCCGGCACACAGGCAACGGAAGGAACACGGGTAGGTTTTAGTCAGTAAAAGTCTGACACGCCCTCCCGCTCCGCCCAGAGCGGGAGAAGTTATTTGATAATTTCCCACCCTCAAAAAAAAAAAGGCTATCGACAACAGTGTCGATTGTCGCATGAATTTATATTACTACTAAAGTTTATTCTTCAATTTATAGCCTGATTTAACATGTATTTTTTGCTTCGTATTTATTATTTATATCATTATAAATATGTATGTATACCTAACGTTTTTTATTTTATAATTTTTTAGGAACTACCAAAAATTTTAATATTTACTATATAAATGGGAGTATAATAGAATAAAAGAATATAACTTTCCGATTTAGTCAATCACTAGCGTATTTGTAAAATAAAAGGCTTTTGCACAGCACTACGATAGCGAACGATGTTTTCGTGTGAGTGAGTTGTACGGTGCATGGTAAATGCACGCTGTGTTTGATGGGATAAGGTTTATAATTGATTGTGTAGTAAGTACGTTCTGATGTATAAATTGCAAGTGTGAGCGCGACCTCGTCATTATTGGGTTTACTGATCTGCATGTGTAGTTGTGGCTAGGTAGAGGGGATCTAGTGAAGACATTGGGTTTCAATACATTTTCAACTACCAGGCATATCTCATTCTTTCTTATTTCTTTCTTTCTTCTTTATATCTATGGGGCATATTCTCCGACAGACGGGTGTTGTGTCTGGTGGGTAACTGCCCGACGATTGATGTCAGGAAGTTATATATATGCTGATCGCGCGTTAAACACTGCTTGCGCAATGCTGGATTTGTGTGACGTCACGTCTTTGATGCGTAATTCGCATGTAGCTTTGTAGATGCCGCCACAATCTCAAATGAAGAAATGCATTTTACTTGGAGGTAGAGTTGTTTTTTAATGTTATTTGGTTGCAAACTCAAACTCAAACTCAGAGCATTTATTTCAATGAAACGATTTACAGGCACTTTTGAATTTTCAAATTGTCGGTCAGTTAGTGAGTAAGTTGAAACTAATGGCCCATTCCAAAACTCAGATCTCTATGGAGAAGTACGGGCAAGGAACTCCAAAGACACTCCATTAAATATAGATATTAAAAAATCCTGGGTACATTGTTCTTATTGCTTCTTTATGTGAGAACAATGTAAAAAAAAAACGAGTTTATAAATAAGATTAAAAATAATCCCTGGCAGATAAGACATGACCAGTCTCAACTGAAAGCGCCCGTTCACGAACATGACGCGTGGACCAGCACTATCCAGCTCAACCATTTTGTAGGGAACCGAATGATCCAACACGTGCAAGTAAGAATATTGCACCCCTAATGGTAAGCAGTTCCTGCTGCCAATAGACATGCGATAATATCATCGCACGTGCGTTGCTAATGCCGAATAAGCTCCGATGTCTAATGTACCTGTAGGTGAACAACTAAACCCAAACCTTAACGCAAATAGTAGTCCTCCAGACCGAATTTCGGTCATGACGATCATCGACCATTTTATTGTGCACAAGTGTGTGCGCAGACACAGGTGCACTCTCTCTTCCCCCACTCCCATAGTCCGATGGAACGCCAATCCGACACGACCGGAGAGAGGTCAGGTGCAAGGACAACGGCTTGCTAACGTGCTTTACGGGGCACGGGGGCATCACACAGCAAACTTCCAAACTCCGGGCTGTTATTAAGAAATAACACAGTAAAGCAGGTGTACGGAAGGATGTTTTCGAAAATCCTTCTTCAATCCCTCAACAGGAATACGAAAGTCCGACCAAGGAGCGAAAATGTTAATCAATTTCCAAACTCAAGCACACTCATAGCAGACACATGTCATGTCACCTTCTCGAATTGCCATTTTCATTCAAAACGAAAAAGGTGCTTAACATTTTAACTCCTTGACAGCACGTGAACGACGTCGCAATCAAAAGCTATACTCATTCCAAAAAGCCTCCAATCACCGTGAAATCATATTAAATCGGCACCGATTTAATTTGGCACGATAAATCTCATCCATTTTCGAATGTAAACAGGCCGATCTCTGATTACAATAAACATTCCACTTGATTATTTTACATTTCATCATTTTGAGTGGTTGTTCGGTGATCAATCGATTGTGGCCTTCGATACTTTACGGTACTTTGTGGGCTTACTGTTTTAAAGTTTTTTATTTTGAAACAGCAGGTCTAAAGTGATTGATTGGTGGTCTAGATTGCTTATGTGAATCAGATAATGTTAAGATCCAAAACCCCAAAATCATAATATTTCCAATCTCCCAATTTTTTTTACACAATAATGAACAAGAAAGCCCCTAAAACGCCCACACTTTAATAATCCATACTAATTGTATAAATGCGGAAGTAACCATGTTTGTCTGTTTTTTTTTTACGCCAAAACCACTGAACCGTTGGTTATATAATTTTACTGATAGGTAGACTGGGATCTGGAGAAGATCAAAGGCTAGGCTAGAACTTTTCACTCGGAACATTTGTTTAAAAAAATGATTAAATACAAAGTAAACGCAGACGTAGTTGCAGGTGGTAACCAATCAATCTGATCACAGTATATCTCAGTAAAGGTTTCCCGCTAACCATGAACCAAGTAAAAAGAGAAGCTTCACAATACGGGGTTAGTTTTCAATGACCGGCAAAATTTTCACAGGATGTTCTACCCATGAATATGAACAACTTTCACTATGGAATCAACTCTAAAATCACGAAAAAAATATCTACTGTTTCATACAAAAGTTCAATATCTACTAGACCAAAATGTATGAAACAGCTGATATTTTTTTCGTGATTTTAGAGTTGGTTCTATAGTGAAAGTTGTTCATATTCATGGGAAGAACATCCTGTGAAATTTAGGCCGGTCATTGAAAACTAACCCGGTATAATCACCGTTGGCAAGCAAAATAGTTATCATTGTGTTTGTAAGTATATAGACTCCAATGATATTATAAGTAGGGATATGTAATTTTCGTTTTTACGAAATAGATGCTATAAATGCAAATTTTACTAAATACGTATAGATGGGATACATGCGAAATTTACTAATTAGTGTGAAATATTGTGTTTCTATACTTTGACACGAAATTTTGAAGAAAAACATTTTTTTTACGCAACAATCCCGTGACGTAGTTTACTAAAGAAGCGTGTCTCTGGACACGAATTTAACGCTGGAGAGCTTCTCCAAAATACAATTCTTCAATGAGATACCGCAGGATGAACTCTTAAATGGATACGCTCATTTCCGTAGGCAGCTACTAAATTTAGTTTAGCAAGAAACGCCCGTCGACAACATACATATATTAGTAGCAAAAAAGTGTAGCTACCCTAGATTTGCAAATGCAGCTTTAGAATACAAAGCCAAGTGTGCACAGCCCTGCGGACGGTGAGCAATGGGCAGCTCGCCGTCCGATAAGGACCAGGCCCGTGTCGACGGCGCGTTGTGTTCCACGCGCGCCTCAAAGAGATGTCAGCACCAACCGACGGGGTCGAAAGACCAATGCCTGCTGGGGTTGCGGGTTTGTCCGAAAGGGATATCGCGGCCCCGGCACACAGGCAACGGAAGGAACACGGGTGGGTTTTAGTCAGTAAAAGTCTGACACACCCTCTCGCTCTGCCCAGAGCGGGAGAAGTCATTTGATGATGTCGCATCCTGAAAAAAAAAAAAAAATGTGTGCACAGCCCAGTTAACAGTGTAGACGCTGAAATATATTTTAGTATCTACAATATTGTCAAATAACTGACGGTAAAGATAAGTCTTTATAACTATATTTCAACTTTATAACTTTTGCACCCGAATGTACTTGATGTAGTTTATGACATTGAATTTGTTTAAATCTCTAATCTTTTGAAACGTAGACGATTTTTGTTTACGGTCGAATGACCTGCGGTCCATTCGCTTTGGGCCGTTCAGACTAAATACCCATTTATGCGAAATTTTGATTTTTTATTTGCGAAATATACGTAACCCTAATAATAAGCTGTCTTAAAGACTTGTCGCATGATAACCTTTTTGTCTAAAACGACAGAAGTTGTAAGTATCTAGATACATAGATAGAGTACTCGTTACTACCTAACTTATAATCTACCGATAAGTAAATAAATTATTTTCATTTAATGAAAAACAATGCTGTGCTCAGTTGGCTATTCTTAATATAAAACATGTTACACAAATTACACATTTTCATTCACGAATACATTTTACAATTTCAAAAGAATGAAAAGTAGCAGTTTCTAGAATTAATTTTCCTTGCAAATTCTGCAAGTGAAATAAGAAACATAACCCGTATTCCTGAGAAGAAAAACAGAAAACTTGTTCCACTGGAACAACAGAATGCCTTGCATTTTGCCATACATTGCTTTATAGGTTTGAAAAATTCGTCTGCTCGACCACGTGAATAACGCAATGAACGTGGTTGAACTATCAAAATGAAAGGCATTGGAAATTGCTCATTCGTTAAATTCTAAAATGTTATAGCTGTAAAGGTGTGTCCAAACATTGAGCAGCAAGAGCGCGGCAGCAACACGCGGCGTTTGCAGGACACATTTCTGTCGCGCTCTAGTTAAGACCAAACCCACGAATGTTTGGGCGGCAGTACTGCGCGGCACATCCGAGACACGCCGCGCACTTCAGTTGCCAATATCAATCTAATTAGTGACGAATGTTTCCTAAAAATGTTTCTGCGCGGCAGGTAGACTGAAGCATTCGCGCGCGGCAGGCCGCGTGCGATAGCCGTGCACGATTGCCCCTTAATGTTTGGACACTAGGCGTGTGTAACTCTTTACGGAACCGACTCACTGATCCGGATCATTGAAGTGTTCCAAAAGATTGGTTCAGTAACAACGTTTCAAACGCATCATTTGAATCATTACTTTGTCTTTGTGTCTTTCCGCGCGACCGTCGCTGACACATTACAATCTATTTAAGTCAGAAAGAGATACCAAATGAGATGTACTCACACTCACACTCTACTACTACTACTACACTACTATTTTCACTCATACTCTCACAGTTTTACCTTGTCTATATTAATTTTTTATCCTTTGAGTCGATGATTCAAATGATCCAAATGAAACATATCAATGATTCGGATCATTTCAGTGATCCAGATGCAAATGTTCCAATCGCAAAAATGATACACTTTGCCTACCTCTATTGGACACACCTTCACACATATTCTGTAACCCTTCTGTAACGCCACGGGGCAGGTTAGCCCCGTGCCCTTATCCCTTGAAACACGCAGGCATGCGTTTTTTTTAAATATAGCGGCATTATGCTGATATAAGAGCCTTTTTGGCCTCGCACAGGTCGTTATTTTTTCGAAAAATATGTTATTTTTTTTTAGTTTTAAAAGCTCTTTTTTATGTTTTGTGTTATCATGCGCGTGTTACAAATAAAAAAAATATATCTTTCTTTCAAGAACGATAATGCGTTCGAAGCCAAAAAAGTACTAATAGCTCTACATATATTCTGCTGTGCAATATATAAAATTACAGAGCCCGGCTGTTAAAATATCACTCATCGAGTTTTAAAAAGAGACTGGTAGGTACACAAAAACCTCAATACTTTTTTTAAACTCATAACATCATGCATATAATCTCCAAAGGGGTAGGTAGAAGTGTGCCTATAGTACACCAACATTTTGCGCTTGTTCCCAACGAGTCACACCTCAACGGGTAACAGTGTGACCGGTTGGGAATTAATTTTAAAAATAATCCCAACCAGTCATACTGTTACTCGTTGGGCATGTTACTCGTTGGGAATTATTTTTGAGACGTTCCCAACCGGTCACACTGTTACTCTATGGGATTTTTTTACTAAACAATTCCCAGCCAGTTACACGATTACTCGTAAAGATTCCTATGAAATTGTAAATCAGTGAATATGGTATATATTGGAATAAGACACTGTAAATAAATATCAAACAGATTTATTATCAATCAACAAAATTACAATTTTAAACATTTATAAATTATCTACACATTATAACAACCTATCTGTATCAAACTAAAAAATCTTTACAGATATCACTAGTTTCATATTATGAAATTATAAACTTGCAATAAAGCATTTAAAATAAACAACAAATTTCAAATAGCTGAAATTATAAATTAACAAAATAACAATTCAAACATTATAAGATATTTTTAAAAAGCTATATTTATCTAGGTATAAATCACAGAATCATCACAGATATTTTAATTTTAATGATTAAAGTAAGAACATAACAGAAGGACGAAGTTGACGCGATGTATTCTGTCATGGTTAACAGCGGGACGTGCACTTCACTTCAATGCACAGCACAAACTGATAATATTCAAGCATCCCTCTCCCTCCCCGCGTCGTTCCCGTGGCGAAAAACGTGTAACTTTAACATGCAAATATGTGCTTTACATTTAATTTTAGAGAAATAATATTTTATATTGTGGCTGAAATTAATAAGAGGTAAAAAAAACACAAATATCCTCTTATCATTTCACTGTATTCACACCATTATCCATTAATAGTATCTTCATAAACAAGTGAATAAGAAAGTAGAGAGATTACGTATTCTAGTAAATATAGGCAGCCACGAACACTAGCACTGGTCATGTCAGGCGAGAAACAGAGCCCTAACAAGGGATAACTATTTAGAACTGATGAATAAAAATAAGTCAACCAGTCATTGTGCCGCTGTTGACGGCATAACGAGTCGGAGCTACTGTTACTCGTTGGGACATCTTTTACATTTATTTCCAACGTGTCACAGTGTGACAGGTTAAGTGTGACTCGTTGGGAACTAATGAAAAAATCATCCCAACGAGTAACAGTGTAACAGTAACTGTGACTCGTTGGGAATTATTATCCAAAACATTCCCAACGAGTCACACTGTTACCCGTTGAGGTGTGACTTGTTGGGAACAAGCGACATTTTGCCAGTAATGTTTACCTAAGTCCCATGTAATTAGGGGCGAGCCTGTTGTCATCAACATCAACAAAATTCCAGATGGAAAAACCCTATAACACTTTTCCCGGAACTAGACTAACGAGGCAAACTTAAAACTTGTTGTACCATATTTACAGGCCGATACCTAACAGTAAATATGGTGGCAAGATTAGAGTACCTACTGTAATCTTGTTGACTGGGGCAATGTCGAGCTGTAACGTGAATTGAATGGAATTCTTTTCAAAAGTAAAACACTTTCCTGGCTTTGCTTTTCACTGCTCCATTGAACAACCAGCCTTAAGAACTTTTTAATACGATCAAATACTAAGAAATGTAAGCTATCTTATTAGTGATAACAGAGCCGTTTTGAAAACTAAATTCATTTAATTTAATTATTTGTTCGTAAGTGCTCGTCTTCTGAAGCTGGGACGGTATTTATCTTCAGCACGTTTTTATTATTGAAGGGCTTGTGGCCAAATAATAACAGCCGCACGGGTCGATCGTTCAGGTTAAGCTACGCTTGCCGCGGTTGGTCTATGGATGGGTGACCGTCTTTACATACCAAAACCCCCCCGTGCCTCGGAAAGCACGTTTAGCTGTTGGTCCCGACTGTTATTCGTAGATCTTTGATAGGCGTTACGGGGTAGTCAGAAGCCCGAAAGTCTGACAACCAGTCTTACCAAAAGGTATCGTATAACGCAGTAACTGGGGTGTACGTAGATAGGCAGCCGGTCCATGTATAATACTGATATTCAGCTGGGCACCCGGTTAGACTGGATGCCGACTCCAACATAGTTGGGAAAAGACAGATGATGACGTCTTATTATTGAAACTCCCTCGTTTTGCAGTTTACATGCTGCTACAAAAATTCGCGGCAGCTCTTTTGGACAAGAATACAATTTAAAATAATAAATGCTGAGCCATCATGCGTCTCGGGTCTTGAGCTAGATTTCCGGATCGGGCAAATTGTTAATGGGTGTTTTCATTAGGGAATTCTACGTAGCAGACCAGAGAGTGTGATAACGGCCGCGTCTTACGAGTTGAAGGTTGTAAGTTCGAACCCAGACAGGCGCTCTACTTTGTGTAAATTATTTCATCACCACTGCTCTCAAAACGGTGAATGAGAATATCGTGAGGAAAACAGCACGTCCTAGACTAAAAAAATCGAATACATGTAACATCTACCAACCCGCACCGGGCCCGTGTGGTGAATTACGGCCCTCTCCCTCTCACTGAAAGGAGGCCTGTGCAGTGGCAACATTATGATTATGCTAATTAATTATTATTATTATAGGCTGGCCCCCATTACTTCAGACTTTTAACATCGCATGCCAAATGCATGTGTACTCAAGCCACCTCTGTCTAACCCCTTCGGGGAAAAAAGGCGAGATTATCGGTCTTTGCTACGAAAAAAAAGCAATGCATTTTTTGTTAACTTAAAATATTTTTCAAACTTGCATCATTCATCATGTACCTAATCATATTTGCAGAAGAACCAATAACTATAAATTTTATATTTAATATTGTCAGTAAAAAACTATTAAACTTACTTTAAAATCTGTCAACGAGAAAATAATTTATTATTCTTTTTCTTTTTTCATAAAAAAAGATAATCTAGTGACGTCACTATTCGACCTTTAAGACACAAATGAAATGCGCAGCAAAGATGAGCTTCAATAATAATTAAGGACTTTAAAAATCAATATTTTCCTTTGCTTTGTTTTATTCCAGTCCAAAGAGAATTCATGAATTCAGTAGATCTTTTCAAAGATATTTACAATAGGTTCTTGTTTTAAAATAATAAATTAATCGCCTTTGAGCTCGTTCGGTTGGTATTGTTAATAAATGAAAGTTTACACGGGAAATTTAAATCGGGTTATCAAAGATAAATGTTTATTTTTACCGTGTTATTGGTTTTGTGATGGTAATAAGTAGACTTTGCACGTACTTAATATACATAAATATATAAATAGGTACATGCCTTACACAAAAAGAAAAATAAATAATGTTTATTTATTTAATTTTTCTTCATGGTAATTAAATGTCTTGAATGAATTTGGTATAGTTTTTTTGTTATCTTTTGTCATAATTATAATACACTAGCAGCCCGTCCCGGCTTCGCACGGGGTAGACAATTATTTATTTTTGGAAATTTGGATATAAAACACTTTTTTTCACAAATATTTTTATTTATTAAAAAATTATTATTTATTATTAATTAATTATATATTTAAAAAAATCCCACAGTTATATTTGTATGTAAGTCTATTTATGTTCAATTTCTTTGATGGTTTAAGTGGCGGGCACTTAAATAAGTAATATTTACGTAGGATATTATATACATTTTTACTATGGTTTTTTTAAGTAATTAGAATAAAAGCAGAGTCGAATAAAATATATACAGTCTAAATTAAACGTTGACAACTTTCAACTAAAAATGTATCTACCTATACATCTAGGTATTTCAAAGAAATTTTTGTTCGTGTCGATAGAAACTTGCCTATCATTATTTAGTATTTTCCTTACAAAATTATTTTTTTTTGTTTGGTTTTGTTGTTTTGTGCTTATTATTTTGTTTTTTTTTATATTTTTTTTGTTTTTTTTTGTTTTTTATTTTTTATTAAAAAAGGGTTTGTCATTAATCATTTTCATTCTTATTATTACTTAATAATTTACATTTTTAGTATTTTTTATTTTACAGGTTTACTTTTACATTATTTACAGATATAATATTAAGGTAGATTTACGTTTTTTACTTTTATATTTGTCAGTTTTTATCTTAAAGCTTCACTGTAAACTACGTTGGCAGTGGTATTTGTAGATGGCAACAAAATATATTGATTTTCAGGAGATCCCACTCGAGAAAGGGCAACATATAGTTGTCCATGAGAAAAGCATTCTTTTCTTAGGTCGATGCCAACCATCGAAAATGTTTGACCCTGGGACTTATTTATTGTGAGGGCAAATGATGTTTTTAGAGGAAACTGTAAACTCTTAAAAGATATAGGCAAGTCCGTAGGAATCATGGGGATCCGCGGTATGTGGGCGAGCTGTCCGGCCGCGGCCCCGGTGATTACAGTGGCTACTATGACGTTCTCCCGCAATTCCTTCACCAGAAGTCTCGTGCCATTGCACATGCTGGGAGGGCATGGGTTCCTCAGCAGCATTACGGGAGTGCCTACCTTTAATTGTAGTTCGTGGGACGGCAAGCCGGAAGGATTCAGGGAATTTAAACATTCTTGTGGATAGTGCACTGTATCTTCGATGTTGCATACTGTGTCAATAGATTTGTAAGATTTAAATTCACCGGGTACTTTTTCCATAGTAATTTTGTTAAAATTTTTAATCTCATTAACCGATTCATTTCGCGGGGACACTATCGCTCTCGAACAGAGCCAATTGAAATTTCTCTCCGTAAGATTTTGTATGTCCGGATATATTGTGTCCACAAGAATTTCTAGACTCTGAACGATTTGACCCAATTCGTTATCCAACAATACCTGGGGACTGTTTGCAACCGGAGACGGTAATTTTCCGTCTCCAAGTTTTAGAAGTTTTTGTGAGAAATTATTATCGTCATTGTCACTTAAATGTGCTCTCATATTTGTGCGCAGATTAAGAGTTTCAATCGATTGCCATAAAGTTGATGATTTAAGGCAAGCTCGAATAACGTCAGCTCGAGTACCTTTTGTTATAACTGGTAATGTTTGACGAAAGTCTCCAGCTAAAACAAACGTCACGCCCCCCATTATACAGTCTGAGCTTCGGATGTCTCTCAGCGTGCGCTCCACGGCTTCCACGTGCGCCCTGTGGCTCATGGTGCACTCGTCCCAGATGACCAGCGAAGTGTCTTGTAAGAGCTGCCCCAGCGGACCGTTTTTGCGGATCGAGCACACAGATTGTTGTTCCAAAGACACAGCCAATGGTAATTTAAATGTAGAGTGAGCAGTCTTTCCATCATTTAATAGGGTTGCAGCAATTCCGGACGATGCCACTGCGACAGCTTTTTTTCCAGATTGACGTACTTTTGCCAACACTAAATTGGCAAGGAAGGTTTTGCCTGTTCCACCGGGCGCGTCCAAAAAAAACAGTTTACCGCTGTGATTTTCAACACTCTGTACTATAGCATCGAATGCTATTTTTTGATCTGCCACTAACTTGGGTACATGCGTGTTGACAAATACAGACAACTCGTTAATATCATGCGGACGGCACGGTATCGCATGGACGATGTTTTGTTGCCGATTCGGGGAAGGCAATCCAAAATCTGCTAAACGCTTGTCGTTCAGTTCCAAAAGCTTCTTTTCTATTTGTATCAAGCCTTCGTTGTGTACGTCACAATCCTGATCTTGTTGTTGAGCTGCACGTCTGATGTCCTCACACAAATCGTCTTTGAAAGTGTCCCATAATTTGAGAGGTTCAGAGGGGAAACAAAATAATAAAATGACCACAAACAGCTCTCTCAACTTTAACGGGCAGTCAGAAACAGAAGCTTCTCTCAAAGTCATCTCCCATTGGTTGTTATTTTCTAGTAAACCTAAATCTCTGCAAGCAGCTTGGTATGTTTCTTTAACAATGCCATCAACGGTTTTTAAGTCTTGGAACGATGTCGGGCCACGCACATGATGAAGTAATATCCTGAGATAAAAGCACTCGGATTGAGAAGGATGGACGCTGTACACTCGGCCCAATGCCGCATCTTTTTTTACACCGGGATGACCGACTACGTCTTGGCCGCGTTTCCTTCTTGAGAATTTGTTATTGGCCCATGTGTAATAATGAGGGACCTCATGATAGAGTATTGTTTTGGCAAATTCATCACTGCGACACAGGTCAAAAAACGCCGTGAGAGTCGTTTTTGGTGGATTTTCAATTACACGTTGTATATTTTCAGCTGAAAAATATACCCGTTGCCCATTTTCTAAGTGTACAGCCAAGTGAACAACGGTGGGGTGTCGATCGTGAATAGGAAACTTTAATAATCTCCACACTGCCTCCGATGTACTAATGTACCGTCCGTTCAAATAATTTTCCACTTCGTCGTGAGCATTTCTGACACCGAAAGTGGCTTAGTCCGATCCTTTGTTGATGTATTTGCAAATATACTTAATTGCTTGGACGGAATGGCAGAATTCAACGTTTATGTGAGCATTAAAAAATCGCAATAAAATTGGAGAATATGGAACGATCCACCTGTTGTCTATGTTGACCGTTCTGCCTCGGATGTTTAAAGTAGCGACCTGACCCCCGTTGCTGGAGTCGCGACGTCGATATACGGGATATCCGTCCTCACCGGTCTGGGTCTCATTTATGAATCGACGTGGGTATTTTTTTGAGCATATGCTATTATTTATGCATGGTGAATTCAAATTTTCTTGCCCACATGGCCCGTGTACCATATTTTTTGTGACTATGTCAAATAACACTGGGTCTTCGTCTTTATTAGGCAGCTCAGCGACGATTATTTCGTCGATCTGATCGGGCTGTATTTTTGTCTCCAGCCAAAACAACATATGACAATGCGGCAATCCTCTTTTTTGCCATTCAACACTAAGCATATAACATTTGACCGGTCCAAAAATCGCGTCTTTCGTGAATATTTTTATAATTTTTTTCATTTTTAGATGGAATACTCGAGCAATGATGTCATGCCGGTCGAAAGACCGTTGGCCGGGGAAAAGTTCCTGCTTTATCTCTTCCCATTCAGGGTTGCACGTAAAAGTGACGAATAGATCTGGCCGGCCGTGGTTGCGCACATAGGACATAGCATCATGCGTCTTTTCGTTTAGAAACCTCGCACATCCAGTAAATGATGACGGTAAGATGACGCGCTGTCCGATGTCGGCGGCATTCACGCTTGCGTCTTGGTTCAAAGCATCCCTCAGATGAATATAGTCATCTGCTCTAAGTTTTTGTTGGTTTCGCCTTATAAAATTTTATCGTTCCGAAATCATCTTTGCCATCATATCCACAAAATATTGACTAAACAAATCCTTGTAATAGTGCAGCGAATTAAATTGACTGGTCCTAATCATTAAGCGGTATGCGTAATATTGCATGCATGATACAGTTTTATTTCTTAAGGAATCCTGCTGAGGAATAGTTAAGTAATATCCGTCGTCTCCTGATACGAACATTAGCGGATATTGTAACGGATCATAAGCCCTATCCAATTCCGACACTCGCTTCAGCTGCCCGTCTCTACCGTGCAGCACTATATCTCTGGGGCCTTTGTCTTCATCAACCAAGAGAACGGCCAGTTCGTTGACGGAAGGCGCGTTGTATCTGCCTCGGTGTTCTGCTTGAGGTGTGCGGTCAGCGTGAATAATTAATTTTAAATTCTCTGGAGATGTCGATTCGATACTTTGTTTAAAACTTCGTATGTAAACGTTGTGACTATTCAACATGGTCTGCAATTCGTTGATCAAATCCAGTTTTAGCATAGGAGCCATGTTAGAGCGCAAAGATAGTTGGTCAGCATCGGAAATAAAATATATCTGCAGAAATTGTGGGCTTTGTCCGGATGGCGGCAGGAGGCTGCCTATGAGGTGATAAACCTGTCCCTCTACCTTAAAGGTTGGCATGAAATTCCCTTCCCTAATTTCTTTCGCCCCGAAAGATGTCATCTGAAACAGATTATTGTAACGACGTGCGTTTTTTAAAAAATGCGCGGATAGTGTACTATTGTTCGTCAGAAGGCTTTTGATTGGTTCTGGAGGCTCTACGATACTGGGAAGTATTACTTTTCCAGCCGCGCAACACATACCAATTGCTTCGTCTCTCCATTTTTTCACGGAACATTTAGGGCATATCTTATCCATCGCTCCAATTTGAATGCTGTTTTGATCGGCGTAGTTAATTTGTGGATCGTAGCTGAATGCTGATCTATTGCTGTGAGCTGAAATCCCATCACGCCTTCTAATTGCTACTGCACGTTGTCTCTCTCTCTGTGCCGTAAGTCGTTGCGAGCGGTCACCGCTAGACTCTCGGGCACGTGCCTGTGAGTTACTGGCTCTCAGTCCAGCAAGCCGCTGCGAGCGTTCGGTGCTAGATTCTCTGGCACGTGCCCGCGAGTCTCTATCTCTGTTTCCAGCAAGGCGTTGTGAACGTTCGGAGCTCGACTCTCGTTCGTAAATCTGAGAAGATCGTTCATTTTGTTCTGCAAGGCGAAGTGAGCGTTCGACACTGCACTCTCTTGCCCGTGTTTGCGAAATTCTTGTTCGATTTTCGTCAAGGCGTTGCGCGCGTTCTGCGCTCGACTGTCTTTCGCGAACCTCTGACGATCTGACATTTTGATTTGCAAGACGAATCGAACGATCGGCGCTACTTTCCCTTGCGCGAGCTTGCGAGGTTCGCTCTCTATTCTCAGCAAGTCGCTGCGAGCGTTCGGCGCTAGATTCTCTGGCCCGTGATTGTGATGCATATTCTCTTTGACTTTCGAGTCGATCAGAATATTCTGAAGATGATTCTCCAACACGCCGAATCTTTGCTAATCTCGCTTGGGAGCTATGTTGAGATAATTGGGACCTTTTTTTTTTAGGCATAATTGTTTGAAAGTTTGGTTTTCAAGTAAAATAAATAAGAATTAATTTGATTTTAATATGAACAGTTTATTGAATAGAAGTTTTCATAAAAAAATACATACAATACTTAAATAGGTGCTTTAAAAAGAGTGTGACACTGCTATAAAAATAAACTGTCAAGGTTTAATCAAGTAATTTATGCGCAGTTTTGAAAATAACTCCTAATCGATAGAAAGAAAATGTGCTCTATCTGAAATGTGTTCTATGGAAAAATCTAAATGTTCAATATCGGTAGCGTCCGCTGCGTAAGGAGCCGCGCGACTGAGCCGCGCGGCTACCTATCTTACAGACGTGCACGCCCCACTCCTGTATTTCAGTGCCCCCTCCACCCCGCCCGCCGCGATGCCCGGCGCGCTTTTCAGACTGCATCGCAAACAACGGCCACGGCGCTGTGGCGGTTTTGTTTACTGTTTGAATTTTTTAATTCGTAATATCTTTTGAATGGAAAGTCCAATTTAAATAATTTAAAAACTATTTTATAGGTAGTTAAATGGTCTTGACCATAAAATAATTTATTTGGATAAGGATTAATATAAACACATAAATAGCATAGTTTGAATTTGGTTAGCATTTTCATTAATGTTTAAAATGAAAAAAGTTGTTGTAGTGACATAACTACAATAGTTGGACATATGCTACCGCGGAGTTTTTTGTAGACATTATGATGTTCTTCAATATTGTTGTACATTATTTTGTTCTATCGCTAATAGTTTCGGCAGCGCATTCGACGAAAGACATTTTAAGACTCATTTTTCTACACCTTCGGTTACATTGTTCAAATTTTACCAAGGATCCCTAACTTTTTTCAAAATGAAATGTAGCCTATGTCAAATTGGAAGAATTTAGCATTCTATTGGTGAAAGAATTTTTTAAATCGGCCCAGTACTTTTTGAGCCTATTCATTACAAACATACAAACATACAAAAATAGGTACAAATCTTTCCTCTTTATAATATTAGTGTAGATATAACCAGAATACCTACCCGCGAAATTTCACGGATTAGATTTTTTTTTTTGATTTTTAATTCATGTTCATTTTTTAAATATAATAATAATGTTCATCCTCTTTAGGTCATGTATGACCTATCCGAATATCAAGAATATTTGGCCTAGGTCTTAAGGGGAGCCGTGAAAATTGATTCACTGTTACAATGTTTAATAAATAATAGGTATGTACCACGAAAAATGTGAAGGATGCGACGGATGTTACTCAACTTTCGCAAAAGATTATGAATTAGGTACAAATAAATGTTTTTAATGTATATTTGGCAACTTTATGAAAGACGATAAAGAATACCGAGTTGATTTCCAGTAATTTTTTGTATATTAATTTTAACAAGATACATAATCAAGAAATGTTGCATTACATATTAAACCATTTACAACCCAATTTCTCAAAAAAGAAAATTTAATATCCAAAAATTTAAAACGCTTTTTAAGCCGCTTTTTCGCTCTTTATATAATTTGGTAGGCTAAGTCGAAAGTCATGTCAGTCTGACTCGGTAATTACCTAGGTAGGTAATTCAGTTAAGTTTTATTTCGGGCCGCTTCTAGCCAAATGCATTTTCTAGAGCTAATTCGGGTTTTCGTTCAGATGCAAAGTTTTTTTTTGTACGCAAAACTGAACACAAATTGATGCTTGCTTGCTTCAGAAAATCAGAGTTTATTGTTAAGCAAATTGATTACCAACTTTAATTGTCCGTATATACAAATCACAATTATCATTCTACGACAGTTTCATGAAATGGCTATAACACAGCAAATTGACGTGGGGTGTCAGTTAGCTTTAATAATTAATTTCCTGAATGTAACAACGTAATAAAGCTCACTCCGAAAGTAACAGTTAACGTTTCACATTTTAAGAAAATATATTATAACAAACAATATAATGTCTCTGCAAACGAAAATAATCTCTATAAAATCAGAAATATAATTCCTGAGGGCTATTCTTGGAAACCTCTCTAAAGTTGAGCCTACATAACGCCACCGATCAATCGGTCTGGAAGAGTCAGAAAAAAAAAGGCCAAGTGTGAGTCGGACACGGGTTCTTTTTTTTATTTGCGTATATTGAGCGAAAGCAAAATACGGTCTTGGAGGTGGAGTTGCAGATACCAGCCCGTTATTCTATAATACTGTTAACTATTTCCATACGGAGAGTATTTAAATCACATATTAATTATTTATATAAACATATTAATCAGAAAATATTACCAATCGCGTTTCGCGGGTTGAGAAAAATAATGGTGGGATGGTCCTTCTTTCAAAAACTTCACTGCAAACGCTCGAAGTAGCTTCACTAGGTCTTTCTTCTAACCTGGTGTTAGAGTTTTTAAGCCGCCCATGGGTCTCTGACTTGGCTTCATATGCCGTCGAGAAATATCTCTCAGCTATTGTTACCTCACAATGTTTTCCTTCACCGTTTTTGAAGCAAGTGATAATTATATAACACGCACATGAATTCGAAAAGTCAGAGGTCGGAGTCAGAGCCTGACGGTCACACCACTAGGCTATCACTGCTGCTTCACTCGGTGTTGCCAATGGCACGTCTTTTAAGAAACATTCAACTACCTATTACGGTTAAAAGATAAAGCCCTGTGACAGGCAGAAAAACAGACTGATGGACTGAGGGAAAAATGGCGACGGCATAGTGTCCCGTTTTCACCCGTTAATCTCGGAACCCTAAAAAAGAAACCGCCCTACATTCGATTTCGTAACCGCGCAGCAACATCGTAAAACACCCAAAAACATTTCAATATGTCGGAAATTCTATAACCAAAGGAAACTAGATCACATTGCAGATCGTCCTGAGTGCCTGTAAATTTCGTTACTCAGACCCGTAAAGCCGAATTAGGCCGAATCAATCCGAACTTGGGCCCACGTACCGCCGGTAAAAAGAACTCAGTTTTATTTGTGCCCCGGGCTTTTTAAGACCCCACTGGCAGAGGATATCTGATGAATATAAATGGGAGGTTATTGTAGCTGTCATCTGTTTGTTTTCGTTTTTGGAATACGTATTGTGTATTGGCGTCTTTTGTTTTTCGGGGTAGCGTGCTTTTTGGCCTGTTTTGAACTTCGATGCAAAAACAGTTTGATGGAAAACTTTTACGTGTAGGTACTTAAGGAGGACTTATAAAATGAATGACCTGCAGACAGGCTATTCCATGTCTGAGTGTTTCTGCATACGAAATAAGGGCATGTGAAAGCACTCACACACGATACAGGAGAAATTCCTAGTAAGGCAACGTTGTAAACAGGCGATTTTTTTTTGCCGTCTGGGTCTTTCGTAGCTCCGTGTAGCCTAAGTAATTCGCAAATTTCGTGGTTAAATATTTCAGTGTAATAAACCTAGTTACCGGGTCTACCTCTAGGCCAATTTCACGAACAGCCATTTACCCCTATTAGTACTGGGGTCAGATTTTTTTTTTCATTTCCAATTTACATAGAAATATGAAAGTAGCTGGGAGGTTTATGCTAAATTATTTGGTAATACGGCCGACCCGATGGTTCAATTTGTGTAAAGGTGCGTCCACACCGCAAACATTCGCACGCAATGAGCATTAATTAATTGGCAAAGAACATTATTTTGAGTATTGAATAACGTTGAACCGTGCATTAATTAAAAGGCACGTGAACAGGAGTACGAAGATTCTTTGATAAAGGCATTCTTATCAGCAACAAGCTTCTGATTAAATGGAATAAATACTACTACTACGAATTTTTTAGCATTGGAATTTTAGCGTACGAATGCTGACTTTCAAATACACCTTCAGCATCTGCCTAGCCTTTTTCCAACTGTCTTAGGGTCGGCTTCCAGTCTAACCGGTTGCAGCTGAATATCAGTTTATGATATGGAGCGACGGCCTAGCTAACCTCCACAACCTACTTTACCCTGTAACTGGGTTGTGGTACGATACCCCTTGGTAAGAATGGTTGTCACACTTTCGGGCTTCTGACTACCCGTAAAGTCTGTTAAAGATCTACAAAATGATGATGCTGGCTTTAAAATACTTGCCTTAGAATGCTCGCATATGCAAGATTGCGGTGTGGACATACCTTAACATGGTCTACTTTATTGTAAGCTAAATGGTTAGGTCCTATATTATTCCCATGTCGATCCGATAGCACAGAGGTTTTATTGAACAAAATACGATGTCTATAAACGAAACTTGGTTATTGCTTGCTCGCGCCCAATATTATTGGTGAAGTCATGTATAGTTGGTAGGGTAGGGTAAGCTGTAGCTTACCGTCCAAGGATGATTATTATTATATAATTCTAGAATAATTATGTGGTTATTCTGTTAATAATACCAGCCAGTTACTGTCCCACTGCAAGGCAAAGGCCTCTTCTCATACAGAGAAGGCACGAGCATTGATCACCACGCTTGCTCAAGACGGGTCGGCGATTTCAGACTTATATTAACTATAAGTCCAGGTTTCCTCACGGTGTTTTCCTGTACCGATGTCAGTAATGTCGAAGATAAACTCAGAAAGTACAATTATGAATTGAAAAAGTCAAATTAGTAGGTACTTGCCCGGATTTGAACCCACAACCTCGTGCATGAGAGGCGAGGCCTTAACCACTGGGCCATCACGACATTCTGTTCATCATTTTATTAAATTTTTTACTTAAAATGAAAAATATTTTTAAGGATTACAAATTATTATTGACAGTTTTTCAGAGTTAGTTTATCGGTACTAATATGAAGTCATGTGCGACTAACTTTTTATTTATTGGTTACACTTTCTTTTGTTTTTAAAGCTACCATAATCACCTGCCTAGCCTTTTTACCAACTATTTGGTCGAATAACCTTTTTTTTTGCTCCGGGGTGCAAAATCCTCATGGATGTCCTCCGCCCTCGAGTAGGCAAAGAGACCGCCCGGTGTTCCCTTCCCACACTTGGACCAGGGATCATGAGATCTGGTCCGCTTTCCATGATCCCCGACTGGTGCCGGCCCGCTTTTGCGGCTTTTGCGGTGCGCTTTTTCTCTTGCCCGCGGCCCCGGAGTCTTATACCTCACTCCCCGTGAGGTGTGAGACACCGGGGCCGCGACGTCAAATAGGGGCGCGCGTGGAACACTACGCGCCGCCATCTTGGGTCGAATAACCTAACCTAACATAACCAGACGCAGCTGAATACCTACCAATATTCTACATAGAACGACAGTATATCTGAACTCCACAACCCGATAACCCCTTTAATGGGTAACACGATACCCCTCGGTAGGACTACTTGTCAGAGATTCAGACTCTATTCAATACGAATATAATTTCCAAATCTATATCTAGGTCTATAAACAGGCCCCCCCCTAACATCAGCCCGCGACGATGCGATCAAATCGCTGACGGCTTCCTATAAAATCTTAAGCGAAGCATTTAATTTACTCCATCTACAAAGCTATCTCATCCTTATCACTTTGAAACAAGGTTTAAAATTGTACAGCGGCCAATAAAAAAGAAAATAAAACTTTTTGTTAGCAGTAAATTAAAATAATCTTTCATCGTGAACAGTTTATGGCCCTGAAGAATTTATTCAGCATCAGGTATCAAGTAGAGTGGTCTATAAATTATCTATTGATACTATTTAATCTCTTTTTTAGAGACTTTTTATATCGTCACGTTTTTAAGCTATCCTGGAATTTAAAAAACCTATTCAAGTTATTCTGTAGTCATTTCAAACTCACGCTTTCGAATTCACTTGTTTTTAAAGTGCTCGGATTTAAACCGCGAATCCAATCTATGTAAGCATAGCGAGAAAACTGCCGAAAATACGCGTCAGAAATTCGTCGTGCTTAAGTTACCACGAAAATTACACGACTCAAATTCGGCTTCAATTATTTAAAAAGCATTGTTGTAAACGTGACCCTCAATTTATGTTGCGTAATTTTCGGCAGGTGTGTCTACATTAATTTAATTTTGAAAGTGATGTGTGGAGATTAAAAATACTACAGGTTTAAAAAGTAGAAGCAATCTACATTCTCAATCCAGATTATTATTTCAACGAATAACAATGTCACTTCAGTAACCACAAAATGTAATTGGCTATAGGAAAACTGTGGTTTCCTATTACTTGCTGATGAAAGAGTAGCCACAAACAGGTCTTTGTAGTTTAATAGAACTCTGAAAACCAATCACTGAGTCTTAAGGCGTATTTACACTGCACAAGTAGACGCACAACTTGTCGGATTCAGTACATGATTCTGAACGAATATGAATTCTGAAAAATATTGCTGTGCCATACATTTTGACCGCGTAGATATAGGACTTGTAGGAAACAGCAGATTTTTTTATGTGTAAAATCTTTCGTCTTGCTTTTCTGCAATCAAAATCTATGTAATCAAATCTGTGGGAGTGATTTCGTGAAAAGGGACGGAAGTGTGTAACAGGAAGCCAGGAAGCGCGCGCTGTTTAATTTGACCAATGAGCATAATTTGAGCATCGCGCAATTAGAGTTTACCGCGTGAACGACCTTCGTAATATAAGACTATCCGGCATCAATCGTTGGGCAGTTGCCCGCCAGACACGACACCCGTCTTGACGGAGGATCCTCCCTTTTCTAATGAGGATGAGTGAACTTTACACCCTGATGCTCATACCTGTAAACGTTTAGTTTATTATTGTGAAAGAGACCTGTAAATTAGCTCTCAGGGTGTTACAATGATGAACTAAGTTTGTTGTTCGGGACATTTACCACATCTGTTATTCCACATCCTTAGAAGCTATAACTGGTTCCAAATGCATTATCTAAGGACTTTTCCGTCTAGCCATATCCTTGCTTGCATAAATAATAATTAATGCATCCTTTGTGGAATGTTAGGTGTTCTATTTTAAGATATACCAGCATTGATATAAATCAATAGATATGCCCTACCGCATCAAAAGACGGTGACGTTTCTGTTTCATTGACAATGACGTTGAATCAATGTGGGCACTATTTCACACGACCTATGTACGACAAGTGTACACTAAAAATCGAAATATTTGTTTACAAAGAATACAGTGACATAAAATAGAATGCATCTGAAATTAATAATGAAATTAGCATATCGTTGACCACTTTTGGACATAGGTCTCTCTAAAGCTGCGCCACAACAGGGTTTTCTGATCCTCTTAATAGCTGTGTGTCGAAATTACTTCCAAATAAAATGCAGCAGACCTTTCACATTTTTATGAGTAAAATGTGAGCATACTCATGAAAATTTAAGTAGTTTCCGCATCAAAAGACACGTGTAATACCCGCGTAAATGCGGTACAAACCTTACCTTACTACAAAATTTAAAAGTCTCATACTAGTAGCATATTGTTATGCTAGTAGGTTATTTCACAAGCTCATGCTCTTCAAAAAGATGGAATAAGTCTTTGTAAATCTGTTCAGACGTGGCAAAGAACAAGAGTAATAGTTCAAAGAAATTGTATTAAAATCATATAACGAAGTTACAGAGGTATGAGGAATAGGGTATAAATTTCACTCATCCTCTATAGAAAAGGGAGGATCCTCCGACCTCCTCCGTGCGTCGTGTCTTTATTTTTATTTTTTGGGTGGTAAATTATCAAATAACTTGGGGCGTGTTAGACTCTTACTGACTAAAACCCACCCGTGTTCCTTCCGTTGCCTGTGTGCTGTGACCACGATATCCCTTTCGGACCAACTCACAACCCCGGTAGGACAAACTCGCAACCCCGGCAGCGGGTGTCGTGTCTGGCGAGCATTTGCCTAACGATTGATGTCGGAAAGTTATATACATATTCATCGCGCGGTAAACTATGCTTGCGCGATGCAGGATTTATGGGACAGATGCGTTGTTCGCATGTGGCGATGTAGATGGCGCCACAAAAATAATGAAAAAGCCCAAAAGGTCGTCCTAACAAACGAATCCAAGGAATTCCTTCTGTAGGCGTAAAACCGTAGCTCAGAACTAAATTCCATAGTAAATAAATCTTCTTATTCTACCAAAAAAGTCTAGAATTTGAACGAAATAACAGAAATAAAATAAATTTAAAAGGAATTCCTTAAGCCCCTCGGAGACGACGCAGAGCAATTATAAAAGATTTTAGAACCTCTTACAGAATAGGTACAGAATTCTGAAGGTATCAGTTTCTTTTTCAGCAGTATCAGCTTCTTTTTTACATTTTTGTAAGGTCACGTTTTCAATGGCTCACGTTTCATCTGTTCGCTTGAAAAATGATGTTCTTTTTGAGGATCATAAAATTTTAACAAAATTTTAAATTTATTTTTATTATTAATTAATTCGATTGTTGCGGTTCAAGATCTTAACAAATTACAATTTTGTAAGAATAAGTTTTCAAACACAGCACTTTGTCAAATTACAGCTTTTTCTTGAAAGTTTTAAACCCTTTTGAATCAAATGAGACATAAGCTCAACTTCGATTAACCGATAATTTATCTGATTATCCAGTAATTCTTCCTTGATAATAATAGTTCCTCTATTATACACATTGAACCTTCTCTCGCACCCAAAACAATTTATTTCACTACCTAATTTGTTAAACTGCTGAAACATGTTCAAGACGTACTCTGCACAAACCTTTAACTAGGAATTTGCATTTAATCACGAAATGGTTCCATCTCCAGTTGTAAACGAATCTATTACGTTAAAGTCGAGGCTGCCTCGTATTTGTAGAACATTTGCTTTTGATATTGATCGAAGTGTGTTCTGTATAAATTGTCTATTCCGAGTCAGATGGTTAGGAGGTGACATTGTTTTATTTCCCTGGTACAGTATCAGCTTTTTCAAATTCTCTTTATAGGGATGTATTTAATAGTACTTTAAATTTGATGAAAACAGCTATATAATTGTATATCAGCACTTTAAAATAATAATACATCTATAATTTAATATTATCACTTTAATAATCATGAACCAAATTTCTGCGAGCAACTTGGAAGTAGCGCTTGCCGGCCACTGTCGTGGCACCGCTCGCTTCGCTCGCTCGGGTCGCGCGCTGTTGGTCCCAGTTCGAGCCTTTTTTTTTTTCCCTGGGTGGAAAATCCTCATGGATGTCCTCCGCCCTGGGGCAGGCGGAGGGGTCTGTCTGACTCTTACTGACTAAAAACCGCCCCGGTGTTCCAACTCACACCTCCGCTGGGGGTCACGGGTACTTAAAAATCTTCCGCAACCCCCGGCTGGTGCCGGCACGCGACCGCGGGCCTCCTCGGGTCAGCGGGGGGAGTGCGGTGTTTGACTCCCCCCGTGACGTCTTAGAGGGGTGCGCGTGGAACACTACGCGCCGCCACCTCGGGGCCTGATGTGTGGGGGGCGCCGGACGTCCCCGAGTCCGTCGCCCTTAGACCCACTTGGCCCTCCACCGACGCCCGGTGCGCCTGCTGCGGGCCGGGTGAGTGGACGAGATCTCCCTCTCCCTTTCCGCAGCCTCCTTCTACAAGACGACTGTCTCGCAGTAGGAAACCACCGCGTCCCAGGACTCGTCGCTGACGGCCATCGCATTCACTACGGCCGGCAGCGACAAGTCACTGCCTACTTCTGAGATGAGGGCACGGCGCGGCTCCTCCCAATCGGCACACTCTGCCAGCATATGCCACGCCGTGTCCTCCCAGCAGTCGTTGCAGTGGTGACACCGGGCGTCCGGGTCCCTGTTTATGCGACACAGGTACTTCTCGAAGCAACCATGCCCCGAGCGACCGATGCAGCTCCATGTGTCGCTGCATCGGTCGCTCGCCCCGCGCCCTCGCTTCCTCGCGCCACCGATACGATGACGCGAGTACTTTCGTCTCGAGGTCCCAGGGCGGGGATGCGGCCAGTGCACAAGCCGCCTCGTACGAGATCGTGCGATACCCACTGATGACTCTGACGGCAATAGCTCTCTGCGGCTTGCGCAGTACTGCACCGACATAGTAATAACCTAAGCATGTTTATAGTGGAAACTATTATTTTTATGGTTCATTCAATTAATTTTAAACCTAAACATTTTAATGTGTGAAAAATTATTTTTAAAGTGCGTTTATATATTTCCCCTTCTTTAAATGTGCTTGCCGATTGTTCAACTTTGATATAAACAAAAGACTGCCTAACACAGTTTCGAAATATGAATTCGCAATGATTCTCTTTAAAAACAAATGAATTCGTTTTCCAATGTGAGCAGTCGAGCACTCGAGTAAAGTTCGAAATTAAACCTACGGAATAGTATCATTATGGTTGCACAATGTGGCCGTCACAAAATTGTAGTTAATCGCAATATCATAAATACATTGTAATTAAGAGGAGCTCAACGCTTGATCATCTCATTATTAGAGGCCCCAGTTTAGTTTATACACAAGCTGGTTATAATGTTGAAAAAATTATAACGAGCACTAAATTAATCGCAGTACGGTAATTGTTATAGGACTACTTTTTGAAGTGATTAACTACGTCAATCATTCTACTATCTTTAAAGGCGGGCATTCGTTGATTTTAATGCATCTATTGTTATTTAAGTACATCTCTGCGAAACTCATTGGACATAAAGCTACGATTTCCCAGAAGAGCGGTTGCCGTCTTATTATAACGGCCGTCATCTTTACCAGTATTTGACATTAAGGTGTCAATAAAACGCTCTGTATTTGGACAGCGGTATTGTTTGACCATTCACTCTTAAGCTTTACACGGATTTCGTAGGTACTGTAAAGGTTACAAGCAAAAGGCGACCTGTTAACTTACAGGCTGATAGAAAAATAACTCTGGCTAAATTCGATCATTAAAACGAATTTTGAATTAATTTTAAATAAAAAGAGAGTCACTCCTTTCTAGCTATATCATCTTCCACACAGTCCTTCCATCGTTTCTTTGGCCTTCCCCTACTCTTATAGCCATTCATACTCAAAACTTTCCTCATGATATTCTCCGCATCACGTGCCCATACCATGACAACCGATTTCCGCAAAACTTCACTTTCACTCACCGGCGGCGCCACTTTCAGACTTCCTCGTAAGTACTCATTTCTTACTTCTATTCATTGAACACCACACATCCCTCTTAGCATTCTCATCTCAGCTGCAAGCAATTGCCTTTCATTAATCCCTTTTGTGGCTCAACATTCTGATCCATACAAGACAGCTGGTCTACCCATTGTTTTATTATATCCTCCCTTTAAGTTTAAGGGGAATGCGGGTTTCGTAGGTTGTCCCCGTATATAAAACAAATATAATATAAATTACAGTATCCTAAAGAAATGTTGCTTTACGTAATTTTAAGTACGACTTCGAACAAATAAAAAATAAATCATAGCAAAAATTGTGTGGCAAATAATATTTTATTGCTTACGCCTAAGTTTACAAAAGAAAATATTAGTATACCATTTGAGTGAAAAATAAAACGTGACTTTTTTATTGTGAAAATTGTGAAGGATTTGTATTGCTATGAATACTTACATGTGTTCTTAGACGATTTAGCCAGTATGTGTAACAGTTCTGAAGTTATACGTCTTCCATTATTAAGTTTAAGAAAAGAACATGAAATCATAGGTACCGTTAGCCTCAAAATAATGTAGGAATTCATTTAATTGTCTACAATTTTTGTTCTATAATGTTTAACTAATCTGAGCCACAAAAAAAACATTTTCTTCTTGCTCTGGTTCATGTTACTTGCGGCCGGCGCCCGGCGCAACACGTGCAGTTCCACAAAAAAAAAAAAACACATTTGGTACTTAATTTTAGCTATACATTGATACAGGATTATGGAACACAAATTGTTAACAATCAAATGAATTCTTGCCGATGTATACTTACAACAAACTCCCAAGCCTTGTAAAAAAGAACTGAGCTTCAATAAATTTAAATCATTTATTAAACAGAAACTATGTCAAAAAGGTTTCTATAAAGTTAAAGATTACTTAGACGACAAAAAGGCTTGGGAATAATTAAGCTGCTCCAATGTACCCCCAAGCAACAAACAAGTGTTTTAAAATCAACGACTAGATGACACTATATGAGTTCATATAATTGCTTAGTTCATTGTATTTGACTGTATAAGTCAATTTCTTTTTTAAAACTTATTATTGACATAATCTACTCATTACAGTTTTTTTTTAATGAGTTGCAATGTTTTACGTTGCATAATGTAATTTTTTTTGCGTAACTGCTATTGTATACTCGTAGAATAAAGTTTTCTAACTGAACAGACAGCTGTGCTGCTGGGGAGTTTGTTGCGCCACTTCTTCTTCCCAGCTAAGCACTAGGAAGTGGTGAAGGGTGGGCGTTTTTGGGGGACTGTCTTATGTAATTTTGACGTTTGAAAAGTGCTGATTCTCAGCCTATTTTGAATAAATGACTTTTGAATTTGAATTTGACATATTTTTGAGGCCGACTGTTCCCATTTTCAGATTATCAAGGCCTGGTAATTTATGACTTTCCCTGGTAATTTTTTATTTTATTTTTACCTTGTAATTCATAATGAGTATCGACTTTAATTTACGTAAAATTTGTTTTTTGTTGTTAGTATTACCCTAGCAATTAAACCTGAAGTAGAGATAATATACATTGCAATTACTATCTCTTGCCAAAAACAATAGCGTCGTAAGTACCTTACAATTTCGTGACTGTCAATATATTTGTTGTATCTCTTCAAATCCAAACCAAAACGCAATTATAATTTTCAAAAAAAAACCCATACAATTGATACCAAAAATATTAGCAATTTCTTTCATCAATCTCGCTTTTCAAGTTTCTGAAACTGCATGTATTTTTCTTGTTATTTAGGAAAGAATCCTGCTAATCTGTTGTGAAGATTTCTGGCTACCTAATCCCTAATGTAGTGGAAGAAACACACTAACGTTTTATCTTTTAGAAGGGATTTTTTTATTCATATTTAATCTCTCTGAAACGGGTGGGGAATCAGGAACCGATTCGGAGCAACTGGGTTTGTTTAATGTTATTTCTTTTTTCTTTTGTTGTTGCTATGTGCGTGAACATAAACATTATATGTTTATTTGACTTTTGATTGAGAGTTACGCTTTCTAGATTTGAAATTCATTGTTTTATTAGTGGGTGTTGGCAAGTATTGTGCTGTATTTTTCCGTTTCATAATTATATTAAATTAATAATAATCCACACATGTATGCTGAACTTGGGTTACTCAATTCAAATAAAAAAATGGGCACTTATGAAACGTCAAAACTAAGATAGGCGCACAGTTCCAAATTAGTCGATACCTATGGAGAAGAGTCGCGCACTCTTTTTAAAGTAGATGATCTTCCAATATCTTAATATTAAGTACAGTGTTCGAACCTACGATTACTACTCGTAAGTCGCTTCCGTTACCACTGGGCCACCACTACCCATGGGACAACACGGTGCTGCTGGAATAAAATATAACCCTACTCCTAATGCCTGCACTATTCTTAACCCACGTGTGCACGGACGTAAAAATATCGCGGTGGGATTTTATAGTGCACTGGATTTTCAACTCTCAGTGTTAAGCCGACGTTGAGAATCCAGTGCACGAAAAAATAATCGCCCGTGCGTACCTGGGCTTAATCTCACGCATACACTCTGATTCATTCACAATCATACATATGCATGCCTGAATGCGTGCTGCTTGTTTAGATTTAATTCCCTTTTTCACTACAGTGCGTTCATTATATCCTGACTCGTGATGCGATTGACAGTACTGAATTTTGCAGTTTCAAGATTGGTAGTACTGTCTTAGCAAGGGATATTGTATTACCCAGTTACTGGATCTCCATGTATAATACTGGTTTCCAGCTGCATCCGGTTAGACTGGAAGCCGACCTCAACATATGTAATTTGGAAAAGGCAAGGCAGATTAATTTTTGATGATTGGTAGTCCTGATCTGTCAGTCGCCATTTTGAACTCTATTAGTATTGGAACCAAGACTGCAAAATTCAATGTAACCAATCGCGTCACGAATCAAGTTATAATGAACGCAGTAAAGTTGATAAGATATTCAGTTGTAAAAAAGATAAACCATTTAACATTTGTTTTCTTCTTACCTACTTATAATTATTCTGAGCTTTCTTTTATGGGTCTTGTAGTTTAGCAAAAATTCATAAGAACACAGTCTATTAAAAAACAATTATGAATAGCTGAAACATTAAAAGGTTATCTAACTTAATTAATTACGAACGATGCTCACAAAACAAAACAGAACAAAATATAGGTACCTACTTTAGCAAAAGTCGATTAAAGGCTTGTGCAGACCAGCGCGATTTGTCGCGCGACGCGACACCGGTTATTGTTCTACTGTGAAGTTTTCTTAGAAATTGTATTGTTCGTGTCGCGTCGTGCGACATGTCGCGCTGGTCTGCACAAGCCTTAAGGGAAAAGGTTCTGCGAAATTAACGCAATGAATTTATGAAAGAACACAAAAACATCGCTATTATGATATCAATTCCACATTGACAATCGTGGAACGTAATTATTATACGAAGAGAACAACGTTCGTAATAAACAGCAAAATGCTTAATTCCGAATGAAAAGATATTGGATGATGTTTCAAATAAAAATAAGAGGTTCAAATCGTTATATAACGCAACCATTGCCGCTTTCACTCATATTAATAATTTTGGAGCCTAACAAAAGAAGCAATGGATAGTAATTAAGTGAACAGGTCGTTGTTCTTTTCTATCACATGTTTGAGGAATGGGGCTATTATGAAATGAGTCCTCTTTGCTATTTTTTTCTGACGAGCTCCGTTTCTAGAAATAAACGCGGCTTGTAAATATTTGATATGAATTTCTGCATTTGCAGTAACGTTTACAATATGCACTGTAAATATGCATTCTTAATGTATGTATGTAATAAATAAATAATTGCTTATTCAACATTAACACGGGATGTTTTGAGGCAGTTCGATTATGTAAGTATCAGTTTTTCTTCGATATTAGGTAGAGTACATTATGTACTGATGGTGTTAAAGGCTGATTAAATGGGTTGGAGCTTGTAGAGAAGATAACTTATATAAAATGACAGGGAATGGATTCGACCATACGAACCCAGTGCGGGTTGGTAGTGTTCTAAAAAGAGTTTTAATTTCCGTTGTGTTTTTGAATTCATAACATAACATCTCACCTGAATACCCAAAAGGACTGGGTAGAGGTGTACTATAAACGCACATTGAATACATTCATTCCTTTAATAGGGATGTTGACTGGGGGAAAAAAGAATCTATTTAGTCCGTCAGTCAGATAGTAAAAAAATATTAGACACATATTTTTTGCTTTATCATATTAATAAATAATGGTTTAGGTAAAACGCATTATAATAATAATAATAATAATAACTATTTACAAAATATTAACATCAGCAATCACTTCAAAAATCAACTCACACATCGAACATCACAATATTATAGCTGAGGAACAGAAGGGTTGCAGACGGGGCCACATGGGATGTAAAGAACAGTTAATTATAGATTCCACCATTCATAAACATGCCATCACAAAAAATAGAAACCTTCATTGTACCTATATAGATTATCAAAAAGCGTTCGATAGTATACCACACTCCTGGCTCATAAAAATTTTAGAGATTTACAAAATTAATTCAAAAATAATAGATTTTTTGCGTATCATAATGCCACATTGGAAAACGACGCTACAGCTTAATAATCGCCACACTTCTCTTATAACACGCCAGATATCTATTAGGAAGGGTATCTATCAGGGAGATTCCCTGAGCCCTCTGTGGTTTTGCCTCGCCCTTAACCCCTTGTCTCACTTGTTGCGCCACTGTCAGGCCGGGTACAACTTTAAACATAATACTGAAGACACAGTTATCTCACACCTCATCTATATGGATGACATTAAGCATGACATATGCAAAAACCGAAAAAGAAATGAAAAAACTTATAGAAGTCACAACAGAATTTAGCCAAGATATAAACATGAAATTTGGGTTGGATAAGTGCAAGACATTACATATCATAAGAGGTAAAATCAAACCTGGCAGCTATACAATTAACGACACCGACACAATTGCAGCAATGGAACCAACAGAATTATACAAATATTTAGGATACAAACAACTTAAGGGACTCGATCACACAGCAATTAAACAGACACTAAATACAGAATATCGAAGGAGAACTAATGCAGTTTGCAAAACACAATTATCAGGAAAGCATCTTATTAAAGCCTTGAATACTTTTGCCATACCAATATTGACCTACTCATTCGGAGTAATAAAGTGGTCAAAAACTGACATCGAACAGTTAGAGAGAACCACGCGCACAATACTCTCAAAACACCACAATCTGCACCCTAAATCTGCGATCGAACGACTCACCATCAAAAGACAGAATGGAGGGAGAGGCCTAATCGACATTCATCACCTCTGGCAGAAACAAATCACTAGGCTAAAAACATTCTTCTATTCAAAATCTCGCACTAGTGACATACACAAAGCTATTTCTCTAAATGATTTTAACTACACCCCACTTAACTTAAATGAACAAAATATACAAGACACAAATAACTCTGACCCACAGAACCAAAAAATTGAAAACTGGAAGAAGAAAGTCCTGCACGGTAGACACCCTCATGATTTAGAACAATCCCATATTAACATAGTGGCATCTAATAAGTGGCTTAAAATAGGAAACCTCTTCCCTGAAACAGAAGGGTTCATGATAGCTATACAAGATCAAATCATCAACACCAAAAACTATAGGAAATTTATCATTAAAGACCCTACCACAACAAATGATAAATGCCGTAGATGCCACATTCAATCAGAAACCATACAACACATAACTGGAGCATGCACAACCCTCACACAGACAGACTACACTCACAGACACAACCAAGTTGCAAACATTATTCATCAAAAACTAGCACTCAAACACAGTCTCATACAAAACTCTAACACTCCTTACTACAAGTACACACCACAAACTATACTAGAAAATGAAACACACAAAATGTACTACGATCGCGCCATACTTACAGATAGAACTATCCACTACAATAGACCAGACATAACACTACAGGATAAAATAAGAAAAATCACTTACCTTATAGACATTGCAGTTCCCAATACCCATAACCTACAAAAAACGATAACTGAAAAAATAAGTAAATATGCTGACCTTAAAGAAGAAGTCTCAAGAATCTGGAGACAAGAAAAAGTATACATTATCCCTATAGTTCTCTCAACGACGGGCGTTATCCCGAACCACCTTCTCCGTAGCCTGAAATTAATAGATTTAGAAGAATCCGTTTATATCAACTTACAGAAAGCTGCCATCTTAAACACCTGCAGAATAGTTAGGAAATTCATGCAGTTGGAGGAAGAAAACACACCCTCATCTTAATCACACCACACGCTGCATTTACTTGGCTTTGGCCCGTAAATGTAGCTAAAACCAGCCTAAGAGCTGAGAAAAAAAAACACTCCCCAAAATAATAATAATAATAATAATTTATTTGCATCAAGTTTAACATTTTACATTAAATACATGTTAATACATACAATTTAAGAAAAATTAAACAATAGTGTGGCGACACCAACACCCTTGCTAAGTTGTCAAGACAACTTGTGTTAAAGATGCTGGGCCCGACCCTTTAGTGGATGTTTCTTAAATGTAATTAGTTACATACATGCCATTTTACAAAATATATGACTAGTCCATTATGCAGCAAAAGTAAACGGGCAAATAAACTATTAAAAAGAAATAAAATTAAAACAAAAGTAATATATGGTATGAGTTGAGTAGTGTAGTGTGTGAGTGTGTACGTGTGTGTGTGTGTGTGTGTGTGTGTGTGTGTGCGTGCGTGTGTGTGTCTGTTTGTGTTTGTATGTGAGTGTGCATGTGTATGAGCGTAGGATAGTTTAACGGGAACTATATTGAGTCAACAATAAATTTTCTGTATTATTGTAGTTTAGTGTTAGTAGCCAATCACTTAGTTTCTTTTTGAGTGACATTTTAGGTAGTGAGTAGAAGTCTAGTACTTTGTTAAGGCTATTATAGAGATGAGGACCTTGGAAACAAGGAAATCTTCTTGTAAAAGAGAATTTACAGGGGAAGGGTTGACATACTTTGTCTTTGCGTCTTGTGGTGATTACTTCATAGGAGGTTCTTTGGTGGTGATATAGTACTGTGTGTAAGACAAATAATTGCCTCACTGTAAGGACTTTACAGTTCCTATATAGTTCCTCAGTTGGAAAAAGGATGGACCTAAAGGTGCTAGTTTTTAGCACGGCTCTCTGAGCTCGTTCTAGTTTCAAAAGAATAGTTTTTGGTCCACCACCCCAAGCGCTTATACAGTACGTTAAGAGGCACTGACAAAGAGCAAAATATGTACACCTAATAATTTGGGGTCCTGCGATGTGGCGAAGAGTACTAAAGACAAAGATTAGCTTTCTAATTCTTTTCGTCAGTAACTCTATATGTGGTGCAAAACTCAGGCAAGCGTCGAGATTAACACCGAGATATTTAATGGTTCTACAGCGTTCCAGTTCGGGACATGTACATGTCGCAGTGCCAGGCAGTACACAAGAGTGCGCTACCAAAGCGTACGAATTTGGTGGTTGACTCGAATTTCTTAAACTGTATGTAAGAATTTTAGTTTTGTCGGTGTTGATTGTGAGAATGTGTCTTTTGAGCCATTGTAAAACACTATTTAGTCCTTTTTGTGCGGCATCGAAGGTGTCAACCCAAGTATCACCAGAGAAGGTAAGGACAGTGTCATCAGCGAATGCCACGATTTTTCCACTTCCCAAACTCAGATTACATAGTTGGTTAACGTATATTAGAAATAAGGTTGGACCAATCACACTGCCTTGGGGAACGCCGAATGTCACTGGTAGCTCCCCACTGAGGTAATTTTGTATTTTTACAGATTGTGTTCGATTTTGAAGGTAGTCGTTGAAGATGTTAAGTGATTGGTCACGTATCCCCAGTTCCTCAAGCTTTATTATTAAATCAGAAATCGAAACCGTATCGAATGCCTTTTTTAGGTCCAAAAAAATTGACAATACCTTCTTTTTCTTGTCAAAATTTTTGGTAACATAGTCAATTAGGTCAATTACAGCGCTACTAGTAGATTTATTGCGTCTAAAGCCGAATTGGTTGGGAGAAAAAAGCTTTTTATCTTCCATATAAGTCACGAGTCTTTTATTAATTAGGCGTTCCAGAATTTTGGAAATGGAAGGTAACACTGCAATAGGACGATAATTATTTACCAATTTTTTGCTTCCAGTTTTATGAATTGGGTGTATGATGGCCTTCTTGAAGTACAAGGGGAAAGTGCCAGTATGGAAACAGAGATTAAAAATAAATGTGAGTATGGGGACTAGTATCAATGAATAGCGTTTTAAAAACTTTGTAGGAATATTGTCCCAGCCTACAGCAGAATCTGTTTTAAGTGACATTAGAGATTCTCCGACCTCCGCTTCATCGGTGTCTAACATGACGAATGATTGTAAAGGTGGAGATGTAGGGGTAGTGTCTGGTGGGACTTTGTGACTACCAAATGGACGTGAAAAGTTATCAGCAAGTTCCTTGCCGATATTGGCAAAAAACTCGTTTACTTTGTCCACCGAGAGCTGAGGTGACGTAGAAGAAGCCAATAATTCGGTGTTGGGTATGTTAGGCTTGACTGTGTTAGTCACTCTTTTTATCACCTTCCAAATCTTTTTATTGTCCTTTGAAGCCTCAGTCAATTCTCTCCTGTCAAAGTCTCTTTTTAATTTTTTCAAAATTTTTGTGCAGTAGTTCCTATACCTTTTATATGTAGTACTTAATATAATATTGTTTGGAGAAAGCTTGAGTTTTTTGTGCATTGCATCTTTATTACGCATACAGCGGAGCATACCAACGGTCATCCACGGTTTGAGTAAACGTTTATTATTTGGAACCTTGATTATAGAAGTGTGGGTATTTATGAGTCTAGCGAGAATGGTGATTAAACAATTTGTCGCTTCATTAGCATCGGTGTATTCATAAATTGCTTGGAAACTTGTAGTCTTCATCTCACTATCAAGGGTTTCGTAATTAGTCTTCAAAAATGTGTGTGACTGTGGATTGACATCTCGTTTAAGATTAAGGCACAGCATTACAGGGTTATGGTCGGTAACAGAGGCGTGTAAAACTATGGTGAGTGCAGTCAAGTGAGTTTTGAGCATGACGTGATCAAGACAGGCATTTTCTCGAGTGGGAAGTGAGTGAGCTGGTAGCAAGCCATGGGAAGCTATGAGATCGAGATAGTCCGAGGTTTGGTTTGAAGATAAAGTACATGCGATGTCAAGGTTAATGTCACCAACTATTGCTATGTTTTTATATGTAGTCAAGTTTGCCAAAAGAGAGTTCAGAGACTGTAGGAAGTTACTTAAGTCTCCAAAAGACGGAGATCTATAAATGCATATTATTGCCTTATCGGTGCCGATTTTTAGCACTAGACAACTGGCATCCGAAAAGTTAGGTTCTTCGACTGTGTAGTTTTCTATATTTTTAACATAAAGAACCACACCATCGTTCTGATTGAGGTGTTTTTTTGTTTGGTAATAAGAGTAGTTATCGATAGTTGGGATTGAATCATCATACCGTTTCAGCCAGCACTCAGTCATTACTAATATATCGCAGTCAAGGTTAATTCTGTTAAGGAGTGTTAAGAAGGAGTCGAGGTTTGCATGAATAGAGCGAATGTTCTGGGTAATTATTTTTAATTTCTTGGAAGGGTTAGTGATATATTTAGTGCATTCTTCGGGGTCACAATTAAGTGCGGTAGAGACTGAGAGCTGATCTATATTGTTTATAATTTCTTTAACGCTGCCCTCTGTTAAATTGTTTTTTTGTGTGTGAACCAAAATGGGGCGTCATTGGGTGTTTGGTACGCAATAATAATGTATAGTAAGTACCATTTAGTTGTATTATTATTTATGAGAGTGAGAAAACATATGACAATGAGTGGATGGATGGATGGATGGATGATTGCTACCCTTTCACAGGAAGACGGTTGGATGAGCGTGAAGAAAGCTTGGCACAGAAATAGTGTATAACCTGGAACAACACATGGGCTACCGTTTATCCCAGTACTAGGTGGGCAAAACCGCGGGCATAAGCTAGTGGAGAATATATGAATGTAATGTAAAAAATAGAGTGAGTTTAGTGTAACTATATGTATTAAAAACAGACGTCGTGAATTAAGTGTACTGTGTTTGTAATTAGTAGTTGTGTGAAATGATAGCGTGTATTGTGTAAGTAGAGATAGAATGTACTTTGGTTTTAGTGTGTTGTACAAAAATGTAAAAAACAGAAGAAAAAAACTTAAAACTATGTTAACTATAGGAAAGTTTACGAGGCATACAATTTTCAGACGAAGCTCCAATGTTTTAGGCGGGACACGTTGTTGGTTGTTGATAAGTGTTTTTAGTCACTTTTTTTGTTGTTTCAGACCTTCAAAATCAGATTCCTGTGATATTCTCTTTGCCGGCGCGCCCTCTGCCTTTTTTACGTAGACTTTGCCATGTGATGTCCAGTGATACGCATAGGCGTTTAGCTTTGTAAACTCTCTTGCTTGATAGAACAGCTTCCTGGCTTTAGTGGTAAGGCTCTCCGAAATAAAAATAGGACTATTACCCGGCATCTTAACGTGTGAGCTGTTAAGTCGGTTGGTCTTGTGGTCCCGATTGTGCTTTTTAATGTTAGTTAGGAGTTTATCCTTGGTCATGGTTGACGTAAATTCGGCGGTTATAGGCCCATCGGTTTGGGGTTTTCTGTTACTGGTAAGACGATAAACATCTCTGAGCTCACCTGATTGTATTTCGGTGCCTACAGCGGTTCCCAGATTTTTCACAATATCCATCAGGTCATCCTTAGACTCATTAAGTTTCTTCGGTACATTGCGAATTTCTAAGCTTGATGTCTTTGAACTTCGTTCCATGATCTCGACTTTATCCTCCAAATATCCTACATACTCCAATGTGCTTTTCTTTTCCTTTTCTAAAAGGGCTAGTTTAGTCATGAGATCGTCGTATTTCCCACTCAAGAACTCAACCGTATTTTTCAGCTCCGTATTTTGGAGCTTTATTTGGTCTAAATTGGATTGCATCACACAAAATTTTTCTTGTTGCTCCTTTCTCAAGGTATCAAGTGATGACATAATATCTTCCCGGAGAGATTTGATTTCAATTGATTGTTCAGAGTCATGTTTACGTTTTTGTCGTAAAGTGACTCTGTCCAATTTTTGTTCCGAAACTGGTGTTGCCAAGTCGGGCTCGGAACTGTGGTGACAAGGTGTTTCACTGCCAGGTTTAGGCATTTTAAAAAGTTAAAAAAAACTCCTCATTACAGTTGAGGAGTGGCTCGCTAAGTTACAAGCCAGTACAAAATCTACTGGGGAGTGACGTCATGCTACGTTTTAACTCAATGTATTGCCGTAACCTTTTGATTATATAAAAAAATTAAAAAAATACGTGTCCAAATTTTTTCATAATCTACATGACGGACAAATAAAAGGATTTATAAACATTCATAATGGTGTTCATTAAAAAATATTCTGTATTATCTCTTTCATTCAACTTTTGCATTCTAAGTTCTAAAATGCGCAGAGAAAATATAAAGCAAGACTAAATAAACCTACTTAGCATATCCCAACATTACGAACACTACGTGGGAAATCTTTTACCGCACTGGTGCCACAGAAATAGATGTGCGCGCGTAAACTAAATCGATTGAATGAATGAAGTGAATGCTCATTGAGTGAATGAAGCGAACAAGTGAATGAGAAATACACACTTTGTGTAAAGGATTGGTTATATAGGATAGTTAGTAGGTTTTATTCTGGTTTACTATAATAGAACTCTTTCTAGCGTACGTATAGAGATGCGATGAAATAATTTGAACTTTTTTTAATACAGCTGATTTCTAAGTGTGTGTTTTACGTAATAATCTATTGCGTTCATAGCAACACAACATCACGCGTGTAATCCCCGAAGGGTCAGGTAGAGGTATATATATAGTACACTTACGTTTCGCTAGTTATGTTTACGCCGGGGCGAGCCTATTGGAATCAACCAGGCACAAATCAAGGCTCAGGGCTGCTACTGAGAAATTCCTTTATTACAGAAAAAAATGTCTTCATTAAATTCGACCTCGAGGAGCTCGTAGTTAAGTAATAACAGCCGCACGGGTCAATCCATCAGGTTAAGCTATGCTTGCCGGGGTTGGTCCGTGGATGGGGGGCCATCTTTACATACCGAGACTCCTCTGTGCCTCGGAAAGCACGTTAAGCCGTCGGCTTTCATTCGTGGATCTTTGACATCCGTTGCGGGTCGTCAGAAGCCCGAAAGTCTGACAATCAGTCTTACCAAGGGGTGTCGTATTACCAAGTTCCTGGGTTGTGGAGGTCAGATAGGCTCCATGTAAAATACTGGTACTCAGCAGCATCTGGTTAGACTGGGAGCTGACCGCAACATAGTTGGGAAAAGGCTAAACAGATTGATTGATTACATTCGATCTTGAAATTTTCCGTCAAAAATCTCAGCAGGCAGAAAAAAACGACGAAATAAAAAGTATAAAGGTAACATTAAATCCCAAACCAATGGAAAGTGAGATTGAATGAATAATGAAAGAACGATAAACCCAAAGGAATTATCAAAGTCTATTGCGTGTGAATAAGCAATGGAATTTAAAAAATGCCCGTAAACCATACTGGAGAGTTTTTTTAACTTCCTCAAAGATAAAGTGGAATTAGTTAGAAACAATGGAATCGTATAATTATTTTTATCTGGATTTTGTAACGGAAATAGTGAACTTGAAATCGAGTATGCAACTGTTGATTGCGCAGATTGATAGAATAATGACGACGTGGAAGGCCTCCGACAAAGTGGACCGATGACCTGGTGAAGGCCGCAGGAATCCTTTGGATGCGGGAAGCACAGAACCGGTCGAAGTGGCGGTGTTTGGGGGAGGCCTATGTCCAGCAGTGGCCGTTTTACGGCTGAAATGATGATGATAGAATAATGTATTATTATACCTAAGTTTTTTTATTTTCAATTTCTTGTGTTTTGTTATGTGCCTTACCCTAGATCAAATAAAATTTTCTTTCTTTCTTAAGAAAGCAGGTATGCTATGGATTAAACAATCTGCCTAGCCTTTTCCCAACTTTGTTGGGGTTGACTTCCAGTCTAACTGGATGCAGCTGAAAGCCAGTATTTTAGATGGAGCGACTGCCTATCTGATTCCACAACAGAGTAACTGGGTAACACGATACTCCTTGATAAGACTGGTTGTCAGAGTTTCGGGCTTCTGACTACCCGTAACGACTGTCAAAGATCTGCGAATGACAGCTGGGACCGTCGGCTTAACGTGCTTTCCGAGGCACGGAGGGGTCTCGACATGTAATGGATAGTCAGCCATCCACGAACCAACAGTGGCAAGCGTAGTTTAGCCTTCGATCGACCCGTGCGCCTGCTCATTGGTCATTTAGTCACAAGCCCCTCTTATGTGCTTTCATTCTTTAGAATGTATGCTATGGAATACTCAAGTTTGAATACTCAATTATGTGAAGAAAGCGAGTATAGATTTGAAGCTTGTTCTTCAAGCTATTTTAGGAATTGTCAATTTTGTTTGAGTTTTGTATTGTAGGTGCGTATGTAACACTAATGGATAAATTTCTTTTTCACATAGGAACGCGTAGGTTGTGGTATTCTGCTGTACAGAATCAAATCCTTTAGTCTATTTATATGCTATTGTACTAAACCGACCAGCTTTGGACCTATTTACGTATTGAAATCGTGTGACATTCGTATTACTCAATTAATACATATTGTTTAACACTGTTACGTCTGAAAAGCATACTTTCTTTATGTTTGATTATTTTAGCATCCAAAATTCGTTTTATACTACTAATTTTCCCTTTTTGTAAAAAATATTAGAATATTTTACGAGTATATTCTGACATTTTCATTATAAATTGTCACCTGTCTGATTTACTTTTCTATACCATAGACATAAAGTTTATTCCCGTTGTCCCCGTATGCCATATCCCCGTCACGGGGACAGCGGGACGTGATTTAATTTATTTCCCGTTGTCCCCATAACGTACATTTGGCTAACGGGGACAAACCTTTTTTAAATCGAAACAGCTAGGTTAGGTTAGGTTAGAACTGTGACCACACAACGCACGAGCCGAGCGAGCGAAGCGAGCGGTGCCGCGGCAGCGGCCGGCGAGTGCCAGAAACATATTTTTGAATGTAAAACCAAACCACGGGGACAACGGGAAGTATTATTAAATATTTAATTGAAGTACCGCTGTCCCCGTAGGACGGGGACACGGCGTACGGGGACAACGGGAATAAACGAGACATAACACACTATGGGCCGGTACATTATAACTTCTTCTGACCTTTTATAAGGCTAGTGAATACACTGTAGCCTTCGCAATAAGGTGCAGGGCTTACCACTGTAAACCGTTTTTATTCTGGCCATCAATTAATTAAGAAATAACTTGATAAATTTGCAATGTTTTACATAATTCTGCTTCCAGAACAGAATACTTTTGACAAGGAACGATAAAAATGGCCTTCAAGTTTTTCAGCTTGTTTTGGCTTTTGGTCAAGTCTTTGCTCGGGTTTCCGTTGAGTCTAGTTTTTTAACACAGTTTTCTATTCAGGTTTAGTTCTGTGTAATTAGCGTGTGTAATAGTTTATGTGATACATACTAATTAAGTGTGTAATCTAAACTTTCGAAATACAGTGGTTTCCTTGAATAAGATTTAAGTGTGTGCAATTGAGCATTATTTCTTCACTGTCCGATCCTCCCACCTACCTTCGTGGGAAAGAACCGCCGTGGCAAAGAAGCCTCTCGAAAGAACTCTGACCGCGTGGCGTGAGATGCCGCGGCCGAACATCACACACACACACACCCTGAACGAGAAATGCGTCAGACGTCAGTCGGCGTAACGCCAGACGACTGTACCCTCCGAGAGAGGCCTCCGACGTCAGGCGGCGTGACGCCAGACGACGCTACCCTGCGGGAGAGGCCTCCACCGTCAGAGCACGGTATATAGCGTGCGACGCTGATGCACTCCTCCCGCTAGCGTGACGTTCCACAAAGCGCCTCCACTGTCTCTAGACCTCTGATAGCCTTTTCTCCATTTGACGGGGTTCATAAATCAGCTCGTCGTGTGACGTCACAGCCCTGCTCCTCTACACTACCGGTTGCTCCTACTGTCTACCTACCAGCCTACCTGTCTGACTGCCTGCCCGCCTGTCGTCCTGATCCTGCCTACTACCCTATCTATATACTATCCCGAGCGTCCCGTGTCGTGCGAAACCGCCCTGAACTTTTACTTTTACTTTCCTATTCTTTTATTAGTGTGTATTAACATTATCGTATCTGTTTCAAAACCAGTAGAAAATGAAAACAATGTAATACCTAACTTGTTTAAAAATAATCTAAAACTGGATTACAATTCGGAAACAACTTTGGGCTTTGGCCACAATGTCTTCTTCAGTAAATATAAAAAATATCGTTTTTTTTTACATTTAACATTTACTTACTGAACTTCGAACAAATAAAAACAACGTTTCCTTATTTTTAAGAATGTTCGCATTTTAATCTCAGTCTCAATCTGTCAAAAAACCGATCAGATGACTATTGAAGTAGATTTTTAATTACCTTATTATCACTTGAGAGCTTTTATTCTGAAAGTAAGCAACGTCGCAAATAGATGTCATATATTTCGTTGTTTTGATTAATTTCGCAATATTACTGTATGGAAATAAGAAATGTGGCTAACTAGCGAACTAGAATATTGATTATGAAATGCAAATAATTAATATCGTAACACCGAATATTTAGTTTTAGATGTAAAAAAAGGATTTCGAAACTTTCATAATGCCCTTTTAGGGTTCCGTAGTAAACACGGAACCCTTGTAGTTTCGCCATGTCCGTCTGTCTGTCTGTGCGTCTGCCTGTCCGCGGCTTAGCTCAGAGATGGTTAGTACTAGAAAGCTGTAATTTGGCATATATATACATATTAATCATGCCGACAAAGTGGTAAAATAAATTCAAGTTTTTTTTTTTTTACGTTACCGAGTGTAGCGAGTGGAAGATATAACTCCTATTTCGACAGACATTCCATTGTCAACATTCATCGGATTGGAAAAATTACGTTGATGGTAGAACTCTTTAACCTCCTCCTAACAAGCGCGACGCGACAGCGCGATACGACTCTAATAAAACAATTTCTAAGAAAACTTCACGGTAGAACAATTACTGGTGTCGCGTCGCGCCCGTTTGGCAACCATACTTTTTTTGCCGACAGCGTTCTAAAGGCAAATGAGACTTTGTACTACACGTAAAGTGGGGATGTTTTTTTTATTCCTCATCTACCCCATGTTGTGGGATATCGTTAGAAAGGTCTTTCAAAAATATTGCGAGTTTGTCCAAACCATTTTTGGATTCAGGGATCCGTTTGCGAAATATTAAGCCTTTAAGTGATTTTTTTTGTTAGAGTCAAGTGTCCCCCCCCCCCCCCCCCTTCTAGCTAAATGGTTGTACTTGGACTTGTGTAAAATTTCACAGCAGTAGTATATATAACGAAATTAAAAGGAAAACTATGAGAGCTAAGGAGGCTGTACACGTTAACGAGAAATAATCAACCAACTTCAATTTGCAGTTTGAAAAACATGATCTCCCATACATTCCCTATGGGAGAACACGTTTTTCAACTACAATGTTAACTTTGTTCTTGGGATAAATTCATCCCAACTACGGAACCCTTCATTGTGCGCGATCCGACACGCACTTGGCCGGTTTTTTTACACCTAAAACGGGTACAACATCAAATTCGATGTCATAATTGCAATTCATTATTAATATTTTAGTGTCCTAGTTAGCCGCATTTCTTATTTCCATACAGTAATATTGGCAAATTATTCAAAGCAGGTAAAATTTTTACAGCTATTTGTGACGTTGTCAACTTTCAGAATAAACGCTCTTTACACCAAAACGACATCTCTTTTGAGTCTTCATTCCACATCCGTATGCAAAGTTTCAAATAAACAGACAATTCCCGCTAGAAATCGGCCATGTTTGTTGTTTACGAGTACAGTAAGTATATTCATGAGGTAAACAAACGACTCCAGCTGGTAGTAACAGCGTGTGCACTACGACACAGCTAAGAAGTTGCATCGAATAGGTTATGTCACGAATAGGGCATTTGCAGAATGAGTCATTTCGCGAATACGTTGAATGTCTAGTAAACCATATTATGTAACCTTATTATCATACACGATTACTTTCTCAACTTGTGCCATTTGAGTTCGAACGAACGGTTAATAAATTGCGAGATGACCGAAAATAACCTTGCTAATTGATAAAAATTTAAACATAAACAAATGGTTCTCATTATATAAAGCTTGGATTGCTCGGATTATTCTATCCGATTACCACTGTGAAGAAAACTCGTCGCAAACTCAGAAGTCTTTTACAGTCTAGTTATTTATTTTATTCGTCTGTTCTTGTGAAAACCGAGCTATGATTTAAGTAGACGTCTTGACAGTTTGCACGCATATGTCAATTATTGTTATCTTATTACTCAAACTGACACCTAAAGAGCTCAAATTGCTATTGGTTGTTTCATTAGGTGCGCAATGTAACTTCTAAGTTGTGTCGTGCGTTAAGAGCGATGTATCACAAGTTATCGTCAGCGGAAGTTCGCGCATCAGTTCAACATGCGGGCTTTGAGACTGACGAACGAAAGTATTCCCGTTTGTATGCTAAATATGAATGTGTGTTGTTTTCTGGGTTTAAATAATATAATGAGCTGCATTCGAGTGCATTGTTTTTAACAAGATGTAATGTGTACGTCGCGCGACTGACTTTGCTATAAAACCCAGGATCCCACTGTTTTAGTCTGGAGTTGTGTCGAGTTGATGGAAATAGGTTGCCACTTAGCTTATCCCTTATTATAAAAGAGGTGCCTGTGACTACCTCTTCGGGATATACATGCATGATACAATATTGTTGAGTTTTTATCGTATTCCGATTGAGTTAAAATAAAGTTCTGCTAATGAGTTCTGCTAATACAACACAAATTTTTACCACTTTCATACCTACAGTTCACCTACTCAATCAGTAGAAGAAGGCTATGTACAGTGATAGCCTAGTGGTGTGACCGTTGGACTGCCAAGTCATAGGTCTCGAGTTAGAACCCAAGACACGCACCTCTCGAATTTTCAGATACGTATTAGATAATTATCGCTTTCTTAAAAAACGCAACAGGAAAACATCGTGAGGAAACCGGCATGCCTGAGAGATATTTCTCGACGGCATGTGAAGCCATATCAGAGGCCCATGGGCGGCCTTAAAACTCTAACACCAGGTTAGTCACAAATCACACGAAAAGAAGAAGAAGACCTAATCAATCAATCAACTCAGCCTATAGCAGTCCATTGCTGGCCTCTCCCAGGCTGCGCCACAACACCCACCTTCCGCATCCAGTCTTTCCCAGCCGCCTTCTTAAGGTCTTCAGTGCATCCAGCTGGGGGCGTCGCACACTACGTTTGCCGATACACGGTATCCACTCCAGGACTCGTCTGTTTGGGCACGCCACAATTGCGGCGATAAGTCCCCTCTTTGAGGAGTGGTTTGAGAGGCGCCATGGCGTCCTCACCTTCCGCCTGACGCAGGTCCTCACCGGACACGGTTGTTTCGGGAGGTTCCTGTTCCGCGTAAGGCGGGAGGAAACGCCCGGGTGTCACCACTGTGTGGATCGCCCGGAGGACACGGTGGAGCATACGGTGGAGGTCTACCCGGCTTGGGCGGGGCACCGCCGTGTCCTCACGGAGGCGATCGGCGGCGGCGATCTCTCGCGTCCGGCCCTGGTTCAGGCCATGGTTCGGAGCGAGAGTGCATGGGAGGCCGTCACCTCCTTCTGCGAAGCAGTTATGCTCGCGAAGGAGGAGGCGGAGCGCGCGAGGGAGATGCAAGCTGCAGGCCTTTGCGGCCCTAGTCGCCGCAGGAGACGCCCCGGGCGTCGGGAGTCCAGAGCCGACTTTCGGCCACCGTAGGCGCGGGCTTGCGGACGGTGAGCAATGGGCAGCTCGCCGTCCGATAAGGACCAGGCCCGTGTCGACGGCGCGTTGTGTTCCACGCGCGCCTCAAAGAGATGTCAGCACCAACCGACGGGGTCGAAAGACCAATGCCTGCTGGGGTTGCGGGTTTGTCCGAAAGGGATAACGCGGCCCCGGCTCACAGGCAACGGAAGGAACACGGGTGGGTTTTAGTCAGTAAAAGTCTGACACACCCTCTCGCTCTGCCCAGAGAAGTCATTTGATGATTTCCCACCCTCAAAAAAAAAAAAAAAAAAAAAAGGACTCGTCTGTTCCACCGGCCAGTGGTCCTTCTACAAACATGGCCAGCCCATTGCCACTTCAGATAGACCTGCTCACCTAATGATAGAGACAAAATAAACAAGAAAGATAATCCCATGACGCGACCTATTTATTTTTATTTCCGGAACAAAAATAACCGTATAACATTTTCCTGATTTCAAGTTACCTCAGCAAGATCTAATCAAAATAGGTTCCGCTGTTTGCTGAGGTGTGAAGACGAAACAAACAGGGTATATTTTTCTCTACAGGGGATATTCTTGTTCACACTTAAAATAATAGTTGAAAGAATGGAAAGAGGCCTTTGCCCAGCAGTGGAACAGTATAGGCTAGTTATAATAGTTATAATAACTAAGAATTTGACTTGGTGCGTGGGTTAATTTACAAAACAAAATCTCAAGCATAAACTTTTAGACATAAAACTAACTATACATAAATAACTTATATTACGTCTAAGGTACACCTCTGCCTAACCCTTCGGGATTACAGGCGTGATTTTATGCTATGTTATTACCAGTGATCGGAGTAGGTAGATTGAACTGGGGTCATTGATCCGAAACGTATATATTACTATGGACATTCCTCCGGAATTGGTGGATTATTAAAAAAAAACCGGAACTTATGTAGGAATTGTATTCTGCCAGAGTGGAAGGAGTCATTTGATGATTTGCCATCCTCAAAAAAAAGGTAGGAATTGTAATAAAATGAGCAATTTTATTCTTTATTATTCTTCCTATTTTTTTTTTTTTGTCAGATAAATAATGAATTAATTTAGTTTTGATACCTTCCTTTAAATTTTGAATTGAGTAGTAATAATATCACTACCAACATTAACAATATTTAATTGAATCCGGAAATACCAGAATTACTTTCCGGAAAAATGACTTATCCATGTTATTCTTTCTGTGTGCATTTATGATACAAGTACTAAAAATCAATCTACCTACTCCGATCACTGGTTATTACGTATGGGAATCGAAACCGTTACATGTTAGCACAAATGCCAATCATTTATTCGCTGGACTGCTTCAACAATCCTACTTAAAATATTTATATTTAAATATTATTATAAATGTGAAAGTTTCTGAGGATGGATGTATGGATGTTTGTTACTCTTTCACGCAAAAACTACTGAACGGATTTGGATGAATATAGTTTGGCACACAGATAGTTTATAACCTGGATTAACACATAGGATACTTTTTATCCCGATATTCCCACGGGATCGAGACTTATGCGGGTGAAATCGCGGGGCGCTGCTAGTATACTATAATTTCAACATTTATATCTGTAACTTTTATGGTGTGTGTATGCTTAGATGTTTTGGTCATATTGAGAGGATAAATGAAAGGCAACTAACAAAAGGTATTTACAAGGCAGATGTGAGTGGAAACGCCGGGAGGGGACGCCCTAGGAGGATATAATCATCATCATCATTTCAGCCGAAAGACGTCCACTGCTGAACATAGGCCTCCCCCAAATGGAGGGGTTTGCCATAATCGCCACGCTTGGCAGGCGGGTTGCCGATCGCAGTATGGTGTTGATGAAACACATAGAGAACGCTGCTGCCCATTCTCTAGTAAGTCCCTTAGTCGCCTTTTACAAACCCACGGGAAGAAATGGGATGGTACTATTCTTTACGTACGGCACCACACGGAAGGATGGAAGGAAATAATATAACGACCTTATTGGTGATGATCTTCAGAAAGGTCAGGTGCGTACTACTCGCAACCGGCGCGTGCGTGTATGAACGGAGTGCCTGTTCAAAAGGAGTATGTAAGGATCGTAGCAGGTGGCGTTCTGTAGTTCCTGTCTATCCCCATGGGCAGAAGGCGTGAGTTTATGTATATATATATTTACCACCAAAGAAGTTCATATCTAACAAAATCCCGTGCACACGATGACCACATCTGTTACCGGTTCGTTTCTATAGTCGCCGAGCGCTGCAAGCAAGAATAGTTCTTACGGTGGTTAGATATGAACTTCTTCGATGGTACTTATTTAACAATAATAAAAAGTATTCTATCTATCTTCAATCGGTTAGTTCCACTGCGCACCAATACCCATTGATCTAGCACCGAAGAAAATATTTACCTACTTAATCAGCCTCTCTTCCAAATATCAAGCTATTCTGATGTTACCACAGACAAACCCACGTCTTAATTAATACTAGTGGTCGCTCAGAGGTCAAAATTCGACCATAATTCATTTAAATTTTAAGTTGTATAATAGTACATACTAATTCCATGCTGCCATGTCATGATTCTAAGGTAGCCTTTTTTTTTTTTGGGTATGGGAAATCATCAAATGACTTCTCCCGCTGTGGGCGGAGCGAGAGGGCGTGACAGACTTTTACTGACTAAAATCCACCCGTGTTCCTTCCGTTGCCCGTGTGCCGGGGCCGCGATATCCCTTTCGGACAAACCCGCAACCCCAGCGGGCATTGGTCCTTACGGACCCCGTCAGTTGGTGCTGACATCTCTTTGAGGCGCACGTGGAACACAACGCGCCGTCGACCCGGGCCAGCGGACGGCGAGCTACTCATTGCTCACCGTCCGCAAGCCCGCGCCTAAGGTGGCCGGAAGTCAGTTCGTGACTCCCGACGCCCGGGGCGTCTCCTCTGGCGACTAGGGACTCGAGGGCGTACAGCTTGCATCTCCCTCGCGCGCTCCGCCTCCTCCTTTGCGAGCATAACTGCTTCGCAGAAGGAGGTGACGGCCTCCCATACACTCTCGCTCCGAAGCATGGCCTGAACCAGGGCCGGACGCGAGAGATCGTCGCCACCGATCGCCTCCATGAGGATACGGCGGTGCTCCGCCCAAGCCGGGCAGATCTCCACCGTATGCTCCACGGTGTCCTCCGGGTGATCCACACAGTGGTGACACCCCGGCGTTTCCTCCCGCCTTATGCGGCACAGGATCCTCCCGAAACAACCGTGTCCGGTGAGGACTTGCGTCAGGCGGAACGTGAGGACGCCATGGCGCCTCTCAAGCCACTCCTCAAAGAGGGGACTTATCGCCGCACTTGTGGCGTGCCCATTCTAAGGTAGCCTAAGATAGATCTTGTGTTAAACGCATGGTAGTGTGTGTAATGTTTTTTTTGTTAATTTAATTTATTTCTTATGTATATTATATAAAAATATTAGCTTTCTGCACTCCTTCTCCATATAAACTTTAACTGTGCCAAATTTCATAGTCCTCCGTCCGCGTAATTTTCGTAAAAAGGTTGTACACCTTTTTACGAAAATAAAAGGCGTACAATATAATAATATAATTAATTAATATTATGTGCCCACTTAGTCTTTCAAGACATCTCAAAGCGGTTGGTCGACTCTTCATGTGACCAGAAGGCTGGCCTATTCTTCGGCCAGAGAATCAGCATTTCCATACAACGTGGCAATGCTGCCAGCCTTTTGGGCACTTTTCCTGTTGACAGCGATGCGGACGAATTTTTTGATGCCCTATGATTGTTCCCCCCCACCCCTTTCTTATATACTTGTACATATTATTATTAATATTTTAAGTATGTTAGTTCTTAAATTGTTTCTAGTTAAAGTAAATATTGAGAAATTAATAAAATAAATCGCATTAATATTATATATGCAAAAGTGAGTTTGTTTGTTTGTTACGCTTTCACGCTAAAACAGCTGAACGGATCTGGGATGAAATTTGGCACACAGATAGACCATGACCTGGGACCAGGCTACATCTTTTCATCCTAGATCGCAGACGAAGTCGCGGGCAAAAGCTAGTTCTAATATTAATGGAAATTCATGATGTAGCGGTAATATTTAAATTTTAAGGGACAAGATTTACCTAGGCTGTTTATTCGATTATCTTATATACCCATGTAAAATTTATGTGTATCTTTAACAAAAGGATTATGTATCGTAAACATAATTTTGGACTCGAATTTATCAATGTCGGTGTCGAATGTTATCAATCTTTAGCATGGGTGGAAGCGCGAAGTAATCACTTGTAAACAGAAAAATGACGTTTTTAAAAATGACGCCCATTGTGAGTGACATCATACTCTCATCATCATCATCTCGACATCTGACTAGCCTTTTGCTAAGTACGTTGGGGTCAGCTTCCAGTCTAATCGAAATGTACCTAAACACTAGTATTTTATAAGAAGCGACTGCCTATCTGACCTCCACAACCCAGTTACTGGGTACCACGATACACCTATTAGGTCTCAATCCTGTTTTAGTAATTAGTCATTTCGTCTCATTAAAAGGGTATTTTAAATTGCTCGTCCAATTGATACAGCTAGTCTTGTAAACTCTCGATAATACGATTATTGACACTCATGACACTTGTTGAATATCCTCCGAGACTTTCCTGCTTAATAACTTCCTACATTCTGTGATAAATTATACGTGATATAAATACTGTAGACGTAATGATCGTATTTAAGAGCATAGGGTAACGTGTAATGATTGCAAATAGTTAATATTGGAGTTTAGTATTTATATGATAAAAATTTAAAAGACAGATTATTTACTTAAAAATTTTATAGTGTAGAAATTGGGATTTGTAAGGTTAGGTATACTTTAAATAGTAGCCTATGTGTTTTGCTTTAGATAATGGCGTTGTCGGGCGAAGAGGCTCACTCTGCTCTCGACGCTTGACGTGTCAACACGTCGAGTCCGGGTTCGCAACAAGTCAATCGTCATCCTGAGGATGCCTCATTGAGAGGTGAAACGCATGTCGATTTCTTATAAAGTTATGAATAACATGAAAAATATTAAAGATAGACCCCCCTGTTAAAGTTAATTTTCGATAATTTTTCAAGTATATTCAGCAAAATACGGGCGGTCACATGCCCATGGGCGACATTACATACATGATAACATTGGTTTTTGTAACTTAACATGATCCAACCTTGAAATAACGGCAAGACAATTTATAACCCACACAAACACACTATGTTACATCCACAACACCCAAGTCCAAAATGTCACGAGTATAAATAATAGTATTGACTTAAACTTCCAACCTACGTGGTTTTCGCAAAAGAAAATTCCCAATAGGTACGGGAAAGGGCAGCCGCTCAAAGAAAAATAGCGATGTGGATAAAGAAAATCGTTTCTCCCGTATTAGGTGTTGGACCCAAATAGATTATCCCAATCATGGTCTTAACCACAAAGGTTTTAAGACAGAAGATTGTATCAATCTGGAAGTAATTTCAGGTTTTTTTGTAGGCATGGTTTTGAATAGCAGGCCCAGGAGTCGGAAAGTAAGTAAGGTCTAAGCTGTCATGTGTCAAATAATTTAAAATGTTTTGTGTTTCATCAATCATTATCACTGAGTACCAGAGGCTATATTAGCAGTTTATGAAACTGTTGCATAATGAGGGGCATTACAATACGAATGTGTGTTAAAAACCGAACCGCAGGCGAGGTTTTTTAGTGCTTTTGTGCTTAGGACAGTGGGCTTCAGAGAAACCTCACACCCTAGCAATGTAAAAAAAAGCATTTTTCTCTGGGGCCCACTGTACTGCATGCTAAGTGACATGCACCTAGTGAACACACGCATGGTTCACCTATAGTAATGGCCATACTAATGCTTGGTGGTACGCTGCAAGCCATGACTAATTACCCGAAAGCGGCGGAACCCAAAAGGAGGGTAATGTTTTTTGTCATTTGTTCAAGTTAAGTAGCTCACCAAGCGTGGTACCAAGCAAAGATCTTACCTGTGGGCTTCGGTCTAAAGAATCTCGCAACACCTTGGAGATTGTCCATATTATTGTGTATTTCCCACCTTAGAGATAAAATGAAACATGTCAATAAAATATGTACCTATCTGTAACAGCAATTTTTTTTTAAATCCTCTACGCGCTTGCTCTTAGCCTGCATCTCGCCTGATGGTAAGTGATGATCAGGCCGTAGGTAGAAGCGAGCTTCACCCGGAATCCTCAACCACAGAGGAACTGGCTATCTTACCTCTAACTGCCGAAACACTGACTGTTAACATTGTTGTTATGGCGACAGACTTAGTTAATATGGTGGTAGCTAGCCAGGCGGACTTAGAACTAGCCCTACTACCAACCAAACCGAGCAGAAAATTGTGCCTTCACTGGGAATCGAACACGGGACCTCTGGGTCTGAGACAGGTGGTCACACCACTAAAGTACAACGGCGGTTAAGTTATGTCAAAAACTCATTGATGCTGGTTCAAAGTAAAATAGGTGTTGGCTTTATCCTGGATCAATTTTACAACTCTCTATGGACTCTAACATGTAGGTGTAGTTAAATATTAGACTGGATTAAGATTTATCGATCCACCGTCAGTACATACATACCTACCTATTCAGCCCGATCCGTGATGTCATAAAATCGTATGATGGATAGATTTAAATAAAATTTAATATTAAAAAATCTTCAAAAATATGTTGCTCAAGTTTTTATGCTATCTTAAGGCTACAGGGGAATATTAGAACCGTTAAGCGAAAATTATTTCTTCGGTATCAGTCATTATGATAAATGTTCCCTCCATGATGACAAATGACTCTTCATTAATGCAGCAAGGCGTGCGTCGTCGCGTCGGACGACAAATAATCATTTGTTTGCAACTTACCAGAAATTTATTAGTAATAAATACTTATCTAACTCAGTTTGTATTTTCTCTTGCTTATTTGTCAAAACAAAATGGACGCGCTATTTCAGGTTTTGTCATGGACACGTTATTTTACAAGTGCGTTAAGGTAAACCCTTATCCAGAATAACTTTTGAGGTTTATAATAATCGTTAAACAAGGGTAAAATTCCCGTATTTTTACGTTCGCATCTCAGTCTCAATCTGTGAAAAAAACTATAATTTACTTAAAGTTTTTGACATTGATCGCCGTTAAAATGAGATTGCGATTTGAATATGTATTTTTTAATACGAGAAATTGGCCTTCAGTCTGTTCTATTAGTAATAGAACCATTTTAAAAAGTCACGGTTAGTAAGCATAACGGTCCGTTTCTATCCTCACTCTTACTTAATCAATTTCAATCGCGTAGGTACGATCTTTTACGCAGTATTATAAAATCGAAAAATTACTAATGAATAAAATAGTATTGAGACCTAATAGGTGTATCGTGTTACCTACCCAGTCACTGGATTGTGGAGGTCAGATAGCCAGTCGCTTCTTATAAAATATACAAGTATTTAGCTACATATCGATTAGACTGGAAGCTGACCCCAACATACTTAGCAAAAGGCTAGTCAGATGTCGAGATAATGATGATGAGAGGATGATGTCTCTCACAATGGGCCTTAGCTAAGTGTCACAAAGGGCAACAGAGAGCACTATGCTTGGAGTTTGCCTACGTGGTCGAATCAGAAACGAAGCAGAGAACCAAGCTAACCGACATAACCCGAAGAATTGCGAAACTTGTGGTCAAGGCACATTGCTCAGAGAACAGATGGCCAATGGGGCTGAAATGTTCTGGAGTGGCGACCGCGTACTGGAAGACGTAGCGTTGGAAGGCCTCCCACAAGGTGGACCGATGATCTTGTGAAGGCTACAGAAATCCGCTACATGCGGGAAGCACAGTACCGGTCGAAGTGGTGATGCTTGGGGGGAGGCTTCAGCAGTGGACGTATTTCGGCTGATATGCAGATGAGGATGAGAGACCTAATAAAATGCATTGTGATTTTATATCCATGACATTTATAGCAATTTTTCATATAGGTATAAACACGGAATACCTTCTTATAAATCTCAAAAATTTATAATGACGTCGCAATCCCCATTAATATTTTCACAGCATTTCCACAAACCAACTCTTCACTCCATTCCACAGAGAGCAACTCAAACTAGTTAAGTACCTATCCTCAGTTGAGTTGTACTGCAATTTAATTTGCATTAAAACCGAGTTCTCTTAGTTAGTTAACTGTTAAAATACCTTTAGTGGACAATAACATTTGTTAGATTGTTTCAACTCACTGTAACTGTTCATGTGTGTACAAGTTTTAGTTTGTTGTATTTTCAAGAGTTTTAGTTATATTGCTGTTTTTTTTAAATTAAAGTACAGGAGATATTTATACATGATGGGCCAAGCTTGCTGACTGCGCCCTTTTAATAAAACTGACAGGTGAACATCCGTCAATTTGTAAAGTTTGTTTCATACTTTACTGCTTTACTAAACAGTATCTGTCGACAATTTTGTAATATTTTGTCCAAAATCAGTTATATTAAAGAGGGCCCAGGGCCCAGCGATTGAACACGTCCCAAATGGTCATGGCCATTAGGCTGGTCCGAGGATACCGCACGGTCTCCCGTGAGGAGGCGAAACGCCGGGGTGTAACTCTGCTGCCGCGAGAAATCACGGCACAGCGGACAGAGCTCTGGCGGGATCTCATGGCGGCATGGAGAGTGCGATTGTCGCAACGCAGCACTGGGCACGCCACAATTGTGGCGATAAGTCCCTTCTTTGAGGAGTGGCTAGAGAGGTGCCAAGGCGTCCTCAATTTCCGCCTGACGCAGGTCCTCAACAGACACGGTTGTTTCGGAAAGTTCCTGTTCCGTATAAGGTGGGAGGAAACGCCCGGGTGTCACCACTGTGTGGATCGCCCGGAGGACTCGGTGGAGCATACGGTGGAGGTCTGCCCGGCTTGGGCGGAGCATCGCCGTGTCCTCACGGAGGCGATCGGCGGCGGCGATGTCATGCGTCCGGCCCTGGTTCCGGCCATAGTACGGAGCAAGAGTGCATGGGAGGCCGTCACTTTCTTCTGCGAAGCAGTAATGCTCGCGAAGAAGGAGGCGGAGCGCGTGAGGGAGAGGCAAGATTAGCGCCCTCACGCCCCTAGCCGCCGCAGGAGATGCCCCGGGCGTCGGGGGTCGCGAGCCGACTTCCAGCCACCTTAGGCGCGGGCTTGCGGACGGTAAGCAATGGGTAGGTCGCCGTCCGATAAGGACCAGGCCCGGGTCGACGGCGCGTTGTGTTCCACGCGCGCCTCAAAGAGATGTCAGCACCGACTGACGGGGTCCGTTAGGGCCAATGCCTGCTAGGGTTGCGAGTTTGTCCGAAAGGGATATCGCGGCCCCGGCACACAGCCAACGGAAGGGACACGGGTGGGGTTTAGTCAATAAAAGTCTGACACGCCCTCCGCTCCGCCCAGAGCGGGAGAAGTTATTTGATAATATCCCAGTCTCAAAAAAAAAGGGTGTTTTATGACGAGAAAAGTTTAAACTGAAATTGGGAAGGTGACATTGATGACCACGACAAGATATTCGGATCGTCGCGGTGGCGAAAATATTTCATTTTACGAGTACCATCCAACGTCCTAGTAAAGGTTGTATTTGAGTCTTATTGGCCTATTTTGATAAGGTAACATTTAAATGAGTTATGTTAATTAAACGTAGCCTGTAACTGCAATTCCCCCTTCCCCCAGTGACCCTTTATAAGAAATTCTACTACAGTTAAAAACATGCATAGATCTACATAAAACAAGCTTGGCGCTAATAAACCCCAAAAACTTAACTGCCCAGCACCAAAATAAATTAGCCAGTATTCTCGTAATATCTAGGTTCAACTGTCCCTGCAGACAGCTTAATCAGTGTTCTGTCATAGGCGCTTATGTTTTAGTCTGTCTCACTAATTGGCACCGACAAATGTGGCTTTTAGTTTTAGTGACAGTATTGCTGTTGGTATTTTGTTGTGCGTGTGATTTGTCTTTTAAATGAGTGTGTTGTTTTCACTTTTTAGGGTAACTTACCAGTCTCGATTAATATTTCCCTTGGGTTAACAGAGGCTGGTAAGATCGTTCAATTATATAATATGAGAAAGTGAAAGAACTGCTTAGCCTGGTTAGAAAGGTAGGTACTCTTATTATAAATGAAAGAGTTCAGTTCCAGGTAATGTCTTACATACAACCCGCAAGCCTTCAAAGAATGCCTGCCGGGGTCACGGAAAAGTGCCAAAGGGATACCGTGGCCCCTGGCAACCTACAGGCAACTGAAGGAACACGGGTTGGTTTTAGTCAGTAAGAGTCTGACACGCCCTCCCACTCCGCCCAGAGCGGGAGAAGTCATTTGATAATTTCCCACCCAAAAAAAAATGCCTTCTAAGAAAGAACAGGCTCCTTCTGGGCATGTACGTACTATCGTAGACCTCATCCATCTGGCAAGATTGAGGTCAAGAGCAGGCCCGAACAAGCTAGACCAGCCTTTAAAAAAATGCAAAGAAAACAAAACAAAGCGTAAACCATATTATAGTAGGTTGGCATCTGTTCTGATACACTTTTTTGTTAGTTGTTCTGTTAATTTTGGACCAATTTAATCGTTGAAAAACGGTGTAAGGTGCTTTACAAGTTTAAAATCGCCTTAACTCTAGCTAAAGGCGCCTGTTCCAAGATGTTGTGTCTAGATAGTAAAATATTACTGTTTCGAGCTGCAAGCGGTTTACGGTTCGCGTGTCTATCGCTAAACAGAAGCACCTTACTTGCTTGTTTCCTTTAGTTTCCGAAAACTTAATCAGCTAGCCATTTTATAAGCTACCTGATTTTATTTTAAGACCGTGTTAGGTTTTACTATCACACTTAAGGCTCATTTTCATCGGGTCTGCGGACGGAGAGCAATGGGTACCTCGCCGTCCGATACGGACCAGGCCCGGACCGATAGCGCGTTGTGTTCCACGCGCGCCTCAAAGAGATGTCAGTACAACTGACGGGGTCCGCTAGGACCGATGCCTGCCGCGGTCGCGGGAACGTCCGAAAATAATACCGTGGCCCCTGGCAACATACAGGCAACTGAAGGAACACGGGTGAGTTTTAGTCAGTAAGAGTCTGACACGCCCTCCCGCTCCGCTCAGTGTTATTAAGTTATTAGATAATTTCTCACACAAAAAAAAAGTGTGTTTATTCACTTGTTTACACCTTTATCGCTCTTTATAAGCCTTTTTCTGAATCAGAAATGAAATCATCCGGAAAAGAACCGGAGTTACCGACATGGCTTGCAGAGTAAGCAAGCTGAAGTAGCAGGGGGCTGGCCATGTTTGTTAAAGGACGGATGACCGGTGAAGAAGACGTGGACGCGCTTCTGCTTCACCGGTCAGCGTAGTGTACAAGCGTAGTGTTTGACGCCCCCCAATAGACCAATGACCTTAAGAAAGTGGCAGGGATAGACTGGATGCGGAAGACGAAGGACAGGGTGTTGTGGCGCAGCCTGGGAGAGGCCTACGTCCAGCAGTGGACTGCATTAGGCGGTGTTGATGAGCCTATTTTACATTGTCCAGATTAGCACTATGGTTAGATAAATAAAAAAAACAATCTGCCTAGCTTTTTCCCAACTATGTTGGGGTCAGCTTCCAGTGTAACCAGATGCAGCTGAATACCAGTATTTTACATGAAGCGACTGCCTATCTGACCACCACAACCCAGTAACTAGGTAATACGATACCCCTTGGTACGACTGGTGTCAGACTTTCGGGCTTCTGACGACTCTTAACGACTGTCAAAGATTCACGAATGCCAGCCGGGACCAACGGTTTAACGTGCTTTCTGAGGCACGGAGAAGTCTCGGTATGTAAAGATGGTCATTCATCCACGGACCAACCCCGGCAAGCGTAACTGGATGGATCGACCCATGCGGCTGTTATTACTTAGCTTGTTATTGTTTTGCAAACAAAAAAAACAATATACAAATAACAATATTTAAAATATAAAAGAAGAGCCATCGTTCTATGAAGTGGTTTTTCAGATAAGTTATTGTCTGAACTTATCTTAAGGTATTGAAATAGGCTGTAAGTTTGTCTATCAGTCAATAAGTCTAATAATAAATATCTAAAAAAAGCGGCCAAGTACGAGTCGGACTAGCACACGAAGGGTTTCGTACCACCGTATTATAATATTGAACATTTATATTTCTATGATTGAACATTACATCTTTTTTAACGCGTTTCTTGTATGGGGACTCCTTTAATTATTCACTTCATTTTACTTTTATTATTTGTTATTATAGCGGCTATAGTAGTACACACTCTATGAATTTTTTTGGTATCTACCTATTGCGGTTCAAAAGACACAGCTCTGTAACAGTTGAACGGACGGACAGTGGAGCCTTAGTGCTATAAAGGGTCCCGTTTGCAGTCTTTGGGTACAGAACCCTAAAAGGTTCGAATGAATGTCTTCTGTGTATTCTCAATCAAGAGAGTTTTCCGAACGTGTTAGATGTTATTTTTGTAGAGGTAATTTGTTTTCTGGATTATTAAGAACATGTTGTAAAAAAAATCGTCACGCGTAGCAAAATTTAATCAACAACCAGTTGGCATAATTTTGTGCCTACAAAGAGGAAAAAATGTGTTTATGAAAAATGAATAAAAAAGCCAAAATGTAGCTTTGCATACAAATTATAACGGGAAAAGCTTTTAAACAAATGATAATTTTACAAAGTGACAGACCCATGTTTAACCACTCGTCATTTTGTCTCGCAGGAGTTGAGAAAAATTATCCCCTGTGAACACTTTTATATAAAAATAAAATGTACCCGGAATAAAATACAGGGTGCCAGGGACATCGACGCGAAAACTTTTACCATGGATTCAGTACATGATTCTGAACCCGACTGTGTTGAAATTTTTCGTCGGTTATAAAAAAAAAACTGCTGTTTCATAGAAAAGTGCAATACCTACGCGGTCAAAATATATGGAACAGCAGATTTTTTCTTCCATACATCTCTATCAGCCGATATCATTATTAATATTCTTCCCTTTCTAGCAATATCATGTCTTTGGTCTGTCATTCTTCTTAAAGTCATTCTAATCTATACATATAAAATGCTTTGTCCTGAATGACTGACTGACGGATCAACGCACAGCCTAAACCGCTGATTGTAGAGACCTAAAACTTGGAGGGAGTGTTCTTTGTATGACGTAGGAATCCGATAAGAAAGGATTTTCCAAAATCTACCCCTAAGGGGGTGAAAAAGGTGGGCAAAGTTTGTATGGGACAACGTTATTCCTTGGTCCAATCTACTTCAAATTTTGCGTAAACATTCTTTAACAGAATTAATGGAAGACCTGTTTCGTATTTTATTGAAATTCATCCCCTAACGGGGTTAAATCGGGGTAGAAAGTTATTTTTAGAGTGATGTCCTCCGAAGTTGATATCAATACTCCTTAGTGCTTTTGATTTAGATTACATTTTATTTTGACACATGTTTGAAAAGGTTATCAGATTTTATTCAAAAAAGGTTGAACTCACATATAGGCTTGGTGCTTGCAATGCAAATACTCTTTAAAATTGGAATGTCTCGAAAGTCACCGTACTATACATTTTAGTACCGCATTTGAAGGTTTCTAAGCTTTACAGAGGTCTTTATTTATTCCTAGGATTCCCCTAACACCATCAAATTATCCCTTCGAATTCAAGAGAGTGCAGTTTCCCATCAAAGTATGCTTCGCAATGACTATAAACAAAGCTCAAGGTCAAACTCTTAAGGTATCGGGAGTAGACTTGACGGAAACCTGCTTCTACCACGGCCAGTTTTATGTGGCATGCTCCAGAGTAAGCGCACAGAGTAGCCTGGTGATTCTAGCACCTGAAGGAAAAACAAAAAATATTGTTTACAAAGAAATGCTGCGTTAGGTGTAGAATTTCGATTTCGTTGTAAAAAAGATTATACCCCCGTGTAACTTTCACCAGATCGAAGGCCGAGCTTCGTGATCATAAAATATATTTACTTAACAAAATTTAATTTTATTTTCATGTATATTTTTTAACCTTTAAATCCCTACACTATAATAAAGATTGTTATATTTTATAAGTATTCAAACATTTTAACAAAATAATTTATATGTTATAACAAAATTAGTAACGTAAAAAACCAATAAAAAATCCTATTAGAACCATTTTCGACTTCTACGCGGACGAAGTCGCGGGCAAAACCTAGTTCATACATAAATTCAAAAACAATTCTCACTTCTTTACGAGACACATAATTATTATATGAAAATATATAAATAATGCCAGTTTTGTGAAACTAAACTACATCTTCTATTTATCCTTACATATTATAAACAAAGTCCCCCGCCGAGTCTGTCAGCCGGTCTGAACGTAATAAACTCAAAAACTACCAAACGAATTTTCACCAATGGGCGGACTGATTTATGAGGAAGATTTAAATGTACAATTCATTAAAGTTTTGTGTACATTGGCTGAAATATGACGATTATTGTTGAAGATACTAGCATGCGCCGCGTAAACCGTAAGAGATACATAATTTGAGATTTAATTCCAAAAGAGTTGTGGCGGCATCTACAATCGCCACATGCGAACTACGCATCAAAGACCTGACGTCACACAACATCCTGACGTCACACAAATCCTGCATCGCGGAATTAGAGTTTACCGTGCTATGGACATATATACGAGTACGATCTCCCAACTTCAGCCTCTAGACAGTTGCCCGCCAGACACGACACCCGTCTGGTCGGAGGATCTCCCTTTTTAATGGTGGATGAGTTAACATTACACTCTGTTCCTCATACCCCTAAAGGGTTATGCGCATAATTTTATATAATTTATATACAAGAAATCATGTTGTTTTGTCAAGTTGTAAAAATCGTGCAAAACAGGGACGGGTAACAAGAATAACAGTAAATTGAGACACAATGCAAGTGAACTAGTAACTTTTCCTCCCACACAAGCAAGTAGTTACGACTCTTATTAACTTTCCCCATCATTTCTTTCCCACTCGAGCTACAAATAGTATTTTCATGTAATAACACGGACGTGAATCATGAATCTGTAGGGGATGACGGGAGGAGGGACCAAGTTAAATGTCCCGGAAGAATTAGGGACAGGGCCACTTCTGCTACTCTAGGCATAGAGTTAGAAATTCGTACAGAAGCGTCAATGTAGTTTCTATCGTTAGACAGTACCCTTCATTTCTTGACCCCTTTTTCAAAGAAGAAGAGGGGAAGAGGGGTCAGATAATGCAGGCACGAATGTGAGTCCACCGGAATACATGCCGGTTGCTAATGCTCGCGGTCGCCTAACCTAAATATAAAACTTGTCGATTATGTCAGTGATCCAATGCAGAAAGCGGTGACACACCCCTGACTGCGTTTGACGTATCATAAAACCCGAAAGTTTAGGTAAAGCGCTACTATGATCATTTGGCGCTTGAATGACATTGACAGGGGTTATTGGTAAGCATTTGTGAAATTTTCACAGAAATGAGGGTTTTCATGAAAGTTTACGCAATCAGTCGGCGCCATTTTGACAAGAAGTCTTCCATTTCGACAATTTTTTACTAACCTATTCTGTCTCACAGTTGGGCAAAGGTCTTCCCCATACTTCGTGTTTCACCTTTGCTTGCTGAGTTTTCCAACCAATCAGTCAAAAAAGAGTCTAGGTAATCATTCATTCGTTCATCATTCAGCCACAACTAAGGAAAATATAGGCGGTTTGACACGTTTAACAGGTGCCCGGACCTGACGTCTCAGTGCTGCTACCAACTAAACGTCAATTCAGAAAACCCTCATTGTATTGACAACAAGATGGCGGCGTTAGTTCTGATTTTGACCACGCGTCAAATGAACCGTGTAGCGTTGTATTTAGAATGCATTCGGCGTGGAAATGACACTTCTCTGTACATTCATATTCTATGCTCTAGGTAAGTTTCAACGTCAACTGCTTTAGACGGACAGATAGATTGGATGTTTTTTTTATCTATAAGTTAATATCGAAACGACGAAAAAAATCGTTCGATGATTGATGTTCTGATTTCTCATGATAGTTTATTTTCAACGCGACGGTATAATTTGAAAACTTTGACCTTTGTTCTGAGTGTCGTGGTAATTGAAGTTTTATATAACTTCTGGATTGTAAATTAAGGTCGAACATTTGTATAAAATATTTATTTCTTTATTTTAATATTAAAATGTCTTTGAATACTGATCCATTCATTATAAGATAAAAATAAAGATATATATTGTTTGTTTTTCTGTCTAGTTTTTTATCGTAAATAACACTGTTCTTAGGATAAAAACAGTACCACTTTTCAAAATATCTAGCACGAACAGAATATCAATGTAAAGTTGCTAAAAAAAGCGTCCTAAAATAGAACATCGCTCGTCAGCATTCCCTTGAACAAAAAGGGTTTCTATAAGAACTATCATAGGTACTTAACGCCTTTTGAATACGTCAACGATTTCCGAAGGTTTTCTCGACCTTGTCGAATGAACTAGTGCGTGGGTTAAACACAGAAAAGTTTCATACTGTTTATAAAACTGACGGCATCGAAGTCTTGTTTAAATAAAAAGTTTGTTGCAGGGGCATATTCTACTACAGCTGTGGTTAACATGCTAATTTAACTTTTTAAAAACTCTTTAAAATTTAGGGACCTAGAAGACGAATTAATTCATGCTAATAGTCATATTATCCGTTTAGAGAAAGAAAAAGAATGTACACAGGTTAAAGAAACTAACCACTTATACAATGAATTATTAAATACTAATTGTAACCCTGATTCCATAATAACTATTGACCTAACTGAAGATTCCTTGCTGAAACAGAATTGTAGTTATAATGTTAGTCATAAGAAAATGAAAAAATATGCAAAATTGAATAGAATAATTAAAAAATGTAATCAAATCAGGAAACAACAAAAACACTTTTCCAAAAATATTCCACGGAGGAAAGAACGTGTTGATCTACTCAATAAATTAAACAAATATCAAATAAAATTAGAAGACAGCAAAAAAATATATGAAATTGATACACAGCGCTTACAGTCTGACATACAGTTACTTGAGGGAAGACTTCGTTCCCTTTACATTAAATATGTGGGCTCTCAGAACCAAATTAAAGAACATATTCTTGCTGCTAATGAGTTAGTTATGTGTCAGTGTTCTTGTCAGAAGATTTCAAACCCTGATGCTGTCCAGCCTGAGGCAACGGAGGACCCGTCCCAGACTGAGAGTTTGACTCAAGGCTGTATCCTCAACCAAGATATATCTGATACAGTACAAGATCTATCTCAAGTAGTACAGCCTGAGATTGTTAGTTGTCCATTTTTCAGTAGTTATGATTGTTATCATTCAGTTATGTTCTCAGATAGTATAGGAAGAGGTATAGGTAAATTAATTAGTAACAATCTGTGTTATTCTACTCAAAATTATTGTATGCCAGGTTCTACCTACAAACGAATAATGGCATCAGTAACAGCAAGTGTATACAATCCTAAAACCAACATTACTGTATTTGTAGGTAATAGTTCTAAGGTCAAAAAAGAAGAAATCACTGACTGTGTAACTGAATTGTTAAAGTTAAATTGTAGTAAAATAATATTGTGTGCTTTCCCATATTTTGAAAAATTGACAAATAGACAAAACAATTATATTCATATGCTTAATAAGCATATGCAGTTCTTAGTTAGCCATTATAGTGACAAGCTTGTATTTCTTGACACCAACACTTTTGTGGAAACTTTAAAATCGACTAGGGATACTGTGTATCTGCCTGTTAGTTTTAGACACATAATAGCAAGGCTATTAGCTTTTTATATAAACACAGACATAGGTAGTATGTCGAAGTCTTGTATTATTAACACCACAATGATTAGTAATAATACTAATAATAAGGTGGTGAACCTAAATAAATGTAGCTCAAATGCTACAAATATTTTTACAAATTGTACGAAGGAGGTTCCATGTCCCTCACTCACTATGAGTTCACTGCCTCTGGATAGTAATTTAAACTAGTTTGTAAGACAACAGAAGGTACCTGTAAGAATATTCTTATACCTAACAACAACAAGGTATCTTCTTGCTCTAAAATAAATAATTATCAAAAAGGAGATCAGCAGAATGCCTTGAAATTATTTCATCAAAATATTCAAGGTCTTTCTTCCAAATTATTAGAAATTGAAATGTTTTTAGAAAAAAATAAGTTTGACATTGTTTGCTTTACTGAACATTGGTTAAAGGATTACCAAATGCTAATTAATTATGAGAACTATAGTGTGGGCAGTTGCTTTAACCGTAAATCTATGCTACGTGGAGGTTCTCTTATCTTGATAAAAAATTGTTTAAAATCGAAACAACGTAATGACATAGTTGGTTTATCAGTTGAACATTGCATTGAACTGTCCTGTGTTGAGCTGGATAAGCATGTTGTAGTGTGCGTGTACAGACCCCCTAATTATCAGAACTATTCTTTATTTGAGTCAATAATGGAAGATGTCCTAGCGAAACTTTCATCTAGCAACAAAGCCGCAGTTATTTGTGGTGATTTTAATATAAATATTCTGGAAAATAATTCAAATAGCAGTAGAATAATAAGCCTTTTTAAATCGTTCAATTTGTCTAATGTTTTTACAGAACCGACTAGAGTAACTCCAACTTCTGCTACTTGTATCGATAATGTCTTCTGCGATTGTGATTATTTAGATAAAGCCATCGTAAATTATTTGCCGTCTGATCATAGTGGACAAACGGTAACTTTTAGGTTTAAAACACTTAAGCAAAAAGTGCAAATACAATTTAGACCAATTACAACTGGCAAATTAAATAGATTTAATAGTACCCTAAATAATAAGTTAAATGCTCTGGGCCATAATATGGACGATGCAAATAAATTGTATGAGGGTTTCTTTTCAGTAGTGCACACAGAATTCAATAAAACTTTTGAAAAGAAAACAAAAAATATTTGCCCTAACTTTATTTTTAGCGACTGGGCAACTAGAGGTATTAGGATAAGTAGAGAAAGACTGTTCGAGCTGTATGGCCTTAAGCCTTACATTAACACTGAAACTTTCAACAAGTATGTTGCTACATATTCCAAAATTTTTAGAAATACCTGCAAGATAGCTAAAGCTATGCATATTAGCAACAAGATCAAATCAGCAGAAAATAAAATAAAAACAGTTTGGAAAGTTATAAATAATGAAACTAATAGGAAAAAAATACGAAACACTGAGTTCACATTGGAGACTTCACGTGGTGTCTTAAGCTCGAATTTAGAAGTAGCTCAAGAATTTGTAAATTTCTTTACTAATATACCATATAAAACGACGGAAGCTTTAAATTCCTCACCCGATGTCTCAATAGATTTATTAAAAGCGAATGTTCCAGGCTGTCCGGTTGAATTTCAATTTAAACATATAAACCCTATGATAGTTATAAAAGCTTTTCGGCAAATTAAAATCAAATTGACCGAAGATCTATGGGGATTATCTATCAAAGTTTGTACATCCATAATCGAGACTATAGCACCATACTTAGCTTTAATATTTAATTTGTGCGTGGATCAAGGAGTCTTCCCTGATTTAATGAAATACAGTAAGGTTATACCCCTTTTTAAATCTGGGGACAGTAAAGACACTAACAATTATAGACCAGTATCCGTGCTGCCGGTATTCAGCAAGGTGTTCGAAAAGGTAATGCTCAATCAAATGCTTAATCATTTTAACACCAACCAAATCTTACACGATCAGCAATATGGGTTCACCAAAGGACGTTGTACGACTGACGCCGGTGTAACCTTATTAAAACACATATTTACAGCGTGGGAGGGGGCCCAAGACGCCATAGGAATTTTTTGTGACCTCTCAAAAGCATTTGACTGCGTAAATCATGAAACCTTACTCTTGAAACTTGAGCATTACGGTCTAGGTAAACTTGCGCTCAGTTTGCTAAAATCTTATTTAAATGATAGACAACAGCAAGTCCAAATTAATGGGGTCAATTCACTCGGTCTAAAAGTAAAAATGGGTGTACCACAAGGCTCGATATTGGGTCCTTTCCTCTTTTTAGTATATGTAAATGACCTACCCCATTTATTAAAAAACCAACCACAAATGGTGTTATTTGCTGACGATACTTCTCTAATTTTTAAGATAAATAGACGTGCATCAAATCTTGACGACGTAAATAACGCCCTACTGCAGGTCCAAAATTGGTTCACTGCTAATAATTTAGTATTAAATGGGAAAAAAACTAAATGCATTAGATTTGCTTTACCGAATGTTAAAAGTAGTGATTGTGACATAGTATTGAATGGGGAGAAATTGGAATTCATCGATAAAACTGTTTTCTTGGGGATCACGCTCGACTCCAAGCTGCAATGGGGTCCTCATTTAACATCTCTTGCAGGACGCCTAAGTTCAGCAGCATATGCTGTGAGAAAAATCCGTCAATTTACTGATGTAGATACCGCGAGGCTGGTCTATTTCAGTTATTTTCATAGTATTATGTCTTACGGTATTTTACTATGGGGACGGGCTGCAGATATCGACTCTATTTTTATTCTGCAGAAAAGAGCCATCAGAGCAATATATGGCCTCCGCAGACGCGATTCTCTAAGGGAACTGTTTAAAGATATTAATATCATGACGGTACCTTGTCAATATATCTATGAAAACATCATGTACGTTAGGAAAAATCTAAGTCTTTTCAGTAAAAGAGGTGATAGACACAATTATAGGACTAGAAATAGGGACCAATTGATTCAACCGGGTTTCAGACTGGCTAAAGTAGACTCATCCTTCATGGGGTACTGTTTGAAATGTTACAATAAAATACCTCCCCACATACTCCAATTGAATGAAACGAAATTTAAATCTTGTATAAAACGCACACTATGCTGCCAAGCATATTATAAGTTGGGGGATTACATCGACGACAAAAATGCTTGGCTCAGCGCTGGTCCAGCTCCACAAGGGCGCATAAACTAATTGATTAGCATTCAAAATATTGTTGCAGCTGCTGAAGATTGTAAAACTATCTTTAGATTGTATAAATTCAATCTCTTAGTATTATATAATTGCATAGCACATGTGTGAGCACTATGTCCCTACTTTACAGTTACCATTTACTGGGTACGTCTTTCATTGACTTGAGTTTGCCCTGGCGGTTGTGAGTATGTCATGCTCACTCAAATGTCTCGCTGGTGGTGGCGTGTGTGTTGGATCGTTAAGTTCCCTTCAAAATGGTTGAGCTAAATGGTGCTGATGCATGCGTCATGTTCGTGAACGGGCGCCGTCAGTGGGGACTGGTCATCTCTTAGCTGCCACGGCTTATTTGAATTTATTTTAATTTTTTAAATGTTTTTGATTTTATTTTTATTACTGACGCTTTTAACGTGCACGTCTTTTTACATTGTTCTCACATGTATAATTACAAAAATAGATGATGTAACCAATATTTTGTGAAAATATTCTGATTGAAAAGAGTGTCCGTGGAGTTTCTTGCCCGTTCTTCTCCATAGGAACCTACTACGCGTTGGAATGGGCAACTAGCTTCATATTTCTGACTGACCGACCCCTTGACAATTCAAAAGTACCTGTAATTGGTTTATTTGAAATAAATGCTTTGAGTTTGAGTTTGAGTTTGAGTTCTTGATGGTGTATTTTTACAAATTCTTACGGTATAATGGTTACTTACCTACAACTTTTTAGAGTTCCTTATCCAAAGGGTGCCAACGGCACCCTATAACTAAGGCTCCGCTGTCCGTCTGTCTGTCATAGGGCTGTATCTCTTGAACCGTAATAGGTAGACACCTGAAATTTTCACAGAGTGTGCACTACTATTAGCCGCTAACGTTAGCGCCGTGCATTCTGCACACACAGCATAATATGTAAAAATATATTTGAATAAATCAGTGTTTAACGAACATTCAAAGCGGTTGGTTTTATTTCATCATCCCAATAGCATCGCCCCGTTATCATATCACTAAGTGTAAGGATCCCCCTACACACATAATAATAATAAAATTGTGTTATGATTTAATGGGATTCCCCCATACAAAAAACGAATTAAAAAAAAAAACTTTATTTATAGATTACAAAAAGAATAACTAATACAGTACAAAATATACAATGGGCGGCCTATCGCTTACTGCGATCTCTGCGGAACCCTACGTGTGCGAGTCCGACTCGCACTTGGCCGCTTTATTTTTAGATGCCTACTTCTCGCGTGGTGATCAATGCTCGTGCCTTCTCTGTATGAGAAGAGGCCGTTGCCCTGCAGTGGGACAGTAGCAGGCTGGTATTATTATTATTATTATTACTTCTCACCTCACATCATACCTTAAGTAACTACAACTAAACCAAGTATCAAAAATACAGAAAAAAAAAATACTGGACAGCTTTTGAATTAACCAGACAAATTTATCACCGGCCTGCAGAACTTTAACGATTCGATAATAAAAAAAAAATAGAACAAATGAAAATCTAAAAAATCAAATAAAACTACCGCACACAATTTCTATTTCAAGCCATGTCCCCTGGTCGAGGCAGCTATCCTGTTCACTTCACGCGTCGGTAGGTAGTTATGCTTTTGTTTCTGTTGCTATGTCCCCGGCATACCTCAGCCGTTCCCTGTACATCCTCTGATAGGTTACATCAAGATACATACTACTGTGTGGTCGATTGTAAAGATTTTGACATTTTTATAGGCTATGTTTTGAAGGTTTTAATATTACATTATAGTATATAAAATCTTCGAATCTTATAAACTATAGTGTAATATTTTAAGGGGTAAAATTTGTTTGTTTGTTAGTAAGTTTGTATGTATGGGGTAATCTCCGGAACTACCAGTCAGATTTGAAAAATTCTTTTTACATTGGATAGCCCAATTCTTGAGAAAAGTAATAGCTATGTAACATCACGCTACGACCCCAAGGAGACGAACAAAAAAAAAAAAAGAACGCTAAGCGAAAACGAAGTAATAGCGCGGGCGGGTGATGGGTTGCGACGCGGGTCAAGTGCCGAAATTTAAGCGGACGAAGTCGCAGGGAGGCGCTTGTCACAAATATAATTATTAAAAGAGTAGGGTTTCAGATAATAATAATAATAATAACTTTATTTATTTGCATCGTAAAAGTACAACCATATAATTAGGTATTTTTAACATTTGATTTATATACACAAAACAAACGTTCATAAATAGGTTCCTGCACTTAAAGACTAACAATAATGTGATATTATATTTCTCACCTCTCTAACTGTCTCATAGGTGTTGTTCGTTAAGTACTTACGTCACATGATTATTACTTAGCATGTATTTAAGCACTAATCACTCATTAAAAATTACTAACACTGCTACTGTTATTTAGGCTGTATCATTTGATTCACACTGTCCTCCGTACTAGTCGAAACTGTATCACGGTAGGACAAATAACCACATAGATCATCTGCAAATAGTAGGAGTGATAGGTAGGATCTAGAGAATTTCGAGATATTTATGAAATGTTCATAAAAGAAAAAAGATTTCATGTAAATAATATTTTCAGACAATCAGATTTTTTTTACCTGAAAAACGAATATCATTTACCGCACTATTCCAACATTTCTAAATGGTTTTGTATGATATTTTTTTTATAGAAAATGGGGCTTCATACTGAAGACTGTTTAAGTTTTATACACTCAATTTCTATTAGGTTTTCAGCAAAATATGCTTGTTTTAAACCTGATTATTGATTAAGGGAACCGGGTCTCTCTGTATCCCAAAGAGAGCAGTGGTGGTTTAGTGGTAACGACCGTGACTTACGAGTTTAGTAGGTTCGTACCCAGACAGGTGTTTTACTTTATGTAAATTATTTCATCACCACTGCTCTCAAAACGGTAAAGGAAATCTTTGTGAGGAAACCGTCCTAGAACCAAAAATTCGAAGACATGTCACGTCTATCACCCCGCACTGGGCCCGCGTGGTTGATTACGGCCCACTCTCTCTCACCGAGAAGCCTTTTTTTTTTGAGGGTGGGAAATTATCAAATAACTTCTCCCGCTCTGGGCGGAGCGGGAGCGTGTGTCAGACTCTTACTGACTAAAACCCACCCGTGTTCCTTCCGTTGCCTGTGTGCCGGGGTCGCGATATCCCTTTCGGACAAACTCGCAACCCTGGCAGGCATTGGCCCTTACTGACCTTGTCAGTTGGTGCTGACATCTATTTGAGGCACGTTCGGAGCACAACGCGCCGTCGACATGGGCCTGGTCCTTATCGGATGGCGAGCTAACCATTGCTCACCGTCCGCAAGCCCGCACCTACGGTGGCCGGAAGTCGGCTCGCGACTCCCAACGCCCGGGGCGTCTCCAGCGGCGACTAGGGGTGAGAGGGCGCGAATCTTGCCTCTCCTCGCGCGCTCCGCCTCCTCCTTTGCGAGCATTACTGCTTCGCAGAAGGAAGTGACGGCCTCCCATGCACTCTCGCTCCGGACAATGGCCTGAACCAGGGCTGGACACGAGAGATCACCGCCGCCGATCACCTCCGTGAGGACACGGCGGTGCTCCGCCCAAGCCGGGCAGACCTCCACCGTATGCTCCACCACCGAGAGGAGGCCTGCGTCTCAGTAGTGGGAATATTATAAGCTGATTATGCTGTATTCTTTCGGGCATATACGCCGAACTCGTGATGGTATCATAGTTTCGTAGTAAACTAAAGAAAGGTGATATATGACGGAGGAGGGTATGTGTCTCTTTCGATATTATCAGGCATATTTTAACCACTGTGGGCGTACTATGGGTAGTGTTGGTTACTGCGCAATAGAAAAACCGTTTGCAGTTCTGATCAAATTATAGTTTACTATCAAATTTATCACACTAGCAATTCACACACTGTAGTACACGACACAACTATTCGGAATGCGCGACAGTTTCTAAACGTCTTTACTGCTTGACCGCCACCCATGAAGTCTACTTAGCACCAGCCGATCCAAGCGTTATATTGTAGACTCTGTAGAGCGCTGCTTTGCGGCGCTGGCCCCCCGATTAGTCAACTCAGTAACGTATTTCCGACATATATTTCTTTCTCAAGAGACTTCAAACACGCTTACCATGCATCATTGATTCACATCTTCCTACGCCATGAGATTTTACGTTGTCAGTATTCGAGATTACTTTTTATAAACACAGAAAAAGCCTGAAAAGCCCCTTTTTTCTGCGCCGATATCGGAGACGCTTACACTGAAATTCAAATGCGAGCACGTTTCACGTTATTTTAGACTGTTTGGTGTGATCTCTGACGATTCACGAAACATTTAATAGGCAACCTTATATATTTGTAATCGTGTTCGTTTTTATTTGGTTTTGATTTTTATTTTAGGAGCTAAATTATCTTAGAGTTGTAATTCTCAATCTTTGTCGGCCCTGTACAGGGGATAAGTTTTGAATTACGCGACTAAAAAAAATAAAGTTAAGGCTTATGGCCGGGAGTTTCTTTTAGTCTGTCCTAGTGTCGAATATTTCTGTAAGGCAATTTTTATTTTGGCCTGGCCAACGATTTTCTTTTTTTTAAGGATATTTTTACTTTATTACTGACGCCTAACGATTTATGTTGTGCTTTTAGAATGAGTACAATGTTTTTTGGGTTAGTTATCATATTTCTGGGGATAACATTTTTTAAACATACCTAATGTTAGATGGATTTGATATGTATTTTTTTTTGCCTAACTTCGTATGAAACCATTGTCCAAATCATTAACCTCACATAATCAAAGAGACGGAGCTCGTGGCTGAGTAATAACAGCCGCACGGGTCGATCCATCAAGTTAAGCTAGGCTTGCTGGGGTTGGTCCGTAGATGGGTGACCATCTTTGCATACCGAGGTTTGTTCGTGCTCCGGAAAGCACGTTAAGCCGTTGGTCCCGGGTGTCATTCGTGGTTATTTGACAGTCGTTACATTATCAACGTAACCCGTTGTCGTGAAGCCTGAAAATCTGATAACCAGTCTTACCAAGGGGTATCGTATTACCCAGTTACTCAAATCATTACCTACTGAGAACTTACTTCGGGATTATTCGGATTACTTACTTCGGGTACTTCAGTATCTCACTATGCAGTACTTACACGTAGGATACGTGACCAAAAACTAATTTAAAATATAAATATTTTGAATGCTTGTATTTTGTGAGTTGTTTTCCGCGCCACCACAATATTCAAAGATACAGTCTGCCTATAATAAAAGTGTAATAGCTCCTACACACTATGCCCTCACAAATGCCACAGGCACTGCCGCCAGTCCTCCGGCCGGGCAAGCCGCACAAAGGATCGTAAAGGAAATGAAGTCGCAAAAGCCGGGGGTACGTGCCGCGCGGCAAAAGCTGGCAGCCATGCCGCCGGCATAGTGTGTAGGAGCCACCATGCAATCAGTAAAATGAATAACAACATTTTGTTTTTCAAAATAACTCAACGAATACGGTACCTTGGGTGATTAACAAATCCCACAGAATAACCAAATCAGTACCTTCTTGCTCCTGTTTCTCAACATTCACACAGACAGACATTCACATTTAATAGGCGTAAAGGCAATAAAGGGTAATAGGTGTAGGGCAACAGGGCAGTATAAAAAGTTTAGGGTCATCCGATAGCTCGGTAAGTTTCACTGTTCATCGTTAACTGGTATTGATAGTAGAGTTTCAAGGATCTCCTAAAAGAATGGACCATTATGGTAAATAATAGGCTTTGTGGTCCTTGATTGATAAGTCAAAATGAACAGTATTGGTTTTTCCCGGGGAAGAAAAAGTGACAGACGAGTACAATCGGTTTTTGGTCGATTGCTTTTTGGGCACAGGCACAGATAATTACAGAAGGTTCATTCCGCAAAATCATTTAAGTAAAAACTATACTCTATACTCTTGCTACAACACAATAAAGTGCAATTCAGGTCGCACAGCGGTAATTAACTCAGTTATATTCACCTAGAAGTTGTCTATCTTTCAATCGCGTAACTCGTATATCTTCTGACGACGTTACGCTCCCTGAATTGGCCCGACAAGACGAGCCCGCCGCACTGTGAAGCAATTTGAGCTTAAATTTTAAAGTTATATAATGAGAGTCATATAACGAGATTTAGTGCCGGTTTTTCTAAAAAAACGGCACCTATTCTATAAAAAATTAGTACGTCATAAAAGAAAAATAATTTTATTCGTCACAGAAACACGTGCATAAAAAAAAAAAAACTCGAGTAGGTAACAAAACAATAACAATACGTATACAATAACGAGTACAAAACAGAAATAGTAGGCAGCTGCTGGCACGTCATAAAAGCATAAGTAAATATTTACATCACTGTGCAATGACATAACGGCTATTTTCTCCGTTCCGGAGATATAAGCATTTAATGCTCTAATGTATGGAGCTAATTTAGCTCCATACAATTTTTTTGCAATAAAAATATTAGTTGCTAATTTGCCTACCTGATTGTATTCTATGATATATTTAAGCATAATATTGGCTATTTATTATTCTTGATTTTGTACTTTTTTTTTACATTGGAATTTAATTATTTTGTTAAATTAGAATCATTCAAATCTGTAAAATACCATATTTCAGGCAAATACATTAATCTATTTATTAGAAATATAAATATATCTATTAGAAACCATTTTAAGCAAAAACCGACACTTAAAAATGTAAGCTTCTATTTCTTCGAGAGCCTTTTTTCGATTCACAGTGCACCGCGTAGGTACTTGAAGGTTCATACCTAAAATGTGGAGTGCGCTTTCTGTATTATTCTTTTTGGCACAGGTGGGATTTGGTTCTATTGGACTTATTTTCAACAATTTATATAATTATGTTTACTAGTGGTCGCCCAGAGGTCGAAATTCGACCATAATTCATTTAAATGTCATGATTCTAAGCAATCTTGTGTCAAACGCATGCAGTGTGTGTAATGTTTCTTTTATGAATTTAATTTATTTCTAATATATATTATATAAAAATATTAGCTTTCTGCACTTCTCCATATAAACTTTAACTGTGCCAAATTTCATACTCCTCCGTCCGCGTAATTTTCGAAAAAGGGATACAAAGTTTTTGCTTCACGTATTAATATAGTAACACACGTAATAATAATAGGCAAATGATGAAAGCATGAAACCTATTAAGGACGAATTTCATCGTGACCGAATTCAAGTCAATTCACCTAAAAGGTTACGATAAAAAAAAATCTCCTGATTATATTTAAAAAGTCTCCTTATACCACAGATCGACGGACAAAAAGGATCGATCTACTCTGTACCGATATCACGTTCTACAACAAACTGCAATTACACCTTTAAATCCATTTACTTAGAACTTAAATCCACTTGTTATAAGATAGTTGTTCGGAACTTATTTACAAACATAGCGCGTGGCAGCTGGGCCCCGCTTTGAAGAACTTTAAGTCAAAGAAGTGGTTTAGTATGGCGGCCTGGTTGGTAGATGGACTTGCTACCCTATCTTTAGTAAAGTATGTTGGACTTTTTACAGGGGAATTTTATTTCAGAATATTTCGTGGCCTTTTATGTTTAGAACGCTTTTGGAAGACAGTGTCGTGATGCCATCTATCTAAACTAATATTTTAGAGAAGAAGGAATGTTTATTGTTCAAATTCAACTCAAATTCAAAGCATTTATTTCAATTAAACCATTTACAGGCACTTTTGAATTGTCAAGGAATCGGTCAGTCAGAAATATGAACCTAGTTGTCCATTCCAAAGCGTAGTAGGTACCTATGGAGAAGAACGGGCAAGAAATTCCACGGACACTCTTTTAAATAAAAATAAAATACCAGATTAAAATGTAAAAGATAGGTTATTTTTTGTAAAAAAAATAGTATACTGTGGAAATTGGGATTTTTAAGGTTAGATATATTTTACCTTAGATAATGGCGTACAAAGTAAAAGTTGCATAGGTAACACACGAGGAAAAAGGTGAAATATGTTCTGAGTGAACGCATTTATCCTCAATACCTGGGGATAATGAATCCCTAACATTAATTCCTACGTATATCCTAATACTACAGTAATAATGTCATACGTTTACAAATCCAGCTTGCCTATACAAACTTGCGTGGAAATAGAATGGGATGCAAGAAAAAAATATTAAGCAGAATATTTCCCTGAGGTGTACAATAAAACGTGTAACATTATCGTTAGGGGCTGAAGCTGTGTTACAATAGGACAGTAGCAACTGTACTGGCTTACTTGGAAGAAGAATTTTTAGAGTTCATTCATGAACCAAAGGACACTATTAGATCAATTCAGTTTAGAGTACCAGAAATTATTAGATACTCAAATGGCTGATGTAACGTCGTCGTCTTCTCAAGTCTCCGATGTCTTTTTAATCTCATTATAGATGGAGCCTCAACATATTCATTAAAGGTCGGCTCTCTTTGTACTTCGGACAGTTAAGACTCTTGGTTTTCTTACAGAGTTTCAACTCAATATTAATGACTCTGATTGCTTTGAGTCTTATATTTAAACTATCGACCTCCGGTCTCCAGAGGGGAGTGATGTGGCGGCATCTACATCGCCACATGCAAACTACGCATCAAAGACCTGACGTCACACAACATCCTGCATCGCGCAATTAAAGTTTACCGCGCGATGGACATATATACAATCTCCCGACTTCAATCTCTGGGTAGTTGCCCGCCAAACACGACATCCGTCTGGTCGGAGGATCCTCTCTTTTCTATGGTGGACGAGTGAACTTTACACCCTGTTCCTCATGCCACTAAACTATCTACAATCTTCTACTTTTTTCACTTTTACTACATTCTTCTTCGGTTTCACTAAATGCCGTATCACTGTTCATTCTCTACAATTTTCCAGTTCCGATCTGGGCTTGAGTCATACTCCGGGCTTACCCAAACTAAAAGATTTAATGAAATATCATAATTAATCCAATGCATTTCCTACACGACCCTTGTACAGTTTAAAAATTTTACACGCCAGTAAAAATATGTACTAACTGGCAAATAAACTCACGAATCCAAACGAACCCCCGCAGATGGGTACCTACAGAATAAGAAAACAGAATAACAAAGTGCCATAAAGCTCTGAATCGTCCAACTTCAAAACTAGTAACGAGGCGAGTTCAAATAATATTTTTTTATTTGGACAAAATATCGCTCCAATGGGTGAGCTTTTTGAATCATTATCGTTTGGGATAGGGATCTCTCTTTGAGAGAACTGTGGAAGTTTCCGAGATGGAGGAAAATGCTTGGGGACCCGTTAGTAGAGTTTTTTTTGCAGATTATATAGTTTTTTAGGCAGAATATTATTATTTTTTTTTTTTTTAAATAATAATGTTTTTCGTATAATTCATTTGAAGTCCTAATGACTGTAAACCTTCTATAGAATATCGAAGTTTATAAGCATAACATTATGAAACTTTGACTCAAAAACAATAAAATGGTTTCTGTGTTGTCAACACATAAACAATTACAATGCATTATCTTTGTTATATGCAATAATATCCGACATAAAACCAGTAAGCAACATGCACAAACAAAGCAAATAAAAGCTATTTTCGCGTACAAATACCACCTGAATGACTATGCATGTAACCATTTATATTTCTATTTCTGTTTCAACAATCTGTAAACAATACTACCAAATTGGCAATCACGTCCTACAATATTGACTCAGAACTTAGGTTCAGACCATTGACAACTCTCATTTCTATTTCTGGATTACATTTGATATTTTCAACATCAGCACCCGATTCGGAACTTTTTGTTAGCGAAGCGAAGTTACCAATCGATGTACAAATTTATTCAATGTAATGTCAATTAATTGCTAAGCAAAAATCAACAATAAATGCCCTGTATAAACTTCTAACTAACAAACATAACATTACCATCACCCCGATGGCTTGGGCAGATGTGTAACTTTAAGTACACTCACATTTCGCCAGTTATGCTTAAATCCCATGCAAAAGGGAGGAGTCTATTGCTTACTTACTAACCAGTTAAATAATATATAAAAAACGGCCAAATGCATGTCGGACCACGCACAATGAAGGGCCCCTAGTAGGATGAATTTATCCCAAAAACAAACTTAACATTGTAGTTGAAAAAAAATTTCTCCCATACGTCGATATTGGGTCAATTCGCCACGGAATTCTCCAACTGCAAATGTAAGTTTGTAATCGCATTTTTTTTGTGTGATGTTATTACAAATTAACAATTTTTGGAAATTTTCCTGTATATGTACTGTGAGACCTTGCTTCCTGCCAAATTTCATGATTCTAGGTCAACGGGAAGTATCCTGTAAGTTTTGATTTATTAGCAAATATCAAAATATGACGCATAAATGGCCGAATTTTTTTATTTAGAAGCTTCATTTTTTTAGAGTTCCAAGGGATCATGGACCTGCGTACTTCATATTAATTTCAACTTGATACTTCGAAAAAATGACACTGAGAAAAAGGGTCTTGACAGACTGACGGACGGACAACGAAGTGATCCTATGATGGTTCCGTTTTTTCTTTTGAGGTACGGAAACCTAAAAAGGTACAATATAATATCCTAACTTAAACTATTAAAATACTAATATATATGGCGTTGAAGGTTGAAGCGTTAAGCAAATTGACTATCCAATTATGTAAATTGTCCATATAATCAAACCACAACTGCCGTTCTTTGGCAGTGGTACTTGTATGAAATGACTTTAACACAGCTAATTGACGTAGGGTGTCAATTTACGTAACAGTTCATTTGTCTGATTCTATATGTAGCCAACGTTACCTAAGCTTACGACGAGGTAACGTGATTAGTACCCTATCTAGCTGCTTGCACAACTGCCGATTAATATACCCATGACAGCTTTACATAAGCAGTAACCGGGGTCAGCAGTAATACGGGCTCCGGTGATTTTGTACAAATAAGTATTATGTTCATTAAAGTGTTCAAAAACGAATTTAAAAATTCGGCAACTGAATAAAGATAGAAGTCCAACGGTTATTAATTATCAAATGGCTATTAAGACCATGTCGACCTGTTAATCGAATAATTATAGTAAGAAAATCGGTTCACAACTCTTTCGAATTGAGAAAATTACAATTGATTTAAAACTTTCTGTCCTTTAATTGGAAATTGACACCTCATTTCCTCCCACAATCCTTCAAGCACTAACTTAATCAGAGGTAAAAGATAAAGCATAAAAGATAAAAGTTTATCCCAGCCCAGCTTTTAAACGTGAAATCCCTTCACTGGAACCACATGAATTATTAATAGGAGTCCTCAATACACTTAGACCGACAATTGAATTAAACGGTTTCTTTTAAAATGGAGACGCTAAATGTGAATCGTATTTTATGCTAAAAGGTCTGGGAGTGAGAATTCCTGTGGCATTTTAGGAACCAGGAAATGAATTTAGTTAGAGGTTTTTGGGGTCTGTTTTAAATGTGGTAAATTCTCCATGAAAGGGAGTGAGGTTAAAAGGTCATTTGCTGGAATTGTTGGTCTTTATAACCTTGATGGAGGTCAGATGCGGCCTTGTCATTGACAACCATGGTTATAAGGGTAAAGAAACTACGAAATTTTCTTTACACAAAAAGTACCTAGTAATAATATTGTAATTCATAATTATAATAAAATACAATACAATACACGTAGATATATTTAGTAACCTATTCCGCTTAACTATTCCTGAAGAGTCATAAAAAACCGTGTTAGAAATCGACACGTGTTTCACCTCTCAACGAGGCATCCTCAGGATGACGATTGCCTTGTCGCGAATCCGAACAGCCGATTGCCACGCTGAGCGCCGTACTCTGCGTCCGGCGCTATATCTACTTCTATTTTATTTTATCATGGATTTTCGCAAGGTCACGCCAATCAATTGACTATCACATTATTGTAATAAATAGTCGTCATTTGTCAGAGTTCATTAAACAGAAAGAATACTCTTTACACACCCTCACCCATAGACATAACATATTAAAAGCCACCTGTTGGCGGTTACCAAGTGGGCCCCCTTGATGTCCGCAACTGCGACCATGGTCGCAGAAAGCACCGCCGCAGTCAACAAGTGGGCGGGAATCCTCAGAGCTTGTTTCACAGTACACTGATGCTCAGATAAGCACTATCTATCATGCATGCCGTAGATGCCTTAATATCTTAACCTTTCTTATCTTTATTTATTTTTTATCATAAGCACACCAACAGCACAGTCACTTACAATTCAAATTAAATAACATCTAAAATTAACATTTCAGTAACCATGCAAATGACAGGTATGCATGACATTCACATATGAGACAAAGGAGAACAATATAAAATGTGTCTAGTAGACATAAATCTACAACATTACAAAACAAATAAATTTGAGCTAGATAGACGGGCACTCATCACACTGTCTAAATAGGGAGCGCCTGTATGAAGTGAAAGTCATGGAGAAAATATCAATAGGGTAATCCGTCAAATTAGACCTTTCATTATATTGCCTTGCCATACGTGTAAGAGGGCTATTAAATGTAGTATTCAAGGTGGATGTAGGTAATTAAAAAATACGATGTTGACGCTTACTACGCTTTTTACCTTTATTAAACCTTAATATCTTTTTATATCGATAACCGCGGGCTATCCGCTGTTGTTTTCGTGTTGTTATTTTATTTTGAAGAATTTTTAATAAGAAAACCGAGAGTAACGTTAACAGAAGGCCATGTATTATTTTCCAGGAAACAATATTATTCCATCTTATTTTTCATCTAGTCTCATGATAATCAAATCCGTCATACTGTTCAAAACTTTGTGCGTAGGTGTATGTAACATTAATATGCATGTATCCTATCAAAGTTTGAACAGAATTTCCTATTAATCCGATAAGCCGGCTTAGTGTCAACCCGTAATACATATACAAACAAAACTTTCCTTTTACACTAACGAAGTGTACAGAGTTCTGAGTATATCAGATATTCATTAGAAGGTACATATGTGGATAATATTGCAAGGACGTGTGTTGTTGGGTTTCGACTAAGAAAAAGAATTGCCGATTGCAGTTTGTAATTTTTTGCAAAAATTTGGATTATGCCACTTGCCTTTGTAGCGGCATCTACATCGCTACATGCAAACTACGCATCAAAGACCTGACGTCACACAACATCCTGACGTCACACAAATCCTGCATCGCGCAATTAGAGTTTACCGCGCGATAAACATATATACAAGCTTCCCGACTTGAACCTCTGGGCAGTTGCCCGCCAGACATCACACCCGTCTGGTCGGATGATCCTCCCTTTTCTATGGGGATGAGTGAACTTTACACCCTGTTCCTCATACCCCTAAACCTTCTTTACGCGATTTCATCTCTGACTCTCATCAAAAATATACTCATTACTGACTGACTACTCAATGCGTGTATTTTTCCAATATTCATTTGAAAAAAGAAGCCAACATGTTCATGATCTATGTGAAAAGAGGTATACTTTACTTATTTAGGGATTGTAAAAAGCTACAACATAGTACATAAAACATAATGAACTTGGGGTACTTTGGGGAAGGACCCACATTTTTTTAATTATGATTTTTACGGATATTGCCGCCAACGCCTACCAAGTCAAGCCATGTTGATTTAAGTAAACGCTTTTTAAAATCCAATCATAACGTTGAGAAGTTTAAATAAATGGCCTATCCAACCCTTTCTTATCAGTAACTTATTTTTATTGTACCCTTCCTCGTAACCCACTGCTGGGCAAAGGTCTCCCTTTTCTCCTTCCGAACCTCTCTGTCTTGTGCGATCTCTTGGCCAGAGATGTTTGCCACATTTCAAATTACATATCAAAAATCCAAGAGCAGTGATACTTGAGACTATAGCAATCTGTACTCTAATTGCTTATTATATGATCAATCAGAATCTGAATCGTCTTGAATCAGATTGCTTCATAAGTTCGAAAAAAAAATCTGCTCACCAACGTAAATAACGTAGTGAATGTTGTTGAACTGTCAAAATGAAACAGATTAGTCGTAATCGTTTACGAAAATGTGTTGCGTATTTAGATAGCTGAGCAATTGAAATCGGTCAAATAAATCAAAGAGAAACTGTTTCTATTACATATATAACTAGATAATTAATACTAGCATGTATGTAAGTATCGTCAGGTGTAAGTAATCGTGTAGTACCGACAAGTTCTCAGCCTCGGCTCGACCGAGTTAAAGAAAGCCACACAATTAGCAGGAGGGTTAAGGCGAATGCGTTTAAATCCCTGTAGGTAAAAGAATGAAAGAACGAAAAAGTATTTATTGAGACTCGCACAGGAGATCACAAATTAAACTAAAACACAATCACAGAAACATAAATTTAAAAAACGAAGATTTTTTTTATAAAAGCAGAAAGGCCTGTACGAGGTCCAAAGGATCCCATCTCAGGTTATGGTACTGTAGAGGTTTTGTCCAGTTGGCTTTGACAATCGACCTCCGCGAATATTTTAAAAGTTGATGGCATGTATAATGAGATAAAGACTATTTTATATTTAGAAGAATAGAAAAAATAATAGCTTTGCGTGCCTCGGAAAGCAGTACCGTTTGTACCAGCTGTCACTCGTGGATCTTAGACAGTCATTTCGGGTCGTCAGAAACCCGAAAGTCTGCCAACCAGTCTTACCAAGGGCTTATAGTATTATCCAGTTAATGGGTTTTGGAGGTCAGATAGGCAGTCGCACCATGTAAATACTGATATTCAGCTGCATCGGGTTAGAATGGGAGATGACCCCAATGTTGTTGGGAAAAGGCTAGGCAGCTAACGACAAAAATATTTGAGGATCAGCTTGAAGAACTGACATCGCGTCATGATGTAAAATGAGTAGCATCAACACATATACAACGTGTCCCAAAATTCAACGATAAGCAGGCACCAGACCAGAAATTACAAAAAATCCTTAAAGTTTTCAAAGTTCTTCAGTCATTATATTATTTATTTATATATACTTTATTGTACACCAGATTATAATTACATAAAGAAAAAGTAATACTCTACAAAATATACAATTGGCGGCCTTATCGCTTACTGCGATCTCTTCCAGGCAACCTTGAAATGGACAGTGATTCTCTGGACATAAAATGGGGCTATCTTTGGTGCAAATAAAAGGTATATAAGTACAATATACTATAATGGATACACAGATAAGTGCTATATAATAGATACATAGATACATACATACTAACTATATAAGCAACGAAAATAAATGACGAATATTATTACAGCTAACGATAAGAACAAAATCATAACGACAAGTAATGTTCTTTCACGAGTCTTTTAAACACAGGCAACGATTGCGCGCGCTTTATTGGAACTGGTAATCAGCAGCCTGGACAGTAAAGGATTTGTCAAGGAAAGTTATCATCATGGTGATGGTGGTTAGTCATCGTGGTGTAAAAAAAAGTATGGACACTACTACGGCAAATTTACAGGCATTCTGGGATTTTTGAGGGTTGTGGTGGATAGCAGTACTGCTTAGGTGGCCGATATAAAAAAAAAAACAGAAGTATTAGAAAACTTGTGGTCATGGTAGTTAAAAATATCATAAGGAGTGTCAATTTCCGAAGGATTTCAATCCAATGTATTTTCGTTTTTTTTTATTTTTTGTTTTTCTTCGGGTAGTGATGAGCAGGTCCACCGTCTGGTGCCCACTTATCGTTGAATTTTGGGACACGTTGAATATATAAACCCACGTATTTCCCATGGGGGTAGGTAGTAACTACAGAACGCCTCCTGCAGCTACAATCCTTACATACCTCCAAATTTTTCTTCGTTTAAGTTCATACATCTGGTCATACACGCACACCAGTTGCGAGTACTACACACCTGACTTTTCTGAAGAACATCACCAATAGCTCATCGAAAGGCGGGCGTTTTTGGGACTGTCTTGTGTAATTTTGACATTCGAAAAGTGCTGATTCTCAGCCTAGTTTGAATGAATTGCTTTTGGATTTGAATGTGAATAAGATCCGTTCATGTCATTCTAGAGCGTCCCCTCCCGGCGCATTTTCACTCACCTTGTAAATACGATTTGTTAGTCGCCTTTTATTCATACTCTCAACATGACCAAACCAACTATACATACTTTTTTAATTTTTGTATCTAGATTTTCTTTTAAACCGTAACGTTGCCTTATCAAATTATTCCTCAGCCAACCATTCATAGTTACACCACACAAGCTTTGCAAGGATTTTTTTTAATGTAGGGCATCTCGTTGTCGACCTCTGACGTAATTACTACTTAACCGGGCTATCCTGTGGCTGCTTTAAGCTACTTTAGGGGTATGAGGAACAGGGTGTAAAGTTCACTCATCCACTATAGAAAAGGGAGGATCCTCCGACCGTCGTGTCTGGCGGGCAACTGCCCAGAGGTTGAAGTCGGGAGCTTCTATATATGTCCATCGCGCGGTAAACTCTAATTGCACGATACAGGATTTGTGTGACGTCAGGATGTTGTGTAACGTCAGGTCTTGGATGCGTAGTTTGCATGTGGCGATTGTAGATGCCGCCACACTACTAACTTAAAGCCTCCAGCCATGGGCGTAAATATTACTTATATAATAAGCGACTGCTCGCTAAGGGCACCCCCTGTGGGGTACGAACCTCGGCTTAGGGCGTCGCTGGGGGGAGGACAGTAAGATGGCACTGGCTGGATCAAATCTGGAAAATTATTATTAACGTGGGAGTTTAAAGGTACAGGCTCAGCTTCGACGCAGGCTGGTGCGCATTTCCACAGCATTTATTCTACTTTCATGCCTTTTTTGTCACGCCTAACATTCACTTTCATACATAAGCGTAGGCACCAAAAACGCCATTGTGAAAAGCCACTCGAGCCTGTTTGGACATCGATTGCCACCAACCAATAAACTGACATGCGATAGTGACCACACAATCGCATGTATAGCACCATTCACTTTATTTCCCGCATTCAGTCTCCTTTCCACATCTTCATCAATGTTTCCATCTATTGTAAACAGACTCCCAAAATAAACAAACTCATTCAACTCTAGGAATAATTATGAGATTGATATAAAATAGGCCTTTTATTAATTAATCCCGGTAATTTATGAGCCCGCACTTCTTATAGTACCTACTTGGTGAAACTTAGACAGCCAGGACTACCATTTATAGTGCCTAGGTTGAGAGAAAAATAATGAAATTGAATTCATGTTAAGAAAGCTGCCACACTCAGAATGCACGTGTGCTACGAGATCGTAGCACAATGGTAGTGTGAGCTACGCCGTAGCTTTGCTCTTAACGTAGCGAACCGCGTAGAGGGACAAACGAGAGTGTATTTACTCGTAAAATTAATTTTAATAAGTATTTCTTTTTTAATCTTCACAGCCTAAACCACTGAGTCTAGAAACATGAAATTTTACATAAGACTAACTAATTTAACGAATTCGAAAATTCATCCCCTAATGGGGTGAAATAGAGGATGAAAATTTGTATTGAAGTTTGTCATTTTGGACGATGGAAAATGCTATCGGGCACATGGTTTGTTCTGCAATATTTTTTGCTAGTGCTGCAAAATGTATAAATTATATATAAAGTCAGAAATTAATTGTAAAGCATATTCACAACCAACTTTAAATGTCCGGATATTCAAATCACAAGTTTCATTCTTTGACAGTTGTATGGAAAGTCAAAGTCAAAGTCAAATAATTTATTTCATATGAATTATAAAATTGTGTATTATTATATCATAAATAATATTAGAATGCCAAAATTTAAAAGAAAATAGAATTTATTATAGTTCTCAAAGGTAGTTTCGTATGGAGAAGAATGGGCAAGAAACTCCATAGTTTTATAATATTTTTATACATTATATTTTATGTGAAGACGATGTAGAATAAAATTATTACGCTACAAGAGGTACAAATAATTTAAAATGAAGCAGTGACTGATAAATTAATTATGTAATAGGTAGATACATGGTGCTTATTCAAAACTATTGTAACCGTAGGCTATAACACGACAAATTGACGTAGTGTGTCAATTTGATATACAATAAAATTTTCAAAAATGTTTATATTGATAGATTTGTTTATTTATCTCTAAAAACATTAAGCCACTTTTCCTAACCCAATACCGATAATGAAAAAAATAAAGTTATATAGATATAGCTAGATGGCGCTGGCGTCAAATTAGATCTCGCTATGGTTTCGCTCATCACGAATTGATATAAAAATCAAATGTTTACTTGTGAGTTACGAACTGTATCTTGGAATTTTTGTAAAGGTAGTTGTATCTACGCTTTTAGATGCAAATAACTTATAATTACAGTTTTTTTATGTATTAATATTTTTGACGTTGAAATTGACTAAAATTTAACTTTAAATCCTGTATTTCATTCAAAGTTAGGTACATTTCCATTGTAGCTTTCATGAAAACCTAAGTTTAAATAGGTACCTAGTTTTAAGATAAATAAAACTGAGTACGGTTTTCAGCTTAGTTACATTTTCCGTAGACCTTGTCTGTGCCATAAACTAAACGTTCTACACGCCCTAATAAGCCTCTAAAGCTCCACACTAAACATAAAACTAATAACATTACTTACCACGAGCAAAATCAACAAGCGACTCCTTAACACAGACTCGCGAACTTAATTACTTAGAAGAAACCTTCCAGCACTTGGGGGCACAATACGTATATGTATACATATACAAGTACCTATCTCTCGTTATTTAATGTATGGCCCTGCGGCTGCTACTAGGGTTGGCACTTCCAAACAATATAAATTAAACGTCGGTCCCTAGATGGTTAATGGGCTGGTTATCGCAACCTCGGCTTAATTCCCCGTATCACACGTAAGGCTGATATTGGGGGAAGTTTAGTGAGAATCTTTAGGTTTTGAAGTGGTGATTGGTGTTCTTGTTTTGAATTAGGGAACATTTTCAATCTATCTTGCGTTTTGTTTTTTTTTGTGTGTTTTGGGATAGCAACCAAGCAAACGGGTTACCTAGAGATTAGTGATCACTAACACTAATGTAAATAACTGCTCCCGGCGGTTTCACCCGCATAAGTATAGATTTCGTAGGAATATCAGGATAAAATTTATTCTATGTCCTTCTCCAGGTCATGGTCTACCTATGTGCCAAATTTCATCTAAATCTGTTCAGCCGTTTTAGCGTGAACGCGTAACAAACAAACAAACTCACTTTTGCATTTATAATATTTGTTAGGATTTCATCACCACTGCTCTCAAAACGATGAAGGAAAACATCGCGAGGAAACCGGCATGACCTAGACCCAAAAATTCGAACATATGTGACATCTACCAACTGGGCCCGCGTGGTAGATAACAGCCCACTCCCTCTCGAAGAGAAGAGGCCTGTGTCCCAGGCGGTGGGAACATAGTAGGATGATTATAAGTAACGAGCAGCGAATGCGCGATTTTGACGTGCGATTACTCGCTGGTACGCGTACGTACCAAGCGTGAGTCGTGAGGCATCTCTCAGCGAGTGTTCTACCTTATTTGATAGCTCTTGTCGCGGCGACAAACGAGTATTCTTACGGCGGTGGTAACAGTCGGCGGTCGACTATTTAAATAATGAATCTCTTTTACTTACACGGTACTTACAATCTTTTGTACTTTTCTTGAGCGAGAAAATCGATGATAGCCATTTGCTTCCTCGTCAGCGATGGGACAGGTACCTTCGGCACTCCAAGCCTAAGGCCGATCGTCAGTGACGCCACTCAAAACTAACAATTTACAAACTTAAATCACCAATCATCATTTTCATTTCGACCGAAAGACGTCCACTGACCGGTTCTGTGCTCTCTTCCAGCAGATTGCAGGTTCATGCAGACTAGATAAATCACCAATGATTAGCCAGAATGTCGTGACTTACTTACGCGTTAGTAACAAGACTGTGATTGGTTGCCTCGTGCACGCACCACCATTGCAATACTAGTGATGTGACATTCTGCTCATGGGTGATTTGAGTTTGTAACACGTAACTTTTGAGTAGCGTTTTGGACTATGAGCCTAGCATTTGGCCATACAAATAACTTAACATAACATCACACCTGTATTCCCCGAAGCGATAGGCAGAGTACACCAGCATTTGGTCATTCAAATTATTCCAACTATCAGGCTAGCTCGACATTCCGTGATTCGTTAAGACTAATATCTCCGCCTTTCGTGATAATATCTCAATTATTTGTCATTGTGATTTCCCACTATTTGGAAGTAAGTACGTGTCGTGTTTCTGACATCTGGCTTATCACAATCTGTTGATGTTATGTAATAATCTATCTAAAGTAATATTATCAACAGGCAAAATTGTTTGTTTATAAATTATATTTTGTAAAAGGTTATCTCTGGAAGTACTGTTCCGATAGCAAAAATTATTTCATTGAGCTACGCTATTTAATTAATCATTTATTTTAGGAAATTATTCCCATATTACGCACTACATAGAAATAATATAGGTACACAAGGATTCAATATACATTAAAACGTTACATATTAAAACCACTGAACTGAACTATTCCAGAATCTCGTAGGATATGTTGTATTTTAAAACATGTAGCTATATTATAGTTTTCAATATTTCATTTCAAACGAACAAAAGCACAAATACGAACTGAAAATCATATATTTCAAAATGTCGCAACTCGTCTTAGAAAACTTGTAGCTAACAGTATTTTCATAAAACGCAAATCTCAAGTGCGATAATCCTATCCCGTTGGAAATCAAATATTTTGCATCTGAAAAATGAGTGCCAATACCGCTGAAAGTCGTGAAAAACTTTCGCTGCAAACTCTTAGGTGTTGTTGGTATTTGTCGGTGACTGTATGCGGCGCAGATTCTGACGGAGCGTGTAGACGAACGCTTTGTGCGACTGAATAACCTGTGTGGCTGCCTGTACAAGCGAGAAGAAAATCGTGACAGTAATTTAATAGCCTGTAAAATTAAAATATTGTCACTAAATAACGTTTACGGATGGGTATTAGAATAAGTGTAACGATTTTGTTTATACTAACGAATAAAATTGTATTTCCATCTTTAGGTTAGATATATAAATGACACTATAATATTGTATTTTCATACTATTACGCGAGATTTCATCACAATCAATTTCACTGTTAGGCAGACCCAAAACATGTTTCAAAATATAACTCAACATCACGCCTGCATTTTTTGATGGGTTAGGTAGAGATATATTACCTATTATATTAATAGTACACTCACAGTCTGCCAGTTATGTTTAAAGCCTTGTGCGTACTGGCGCGACGCGACTCTAACGAAACAATTTCTAAGAAAACTTCATTGTAGAACAATTACCGGTGTCGCGTCGCGCCAGTCTGCACAAAGCTTATGTCCAATTTAAAACGAAAGTCAATTATTTCCACACAATGCTACAAAGATGACAAATAAATCAATTAAAACGAACACTCAAAAGGTAAAAAAAATAATTCATTAAAGCAAACAAATCATTCGTTCATTGTTATTAACCCGTATCCCCCGCCATCATTGTTTACTCTGCCCTGAACAATTATTTCTGTCTGCCAATTTTAGATCCTTTGCAAAACTCCAAATATTTACCTTCCCTTTTATGCATAACTCGATTGAACGCGGAAGACAAACGGCTTTTGTTTCATGGCTAATTAATCTTATGATTCGATTGTAAAGGAAGACAGCTGGGAAATATTAGGTGAAAGGTTGATTTGACATTTAAATTGATGTTAGACGGAGTTTAAATGGACAACATTTTCCTTAAAAACTCACATACGCTCGTCTGGCAAGCCGGCCAGGTGGCAAGCGCAAGCCCAAGGGCAAGAAGGGATGGCCGAGAAAATCAAGTCGCAGCCGACGAGCAAAATCTGACAGTGAAGAGGAAAGCGAAAAGTCAGAAAGATGGCGAGTGAGCTATAAGATGTTAAAACATTGCAAGAAGTTTTAAAATTATTAAAAATATTTTATTTCGGTCATCCACACCGCCCTACATACATGAACCCTGAAAACATTACACTCCTTTTTAGGCAGTCGTTTAAAAATTAAACATTCACGAATGAATACTGCACTTTATTAAATTTTTGACACTGAAAGTCTGAGATCCAGTCTTATCAAGGGGTACAATGTTACCCAGTTATTGGGTTGGAAGCAGCCACTCTCAGTTAAACACTGGTATTCAGCTGCAATCGGCTAGACTGGAAGCTGATTCCAACGTAGTTGTGAAAAGGCTAGGCAGATGATAATAAAGTATTTAGGTTTTCGCACGCCAACAGCCTTCTTTTTCTGTCGTGTCGACAAAAGTACATCCTATACTGTGAGTCCAGAAATAGGCCACATTAGTCTCAGCGGAGAGTACCAGTGGTGGCCTCGAGTTACTAGTTGTCGTGGGCAGGCATGTCATCACTACTGCTCTCAAAACGTTGAAGGAAAATATCGTGATGAATCCGGCATGTCCTAGAACCAAAAATTCAAAGACATGGGCCATCTACCAACCCGCACTGGGCCCGCGTGGTAGATTACAGCCCCCTCCCTCTCGAAGAGAGTAGGCCTGTGTCCCAGCAGTGGGAATATTAAAGGCTGAGAGACTCGACGCGAGAAAGACAAAAATTTGACTACAGATTTATGAATTGCCTACGTAACAGTTTTTCATAAATATTTAAAACATTGTTCAAACACATCTGCACACGACGATACATTTAAAAAGTTGCCAAAAGTAAACACTTGTGTCGTCACATGCCCAAGAGTTTGTATGTGAATGGTTATTCGCGTCGCATTGTGAGCCCAAGTCTATTCCTACACTCGTCTCCACTCCACAAAAGAATACCGAGGCACACACAAACACTGTGCAAGCTTTCGCTATGAGATTTTTAAAGTTTGTAGAACACTTTACGTTTTAGTTGGAATACGTTGACAGTCAAACAATTGAGATACGAAATGTTGTTTTGAAAGACTACTTTTAATTTATTGATGCTTTTCTATGGCTAGTATACAGCTTCACGTTTCTTTTTGACTGATTAACCCAGTGGACTGGAAATTCTTTTTCTTATTAAATATTATTACCCAACTGCGGCGAAGCCAAAAAACGAGGGTTATGTGTTTGACCTGTATGTATGTCCGTCTCTATGTTCGAGGGAACATAAAGACGGCTGAACCGATTTTGATGAATGATATGAATGTGAGATTCATTTTTTGCGCGAGTGTCACTGGATATTTTAAAATTAAAAAAAAAACGTTTCCCAACATATCGAGTGGGGTATAAAAATGAAGGCTTCTAAAAGGTGATTACAAAAATATATAAAAAGTATGTTCAAATGTAATTTGGAATGAAAAATGATAAAACACTAAATAGCTGAAAATAAAAAAGTAATTTTAAAACTAGATAAAAACCCGAATGCAATAACTAATAACTGAAAAGAGAAAAACAAGCATCTATACAATTTTGGTATTGCAGCCCCGCCTGCTAAAATTACTGTTTTTTTTACTTTAAAATAATATTGTATAAACTTATAAGTTTGGAAAATTGCAGAAATTTCAAACGCGCGGATGCACGTTTACAACTGTTGTCAGCCAACTGACAACGCTTCAAAACACAGTATTTCAACGTTTGTTAAAAAGGTAACTATAGTCTCTTTCATAGATATGGGAAAATTTTCAGGTAATAGACTATGTATTTTTTATTTACTCTTATTCATTTTCTTATTTAGGTACTTCAGTATCATAGTAAAACCCATATCCAGGCTTAAGCAAAGAATAAACTAAAATATTTTCCTTTCGTATCAGTTACCAAAGGGGGTGCAGTGAAGTGAAACGTCTGACTAAATAACTACTAAAGAGCTTTGAAGAGTACAAGCAGGACCAGTCCTTTTATAAAACCAATCGTATCGCTTGAAATGATGAATATCTTATAAACCAATATACCAGTGCGAAGCGCGAGTAGCGCGAGTTGCGATGTATCAGTGTTTGTGGCAAGGCAACTTGAAAAACTGCCACCTATTACGTTTGACCATTTAGACTGTACCAAACTGCTGAAGGATCTTGTTCGCATGCAAGCAACAATTGATGAAGTGAAAACTACCTATGCTACGTCAGATAGTGTGAAGGAATTGTGAACGGAATTCCTACAAATCAAAAATGATTCGTTACCACCTACATCTGCGGTTAAAGTAAATGCAAAACGAGGCGGATGGTTACTTGATAGTGGCCCTATGGGGCTTTCGCACCTGCATAATTCGTCTCTGAACGAGTTGTGCAACAATAACGACAGTGATAGTTATTTAAATAAATTATCACCACAATATAGAGAAATTATGCGGGTAGAAGAAAAACAAAATAATCGCAAGTCATGTACGCAGCAACGGTTATCAGCGGACAGCGCCGGAGCCGCGATGACTCACGCGCAGGTAACGGGTGTATGTTCGACCGGTGATATTGTGCCAAGTGTAGCGGTGACAGCGTCGACATCGACGACTGCGCGCTCGAGACACACCACTGTGTTTGGAACGCAAGCGAGTCAGCTGATTTTGCCTGTAACAGTCGCAGGCGCTGTTACCAACAACGATGTAAAGGACCAGTGCGATGCGCCGCGTGCAATGTAAACAATAATGGTGACGGATGGAAAAAAGTGTCATATAAGAAGAAGCCGTCTAAATACCGTTATGTGGGTAAAACGGGCGTAGCGAGAGATGTGGAGTGCCAATTTAGAGCAGCAGATAGGAAAGTTCCCATATTTATCACTAATATTCATAGTGAAACGCCCGAAATCGAGATAGTCTATTACATCCGCTCCAAGACACAGGACACGTTTTCTCTGAAGAAAATACAGATGAATAAAATATGTCATATTGCCTACAAGTTCTTAATTTCCGAATCCAAATTACCATTATATTTGGATGAAAATCATATTCAGACGATTTGTCCATTTTAATCGCCAAAAATCGAACAGATCTTTATTTGTTGACGACTTAAGTACAAATAAATAATGGATAAGTTACGGCCCACTTCTAATAGAATTTTGAATAACGAAACTTATACTTTGACAAGTTTTAATTGCAGGAGTGTTAAACGTACTGTAGACAATGTCAGAGAATTATGTCGGACATTGGATATAATAGCACTGCAGAATTACCCTATCTGGGCACTATAGAACCCGAGTTTAGCACTACTGGTAGATCTGCAGTGGACTCGTCGGTGGGGATGCTGCGCGGCCGACCGTACGGCGGCGTAGCTCTGATGTGGAGACACAGCGTATGCCAGGATGTGACTGTTGTTTCGTGCGATAATCCGCATGTGTGTGCAGTTAAAATAGTGACGGCCGATAGACCGATTATCGTGTTAAGTGTATACATGCCTAAAGACGCGTTTAGTAATTTGCCTGAGTTTACGGATTGCCTTGGCAGGGTGAGTGCAATCCTGCTGGGGTTGCGGGTTTGTCCGAAAGGGATATCGCGGCCCCGGCACACAGGCAACGGAAGGAACACGGGTGGGTTTTAGTCAGTAAAAGTCTGACACACCCTCCCGCTCTGCCCAGAGCGGGAGAAGTCATTTAATGATTTCCCATCCTGAAAAATATAGATGCAATTATAGATGAATATGGGATAGATTCTGTTTATTTATTAGGTGACTTTAATGCACATCCTAGTGAATTATTTTATAATGAACTTACTAACTTCTGTCATGATCAAGACTGGGTGTGTGTTGATGTTAATATGTTAGGTGTTCAGTCGGGCACTTATACCTTTGTTAGTGAGGCTCATGGCTCGAAAAGGTGGCTTGACCACTGTGTTGTGACGCGATCCGCACTGTGTTCCATTTTCAGTGTTTATGTTAATTATAATATTACGTGGTCTGACCATTACCCTCTCGTACTTGAATGTAGACTTAATTTATTAACGCCAAAGGTAAATGTCATAAATAATATTAATTCGGGTGTATTATGGGCAGAAAGAACTATTGAATAGATTAAATTGTACCAAAATGAATGCAACAGTACATTAAAATTAATTGATTTTCCATCAGAATTTATACATTGTGCAGATAAGTACTGTAATCAGCCTAATCATAGATTGGTTATAGAGAAATTGTATGGAGATATTGTGACCGCACGCAGTGAGTCTGCGGCTGTGAGTCGTGGAAGTGCGCGACGTAGGGGTAAATTGCGATGCATTGTGGGGTGGAATAGGCACGTAAGTGAGGCGTACGGTGGCCAGGTTTAAGTTTCGTGATTGGCAACGATGCGGGGGGCCTTCAACTGGGCCTGCTTACAACGAGATGTGTCAGAGCAGAAGGATTTTTAAGTCCAGGCTTAAATGGTGCTGAGACCATCAGCGCCAGATTAAAATGGATATCCTTGCTTCACATCATTCAAAAAAGGATTTCCGTAAGTTTTGGAAAGGCACGAATAAAATGGCACATCGGTCTGGCCTCCCCGTAGGCGTCAGTGGGATGAGTGACCCCTAGGACATTGCCAATCTCTTAAGAGAACATTTTCATGTGAAATCGGCTCTCGGGCCGCCTTCGCTGGGGATGTTTAATGTTGAGACATGTTATGGTCAGGTGGGTACGAGAATTAGCTCTAAAAATGTAGCGTGTGCTGTTAAGTCAATGTTCAGAGGCAAGTCCCCTGGCCATGACGGTCTCAGCGTTGAACATCTTCAGCAGGCTGGACATCACCTACCTAGAGTGTTGGCTCTTTAGTTTTTGTATTAGTCATGCATACTTACCCTCTGAAATCATTAAGACAACTGTAGTGCTAGTGGTGAAAAATAAAACAGGGGACCTGTCAGATATGGGTAATTACAGGCCTATTTCATTAGCGACTGTTATTGCGAAAGTGCTTGACGGCTTGCTTGACACACAGTTAAATGAATATTTGCATCTGCATGATAATCAGTTTGGTTTTCGCCCAGGATTGTCGACAGAGACTGCTATACTGTGTCTTAAGCATGACGTCAGGTATTATACGGACAGACATACACCAGTGTATGCGTGCTTTCTCGACTTATCCAGGGCTTTTGATCTGGTCTCCTATGACATTCTATGGAAGAAGTTGGAGAACATAGATTTCCCCACTGAACTTATTAACTTGTTTAAATGTTGGTATGGAGGCCAGATCAATAGCGTGAAATGGGCGGGTTCTCTGTCGAAACCATATGGGTTGAGGTGAGGCAGGGAGGGTTGAGCTCCCCCGCACTCTTTAACTTGTATGTTGATGCACTGATTGTTGCTCTCAGCAGTCATCATGTCGTTTGTCATATTTATGGAGTTTGCCTGAATAATATCAGCTATGCGGACGACATGGTGCTGCTGAGCGCATCGATTTGTGGCATAAGAACATTGTTGGAGATATGTGAGGCATATGCTGAAGAACACGGTCTGAAATACAATGTAACGAAAAGTCAGTTTATGGTGATTAAGGCCGGCTCAAAATGTCCTATAACAGTAGCCCATCAAACTGTACGGGGTACCCTTGGTAAATAAAAGTGAATAATTTAAAATACCTAGGGCATTTGGTTACTGACGGTCTCAGAGACGATACTGATATCGAGAGGGAGCGGAGGGCATTGTCAATTAGAGCTAATATGATAGCCTGCAGGTTTGCACGTTGTTCCTAGTCGGTCAAGCAAACACTTTTTAGAGTTTACTGTACCTCATTTTACACGTGCAGCCTGTGGGTGAATCACACCCAAAAAGCATACGAAGCCCTCCGCGTCCAATATAGCAACGCTTTCAGAGCGCTGATGGGGCTGCCGCGACACTGTAGTGCCTCGGGCATGTTTCCCGAAGCTAGCGTTGACTTCTATGCAACGATGCGTAAGCGGTGCGCGTCTCTGGTGCGCAGGGTGCGCGGCAGCCCCAACAGCGTGCTGATAATGATGGCTGACAGGCTCGACTGTCCTTACATACGACGCTGCAGTGACTTGCACGTTACCTACAGTCATCGGCCATTAATGTGTTAGTGTACTGTGTTTTTTTTTTGTATTGTATTGTAATGTAATGTAAGGTTTGGTGTATGTGTATTATATTGAATATTGTATGAGTCATTGTAACTCGAATGAATAAATTAATAATAATAATAAAGATATAAAAAGGTTATTTTTGATTTGTAACATCTTTCCTTTCGCTTTCCTGCAATCTGTGGGAGTGATTTCGTGAAAAGGGACGGAAGTATGTAACAGGAAGCCGGGGAAGCCGCGCTATTTGATTTGACCAATGAGCGCGCGCGGTGCTAGTGTTGGCCGTCAGATGCTACCAACCCATTTTCCGAGAGGGTGGTATTGTCAGCCAAGATGTCAAATGTTGCAAATTATATGCGACTAGGAACTGTAAAGCTCCCTCGTTTATTTTTAATTGCATAATACCTTAAGAGCGTTTATTCTGAAAGTGGGCAACGTCGCAAATAAATGTCAAATATTTCGCTGTTTTGATTAATTTGGCAATATTACTGTATGGAAATAAGAAATGTGGCTAACTAACGAACTAGAATATTGATTATGAAATGCAATAATTAATATCGTAACACCAAATATTTAGTTATAGTTTAAAAAAAAGTATTCGGAAACTTTACTTTATATCGAAAACGGGTACAACACAACATCAAATTCAATGGTATAATTACAATTCATTATTAATATTCTAGTTCGCTAGTTAGCCACATTATTTATTTCCATACAGTAATATGGCCAAATAATCAAAATACGTAAATTTTTGACAGCTATCTGCGACGTTGCCAACTCTTAGGATAAACGCCCTTAAGGTGTGTCCAAACATTGAGCGGCAAGAACGCTGCCGCAACACGCGCCGTTTGCAGGAAACATTTCTGCCACGCTCTAGTTAGGACTTAACCGACGATTTTTTGCGCGGTAGTCGTCCAATCACAGCGCTGCAGCCGCGCACGATTGCCGCTTAATGTTTAGACACACCTTTAGAATATGAAATTGATAAGACCATGCTAAGGTGTCGCACGCCATGAAAGGCGGATAGGTGCCCTTTTTTATACAAAGTATAAAGTATGACTGTACGGAATATACTGTTATAAAGAGGGATCCGTGCCACTGCATTTACATAGGTACCTGACATGACACAGTCACGAATAATGTTAAAGAAATGACTATAGAATACCTCCACGCTTAACTTGTCACACGAATTGTAGTTAACTCTTTTCTTGCCTATAACTATAAGTAAAAAAACAAAACGTAGAAATTGTGCAAAATCGTAGTAAATCTTACTGATTTCTAGGAAAATTGCAATATAGGGGTTTTCGAGGAGAAAAATCGATCTAGCAATGTCTCTGGGACAACGTTTTCTCTATTTTCACCCGAGCAGAGCTCGGTGGCCCAAAGGTTAGAACAAGATGGCTACCTTACAATAATGACATGGCAGCATGGAACTAGTGTTGGGCGTGGGCACACCACAATTGCGGCGATAAGTCCCCTCTTTGAGGAGTGGCTTGAGAGGCGCCATGGCGTCCTCACCTTCCGCCTGACGCAGGTCCTCACCGGACACGGTTGTTTCGGGAGGTTCCTGTTCCGAATTAGGCGGGAGGAAACGCCCGGGTGTCACCACTGTGTGGATCGCCCGGACGACACGGTGGAGCACACGGTGGAGGTCTGCCCGGCTTGGGCGGAGCACCGCCGTGTCCTCACGGAGGCGATCGGCGGCGGCGATCTCTCGCGTCCGGCCCTGGTTCAGGCCATGGTTCGGGGCGAGAGTGCATGGGAGGCCGTCACCTCCTTCTGCGAAGCAGTTATGCTCGCGAAGAAGGAGGCGGGGCGCGCGAGAGAGATGCAAGCTGCACGCCCTCGCGGCCCTAGTCGCCGCTGGAGACGCCCCGGGCGTCGGGAGTCAAGAGCCGACTTCCGGCCACCGTAGGCGCGGGCCTGCGGGCGGTGAGCAATGGGCAGCTCGCCGTCCGATCAGGACCAGGCCCGTGTCGACGGCGCGTTGTGTTCCACGCGCGCCTCAAAGAGATGTCAGCACCAACCGACGGGGTCGAAAGACCAATGCCTGCTGGGGTTGCGGGTTTGTCTGAAAGGGATATCGCGGCCCCGGCACACAGGCAACGGAAGGAACACGGGTGGGTTTTAGTCAGTAAAAGTCTGACACACCCTCTCGCTCTGCCCAGAGCGGGAGAAGTCATTTGATGATTTCCCATCCAAAAAAAAAAAAAAAAAAAGCATGGAACTAGTGTGTATATACATTTTCGAGACAGAAGGCACTGCTGCTCTTCAAAAGTTACCTAAAAACGTATACACCAGGAGCAGATTACCACAACGTACAAAATAACAAATTGTCTGAATAATACTTAACCTCGTAAGAATATATTTTTACTTCGTATAAACCTCAGGATTTCCGTCGACTTAATTTATTTAACTTGAGCACTGAAAGAGAAAATTAGGTACACGTAACATACACGTTTCTGTACCAAATCAACCGAAATGTAACGTGATACAAAATAAACAGGTAAAGATTTCCTTAGTATATTTTTTTTACTTATTTATTTATACGAGCTTGGTATTTATACATCTGTAAACTCACGCTTGATCAACATCTTCATGACATTATAATTCCGTTATGTAATTAAAAATAGGTATGGGCGTTATTTCACGTCACTAGTTACAATAACTGGCTATAGGGCATGTAGCCGAATAGCTAGTTTCGAGTCAAACTGTAAACACGTTATTTTATAAGTTACAATTTCGATACTGCATCGAAAATGTAACTATTTACAAAATAACCGTCCTAAGCCTGAATAAAGTATGAAGGAAAGTTTATTTGTGTTAGTATTACGTTAATAATGTAACTGCATAATGTAGCTACAAAAACTTATTCGTTCCAAAAACTTAAAGCTCACTGATATGTAACGTATTACGTAGGTAACCATCTATATTTTCGTATCGCAAATAACTGTAACACTTCGATAGAATCACCATGTTGAATCACCGAATAGGATTGGAAAAATAACTCTATAACAATCCCTAGCATCAGGAATGACAGCTCATGTCAAACTAACTTCACCTACGTTTTTACGGGGAGAGTTATACAGCATCGACCGGCTAATCCCGATCCCGTGGACCGCCACGGGATCGGGATAACTTGGAAAACTCCATATATGCACACTTATCAGCACCGGCTTACTTATAAGCCGGTGTGCATATATGGAGTTTCATAGATATAATAGTGAATGGCTCTAGTTGAGGCGATGCTGAACCGCTCCAGTGGTTGCACGTTGGCGTTGAGTAATAGGGTGCAATGAAAGGGCCTAAACAAGTGAAGGTATTGTCGCCGGCACGTAAGTTGGCGAGAATCGTAAATGCGCAGAATTCGTTATCGCTTGTTTTTCATAACATGTTCAAAAATAAATTATGACGATGATCATAGAATAAGGACGTGCAATAAAAGTGTAATTTTTTTTGTTGCACTAAGTGTATGTGCAAACTTACTCCCAATACGCCAAAACCTTGCCAAGTTACGTGCCGGCGACTATAATAAGTGTTCCTCTGACGCACCCCGCAGTTTCACGCTAGCAACATGCTACAGATAAAAACTTCTTGAGCAAGTACAACACACTCTCGTATTTAGCCCTCAATGCCGATACAGGAGACAAACAATAACCTCCTGTTGGACTTAGCCTCTCAATGTCTGCCACAGGTATTGGTATTTGTAAACCAGACCAGAATTAGGACCAGAATTTGCAGTGCGATTGGTGATGGCTGTAATGTTGCTACAGGACTACTTATGCCATATTTTTTATGGCATCCCTAGGCACCTCTTATAAATCTTAAACTTGAACATCACTCTAACTGTACATATTGTTACAAGAAGGCTCGACTTAGCAAATTGAAAGGCACCGTGAGAACGTGTAAGTTAAATTACTTAGTCTTCAAAGATTTTCAAAGTGTGTTAGGTACAGCGTTACATACCTTGGCAGAATTATGCAAGTTAGTTTCTTCAGTTTGTCTTCCAGTTATCGTCAGAGCTTTCTGATGGGTTATTCCACTAATCCCCTTTGAAAATCCCCATTAATGGGGATCGTTGAACTTTTTTGTCCACAAATCCACATCAATGGGGATTTCGGAACTAGAGTTCACAAATCCCCATCGGTTTAAAAATAAAATACAAACAACATATATAGGGGCAAAAAAAAAATGGGTCCTGACTCCTGACCTCCGTAAGAAATAAAGACTTCGTGATTCATATACAGGCAGGGAAATCGACGCGAAAACTGGTACCATGGATTATATATTATTAGATACATGATTCTGAAAACCCCTTTTTTTGGGTGGGAAATTATCAAATAACTTTTCCCGTTCTGGACGGAGCGGGAGGGCGTGTCAGACTTTTACTGGCTAAGACCCACCGGTGTTGCTTCCGTTGCCTGTGTGCCGGGGCCGAGATATCCCTTTCGGACAAACTCGCAACCCTGGCAGATTCTGAACCCCCCTGCGATGAAATTTTTAATGTAAACATTATTTTATGGAACAGCTGAGTTTGTCTTAAATAACCGACGAAAAATTTCGACGCAGCCAGGGGGATTAAGAATCATGTACCGAATCGATGGTATCAGTTTTCGCGTCGATGTCCCTGCTGCTGTTGAAGAATCACGAAATCTTTATTTCTGACATAGGTCAGGACCCATTTAATTTTTATTTTAAATCAAATAAATTAAAGCAATGGCTAAATTAATAGACTAAGTGTAAAATATTTCTGTCATGTCATTACAGTTTAAACTTTACTACAAATCCGGTCAGCCCCCATTATATCCACGCGAATATTTAATCGCAGACCCATAAAACCCCACTGTATCCATATGGATATCGCATGTACACGCAGCTTAAATCTCTATTTTTATTATCAAATAAGGGCTAATATGGTCTGTGGGCAGTTTCACTCTATGGCCTGACGTATAGAGTAATCGACTAAATCATTCGCATACGAAAACATTAATGGACAACATTGCAAAAAAAATTTGAAACTGACGGTTCGCGCACGTCAAACGCGAGTCGAACTAAGATGGTCGTGAGTGCGCGGTCCGCATGTATTTCATTATTTTAAATAGTTTTCTTGTGTAAATCGACGGCAAGTGGTGTTATTTTCATTACTAAGTAGTTTTTACATCGTGGTGGATAATATTTGCACTAAATAACATAGTATTATACCTATTTTGAAGCAACCAAAAACATGTGAGCAAAAAAGTCTGTCGAAAAAGTGATTCTTGTGTTATTTTGTGTTTTGTGTGTGATTTATGTATGTATTCACTGGTAAGTAGGCTTATAAATAATAAGAAATAGTTAGAATATAGTTTTAGACGGTATTCTAAGTAAAATAGACTGTTTAAAAAAATGTATGACGCAAAATAATTTTACGTAAACAAACGGTTTTGTGTTTTTGTGTTTTTATAATCTGTCAAATTTTTTGTGTTTTTATAATCTGTGTTTGTCTGTAAAAAAACGCTGTCTATAGATAACTTATCTATTCATAATGTACCCTGCAAAATTTCGTGTAAATTGGAACAGTAGTTTTATCAGAAATCGTCTTATCACTTAACGGAAGAAGTGCCGTTATCAATACTTATTTATCGATTCTAACAAACGAACACGCCGACACTAAGCATTACAAAAAATCCTTTGTCTAATCACCATTCCAAATCAGTTAACGATAACACCAGACCCCAAACAAAAAACGAGTGTTTTGTTTATTTGAGTGCGTCATAAATCTGTCACCCGAAGCGCGGCGTGTGCGGTATGCGAGGGCAACCACTTGAGAAACGGTCGTGGTACGCGGGGGGTCTTAGCGGATAATCTTACAGCACCACTAGACTTAGGTAAAGACTCAGCTAAACAAAAGTTTTAAAATAATCAATCACAAAGTTACCATAAAGTAATTTAAAAGTTAATGTCTAAAAGATTATATTTAGTCGTAAAGTTTGAACTGTTATATGACATGACAGAAATATTTTACAATTAGGCTATTAATTTAGCCATTACTTTAATTTGTTTGTTTATAAAAATAATTAATGAGTTCTTACCTCCGTAAGAAATAAAGACTTCGTGATTCTTATCTATTAATTATATTGTTTGCATTTTATTTTTAAACCGATGGGGATTTGTGAACTTTTTGTCCCTCAATCCCCATCAATGGGGATATCTGGACAACAAGTTCACAAATCCCCATTGGTGGGGATTTTCAATGGGGATTAGTGAAATAACCCTTTCTGATTTGGTCCAAAACCAAGCTGACAGCAAAATTAAAATATTTTCGTATACAAGGACCATTTCATTTGTTAAACGATTGTCATTACATTATGTATAAAACTACGTATAGTTTTGATCAATTTAAAAATCTTACTATATAATATTATACACGCGAAAGTTTGTGAGGATGGATGGATGTTTGTTACTCTTTCACGCAAAAACTACTGAACGGATTTAGATGAAATTTGGTACATGGGTAGACCATGATCTAGGTTAGGACATAGGATACTTTTTATCCCGATATTTCCACGGGATTGAGACCTATGCGGGTGAAACAGCAGGGCGCTGCTCGTACAATATAAGTTACAGTAATTTTTTGTAAAAATAACGCTGTTGTGACATAAAAAAAACAATTTTATAGTAGTATTATAGTGCCAAAATACTAAAATCAATAGGTATTAATTTTATACCAGTTTCCACAAAACTGGTGGGAAGATATAGTTACGCTTACAAATTAATTGATTGTCAAAGTCTTATTATTTATTAGCATATTTATGTGACAGAAGTGGTAATATCCATTTCCATAGCGCCATCTCTTTCATAATCGAACAAAGGTTTATTCTATTCTAGTCTAATCTGTTTACTTAGGTACTGGAAGTGCTTAGTAAAGGTTGAGCATTCTAGAAAGTCTGACGTCACACGATGGTAGTGACAGTTAGATTTACTTTACCATTGTTGGGTGTTTCTATGAAAACATCTTGCTAGGTCAGGAGCGTTAATTTTAAAAGTTGTCAACGTCGCAAATAGCTGTCAAATATTTAACTGTTTTGACAATATTACTATTTGAAAATATGAAATATCGCTAACTAGTGAACCAGAATGTTACGAACTGTGTCCAAATAAACGTTTTCTTTCTTTTTTTCTTCATCAAGTTGAAATAACATCAAATACGTAGGTCTATGGTCCCTTGGAGCTCTAAAAAAATCAAGCTTCTAAGTAAACGCGATAAAAATATTTTATACTCGCAAATAAATCAAAACCTATAGGGTACTTCCCGTTGACCTAGAATCATGAAATTCGAGAAGAAGCAAGATCTCACAGCACAAGTAAACGAAAAAGTTCAAAAAACCGTGAATTTGTGGATTTAACAATATTTTAAATATTATTTTTTTTGCCATTCCAAACTTACATTTTCAGTTGTAGAATTGACCCCGACGTATATTGATTTTAGGAGAATATGTTTTTCAACTGCAATGTTATGTTTGTTTTTGGGATAAATTCTTCCCAACTACGAAGCCCTTCATTGTGCGTGGTCCGGCACGCACTTAGCCGGGTTTTTTTTGTATAATACTTTGGAATCGTGAAGAAATAGAAACTAATTAAATTTCCTACTGAACCCACCTGTTTTGACGTAGGACAACACTTTACTGTCTATGGCAGACGAAACTATTTTGTTACTAATGTGCGAAGTGTCTAACAAAGGTGAAACAAAAATAAAACTCACTTGAGTACTAAACAACTCATATGAATTAAAATAATTCAAATGTGTACTTATCACGGCTCTAATATATTATGTTGGTAACACAAGTTGCCTGTCGCCGCTTTCAGGACTTTACTTAAATCACATTTTTTTATTTTATGAATATGTAAACTTCTTCGGAGCGTTCTCATTTGCTGTTAGCAGTTGAAAATATATATTTTTTGATATACGTTATTGTTGTTTTATGCAAAGTTTTCACAGTAATTTTAACAAGTTTAGGAAGGCGTCAAAAGTATGAGACTAAGTAGGTTTTAAAGCATTTACTTATGTACATGCATATATTTAATTGAATATTTAATTAGTTTAAACTATGTTAACAGTGACATATGAAGATACTGCTGCACATACATTAATTTTTTTACGATGCAGCAGTCATATTTTTTTTAGTTTGAAACAGAGTTCGCAATATATTCCAAATAATAATAATATGTTTTCCGTTTCCAAAAGAAGCTTAAAAAGATATTTAAAAAAAATGTTACACATGAAAGTTCATTATTTTGCTTTTTTCCGAGTAAGTCCCACACTTTTTTTTTCATATACATTCATGAGTACCTATTTCATTTAGCATCCACAGAAGGATACTAATGAAATAAAAACTAACCGGTAGTATATTTATCATCATTGTAGAATTTACTACTATAAACACATCCATGACTTAATCTCTCCGTCCAAGTCTCATTACTCATAGTTTTGGATCTAAATGAACAAAGTTACATCATTAGGTCATCCGTCGACTTTGCAGATGATGGTCAGCGTCCTACCCTGCTCAACGCCTCTAATTAGCAAGACATACGTATAATTATGCATAAAGCTTAAACATAGATAACCAAGCGGATCTTTATTTTGTTCATTTGAAAAATAATCCGAAAGCGATGTGGAAAACAAGCGGAATATCGATACTTTTTTGAAAGATAACCGATAGTTATTATTATTTTAATACTTATTAATTATTATTTATTTAATTATGGACCTGCTCGTGACCTTCGTAGGTGCAGATAGGAATCTTAATGGTTGTTAAAAATGGAACTGAGAATTCACAAGAGCTGCGAGGACCACATGCGTTTGCTCTCTAAAATTATACCACTAGTTTGGTGCATAAACTGCTATTTTTCTTAAACATATTCTAAGCGCCTTTCCAAGCCTTTCTTCTACTTGGGCCACATCGCTACGCAAAATCGAGTCAGTTCTATATAATTTGATTGTGCCCCGGATCGAACGTGAGCTGATTCCTAAGGTGCCAAACGGGCCGCCCTTTTAGTCCGCAAAGCCTACGTGCCGTCGGCCTTGCAAATTGGGAGCGCACTTGGCAACCAAGATAACTACTGAGTTCTTTAGATTTTCGTGTGTTCAGATAATTGAAGTGTCCTGTAATGTCTTTGGTTAAAATTTGATCACTTTACTGGGGACATGAGCAGCACGGCTTTTGGCCGAATCTCTTTTATTTATAGAATAGGATAGTGAAACATTACATACACAGCCTAGGGCGAAGTACGGTACAACCGACTAATTATCTAAGAGGGTGAAAACATTTTCTTAGAGAGAAAAACTTTTTTGATTTTCTTTTTCTGACCGCCTAATTACTAAGTTTACTATGGCACCGGAACCTATTAATAATTAATTTCCGTCATACTAATTTAATTGAAAAAACAACAGCCTACTTGGCACAGTAATAAAACGGGATAAAATAAAACGTTTTATTTCATACTCCACATAAAAAGTTGAGCAAATACAATTCCAAGATGGCGGCAATTCGACAGTCACGTACATGTCTTATTTTACTTCAGTCTGCTTTATCTTCGCACATTGGATTGCTTGAATAAGATCCAAATGATCGAAATACATGTTTCGCAAGGTGCTAAATATTATAATTTAACTGTGTTATTCTTTTATTCCTTTATTGGTTATTGGTGTATCGAATATTCTGGAGTTGTTTGAGCTACGTGTTTTTAGGATGCTTGATTTAATGTATTCTTTTGTAAAAATAATGCGAATTGTAAATTGTGGCAACTTTGAGGGTTTACCGCGCGTTAAAATGTACCTACCATGGTAATTATAGCAATCTTTCGCACATCTTTTTATTGCAGCTTTGAAAGAGAAGTCTCATAATCATATTCTGCAGTGTGCGGTTACAAGCAGAAATGAAAATAAATTTTCGACTTAGTATTGTTAAAACTAATCTAACATCAGATCAGATAAGATACGGTCATAGAATTGATGAGTTTTCCAGCAAAATTCATCTGAAAAATTATAATCTTTCATCTCTGATTGTTATTTCTAATACGAGATTTATAGATATTATATACCTATAGCATTTATCAGGCTTCTAGCAACCAAGAATTAAAGTTACACGTTAGTTTTTTTACTATAAAATTTATGTTTGACGGTCATCTTATGTCTCTCAACGTTTGCAAACCATACAGTGTAGTCCTAGAACTATATCATATATATGTATTTACAAAACTCCGTAATATACCGAATCTCCGCAGAAGCCTGGGATCATTTCCTATATCTTTTGAGTATAGGTACGGACGGTTGCAAATCACAAACGGAGCGTAGGGAATTGATTTGAACGATATGGAAATGTGCAAACAGCATATTGCGACGTAGAACGTTCCAGTGCACGCTGGCGGTTATTCTCTTTAGTATCGACTAAAATATTAGTTTTGTAATTTTGTTTAGATGCTGTCATTCAAAAAGCGGCGAAGCCTGTTAAGAGTTTTCAGTTTTGTAGCTGTAAAACTATAGGACTCAATGGACTGCACACCCTAGTAGGTTACTGGGCAATACCTAAATACTTTCAATACTGAGTGAGAGTGTAGTGCTTCTAACCATGGTCGCTCAAACTCAAACTCACCTCAAAGCATTTATTTCAAATAAACCAATTACAGGCACTTTTGAATTGTCAAGGGGTCGGTCAGTCAGAAATATGAAGCTAGTTGCCCATTCCAACGCGTAGTAGGTTCCTATGGAGAAGAAGAAACTCCACGGACACTCTTTTAAATCAAAATATTATTACAAAATATTGTTTACATCATTCTTGTTGTAATTATACATGTGAAAACAATGTAGAGAGACGTGCACGTTAGAAGCGTCCGTAATAAAGCAAAAACAATTAAAAAATTAAAATAAATTCACATAAGCCTTGGCAGCTAAGAGATGACCAGTCCCCACTGACGGCGCCCGTTCACGAACATGACGCATGGATCAGCACCATTTAACTCAACCATTTTGAAGGGAACTTAAGAGCGGCCAACCCGTCATACTTTTCATACAAACGCTCGTATGTGATTATGGCGTTGTAAGACATCTCTCTTTGATTTTTTTTAAGTAATTTGTATTTCGTGCACTATATCTAGGTTTCTATGAAAGCAAAAAATAAAAAAAATCGAGAAACAAATTCAGTATAAGCCTACAAAAATTTGCTTTTTGCACAAATTTTACCCGAACTTCGGCCGGTCATAATATACTCATAATTGGTAAAAGTAAAGAAAACATCTGCATAGAAACCTCGCACATGTAATGGGAATTTTAAATATGAAAAAAAGAAAACATAAACTTGTAAGGTTTACTCAAAAACACGTATTTCCTGATACAAATTTGTACACTAAATTTTTCGTACAATGTTATCGCGTTCTCGCTTGTTTGTTAGCAGTTCTCACTTGCGCTCGATGAAACAACAAGCTTTTCGACTATGCTCGCGTTGATGATAGACGGACCGGGAATGGCCCTCTTAATGATCCACCACCAGCGAAACATCTGAGTGAGCATGACATACTCTCAGCCGCAAGGGCACATTCAAGTCAATGAAAGACGTACCCAGTAAATGGTAGCTTTAAAGTAGGTACATAGTGCTCACATATGTGCTATGTAATTATATAATACTAAAACACTGAATTTATACAATCTAAAGATAGTCTTACAATCTTCAGCAGCTCCAACAATATTTTCGAATGCCAATCAATTAGTTTATGCGCCCTTGTGGAGCTGGACCAGCACTGAGCCAAGCATTTTTGTCAACGATATAATCCACACACATCATATAAACACACACATAAAAATACATATAACACTCTTTCATTCACATATAATACGCTTGGCAGCATAGTGTGCGTTTTATACAAGATTTAAATTTCGTTTCATTTAGTTGGAGTATCTGGGGAGGTATTTTATTGTAACATTTTAATCAGTACCCCATGAAGGATGAGTCTACTTTAGCCAGTCTGAAACCCGGTTGAACTAATTGGTACCTATTTCTAGTGCTATAATTGTGTCTATCACCTCTTTTACTGAAAAGACTTAGATTTTTCCTAACGTACATGATGTTTTCATAGATATATTGACAAGGTACCGTCATGATGTTAATATCTTTAAACAGTTCCCTTAGAGAATCGCGTCTGCGGAGACTATATATTGCTGTGATGGCTCTTTTCTGCAGAATAAAAATAGACTCGATATCTACAGCCCGTCCCCATGGTAGAATACCGTAAGACATGATACTATGAAAGTAACTGAAATAGACCAGCCTCGCGGTATCTACGTCAGTAAATTGACGTATTTTTCTCACAGCATATGCTGCTGAACTTAGGCGTCCTGCAAGAGATGTTAAATGAGGACCCCATTGCAGCCTTGATTCGAGCGTAATCCCCAAGAAAACAGTTTTATCGATGAATTCTTATTTCGCCCTATTCAATACTATGTCACAATTACTACTTTTAACATTCGGTAAAGCAAATCTTATGCATTTAGTTTTTTTTCCCATTTAATACTAAATTATTAGCAGTGAACCAATTTTGGACTTGCAGTAGGGCGTTATTTACGTCGTCAAGATTTGATGCACGTCTATTTATCTTAAAAATTAGAGAAGTATCGTCAGCAAATAACACTATTTATGAATGTTTTTTTTAATAAATGGGGTAGATCATTAATATATACTAAAAAGAGGAAAGGACCCAATATCGAGCCATATGGAACACCCATTTTTACTTTTAAAGCGAGTGAAATGATTCCATTAATTTGAACGCATTGGCTGCACTGTGCAAAGGGTCTGTAAATTTGCACATTTTCAGGACACACAAAAACGCTACTATTAGCGTTGCATATTGCATTTACCAGGACACAAAAAAATCGCGATACATTTTAGACCTAAATATACAACAAGCACCATCGATTCCTAAAGAAGAAAAACTAAACCTGTAAAGTGTTTTATAAGGCAGAACATAGGCACCAAAGTGGCAAACCGCAAAGAAGATAAGAGGTGTACTTTCTGCGTATCTGGTTCTCACATATGTACCTTCAATATTGTGTCAAACAATCACTAGTCTAATCCTGAACAAAGTGTGCCATACGCGCGATAATTTTGAACACAAGTGACGGATAATTATTGGTATAATTAAACCTCCATCAAAACTCCATCAGAAAAAATAATCTATCCACAACACACAAGACTTCAAAACACTCCTTAATACACAAAGTTTCATCAATAAAGTAATTACGCTCCCTCGTAGATTTTTATTTTTATTTTATGCAGAACCCGCCTCAACTTTCTTTGGAGAAAGATGCAGGTGTTCTGCCAAGTTTAGTATTTCTCTTTAATCTTGTCTTGGCTATCCTCAGATGGTATTCCACTTGCGACAAGGTTAAGTGCCTGTAAGATTTAGTGAAGATAACTAATTGGACAGTAGGGATTATTATTGGTTTTGAATTAGTTTTGGGCAGATTGAAATATTGTTTTGTTTTGAAATTGGTAATGGTCTTTCCGTTCGTGTGATAGGGTTTAGCCCTGTAAGTATAACATAGAAAAAGGTAATTGTTTTTACACGACTGCCGCAAAGAGGAGTATGTTTAATTCATTTCTGGGTTCATTTGTATGTACGAGTATGTAAGTTTCTTTATTCCACCATAACTTTTAAATACCTTAACAGATTTGGATGTATTTTTTATTTTATTTCTCGTAGGCTGGATTTCATTTTAGTGACAAGTGAAGGAAGATGAAATGTTTGTTTTACATTTCATCTTCTTTCACTTGTCACTAAAATGTATAAAATAAAAATAAATAACAAAAATAATAAAAAAAGACGAGAGACCTTTTGGCTATGTGTATACAGATTAACTTAATACAACTTGTTTTTTACTTTTTGGCATGTTCGGCTACATGACATTGTAGCAGTTTTTATGTTCTTATTGCTTAACACAAGATTGGAAGACGGTCTCAATGACGGGTATTCATATTATATTATATCATTCACGCTTGAGGTAAAGCTTACAATTTCAGTTACCAATTTCTACTTTAAATAATTCGTATTCAAGCGGCTGATATGTGTTATCAATAAAACACTTAGAAAATTTACAGTTGACACGTTCGTTGGGGACTGACTATGCGTATTAAATTTATAAGTGTTTATAAAGATTATCAAATATTTATTGTAGATATGCGTAATCGATAAGATAAATTCTTTCTAATCTTAAGAGATATATTTTTAAGTAGTTGTGTTGGTGAAGGTCGCGGGAGCCCGCTGGACGAGAAGCACAGGACCGGTGCGGTGATACTTGATGAATTTCGCAAAAAAATATGTTGAAAAACTATAAGTTTGTACGCAATTTCATTGGGAATTAACAAAAATGCACGCTTTCCCAAACATCGATGTCAAGAGCTGACAGCACATACTTGGTTTTACATAGATTTACAAAAATAATGTATATTGTTGACTTGCGTGAGTTCAACCATGTATAATTGGCAACTACCTAGATAATTATTTAAATTGGTCTGTTTAAAGACGCTACGTTTGGCAATGAATATGTACATTTACTTACTTAAATAGATGTTTTGCTTGTTATATTATTCGACCTTTAGCGGTAACATGTTTTTTTGTTGAAATATTTCGCTTAAATGTACAAATATGAAGTGATAATACGCTAACGTTTTGCGTCTAACCGGTTTCGCAAACTAGAAATTAGTATTTAAATAAGGAACAGTGCCTACCTACAGTTACTTTCAATTGTTTTAGCCACGCACACACAATGAGGTAAGTTGTTAAGAACACATATTTTTTATAAGGACAACTTTTTGTAACAAATATGTACAACTTTTATGTTATATTGTAAATATTTTACAGACTACCATAACATGCTGGGTTCTTACTTCAGATCCGTCTGATCTGACCAAAATGTGAACTTTGTGTGGCTGATAGGCGTCAATGTCGGTCACCTTTAACAGCCGGAACGATTACTATACTTAAGTACTATTAGAATCGAATCTTTGAAATTAATCAATCTAATTGTTTCTTGTATGTGCACACATGTAAGATCGATTTGGCACTGTTTTATTTATTCATATTCACCTATCAACCGGTCGCCTTATTATCAGATTTCAGACTCGTATCCAAACTGAAAAGAAAGAAAGAAAGAAAATACATTTATTTAGCACACAAAAGGCACACAACACAACATATTATACTATAAACAAAAATCAAATTAAAAAAGAATGAAAATAAATAAAATGTAAATTGCGTTTTATGATACTAGCAGGAAAGTGTGCCACACTGCGTTCCTTGAATGAAGCTGATGCAATATAATATCGACTGCTTACTTTTCTACGGGGGCTTACCCACCAGTCCGAAATCCTTAAAATATAAATATAGTTTAATAATTTTCTTGATTCTTTTCTTCTGCCTAGCCTTTTCCCAACTATGTTGGGGTCGGCTTCCAGTCTAACCGGATGCAGCTGAATACCAGTATTTTACATACAATAATTTTCTTGATTGTACCCATCCAAACGTAGGTTAGGTACACTCTGGGCCTGCGGACGGTGAGCAATGGGCAGCTCGCCGTCCGATAAGGACCAGGCCCGTGTCGACGGCGCGTTGTGTTCCACGCGCGCCTCAAAGAGATGTCAGCAACAACCGACGGGGTCGAAAGACCAATGCCTGCTGGGGTTGCGGGTTTGTCCGAAAGGGATAACGCGGCCCCGGCACACAGGCAACGGAAGGAACACGGGTGGGTTTTAGTCAGTAAAAGTCTGACACACCCTCTCGCTCTGCCCAGAGCGGGAGAAGTCATTTGATGATTTCCCATCCAAAAAAAAAAAAAAAAAGGTTAGGTACACTCTTCTATAGCATAATAATTGTTATGTATAAACAACGGAGTAATAAATGGAATTTTATGTTATCTAATCACCTACTATCTTCACCTAAATCACTATTAAATTAATAAACAAATGCTTCCTGATAAAATTAATTCGCGACAATGCTTTACGAACTAATTGAAGTTCAACGCTCTTGTTAAACGCAGTGGTTTTGTGTTCAACAGATTTTTGTACCAGATATTAACTGCAGTGATGGCTGTATCACTGGTTACTGCTAGCAAGGACGTGAGTTCAAAAACAGAAATGAGAAAATTACCAGAAGGACTGAAAATCGGCGTGGCAACCGCCGCTTTCCAAATTGAAGGCGGTTGGAATGCATCAGGTAGATATTAGTTACTTACGTCTTAAATAATCCGTCTTGAATTTAAGTTATAAACTTGAGGGAATGAGGAGCTCATGGCTAAGTAATAACAGCTGCACGGGTCGATCCATCAGGTTAAGCTACGCTTGCCGGGGTTGGTCCATGGATGGGTGACCGTCTTTACATACCGAGAATCCTCCGTGCCTGGGAAAGCACGTTAAGCCGTTGTCATTTGTGGATCTTTGACAATCGTTACGGGTCGTCAGAAGCCCGAAAGTCTGACAACCAGTGTTACCAAGGGGTATCGTGCGACCTAGTTACTGGGTTGTGGAGGTCAGATAGGCAGTCGCTCCCTGTAAAATACTGGTACTCAGCTGCATCCGGTTAGACTGGAAGCCGACCCCTACATAGTTGGGAAAAGACGAGGTAGATTGATTGAATTTAAGTTATAAACAGATTTTTGTCCTTCAATTTTTTACTTGAAGAGAGATGCAACGCACATGTATGCATAGGCACACGGGAAAACGCCATGAGCCGTGTTTTCGCTATGAGAATAATACGCCTTTTCTTGCCGGAATTCTAAGTCATCATGACATGTTTACTGTTTCAGACAAATCTCCAAGCATCTGGGACACCTACAGTCATACCCCAGGTCTAATAAAAGATGGCACAGATGGAAATGACACTTGCAAATCCTACGAGTTTTATCAGCGAGACATACAAATGCTCAAGTTCCTAGGGGTCGATTTCTACAGATTTTCCATTTCATGGCCAAGAGTTCTGCCAAGTGGATTTGCAAATAAAATTAGCCAAGATGGTATTGGGTATTACAGTACTTTGGTTGATGAATTGTTGGCGAATGGTATCGAGCCAGTCGTCACAATATTTCATTGGGACTTGCCGCAAAGTTTGCAAGATTTGGGAGGTTGGGCCAACCCTCTTATTGTTGACTGGTTTGAGGACTATGCCCGTGTGTTGTACGATGCCTTGGGGGATCGAGTAAAAACCTGGATTACATTGAACGAACCGAAACAATTTTTGATATTTGGATACGGACAAAACAGATTTGCTCCTAATATTGTTTCACCTGGAATTGGGGACTACATTGCTGTGAAGAACGCGCTGCTGGCACATGCTCAGGCATGGCACCTGTACAACAAAGAATACAGAGAAAAGCAGAAAGGTAAATTATTATTTATCTAACGTATATGTCCAAGCAAACCTTGCCGAAAAAACGAGATTCATTCAAACGATTTCTAGCTCTGGGGTCTCTGGATATTTGCATTATCCATGCAAATATCCAGAGACCCCAGAGCGAGAAACCGTATGGTGTACTTAGATTGATAATTAATAACATGATCTTATTTTTTTGTTTTTAGGCACTTGTGGTATAACAATAGCAACAGATTTCCGTGAAGGCGCCAGTGATTCTCCCGCGGACATAGAAGCTGGCAACGTGGCGTTGGACTTTGAAGTCGGTTGCTACAGTCACCCGATATTCTCGTCCACTGGTGGTTTCCCTGAGAGGATGGTGAAACGTGTTGCAGAAAAGAGTGCTGAGCAGGGCTTTCCTAGAAGTCGGCTGCCAGAGCTGTCACAGGAGGAAATCGAGTTCATAAAAGGTCAGTGTCATTGACTCTCCGCATGGAACTAGAATGCAGATCGAACGTTGATCGATGGCCAGAAGACATACATTTTCTTGGCACTAAATATCGACGCCGATCGATCTCAAACTAGTTGCAATTTAAGCCATAAATTTTCTAGACGCTAAATATCGACGCCGATCGATTTCAAACTAGTTTAACACTAGAGTAACCTGCTTAGGGCAAGACGTTCAAAGTTAATATTTCTAGAACACTAACATTTTCGAAGAGTCACGAAGTGCATGAGCATTGATTTAGATGGCAACTTGGCTACATTTGACACATGATACAATAGGGAATATGCATGAAATTCAAATAAGGGTCATTTTTTTTTTTTAACTATATTACTTCAGAATTATGCCCCCATCAATATTTTTTTTAAAGTGCAAAAAACTGTGGGAAATTCAAATACTTGAAAAGCGACGCTATTGGTCAGAGCGAATGTGACTTGTAGGAGTTTTTGAGATTCAGTCAGTTTTATTGTGATTGTAGTAGGTAGACATTTAGAAGTTATATATTTGTTTTGTAAGAAATACACGAAAGACTCTTTCGAAAATGACTGAAAGCGGTTTTGTGAAAGCCCAATCGGATAATTTGCCGGAAGTTGATGTGTCATGATGACCACATTTTTTTACATCAAATACCGATTTCACGTCTGTTGAAATCAAAGGAGTGAAAGCTTTAAGTAAGTATAACAATTACTTAATGTTTATTTTATCTTCCACACCTTTTCTGGAATAATTTAGTTTTAAACAGTATCATAACCAATGAAATAACATAGCTTCGCAAAATATCGAAATCTAGATTGTGTTATAGAATGTTGTCATAATACTAGGATATTGAAAACGAGTTGATGGAGATACCATGTCTCTTTTCATAATTTTACATCACTTTCTCCTTATGTCCGAACCTCTCAGGACAAAGCACAATGCAGTACTTGTATATCGGTTTTTTTCATTATTCTATACAGGGAAAAGTTGGTTCCGTGATGATGTATTAGTCGAAAATCACTGTATATTTGCAGCAGAGCACAATACTTCTTCAACCTAACCTCACCATTTGACACTTGTTTGTTTGTTGCCATAGACTGTGACGTCACAACACCAAGCGCGCCAAAATGGCGTTTAAATAGCCGTCGGATGGTTATTTTTAACTTTTTTTTAAAGTACTTTCAATTGCTTTTTTGGCGCTGAATTTTTTCTACTATTATTTGGCGATGTAAAGTATCGAATAAAAAAATAAAAAAAAATACATGCATATTCCCTATTCCCATGCTTCTTTTCCACTCACTCCCACTTGCTTAGCCAATCATATGCGCAGCCTTACAGTCCTAATGTTTTCGTCTGTATCATTTTACTGCTCGGGACTGCTGTTTCATAAAAGGCTGTCTCGTAAATCGACTGCATAAAGGAGATTTTCAAGTCGTTAGTACCTACATTGAACTATCTCTAAATATTACAGGCACAAGTGACTTCTACGGGTTCAACCACTATTCTACTAAGTTCTATACTACGCAAAAATACACGAAGGGAATATTCGCGGTTCCTTCGTATGAAGACGATATCGGGGCGGTGGGTGACTTCGGGGATTATGATCTGGCCCCCATGATACATACTACTGTAAGTTTTAGATTACCATCTAATTAAATAACAACATTAACAATACTTGTGAATCTAGAATTTACACTACATTATCAGTGAACAAAATGGAGTTCGTAGCTATTATTTTCAGTCATTTCCTGTGTTTGATTCGGCTTCCCGTAACATGAAATACGTCATCTTACCTCCTCAATCCAGTTAAATGCTGGCCATTATTGACATTCTGGGGTGAGACAAGTTGTCAGACTTTTATTTTTATGTCCACTCATGCGACAGTCAGCTGACAGTTTACAGTGCTCTCCGAAAGACAAAATATTTTGGAGCAAATATATAAATTAAAAACCAATTCAGGTTTAAAAAATGATCCTTGTTACCCATCCAAATAAATATATTTTTATAAACTTTCAGAAAATCCCTAAAGGCATCAGAAAGGCTCTAAACTGGGTGAAAGATACATACAACAATCCGCGAGTTATGATTACAGAGAATGGATATGGTAATTTTGGCGGGACCGATGACATTGACAGAATTGATTTCTACAAAGCGTATCTAGACGCCATATTGGATGCCATTGAAGTGGACGGCTGTAACGTCGTTACGTACACCGCGTGGAGTCTTATGGATAATTTTGAATGGGATTATGGACTGAAGTAAGTAGTTATCATGCCGAGATTAATAATACTTAGCACGTACTTCGGATAGCCATTTTCCTGCCACTATCGCACAACTGTCAAACTACAAATGCAAGACAAAGACGGGAACATATCTAGGCCAAAGAATATCCTAAATAACGTTTATTAATCTCAACAACCAAACTAACCAAATCAAACTATAAACTTAAGTAGCAGTGGGTGGGCGGGCACATTGTTCGTAGAATTAATACCCGATGAGACTGAAAACTTATGGAGAAGAGATTGAAAGACGCAGCATGGGAAGGCCCTCCATAAAGGGGACCACAAATGTAGTGAAAGGCCGCGGATATTTGAAATACAGAACCGGTTATTGCTGCGAGGCCTACGTCCAGCAATAGAAGTCTTTCGGCTTAATGATGAAGACATGTCTACTTTTTTCTTTAAATTTAGCAGATAGCGAGATATCCTCCCTTTCACCTGTACTGTTTAAGCTGGAACAAGCAAGCCTAATACTAAGTACAGCTTAGCTACAAAACTTACGAATTCTCACTATAATATTTATTTTCCTTTATATTTTTTTATCATATATATAAATTACATTTTTAAATATTATGATAAATAAAAATAAACTATTTATTTACTTATTTTCAGTTCTAAATTCGGTCTTTTCGAAGTCGACTACGAAGATGATAAGAGGACCCGCAAAGCAAGATTATCAGCTCTGTGGTACAAAAATCTAATAGCCAATAGGACTTTAGACCCTGTTGATGTACCAAAGTTTGAAGAATTTGTGTTTTAGTGTAAATATGAAATAAAAGGACTGTCTTATAACTACGATTAAAAAGGTTTTATTATAAAGAAAATATTAATAACCAAATATATTTGATTGTTTATAATGCTAAATTGATCACATTGGTTGCATAATTTATGCATATTATTTTATTCTGTTACCAAAGGGAAGGCCTAAGAAAAAGTGGATGGAGTGTGTGAGGAATGATATGAAAGAGAAGGAAGTGAATGATAGCATGACAGTTGATAGGGGAGAATGGAAAAAGAAAACGTGTTGCGCCGACCCCAAGTAACATGGGACAAGGGCAGGAAAATGATGATTTTATTCTGTTACCAAATCTTTGGACTCATCGTGGTTTAGAAAGAGAGGGCCACCCAAGATATGACAAGAACGACGTTCTACGAAGTCAAACTTTTCCTAAAAAAAGGCCGCGTACTTTACAAAGGTACTCGTATAGGGTATCTGCAAGTACATTTTCATAATACCCCGTCTGTCCTACCTACCCTTTTACTCTCTCACGTAAATGCACCTTCATCATTCCGTGGTATCCTTTCTTATGTCAGACTTGGCAAATTGTCAGCGACTGTAACCCTCATTACACTGAGCCTCTTTGTATCAGTTCGGTTCCCTTACAAGGCATATTTGGCGTTTCAATTGTCATAAATAGAAATATCTTTCTTCTCGAATGTTTGCGAATATTTCGTTGTAGTGCTAATTTCAGGTATTGTTAGCATTGGGTTTGAATAGAGCTATTGTTGTTTGATGATAATTACTTTAGGACTTATATAACGGGTAATGATAAGACCTAGTTTTATTGACAATTTAAATGTGTTTATTATTATCTTTGGTTATTCTCCTTTGTTTAGTGAAGATAATTATCTCTTTTGTGAGCACAGACGAAGTGAAAGATATATATTTAGAATTAAAACATAAAACCAATTCTAGGAATAATAATATAATTGGTTTTATGTTTTTACATCATTCATGAGGCAGTTGTCAGCTTCTTATCGTTTTCTATGTAACTTCAAACTACCAAGAACGTAGTGTTTGTCTCATAATCTTATGGCATTATCTTACAAATAAACTCGCGGGGGTTGCATGGAAATACCAAGTAAGCTATAATCTCTACAGTATCTAATATTTATGTTTATTATTATCAACGCATGTGATTCTTATAGGATTAACCGTTCCAAGTCCAACTCATCAGTTCTACTCAAGATCACGCAGTATATACGATTCTCTAAGGGCTCTGCTGGAGACAGAAACTACTCTGATTGACCCGAAACAAACACGAAAAGAAATCTTTTTATTAGAAATACACACTAAAGTAGTGAGTGCCAATTTATGGCCGCTATCTGGAAACATAAAATAATAATATTCCATGATAAAATTAAATACAATTTCTATGATCGTCAAGTCGAAGGAACTCGTTAGTCGTGAGAGACGACGTGTTTACGACCTCACATCCGTCACTCAAATGTGGATGAGATTGTTAAAATATTGTAATTAGGGTTGACAACAGTTTTTCTATGTACAACGTAAAAGAAAATGGATAGTTTCATATTTTGTATCTAGCGACACACCCCTGCTTCACACGGGTGCAATGGCGACATGACAAAACATCGAAATATATTTGCTAGATCTAAGTTAATTATACAAAACCCTTCCGGAATAAATGCTATAAATCCAGTATGTAATTTAGAAGATCTAAATCTTCTAAACTACAAACTGGATTTTAACCTTAACCGCTTAGTTTTCATCATTATTTATAGCATTTATTCTGGAAGAGGAAGTCCAGTTTGTAGTTTAGAAGATTTAGATCTTCTAAATTACAAACTGGATTTTAACCTTAACCGCTTAGTTTTCATCATTATTTATAGCATTTATTCCGGTTGCACAGACAGACACAAGAAATCACTTTGTTTTATATTATCTATAGATATTATAGATTATTTGGATAAATATTGAATACGCACGTATTCAATATTTATCCAATATTTATACAAGGCAAAAGCAGCGAGAAAGTGACAGACCGCGTAGAAAATGGTGGGATAAGCTGGACAAAACACACGACCGGTGGCCCACATTAGCACTGGATTACAAGCACTGGAAGTCATAGAAAGAAGCCTACGCAGCAGTGGGTTGACCCCGGCCAACAGTAATAGCTGCTACACTTACTTCGCCGGCTAACCTAAGTACAGGTGCACTTCAGCATTTAGCCGATACAGTTAAATAAACAGAAACATTCATAAAGATTACGCCAAAAGTCTTATCGCTTACAAAAATTTTAGACAAACAACCATGTGATAAAAAATTAACTGCACTTTAAAAAGACAAGATATAAAATTATCTATGACGATCATAGTAATGACAGATACAGGTTTTCCGTAAATTTTTGTTCATGGTGAAATTTGCCATAAGTCGCGCATCTGTAAGCACCCCTACCCAGGCACCTGTCCCAGGGCTGGCAATTAAGGAGAAGCCAGTAGACCTACCAACTAAAAACGAGTTGGCGAGCAACGAGCGCGACGGCGACGAGCGATTACTCTGGTATGCGTATTAACCAAGCGTAAGTGTGCGCCTGTGCGAGTGTTGCGCGCCAAGGGAGCGTCGCTGAGCAATTACTCTCTTTGATAGCTCTTTTCGCTGCGACAAAAGAGTACTCGCCAGTGGTATGAAAAGCCAGCGATAAACTATTAACAAACGTATCTCTTTTACTTGCACGGGACCTGCAATCTCTTGTACGTTTTTTGAGCGAGAAAATCTTTGATAGCTACGCTAGCTTGCGACTTCCTCGTCGGCGGTGAGACAGGTGCCTTGGGTTTAATTCTGTAACCATTGACATCAAAACATCACACTCACTCTGGTTCCGTACCAATACCAATAAAATAATAAAAACAGGAGTACTGAAAATTGCATTTCTTTTATTTTTCTGTTCAAGAGTTCACTACAAAAATGGTTGTGATTTTTAGCTGCAAAATCTGCTTTGAAGTTTTGTGTGAAAACACAGCAGTCATGGAGATCGTACTTTTTCAGACTTTGTAATTAGTCATTGTTATTTTATATTTTCTTCATGCCTCCTGTATCTTCAAACCTTCTTGCTTCTTCTCCTTGTATTTTTCTGACGGCCTGTGTCTACACTCCATTTAAACCCAGAGAAAAAGTCGTCACAGTTAATTCCGTTATCAAACTGTTGCGGAATACTATTTAAAACAAGTGAACAAAATTTACAAATGGCAACTTTTATGACATTATCGTATCAGTCCCCAAAGGAATATAATCCTCAGAACAAACATTACCTTCAGCAAAAATCTTATATAAACATCCATAACGAATTCCATCCGACAATAATCCCTTTGCCATTCAAAACGACGCCCGTGGGAAGCCATTTCAGCGCAGCCCTATTCACTCGGAACAAAGCTCGACAAAATAAATCCAGAAAGAAAAACATCGGAACACAGCTCACCTATTCGGTTATAAAGTTTCCCGAATTCGTCAACCCTAGTTGTGATTCGGGGCAGGGGTGGCTACAATGTGGCGTGTTTGCAATAAAAGAGCAATACGGTGCGCAGCGGCCGACTCCGACGCGATATTTGGCACCGACGAACTATAGAGCTGTTGGTGCAATAGAAGCGACGTAGGGAATATTTTGAGGGCAGAAACCGACTGTCTAAACTGACCTAAATAGGCTGACCTTTCAGGTTAAAAGATGAATTACTACATTTTTGAAGTAGTGATCCTTAAGTTACAATAGCTTTATGGATATATTACATTGACCCTGCAATCTCGGTAGGCAGAACTTTGTGTCAAGGTTTGCATCTCTATGCACGAGAAGATTAGGTCATCAGGATGCTGAATATGTCCCGGTGAAAGTCAAGTAGGGAATACACAGCAATTAAAATTTAATTCTTGTCCTGCCGCCAAATAGCATGTTGTTTTGCCCATACTGGAAAAATTGTAGAACAACCACTTCAAAAATCGAGACATTTCAATTCCTTTCTAATGGCACAATAAAACGATACGTGGAACACGTTACAGGCTTATCTGAGATACTAGAGATTATAGATTAGAAGAGGGTGACAAAAAACTAGCAGCTGAGCTATCGGCTAGTTCGACATAGGTATATTCCTACTCAAATAAAAGGCAAGTTTTTTCTACAAACAAAATAGGAATGAAATAAGTCTAATCAGCAAGACAATTATAGCATCTCGCCTTAAAGAAAGCAAAATATCATCGACCCAGCTTATTCGATTTCCCTCTTCTACGAAGAAGGAATGTTTGGATTTCATTAGCCGCATATTTTTGTGTCAACCCTAGTTATGATTCAGGGAGTGCGGTGTCGCAATCCCGACGGGAATTGTGCGACGGTTTTCTTAGGGCTGCAAGAATTTGATAAAATTATTATTAGCTGCTGGCTTTCTTCAAATCTATATTTATATCGTTTGGTGGCGTTGTTCTACGAAGATTATCAGTTGGTGCTTACGTCATGGGTAAGTAATTAATTACCTTTTGTTGGTTTTGGAGAACAACGTATAAAAATAGCTAGTTCATAGCAGCATTATGTTGGTTGCGGTGATGAGAACACAGTGCGATTGCGGACACCAATTCGTTCGCTAAACTTGGCGATTATAATAATAATATTATTTAAGCAGCTAGATCAAGGGCTTGATCCAGAAAGCAGAATCACTTCTAAACACGGCGTGTATCGTTAGGTCGTTCCTTGTCAGGAGCCCTGACCATCGGCAGAATGGACCCTGTTCCTGATGTGACATTTTTTAATATATTTTTTAAATGAAAATACAGTCACACCTGGGTAAGAGAGAACTGGGTAAGCGAGAAAACTCAAAAAATGAGAGTAATTGCCAGGTCCCGTCATTTTAACCCTCTAAAACATCTATTAAGTGAGAAACAGAAACCTCTATAAGAGAGAGCCATTTTTCATTCGTGGACCTCTATAACTGAGACTGCTACTTGCCTGTACCTCTATAAGCGACATTCGAGCGTAATTTTACATCTGGTATTTATGACTCGTTCTTAAATTTCGTGGAACTAACATAGTCTTTGTTCTCTTACATTTCGAGGGACTAACTAACATTGCTTTTGTATTGTATTCTATTCGAATGGCCAGATGTGCGTATGTCTTATCTGTCGAACTTACTACAGTTAATAAATATCAATTGCGAAGAAAGGTTCGGCACGTACTCATAATGTTAAAACGATAAATCAGTGTTGTGTGATAAACTTAAAATTTCGAATGCGTTTGAGTGCGGGAAATTGCGAAATGTCAATGTCAATCTGTATATGTCAAATTCTAATAAATAATCCCCATACAATACATACATGTTTATCACTACTATAATAGTATAGTAGTGATAAACATGTATGTATTGTATGGGGATACTATGTTTATAAGCTGTTATTTTTATAAACCTCTATAAGTGAGAAAGCCTCTCCTGTACCCCTATAAGCTAGAAACTCGAGTTAGTGAGAAACCTCTTTAAGCGAAAGAGTTTGCGGTCCCATGGAGTCTCGCTTATCCAGGTTTGACTGTATAAAAAAATTATAATAATATATATTTAAAAAGAAATAAAGGAAATAATAAAATAACTTATATAAACCTTATTCATAAGGACTATGTAAGTATAGTTTCAAAAGATTATGCAGTGCCTAATTGTGATTTTGTGTACGTGCGACCATTACACTGTGATTTTACAGGAGATCCTATATTGTTTATGACTTACGTTACGGTTAGACACCCCGTTGTAAAACTTATTCATTATTAAATTGTGTTTAAGTCTGTTATAAGAACTCGTATCTTTAATCTTTATGTTACGGTTGTTTAGTTAACAGCCTAACAGGGGTAATTAGTACATTACTGCCGCGGCCTGCAAAAGGGGCATTCATTAATGCCTGGTTGCGGCCAAGGCTTGTATAGTAGTATTCTCAAATATTGTGCAGAAATTCAAACTAAGTAAATTAATTGACGGAACAAAATTTATACTTCCACTTAAAAAAAAAGCACTATGAATGAATGGCATTCATAGTGCTTTTTTTTTAAGTCAGTCAGTTGACAGAATACCATAAATTACATCACACTTTAGGTTACTGAGGGACAAATAATGTTAATTTCTGTAGTAACTAGCCTCTGAATCTGGCATTTTGGTTCAGGTCATGATATTTCGATGTTTAAAAAATCAATAAAACAAAATCAGTCACTCCTCAACTATAAATTCCGGAATCAATGACGCACAAAAAATATTTTTCACGCGCCTATATGTTCATTTGTTTCTTTTTTACTTTAAACAGCTCTATTTGCAAGCCAAATCGAAATTACCATTCGAAAAAAAAAAACTACAGATATGGATTTTCATACAAACATTGCCGGCCGAGCGCTCGCATGTATTTGACCGGTACAGGATTTTCAATTTATTTCGAAGAAGGTTGTCAAAATAATGCTCGAATTTCCAAGCATGTTTGAAAAAAAAACATTATTTCTCAATGTCGGGTCTAACTCTTAACAGATCTGCTTACGAACGGCATTGAGAAGAGAGATTGTTGCAATATTGAAAACTTTGCATTTGAACGGTACCGCGGGCCAGTGGTGTTGCGAGTTCGTTCATTTTCGTACTCATTTCACAAAAATGGCAGCACTGGACCCATTTTCGTTTAATATTTAAGCTTCCGTTTTGAAACCGACCTTTGTGGATAACACGAGGTCTGGGTAATTGTTGATGACAGACCTTGGTTTCTATATTAAAAACGAATCGTTCAATCTACAAATAGTTAAAGTAAGAACATTAGACCCACGGCTTCTTCACAGTACGGTTTTTAAACCGTGCCGTAGAAAAATTGTGTCTCACAACAAGCTTCCATATCTTCCAAAACGTGAATGTACACAGGCCTTTAAACATTATATTTTACTTTAACTAAAGCCGCTTTTACTTCAAGAGAGTTCCTCAACTGACAATAAGCGAAAATGTCCACGCAAGATTCTCAGGCTAGAATTCCAGGAAGATTAACTATTATCACAATCATGATGTCTCTGTACATCACTCGTCGTGTAAACGAGGCATTCAATTCTGAAGTTAATTAATTTATAGAACCTTTATCAGTACCTAATACAGGTCTCAGGACTACCTACATACGACCTACCTTGGGCTGTCACTCACAGCCACGTTTCCATACAAATTTTTCCATTTGTCCGTCAAACATCTGTTACAATGTCAACATCCTGCTAAACATTGTAAAACTGAGGACCATTATTCAGAACGTGTACATATTGCTATGTATGTACTCGCGTTGTCAAATGTTTCAGTATGTGCTCATTTCCTTTAAATAATTGCGTGTTGACAGACTAAAGACTGGAACGAAAATGTTTTCATTGAAAATGGTACTTGTCGCTTTATTTCTTTCCGCCGTCTCTTCTGAATTTTCAAGAAGACTTATAAATAAATGGCTTTGGAAGAGGTATATAGAATACATATATGGTAAAGTATAAGTCAATATACAATAGATTAGTTATCTTTTATACATATTTTATCAGTCGCCATATCAGTATTAACCGAGGTGTTACAGTTATGTCTTTTAGTTTTAGTCTAATTGATAACGTGTAATGTGAATGTGTTATATTTATGGTATTGTAATTATGTTAATTACGTTGTCTTTGTGTGTATTTATTGAAAGTTGTATGTGAATTTATATTTGGACATTAAAAGATTTCACTTCTTTTTATTTCATTAACTACCTTGCTAGCCTTATGATCCTCTAAACAATCTATCCATCTTTTCTTCCTCATGCAGCTTCTCATTCATTTGTTCCGCATACATATCTAAACTAAGACAATCGATTGAGGTCCTATGTACCATGCTTATGCCCATGGCCATAATTTCCTATAATATAAGCATTAGCGGCAGGCCCAGGAGGAGGTAGCGGGACTAACTTGACTCTTTTCTCAAAAAGTTTGCCCACTTAAAGCAATCGATAGAAATAATCGGAATGAGCGAAGGGAGAGGCCTTCAATCTGCAGTAGGACATAAATGACTGATAATAAAAAATTAAAAAACGAGGGAGCCTTACAGGTAGTCGCTTATGATGTGTAACATCTGACATCTTGACTGACGTATATATGTATATCATCGTCATTGTCATGGTCAGGGTCATCGTCATCATCATCACCATCATCATCTTGTATACAACCTCTCGGAAAATGGGTTGGTACCATCTGATGGCCAACTCTACTCTCCGCGCGCGTTCATTGGTCAAATCAAATAGCGCACGCTTTAGCGGCTTCCTGTGACACACTTCCGTCCCTTTTCATATCACTCCCACAGATTCCCGGAAAGCGAGAGGAGAGTAATTTTACACATCAAAAATAAGCATTTGTGTAAAATACATGCCCCAAACTGAACAAAAATCGGTGCAAACTGCTTAATCGCTCTGCTTATATCTAAAGTTATGTCTGTCGGAAACAATATCGCGCCACCGTTTGGCGTCCTATTAAAAACCGTTCAGGCCGCAATCACACAGTAAATAGGTACAGAAGATCAGCTTCATATAGAGAGCGAAACCGCACGCGATAGACGCGTACGTACGGCGATTTCGGTCTATCTCGGTCGAATGCCAGTCCCGACTTCGTGAGTGCACTTACACTCGCTGTACGAGATGCATGTCTATGTGTATAATACGTTGCGAAAGTATCTGACAAAGGAGTAAACAAACCCTGTTCATGTTAAATTCTTACGCAATTACTGTATTATAACTTTTATTAACTGAAGGGTAATATTTACAGCCTGCTGGGGCTGCGGGTTTGTCCGAAAGGGATATCGCGGCCCCGGCACACAGGCAACGGAAGGAACACGGGTGGGTTTTAGTCAGTAAAAGTCTGACACACCCTCTCGCTCTGCCCAGAGCGGGAGAAGTCATTTGATGATTTCCCACACTCAAAAAAAAAAGGGTAATATTTACAAGTGGGTCCATAACAACTTATAACTAAATAATTAATAAAAATAGCAATAATTCTAACTTAACAAAAACTATTCAAAAACTAAAATATAGCATCGTAAAATTCATCCGCATCGCTGTCGACTGGTACTTTAACCAATAGACTGGCCGCATTGCCACGTTGTATGGCAATGCTTAGCCTCTGCCCAAGGTAAAAACCAGCCCTTGGGTCACGGGAAGTGTCAAATAGCCGTTTTGAAATTTCATTAAAGAGGCCATGAGCACTCGGACCCCACGGCCGATACGCATTTACTTGTTAAAGAGAATTATTAACACACTAGCTTTTGTCCGCGGTTTCACGCGCGTAGAGGTTGGAAATAATCCCACGGGAACGTATTACTGGGAACTGTTAACACATAAGATAGTTTTTATCCCAGTAATATGTGTTTTAGAACAGACCATACGTTCATTTGTTTTTGCTCGTTGTTCGGAGTTAACCTTCTGACCCTATCTATTTTGCGCCCAAATGTTCCTGCCTCATTTGCATGCGCCCCTTGCTCACCGAATTTAATACTTTGTGGGAGTACCGAAAGAATAGCTGTTCTTAAATATAAGGAATTTAAATAAAGTTTGTTTTGATACTCGTTATAAGTAACAGGTTGATTTTTCTAAGGGAAAATGAACATTGTTTAACTTTACAAATAGAGGAAAAATATAAATTCTTTTCACATATTTTGATCACATATTAAATTATTAGTGGGAATATTTACCTAAGAAAACTTGTTGCTCAACGCAAGTGAGGATGCACTCCTACCGAATAATGCTATTAATTCTATACGTTTACCGATCACATAAGAAGCTCGAGGTCTTCAATGAAGCACACGGTTAATGACCTTTTGCCAGTTTTGATATTTTTGATCCCTCGAGAAAGTTGTATCCCGAATTCCGGAAACAAAGTAATTTTCCAGCCTAACCGGCATTTCTCTGCCCTAATAAACAGATTGGTGATTGCTTGGATAGAATATTCTAGTTGATACACTTTTGTACCTAATATCTTATTTATTTAGAATCGCCAACAAAAGATATACAGTACGACACAACTTGGATGTAGCTTCGGAAAAATTCGTAAAACCGATCACCATCCGAACTGAGTGCGTCTTCAAAATCACCAATATTATTACTGCTTTAGGTGAAAATGATTTTTACGCAAACGCAATAATTTGTGAAGTTCAAATACATTCGTAAAATTGAAATTAATGAATGCAAATGTTCAAATGCATTTTACATCTAAGTTGTGTAGGTTGTGTAGTTGTGTGTTGTGTTGTGTTGTTGTTGTGTTGTGTGTTGTGTTGTATATTTTGTTGGCGATTCTAAATAAATAACATATTAGGTACAAAAGTATCTCGCGCACATGTGGGAGTTGCGCGAGGAGGCGAAACGCCGGGGTGTAACTCCGCTGCCGCGAGAAATCACGGCACAGCGGACAGAGCTCCGGCGGGATCTCATGGCGGCATGGAGTCTACGATTGTCGCAACCCAGCGCTGGGCACGCCACAATTGCGGCGATAAGTCCCCTCTTTGAGGAGTGGCTTGAGAGGCGCCATGGCGTCCTCACCTTCCGCCTGACGCAGGTCCTCACCGGACACGGTTGTTTCGGGAGGTTCCTGTTCCGCGTAAGGCGGGAGGAAACGCCCGGGTGTCACCACTGTGTGGATCGCCCGGAGGACACGGTGGAGCATACGGTGGAGGTCTGCCCGGCTTGGGCGGAGCACCGCCGTGTCCTCACGGAGGCGATCGGCGGCGGCGATCTCTCGCGTCCGGCCCTGGTTCAGGCCATGGTTCGGAGCGAGAGTGCATGGGAGGCCGTCACCTCCTTCTGCGAAGCAGTTATGCTCGCGAAGGAGGAGGCGGAGCGCGCGAGGGAGATGCAAGCTGCACGCCCTCGCGGCCCTAGTCGCCGCAGGAGACGCCCCGGGCGTCGGGAGTCCAGAGCCGACTTCCGGCCACCGTAGGCGCGGGCTTGCGGACGGTGAGCAATGGGCAGCTCGCCGTCCGATAAGGACCAGGCCCGTGTCGACGGCGCGTTGTGTTCCACGCGCGCCTCAAAGAGATGTCAGCACCAACCGACGGGGTCGAAAGACCAATGCCTGCTGGGGTTGCGGGTTTGTCCGAAAGGGATAACGCGGCCCCGGCACACGGGCAACGGAAGGAACACGGGTGGGTTTTAGTCAGTAAAAGTCTGACACACCCTCTCGCTCTGCCCAGAGCGGGAGAAGTCATTTGATGATTTCCCATCCTCAAAAAAAAAAAAAAAAAAAAAAAAGGTACAAAAGTATATCAACTAGAATATTGGTAAAACGCTCTGCTGAGCATGAGGTCATGGGTTTGATCGCCAGGTTGGGCAGAGTGTTATTGGGTTTTTCCGTCAGGGATTTCTCAGTAGCAGCCCGGATTCTGGATTTGTGCCCGATTGATGGTAATAGACTCGCCCCTATTACATGGGACTTAAACATAACTGGCGAAATATGGGTGTACACCTCTGCCTAATCCTTCGGGAATTACTAGCGTGATGTTATATTTATGTTTTTACGTGTACTCCTTTACATATAGAAGACCACAGCATGCACAATAAACTACTATTATTAATTATTCTAAACACAAAACCATACAAAAAAAACTAAGTACCCTTGAAGTTAGCACTCCCTGAGGTGTTACGTAACCATACTTAACAATTTCCCCAAGCATCTATTACCTTCGTCGTAAACAAAGTAACCAACTTTGTAAACAAATCAAATCATTAATTAATTTATGCAAAATCTAAATACAGCCTCATTTAAATCAGCATTAGAACGCTCCGGTAACTTTCCGACGTAATAAAATATTCTTAAGGAGATTCGGTGAACGCTTTTAAGTTATTGATACCGTATTGATAGGTATTTACTGACAAAGTTTTGATTACAGATATAGCTTAGTAAGTACCAAGTGGCGCATAAGTAATCACCTGATTTCTTAAGGCTATAACTTTTTTCGTGAATAAGAAAAATCGTTCTGGTTATTGTTATATTGTGTGTTCGAATTATAATTTTGTTCTGTTTAAGTAAAAAAAAATATCTGTTAAGTGGCCGCCACCAGAATTGGCGCACATTTGGGCGCGTTAGAGAGCATTTTGTATTACCTTTCTCAGTACTTCTAGCTCGATAGATTAGATAGATTCACCACTTCATCAACAATATTCTCTTTTTGTAGAGTATAGCGCACCACGATTTCACGAAGTGTATTTTTCATTTTGTGTACTTCACAAATGTCAAAGTCAAAATGACTAAACATTTCATTTTCAAAAATGAGAGCATCTTCTCAAGAAGTGATAACTTATTCGCCATCTAGTATATCGCTGATGATTTAGGAATTGCTTCTTAATGTTGAGTTGATACAACAAGATCAGAACTCAAAACACAACAACAACAATAACACAATAACAACCAAGACAAGATCTGAAATACTGTCATGCCAGCCACACGAAGAAAAAGAAGTAGATACTAGCGAACCATATATTGTGGAAAATTGGTTTTTATTCGTCTAAATGAAACTGTGTGACAGTCACTTTGTCGCTGCGAATCGCAACTTGCGACAACTCCACTCCACTTCACTATAACATCCCCTTTTGATTGGTCAATACAGCTTGAATGCGAGCGATATTGTATATTTCGATGACACGGTTTTTTTTTTCCGAATGAGTTTGTTTATAGAATATTAACCTCGTTTAGTCCCATATTATTGTCTATCGAAATAAGATTTTGTCTCTGCCAATTGCGCCTTACCTAATACGCACAAATCATGCGAGAACACTCATATCATATTGCAAGATTAGTACATTCAGCAAGACAATTGTAGCTGCAAGACATCAACACATTTGGTTGCCGCGCGGCATTTTGTCATGATTATTACATTTATTACATACACAAAACTATCAACTAGAGTTTTACTTGAATACCAAGCGCCACACAATAATAGCCTCTGACTACACAATTCTAATATACCACAAAAGAGCGGAAATTCTTCAAAATCTAATTATTTTACACTTTTCATTCGTATCAAAATACATAATAACCGCTCACATGTACTACTACTACTCGTATCAATCAGTATTGATTGTGACATACATTAAATTAATGAAAAATTTCATTTTGTGTCGTTTCGCGTTCGTGACGGACATGGAGCGAGCGTATGTCGATATTCAATGTGGAGTTACCACAGACAAACAGACAACAGACAGAGTTGGCAGCGCCTAGAGATTGCACTAATGAACGACACACAACTTCTGTTACAGACCGCCTTATAAGCCGTTATTTTCTGACGGGGGGAGATTAGTCTAAATCCGGGAATGGGGGTAAAACCGGGACAAGGCACTTTAGTCTCTTACATGTTTCTTACACGCGTGTTTGTCCGCTGCAGCTAGCCATTCTGATTAGTTTGTCAACAAACATTCAATGGCATTGATAAATAAGAACAAAGTTTTAATGATGTCTTGATGAAATATTCCTATAAATATACTAGGTAAGTGAATTTTTTTTCTGGCAAAGATTAAACATGCGTAAAAGTGTAAATAATAATAATATAATAGCAGTGATAGCTTAGTGGTGTGACCGTCGGACTGCCAAGTCATAGGTCTCGAGTTCGAACCCAAGGCCTCTGACTTTTCGGATTTATGTGCGTATTGTATAATTATCACTTGCTTCAAAAACGGTGAAAGAAAACATCGTGAGGAAACCGGCATGCCTGCGAGATATTTCTTGACGGCATGTGAAGCCAAGTCAGAGGCTCATGGATGGCTTTAAAACTGACACCAGGTTAGTTAACCACACGAAAATAAGAAAGAAAGAAGAGTGTAAATGAACAAAGTTTATAGCTTATTTTTGTCTTTGATTCTCCAAAGCGCGTTTGGGGCAGAACCGTGGGTAGTGTGTGTAGTACTAGTACATTTATTTTTATTTTATTTGAAATATATGCAAAGGAGCCATGGGTACAATGTCTCAAAGGTAAGAATTGCGCCCGTGAAGGCTGTACGTGTTGAGAACTTGAAGAATTTGATGTGTACCAAATCGAGTATAAGATAAAGGTATACACGGTCTTGAACAAGGCACGGGGCAAAATCGTAAAAATATAACTTATAATTAATGATTACTTTTGTTATTTAGAATTAAGACAAAAATTATCTCTTGTGCAAAATATGTGATTTCTAAAACAAACTAAATAAAAGATGTTCAAGTTTAATTATATTGTTACAAACTTGATATTTATTAAATATTTGGCTTAGCGTCCTGATTTTATCCCAGTTTCCCATACGTCATTTTGTGCCGTAGTGCAAGTAAACAGTGACACGCTTGGTTTGTATGGAATATGTTGATAATGCCGCCTCTAGCAGCGACCGGGGCGGCTCCGTGTTCTGTGGGAGTTACGAACGGTTGAACGTAACATTTACCTTTGATCCAGTCGAAGGAAAGTTTTCTGAGATCACTATGGATCAGAATTATCTACTCAATAATTATAACCATACATTTCTTTTTAATTTCTTAATTATTATAATAAAGTACCTATTGTTTTATTTACTGATGTTAATTATATTAATAAATAGCTAGCACTTTATAACATCGTCATATGTAAAACGACGGTTGAAAGGACATGGAAAACACATGAGTTTGTTCGTGCCCTGAGGAATTTAGAAAATTCTTTTATTTGCAGATGATATTTACGTACATTATTTATATAATTAGTATTAGATGTTTTCAGGCGCACATGCAATGCATTGGATATTTATTTAGTAAAAAATCAAGATTCAAATGATAAACCTGAATTTTAATTTTAATTTTTCGCGGTGTCAGGTTTTCCCATAGCAAAAGCGGTTCATAATGAAGAGTACAATAAACGTAAAAGAGATTTTCAGTTATTTCAATAACACCTTATAGATGCATTGATAAACTAACTGTTATCTTGATAACAAAAATCTAAGTGAAACTACTCACACAATGCTAACTCGATAACAACATAACGCATTCGTAATCGATTAATACAAGCATCGGTACAAGCATAGGTGTTCTTATCACTGTAAGTGTACTAAGAGATAGACATGAGGCCACAAAAACGGTACCTATGAAGTAATTGCGTAACACACTAACAGTAGCAAATGGCTTTCATATTGACAGTTCAAACCTATTCATTGCGTTGTTTACGTTGTTGAGCGGACAAATGTTTCGAACATATGAAGCAATGGATTAGCCATTTCCTTCAAAATAATTCAAATTGTGATTGAAAGTGTGTTACGCAATTACGGTGTTGAATATCGTGACTATTCCATAGTGAAATGTTGTGCATAAATAGAGTGGCAGATTTAGAATGCTATGAGTAGGATAGTTCTCAATCTCCCCAGCCTTTTCCCAACTATGTTGGGGTCGGCTTCCAGGCTAACCGGATGCAGCTGAATACCGTATTTTACATGGAGCGACTGCCTATCTGACCTCCACAACCCAGTTACTTGGTAATACGATACCCTTTGGTAAAGTCTTGAAGCCGAAAGTCTGACAACCAGTCGGTTGTCAGACTTTCGGGTAACGACTATCAAAGATCCACGAATGACAGCCGGGACCAACGGCTTAACGTGCTTTCCGAGGCACGGAGGAGTCTAATTATGTTAAGATGGTCACCCATCCACAGACCAACCCCGGCAAGCGTAGCTTAACCTGACGGATCGAACCGTGCGGCTGTTACTACTTAGCCACGAGCTCTTTATTAATAGGATATGAGTAGGATAGTAGATTAGAGTAATAATTAGGATAGTTCTATTTTCGATTAAAAAATTGTTCGAATTTATGTTCCGTTTGCTTAGCGCGTTAGTGCCAGGGCCTTAGGTAGGCCGTCGTCAGCTTGTTCGCCATCCAATAACATTAAAAAGCGGCCAAGTGCGGATTGAAATCGCACACAGAGGGTTTCTACCACCGTACAATACTTAACACTACATATTATATCGTTTCTTGTATGCTTACAGAGTTGAGTGATGGTATTGCAAACATTTTATTATTTTGTTATTGTGGCGGCCATAGTAGTACACATGTTACATACTTGCATAACACCTAAATCGCTGACAACCACCGCGCATTGCATCCGCCGCGGGCACGAGGCGCCGACGCAGCACAACGTCATGCACCCCAAAACCAGACATTGCGGCCTTCGTGGAATCGTCACTTTTGGCACAGTATCGGTCAACCGTCAACTATTTTAGCTATTAATAATAAAAATAATAAATAAATATTATTTATTGCCATAAACAGGTTACAACAAATTTGAGACACTTTTTTTTTTTGAGATTGGGAAATCATGAAATGACTTCTCCCGCTCTGGGCGGAGCGAGAGGGTGTGTCAGACTTTTACTGACTAAAACCCACCCATGTTCCTTCTGTTGCCATGTTCCTTCCTGTGCCGGGGCCGCGATATCCCTTTCGGACAAACCCGCAACCCCAGCAGGCATTGGTCTTTCGACCCCGTCAGTTGGTGCTGACATCTCTTTGAGGCGTGCGTGGAACGCGCCGTCGACACGGGCCTGGTCCTTATCGGACGGCGAGCTGCCCATTGCTCACCGTCCGCAAGCCCGCGCCTACGGTGGCCGGAAGTCGGGTCTCGACTCCCGACGCCCGGGGCGTCTCCTGCGGCGACTAGGGCCGCGAGGGCGTGCAGCTTGCATCTCCCTCGCGCGCTCCGCCTCCTCCTTCGCGAACATAACTGCTCCCCTGAGACCCTGGCTCCAGAGCTAGGTTAGAGTACTTGTATTTCAGGAGCCAGAAATTAAATTAAATAAATTTTGTGTTTCTTCAATCCTCTGGCTTGCCTTCGCAATTCACACTCTGTGTCTGCCTAAGCTTTAAAAAGTAGTGTAGTATCAACTAACAGACTTGATTGATTGATAGCATTGGTTAAAACCAGGACACCATAATGAAAGTGCTTTAAATAGTGAAACGTAAAAGCCCATCTGTCAATACCATTCGCTGTCAATATTGGCTTTTCTAAAAATAGTTACAGTTTTGTGTTGCTTTCAATTAAATATGATGCCTGCCGGGGTCGCGGGAAAGTCCGAAAGGGATACCGTGGCCACTAGCTACGTACGGGCAACTGAAGGAACACGGGTGGGTTTTAGTCAGTAAGAGTCTGACACGCCCTCCCGCTCCGTCCAGAGCGGGAGAAGTTATTTGATAATTTCCCGCCCTCAAAAAAAAATACCTGCTTTCTAATTACGCAACACATTTTCGTAAACAATTACGACTAATCTGTTTCATTTTGACAGTTCAACAACATTCATTGCGTTATCTACATTGTTGAGCAGATTTTTTTTCGAACTTATGAAGCAATGGATTAGCAATGAAAACTATTCAGATTCTGATTGATCGTGTATTACGTAATTATGTTACTGGTTTGGATTGTTATTAACATAATGAAACTGAAATCATTTACATCTACCGCTTAGGTTATATCTTCCCATTCGTATTTTGTATCTTCCTGTTTTTCTTCCGATTGTTTAAAGGTGGCATAAGTCGCAGCGAAAATTCTCTTAAACTGTTGTAGGACATAGGGCGGGTCGTGCCGTAATGAGAGAATCGTCATACATCGCTTTCGTACATTTTTATGAACCGTCGCACACTACAGCAGGCGGGTCGCGATGAGCTTTTTTGTAGTAGAATGCGATGCACTGCAGCCCAATCAACTCAGCCTATCGCAGTCCACAGGTAGACATAGGCCTCTCCCATGCTAAGCCACAACACCCTGTCCTCCACCTTCCGTATCCAGTTGGTCTCAGCCACATTCTAAAGGTCGTCGGTCCATCTAGCTGGGGCCGTCCCACGCTACGCTTGCCGATACGCGGTCTCCACTTCAGGATTCGTTTGCTCCACCAGCAAATGACCTGTCGACAAACATGGCCAGCCCACTGCCACTAAGTTCGTATTTATTTATTTAAACTTCTCGCACACAATAAGGTACAAAGGCGGATTTAATGGCTTAAACATTCTCTACCAGTCAACCAAGGGTGGTGAAGAGATAAGATGGCAGGTGCTCCGATTTAGAGGAGATAATAATAATAATAAGTATTAAAAAGACAACAATGAATTATAAATAAAATAGGTACACAAGTACATACATATTTACTATAATATATACCTACATCATATACATATATATATATATTTATATAAGGATACAAATTCAAAGGAAATGAGGTAATTGAGATGACTCTACACTATTTTTTTGAAAATAACTCTGCTATTATCACACGCATCTTGTGACAGCGACTGAGGATAAAACAGATGAAAGAAGTTGCTTAGAGCATGCCACGAGTCACCACGATGCAACTTCGGAGCGACGCGCGATGACCAGAAACAGGTGACGCGCGTGCATATAGTTTGACGCAACTTGCGTCGCTCGAGGCTATGAACTAAGACAAAACAAACATTCATCAAATTACAAAACCACTTCCCGCTGTCTCCGTGGCCACTCCAAACTGTTTGTTTGTAGTGCTAACTCAATATAAGTTAGCTATGCACTGCACCTGCATACATTGAACGAGTGTAACTGTGCTATATCTATTGTGTTAATAGTGAAGTGACGTATATACTACTCTTTGATGTCATGTATTGGTAGTGTATCGTTTAAGGCGCCACTGTAGCGCGCGAAATTCCAATTTTGTTACGTTTTTTAGGGTTTCGTACCTCAAAAGGAAAAAAACGGGACTTGTACCTAAACCTTTTGAGGTAGACGGACAGACAGGGGACCGACTGACTGTCTGTCTGTCAGTCTGTCAAGACCCATTTTCTCAGGAACGCGTAGAGGTATCAAGTTGGAATTAATATTAAATACGTAGATCTATGGTACCTTTTTTTTTAGGTTGGGAATTATCAAATAACTTCGCCTGCTCTGGCTGGAGCGGGAGGGCGTGTCAGACTTTTACTGACTAAAACCCACCCGTGTTCCTTCAGTTGCCTGTGTACTGGGCCGCGATATCCCTTCGGACAAACTCGCAACCTTGGCAGGAGATCTATGGTACCTTGGAGCTCAAAAAAATCAAGTTTCTAAGTCAACGCAATAAAAAAATACAGCTATTTATGTGATATATTTTGATACTCGCAAATAAATCAAAACCTATACCTAGGGTACTTCCCGTTGACCTAGAATCATGAGATTTGGCAGGAAGCAAGTTCTCACAGCACAAGTAAACAATCTTACATTTACAGTTGGAGAATTGACCGTGACGTATATTATATCGGAGGATGTGTGGGAAAAGATGTTTTTCAACTACAAAGTTAAATTTGGGATAAATTCATCCCAACTACGGAACCCTTCGTTATGCGTAGTTTTTGTACTGTACCGTAAAAATAAATGTATTTACAGAATTATAATCATTAAATTAATACATCTACCTATCTCATTTCATATTACCCTATTGAATGACAATTCCATGGTTTCATGACATTCTGACTTAGAAAATAATTAATGTATTTCTGATTCATAAGATAAGAATCTTGTAAATACATATTTTTTACGGTCGCGAATCATATGGCAATCAACATACAGTCTGACCGTGACCTGCAAATTGCAAAAAAATTAAGAATATTTGAATTTCAAGGGCTACCTTAGCGTATACTAGCGGATTATTTTGGAAAAATTATTTTGGGAAAATGCTTAGCTTTCTACATAAAATTTTGCTTTTAAAATTATCGCTACGATTTTATGAATTCGTTATTATCTATCAGGAAAACAAGTGGCCTATTAAAATAAAGTCAATGGGACCATTCTGTAATATCATTCTATTTTTACGTACAGATTTATCACCAATGAAGTCTTCTACCAAGAAATAATGAAAAGATTGTTGTGAAAATCCAGTTCCTATCTTAAATCATTCAAGTCAACTTACAGCAGACGAACGTACCTATTTCTATTTAATGTTTATTTCCAGCACAAAACTACGTGTAAACAGGAATTTCATCTTCCAGATTTGAACCTAATTTAGAGACTACCTGTAGCCTGTCGCTACAATCTGGATACTCGAGGGACTTTAAAACAAATGTGAGCGTGAGGTTGCGGACTTAAATAGATTGTGACGTGATTCAGGTGTTTGTTCTCTTGGAACGTATACGTATGTGAATCTCAGAGCATGGAACAACGACGGTAATACTAATACACTGATGAGCGATATAAAAGAGCCATTAACTTATCATGAAATATTTCCGAAACCATGCAAAATAGATTCTTGAAGTAAAATGTAATATTCAAGTGTATTTAATAGCGCATAGATCTGTGGACCATTTTCTGTTATATTGTTAAGTACCTGGTACTTGTTCTGGTCTACACTGTTCTCTCATACTAACACTGATTTTAAAACATTGTAAAAATCATAATTTTTAAAAGAGTAACCGTGGCGTTTCTTGCCGGCGCTTCTCCATAGGAAATGACCAATTAGAACCGTGCACCTAGCTTCTGACGTTTGATAAGTGCCCTTGTAGGTTTATGTGAAATAAAATAATTTGAATTTGCATAAAAAACGCCTATAAACCTGATTTTAGGATGTTTTACTTCATTTAGCTATCTTGTGTTTTGGCACTTTGCAAGTAGCTTTTTTATATTGCTCTGACGAGCAATATAAAAGTGTATAATTTGTGTGCGTAGTGTGTTGAGCGCACAAATTCTCTCACGGACAGCCATTCAAAGCAGTTAGTTTCTACACTAAAAGCTGAAAGCATTGACAATGCAGGTTCTAGTAGCAGCCGCACAGACGGGCGTCTCCGTACTAGCGATGTGCGAGTCGAGTTATTTGACTCGAGTAACTCGAGTCAAATCGTAAACGAGTCAACACGGGTTCACTTTTTACCCACTCGAGTTAACTCGGTCGATCGAACTTCGAGAAATCACTCTTCGGCTGGTCTTCAAGGGCATACCATTTCGTTTCACCAAACTCCAAACAGGTCATCTTTTGCCAACTCCTCCCAACAAAGTTACGATTCATATTTTTTTTTTTTTTTTTTGATGATGGGAAATCATCAAATGACTTCTCCCGTTCTGGGCAGATCGAGAGGGTGTGTCAGACTTTTACTGACTAAAACCCACCCATGTTCCTTCCGTTGCCTGTCTGCCGGGGCCGCGATATCCCTTTCGGACAAACCCGCAACCCCAGCAGGCATTGGTCTTTCGACCCCGTCGGTTGGTGCTGACATCTCTTTGAGGCGCGCGTGGAACACAACGCGCCGTCGACACGGGCCTGCCGTTCGATTCTGTAAAAATATCACCGTGAAACTTAGGTGAAGTGAGCTGTCAATAGTGTTAATCCCTAGCATCCTCCCGGTCGATTCTGTGGCAGTGACAGCTCACTTCACCTAAGCTTCACGTTAATATTTTTACAGAATCGACCGACTGGTCCTTATCGGACGGCGAGCTGCCCATTGCTTACCGTCCGCAAGCCCGTGCCTACGGTGGCCGGAAGTCGGCTCTCGACTCCCGACGCCCGGGGCGTCTCCTGCGGCGACTAGGGCCGCGAGGGCGTGCAGCTTGCATCTCCCTCGCGCGCTCCACCTCTTCCTTCGCGAACATAACTGCTTCGTAGAAGGAGGTGACGGCCTCCCATGCTCTCTCGCTCCGAACCATGGCCTGAACCAGGGCCGGACGCGAGAGATCGCCGCCGCCGATCGCCTCAGTGAGGACACGGCGGTGCTCCGCCCAAGCCGGGTATACCCCCACCGTATGCTCCACCGTGTCCTCCGGGCGATCCACACAGTGGTGACACCCGGGCGTTTCCTCCCGCCTTACGCGGAACAGGAACCTCCCGAAACAACCGTGTCCGGTGAGGACCTGCGTCAGGCAGAAGGTGAGGACGCCATGGCGCCTCTCAAGCCACTCCTCAAAGAGGGGACTTATCGCCGCAATTGTGGCGTGCCCAATTACATTCATACCTAAACATTCGAATTTCAAAATCAGTACATACCAAGGATATGCTAAAACCACTAATTGAAAGCTGTAACTACCTACCTAAATACCTGTATAATTCAGACACGTAAACGAGAATTCCGCCAAGCAAATTCATTGAAATTCTATTAGCAATACGTACGTTTGTCGTACCGACGTATTTGATAGTGACAGTGTAAACGAATCTATTTTAGTCTATGCGGAGTACGTAATGAATGAGTGAGCAACGTGATCTGGTTAGGTGTTACACATTTGAAAGATGCATAATGAATTATATAGTAGTTATATCTTACGAAGCGACGCATGTTTTATTTGTGGTTCTAAATGCTGTGAATATGTTTACCGTCCGAGACAATAGCGAAGTTAGCAGTGTGTGAGTGTGTATGTATGTGTGCGTGTGTGTTATGTGCTAACGCTACCTGCGCTAGCACATAACACACACGCGGTTCACCGCATAAGTCTTGATCCCGTGGGAATATCGTGATAGAAGGTATCATAAGCCGTTTTCCGGGTCACGGTCTATCCATTTGCCAAATCTCATCCCAATCACTTCAGCTGTTTTAGCGTGAAAGTGTAACAAACAAGCAAACTCACATTCGCATTTATAGTAATAAACTTAGGCTAGGCAACAATGGGCACGCCACAATTGCGGCGATAAGTCCCCTCTTTGAGGAGTGGCTTGAGAGGCGCCATGGCGTCCTCACCTTCCGCCTGACGCAGGTCCTCACCGGACACGGTTGTTTCGGGAGGTCCCTGTTCCGCGTAAGGCGGGAGGAAACGCCCGGGTGTCACCACTGTGTGGATCGCCCGGAGGACACGGTGGAGCATACGGTGGAGGTCTGCCCGGCTTGGGCGGAGCACCGCCGTGTCCTCACGGAGGCGATCGGCGGCGGCGATCTCTCGCGTCCGGCCCTGGTTCAGGCCATGGTTCGGAGCGAGAGTGCATGGGAGGCCGTCACCTCCTTCTGCGAAGCAGTTATGCTCGCGAAGGAGGAGGCGGAGCGCGCGAGGGAGATGCAAGCTGCACGCCCTCGCGGCCCTAGTCGCCGCAGGAGACGCCCCGGGCGTCGGGAGTCCAGAGGCGACTTCCGGCCACCGTAGGCGCGGGCTTGCGGACGGTGAGCAATGGGCAGCTCGCCGTCCGATAAGGACCAGGCCCGTGTCGACGGCGCGTTGTGTTCCACGCGCGCCTCAAAGAGATGTCAGCACCAACCGACGGGGTCGAAAGACCAATGCCTGCTGGGGTTGCGGGTTTGTCCGAAAGGGATAACGCGGCCCCGGCACACAGGCAACGGAAGGAACACGGGTGGGTTTTAGTCAGTAAAAGTCTGACACACCCTCTCGCTCTGCCCAGAGCGGGAGAAGTCATTTGATGATTTCCCATCCAAAAAAAAAAAAAAAAAAAAAAGGCTAGGCAACAAACGCAGACTAAATATTTGAAAACAAAAAAACCTAGGTACCAATTTGATGTGGTTTCGTTTCCACCATGTTTCGATAAGGCCTTGTATCTTTAGTGTTCCCTGCCTCTGGAATTATTTCGCGTTCAAAGTTCGCATCCCCGAACTTATTTGCGAATTTTGGTCTATTTAGATTAGTTTTACTATTTTGTTTATTTCGTAATGCTAATTTGTTTGTACTATATTAGCGTAATTTTCATTTTCATTTGCCAGCTATTATTGCCTATCTGCAGGGTAAACCTCTCTTTACAGCGCAAACTCAACATTATTTTCCCCTTATAAACCAATATTATTACAGCAGACATACTTCGAATACTCTAATTTGGTGTACATTATGAATTCAGGAATATTAGCGGCAGCTTCGGTGACAGACAGCCGACGGCGGTTTAACAGTCCCCGTAATTTGTGTTAATTGGCCTTGACTTGATTATTTCGTTCATTTTTAGTGCCTTTTTAAACCATTTCCGCAAAGTGCTTGGACGGATTCGACCTTTTTAAGTAGGCATAGCACAACATAAACACGTAGGTACGTAATGCTATGTTGGGTACCTGCTTGTTGGCTGTGCACGGTGGTTACACAGTGGAAATGCTTAAAAGGGTTTATCCTAAAAGCTGGCAACGTCTCAAAAAGCTGTCAAATATTTACGTGTTTTGATTAATTTGGCAATAATACTGTATGGAAATATGAAATGTGGCTAACTAGCGTACTAAAATATTGATAATTAAATGCAATAATGCCGAATTTTAGATTAATTTTAATTTATTTTTAGATTTAAAAAAGTATTTGGAAACTTTCCAAGTGCCTTTTTTAGACCTAAGCGGTTACAACATCAAATTCAGTGTTATAATTGCAATTCATTATTCATGTTCTAGTTTGCTAGTTAGCCACATTTCTTATTTCCATACAGTCTTCTTCTTTTCGTGTGGTTAGTGACTAACCTGGTGTCCGAGTTTTAAAGCCGCCCATGGGCCTCTGACTTGACTTCACATGCCGTTGAGAATTATCTCTCTGCAGTTTCCTCACGATGTTTTCCTTCACCGTTTTTTAAGCAAGTGATAATTATACAATACGCACATGAATCCGAAAAGTCAGAGTCGCGTGCCTTGGGTTCGAACTCGAGACCTATAACTTGCAGTCTGACGGTCACAACACTAAGCTATCACTACTGCACCATACAGTAATATTGCCGAATTAATAAAAACAGCGAAATATTTGACATCTATTTGCGACGTTGCCCACTTTCAGAATAAACGCTCTTAAATGATTTTAAAAGTAGTTTATTTAAAATATGGCTATCAGATATGCCAGCCTAAGAGGCAGTGACAGCATGGCACTAAAACTTAACTAAGACTAACTTAAATACTAAACAAAGAAGGGCGCCAGGATTGTATTAGGCAGGTGGCGATAGGTGCGTGGAACCTTTCTGGTCCTCAGATCTACCGTCTGACGTGAGTCTTCGTCACAGAAGTGGTGGACAATTTTACTACCGAATTGTTGGGCAGAGGTTTACCTAATATTGCACCTACATTTCGTTAGTTATGTTTAAGTCCCATGTAGGTAAAACCGGGCACAAAGCCAGACTCCGGACTGCGACTGAGAAATAAACAATGTTGGTAATAAGATATTACTAAGGTAAAGTTGTACATACGGTTTGGCATGTGCACTTTTTCTCCGACGATCAATATTTTTTTAAATCGATGGGTTGTACATATCCATAGATTTTTGGGTTGACAATTTGCTGTTGAAACTTGGAAATACATACTTTTGTTTTTAGAATGTTTTAATAAGCTAAGCCTTCTCGGTTCCGTTACGGGAGATTTTGTTATGACGTACCAAAAATGAACTACAAAATTAGTCTTACCATTATTTAATCCTTTAGTAAGTTCGGCTAGATTCCAAAAGCTATTAAGCGATTCGCCAGCCATTTAGCCATTATACGCTAGAAACAGAAGGCAAGCTAATTAAATTTAAATCAGTCTCACCTATTTTAAATCGAATCTACGTTCATCGTAACCAATCTTTTAAAATGCAAATTAAGTGTATCGTATTTTCATACGAGGGGACATTTTTCTGACGTTTCGTTCACGTTACAGAATACTTTATGGAAAATTTGTAGCCACTAAACGACATACGAGGGAGGGACATGATATATGATTTTGGTTTTAACGATGTTTTTATTTATTTAATACTTTACGGCGCGAAAATTGTTTAGATAATAAATTGAGATAATCTTTTAAATTTTATAGGGCTTTGAAATTAAAAGAAAACAGAGTTTATCACGTTTTGGAGTACATAGTAAATTAAATATGCTGATTTGAAACCGTCAGCGAAAAATCTTTTGAAGAAGATGGTAACTAGGCAACGATTCAAGAAAGGTAATGAATCAGAGATCTAGAGTGAAAGTGCAATGTCTTTTGTATCTAATACAAAGGTAGCACTGAAAGTTTTTAGAAGTGACTGGTTAGAAGCAAATTCATTGCAAAATCATTAAAATTTCCAATTTAGAACTCTTTGGTAACCTGATGATGTATAATTAATTCATCTGTCATTAAAGCTGCCTGTCCACTGGAGCGGAGAGGAGAGGAGTGGAGTAGCTTTGTGCCAATATTAACCAATGGAATTGCATAAAACCTCCGCTCCGCTTTAGTGGACAGGGATTTGCGAACTAGTTTAAAAATTCATACAAAACCGGGAAGCGGTGCGGGGAAGCGGAGCGGAGAAGCGGAGAGGGGAAGCGGATCGGGGAAACGGAGCGGAGAAGTGGAGCGGGGAACCGGAGCTGGGAATTATTACTCGTCGCGTGAAGTCGGTCTAGTTCCGCACAGTCCGCAACACCGCTCCGCTACCTCGCTCCGCACAGTCCGTAACACCGCTCCGCTATCTCGCTCCGCATCAATGGTCAGACACTGTCCGCAACTCCGCTCCACTCCGCTGCCATTCTCCTCTCCACTGCCTCGCTCCGCTTCAATGGACAGGCAGCCTTATTCCTATACGTATATATTGGCGGCAATTTGAAATGTGCGTGTGGCACGTCAAAATGAATTAAACCCGAGAAAATTTTCGCCTTATGATTTATTACAACTTTCGTTGTAGTCTTAGTCAACTACAAAGATAAGATAGACTTCGATAAGCTGTTCATGATGAAGCCCCATCACGTGCCACTTAGTTCAATGAGTTTAAACGTGGTCGTAGGAATCTCACTGATGACCTGCGTGAGGGACGTCCTGCAATGGCGACAACTGACGATAACATCATTACTTTGCGGCGCATGATAGAAGCTGATAAGAGAGTGACGAACCCATAGATTCGGGCAAGCTTAGGCATTCGTATAAGTCAGGAGCAAAAAATCTTACATGAGCATTTAAGCGTCAGGAAACTATGTGCTAGATGCCCCATAATTTTGACCGAAGACCAAAAACGCCATGAAACGGCGTGAACGTTTAGTCCGTAACTCAGTGTTTCCATCGAATGCGACGTTGTTGACGCTGGTTTCACAGCTGTCCGGGAGACCCTGGACCAACGGCTTAACGTGCTTTCCGAGCCACGGAAGGGTCTCGATATGTTATATATGGTCACCCATCCACGGACTAACCTCGGCAAGCGTAGCTTAATCTTGGATCGATCCGTGCAGCCGTAATTATTTAGCCACGAGCTTCAAAAAGTATCTGATGAAAATGAAAACAAATGAATCAGGAAAACGTATCTGTGGATGCCAATTAATTTGTAGTGCACTGCAAATTGAGCGCTTTTATTTGATACAATTATTTTATTTATATATTTATTCAGTAAATGTGGCTAGATATGGTGATGGCAGGTGGAGCAGACCCCAACAGAATGGTTCCCAAGAAACGGAGAAGGAGCGTTGGCAGCCCAATGGGCAGGTGGGTGGACGAACTACAGAAAATCGCGGGGAAGACCTGGATGAGACGCACGGACCAGGGAAGCATGTCACAAAAGGGAGGGGGCCTATACTCAGCAGTGGGTGGAACAAGGGTGCCAATGATGATGATAATAACACATACATTTATACATTTAAGTTGGTGCTAACTTATCAGGGCTTGGAAACGTTATTTAAAATAACGTTTTTAAAACGTTTCTAACAGTTCTCGTTCTTCTTTGTACAACATTTTATTCGGAACGAAAACGAAAAGAGAACGTTTTTAAAAAACGGCTTATTCCGCAGGACACAGCCGCGCACGGTTCGTGCGCCGACAAGCATGAACTTCTTTAGTTAAATTGCACCTTATCTTTAGTTCGTTACATCATTGATTCCAATGCGCTATATATTGATTAGGGTTGTGTTGCGAGTTTCCTATCGATCAACCCAAAAATGTTTAAAAATGGTTAAAAACGTTTTATTAACCGAGAACGATTTAATTTTTGTTCTTCTTCAAAAACGTTTTCATAATGTTCCGTTCCGAAATAATTCGTTACTTAGGTTCTTAAGATGAATCCGTTTCAAAAAACATACCGTTATCCGAGCCCTTTTTTTATTTATTTTTGAGTGGGAAATTATCAAATAACTTCTCTCACTCTGGGCGGAGCGAAAGGGTGTGTCAGACTTTTACTGACTAAAACCCACCCGTGTTCCTTCCGTTGCCTGTGTGCCGGGGTCGCGATGTCTGTTTCGGACAAACTCAAAACCCTGGCAGGCATTGGCCCTTACGGACCCCGTCAGTCTTTAAGGCGCGCGTGGAACACAACGCGCCGTCGGTCCGGGCCTGGTCCTTATCGGACGGTGAGCTACCCTTTGCTCACCGTCCGCAAGCCCGCGCCTACGGTGGCCCGAAGTCGGCTCGCGACTCCCGACGCCCGGGGCGTCTCCTGCGGCGACTAGGGGCGCGAGGGCGCGAATCTTGCCTCTCCCTCGCGCGCTCCGCCTCCTCCTTCACGAGCATTACTGCTTCGCAGAAGGAAGTGACGGCCTCTCATGCACTCTCGCTCCGGACCAGCCTGAACCAGGGCCGGACGCGAGAGATCGCCGCTGCCGATCGCCTCCGTGAGGACAGGGCGATGCTCCGCCCAAGCCGGGCAGACCTCCACCGTATGCTCCACCGTGTCCTCCGGGCGATCCACACAGTGGTGGGGAAACGCCCGGGGTTTCCTCCCGCCTTATGCGGAATAGGAACCTCCCGAAACAGCCGTGTCTGGTGAGGACATGCGTCAGGCGGAAGGTGAGGACGCCATGGCGCCTCTCTAGCCACTCCTCAAAGAAGGGACTTATCGCCACAATTGTGGCGTGCTCAGCGCAGGGTTGTGACAATTGCACTCTCCATGCCGCCATGAGATCCCGCCGGAATTCTGTCCGCTGTGCCGCGATTTCTCGCAGCAGTGGAGTTACGCCCCGGCGTTTCGCAACTTCCAGATGTGCGCGAGGACTTTTGAGTCCAGATCCCATGGCGGTAGTTCGACAAGAAGGCTCGCCGCCTCACGGAAGACCGAGCGGTATCCTCTGACCACCCTAATGGCCATGACCCTTTGGGACGCGTTCAATCGCTGGGCCGGTCGCAGCCTCGATGAACGCGCCCACACCGGTGCCCCGTAAAGGGTCCCCACGTAGAGTCTCCGGCAGGAGGTGTTTGGAACCCCTAGATTGGGCAGAAGCCGGCTCAAAGCAGCCCCAGCTCCAGTTTTGGAGCCAAACGTCGGAAGTGCTCCGCTGCCACCGGCTGTTGAGGCATCGTCGACTCGACACCGATGTGAACCCCTCCCGCCGTTATCCGGGAACCCGACAGTGGTGCGTTCCGAGGACCATAGAAACACATGGCCTCGGACTTGTGCAAGGCCACCTCGAGTCCCAATTGCCGGATCCTATCTACGATTATCGCAACCCAACGTGTCGCCAGTTCGGCCGCCGCCTCACGCGACCTCCCCTGTGGCAGGACCAGCGTGTCGTCAGCGTAGCAGACTACGCTGACGCCGCTAGGGAGGTCGGCGCGCAGCACTCAGTCGTAGCCGATGTCCCACAGATGCGGAACCAGGACCGATCCCTGTGGGACACCGCCCGACATCTCTCGCCAGTTCCACTCTCCGTGGTGTCGGCCTTGCCCGTCAAATAGGCCTCGACCACTCGACAGAGGTAGAACGGCATCCGGTGATACCGGAATGCATCCCTACTGCAACTCTAGGGCAGGGTATTGAAGGCATTGGTTATGTCAAGAGACACCGCCAAGACGACCTCACCCCGGGCAACAGCATCCCCCGTCGTGAGGGCTCGAACGCGCATGATGGCATCCACCGTAGAGCGCCCCTTGCGGAAACTAAACTGGCTCTCCGCCAAATCCGGCCCCACTCGCAGCAGCCGCCCGACAAGGCGGTCTGCAATTAGTCTTTCAAAGAGCTTGCCCACCTCGTCGAGCATCACGATGGGCTGGTAAGCGGACGGAGATTCCGCCGGGCGCCCTGGCTTCTTAATGAGGACCAGTTTCCCCGTCTTTCAACGATGTGGGAACTGGCCCCACCGTTATCCGAGCCCTGACATAAACTGATTGAAGTTTTACCGATCACCAAATATACTAGAATACTTTAACCTGAAATTCTAATTCACATTCACCTACTTAAAATATGTTTTTCATTTGACAATTGACGTTAATTTTATAACCTCAATTTTCGTCGATGATTTTTCAATACAATTTAATAAAGATAATAATAAAATAATATCAGCCTATTAGCCCTGTCCCACTGCAGGGCAAACGCCTCTTCTCATACAGAGAAGGCACGAGCATTGATCAACACGTTTGCTCAAGACGGGTTGGCGATTGCAGACTTATATTAACTATAAGTCCAGGTTTCCTCACGATATTTTTCTTCACCGATGGCAGTAATGTCCAAGATAAACTCAGAAAGTACATATGAATTGAAAAAGTCACATTGGTACTTGCCCGGATTTGAACCCACAACCTCGTACATGAGAGGCGAGGCCTTAACCACTGGGCCATCATGACAAATTAATAATGATATTCAAACAATAATTGTTGGTTAAAGTGGTGAGATGTAAGGTTAAAACCTTCTAAATATAGACGCATGTGCCACTAATTAAATTTAGTGAGTGATTGCGTAAGAATTTAACCTAGACAGCGTTTGTTTACACTTTCATTTGATACCTTTGGAACAGACTTTACATATATTTTATCTATTAAAAAAATATTTTATTAAAATAATATACCTATAAATTATAATATAATATACAAGTAGGAATAGTAGGATAGACGAATTAGTAGGATGCTCACCTAATTATTAATTTAACTCAAAACCGTTCAGTATCGAATAAAATAATTATTAATGTATGAATGAAAATGGCGCGTGCATTGTTCATTGCTTTAGGTACATATTTCAGCGCTTGTCGGGCATTTTAACTTAATTATTGGTAATTCATTACTAGTACTTACTGTTCTGAATTTGATATCAGATAAAATGACGGTATTTAGGGGATATTTTATTCGTATTTCTCTTTGCCTTTTATTTTCGTTTTATATTTTGGTTTGATGGTCGCATGGAATAATTAATTTGTTCGATTTTCATTTCGGAAAAAGTGTTTTTAGATTTTTCTGCCCACACGTATAGGCATAATCCTCTAAAACCATAAAAATAAAAGTTCTCTTTAAACGTCCACCAAATAATGTAATTGGTTTATCAAACGGCACCAGACCCGTTCATTTTATTCCCAAGTGCTATAAACCGTTCCGTTTTGTTTATAGAAAATATTTTTGTAAGTTCATTAAAAACGAATTTTATAAGTTACGTCCCGTCAACGTTGCTCGTAAAAATACGGCTCGTTTTACTGCTGGGTCATTTAAGGGCGTGTAGTGGCTTTAAATCATTTTGTTGAGGGAAAAATATTTTTTTGATGACATTGATGATGGTGAAATTAATTTTGATGTTCATTTTAATGCAGTTGAATTAAAAGGGTTTCAGTAAGCGTTGCAACACAGCTGCTGAAACTAACGCTACGGGAATTCGGCATGCTTGCCCAACACATGTCGTGAGGCCAAAACTTCGTCGTGAAGTTTACATTCTAAATTGAAGTCGAGGAATTTTCGACAGGCGTGTCACGCTTAGATACATAGAAAAGAAGAAAAAGAAAAAGAGATAAATGCCAAATAAAGGCCTATTCAGATATAAGCGAAATCACTGTCGCACTCGGTAGCGTTACTGAATCGGTAGGGCTAGGTACGCATTATCGCTGTCGCGCTTGGTAACGATACCTATCCGCGTTCAGACTTTGCGACCGAATTCCGTCGTATAGCGGTCGCTATCTATGTCGAGACAGCCGCACCTTTTTATAATTTTTTTATGGTGGGAAATTATGAAATAACTTCGCCGGCTGTGGGCGGAGCGGGAACCTCCCGACACAACCGTGTCCGGTGAGGACCTGCGTCAGGTGGAAGGTGAGGACGCCGTGGCGGCTCTCTAGCCACTCCTCAAAGAGGGGACTTATCGCCGCAATTGTGGCGTGCCCAGTACTGGGTTGCGAAAATCGCACTCTCCATGACGCCATGAGATCCCGCCGGAGCTCTGTCCGCTGTGCCGTGATTTCTCGCGGCAGCGGAGTTACGCCGCGGCGTTTCCGCTTTGCCGCACCTGGGGTGGCAGTCTCGACATAGATAGCGAAGCGTGACCGTCTTGGGACGCCATTCGATGGAATTTGGTCGCAAAGTTGGGACTTACGACCAAATTCTGGTCGTATAACGATCGCTATCTATGTCGAGACTGCTGCCCCTGGCTAGTCACTTTGAACTAATAACGCTACCGACTGCGACAGCGATATCGCGTACCGATACGGTATTGTTACCGAGCGCGGCAGTCATATCGCTTATATCTGAATAGGCTTTAAGTTGAAGATTGGTAGAAGTAGCGCAGAATTGTGACCGATGTAACGAATAGAGGGAGACTTTCACCCAGCTGAGGGCCAGTCCGGGCTAATCATAATAATGGCTGGTCCTTCCCACCCTGATGATGATTACTACAATTCGCAATATAACAGAACCTGCTCCACCCCGATAAAATTAAATATTATCCATAAAATATCCTCATTTCAATATCTCGCTATCACTTATGGAAACAGTAGGTAAGTACCTATAGCACAGGGAAGACACGGTGCCTCGTAAATCTAAGTCGTCATAAAGATCCTGCTCATACACTTCCAATTTTATCGAGAGCCCAATTTACCGTTCGACGTCGTAAAATATTTGGATTGGAGATAGTGCCTTATCTACATCGACAGTTTTATACTAGGTGATGTTTGATTGGCTGCGTTTTGAGGATATTTTTAAAGAAATATTATGTTAGTTGTTGTTTGCTTGTTCTTTCAGCTTCAGCGAACAATTCAATCAATCAATAAATTTCATGTTCAATTTATGGGTTTTGTCGTTTTACTTGCCAGTTAGGGAATAGTCTCAGATCTTATTCACGTGATTTTTTTATTTTGGTTCTGGCTCTGTCAATATTACGAATAATGTCACTTATTCTACTCCAAAGATCTTTCTGAAAATGGTTCGCTCTCTAACTTACTTAACAGCTTCAATTAGCGCAATAAGTTCCGTAATAATTAATGTGAAAAAAAACCGATATCAGTTGTTGTACTTATCTATTTCCGATAAAAAGATAACCCAGCTATAAATAAAAAAACAACACTCAATAAAAAATAAAAAATATTTACAAACAACAACCCACACACACATAAAAAATAATATTAACATTTCAATTACTCTGGTAATATAATCTCCGCCGGAATTATTAAAACGCTCAAACATTCTAATAATCCTGGCATCTAAACACAATTATGTTGATAAACAGACAGAATAAAGAATAATATTTTATTAAGGAGCTTTAAATATACAACGTTTTCATCGTAATATCTATTTGAGATATTAGTTTATATAATCTTACAGTATTTAAGAAATAATAATGTAAGTAGGTAAGAGAACGTACCTACGAATATATATGTTTAGGTAAATGAAATAAATACATAGCACAAATACTATCCGAGAGAAATACTATACACATAACACAACATAACATCACGACGGTACCCCCACATTTCGCCAGTATGCTTAAGTCCCATATAATAGGGGGCGAGCCTATTGCCATCGACCGGGCACAAAGCTAGACTCAGAAATACTAAGAGAGCAAACAAAACACGATTTTCAACTGTTAAAAAACTGAAACTGTGTTTTTTGAGAAGCTGGGTACTAACCGACACTTTTTAAGTCCTTATTACTTTTCTTATAGTTTGGAACTTCTAGCAAGTTCTAAGTTTCAGTATATCTTATAGGTCCGATAATATTATTATTAGGAAGAAACTTAAACAACCGCCAACGTTGAAATTTAGTACCCCAATTGCGTAACACACTTTCTATTACAATCTGAAGATTTTTACGGAAAATCAGAATCCACTGCTTCACAGTTATGTTTGAAAAATTCGTCGTCACAATCAATGTTGTTGAATAGGGATAATGCCTGGGTAAAAAAAAAAGAAATTCTAATTAGTCTGTCAAGCAGATAATAACAAAAATATTAGACATGTATTTTTGCTTTATCATATTAATAATAAAATTCTTAGATAAAACGCATTTTAAGTTGGGGAGTGAGGACCGCTACGTCACAAGTAAGTATAAAATGTACATACTCGTGACGTCATGGCACATTTTAACTCAATATATTGCCGTTATCTTTTGATTACGTAAAAAAACAAAAATACACATTTAAAAAAAAATTGTCATCATCCCTACTGTCAAAATTACAACTGCCAAAATGATTGGCATTGGGATTGTGATTGTGTTATGCAAGTACCCCGAAGGTAATAATTTCGAGGTAAAAAAAAGAGTATAATACCTGCGAGGTAATAATTTCGAGAATATAGCTACAGTAACACACTCCTTCAGTGAATACAAGCGTAACATTACCTACAAATACAATTTCGGCCAAAAAAAGAACCCACGTATTCACTAGACCATAACATCTACGAATGATATACGGCAAGCGTTTCCTCTAGGTATCTAAAAATTTTCATCGCCTCAATAAACAATGGAATGCTATAAATCTAAGGCAGAGCTGTGTCAAACTTACACACAAGTTTGATTAATCTTTAACCCTCGCTGCGTGTGGTGCGCTTCATAAAGATCTGTGTACACATAGGGGTAAAATTAATGGGACATTTTTGTGCGTTGTAGTGACGTGAAGAATAGTTGGTTAGTAAAGATTGTAACTAACTTGTAGTTTCAAAAAAGGCTAGTATATTTCAATGGATAATTAAGCATACAAATTTTATAACCAGCTGTTGTTAGCCAGTTAAAGTATTAGTTCCTGTTCCTGCCCTGGCCCGTCTGAATATGGTCGCAAAACCCAGACGAGACGACCAGACGAGTGGTCAAAGTGTATTTTGACTTTTTTTGCTAGATAGGTACGTAAATCTCATGTTGTCCGAGATGAGACTGTATCTAGACAGCAAGGAAATAAGATTTTTTTTAAGTTTAACCACAAAGAATATATATCTTTTTTTTTATAAATAATCCAATTCGCCTTTCCTCGGTATTTTTGCTAATAAAATATTACTATTATCAGCCATATTTGCCATGCGTTTATTATAAAATCCATAGTCTGGTCAATGTTCAACAAAAATAATTTTACATGCTTTTAAAAAAAAAGAGCCACGATGTTTTGTTAAACCAAAATAACAACACAATAAATATTTTATTATTTATTGACTGCCCCACAAGTTTATACTCAAGACGTGCTTACAGTTTATTTTAAAGAAAAATAACTGAACAGCATCTGCTCAAAAAATTATAAATAACGTAAAATATTATTTACTATTACATGTTTGAATGTAAACAGCGTGAATGATTCATTCAATGTGGATATTTATATTTTATTTGTCAGTGATAAATCCTTCGAAATGAAGGTTCTGTTTGCCTTGCAGTAAACAGATGTTAAACCTTTTACATCCGTTGAGCGTAAAATCAGGCTGTTTGTGAAACGCCAGTAAAATATTTCCAAGCTGAGATCACAATGAAAAAAAGTTTTTGTATTGTAAATAAGATCTGATTCCTTTGCATGGAAGTATGTGGAATTAATGATGCACAGAAAATATTGGTTTTTAAGCAACTAAGTGCGGATTTGACTAATAAAACTGAACGCGTTTAACACATCTAAAACGCAAGAGCTGTAATTGTCAAAATTGTTGAGGAATTTTGACACTGACAGCTATTTTTTGAAAATCGCCCTTAGTTTGCTAACTGATCGCTTGAGAATAAATGCCAAAAGAACAAAAGTTGGGTCATGTCCTCTGTATTTTTTTTTAGATCTTTATTAGGATAACCCTTACTACGAACGGACCCTTACACGAAGTAGGATAAAACACAGATTCTGACTTTACATATCCCACTAAAATCTGTATTATACTAACACAGCACAGTCAGCAATTTTTTGTACACTTAATTCAGTCCTATGCTAATTTCATGTCCTCAAACCTTTTTTAATTAAAATTATTTAATCAACTCAATTCTCCTCTGGTGTATAAACAGCTTAATTTTATTTGTCTGAGAACTTGTGTCAGTTAACCCGTGCGTGGAAGTTTTCATGACGCATTACAATAAAGGTTATGGCCTGGGTCATACGGGTTTTAATAGAAACTTAAGCCTTGTGTACTTCTCTTTATAAACTTCGTAGTGTGGACGTCCTTGGAGTGCCTTTTAAACATACTCAACATTTAATGGTCGGTGCTTATGTCCAAAATTGTAAGATACATTGACATTGTTTTAGTTAGGTCAATTGTTAGGTTACAACTAAAAACGAATCAATTGTTTTAGGTATAATATTTTTTTGACGTGAATTGAATTGATTAATGGGTAAGCAGACTGATAGATGTATTTACATCTCAATTTGATTAACCGCAATTCGAACTTAATTTACCTACATTGCTCAAAAAAACAATCAATCTTTCCATTGATTGATGGACATATTAATTAAGCCTCAACGCCTGAATTAAATTTTATAAATTTTCCAATGGAAATACATAAATCATTTCGAACTTAGCAGTAAAACTTGAAATTAGACCCGAACCAAATTCTGAAACTGCTCATTAGGAACAAAAGTTTCCGTTTTAAGTAATATAATTTCGCCCACACATAGCTTTGGAAGTTGGTTCAAAACACAGAGTAAAGATTAAATAGAGTGTTAAGGTTCTCGCACCTTTGCAACAACCTTATCACTCTCTATAGAGGTGAGCATTCAACAACGCTATTATTGCCATTAAAATATTGGACATTACTGCGTAATTTATGATGCAAAGACGCTCGTGATTATCAAGTGACAGACATGTTATTTGCGCCAGCAGGGACAGGTTCAAAGTTTTATTATTCAATCACAATAAAAATATTGATACTGAGGGCAATCTTTTGAGAAATGGCGTATGTTAAATAAGGGCTAGCATAATGGCACTACTGTAGTACAAACCTACCCGCCTAGATCGATTACCATTTCCATCAATCAATTGTTTCTTCGGAAAAGATTAGATGCAGAAAATGATATTATCTGTTCCATTTTTCAATTAATCAGGACGCCCTCTTCAAAGTGGGCAAAGTATGCGTATGAATCTTCCATTCGCTAATCTACTCTATAGTCAAAATTGAAACAATACTTAAGGCTTCTGCCGCATCGTGATCCTCGTCCGTGTTTCTGCTACGATTGTGCTTATTATTACACTGACGCATTTCCTTTAGTTATTTTGTTGAGCCGGGCTGGGAAAAAATGATCTAGTGAATTTGCAAAAAAAAATGACGAGCTGGAATATCCTTATCCAAACTAAAAACTTTGTCCTAGAAGTAAAGCTGCTGAGCATTTTGGTTTTTGTGTTTGAGTGAAGACGTTTGATTGTATTATTTTTAAGAAAAATTGTGTAAGTAGGTATCGCTTGATATCAAGCAGGATAAGAGATCTACATTCACACTTTTTTGTCTAGATTAAAGGTTTCAGTTTGGATGTGAACCAAATCCTTTTGACTATTGTTGAAACTTTGTAAACTCAAACTCAAAGCATTTATTTCAAATAAACCGTACTTTTGAATTGTCAAGGGGTCGGTCAGTCAGAAATTTGAAGCTAGTTGCCCATTCCAACGCGTAGTAGGTTCCTATGGAGAAGAACGGGCAAGAAACTCCACGGACACTCTTTTAAATCAGAATATTTTTACAAAATATTGGTTACATCATCTATGTTGTAATTATACATGTGAGAACAATGTAAAAAGACGTGCACGTTAAAAGCGTCAGTAATAAAAATAAAATCAAAAACAATTCAAAAATTAAAATATATTCAAATAAGCCGTGGCCGCTAAGAGATGACCAGTCCCCACTGACGGCGCCCGTTCACGAACATGACGCATGCATCAGCACCATTTAGCTCAACCATTTTGAAGGGAACTTAATGATCCAACACACACGCCACGACCAGCGAGACATTTGAGTGAGCATGACATACTCTCAACCGCCAGGGCACACTCAAGTCAATGAAAGACGTACCCAGTAAATGGTAACTGTAAAGTAGGGACATAGTGCTCACACATATGCTATGCAATTATATAATACTAAGAGATTGAATTTATACAATCTAAAGGTAGTTTTACAATCTTCAGCAGCTGCAACAATATTTTGAATGCTAATCAATTAGTTTATGCGCCCTTGTGGAGCTGGACCAGCGTTGAGCCAAGCATTTTTGTCGTCGATGTAATCCCCCAACTTATAATATGCTTGGCAGCATAGTGTGCGTTTTATACAAGATTTAAATTTCGTTTCATTCAATTGGAGTATGTGGGGAGGTATTTTATTGTAACATTTCAAACAGTACGCCATGAAGGTTGAGTCTACTTTAGCCAGTCTGAAACCCGGTTGAATCAATTGGTCCCTATTTCTAGTCCTATAATTGTGTCTATCACCTCTTTTACTGAAAAGACTTAGATTTTGTATTTTGGGTACGTACGTATGCAGTATACTTTATTTGCCCAGAACAGAAAGGTCTGGGTTTAAATAACGAGTTAGTATAAAATATAGATATGTATATCATCGCAATAGATTACCCTGTAATGATAGATGTTTAGAGGTATGAGGAACATGGTGTACAGTTCACTCATCCTCTATAGAAAAGGTAGGATCATCCGACCAGACGGGTGTCGTGTCTCGCGGGCAACTGTTCAACGTTTGATGTCGTATAGTCTTATATATGTCATTCGCGCGGTAAACTCTAATTGCGCGATCCAGGATTTGTGTGACGTCAGGTCTTTGATGCGTAGTTTGCATGTGTGTAGATATAAGTTGAAAAATAAATAAAGTCAAAGTCAAACAATTTATTTCAATTAGGCTCATAAAAGGCACTTATGAACGTCAATTTTACAAAAATAGAATTGTTTTTAGTCGCCCCATCCAGAAGGTAGTTTTCGTATGGAGAAGAATGGGCAAGAAACTCCACCGTTACTCTTTTAAAAAGTCTTTACAATATTTTGTATACATTAATTTTATATAGGTAATTATATGTGAAGACGATGCATCTAGAATAAGATTACTATACCACGATAGGTAAAAAAGAATGAAAAATGAAACAATGACAGATAAAATAATTATGTGATAGATACATGGTGCTCACATATTTACAACCATTGCAAAATTATACGATATTCCTAACAATTAATAAAATAAATAATAAATAAATGATAGAGTGACTGACCTGACCTACATATTGTAATATTTTCACCAATCTCAGGAAATAATATTGAATAGTCTCTATTTTACTTCTCATAGCCCGTAACTCAACACACACCATTACTGAGCCAAAAACAACACATTAATAACTTCACCCACGAACAAAAACACGGAGACTTTGAAAAGGGCACTCCAATAGAAAATAAGGTTAAGAAAAACTATTTAACAAAAGTAAGAGAAGTAGAAATATGAATGGTTCATAGCACTTATGTGAAGTACTTCGGATGGGAAGAGCCAACAAAACTTGTATAACTTATTGTTATGTTCCTTGAGTATTTCGTGAGAACATATCTTTATTACTTCTGTATCGGAGTTCGGTGTAAGGGTGGGTAGCCACTGGAGTGTCTTTGATTTGGAAATAGGATTTGTAGAGATAAACTGCAAAGCGGCGCGTAGAGTTCACTCATAACTAGGTTTTGCATATTTTGGACCTTAGATCTTAGGAAAGAAAGAAATATTAGTTCATTTGTCACAAAAACACAGGCATAACAAAAAAAATTACTCGAGTAGAACCATAAAATAAAACACAATAGATTTAACCGATCTGGGCCTGAGTCATACCCCGGGCTTACCGAAACTACATATTATAATCACGAGCACAAAACAGAATAAGTCGGCAGCTGCTGGCACGTCATGACTATGTCTAGGCTTCTACTCAGCAAGATGCTGTGCTATGGGGACCGACAGCACAGCGCTGATTTTCAGTGGTCACATTTCAGTATTAGGTAGCTAAACTCTACAAATGAATAAATTGTTTTCATCAGCCTTACTTTGTTTAAAGTGCAATGTACAGGAAATTATCAATCTGCTTAACACAATACATTGGTGGTATCTAAGTTGAGTTATACCAGCAGGTTGTTGCACTGAAACCAGACTACTCATGCTTCCTATTTTTCGGTAGATATCCATTCAGTGTAGACACAAAATAGAATGTTAAGAGCAGTAGCTTTGTCTAGTGTTATTTTTGGTTCCGTTTATAAAAAAACTGATTATATTAGCCCTGTCTGAAAACATAATTTTATTAGCACATCAGATGCTGGCAAAAAGCCACAAAACAAAGCATTAATAACCACAAAAAGCCTACTAGACTAAAAGCTATGACTAAACGAAAAACATTTCTTTGGCTGGTTCACAAATATCTCATTCAAGGATTTCTATATCAGATCTAAGTTATTATTATATGGAGCCAAGTTCAGATATAACGTTGTTTATAATTTATGTGTCTGCGCCTAAGGTTGGCGCCATGGAGTCTGATTGAGGGTAGGGAGACACGGTTGCCAAATCTTATGGCGTTGGCGACCTCTGTGACTAGGGGAGGGCTTTTGGGAGAGAACTGTATCGAAAGACAAGGTCAGATTGTGTATTAGAACTTTCAGAATGTATTGCGCTCTATTACTTTTCATCTATACTATGGGCATGTGTCCGTCCGTATTTTTCTGAATATTCATGAAAAATTATCGAAAATTAACTTTAAAGCGGGCTTTTATATCTTTATTATTTTTCATGTTATTCAATTTTTATTTTTTTAATTTGCGTTTGCCATATCTCTTAAGTTATTGGCTCAATTTGGATTCTATTTATTATTTCTAAAATCTTATGACTTATTTTATCGGATTAACTAATATTATTTATAAAAATTTGTCGGCTATGAAAAAAAAAACGGAGGTGAAGACATTTTTTTATATGTATGTATTTATTTAGAAAAACACAAGTGTAAGTCCATAAAAATCATAGCGGTATATTGAAAAAAAAAAAGTTAGACCCCTCTTTTTAAGTTTATTTTCGATAATTTGTCATGGATATTCAGGAAAATGGCAGATGCCGGTGGGCGACATTGTATATCAGATGAAAAGTATTAGAGCGCAAAAGCGGAATGAACAGCCCGATTCAAACTTATTGGCGGCTCGGAACATGAGGCGTGTCGCTGCGCAGTAACGAATTCATGTATCAGCGGGGGTGAGGGGTGCGGTACTGCGCAGCGAGTCGCTAACTTCCGGGTCGCCATTATGTTTGAATCGAGCTATACTGTACTACTAGAGGTAACCTCTGTCTTACTCTTCGGGGAAAAGAGGCGTAATGTTGTGTTCTATTGTAAAACGCAAATAAAAAAGCGACCAAATGCGATTCGGACTCGCTTAAGAAGGGTAAGGAATAATATATGTTTTTTGTATGTGGATCCTTTAATTTTCAACTTTATTTTATTTTCAGTTGCTATAGCGACCATTTCATAGTAGAACATATTCTGTGAAAATTTCAAGTGTCCACTTAACTTAATACGGTTCAAAAGCTGATGGACGGATGGACAGCGGAGCCTTAGTAATAGGGTACCGTTAGCACGGAACCTTAAAAAGAACTTCCAAATTTAAAAAAAAAGTTAGACCCAAATCATTAAAAAAAAAACATTATTTTAGTTACGAAATAAGTTTTCAGGATAAAGAGAGTATCAGTTAAAAATAATGTCTAAGGACCTGGAAATTTACTCATTCAGCAAGAATAACCATAACATCAACTTAAAACGTAATATCACTAAACCAGCCAGACTGATAAAAAAGATGACTTTGGAAAGTTCAAAGAAAAGTAATATTGCCTTCATATTTTTTGCAAATTCTACGAAACTCGGGTACTTACATCAATCACTTGTTGCGTTAAGCTTCGCTTTGATAATATTATCGAGTCTTTTTAAATATAAACTTTTGATGATACTTATTCCTTACACTTCACAGTAATAATTTGACTTTTTTGGGGTTTCAAATTGTATTAAATAGGTAACTGATATCGTTTCAATATTATAAGGTTTTTATTCAAAGATCCGTATATACAAAATTGTACCAGTAATGTACTTGGTAAAAGCAGCTGGAATCTTTCAACAGACCTATTAGAATATAACTACAATGTTTACGAACTCCAATATAGCATACAATCCTCTGTCAGTCAAGCATTTTGAACCAAAAGCAAACTCCCAATTTTTTCCCTTCAATCCTTAGCAACCAAAATTAGCTGGTTATGCAAAATAACTCGTAAAACTTAGGTCCACAGTTTCAGCAGTTCTACCAATCCCCCTGACCTTGCAAGCATGGTCCTCATTGGAACTTTGCCCGAATGCTCAAATGCCCAAACTCTCCGTACATCAAATGTCTGGGCAATAAATCATATTTTATAGAGATGTGCCGTGACCTTAAGATATTGTTTTTGTCTGTATTCGCAGTCCTTATTAATATGTTAATGGCTACCCGTCTGCCGAACGGGGACGGGGGAATAACTCAGCGAAATTGGCTCGAAGTTTGGCGTGTTATTCAAGGCTCTGATTTGAATGGTATGATGGTATGTAATGGGTAATACTTGGTGAGAATTGTGCACAGTGGTTTATTTTTGGGCCAAGTTCAGTAGGAAAATTTGGCACTGGAGATGTAAATACCTACCTAAGCTGTTTCTGAAATATAGTTTCTCGTCGGTTATATAAATGTGCGTTCAAGGGTGACATTGGATGTTGTTCTTCACGGCCGCTCTTTTATAAGAAAGACGGAACGGTATGAATATCGCTCTGTCTTTTTTTCTGACGCATACCTTTTCTTTCTTTAGTCTTGTTTTTAGTTTATTGTATAAAATATACCTGTGCAATAAAGCTAAAATTCTTTGTATGACAAAGAATTTTAATTTAGTCAGTGGTTTTAAAGATAGAAATATTTAAAGAAAAAGAATCACGAATTTACAAAATAATTTATAGATCGAGGAATACTTTAATATTCTTAAAAAAACTGAACAGATATAAATTATTTAGCTCAACTACATGAAATGATGAAAAGCAATGTATCGAATCATTTTAATGATATTCGAGATTTTCGAAACAAACAGCTCACCGTTGACTTGCACCTTTTATGACCTAAAAAATGCCACTGATGCTGCAATCAACGTGGTCACCTTCTGGTCTCAAACAATATAAAGAAGTCAAATCAAAGTACCGTCAGTTATTGTTGAATGATCACGAAAAGAAATAGAAGCGATCAGTAACCCTTACTGATCGCTTGGGCCAAGTAAAGTACATTTCAGTACTGCCAGTCTTGAATATTTATTACACCTACTGTCTCCATTGATGGTGGAGAAAAGCATTGTGATCATGCCTCCTACAAGCAGTGAGTATGAATGTTGGTCAAACAACCTCTTTGCATACAGAGATCTTTTAGGTAGTAAAAGACCTGTTGTGAGGTAGTAAAAAACCGGGCACAGCTGTGGAAATGTTCCAAACATTAAGTACCTGGCAGCCAAAACAGACGTAGATACGCACGTTTTTGCTTAGATACACACAGAGATACCTGATCTCTGTGTTTCTAAGCAAAAACGTGACTACATTTGCACGGTAATGTTAGTAGGCGCGACATATGTACATCAACCAAATGGATTCACGAATGTTATATACTTGCGTGTGTATAGTCATAACTGTGTTGCTCTATGCTTTTAGCAGACTGAATGGAGTTTACGAGACACGCTTTTGTGATCAGTTTGCTTCCTTTGTTGGTGTAAAAGCATCTTGATTATCAAGTGGTTGAGTTTTTATTGTTCTCAGTTTTAAAAATGGGGATCTAACTTTACAGGTGTGTATAGTATATGTTGAACTTTGCTTAATGTAAGTAAAGTTAGGAAAACGTAAGCTAATTGAATAAATTATCAATATATTCAAGTCTTTTTAAGGTTTTTATTTGCATGTATCAAACAGATTATGTGGTTATATTTTTCAAGTGTAACATTTGTATCAATAAATTAATAAACTTTATGTGATCGGAAATGGATCTGGATCGAAACACCATTATTTTATTTACAATTTGCCACTGATAAATTGCATTAATTTACAAGTGTTTACAACATTATTAAATGCCTAAGTAAATTACTCATATTTCCTATTGACATACAATTATTGTAGTATTCGCATATTATAACAATCGAGATCCTGTCGGTCGATTCTGTAAAAATATTAACGTGAAGCTTAGGTGAAGTGAGCGTGAAGTGAGCTGTTACTGCCACAGAATCGACCGGCAGGATGCTAGGGATTAAAACTATTGACAGCTCACTTCACGCTCACTTCACCTAAGTTTCACGGTGATATTTTTATAGAATCGAACGGCAGCCGTTCGATTCTATAAAAAATTAATGGTATATTTTGTGAATACTATAAAAAGTAAAATTTAACTAAAGAAAATATATTCTTCATAATTTCTCATTCTCTATTTGCTAATGCAATATCCATTTAGAGCAATAGAACTGAACAAATATGAACTAAGTAATGACCGGTAATTATCGCATCGCATAGCCGTAGAGTCATTCGGGTCAAGAGCACGCACTTTATTTTCTATGGTCTCAACGAACCATATTTTTTTTTTTTTTTTTTTTCAATTTACATATTCGGCGACCTGTGGCGAAAGGTACATATTTAGCGCCGGTGTGACACGTGGCGTCACTAAGTCCCGCAACATAACACAGACCTCAGTCTCCCCACCCCTGTCGGAAATCGGGCTACTGCGAACTTTTACCCGCCGCGAGCTTGTACCCCGAATGACTCAACGTTCTTCTTTGTGTACCAACTTATTGAGCAAAATAAAATACATACACCTCCTGTTTTTGTTAGAGATGTTTTAATTAATGTATTACATGACATAATTTAACATCACGCCTTTATTCCCCGAAAGGTTAGGCAGAGGTGTACCCATAGTAGGTACACCCACATTTCGCCAGTTATGGTTACGTCTCTTGTAATAGGGGGAGAGCCTATTGCCATCAATCGGGCACAAATCCAGACTCCGGTCTGCTACTGAGCAATTCTAGATGGAAAAACCCAATAACACTTTCCCCGACTAGGGAATCGAACCCAGGACCTCATAATCAGCAGTCACGCTTACCTACCTCCACCTTATTACCTTTTCAGTAATTAAATATTTTGGGAACCTAATTGTAGTTCGAATGCATCTTGACAAAATGACTTTCTGTTTCGTGTCCCTATTATTTTGAAGGAAGGTTCTGGTAGTTAGTATCTATTAAATCGAATAACAAAACACGTGTTTAATTACTGTTAAATCTGTTTTTTCAAAAATTATTCACTTCGTTGTCGAATTTTCCCTGACATACAAAACCGCAGGAATGCTCCCGTCACTGTGAAGTTGTAAAGTGACAGTTCACACTCCTAGTGATGTACGACGCTGCTTGTAGGGTTCGAATTCGATACGCGATCTTCTCAATTTCGGTTATTACTGCGCAGTACCAAACGCCACAAAATGTGGGCTACCTGATGTGCCATGCAGAGAAAAGGGCTCACGAGCTCATGAGCTTTTCTCTGTAAATTCTTTCACGAGATTTTCATCTTACGATACTGAATTATCCAAGAACTATGACAACGAGAATACAATGCCTAGTCTAACTGGGTTGATAAAGAAAGCCATACCTATATAAAATTCAGGAGAACAAAACTCTAAAACATTCAGATCCTTGTTTACTTCGGCTTTTAATCGGTCTGTCGACATAACAATTCCTCAGACCCTACATAAGGACTTTCATTTATTATACCATTGAGTATGGAAAAAATCGACAGTAGAAAAAGAAAGAAATTAATTCAGTATTTCTCAACAAAACCGCAATTGATCGATTTTAGGGATGAAAATATATGCTGTTGCCCGCCACTTCGTCTTCTGTCCAGGATAGCCTGCCCTTCTCCGGGTCATGGTCTACCCATGTGCCAATTTCATCCAAATCCGTTCAGCTATTTTAGAGTGAAAAAGTAAAAACAAACAAACAAACTTACTTTCGAATTTATAATATTAGTTAGGATAACACCATATTCAATTCTGCCATCCATTATCAGCATTCGTTCGCACGATGATATAATCCCTTCAAAAGGTACCTGACAGGTGACTGTCACGTTGGGCTAGTGGTCAGTGGTGGTGGTGACAGCTGAGCGTGAGGTCTTGTTATAGGATCGATAAGAGGTTCCGAAGCCGCTCTAGATTTGCAAATTCCTAGACTAGCATCTGGATCTGGACATGGGACATAAAACATAACTTTACACTTCTGCCTCCCTCTACCGGGAAAAACAGGCCTGATGTAATAGATGCATAGAGAATAGAATACTCTGTATGTACACCATAAAAATTACAGATGTAAATTTGTGTGGTGACGCGTTAGTTGAATAATCAAGCTCCCTTCAAAATGGTTGAGCCGAATGGTGCTAATCCATGCGTCAGGTTCGTGAGCGGGCGCCGCCAGTAGGGACTGGTCATCTCTTAGCGGCTACGACTTATTTTAATTAAATTTAATTTTTGAACTGTTTTTTTAAATCTTTTTATTATGGACGCTTTTAACGTTCTGAATTGTTCTGACCTGTATAATTTCAACATGAATGATTATAATCAATAATTTGTAACCATATTTTGATTTAAAAGAGTGTGCGTGGAGTTTCATGCACGTTCTTCTCCTTATGTACCTACTACGCTTTGGAATGGGCAACTGCTTCATCTTTCTGACTGACTGACCTCTTGACAATTTAAAAGTACCTGTAATTTTATTTGAAATAAATACTTTGAGTTTGAGTTTGAGAAATTTTACATGGGTCGACATAATGCGCCGTTTTATCGCTAAAAGTGATATTTTATAAATAACCTTTGGATGGATTAAAGCAGAAGGAGAGGTAATACTGAAATTAATTGTGTTCTATGAATTAATTTCCTAACGCAACGTAATTATAAACAGGTAATGAAAGTTCCAGTTTCATTTCAATACAAAAACCCATAACTTGTCCCTACAGTTTTTTGCCGCCTTCATATTTCTTCCTAAATCCTAACGTTTTCCACTTCAGGCGTTTTTCTTTCGAGTCTACGACAAACATGGAGGTATTTTATGTCCTTCGCTTTGTTTTGTTTGTGAAACGACTTCAAATATATGTTATTTTTGGGCTTACAACAGTTAACAAGGGATTTATTATAGCCTAATTACATTTCAGCGTAACTTTTTCATGGAATGGATTATTATTATTACCTACTTAGTTGCGTTTGTAATTATTGTATGTTGTGTCAAACTTAAATTCATGGCGTATGGTAAAAATCTCTAAAACTTGCAGTATTGGATTTCATTTTATTTTTCTCTCTCTCTCTGAGATTGCAATATCATCGCAATAATTTATTTTCCCCACGCGAGAATCAAAACTGCAATAATGAACAACTTTCCACAACTGCACCATTTAGGGCCAATTTCTCGAAAAGAAAATCATCGCAAAATTAATGTGTCAAATTGACAAGCGCGCGTAAACTGCTATGATTGGTTGAATGAATTATCAATGCAATCGCAGTTTTTGTGGTCGTGAGTTCAAACCCAGACAGGTACTTTACTTTGTGTAAATTATTTCATCACCACTGCTCTCAAAATGGGTGAAGAAAAACATCATGAGGAAACCGGTATGTATTTCTCTAAGTAAGTAATCGCAGTAGTTTAACCCGCGCTTGACAATTTGTCACATTAGCAAAATCAGCCTATAATGTTCCCACTTGTTGCGACACAGGCCTCCTCTTTGTGAGAGTGAGTGGGCCGTAATCCACTACGCGGGCCCAGAGCGGGTTTGTAGATGTCACGATGTGTTTGAATTGTTGGTTCTAGGATATGCCGGTTTCCACACGATGTTTTCCTTCACCGTTTTGTGAGTAGTGGTGATGAAATAATTTACATAAAGTAAATCGTCATTTGTCTCATTAATTTTGCTATAATTTTTGTTTGTCAAACTGGCCGTTAGTTAATATACTAGTCACCCGATAAACAAGAATCCAAAGTTTTCATTCAAAAGACCCACTTCTAAGAAGAATGAAATTGTTCCCCCTACAGTAAATGAAACTACCTTTTGTAAGACAATCGTGATCAGGGGAGCTCTAAAGGATTGCAATGCAAGACAAAATTCTCGCTTGAAAGGTGCGCTTACATGGGCAGATTTTTCAAATATTATTGCCTGGCAACGGTTGCAATGCTCAGGCTAGGTGGAGCGACGTTCTTTGCAGGGGGTGGCTGGGAGTAGCTGGATGAGACTTCCCGATATCGAGTAGCACTCTAATTACGTAACAATCATGATCTGAATCATTTTAAAGGATATTGCTAATCCATTACGTCATATGTTCGAAAAAATTGTCTGTTCAACAGCGTAAATAACGGATTGAATGTTGTTGAACTGTTAAATGAAATAGATTGTGATTGATCGTGTTTTACGCAATATGTTGTTTTTTTTTTTTGTCCCACATGTAGATTATTAAAAAATATTGGACACAATTTTTTTTTTTACGTAGTCAAAATATTACGGTAATACATTGAGTAGGCTGCGTTAAAATGTGGCTCGACGTCACGGTAGATTTTATACTGACTTGTGAAGTAGCGAGCCCCCACTCCCCAACTTTAATGCGTTATATCTAAACCAGTTTTTATTATTATGATAAAGCAAAACGTCTAAAATTTTCTAGTCTAATATTTTTTTATTGTCTGACTGACGGACTAAATAGTAGTTTTTCTTCCCAGTCAATATCCCTATTAGGATGCCAAACGGCGTGTCTGGAGAGTCTTATGTCCAGCAGTGGAGTGGTGATGATGTTGATAATGAACGGTTGCTAGAGATAGTAGTAGCACACAAATGAGTGGAGCAATCTAGCTATAGTTTAATCCTTTAAAATTGGTTTCAGCAATATTAAGTACCTCTACATAATTGCTCTTAGAATAATGGATTCATTGCCTAGTATATTAAGTTGCTCCGTTTAACTTAATGTGGTGTGCCGGTATCTCAAGCGTTCTATATATCCATACATCAAATTACGCTTTGTTCCCTGCCTACCCGCTGGAATCCATACATACTCGTTTTGGTTCGTTTACGTGCATACATCTGGGTCTTACACGCACGCTGGTGGAGTAGTACGGACCTGACCTTCCAGAAGATCATCAACAATAAGATCACTATAAGTCCGTCTAGGGTTAGGGACCGCCCTTCCCGGCATTTCCACTCACACCTGCCTTGTAAATCTCTTTGTTAGTCGTCTTTCATTTATCCTCTCAACATGACCAAACCATCTCAGCATACTCTTTTTATTTATTTTCACTACATCCTCTTTTAAACCGCAACGTTGCCTTACCACATCATTCCTCAGCCTATCATTCAGGTTACACCACACTTGCTCCGCAAGGAACGCATTTCCACAGCATACACATATTTGACCAATATTGCCCAGGATTAAGCAATTTAAGTCTCCCGTGTAAGCCTACCTTAAGATTTTCGTATTCCTGAAACAAAAGAAGGCGTAATTGTCGTCAAGTAGCTTCCCGGGTAAAAAGGAAAAGTTTTCAGTTCCCAGGGAATACTCGTATTAAGAAGTTACGCTTTTGGAGGAATAATGTTTTAATATGAAACTTGATGTAGGGACCAATTTTTCTTTGTTACAGTATGCTTTATAAGTTGCTTAAGGACCTGTGTTATTTCCCTATAAATATCACAATATTTTAATAATTTTTGTTTTGGAGATGAATGAAAATCTTCTTCGATAGTAATTAGGCGTATAATTAATGATTTAGGTTTTACAAATCAGCGATGTTTCTATGCGTGTATGTCGATCTATTGAATGCGACGGCTGCGCCGCGCGTAGAGGAATTTGGTACCACACCCCGCACTCCTCTCCTCTGGCTTCCAGTAGTGGGCTCGCTCATGGTGACGATGCGTAGACATGCCCCCCGCCTTGGAGTAACATCCTCCAAGGACGAAGAAGTAGAAGCAGGTAGAAGTTGAGAGAAGTTAGGGTCCTTCCTCCTTTAACAGCGGACACAATCTGGGGTATGATCTTCGTATCACTCCGTTAGCTGTCTTAATGTCAGCTACACGTGCTAGTCCATCCTTGCCAGGTGAAGTGCTTATGACTCGTCCAAGACGCCATTTCAAGGGTGGCAGATTGTTATCTTTAATGAGCACCAAGGTATCGGGTGCTATTGTGTCGGTATTGGACTGCCATTTACTCCTCGTCTGCAGCTCCGAAACGTACTCCTGCGACCACCGCTTCCAGAAGTTTTGCCTCATCTGTTCGATGCGCTCGTAGCGGACCAAGCGTGAAGTGTTTGCCGCTGTGAGGTCTTCGTAAGTAGGAGCAACGAGCGGCCGGCCAATCAGGAAATGGGCTGGTGAAAGAGGGAGTAGGTCGTTTGGGTCTGAAGACATGGGATACATAGGTCTGGAGTTTAGGAGGGCTTCTATTTGTGTCAATAAAGTGGAAAATTCCTCATAAGTGAGGTTTACGTTTCCTACACGACGGAGATGATGTTTAAAGGATTTAACCCCTGCCTCCCACAAACCTCCAAAATGTGGTGAGTAGGGAGGAATAAAGCTAAACTTAATATTTTCGTCTGCAGCAAAATTTAAAATATCATTTTCACTAGTAGTTAAGAATTGAGAGAATTCCTTTAGTGCGCCTACAAACGTTTTTCCGTTGTCGGAAAATATGTGCGCGGGTTTTCCACGACGAGATAAGAACCGTCTTAAAGCTAATAAGTATGCCTCAGAACTTAGACTGGTGACTAATTCTAAGTGTATCGCACGAGTAGTAAAGCATATGAACAAGCAAACATAACATTTTTCCAGTTTTGAACCCCTTCCTTTACGACTCAATATGAACATAGGTCCCGCATAATCTACACCGCAGCGCAAGAAAGGATACCCCGGTTCTAATCTTTCAAGAGGCAAGTTACCCATTTTTACTGCTAGTGCCTTCCCTTTCTGGCGAGTACATGTAATGCACTTATGCACTGTCTGCTTAGCTAAATCACGACCCTTGAGTGGCCACCAACTTTCTCTTATAGTAGCTAAGAGCAATTGGGGACCAGCATGGAGTAGACGTTTATGTTCAAATTGAAAAAGAAGTCGCGTGAAAGTATGTTTGGAACACAACAATATGGGATGTTTTTTATTATAGGAAAAAGTATGTGAATTTACTAATCTGCCTCCCACTCTAATAATGCAATCAGAATCTAGGAACACATCAAGACTAGATATATTTCTCATCGATTTAACAGGTAAGTTTTTTATTAATGCATTAAAAATGACTGGAAATGACGTTTGTTGTGCTAAGCGTACCAAAACTAAAGTTGATTTATTTAATTCATCAGACGTAAGCGGGCCAGTGTTACGTTCTGGTTTGACCTTGATTCGTGCATTATGAATGAATCGTAACAAGTAAGCGGCTGCACGTCTCATGCGATTAAAATTTGAAAAACGTTCAAAGGTAAAAATACCAGTAAAAGTTGATTGTGTAAATAAAGAATTTACATTTGATTTAATTTCTGGTAAATCGTGTAAATTTATTATTTCATCGTGATTATTTTGTTTAAAATGAGTGTTAATTTCGGTTAAAAATGTTGGCCCGTGCCACCAAATATCTGAATTATGAAGCGCGTCGAGCGTGAGCCCGCGGGATAAAAGATCAGCCGGGTTGGTTTTACCAGCAACATGTAACCACGGTAAATCACCAGTAAACTCATTGATTTGCACTACTCTGTTCTGGACGAAAGGTTTTAACAAATTAGGTGAAATTTTAATCCAATTTATAACAATCGTGGAGTCAGACCAAAAGTATACGTTATCAAAAGTTAATCTCCATGACTGCACTATTTTTTTATATAACTTAGCACCAACTAAAGCTCCGCACAGTTCAAGTCGCGGTATTGTAACTGGTTTAATTGGTGCGACTTTGCTCTTAGCACAAAGTAACCTAACAGTGACTGGTGAATTGTCGCTGTATGTACTTATGTATGCACATGCACCATATGCATCCTGTGATGCATCCGTGAAAATATGTAAGTCTGTGTAATTTGTATTCACTTGTCTAACATGACGAGGAATTTTTATGTTTTGAAGGTGATGAAGCGTGTCGATAAAGTTTTTCCACATTAACAAAATATTGTTAGGTACTGGATCGTCCCAACTTAATTTACAAAGCCATAGTTTCTGTAAAAGTATTTTTGCAATTACAATTGAAGGTGATAACAAGCCTAATGGGTCGTACACCTGTGAGACAACAGACAAGATAACGCGCTTAGTCACATGAGTTAAGGTTTGATCAATCTTTGTAGTAAAGTATAGTAAATCTAAATGATTCAACCAACCAAGACCAAGAGTTTTGGTTAAACAATTTTCGCCTAAAGCTAATTCCCTTGTTTGATCTGTTGTAGAAGTCTCCAAATTAAACAACCATTTACGTAAATGGAAGCAACCAGATTTTAAAACATCATTTACTTTGGTGCAAATGTCTAATAAACATTGTTTATTATCATGACCAGTAATTAAATCATCTACAAACAGATCTTCGTCTATTACTTGCTTTATGACGTCATCCTCGCACTCAGATGCCAGCTGTTTGATGCATCGAATACTTAGATAAGGAGCGGATGCGGTACCGTATGTCACGGTATTAAGCTGGTACACACCGAGTTCGTCTGATTTATTTTCACGCCAAAGAATTAACTGGAAGTTTCTTTGATCCGGTTGAATATTAATTTGTCGATACATTTTTTCGACGTCAGCGCATGCAACAAATCGAAATTGTCGAAAACGTAACAAAATTGAGAAAACGTCATTATGTAAACTAGGGCCAATATACTGAATATCATTAAGTGATTTGCCCGATGTTGATTTTGCACTTCCATCAAATACCACCCTTAGTTTGGTAGTACTACTATGAACTCTTAAAACACCGTGATGCGGTAGAAAATAATTTGATGATGGATAGCGATTGACTCGACTCATGTGTCCTAAACTTAAATATTCATTCATAAAATTGCAATATAATTTTTTATACTCAGCTGTAGATTTATCTAATTTCAGTTCAAGTGCGTGAAAGCGATTAAGCGCGAGTGTATACGTATCTCCTAGTGTGTCACTAGACTCGGCTAATGGAATGCGCACAAAAAACCGACCCGTGTTATCGCGGTACGTAGTTTGCACAAACAAGTTTTCACATAAAGACTCGTCCTTAGTTAATTTATTTTGCGGAACTATTTCTTCTAACTCCCAGAATTTTCTAAGTTGAGTATCTAATGATTGTGAGTAATTGCATTGAACTCGATTGTTGCGTGAAGTTTTATTATTCAACAATGAACCAGAAATTACCCATCCCAACTTAGTATTCTGAAGATATGGACCGCTATTTAGTCGAATTAGTCCGTCATTTAGAAGTTCCCAGAACTTATCTGCCCCAATTAATAATTCGATTTCTGATGGAGAATAAAAATTGGGATCTGCTAACTGTACGTGTTCAGGGATATTTATGTGTGATTTTGTACCTAAAGATGGCAACTGAGCTGTGATTTGATTTAAAACTAAACATTTAAAGCGTGTATTATATTGTGTTGTTTTAGACCTCAAATGAATTTCGCATGATTGTGTGGAATTAGTCACCGAGTTACCTACCCCGGAGACTTGCACAGTGGACTGTATTAAATTAAGATTTAGTCGTTTGCATAAAGATTCTGCAATAAAGCAATGCTGACTGCCGGTATCTAATAAAGCGCGGGTAGTGTGAAAATTATTGCTTTTATCTGCAACCTCAACTAAAGCAGTAGACAGCAGTACCGTCTCTAATAATGAATGAGTAGTACTTTGATGTGTTGTTTGAGATGCAGAATGTAATGTGGTAGTGTTTAAAGAGTTAGCAGTATTTGTATCCTGCGGCGATGCCTGTGAATTAAGCTTAACAGCTGACGATGTGGATGCACTCGCATTATCGTCACATTTATCATGTATTAAATTGTTGTGTTTCTTATTGCATTGCCTACAAGGACCGAACCAGCACTCATCTACCGAATGACTACCGCGTAAACAATTACAACATAACTTCTTTTCATTAATGAATTTAATTTTATCGTTAACAGATAATTTTAAGAATAAATCGCAAGAATAAAGCGGATGGTTAGCTTGACACATAGTGCAAATACGAGAACGTTTGTAAATTTTATTATTAGATTGTTTATTTTGTGTTGATGTGTAACTATATGATTTGTTTTGTTGTTGTGAATGTGATGGTTTCTTTACGTTATTGTCCGTGGTAGATTTACCGTGTGCCAAATTAATAGTTTCTAGTACGTCAGCCCTATTTTTAAGAAAAGTAATCAAATAATCAAGAGATAAACGTGAATTTGACTGGTTATGACTATTAAGAATTGAACTTTTATAAGTCTCCCATTCTCTTTCGGTAACTGAATCAAGTTTAGATGTGATTAAGTAGATAATCAAGGTGTCCCAAGACTCAGTCGGTTCACCGAGGTTTTTGAGGGAACGTAGATTTTTGAGAACGGTATCTATAAGTTTACGAATTTGACTGGATGATTCCTTATTAAGTGACGTAATAGAAAACAAAGCTTTTACATGGTTTTGCACAAGTAAACGGTTATTATTGAATCGGTTTTCCATTAACTCCCATGCTATATTGTAATTATCAGAGGAGAATTCTAATGACTTAATCACCGACAATGCACTGCCAGTAAGAGAAGACCGTAAATAATGGAATTTTTGCACATTATCTATTTCTTTAGAATTATGGATGAGAGATAGGTAAGTATCACGGTACTCTAACCAATGATCATAAGAGCCATCAAAGGAAGGAAGTGAAATTGTAGGTAATTGAACTTTACTAGAAACTTTTGAAGAATTTTGACCGTTATCTGCGTTAATAATACACTTAGCTTTAGTCACATAACCATAATAGTGGGTTTCAAAAGTTTCCCTCTCACATAATTCCTTTTCTATTTGACTATCAGGGATTTTTAAGTCTATTTCATCCTGAATTTCAGAAAACTGCTGTAACAATAAATCTGCCTTTTGTAAACGTGTTTGTAATTCCGTTTTAATGGTTTCAGTAACAGGTATTATTTCTACAGAGTCTACATACTTCATGAATAGTCGAAGTTTACCGCGAACAACTCCTCTTCTTTTATTTAAATCTTTAAATATATCCTCACCACTACTACGACCCTCTTTTGTCGGAGTTTTAGTCATTTTGAAGTTTGTGGAAGATACTGGAAAATGCTTATTTGTAAAGATTTGCAAAAGATTTTTTATTTTTATTAAACGAAGTTGAGGGTACTGGCAAAACAAAAATCTTTATGCGTTTTTAACTATTTAACGGGAATAAAACACTAGGATATCACACAATATTAACACAAATGAAGCACTGAATAAAGAAAAAGGGATAAGAATAAAGAATGATGATTGACCTGACCGTTTTATGCTGGTACCGTGGATGACTTCGCTGATGGAATCGTGCGTCCGATTTATGCTGGTCACAACGATTTCTTCTGCTGCATCCGGCGTTGAAGGTCCAAAATATGTTTTGGAGATGAATGAAAATCTTCTTCGATAGTAATTAGGCGTATAATTAATGATTTAGGTTTTACAAATCAGCGATGTTTCTATGCGTGTATGTCGATCTATTGAATGCGACGGCTGCGCCGCGCGTAGAGGAATTTGGTACCACACCCCGCACTCCTCTCCTCTGGCTTCCAGTAGTGGGCTCGCTCATGGTGACGATGCGTAGACAATTTTAAATATATTTTAAATATTAATAACTAAGTAATCACAAGCATAAACAGGGTCATAAATGAACTCATTTTCTTAATCTAAATGATGTAAAAGAATGTAAAAGATAAACAAACGAAAAATCTAATAAGTCATTTTTAAGCATTTATAACCATGACCTTATTTGCATAACGTACTAATATATACAAATTATAAATTAAAGTCGCTTTTCGTGTCTGTCTGTGTGACCGCGTTGTTCTTCTAAATTACGCAGCGGATTTTGATGCGGTTTTCGCCATAATTTAAAGAATTTATTCCAGAAGGTTTATATGCATGTCGGTTATACGTTACTGAATTGACTAATCGATAGATTTTATTATTTTAGTTATATATATAAGTATATATATAACTATAATAATAAAATCTAGATGTTTTTTCAAGTCGTAAAAAACTTGAAAGGATGGTCGCTAGTGCTTTATAGTGTTCACGAGCAACGTTATTTTAGTTATATGATTTGTGGGGGTACCTATTATTATTGTGGTTACATGCAAACCCCTTAGACCTCACTAAACATTGAGCTTTCTAAAATTCTTCCTGCAGTTTTACACACAGACATCAGTCAGTCCCGAAACTGTTTACTATGCATAGAAGAAGACAGTTAAATAATTAAATTTTACTTAGTTAAGTAATTAAGTTGGAATCTCAGAATTGGGTCACGGTGAAGGATGCCAATAAAATGTGAAACTTTTTGGGCATCCCTGAAAGTTACAAAGATAGAATATAATTAAGGAAATCGTTAACAAGAGTTATTTCTGAGTTATTATTGACTTAATGATATGCAAAATTTTCGAGTTATTTAGGAAGTTTGGTACTTGTGTGAAATGTACCAACGTAAATGACGGGGAGAGCAGAAGTGTTTGATAAAATCCACATTTTACCGCTTCTGTTACATAATTCCTATATTATTTAAGAAGCCCAAGCCCATCCGCGTCTTTCCATTATAAACAAGGCCAAAACGCAAGGGTGTGAAACTAATCGCGTATAGATTGGAAAACACTTTAATATTAAGGTCTTCCAATCTATACAAGAGTAGTACGCAAATACTCGCGTATACTTCGTAGTGACCTAATTAACTACCTTATTACAAAATATACAGTGCCAGTACGTATTCGGACTAATCGTGTATATATTGCGTAAAATTGTAAACTGGTATCCAACTTGTTTGCGACGTAATGCACCTTGCCCTAAATAACCTGCCTGGCTGCGAGCAACTTGGAAGTAGCGCTCACCGGCCGCTGCCGCGGCACCGCTCGATCCGCTCGCTCGGCTCGCTTCGGTTGACACAGTTCTAACCTAATCTAACCCATTTCATATTCCGTTATCTGTTCCATTTCACCCAGTCCACATTTTTTTAAATTTTAACTGTGTTTAAAACTCATGTCAAGCGTAAGTGATGTAGTATAGTTTGGAACCAGCACGCGCGCGTCCACGTTACAAACTATACACGAGCAGTACACAAAGTTCGTGTATACATTGTAATCACAGATTTAAAAATAGCATTACAATGTATACGCGAGCAATTTACTATGGCTGCGTTCTGGCGTTGTATAGATTGGAAATACGCAGCTCATCCCTATTAACCTGACATAAAATACGCCAAGCTGCTAATGACAATTTTCGCATGGAAAAAGTCAATACTACATTACTTTACCCAACACAGGAATCGAAACAAGAAAGCTACGCTCAGTACCAAATCAGCCTAAGACTACTAGACCTTTTTTTTGGGTGGGAAATTATCAAATTACTTTTCCCGCTCTGGGCGGAGCGGGAGGGCGTGTCAGACTATTACTGAATAAACCCACCCGTGTTCCTTCAGTTGCCTGTATGTTATCAGGGGCCACGGTAAACCTTTCGGACTTTCCCGCGAACCTGGCAGGTATCGGCCCTAGCAGACCCCGTCAGTTGTGCTGACATCTCTATGAGGCGCGCGTGGAACACAACGCACCATCGACCCGGGCCTGGTCCTCTTTGGGCGGCGAGCTACCCATTGCTCACCGTCCGCAAGCCCGCCCCTACGGTGGCTGGGAATAGGCCTGGGATTACCAAGACTACTAGACCTACGACATTATTACGGTCAAGCCAGTAAAACATACATTTACATACATACGAGTACTCTTCTCTGAGCTTCTCTAAGCACAGGACCAGTTGAAAACCAGCGTCAGGCATAGTTTTCTGGCATTTTCCTGCACTGGGCCTGTTTTACGCAGCCGCGAGGCACACTTTCCTGCGAATTTCCTACTTTACACTTTTAATTTATTTTCTTTGTTACGCGTAGTATAATATGTTGTGTTTTATGCCTTTTAGTCTGTGCTAAATAAATGTATTTTCTTTCCTTCTTCATTCTTATTTTTTTTTAATTTAAGGACAACCAACAAAGCATACACCAAAAATACATGTTAAAAAACCCATGTTACTTTTACAATTTCTAGTGTAGCCTTAATTAAAGGCTGCCACGGCATGCATTGAACATAGGAGTAGGAAATGCAGTTACAAAACAGTTACAAAAAGATAAAAAGTTACCTTATAATTTATTCCCGACATTTGAGTGCCTCTATATGACATTTAGGCTGAGCTTCCAATCCTGGCTATATCCGTACATAACGTACTCAAAGCGAAACACATACATTTTCTTCCCTCCGTATTTACAATTCATGAGAACGTTGACAATGTTGATAACTTGCTTCCACGTGAAAAATCAGCAGCATCGATTCTCATATTTCGAAAATAATGTTTAGGTTTATTTGCATGGAATTCATTTACATGTTTATTCGTTTGGAAAGTGAGAAGAATGAGTTTTTCGTGGATGGGGTGATGGTATCGTGTTTTTTTTTTTATATGTTTGTGTTTTGTGGACAGCGAGCTTTGGAACAGATAACAGCATCAACGCATATATGTAAAGGTAAGTACCGCAGGGCCTAGATAAACATACATTATATCAACGATAACTAACGATGATGAAAAATTCAAAGCTTATGTTAATCCTGTTGACATCCTGATTAATATTATAAATGCGAAAGTGAGTTTGTTTATTTATTTGTTTCTTTGTAACGCTTTCACGCTAAAACGGCTCAACAAATTTGGAAGAAATTTGGCACATGGGTAGACCATGACCTGGATTAGGACATAGGATACCTTTTATTCCGATATTCCTCCAGATTGAGACTTATGCGTGTGAAACTGCGGGGCGCAGTAATGAATAATTATGAAACGAATAATTATTGTCGGTAATTTTTCAAAACCGTATCGATATTAAGCTTAATTTCTACATTGCTTTACAGAAAAAGAATCATCTGCTTGGCTATCTATATATATTAAGCTTTATGCATAATTATACGTATGTCTTGGTAATTAGGGGCGTTGAGCAGGGTAGGACGCTAACCATCATCCGCAGAGTCCCGATTTTTATCCCGATATTCCCACGGAATTGAGACTTATGCGGGTGAAACTGTGGGGCGCAGCTAGTCGTTATTTAAATACGAATAGTTAATTGACTCGGGCGTCACTTTGCAGAAATCCATTATAAAATACAATAGACGACGTATATTTAGTTACCTAATCCGTTTAACTGTTCTTAAAGAGTCAAAAAGACAGAGTGGAAAGAGTGTTTCACCTCTCAACGAGGCATTCTCAGGATGACGATTGACTTGTTGCGAACCCGGGCCCGATGTGTTAACGCGTCGAGAGTAGAGTGAGCCACTTCGCCCGACAACCCCACTTATATAGGATTACTGCTTGGCTCACCTCGGAATACGAATATTTTGAAAAGCGATCGCCTTTTGTCAAGACCCCTTAATAATAATAATAGCAGCCTATTACTCTTCCACTGCAGGGCAAAAGCCTCTTCTCAAATAGAGAAGGCACGATCATTGATAGCCACGTTTACTCAAGACAGGTTGACGAAGACCCATTGGGATTCGAGTAAGAATTCTTCATTTTATAAATGACCCCTTACCAGAGATGAATACAGATGAAACACTTCGCAGTTTAGGTATGAAGCTACAAGTACGCGGCGGACCCGTTTAGCTGGGACAATGCATTGAGTGTAACGTAGTCAAAAGATTTAAGAGTTACACGATAGAAAGAGAAGCAACTTCTAGGTAAATATAACTGCAGGTGATTAGCGCTGTGCGACCTGAATTGCACTTTATTGGGTCGTAGCAAGAGTCGCTTTTTATTTAAATGATTTTGCGGAGTATCTCATCTGTATTAATCTGTGCCCTTACTCATTACATGACTTTTTATTACCTACCTACTTCACTATTTTATTCATGCATCGTTCCTAAATTACTACATCAATCATAGTAGAAATGAATATATTATTATTATTAAGTACTAAAAATATTTCCAGACCACCATAATTCCGAACAACCCTTGTATTCCTTACATAAATTATATAATCATTGTTGTTTACCCGAACCAGCATCAGTTAATATCCTCATCAAGGAATCTTTACTAATTAAATTATAACCAGCTGTTTAACGAACCGCTACATTTTTCATATGCAACCCTTCAAACACTGGCACTAGTCGATGAAAAATTAAACCTCGTTCACGCAACTGGAAGCCTTTGCATTTGTTACACGGATTAGTAAGTGAATGGAGTGCTTATGTAGGTATTGTTATTTGTTGTGTTCGTTGCTGCTTTGAGTTTCTCAAATTAATTTTCCTAGAGTGCATAACTTGTAGCTCATAAGCTCATAATCAGTCATAAATGTTCCCACTTCAGGGACACTGGCCTCCTCTCTGTGAGACGAAATGGGCTGTAATCCACCAAGTGGGCCCAGTGCGAGTTTTGTGGATGTCACATGTCTTAGATTTTTCGGTTCTAGGATATGCCGGTATCATCACGATGTTTTTCTTTACCATTTTGAGAGCAGACACCGTTTTGAGTTTTGATAACTTATAGACAACCACTTACACTAACTTCCGTGACGACTCGATAGGAGGTTATCGTGTCGTCACGGCATAAAGCTTGCAAAGATTAAGTAGCTCATGTTTAGGTAAAAAGATTAGTTACCTACTTACTCATAATATGAAGGTAATTGCATACGAAAGCCACACACTTTTATACATAATACTTACTTCGCTGCCTTTTATCTTTTCATATATTACTTCAAGAAAAGGCAGCGCAAAAATTGGTTTTTTTTACTAAACATTTTCCAAATAGTTGTGGCAAATTACGCTGTGATAATACCTTAATACTCCATTCACTACCTACTCTTTATATTGTAACAAAACAAAAAGCAATTTACTCGTAATTATTTGACCCAAATATCAGGCAAATAAGCCGAGATTGAGCCCTTTCATGCCATCATTAAAAGCTCATTTTCATTCATTGAAGTGCTTCATAGTATGGAGACGTTTGTACCCAGTTCTTTAATTAAGTTTCCTTTGATGATGCAGGCGATGGAAAAAGAACAAGTTTTTTTGTTGCAGACAATCCGATGTGACTAAAAAGCATCTTTTAGGATAATAGTTATATATTATTTATTTGGCATGTATTTAATCCATCCCGAAATAATTCCTATTCTGATATCCAAAAAATACTATTCGAGACGCTAATAAAATCACTGATCATCTTTTTGTGATGTGTTAGCCTAGCCTTGCGACCAACTTGGATATAGCGCTCGCCGTCGTCCGCTGCATGCCGTGGCAACACTCGCTTGGCGCTCTGCTCGCGTCTCGTTGGCACAGACAGTTTTTAAAAAGATCAGTAGGTTTGGGGTAGAGTTATTCATTGAGTAAAAAAGACGATCATGAAATAGAAGACAACAATTTTTTGAGCATCAATTTTATATTCCCCTATTTATTCTGGGGTGCATTTAAAAAAATTCCACGAGAGCGATTCCTTAATGAATAACTTTTAAGATATGATTCCGAACTACACCTCACGCAGCGCTGCCTGCCGCGTGAGGCACTGACTGCTGTTCGGGGTTTGCGTCTCAACAGTTGTCAACATTCACATGTTATCGCTGTGATGAACGCCGCACTACTGATCTGCCGCGGCGGCAGGGCAACACTGCCGCGCAGCAATGCAGTCGCAGCAATGTTGCCGTGCTCGGAATATAATCTGATATAAACCTAGAAAAAAAATATGGGGACCAGTAGTACCGCGGCAGCACTGCTGTGGCACCATTGCCTTGAGCCGCGGTGTTCGGAATCATGCCTGGGACACTAATCGCCCATAGGCGTTATAACCATAAATCTTCTACTGTATCTCCATCAGTGTCCTTGAATGTGTTAAGACTAAACTTATAAGATAGTATACATATATTTTATTTCGAATATCCGAAATAAATCCAGTGATAGCAGCAAAGCAACTAACAGACGTTTACGGTTGATAGTTGACACATCAAACAAGCATTACCTAATGAAAACCCCGGGCTGACACTTTTTAGTTTCCGCCCAATCACTTGATTGTCAAAGGTATTTTATACTAAACGCTTTTTGGTATTCGATATTTTTGTAGGAAAGTTAGGTTTATATTTAAGGTTTTCTTCCTTCAAATATATTTTGATTATGGTGCAACAGCTATTCGTACGTGACCAGTACCTTTTGGAGCTGCAGTGGTGGCCCAGTGGTATCAGCCCCGACTTTCGAGGTGCAGGTCGTGAGTTCGAACCCAGACAGGCACTTTAGTTTGTGTATTTATGCATCACCACTGCTCTCAAAACGGTGAAGGAAAACACAGTGAGGAACCTGCTAGAACCAAAAAAAAAAACGAAAACATGTGACATCGACCAACCCGCACTGGGCCCGTGTGGCGGCTTATGGCCCACTCCCTCGCACAGAGAGGAGACCTATGTGTCAGTAGTGGGAATATTATAGGCTAATTATGCTTATTGAGCAGTATCTTTTATTATTTTTTTGTAACCTGGAGTTTCCAAAATATCACGTATCTCAACTAGATTTTTCTAAATAATTCGCAGTCCGACAGACGATTTTTTATTCCAAGAAAATAAAAGTCCCAAATATCACATAAACCTTGAGATAATGTCTCATGAGGATTATACAAAATAACAAGCAAAAAACTTCCAGACTAAAAACGAAACTCATGTTTATACATAAAGGTCACACAGATAAACCACATACAGCAAACTAATATATGACCTTGAATTATGACCTTGAAATTAAAGTAGACTCAACTTTTCTACCCCTTGCTCTCACACTTTTCTCGAGAACAGTCGCATTTAAAAAACGTTCGTCATCTTTTGTTTGCTCGGTGCACGATAGAATCTAGGAGCTCGTGGCTAAGTAACAACAGCCGCACTGGTCGATACATCAGGTTAAGCTACGCTTGCCGGGGTTGGTCAGTGGATGGGTGACCATCTTTACATACCGAGAATCCTCCGTGCCTCGGAAAGCACGTTAAGCCGTTGGTCCCGGCTGTCATTCGTGGATCTTTGACAGTCGTTACGAGTCGTCAGAAGCCCGAAAGTCTGACACCAGTCTTACTAAGGGGTATCGTATTACCCAGTTACTGGGTTGTGGAGGTCAGATAGGCAGTCGCTCCATGTAAAATACTGGTATTCAGCTGCATCCGGTTAGACTGGAAGCCGACCCCAACATAGTTGGGAAAAGGCTAGGCAGATTGATTGGTGCACGATAGAATCTACTTACTGCTTTACCGACTCAGTATTATCATAATGCCAATGTTACAGAATGACACTCAGTTGAACATAATTATAATTTTGTTATTTTAATTAAAAAATGTGACACTTACAATTCAATAAAACTGTTTTGATTATAGTATTTCAATCAATCAATCTGCCTGGCCTTTTCCCAACTATGATGGGGTCGGCTTCCAGTCTAACCGGATGCAGCTGAATACCAGTATTTTACATGGAACGACTGCCTATCTGACCTCCACAACCCAGTAACTGGGTAATACGATACTCCTTGGTAAACTGGTGTCAGACTTGCGGGCTTCTGACGACTCGTAACGACTGTCAAAGATCCACGAATGACAGCCGGGGCTTAGCGTGCTTTCCGAGGCACGGAGGATTCTCGGTATGTAAAGATGGTCACCCATCCACTGACCAGTGCGGCTGTTGTTAATTAGCCACGAGCTCCTCATTGTTGATCTCCTGATTATTGTATTTCAATCAAAACTGTTTTATTGAACTTTGAACTTTGTTTAAAAGTGATTTAACAATATAGTTTTCGTAGTCTGCTCAGTACCGTAGCTGCAAAAGGTAATTTGGGTCCTGACTCGATAAAGGAAAGAACTCGTATTAGACTGTTCATAAAACAAGTGAGCAAAAAGATTCTAAAGGCTCTCGATTCTTGTTTGCTCAATCAACTCTGTGCTCGACTCTCACGCTATCCCCTGCTATTTGTTTGTCCTACACTACGTTTAGCTGCGTTAGGATTTTAAGCTTCGTATCGAAATGTACTGTATTGATTTTGAAACGATTGTTGTCATCTTTTTGAGAGTTGATAGTATTTTGTTTTAGTCTCGTTCTAATACGTTGACGACACGGTTGGCGCAGTGGCTGAGCGATCGACTGCTGCGCAACGTGTCGCGGGTTCGATCCCCGCACGGAACAAATATTTGTATGATCTGCAAGTAGTTGTTCCGGGTCTGGGTGTTAGTGTATGTGAGTTTCTATGTTTGTAAACGCACCCACGATACAAGAAGAAATTCTTAGTGTGGGGCAACGTTCCAAAAAAAAAAAATCGGTCGAATTTCACATAGCCAGCAACCATTGATTATGAAAATGATCTTTGGTGATTCTGTACTGTAGTGTAAGTCTCCACAATTACAAATGTTATATTGTTTATAACGATGGATGGACTGTATGAAAGATGATATGGATAGAAAGGGGGTGAGTATCGAGACGATGACTAATAGAGAAGTATGGAAGAAAAAGACAGTTGTTGCGCAGACACCAAATAAAAAGGGAGAATAATGATAAAGTTAGTAGAAATTACAGTTTTTTTTTACCGTATTTTCCGCGTCTGTGTCTGTGTGTCTAGTGGTTAAACCACCTGTCTCAGACTCAGAAGTCCTGGGCTCGGTTAGATTCTTAGTGAGGGGCAAAAATTTCTTAGAATATGTTGCCCCTAAAGTTTTGCGGACGTTTTATGTCCTAGCTATCACCATCTTGTCTAAGTCTTTCGCCATAACAACAATGTTCACAGTATTATTGTGTTTCGACAGTTAGAGGTAAGATAGCCAGTTCCTCTGTAGTTGAGGATTCCGGGTGACGCTCGCTTCCACCTTCGGCCTGATCATCACTTACCACCAGGTGAGATGCAGGCCAAGAACTTCCCCGTAGTGGTTAAAACAGAAACTTTTTTGTACAATCTGTAACGTAGGTAACAGAAATGTTGCAGTGAACTCGGGCATTAGAAGCCCCTAAGTCTAAGCAACTAATGGTGCCGATTCTCGTGTACACCGAACTAAACTAACTAAACTATCACTAAAATTCTTTACTTTTGGCTATGAGAATCTTAGAGCTATTCTGCAAATAAAATTCTCTAAACTAAAAAATAATTTTGACACAACTAAAATAGAATTTGACAATCGCGAATCCGCGTGGTACCCGTGGTTTGCCCTCACCCGTGATTTTTTTTTAGAGCCTGAGGGAGGTGCGCAGGGGATGCCGCCTCGACGTGTTTTATATGGAATTTTTTACTTTTTGTATGGAAAACATGAAAAAATATTGCCTACATGTTCGGTTAGGGTTTATGGGTTCCATAAAGGGGGTCGAAATTTTCATTATTTTAACGATAGGACGCACCATTTTCGAGATATACGCAAAAGAAAAAATAAATACAGTACCTGTTTTTGCACGTGAAGTCGAGATGTTGGTGTTAATTTTAGTTCATGCCAACTTATTTTATACCACACCTTTTTAATCGCGATAAAAAATTGTCAGGTTTAGTTTGGTTTGGTATTTTACAATCAAAATTTTAGGTGAAAAATTTCCAATTCAGAATAGCAAAATTGCCATTTTCACTAAACTAAAAACTCAGTACTATCTTAGTGCTGTCAAACTAAAATATAGTTAAGTTGTGTCACTTTAGTCTATTTCAGAATGGGAAATCGTCGTTTGACAGGACTAAACTGAATTTTAGTGATTTTTAGTCTAGTTTAGAGACATGTGTGACAAGAGAATCGGCACCAATATCAGTCTATTGAGATTACATGGATGACTTTATGCACAGTCTATTATCCATGTAGGGCGTTATTAAAGTAGAAGAGCAGTACAAGTTATCTACTCTCTCAGAAAAAAAAAACTATATCACGAAAGTTAATCGGCTTTTACTAGAACGCCCTGGTAACAAGAGAAATTTTCGAGTCTTCCCTTACTTTTTCCAACTTGTAAGTCACTTTCCAAGTTAGCAAAGTTACCGAGCCCCACGTACAGAGAGAAGCACGTAAAATGTCAATAAGATTTACAAAATACGTCGCGTTTTGGACACAACAAAATCTGCTTTGATTTCAGATTTCAGAAGATTTGTTTAAAAAAAAATTTGCTTCTTTGAATTACGGTATGTATTTTTTTAAACAAGATATGACATGCTGATTTGTTTTTCTTGTATTCAATTTAATATATAGATAGGTTATATATAATCACGGTATTTGCTAAGTGGGAATAGCAATATTGCATTATGTCCGTAATCCTCAACATTTTACCGCGAGATTTGATAAGACGAGATTTTATTTAAATATTTCACTTCTATAGTTATAATGCCAATAGAATACACAGTCATGTGAGTGAAGCCGCGGGCACAGCTACTGGATTATAAACTTTTTGTTCATTCACTAACATTTAGTAACTAAGCACGTGGAAAAAATCCTTTTGAGAGAGGAATTTTTCAGGTCCAGAGCGTGAACCAATTCCATTAAACTAATTGAAAGAAAGAAAGAAAATACATTTATTTAGCACAGACAAAAAGGCACACAGCACAACATAATTATAATACAAGGAAACAGATAAAAAGTGTAAAATAATAATTTTACAGGAAAGTGTGCCTACAATGTACTTTCTCAAAGGGCACCCAATTTATTTCTCTTTAATTTGTAACAACACATATTTAGAGACCAAAAAAATATTATTGACTTAGATTTCGTAATAAAATTCTACCTGTATCAACTACGATCCGAGTCTCATCCCTAGCTTTAACAATAACCCCTTAAAAGCCTCAAAGGACATATTGATACAGTGGCAAAATGGTTCAAAATCATGAACTGTTTTACGGATTTAGTTTTAGTTTTAGCTGCGTTCTTACGAGGCTAATCAGATAATGAAGTTTTAGTAAATCACGTAAAATTTAAAGGCTTACAGTTTTAGCGCTAACAAGGAATTTATTTATCCTTCTTGGTATGAAAATATTTAAATAGGTACCTAGTGTAGTATTTATTAGTATCCAGAAGAAGAACAGTCAGTTACAGTGAATAATAAGCACACACACAGGTTCGAGGAAATAATTATATAATGAAAAACGAGAGAAGACATTGATGATAGAATTGACAACTTATATTTTCTTTGATTTTGTAATACATCGAATCTCTCAGATTTGTTCTACCTATATAAATATTTTCCTACCAAAAAGGATAAATTCACTCCCAAAAATGCATAATCAACTAGGTTAGGTTAGTTAGGGTTAGGGTTATATTGGTTTTATATAGCCGCTGGCCTCTCATTTTACTGAAACTTTGTACTATGCTAGGCCAGCTGAAGGTCCACCAGGTGCATCCAGGTGCTTTGGTTGTAGGATTACAACCAACGAAAGGCCTACTATAAAGACATAAACAATTTTTTTGTGATTTTTGTCCTAGCTGAGTATACACTAGAGCATTTTGTCGAGCATTTCCATGTAATGTAACGTTCTTACGAATGGTACAATACAAGCAAAAGGCAATTTAAAAAAGCATTTACATGTAATGTAACAAAGTCAAAGTCAAACAATTTATTTCAATTAGGCACATAAAAGGCACTTATGAACGCTCGTGCCTTTACTGGATAAAATGGTACACCAATTCGCTTCTTGATTTTTTAAATCAGGTTGTAACAAAACATCGAGCGTCCTGTTCGAAGTGCGGTTTGATAAAATTTAAGACCGCCGAATGCTCGATGTTCTGTTACAAGTAAATGCTCTAGTCTATACTCACCCTTATGAAAACAAACAAAAGGCGATCTGCTTTTGCAAAGAGTGATATGATCGTCATTCAATTGTCAAAGTTGAACGATTTGAACGAACTTTCTTTTTTTGTTCTATATTTAAATTGTATTGACTCGTGAAAAGACTACTTAAGATTTAAGCCCACATATCTTAATATTTTTATCCGTAACGGGTTAACAGTTCTAAGCGAGTTAAGCTTACCTTGCGAACCCTTTCGTAGAATTAACCCTTACAATTTATTATGGCATTTAAAGGGAGCAGGTTAGATGGCTTGGGGGTAAAAAGCTCAAAGCTTGCATTATGTAGATTACTACTTTACATACCAAGGTACATCTGCTCAAAATTTTAGGTATAACATTCTTTACTTATTTAAATTCTGTATTCCTTTTTTTCGAATTTATGAGTTTTAAAGTAGACAAGAAAAGAGAGGATGCTTAAAGTAGATTTTTCTTATCGTTTTTCCTTTCTTTAAGCATTTTAAATTTGTACAGAATGATTATAATATCAGCCTGTAACTGTCCCACTGCAGGGCAAAGGCCTCTTCTCATACAGAGAAGGCACGAGCATTGATCACCACACTTGCTCGAGACGGATTGGCGATTTCAGACTTATATTAACTATAAGTACAGGTTTCTTCAAGATGTTTTCCTTCAACGATGTCAGTAATGTCCAAGACAAACTCAGAAAGTCCATATGAATTAAAAAAGTCACATTGGTACTTGCCCGGATTTGAACCCACAACCTCGTGCATGAGAGGCGAGGCCTTAACCACTGGGCCATCACGGCATATAGAACTATTAATTAGCAGTTTTTTTTAAAACAATAACTACTTACCTATAGACGAAAGAACGTTACACTCGTTACGAAAGTTCGAATTAAAAATAGAATCGAATTTGATTTGAGAACACACTACACACAAAATGTGACTTACCAACAATACATTATACCGTTATACGGGTTGCTCCAAAAACACTCATCAACAAAAAAGTCCATTCCTTACAAACTTAGCTTACCGGTTCTTCATGTACTTAGCCTGACTTGGCCCCTGTCTACACTAGCCGGACTTAGGTAGGCACGTGATATGAATAGAAAGCCACACTCTTTGACGACTAGCCTTTAAGAATATTCCTATAATGTTCTTCTGTTGGCCTAGTTTATTGGATTTGCTTTGAGGCTACAGAGAAAGAGAAACGTAGATAAAAAAATAAGTATTTCAGTAAACTATCTGCGTACATAAAGGTCTGTTTAAGAATTTGAATCAAAAAGTAAACTACTCAACAAAATCTAGGGAACAAGTTCATAGTAATTATTTTAATACTTTTTATGTTACATATTTTATAAACATAGAAACGCAATTTACTAGAGATTTTAATTATTTGATTAAATAGAAGGGTTAAAGCGAAAAAAAAAAAAAAAAATGGTACCAAACTGAAAAAATAACCACTTTTTTGTATATAAAATAAAACTATCGCCAAAAAAAAAAAACATTGCTACCAAGTTTTTAATAATCTATTGGATTCCCAAGGTATTAGCGACGGCTTTACATCGGCGTGTTATGCTGTGAATCAGGCTGCCTATTGTGACCTGAAGAATATCGCTCCAAACACTCCATGCGAGTTCAACTCGCATTTGTCCAGTTTTTTATAAGAAAAGACACTAACGCATCGAAGTGACACATCTTTTACTAGTCGACGCAGCATGCTATTATACAATGCCACCCAAGGGTATGTGACCGCCCGTATTTTTCTGAATATTCATGAAAACTTATCGACAATTAACCTTAAAAGGGGTATAACTTAAATATTTTTCATGTTATATTTTTATTTTTTATTTTAAGTATCTTGCGTTTGCCATATCTTCGATGCTATTGGCTCGATTTGGATTCTGTTTATTATTTCTAAAAGCTTACGAGTTATTTTATCGGATAAATTAACATTTTTTATTAACATTTGTCGACTGTGAAAAAAAAACGAAGGTGAAAAAAAACTGTTATTATTTAAAAAAAAGACAAGTGTAAGTCCATAAAATGATAATTATGAGGATAAAAAAAAATTGATATCCATATAAGAAAAAAAAATTAAGATAGACCCTCCTTTAAAGGTTAATATTCGATATTTATTCATGAACATTCAGAAAAATACGGGTGGTCACATGACCATGGCGTTCAGTCAGATAGTTTTGATGCTCCTTCGACGTCACTTATATTGGTGCTGCCACTTGTGAACAAAAATAATCACATATATTTACCGTCATCTTGACGACAGATATTAATGGATAAAACATGAAATCCGATATTATTGCGGAGCTGTCCATAGTAATGTATTTATGCTAGTGCCTGTACGTTACTATTAATTTACTGTACAATTTAAGAAATAAACCCTGTAGGTATACTACAGGCTTTAGCGTATTCAAAATCCATCTTAAAATACATTCGAAAAAAAACGATACGAAGAATTTGTATGAATATCAGATTTTTTCTAAGGAATACATAATACCCGTCTTTTCTCTCGGAAAAATCTGCTGAAATTAGAACCGTGTAATCTGGATTAAGGTATTATTCCGATTCATTGCCTAATTCCTGTTTTTCTTTGCTGATTGAAAACCAGCCAGGCATATCAAGGAAGCTTGGTAATCTAGGTTAGCATTCAACCGAATGAATATTTATAGGAGTTTTATAAAACGAAATCTTCTGATCTGTTTGAGAAACACCTTTTATCTTATACAGGGTGAAATTTCATCGCGTAAAAAAATCAGCTGTTCCCTACATTTATGTTCGCCTAGCTCGTCAAAATGTAGGGAACAGCTGATTTTTTTTTCGCTTTTTTGGGCTTGGTCCCTTAGTGAAAGTTTTTCATAATGATGAGTACAATGACCCCTCAAGAGGATGCAAACGAATTAAATTTCACCTTGTATAGTTCAGAGAGAGATAGTTAATAACATAATATCACGCCTGTGTTCCCCGAAGGTATAGGCAGAGGTTTATTAATACATAGTTTAGTTAGTTTTTCAGTTCAAGTCTTTTGTAGGTCTAATAATAATAATGTTTTTTTTTATTGGGATGTATTTAATAGCACTTTAAACTTGATTAATAAACAGGAAACATATTTCTGCGAACAATTTTGAAGTAGCGTTCGCCCGGCTCGCGCGTGGTTTTTCACCGTTCTAACCTAACCTAACCTTTATCACCCAGTTCAAAATGACGAATCATACAATCTGCCTGTGACTAGATGATTAGAAAATCTTACGACATATTAATAAGCTAAGCATATTTATAGTGGAAACCGTTATTTTGATAGTTCGTTCAAAGCTAAATATTTTAAAGTGTGAAACATTATTTTAAAAGTGCGCTTATACAATCCCCTTTTTATTTCAGAATACACATACACATAATCCATATAGTATTAGTAATAATGACTTAAAAACGATGTTAATAAACTTTTTCAAACTAAAAATGACTTGTCCCAACACACGTTGCCACTTGCCTCCTTTACCCAGTGCCCTATAAAGAAACTGTCCATTTTGTCTAATAATATTTTTAGGATGCTGTTGGAGCTTCCGTGCATAGCTCGTGAGAAATTGACTTGATCAATCTTTGGACCCCATGTTTTCAACCACTAGATCAACAAGGGAGAAGAGATCAAGGCTAAAACCTCCTTTTTCATGTCTCATTCATACGAAATCCAAGTATTTTACCATCACATAGCTCTGCTAACCGCGAGCTCAACGCGAGGTTCAGCGGTAAGCTCACACAACCGCAGCATAGTTGTGATTTCAGTATACCAATGTCTTGATGACAGATGTGCCTAGGTGCGATAGCCGCAAGGATTTGACAAGGTATAGGTAGTAACAGCTTAACAAGTAACAACTTATGTAGAAGTTTTTAAAATTCCAGCGGCCTGTTTAGTGGGTTTAATTTTCATGCCCTTTGAATTGTTTAGATTCACATTTTTCTTACTAATCACTCCCTTTTTAGCCATTTTTTTTTTCGAGGCTAAACCCGCTGGATGTTTTCTTCTCGTCGTCTTGTCTTAACTGAATCCAAAGAATTTCACCATCACATAACTAAGCTAACCGCGGGCTCAACGGGCAGTTGAGCGACAAGCTCACACAACCGCAGAGTGGTTGTTATCCCAGTGATATTGATGACATGATAACGCATGTTATATATGATCATGTTATATAACGCAAGTGCGATATAGTCAGAATTTGTCAAACTATAGGTTTTTAGAGCTTAAAAATGTTAAAATGTTAGACCACCTGCCTTACACCCAGAGGTCCCGGGTTCGATTCCCAGTGGGGTTAACTTTTCTGCTTAGTTTAGTTCGTGGTTGGGCTTGTTTTAAGTCCGCGTAGCTAGCTACCACCATCTTATCTAATTTTATCGCCATAACAACAATGTTAACAGCATTGTTGTATTTCGGCAGTTAGAGGTAGGATAGCTAGTTCCTCTGTGGTTGAGGATTACGGGTGAAGCTCGCTTCCACCTTCGGCCTGATCGTCACTTACCATCAGCTGAGATGCAGGCCAAGAGCTCCAGCGTTGTGATTAAAAAAATACAAACTTGTTAATAGCGTTAATTTTTGGGCCTGCTTCGTCGTTTTAATTTTATTCTCATGCCCTTTCAATTCTTTAGATTACCATTTTCTAACTAAGTACTCCCTTTATATCCATGTCATCTTTTTTTAAACGAGGCTAAACCCTCCTCTGCCGTGTCTCATTAATACTAAACGCGAAAAATTTTACCATCAAATAGCTCGGGTAACCGCGGCCCGCGGGCTCAACGCGCGGTTGAGCGAAAAGCTCACACAACCGCAGTGTGGTTCTAATGCCAGTGATATCGATGACACGATAACGCGTGTGCCTAAGTGCGGTAGCCGCAGGGTTTGACAACCTATAGGTACATACTTACAGAAAATAAATGAACACGTTGTTACTGTGTAAAAGTTTCTTTAATTTTACGTTCGTCATAGGTCTAGTCTTTTCCCAAAAACTATTTTGAGGTCGGCTTCCAGTCTAAACGAATGCAGCTGAGTACTAGTATTTTGTATGTACAAAATACAAAAAGGCTGTGCTATGGCTGTTGGGGGCTGAGCTCTACAACCTCGTAACATGCCCAACTAGCAAAACAGTCGAATAATTGATGAGTTATTCGGCTATAGATCGAATAAATGTTGAGTAGTTGCTACGTTGTAACCACAATGTAATGTAAAAGCGTTTATTACGACTTTTTTGCATTTTTCGCTTTTAAGTGCTTTAACCGTATCGTATAAACGTTTACTCGATATTCTTATAGTGCATTTAATCAATAGTCATATAGTAGCTAAAATTTCTCGTTTATACCTATGTGAGTGCAGTAATAGCACTATTAGAGTTGCCGATCCCCAAGTTTCATGTTCAAGAAGCTACTATATGGCTGCTATTCGACATTACTATTTTAGAGCAAATTAGTCGAATAAAAGCTGCCTATTTACCGAAAAGTATCTTGATGTCTGTAATAGCATGCTAAATCGATTAGTCGCATGTAAGTGTTCATGATTCAGTTACTGAACTTGATTCGATATGAATGCTGTTATAACACATTAGGTGTTGTATAACTGATTTTTAATTACTTTACAAGCTATATAATTTCTCATCCAGCATACCAGTATTTGATTGCAAAATATTAACAATTTACTTGATGGATTACAATTAATAGAAAACTATTTTATGGAAATGGAAAAAAATATATAATTAAGGAACCCCAATATTGTCTAAATATGGCTCATTAAGTCCTATAAATGAGATAACATTATACAATTATTCGACTAATAACCGATATATTGTGATGTAATAGCAATATATTTACTTAAATTTGTTTAATGGATCTTGATCTGACATCTTAACAAAATTTTATAAACTTTATTAATTATTACTATTATATTATTCATCATTAGTGTGGCCCACAAATATATGTTAAATAATTCCTAAGATTTCATCGATAAGTTACTAGTAAAGTTACTTTGCATGTTCATTTACGTTTACATATGCAAAATTCTATAGACAGTACATTGCTATAACATTCTACATTAAGTTACTAGGCATATTCAATACTTCTATATTTGTTCATATTTGTTCTAATAAGACACACACAAAGTTCCGTTTCGGCAAAAGGAATTAAATATTTATAAAATAGTGACAAATTAACTGATACAGAGCGAAATTGTGGAATAACAGCAAATTCTTTGCTTTTAACTGACAAAAAAGACGATTTATAGCAAATCGGCAACATTAACTCCATAATTTTGTTGATTAATAGTAACGAAAAAGCTTTAACTCCATCTATGGTCATGGAAAGGCAGCAATATTGCTGTTGCTACTCTAATTTGATCCAGTTTTGCTTTTACTCGATAATTATTCCACAATTATGTTCCTTATCCAACAGTAACACGAGTTTCATAGCACTATTAGCTGAATCATTTGCGCCCAAATCGCGTTGAGTAAACGTTTACTCCCTTTTTATACGACTTATTACATCTATAGTATTATTGAACTATGAGCTGAAACAGAAACGTGACTATTATAGCACATGTTTTTGCCAGTTGGGCGGTACCCTAAAGTCTGAAAACTAGTCTTATCAAAGTAAGAATGGTTGTCAGAATTTCAGGCTTCTGGCTAGTCGTAGGTAACCAAGGAAGCCAAGAGCAACGTTATGGTCATTACCAATTAATTCTTTAAATTAAAATATTGCATCAAAACAAGATCAAAACGAGTATGTAAACGATACAGCAGTCTGTTGTGTTTAAGCAAATATTATCGACTAAGAAAACATGAACCGAAAAACAAAACCTTTTCAAACATTCACCTTGAGGATTTCTCAAAGTTGCCCAACAACTAAAACTCCGTAAGTAAAGTTACGACTATGTACACTTTTTCCTTGAACTTACTAATTCTTGTGAAACCTGAACAACGTGAAATATATCAAAATCAAATTGTTATTTAGTTTCCTCCAAAAACTTTCTTTGCTAAATATTAGCCAACTGGTGATTCCATGGCTACTAAGTTAAACGTGAGATCTCAACACAGATGGGTTTTTATAAGAATTTTGCCAGCGGCGTGGCTTTGTGTCACACGTGGGTCGCAGCATTTCAATGGCCGTTTTGTGCGGATGTACAAATGTTCTCTACATTATTTATTTTATTTTTTGTACTTTATTTTTATTAATTTTATATATATGTCGGCGCGAGGCGCAAGACGATGGTGTCAACTCGCACCTCGTCCAGTTCTTATCAGCGTGATACGAAAGTGGCAGTCACACCTCGTCTAACTCTCAAGATCACGGTGGTCTTTGTTCGCGCTTAGAGCTTATTGATATTAAATAATGAATAATTGTTTCCGATATGAAAGGTGACGACGTAAATCTTGCGTCGAACGTGGCCGGAGGTCGGTTTATATTTCTCGTGGGAACGTTTTAAGATGATAATTAGCATCAGAGGAGCCTGGATCAGGCAGTCAGTTCCATTCGGAGCACGAGATCGATTGAGCGCGACCTGCGGACTTGTTACGCCCTTCTAAATTAATTTAAGAAAAGCGTAGATTAAAGTAGACTTCTAGTTAGAGTGATTATATTTACCTCGCGCGTTTCCTTTGCCCACGAAGTAGACAGACATTTAAATAATGAACGATTGAATCGATAATTACCCTTCTGACGACGATTGTGACCCCAGCGCTCCGACATATATATATTTTATATAAAATTAACTTACTTCCTTCTTTATTTCAAGTAATTCATATCTACCTGCCCAGTTACAATCTTCATGTTAGATTCACAAACACCACTGTCTTAGAATCTTATGTCACATCATGCAAGCAAAATATACCATGTAATCTGCGTATACGAAATAACAAAATCTTATAAAAGCAAATCATGAACCTCACCCGTACGAAGTGGCGGGCAACAGCTAGTATAACTACAAGACTTTTTTCAATAGGCCTACGACCCCCATCAATTATTTGTTAAAGCATTCTTCTTCTTTTCGTGTGGTTAGTGACTAACCTGGTGTCAGAGTTTTAAAGCCGCCCATGGGCCTCTGTCTTGGCTTCATATGCCGTCGACAAATATCTCTCAGGCATGCCTCAGGTTTCCTCACGATGTTTTCTTTCGCCGTTTTTGAAGCAAGTGTTATTTATAATACGCACATGAATCTGAAAAGTTAGAGGTGCGTGCCTTTTTTTTTTTTTGAGGATGGGAAATCATCAAATGACTTCTCCCGCTCTGGGCAGAGCGAGAGGGTGTGTCAGACTTTTACTGACTAAAACCCACCCGTATTCCTTCCGTTGCCTGTGTGCCGGGGCCGCAATATCCCTTTCGGACAAACCCGCAACCCCAGCAGGCATTGGTCTTTCGACCCCGTCAAGAGGTGCGTGCCTTGGGTTCGAATTTGAGGCCTATGACTTGGCAGTCTGACGTTCACACCACTATTACTGCTTGATAAAGTATTGCAGTACTGAGGTCTTCTACAGGGATTCCAAGGATGACAGCATGATTTCTTTTCTAAATCAGAACATCGTTTAAAAATCTTTCATATCTCAGAATGACGTGGTAACCCTTCGTGAATTGCGCCTAAGTATTGGGTCGTAGACTCATAGTGTTATGCAAATGTGACGTCAGCATGTATGTATGAGAGAAGGGTCGAATATTAAAACCTCGTTTATATGTTACACCTCCGGGAAATCAATTTCGCGTGACGTGCCAACTTTTCAATGGAAAAGTATGTTCATGAAAGTTTCTGTAGGAATATACCAGAGTGTTATGTGAAGTGAGTCTCAATGAAGGGAAAATTATGGGTTTACAGTACACGTAGTACACGTAGAACAGATTATGTTTGGACTGTTCTTGTTGTTTTCGTATTTTTTTGTTTTTGTAATTATATTTAATTACTCGTTTATTTATTTATTTAGAAGTATAAAAATGATGTATTAGGGATGTTGAAACTGTTTGTACTCTCCATCACTTGTCCTTAAGGGTTCATTAGAAAACCAGGGTCAGACAGCATTTGTCTGGCATTAATGCTGATATCAACCTTTTTGGCATAGCCGTGAGACACACACTATTATTAGTAATAGATTATTTTCTCTGTTTTATTTTGTGTTTCACGAACTGTGTCCATACTTTATTCTTTCTTTCCTTATTTTTTAGTTGTGTTAATAAGGGAAGCATAGAGTCCTAGAGTGGAAAGTGTTGATCAAGGTGGATCAAGGACTCAGTGAAGATAGATAGAAAGAATATTGTTTATTGTACTGTACACCAAGTTCGTTGAAATGCGCTGATTGCGGATAGCACAGGACCGATCCGGTTACCGGTGTGGTCATATTTGATGGAAGCCGATATCCGAAAGTGGGCGTATTTTGTCCGAAATCATAGTACAGAGGTATTAGGAACAGGGTGTAAAGTTCACTCATCCTTCATAGAAAAGGGAGGATCCTAAGACCAGACGGGTGTTGTGTCTCGACGATTGTTATCGGGATGCGAGTCGTGCGGTAAACGCTGCTTGTGCGATGCAGGATTTTGCATGACGTCAGTGTGATGCGTAGTTCGCATGTGGCGATGTAGATTTCGCCACATGATGACAATGCCTGGTAGAACGACAATCTGGAGGGGTTGGTTTGGTTAAAATGTTGCGAATACCGGAGGGTCCAGTGAATCAAAGAAAATATATTTTTGAAGACTCTAAATATGTTGAATTAATTGATAAGTTAAAAATGATGGTACCTATTTAGGGGTATGAGGAACAAGGTGTAAAGTTCACTCATCCTCCATAGAAAAGGGAGGATCCTCCGACCAGACGAGTATGATGTCTGGCGGGCAACTGCCCAGAGGTTGAAGTCGGGAAGCTTGTATATATGTTTATCGCGCGGTAAACTCTAATTGCGCGATGCAGGATTTGTGTGACGTCAGGATGTTGTGTGACGTCAGGTCTTTGATGCGTAGTTCGCATGTAGTGATGTAGATGCCGCTACATCACTCCCCTCCGGAGACCGGAGGTCGATAGTGGGCTGAGTCTTGAATCTTGCGATGCTTCACAGTGCCAGCTGTGGTTCCAGTGAGTTGGAACCGGGTGCCGCATAGTTTGCGGTGAGTCGGAACTGTCTGTGGTGATTCCCCAGTGAGTCGGGGTGGCGCTGCGCCTTGATCCAGTGGGTCGGATGTGGTACAGCGCCGGGCTGTGGCTGAGGGTGATGACCAGGAACGCGCTTTCGCTGCATGCTGGTGGTCAGGATACCCGTTGAAGCCGTGGGTGCTGACTGGCTGTGTGACTCGCCTCACGAAAGCTTGCGGGAGTGATGATGATGATGACGTCACGCTGAAGTAGTTTCACGAAGGCTGCGTTGACGTTCATATTCGGGGTCACCACTTTAGGGGCATGAGGAACAGGGTGTAGAGTTCACTCATCCACCATAGAAAAGGGACGATCCTCCGACCAGACGGGTGTCGTGTCTGGCGGGCAACTGCCCAGAGGTTGAAGTCGGGAAGCTTGTATATATGTTTATCGCGCGGTAAACTCTAATTGCGCGATGCAGGATTTGTGTGACGTCAGGATGTTGTGTGACGTCAGGTCTTTGATGCGTAGTTCGCATGTAGCGATGTAGATGCCGCGCTACACCTATTAAGGGACATAATTATAATTGATGATTTTTTGTAGGTATCCGAAAAAACTGAAAAAAACTGTGATGGAATAAACCTGTGGGTATGTGGACCAACAATATCAATTATGTCCATACAAAACATAAACACTTAATATCTTTTACATTCATCACTCAAATTTCAAAAACAACTAGATTGTCAATCAGCCCATAATCACTTTAATGAATTCATTAAAACGTTCCTATTCTGGTGGAAGCGTTAGATTAACACAATGTGTGCACTGTGGTCGTATTATCGGGAGTATCGTGACTTCATAGCTTCTATTTATATCATAGTAACTTTCGAGTTTCATCAATATAATTCACGGAAGACGGTGGGTCAAATTTAATTGTATGTCTTAATGAAACTTATTGTGTTTTAAAATTATGCTGAATTGTTTGATCTGCTCGTTACTATTACGGAATGTATACAATTAAACCAACTTATTTGGTTAATAATACCTAAGTATGTCTTTAGAAGTAACTGTCGCATTTGAAAATACTGGAAACAAACCTGAGATTGGATATACCTGTGGGTATGTGGATCAACAATATCAATGATGTCCATTCAAAACATACACTAAAAATCTTTTACATTCATCACTCCAATTTTCAAAGCCACAAGACTTTCATTCAGCTCATAATCACTTTTCGCTAAAACGTTCCTACTCTGGTTAGGCAGTAAATTAACCCAATGTGTGCACTGTGGTCGTATTACCGGGAGTATCGTGACGTCATCCCGACATTTACACACTCTCGCCGCGTTAGCTGCTTTATTACTCGAATACAGTTCGTCGTTTGTTTCAGGAATCAGGATTTTAGGGTCAATGTACATTCCGGTGGAAGGGAAGGCTACTTTTTCGTGAGAAATCGCGAGAATGCTCGCAAATCGTTTCATGTTTAAAATGTAAACTAACGTAACTAACAGAAACCGGACAAGTGCGTGCCGGACTCGCACACGAGGGGTTCCGTACCACCGTACATTATTTGGCAAATAAATAAAAATACTAAACGAAGACTGTTATTATTTTTAATTTTTATTTTTTTAATCGCAAAGATAAATTTGTATTTCATAATGATAGTATGAATTATAAAGATATTTATGCAGTTGCAGAAAATGACCCATATTTAAAAAAAATACCTTATAAATTGGCGTTTTTGGTATTTGTTGATTATACATGATTATATATGGTACATGATATACGGTTTAAGTTCCAAATTCCTACCTTCTTTTGTTGTTGAGATAGAGCTCGTACAAAAATGGTCTACAACTGACAACTCTTACGGCCCCCTATTTCATAATTTATGAAGATAAAAAAATTGTTCTCTAATCGATGAGCTCTAGACACTGACACTTCACATGCTAAGGCAATTTTTTTTTTTTCGCAAAATCAAATGTTTATTGTATGGAGACCCCTTTTAATTTAATTTAATTTTTATTATTTAGTGTTATAGCGGCAATAGAAATGCATAATCTGAGAAATTTTCAACTGTATACCTATTACGGTTCATGACACAGCTTACTGACAGACAGACGGACAAACAGATGTAATAGGGTAATCTTTGTAATAGGGTTCCGTTTCGCACCCTTCGGGTACGGAACCCTAAAAAGTACTTATAAAATACAGCCCTCTTTTAATTCTCTGTGGAGAACTTTGCTTCGTAATACGCAGTGATTAAAAATCCAAGCCCGCATGTCCTTTGTACGCGCAACAATGTCACATATCAAGCATTCATGTTGAATATACTCGTCACCCGTAGTACATAACTGTACTACATTTGTTTTAATTGTTACTTGAGTATACGGATGTTATGTTTGCATCAATCAATTCAGCCAATTGCAGTCCACTACTGGACATGGCCTCTCCCAGACTGCTCCACAACATACTGTATTTCACAGCCACCTTCTCATTATTTATGAAGGTGGTGGATAGGTCAAATTCAAATTCAAAAGTCATTTATTCAAACTAGGCTGCTAATCAGCACTTTTCGAACGTTAAATTACATAAGACAGTCCCCCAAAAACGCCCGCCCTTCACCAGTTCCTAGTGCTTAAGCTGGGAAGAGACAGTGGCGCAACAAACTCCCCAGCAGCACAGCTGTCTGTCAGTTGAAAAACTTGATCCTATGTATTAGTACTTATGCAAAAATAATTTACATTACCACAAATTGCAATACAACTCATAAAATAAAAACATCTTAATGAGTAGATTATGTCAATAATAAATGAAAATAAATTGACTTCAAATAAAATAAACTAAACAATTATATGAGCTCTTATAGTGTCATGTAGTGTTTAATTCTAAAACACTGGCTTGTTGCTTGGGGGGGGGGTACATTGGAGTAGCTTAATAATTAGTCCTAAGCCTTTTTGTCGTCTAAGTAATCTTTATTAACTTTATAATGTGTGTGTGGTGGTTCCTTCATTGTTTGCATATTTGAATGTAAATATCTTTATGACCATTTTTTACCCTGGATTTAAAATATGCTACCTATGTAATTTTTGGGGTTGAAGGAATTTATCTTGTCTGCCAGAACTGCCCTTGTTGATATAGTGGTTCCAAGCGTGACTGCTGAGCATTCTTGATTCGATGTCCAGGTCGAAAAACGTGTTATCGGGTTCTCCTAATTAGATATTTCTCAGTAACAATCCAGCGTTTAAATTTGAGGCTTGATAATGGCAATCGCCCCCTAGTACTGAGAGCTAACAGGTAAAATGTGGGTGTGCTATATACATTTCTGTCTAACTCATCAGGAAATAAGTAAACGCGTAATGTTTTTTTAAGTGGTTTAGAAGCAAAGTAATCCCAAAGCATACTCGCCGAAAAGTTACGCAAATTACCCACAGTTGAAAACTACAATTTCTTTGTTTCAACTCATCAATGATATTTATGCTTAAATCTAAGTTATATAAATTCTATCATAATGTTTTATACTGCGTTCAGAGTCAGTGCTACTAAGACTTTTGTGCGTTCGAATATAACTGTTTTCTTGTGGACTTGTTATAGAATGTTTAAAGATTATGAATAGTAAACTCAGTGTAAAATGTTTGTAAAGGTAAGTTAGCCTAAGAACTTGTTATTTTTAAGATTGTACATAATTAGAATAGGATCTGATTGTATGCACATTAACAATAAACACTTTTAAAATCAAAAATCAATCCCAAATCGGAAGTAGGTATTCAGTACCAAATGTCTTTTCAACACAGCCGTAAGTTCTACATTTCCTTTGCAATCTTATCACAATGGCCCAGCTTTGACCTACTGTCGTGCCAGACATAGACACTAGGTGACAGTGCATTACCGATGACCTGAGCGGTATAAAAGAAAGAGGTGACATCACTAAGCAGTTGGTAGCGGATGTAAACACAGGTGCCTCACCCGGTGATAGCGTGTGTTTTGATGACACCCTATTTATGGGGTAAAACTTACTGCTCACGATGCGTTGGCTAAAGAATTTAAAAAAGGTCATAATCGCGCCGAGAATGGTTTATGACTTGGTTTCTTCTCCTTTTTTTAGTATTTAACTAGCTGCTGCCCGTGGCGTAGCCCGTGTGGACTGTGTAAAAGTAGCCTATGTTACTCCCTCTAATATCACCTCTGAAAGAGCGATAGCCTGTCTAACGTCAGTATGCTTGGGTACGGTTTACCTTTACAGATTTGCCTGCGCAGGTCTACCATGTCGTATGTCATGCTCCAAGAACTGCATATGCCTAGTTCAATTCAATACACGCTCCGGTAGACCATAGCGTGTAATTCTCGATATCGGTCTACCTATCAAGAAATGCCTGCGCAGGTCGACCAACTTGTCGCATTATGTCATGTTCCAAGAACTGCACTGGCATATTAACACTAATCCAATACAAGCTCTGGTAGACTGTCCGTCGACCGTCTTTTGCCGCCATATTGAGCAGTATCAACGTCCCAAAACGTGCGACAAAAAATCGCACCTCGAATGTCTTCTCTTACAAAGTGTAACGTATCTAGCTAATGGTGTTTATTTCGATAGCTACCGCGCTCGTTCGAGTAATGTTCTATGAAAATAACTGTAATCAAGTCTGATCATAATTTTCTCGACCCGACAATTTTTCTAAGTTGCGTGTTTTGGGTGGGAAGTTTTCGGTAAGTAGGTATGTTGGTTTATTGATCTATTGACCTAGAGTTAGACAGAAGTGTATTATACATATACAAGTTCAAATTAAATTATCAAGCGAATCTCCACAGACGTGGGGGGTATCTTTTATTTTTGTTTTTAATCGACTTCAAAGGGTTTTCGTTACTGTTTTTTTTTTGTTTGTTTGTAACGCGATTACTCCGCCAATTATGAATTGATTTTTTTTCAGAGATGGTCCCATATAAATTGGATTAACTTTGCTTGGGCAGTTTTTGAGTTAGCTTCAATAATACGTATTTTTTCCTCTTAATCTATAAGGACGATATGATGATAACTTCATGTCACTGTTATTTACATAACAGGTAGTGGTATTCTAATTTGTGTGGGGTAGGTACCACAACAAAAAAGTGGAAAATAAAAACATTTTACAAAAAAAAAACCGACAAAAAAAACTATTTTACTATTTTTCATTACATCTCTGGAATTTTGCTAGCTAATTTAATGTAACCCTGTCGTATGTACCTACTGTACAATCAAAATACCAAAATTTCGCCATAGTTCTTGTCCCATTTAAACAAGTGCGATTCTATTACCACTAACTGGGTAAAATTGCAGACTTCGTGTTGCTACTGAGAAATTCCTTATGAAAAACACAATAACACTGGCCTATGTGGAAATCAAATCAACGCTGCGTTGTTGCAAGACAAAACAAAAACAATTGCCTAGATAATTAAATGAAACAAAAAGTATCATTGTTTTTTAAGTTTTCAGTTTAATTACATTTTTTTTTCCATATTGTTGCCCTAAATGAAGAAGTATCATGGTTAGAAAACGTTGTTAAAATATTTCCAATGAATTAAATTTCTGTATAAATAATATTAAAACGACTGAATAACCCTGCAATTCCTAATAACTTTTTATGGCAGGTGTGTACGTAACATTTCCATGCGCTATTGAAACGAACCCCTGCTTCTCATTTAGACAGCAGAATATATCGCAGCTGACTTACCGCAGGGGCTTTTTCTTGAATTTTGATGCGCGACGCCATTTACCTGCGGTAGGTACATACGGCTGAAAAGTTATGTGAGTATTTAGCAATTTAGTATTTTGCAAAGAAAATATGGTAAGAAAGGGGGAGACTACTGAGATAGTTTTATAAGATAAGATAAGATAAGATAAGATAAGATATTCTTTATTTGTCTAAACATGGTATACATACAAGAGCATGCAAGATTAAAATCAATTGTTTAAGTCCAGTCATGTTTAGCCGTAAGTATCGGCGTACAAATATTTCTATAATATTGAAAACTATTATTCTTTTTATTGACAACTAAAAAATTATAAAATTTCACAAAAAGAAAGAAAGTTATGAGTTATATTATTATAAAATTTCACAAAAAGAAAGAAAGGTACCCAGAATTGCAAATACAAAATTTTTAACTTAGAGACCTGTTAATTCGAAATTATTATTATATCATCATGTCAACATTCAGATTGAAAAAATAAATCACAAATACAAGAACAATGTCAAAGTTTAAAAATGTATGTCAAATTTGAAAGATACATGTCAAAATTACAACCCAAGTCCAAATTAACAGATTTATGTCGATTTTACAATGTTGATTGCTAAATTACAATGTGAACGTCTAGTTCATGTCAAATTACAAGACGAATGTCAAAATTACAGGAAAAAAGAAAAAAAAAAAAAACTAAAAAACTTTTTCGGCTAGAAATTCGGAGACACTGTAATATGCTTTATGCAAAAGGAACAGTTTTAATTGACGCTTGAATGCATTCCTATCTAACTCTTTCCATCGTTTAGGCAGGATATTAAATATAGTGGGAGCCATGCAGACGATACTCTTGCGCATGAGTGCTGTTTTTGCTGGATAGATGCGAAGAATAGTCGCATCTCTTCTGTTACGCGGTACGGCGTCCTCTAGACGTGGGAACAGTTTGGGGTTAGTTTTAACAAACATTGCGGTTTCGAGAATATACATACAGGGAAGTGTTAATATTTTGTACTTTTTAAAATATGGTTTACATGTATCAACCGTTTTTAACCCAAACATAGATCTAATACATCTCTTTTGAGCCTTGAATGCCGTGTTAACGTCGGTAGAATTTCCCAAGAATATAATGCCGTATCTTAGGTGAGACGCAGCTAAGCCATGGTAAGCTGCAATCAAGGTGTCTACATTCACAACTGCAGCTAGAGAGTGCAATGCAAATGCAGAACTACAATTTTTTTTGCAAAGGTTCTCTATATGCGATTTCCAGTCAAGCCTTTTATCAATCATTAGTCCAAGGAATTTCGTACCATTTACGCTTTCAATTGTTTTATTCGTTATATTTATGTCCATGTTTTCTACAGTCGAACGTTGACTAAAATGTATGATTTTAGTTTTATCTAGATTAATTTTTAAATTATTATTATTTAACCACTTTATTATTGATGTCAGAGTATTGTGAATGTCAAGTTTATATTGGATCATGTCACTGTTATTATTAGAAATTGTCACCGTGCTATCATCCGCAAACAAAGTCATAGGATGTGAAATTGATGTAGGTAAGTCATTAATATATAGTGTAAAAAGCGGAGGTCCCAAAACACTTCCTTGTGGAACACCAAAGGTGAAACGTTCCTCTGATAAGTAAATCTCTTCCTTTTTGGTATTAGTATTAATTCTAGTGATTTCGGTCATTTGCTTTCTATTGCTTAAATAAGATTCAAATAAATTAAGTACATTACCTCTAATACCATACGCGTCAAGTTTTCTAATTAAAATGTCATGTTTTACATAGTCAAATGCTTGAGTCATATCGCAGAAGATAGCACATACATGTGTTTTTTTATCTACTCTTGTCAATACGGTGTATAGAAAGTCATAGATGGCCATACTTATAGTCTTATTTTCGCGAAATCCTTTTTGCTCATTACATAGTATATTATTTTTTTCTATATAACCGTTTAATTCCTTTTGAATGAATTTCTCAAATATTTTAGAGAAGATAGGTATCAGAGAAATAGGCCTGTAGTATTCCATCAGCTCTCTGTCTTCTTTCTTAAATAATGGTTTAACGATAGCCCTCTTTAGTGCGTCAGGAAACTTGCCAGCCATAATACTGAGATTAATGATGTGAGACAAATGGTGGCTTATTTCAGATGCTACTGATTTGATTATTTTAGTTGAGATACCATCGTAACCCACGCTATTAGTGTTTTTCAAACCCATAATGATTTTATGTGCCTGTTGTGGTGTACAGGGTGCCATAAACATTGAGTTTTTGCTATTAACGATGGGTGTTGTAGTTTTATGACTAGTCTGTATTGGTTGTATTTTATTGATAAAATAGTTATTAAACTCATTTGCAATTTGTTTCGCGTCCGTTATCTTGTCGTTATTGATTTTAATTTTTGAAATATAATTTTTAGGTACATTAAATTTTCCTCGATTTATTATTTGCCAGGCAGTTTTACATTTATTGTCTGATATTTTAATTCTGTAGTTGTTTTGTGAACGCTGTGTCAGAGTGATGATTTTTCTAAATAACTTAGAGTAATTTTTAAAGCGAGTTCTATTTAGTTTACTTGGATTTAATCTGTAGGTCCACAGAAGTTGCCGTTTTTTTTTACTACATGATTTAATTCCCTTAGATAACCACCTTTGCTTGTTTATTACATTTATTTTAATCAATTTTTTAGGAAAACAGAGGTTGTAGAAGAGCGAAAATACTTCATGAAAGTTGTAGTAGGCAATGTTCGGGTCGTCTGTTTCATATATTTCAGAATAATTAATTTTGCTCATACAATCTTTAAATTTATTTATATTTTCTTTATTGTAGTCGCGTCTAATAGTACAGTATTTGTCGATGGTACATATTTTATTCACGGGACATTTTAAAAGCTGGGCAGTGTGGTCCGAAAGGGCAAACTCTAAGACTTCAGATTCACATTTTTTATTATAATTATGCGCAAAATTATCGATACATGTCCGACTTTCCATTCGAGTAGGTTGTTTTATTGCTAGTTTTAGGTTGAAGCTAAGTAGAATGCATTCAAACTCCATCGACTGGTAATTCCTTTTCAACATGTCTATATTGAAATCGCCAGCTATGACAATATTTTTATATGAATTCTTAGATAATTCTAGTAAAACTGTTTCAAACTGATTAAAAAAATTATTGAGATTGTTCATATTTGGAATTCGGTACACGCATACAAAGGCAGTGTTATACTTGGTAAGCTCAATGGCACAGCATTCAAAAGTTCCTGTTATTGACATTTTTGATATAATTAATGTATAAAAAATATTGTAAAACATTTTAAAAGAGTAGCGGTGGTGTTTCTTGCCCATTCTTCTCCATACGAAACTACCTCTTGGAAGGGGTGGTGCGGGCAACACGAATCACTTATATATTTTTTGTACATTTTGACGTTTAGAAGTGCCTTTTAAGTGCCTATTTGAAATAAATGATTTGACTTTGACTTTGATGATGACTAATAGAGAAGAAAAAAAAAAGAAGAAGAAGAAAAGAGGAAAAGAAGAGAAGTATGGAAAAATATGTGTTGCGCCGTCCCCAAATGAATTGGGTTATGAGGAAGAGAATGATGAATGACATGGTTGGCGCAATCGATGGTCTCCTGCACTACCTACAGATTTCTGTTACTGTAGTTGGTATGTTAATTTCTGGTTCAAACAGTACATTATTTAGTTACAAACTGCAGTAAAATGAAAAATTCCTTCACTTTAGGCTTTTCTCTACCTCAAAGTCAAATCATTTATTTCAATTACACCCTTAAAAGGCACGTCGTTACAAATTACAAGAAAAAAGAGGAATTGATTCTAATCGCCCCTTCCAAAAGGTAGTTTCGTATGGAGAAGAATGGGCAAGAAACTCCATATTCTTTAAAAAAAAACATTCTGTAATTATTAAAATACTGACAACCACTTCTCCAAGCTTTTTTGTAGAAAATAAGAATATTATTTTCATAACTTAGCACCAGAATACCCACGAAATCCTTATTGCATAACTTTTTAATTAGTCGAGATTTTTAATTCATATTTTTTTATGGCACCTCTTTAGGTCTTAAGAGAGAGGCGTGAAAATTGATTCGCTGTTACAAAGTAAAGTAGATTTTCACTTCCTGGCTTCTCGATAGCCACATTAAGTTAACTGAAGATTCTCGCGAGGAAACAGCAGTTATTCTTTCTTCCCGTATGTCACATATCTAACGGCACACATATTTGGAGCGGTTGTTATGAAATCCGCTCTGCGTTCCAAAGTATTATTCCACCAAATCTCTTAGACTGTGAATACTTACAAGATTTACAATGAAAAAGCATAAAGACACGTTTATTAACATTTTCAGTGTAACGTGTATTTTTAGGAAAATGTAGCCCAGCCCACTTAGGAAAACCAAGTTAGAAAGAATTTACAAAGAATATAGGGAGGTATATTTACCCGGCTACGGCGAAGCAAAAAGGAGCGTAATGATTTTGACAGGTATATATGTATGTATGTATGTTCATCTGTTACCTCATAACTTCTAAACTACTGCTCATAATTTTACAAATGAGGTATCTTTGGAAGGTTCTTGGTCGTCCGCAGGTTATAGGGGTATATATATATTATTTATCAGACGCAGGTTTATTTAAAAAATACGCACAACTACGCATAACTGTATTTATTATTTTTAGCAAACATAACTTATTATAGGAAAACCTAACAAACTGATAGAATTATTGAGCAATTAATGAGCTAATCACTTCGCACCGAGAAAACACAATACTGAGATGGAGAGACGTCCGTCGCCGTTGGCTGTCGATCCAAAAAGGGACAAGTGCCCCTCGCCGTCTGCCGTTGCCGCGAACTATCCCCACTTATCATGCAGCTATCTTGACCACGCCCCTCGTTCCTTCCAACTTCTTCATTCTTCCAACAATATATTCATTATGGCGCCTTCTAGAGGACATAAAGTCATGAACTAAAAAAAAATGTTTTTGAACGATACCACGTTGTTTCTAATATATTAGCTGCTTAAAAATGTTCATCTGTCCATTTTTAAGGTACCATTCCATAGCCGACTGCAGGCAGCAGCAGCAGGCGACTTCATAGAAATACGTGTCGATTTCATAGAAATACATAGGAACCTGAGTGTCGCGGCATGTCGCCTTCTGCAGTCGGCTATGGTCCTTGTAATATCTACAGCATGAAAAAGCATCAAATTATCATTATTTTATAGCAAGATAATACCTATTTTCAAAGTCTATTATATTCTGCTAACAGACTGCGGCATTCAAAGTCCATATCTAATTTTAAAAGCGTCATAGAACCATTAGGTAAATATCGAGGTAATTACAAAACTAATTGAAAAGCTATGTTCCAAAACAACATGTAAAAATTTCCCCATTAAACTCATCAAAGGTATGATTATAGTAGTTTTCCATCCTTTCAAATGGAATCCAATATAATAGCACTCATCATACTATTGACCGCGGTTTTGACCCAAATACCGACCATAAAAGACATTCATGTAAGTCAAAGTGATTTTTCAAATCCTTCAATCGACATATTCTATAGTTATTTTTTTATTTACAAGTAAAATACAGTCCTGTATGTTACCACCACTATAGACTAGCACTTCATTTTGAACCTTAACCTTAGCTGAAAAAAGTTTGATTTACATCGCTTGCGCCATCTAGCACTTCTATATCTAACCTTATATCAAAGTCAATTGAAACTTCAGCTCTATCATCCAAAAAATAAAGTCTGTTTTCAACTGTTTTGATAGTAAGATTTTCTGAAACTGGTCCCTTATTTGCTTTGCAACTAGACTTGGAACGATCGATCAGGCGTTCTGAGCTCAGATTTGCTATTTGGACTTGCACAACTTTATGTTGATTTGTTGCTTCAAATTGCAGTATAATTGCAGTTTTTAATCGATAAGGAAGTTAATAGTGTAAAACTTGAAAATTCTGTCATACAAAAACCATTGCTTTCATTTTTAACCGACTTCAAAAAAGGAGGAGGATATTCGTCGCGTATGTATGGTTTTTTTTGTGTGATAAGTTCCTGTCACTGCTATTTACATAGCAGGTAGTAATATTCGAATTTGTGTGAAGTAGCTGTACCAAAACTAACTTTAATTTCGGAAGTCGGTGGCAAAAAACGAAATTAAAGTAATTTTTCACTTTGTAGTGTTTTTTTTGGAAGTCGGTAGTTTTTTTTTGTAAAGTTTTTTAACATAAATAAACACCTGAAAAGCAAAATTGCACGCAAGTCTACTTTGGCAATGTTTTGTTAGTCACCCTTTGGTTTCATAAGTAGGTACAGCCGTATGCTCATAAACTCTTATACCCGTTTCATTAAATATCGTATCCTATTCATCGATGATTATCATCATCGTCATAATCATCATCACCATCATCATCACCATCACCATCATCATCATCACCATCGTCATAATCATCATCATCATCATCATAAACATCATCATCGTCATAATCATCATCATCATCATCATCATCGTCGTCATCATCATCATCGTCATAATCATAATAATAATCATCATCATCGTCATCATCATCATCATCATCGTCATAATCATCATCATCATCATCGTCATAATCATCATCATCGTCATCATCATCATCATCGTCATCATCATCATCATCGTCTACCTAGCCTTTTTCATGCCGGTTCCCAACCTATTTTAGAATCGGCTTTCAGTCAAACCAGTTGCATCTGAATACCAGTATTTTACATGTAGCGATTGCCTATGACCTCCACAACCCATTATCTGGGCACCACTTATATTAAATTCTATTCATTTAAGTTAATAATAGTAGACAGATAGAGAATTTTTTGGCCAGTTCTGACGGCGCCAGACTTCTTCTTCCTTTGGGGCTTTTTGAAATCACGCGTTTACCAACATTTAACAAACCTTTAAAGAAAAAGAAAGAAAAATAAGTTTATTTGTCACAAAAACACGTGCATAAAAAAAAAACCGGCCAAGTGCGTGTCGGACCACGCACAATGAAGGGTTCCGTAGTTAGGATGAATAAAACTTATTCCAAGAACAAACCTAACATTGTAATTGAAAAACATGCTCCCCGATACATTCCAATTGCAAATGTAAGTTTGTACGCACAATATTGAGTGATTTACCATGTTATTTTGAGACCATAGACTTATTATAAGTTTTCCTGTAATTTATAAGCATAGAACAATTCTCTGTATTTTTTTCAAAATTTTAGGATCAGTAGTTTCGGAGATAAGGGGGGGGGAATGGTCAATTTCCGTCTATTTCCTTAAATATCTTTAAAGACATTTATTTTAAAATTATATTAAAATGTATTTGAAATCCTCGCAATAAGCCCTTTTATTTGATATGTCACACGGTACAGTTTGCAAAACTTTTATTTTTATTTTCTTTGTTGGCCCCCAAAAGTGACCCCATATTCAAAATACCTTCATTTATGTTACACGTCCGTGTTTGGGTCACAGAAATACATATGTGTACCAAATTTCAACTTAATCGGTCAATTACATTCGGAGCAAATAGGCTGTGACAGACGGACAGACAGACACACGAGTGATCCTATAAGGGTTCCGTTTTTTCCTTTTGAGGTAGGGAACCCTAAAAAAGATAATAAACTCCAGTAGAAAAATAAAATAAAACACAATAAAATTAAATATTGTGGAATGTTCAACGCAATCACCTGAAATTAATGCATTCGCAAGGTGCTTTTGCAGGCAATGGCTAAAGAATCCTTTGCTTATTTCCTGTGCAAAACAAAAGCACAGAACCAATAATAGATTAGAGGCATGGCATCGCCGCCTTAATGTGCGCATGCAGCACAAACCAACATTGTTACAATTTTTATTTTATTTAAAAAAAGAGGGACATTTAAAACAAAATTCTCTGTTTGAACCGAACAACAAAAGAAGAAAAACCATATTATTCAATCGCAAGTATCAAAGAGAATTAAATAAACTTGAGACGAAGGAGTAAGTTTAAATAAATAAATAATTCTGTTACAATGAAATGCTTTCATTTTAAGTATTTTAGTATAGGTACCTCTCCTCTCCTACCTACTCTCTCCACTCGATAACTGTACTCCAAAAAACAAACGAAAATATAGTCGTTACGCTATCTGGCCTTATTGCGATCTAGTCCAAACACGATATAGTCCTAACAAGATCTAGTCATATCGAGATTAAGTCCTATAGCGAACTAGTCATATCTGCTATTTAGTCTTATTGAGAGGTAGTCATAACACTTCTAACCCACAATAACGAGCACAAAACAGAAATACTCGGCAGCTGCTGGCTAGTCTTGAAATCCAAGATTGAACAAGAAGACACCAAATTCGAGCCAAATTAATTCAAAATGCCGTAAAACGAGCACAAATATGCATCAACTCAGAAGGTCATTTGAGGGGAATTTTATGGGTGTTTTCGATTATCTCCAGTTTTAGTTGCACATTTTTTAACCTAAGTCTACAAACATATTTGAAAGGATAGTTGTAGATAGTCAAATTATACCATGTTTTTTTTTCAAATCTACTTTGATTTAATTGTTTACATTTCACTTCCTTATCTTTCATTTTGTATTCCCTCGTCCATTCCCTTTGACACAAATCCACCACTATTAAAATGCTGTACCTGTCTTCAACCAGAACTGTAAGTAAAAGTTCTATCTGAATTAACTGATTTATATTCCTCACGCGAATCCTTCCCTCGTCTCCTCACTCCATTAAGACACGTCCTGATTGTTGCTGCTCATGTAATAGGTGATTTCCTTGGATAGCTTCCTTCGAGTGATGAAATGTGTCATTTTGTAACGCGGCGTTGCATATGTAACTAAGTGTTCCATAAATATTCAGCTGGAGGCTCAAGGTTTGTTGTAGAATTGTTAGTTTTGTACTTGCCTACCTCTGAATACCTAAACGTTCTATTCTATTTAAGTAATGAACAATGTGGGGCTATTTATAGTCTTAAGGTTTTGAAATCAGTTAAAAACCAAATGTTTCATGTTATCTGGTAACCTTGTTCAAAATTAGAACATTTTGATCTTAACAGATTTTATCCTTTTTATTTTTATTTATATAATCCATACTATAGCAAAGTGTTACCTTAATAATTATAGCATCTGCTAAACTGCAAAGCAATTTGTCGGTAGTAGCTTCTCGTGGAGTCCTCGCTTAGCTAAACATGATTAAAATCTAAGTTAAAACTAGCTAAAACTAAGACCAACACTATGGATCTGTAGGTCACGAGTCCGTATGTGGATACGCAGAGCAGCTCCACACAGCCATAACTTCTACAATCACAGCCACTAGACCATCGGCATTAGGCAACCAAGATAATGAAAACATCCCATAGTACATAACGTAATAGTGTAAGGCAAGTTACTTTAAAAAATTATTGACTATTTCATAGTTTCTCCGTAGTAGTCTCAATAATTCCAAATCACTATTCATTTCCAATAGTGATTCATTTTCAACGAGTGAAGTCCACCAGTGAGTGAAGACTGCGCAATTACACGACCAAGCAATTCGCTGCTAAGCTGAGTAAATAATGAACAGCATTGGAAGAAGGAAGAAGACTACACAGTTTTCCGGAACGGCAACAAAGTGAAAGATATTTCACGAATGGTTGTTCAATCCGCAATTGAGATAGAAAAGATACATCGTATGGTAAAATTTATCTTACGACAAAACACGTACCTAACTACATTTATCACACAATACAAGAACCAAGCTGTGGTACATATGCGTTCATAAATCGTTCGGTACTACTTGTGTGGAAGCGCATCGCTGATACCCACGTAGAAGTTTGTGATAAATGGATGCATTTTTCACTGCTGATGCAAGCTTTGAAGTGTTTCGGATATATTGGTATTGTTATACAAAGTAGCGATGAGATTATCACATTAAGTAGTACAGTCACGATCATTAATATATTACTATGGACAACTCGGCAATAATATCTGATTTCATGATTCATCCATTAATATCTGTCGTCAAGATGACGGCAAATATTATGAGGTGGTCATTTGTGGAAGGCATATTACATCTACCAGTGGCCGCACACATATATATGTGACATCGAAGGAACACCAAAACTATTTGACGAGCAAAGCGGCGCCAAAATAAAGTATGCGGTATCGGCTTCAGAAAGGAGGAAGACGAAACGTCTTCCTCCTTTCCTGAAACTGTAACACTTTTTACGACTTCCAAAAAACCTGAAGAAGTATCCTTTTTATTTCAAGTAAACTCCACATTCATACTCGTACCCAGTTATGACACGCCTGTGCAATATTTTTTCCAAATCTAATATTTCAAGTATGTACCTGAGAAGATTTCTTACGGAAAATTGTTTTCTTTTGTTTTTTTATCTCCTGGGAAATAACCGCAGTTTGTCATACTATAACATGTGCCAAGAGGCTCCTGCAGTCATATATCTACATACCTGCCCGGGGGAAATGACCAATTTCCAGGATCCTGATACCTTTCACCAGGTACGTCAGTTGGAATGATATAGGGATATACCTATTTTAAAAGGTAAAAATCAGAAAAGAGCCTGTAAAAATAGGCATCCCTTTATCCGATCGAAACAACAATACAAACAATTGGCAAAATTGTTGTTGTTGTTTTGTGTAAGGAACACTAGGTACTTGTTTAATTAAGTCAAAATATTTTTTTTATGAAAACAATATTTCGTTTTTAAAAAACATGTTTCTTGTCTGGCTACTCCCTTTTATTTTTAACTATATTCAATTTTTATTGCAAAAATTTCAACTGTCTCCCTATTACGGTTCATGAGATACAGCCCGGTGACAGACAAATGGACAACGGAGGCTTATTAGTAGGGGTTCCGTTTGGTATCCTTCGGGTACACTAAAAAGCAATGAAAAAATCTTGTCAATGTTGATTGGACTGAAGACAAAGAGACTTTGTTATTAAATATTTTTTATTACAATAAAAATAAATACATACATACTCTAAAACTAATTATCTTTAACAAACACTAACAATCTGAATAGCCCCTAGGTAATAAGAAAAATAATTTACATTTTCTCTTCAACCTATAACATTTGTTCCGAGAAAAACAAAATTATGTTTGAGTTAGATCCACAAATATTCCACCAAATGTTATAGATTAATGAGCGTCTAAACTTATAATTAAATCTATGGATTTGGATCACACGACGTATATAAAAAAAATTATCCAAATCCTAACAGTCTTGATCTAAACTTCCGATACGGTATCCACTTCTATAACATGAGTATGCTTTCTTTTCTTATGAATTCCTTCGAACTCATTCTGTATCTCTTGCAACGACCGATCTTTCGTCTCAGGGACAAAGAAGTAGACAAATACTATCCCTACAATGCAAATGATTGCAAAAGCCCATAGCGTCCAACCATGTTTTACCATGTCTACCAAATTCTGGTAAAACTTCGTCACAGCAAATGCCAAGAACCAATGGAAACCAGCAGTTAAGGCGGTTGCTCTTCTTGTCATGTGCGGGGGGAATATTTCTCTTAACATCAACCAAGGAATTGGCCCAACACCAGAAGCATAAAAACTTACAAAAAGACATAAAGTAAAAAGTGGTACCCACGTACTACTCGGTGATAAATTAGATGCTTTTAAATGGTAAAAGATACCTAAACAGGCTAAATTTATAGCCATAGCTGCGAATGAAATCATTAAAAGTATCCTTCTTCTAACAACTTTCAGAAGCATGGTGGAAAAGTATGTGGATGAAACGAAACAGAAGCCTAAAATGATAGCTGCGCTAGGAGGATTGAGACCAATGGCAAAAGTTTCGAAGATATTCTTTGCGTAGAAAAGGACGGGGAATATGCCACTCATCTGCTGGAATATCATGAGCCCGAAAGAGACAACAAGAGCTTTGACCGTGGACCTAGTACCGAAAAGTTCCTTGAAAGTGACTTTGATCTTTGCTGAACTTCTGAGTCGCTCCTTCAAATCTCTATATTCACCGTCTATGTCATTGTCAATACCCCTGAAGTAGCGTAAGGCTGCCTTGGCTTCTTGGAACTTTCCTTGAGACATCAAATAGGCTGGTGATTCCGGAAGGAAGATGAAGGCGACGAAGAAAGCTGTAGGTACACTGGCGCACAGCATTGTCAACACAGAACTGTTCTCTACCAGACCTGGAAATAAAGATACAAGTAAAGTTATGAACTATTGCTAAAGAAGAAATAAACATTTAAAAACGGTAAATTCTTCCCTTTTTTTTGAATATTATGGTTTTGTAGTTTTAATTTAATTCAGTTTATATTTAGTGACCAGAAAGTATGGAAATTTATAAGTAGACTTAATTATCGCATTAGGGCAATTTGTAAAGATCTATTCAAGGTGTTGAAATAATAATAAATGAGTTAATATTTTTTTATTTTTTTTTTAGCTAATACCTCAAGATAGTAGACTGATGAGAAATAAAGCAAGATGGTTTACCAATAATATATCCAAACAGAACTCCGCAGCTGAAGTGTACGTGATAGAAGTTGGCCAAAGTGGGAAGAATGTGTTTCTCCGCGATATCTTCAATGTAAGGTGGGATGCCGACACTGAAGGCTCCCAATGCCACTCCTCCGACGAAGCGCCCCACGTACAGACCGTACACGTTTGGACTGGAAAATGGAAACACGGAATTGTATTACATAGTTGCAAAGTAGGTAATAAAACATCGCGCTTGGATTCCTCGTAGAATAGGGATGTTGACAAAAAAATATTTTTTTCCGTCAGATAAAAAAAAGTATATTAGACCTGTATTTTTCTTTTTTTACGTAATCAAAAGATTACGGCAATACATTGAGATAAAATGTGGCATGACGTCACTTTCCGGTACATTTAATATGACTTGTGACGTAGCGAGCCCCCACTCCCCAACATTTTATCTAAATAATTTTTATTATTATGAAAAAGAAAAACTTACGTTCCAAATTTTTATTTTTTCCGCAGTCTACATCCTTAATAGGCATATGTAAGGAAGGCCAACAAGGGCCTGTCATTATACTATACGTTTTATTAAAAATACAACACGTACCTCGACGCGACAAGTATCCATGACACAACCAGAGGAAGCGCCAAGTAAAGCAGAGTCTTTTTTCTTCCGAAATACTCTGATATGAGACCAGCTGGCCCCGCGCCCCATAACGCTCCGAGGCACAGCAGAGAAGCTACCCAAGATGCCTCAGATGCTGTTAGCTGTAAAACAAGAATTTTTCATTAATATATCGACACCACTATCAAAATTAAATCGATTTCCGCAAAAACTCGAGGAGTATGTATGAATTGAATTGAATTGAATGAAAGTCATTAATCGTCCGCAATTTGAAGATTTCAGTACAAGCAGAAGAACGAATCAGAAAACTGACTTTACCAAAAGTCGAACAAGCAAGTAGGTATTGTGTTATCTCTTAAAAGGACTCCACAACACATTAAAAATAACTAGAAACATTCTAATATTTCACAAAATTAAAGCTGAATTTGTAGATAGTATATTTTTGCTGGTAACCCGATAAGCTTTAACTAAAACCAGGTCCCAATTCCAGCCATGCATAATAAATCCTTACCGCGAAAATATAAACCAGAGACTCGTTCCAAGAATAATATACCCAACTTACCGTAAGTTTAGTGTGTTCTGGACTAAGTATGCTTGGTGTAGTGTTCTCCACGGCAATTACGTCTCGGGTCGGCGACGGAGGCTGTAACATACGTGTATTTATCGACTTCATTAATCTCGGACGGAAATTATAACCAGGATTATGTTACCAGTATTGTTGTTACATAATTAATTTATGGATTAAGGGGAAAGAATAGGGATGTTGACTGGGGAAAAAAACAAAATATACGTCAGTCAGATAATAAAAAAATATTAAACACGCATTTTTTGGTTTATCATAAATATAAAAAAAATATTTACATAGATAAAACTCATTAAAGTTGGGGAGTGGGGGCTCGCTACGTCACAATTCAGTATAAAATCTACCGGAGAGTAACGTCATGCCACATTTTAGTTCAATTTATTGCCGTAATCTTTAGATTACGTAAAAAAAGAAAAAATACGTGTCCAATATTTTTTAATAATACTGATGGACAAAAAAAAATTGTCAACCCTACTGCGTGGGAGTTTTATATAACGTCTTTGGGTAAGCTATTTCCGATATTTAGGGTTTCGTAAAATGGCGATAGGATTGTGTCAAGATTGACATCGGTAGGTTTTTTTCTGCTAAAAGGATATACAAGAATATGTCATTAATCAATCGACTACTTCTGGTGATGTTCATTTTAGTATCGAGCAGTTATGCAGCGGTCTACAAGAAGAAGATATAATAAAGCTGTGTGTAAAGTGTACATAATTTTATCGGAAAATTACGTATATCTTCAAAAATAAATAAGTAATGTGTAATTCCTATATTAAACTTTGATCATTTGCGAGACAGCTAACAATCATAAACTCAGAACAAATTTTGAAAGCTTATTACGAGCAGTAAAATTCCATACCTAACAGGTGAAATAAAAGTAGTCGCAGTCAACCGCAAGTATAACAAATAGTCCAGATACGAATCCACTAATTACTGCAGCATTCATATGCATAAAACATACAAATTACCAACAGAACAGTACTCCAATTTAAGCTCCCCTAACTACGAAGTCGTTTAAAAGTAAACGGTATTAAATTGTATCTAGAAAGAAACAACTTGAACAGAAAACTGCACTTTTCGTTTCAAAATTATGGCACAAGTAAAACCTCAGGCAAGTTCCTTCGGTTTCAGTATCATATATTGTAAAGTTAGTTTCTTCCGAAAGTTTGGTAGCATTCGCGCCCCTGTCGACGAGTTTTCTTGTTGATATGGACCTGGGATGGCGAACCTTTTCACATCTGCGTGCCTAATATTTATCTGCCTAGCCTTTTCCCAACTATGTTGGGGTCGGCTTCCAGTCTAACCGGAGGCAGCTAAATACCAGTATTTCACATGGAGCGACTGCCTATCTAACCTCTATAAACCAGTAACTGGGTAAAACGATAGCCCTTGGCAAGACTGGTTGTCAGACTTTCGGGCTTTTGACGACCCGTAAACGACTGTAAAAAATCCACGAATGACAGCCGGGATCAACGGCTTACCGTGCTTTCCGAGGCACGCAGGAGTCTCGATATTTAAAGATGGTCATCCATCCACGGAGCAACTTCGGCGAGCGTAGCTTAACCTGATGGATCGACACGTGCGGCTGTTATTACTTAGACACGAGCTCCTCATCTGTGTGCCTAATAATAACTATTAAAAAAATGTATTGCCCCTTTCGGTCTGATAAATAACGCGAACTAAAAATAAAGACGAACGAAGCTTTTATTTGTGTTGTGATAATTAAATAGTTACCAATCTGCCCAGCCTTTTCTCAACTATTCCACATGGAGCGGCTGCATATCTGACCTATTGCTAATTAAAATAGTTACTAATACAATTATATTACAATGCACTGAAGAACGTAGATATGAATGACTGAAAGGTACTTAAACCATTAAATGCCTTAGCTGCTTGCTGTTAGGCACTTCTGAGGCGGTGCTAGTGTTGGTTCAACCTCCACGATTTTTTGCCCGGCAAAAATTTTAAGGAATAATTATGTACATCAACTCTAACGACCACGCCCGCGCCGTGCCCAGAATTTTATGTCCCGGGTTTGTCATCTCTGATATAGACCCTCAAAGCTACTTGATTGCTCTGCTCTAAAGTCGCTTAATGTAAATGTTTTGTTGCTTGTCTAGATATTATGAGTAATGAAAAATTTAACTTTGAGTTTCGTGAAAGTTTGAAAATATCTTGATTTTCAGCTAAAGAAAATGTTGAGATTCCTCTATTTACTTTAATTACTGTAGTTATTAATAAGATAAATAACTTGTTTATAGCTGAGAAAGAGAATCTATTCCAGACACATAATCAGTATTTAAAATGTGCAGTAGCATAATGCATCAAAGAAAAGTACCTACACACTAACGTAGTATACCTATATTGCTGTTTGCAACACTACAGCAAACTATCTCATTTATTTATTTATTTCTAGAAAAGAAAAGAAAGAAAATACGTTTATTTGCGGTACACATGACGCAAGGTAAGAAGAAAACACGAAAATAAACAGTTTGGGGGAAAACATGCGTCACATCCACGCAAAACGGCCATCGCTCAGCATAAAGCTGCGACCCTATGCGAGACAGAGCCCCAGCGCTGGTTTTCAGCGACAGGAGAATCAACAGCTATTACAGATGGATAACAATCTCACGGGTAAAAACAGAGAAGTAGTAGAAATCTTAGTATCACTAACAAGCACGATAGAAAAGAATATACAATTAAGGTACAATAAGCACTATGCACTTTTAAAAAAGTCAGCGTCCAGCTGAATAATTATTTAATATACTTATTATATACGTATAATATTAGACAGTAGGAATCAGAATTGTACTGACTTTGATAATGCTAATGTTTAATAGTATTTTACAATGCATTTGCTCGAAAAGAGCGTTTTCCAAGCAGTCAATTTGTGTGGAAAGTGTCACTCTTTTTCACTAGTGCTTTTTACTTTTCTGTTTTTTTTTAATTTTTGAGGCAGTCGTCAGCCCGTCTCGTCTCAGAGATTTTATTATTTCAGAATTATGATGATGACGATGGCGATGATTATGACAATGGTCAAAATCAAAAAGTCGAAGTCAAAGTCAAAGTCAAAGTCGAAGTCGAAGTCAAAGTCAAAGTCAAAGTCGAAGTTGAAGTCGAAGTCGAAGTCGAAGTCGAAGTCTAAGTCAAAAGTCCAAGTCATGTGTTTCGTTATTATCATTTATATACGTCGAGGTATGTTAGATGTCACATCGCAGGCGACTGCCGTAAGGTTCGCTCGTTTTTTTTTTTTTTTCCTCGCACAATGCATAGTAAAACGTTGTATGATACACGTGCGTAAGATGATTTCCGCACTTATAGCATAAATAACTATTATAGTGGTTACTATAGTTTGTCAGTATGCAGCAAACGTTTTCTTTTTTTTTTTGGTTGGAAAATTATCTCTGCCGCCGATCGCCTCCACAAGGATACGGCGGTATACAGCAGTCCCTAAATAATGATTAAATTTAACCTTACTATGACTACGTTTGCATCACTCATTCATGAAATTGGATACATTTTCATGAAAAACACACAACATTGTCTAGCTTTTATTGGTTCAATACGAAGGTTTTGGCTACTTTTGTATGTGTGTATGCTTATTTCTGGAACGAAGTTGTTTGACGCGGCTTTCAACTTTCAGAAATCATCACGCTAAAAAGAGTTAATACTTGCGACTGTCTACTTCTAATTCAAAGAGAAAGAAAGAGAGAGAGAGAGCGCGAGAAAACACCGGCAGAAAAAACAAAACAAAGGCGTAAAGTGATTACAGGGTCGAGGGACAAAATTGTACACATTGGCCCGAGTACACTACATGCCGGAGAGAGAAAGTGTGAATTTTGTGAAAATTAAGATCCAAAATGGCGACTGCGAAAATTCTCAAATTTTCATCATGAGTGTCGTTTTCATAGTTTTCGAGGGTGTTAGAGCCGATAGTGAGGTCAATATGTAAATCAAATGGCGGCTTTGAAGATTTTCAAATTTTTCATCATGGGTAACGTTTTCGTGGATATCGAAGATGCGAAAGCCGATAGTGAGCGCAAAATGAAAATCCAAGATGGCGGCAGCGAAAATTTTGAAATATTTTGTCATAGGTGTCGTTTTCATAGTTTTTGAGGGTGCTAAAGCTAATAGTGAGGTCAAAATGTCAATCAAAGATGGCGGCTGCAAAAAAAAATGGTTTTTGTTTTAAATTATACGTGAGAAGGTACTTCATTCCTGAAGGGGGTCCCCAAACCGCACACGGTTTTTGTTAAATATAAGTTTTGTTTGAGCAAAATAAACTTTTTTTTTCTTCAAAAATATTGTACTACGAAATACACATGGCAATAAGGAACAGTTTTTTAAAATTCTGTTGGCAAATACAAACAAAAGTTTATACTGTTGTCAAACTAGATACAAACAATTTAATCAATTGTACCCACAAGTCCGCCAAGAAGCTATGTGAAGCCTGATAACATCAAAATTATTTGGCAATGCAGCGCTATCTGCTAAAGTAAGTGTTCCGTTTGCCAGCAGGATGGAAATGTTGCGGATAAAATCGCAAATTGTGGACTTTGGACAAACTAGACTCTCTAGTTGACATAAATTATATTCTGTTTACAGAAAGCTGACATTTTATCGAAGCACTCTTTAGAATTCTCGCAAACTCTGATCACGTGGATCACAACGAAAAGATAAGACATGATGATAATTTTAGAATGAAATATGTACCTACTAAAATTTACAAAAATATAGCTATCTTTTCCAGAAAACTCGATACGTTTTGCTAATGAGAATTTGTGTTGCATTTTCAACGATAATTCGATATTGGCACTGACTTCCGAGTCGCGTCAACCAGTACAATACGTAAAAATAAAGTGTAACAATTGCAAACACCAAATTTCACTGACTCACCTGCATTGCGCATTTTGAGGGTTATAACAATATGCAAACATAAAGCTACTGTCAGGGCAAGCAAAAATAAACGTTGTTGTTGTGTAAATAAACGTTATTGACTCGCAAATAAAGTATGTACGAAGTTGCAATATTATGATAACTTCATTAGTCATGGTTTCACCGCATGTGGCGCGCTGTCAGTCTTTCGGAGTAGTTCGGCAAACTTCGGTAAAGTTCGTGTACTTAAAGTTTCCGCTGCGTTTAGGCAACTAACAAGAAACTGAAGGCAATCATTACAGATTGTTCAGGAATTTGATCACAGCATTAAGTTATAACTTTCGTTGTGCTCCTATTACGCCCGTCTGTCTAGGAATTTATCTATCAAAAGAGTTAATTTATGAGGTTAGCTGGGATTTTGTTATAAGTTGATGTGGTTACAGCGTTTAGAGTGCGTTTTTACTGAAGAGGATATGAGCAGGAATAGGTCAATTACATTGGTTTAAATCCACATCGCGTTTCTCTTCTCGTCTGTGATTTGTTAATTTCGATTCCTGCAAGTTTTCACTGAGTCTGTAGTAATACACCCTAATCTTTGCATCCTCAGTTAAATATTTATTTATTAGACACTAGATTCAGATGCTCTTGTCTTGTCTCTTGTATGCAGTTCAAATGATAATATGGTGTCCTGTCATTTAACAAAAAAGGAATCACAAATTTTCATTTTAAAAGTAACGTTAATTAAATTTATACTTGATAAAGTTATCGGCCTACAAACTATTATTAATTATTATTATATTATTTCTGTAAATAACTCATTTGCAAAATAATTGAAAGACAACATTTCATTACATCAAAACATCATTTGACAAACTAATATTTTTATAATCATGTTAATTGGTAAAACAACGCAAAGCACAAATAGTGTTTGACAAAAGGCATTGCTTGATAATTACTTACTTAATTTACCAAAACTTACTTTACATACAGAAATCTTTCCTATACATAAAGTAGAATACGAGAATATGAAACTATGGGAACTTGTAAATGGGCTTCAATTTTATATTGTTTAAGAACACTGTGTAAATTAGCTGTAAGTTTCCCGAATATAATAAAATAAAATAAATAAATAAAAGATACTTTAAGTTCACAGAAACAGCAAAAAGAAATAATATTTTAGTAGGCTAACCGGAACCGAACTAGTTAGATTTAGGTTAAATATGTTAACTTGTTAACATATTTGCTAACTCGCAAAAAAGGATATGTTAGGTTAGAACGACTAGAATATATAGAAAAAAAACTTTATAGTATAATATAAGAACTTCAGTACTTGCCTGTAAATTACTTGACCCAAATGGAAATTGCAACCATGATCACTTTGTGACTGGTTTAGAAAATTTACCATAAAATTATATTTAGTTTAATATGTAACAATTTATTTACCGTCATTTTGTAAAATCGCAAATTTGACAAACATTGTATTTGGACAAATGAAAATGGAATGGAATGATATTTTAACATCTGAAATAATTGCAAAATCTGTATTTTGTCAAATGATTACTAAAGTTAGTAATAATTATGTTTGCGAAATTAGATGTTTGTCAAATGATTCCTTTTTTAAAATGATCATTTCTCATTCGTTTTTTGTCAAACATGAGTGAACCGATAATAATACCTATTTGTAAACAACACTAAACAAATATTCATCTGCATCTATCTACCCAAATCTGACGTTGCCGTTTTCTAACTTAGAGTTAGGCCTATGCCTTTCAAAGTTGGAACCGGCAGCGCTAACCGCTTATCTTTCTGTCTTTGGCCAACTTATGTAGCCTTTTTATTCTGTCTATCCCATTCGCCAATCGTCTTGAGCAAGCGTGGTTATCAAATCTCGTGCCATCTCTGTATGAGAAGCGGCTTTTGCGCTGCAGTGGAACAATAATAGGCTGGTATTATTTTTTATCCCATTAACTTGATAACACCCAAATTCATAGCGCTTTTCATACATCCCATGAAACGGGTGCCGTGTGTGATAATTCACACCTTATCGCTTGACTACCGTCTGGAGCTGCCGACAAAGCGATAAAATGAAACTTTCCCTACATTTTAATTGATCACAACTCATTATTTGCTATCAAGTAGATACTGGCTTATAAATTGTCTCGTCTTTATCAATAGCAGACACGTCTCTGGTAATAGGACCGATCAATGTACTACTTATTGCTTACGTGACTCATTCATGGTACTAGATTTTCTCATTTGAACCATTGTGTATGTGATTATTAGTGATGAATCTGCCGTTCCATCCTCTATTCCAATGATTCTTATAAATAAGAATCGTTATCACACTGACTCCAATAATTAATTAGGCGCAAAGAAAGGAGTACATTTCCTTCATCGTAATATTTATTTCACCGGCGTTGATGACACCCTCATACTGAAAATTATTTATGAAAATTAAGGTCTGTACGAGTACATCGTTGAGTATAATCGTTATCGTATCTGAATATAGATCGCCTCTTCTTTCTTCATTCTTCATATTTTGGAGATATAATATAATCATAATCATTTAGTCGAAGGACACCTGCTATAATTTTTAGGTTTCCGTACCTCAAAAGGATAAAAACGGAACCCATAAAGGATCACTCGTGTGTCTGTCTATCTGTCAGTCTGTCACATTCAATTCGCTCTAAATCCGACCGATTAAATTGAAATTTGGTACACATTTCAATTTGTGTGACCCCAACATGGACGTGCAACGAAAATAAATTAATTTTGAATATGGGGGAAACTTTTAGGGGAAAAGACGAAAAAAATAATTAAAAAAATGCAAACTCTGCTGTGGCATCCCAAATACTTTTTTTATCATTTTAAACTAAATCCTTTTAAAGATATTTAAGAAAGTAGATGAAAATTAACCATTCCCTCCCCTTGTCTCCGAAACAAATATGGAAAATAGTTCTATACTTATAATATATGCATATATAAAGAGATACAGGAAAACCTATAAGAAGCCTATGGTCTTAAAATAACATGCTAAATCGCCCAATATTGTGCGTACAAACTTACATTTGCAGATGGAATGTATGGAAGAACATGTTTTCAACTACAATGTTAAGTTTGTCCTTGGGATAATTCATCCCAACTACGGAACCCTTCATTGTGCGTGTTCCGACACGCTCTTGTTTTTTTTAACCACACCTTGGAAGCTCTTGGCCTTCATCTTACCTGATGGTAAGTGCTGATCAAGCCGAAGGTGGAATCGTGTTTCACCCGGAATCCTCAACCACAGAGGAATTGGCTATATTCTGTAACCGCCGAAACACAGCACTGCTGTTATCATTGTCGTTATAGCAACAAATTTAGATAAGATATATAGCATAAGATATAAGATAGCTAGCCAGGCGGACTTAGAACAAGCCCTACCACCAACCAAATGCAACAGAAAATTTTGCCCCTGCTGGGCATCGACCACAGGACCTCAGGGTCTGAGTAAGTTCCCCAAGCGGCGCTACATCGCTATTAGAGTTAGTTTGCTTCAAAAATAATAATGTGGGTACCTAACTATGGTCATAAATATCATTACTTTTGCTCTGATTCTTTTAATCGTCTGTAAAACATAGTCTGTCTTTTATTTTTGTTCTCTTATAAAACTTATTGTTTCATAAATCTTATTTATTTTCAAGCAAAAAATTTGAATACGCTTTCATGAATTCAATATAGTTCTTTCATAAATAACATCAAAAGCATTATGTAAAATTCTGTTAATAACGAATCCTTTCTGAGCATAATATTTTAAAAGTCATAAACTCGTTTAGCAGAAGATAAAACAATGTTCTGAGTAAAATTCAAACCTCGAAGAAAAAATCTATGAAATTTAATTTAACCCAGTGGGCTCTTTTCCCTGTGAGTTAAGATTCAAAAAGTCCTAAGTTTGGGGAATAACAACGAGCTAGTTTTGTGTAGGAGGTACACGGGCGGTTTTTGGGCGCAATTCCAACATTTGGTGGGCGCATAAAAGATTTGTTGATCGTAAGGCGTAAATAAGGCGAAGAAAATGTTTTTATTATTCTCGATTCTGTATTATTCTGTTTTTAACCGACTTCAAAAATAGGAGGAAGTTCTCAATTCGTTAGATTCCTATGCAGATTTAGTTGCTCGATCTTATAAATAACTAAGAAAAATGGGTGAGTGACAAGTGACTACTCTTGGCAACACTACAAAATCTATTGCCAACTACTGTCCAATTAAAAAAAGGACTTCAAATTACAATGACTTGAATAAATATAGTAGATACTACTGTCTACTATTACGTATTTATTCAAGTCATTGTAATTTCAAATAGTCAACATCTTCAAATATTTTGTTGGTTTAAAAAAAAAAGTCTGCTGTTTCATAGAAAAATGCAATACCTACGCGGTTAAAATGTATGGTACAGCTGTTTTTTTTTAAATTACCGACGAAAAATTTCAACACAAGGGGGTTCAGAATCATGTACTGAATCCATGGTGACCGGCTTCGCGTCGATGTCCCGGACACCCCGTATTATTTTTACGTTATTTTTGTTTTAATTATTATTATTTTTTATTTTACAATATTGTGTGCTTAGCTTAATTTAACTTAAAGCAGCAGGCAGCTTTTTTTTTATCAGTTGTCTTCAGCACTTCTTTTAAACCCTTTTGTTAAAACGTGGACGATGGTGTGGGTTACATGTTTTGTTAAATCTTAGTTTAAATATTTCTACGTATTTTGTAGCATAATTGTTTTTTGTCCCTAATAGATAAATTAAGAATCGCAATCAGAGAGATCTTGACGATGATGTACCACGAGTCACTTTCTAGCCTTCTCTTTGTATTTCAGTTGGTTTCCAACTTTTGTTCTTTGATTACAAGTTGCCTTAAATCTGCATAATTGAGTTGACGACAGTGCCGTCATCAAAATGAAGGAAAGATTTCGTTGCCTACAAAATACCGTATTACTTTGAGCTCTCCAACATTTGCTTAACCAGGCCAATTACTCATTTGTATAAAGTAAGCCTTGGTTGGTTTCGTCTTTTTTTTATTTTTTTGTTCTGTTGCTACGTGGCTTTTATTTATTATGAACGATATATTTTTCTACATCATCGTCTTTTTAGACTGCAATTGGGCACACTTGAGTTTGTTTGCGTACGAACCATTAGTAAGTACTGCAACTCATTAAAATCATCTTCTTCATTTATTTATTTATTAAAACTTCATGCACAAGTACAAAAACTGTACAAAGGCGGACTTAATGCCTGAGACATTATCTACCAGTCAACCTTAGGGTGATGCAGAGACAAAACATGGCAGGTGCAACATAAGGGATAGATAACTTGAAAATTAATACACACTAATACATAGATACATACATGCCGAAATAAACCGAATAAAGGTTTGTGCAGACCAGCGCGACTTGTCGCGCGACGCGACACGAACAATACAATTTCTAACAAAACTTCACAGTATAACAATAACCGGTGTCGCGTCGCGCGACAAGTCGCGCTGGTCTGTACGAGCCTTAAACCGCATAAACTTTGTCAAGAGAAATAACGATAGGTAGAGGAGAAAACAAATCCAACAAATCAACGCTGCAATGATTCTGCCAACTTTTTACGAATATGTTCACGTGCCTTCACTTTGAAAGAGAGAAATCGAGAGAATCACTGTCCATTCCAAGGTTGCCTGGAAGAGATCGCAGTGAGCGATAAGGCCGCCAATTGTATATTTTGTAGTGTATTACTTTTTCTTTATGTAATTATAATCTGGTGTACATTAAAGTATATTTAAATAAATAAATAAATAAAGATAACCGACTTGTTGCCATCATCTATCTAGCCTTTTCCCAACTATGTTGGGGTCGGCTTTCAGTCTAACCAAAGGCAGCTGAATAACAGTAGTTTACATGGAGCGACTGCCTATCTTACCTCCACAACCCAGTTACTGATTATACACAGTCTTATTGCAACTTATTGAAATAAGACTTTGAATAAAAATAGTGGTGATTTTTTTTAAGCTCATCAGAGCTGATACAGATATACAATGGCATCCATGGGCATGTGCCCGCCTGTATTTTTCTGAATATTTGTGACAAAGTATCGAAAATTAACTTTAAAAGGGGGGCCAAACTTTTTTTAATTTTTTTTATTAAACACTTTTTCATATTTTTTTTTTACTATCCATTGATTTTATGAAGTTACACTTGTGTTTTTAATAAATACTGTTTTTTATTAGAAAAAAATGTCTTCACCTGCGTTTTTCTTTTTTTGATAGTCGACAAAACTTATTAAAAAATGTTACTTAATCCGATAAAATAACTCATAAGCTTTTAGAAAGAATAAACAGAATCCAAATCGAGCAAATAAAATAGGAGATATGGCAAACGCTACTCAAACATAAAAAATATTAAAGATAAACCCCCCATTAAAGTTAATTTTCAATAATTTTTCATGAATATTCAGAAAAATACGGGCGGTCACATGCCCATGGGCGACATTGTATTACGCAGTCTTGTCTTCTAATAGGTTTTACTTTTCGCGATGGAGAACTCAGTTTTATCTTGAAGGATTTTTTTTTAAGATAAAAATAAAACAATGAAAACTTACTTCTGTCGAAAAGAAAGAATAAACAATGTAACCAAATTAAAATCTAATTAATGTTCAAAGCAATCATTGATATAATTAAGACTCAAATTATCTTCAGCTGTTTAGTCTGAACTTTAGATTTGTAATTAAAATTCGAATTAACGTTGTGTTTAATTAGTGTCTCAGAAGAAAGTAATGGTTTGCTAATAGAACATTATTATTATTCAACAAGTGTAGACTACTGTAAATCAGTGATGGAATGGTGATTAAGAGTCGGCGCACTAACGGTTGCAATAGAAGTTTTGTAAAATACAATAGACGATGTATATTTAGTAACCTAATCTGCTTAACTTTTCTTAAAGTGTCATAAACAACCCTGTAAGAAATCGACATGTGTTTCAACCACTCAACGAGGCATCATCAGGATGACGATTGACTTGTTGCAAAGTTTACTATTAAAAATAGTTTACAGTTGGTAGAGAAGGTTAAGGATATCAATTTGCCTACTGGTGCAAAGTAATTATCTTTGGACGTTGAAAGTTTATTTACAGACGTTCCAAATGAGGAGTGTTTACAGATACTTGAAGATCTTTTTGAGAAACAGCGAATCCATCCTGGTGAGGTTAGTGAATTTGTTATCTTTGACCAATATTTGTATGGAACAAAATTATTTTAGGTTTAATAATAAATATTTCAAACAAAAATATGGTTTAGCCATGAGTTCTCCACTCAGTCCCCTTATGGCAGATATGTTCATGGACCAGTTTGAAAATAAATACATTGTTGGACAGCTTCAAATTTTATATTATTACCGTTATGTTGTCGACGTAATAGGGACGATTGACAGGTGAAAAAAAAAGTCAGATAATATTTTTTTTTATTAGACACGTATTTTTTGCTTTATCATATTAATAAAAATAAATAAAAAAATAACGCATTAAAGTTGGGGAGTGGGGGTTCAATACGTCACAAGTCGGCATAAAATCTACCGTAGAGTGACGTCATGCTACATTTTAACTCAATGTATTGCGAACGAAACATCGTAACATAGTTCGTTCCCTTTTGTACCCACTGCCTCCAGAAAGACAACATGAATACATAGGTAGTTTGACATACTTAGGGTCAATAAGTGATAGGGTTTCAAAAACATTGTTTCGAAATGGAATTAGGGTAGCTTATAAAACAAATAAACATCAAGACAGATTTGTAACGGGAAAGATCGATTAGAAAACCATAAAAAATCAGGTGTTTACTATTTGAATTGCGATGATTGTAATGGTATATACATAGGTCAAACTGGTCGTAATTTTCAAGCAAGATTTAGAGAACATATTGCAGCGTATAGAAAAGAGTATTCCATATAGAAAGAAAGAAAGAATATAATAATAATAATATAATAATAATAAAAATTAATAGATCTAGAAGAATCCCTTTACATCAATATGCAGAAAGCAGCTATCCTAAACACATGTAGAATCGTTAGAAAATTTATGCAGTTAGACGAAGGTACACCCTTAGCTTAATTACACATCACACGCTGCATTTACTTGGCTTTGGCCCATCAATGTAGCTAAAACCAGCCTAAGAGCTGAGAACAAAAAACACTCCCGATAAAAATAATAAAATTGTGGTGCCTCATTCCATTTAAAATTGTCTAATGGGCCTCTGCGAGTTGGCTTCTTCCCCTCGTACGCCTTCCAAAGGACCGGGACCCCATGGTCCTAAGCTTTGTTGACAAATAAAAATAATAAAATATAATATATAATTCTATCTACCTAGTTGAATCTATACTATACAAGATTAGAGAAATATTGAAAAGGTTTTCGCCTTTCAGTTCAGTCATCGTTATTTTAAAGCGATGATTTATGATAATACAAAGTTAAATAATTATAAGGTATATATACTATGAGATTTTATACCCATATAGATTTTTTCCAGAAAATATTAACAACCCCTGATTTTTAATTAATGACAGATACATAACATCACGCCTTGATTTTCCTAAAAGGTAAGGCAGAGGTGACCGTTAGTACACCCACATTTCACCAGTTATGTTTTGTCCCATGTAATAGTGGGCGAGCCAGCAGCCGGGCACAAATCCGGATTTGTGTGTCCGGATTGTTGTGTATTATTACGTTTTGCCAATAGCCCTATAACACTTTGCGCGCCCTGGGAATCGAACCCAGGATCTCAATTGGCCTTAGTAGGGATGTTGACTGGGAGAAAAAATAACTATTTAGTCCGTCAGTCAGATGATAGAAAGATATTAGACACGTGGGGGCTCGCTACGTCACAAGTCAGTATAAAATCTACCGGCCAGTGACGTCATGCTACATTAGTATTGCCGTAATCTTTTGATTACGTAAAAAAAGAAGAAATACGTGTCCAATATTTTTTTTAACAATTTTTTTTTGTCTACATCCCTATTGACATTCACAATACATCAGCTTACCCAAAGAAGCGTTTGCCTAGCGTTCAAAACGCAACGTCAACCCGCTCGTCTACATCACACGCAGCGGTCGCGCCTAACCGCCGCTTAATTTATTGCCCGCCGCTAATGAAAACATTATTTATGATCTCTATGCCCCTCTCCCCTCCCCACTACTTACGTATAAATCTAGCAGGAAAACCCTTTACACATGGTCCTTAGACAAAGGATACATTTGAATGTTACAACAATTTGCGAGTTGGAATGTAAATAGTATTTTTCGTTCCACAAATGTCGTATTTCCATTGCTATTAAAAATAATATTTCTGTGTTAATTGGTCATCTGTGCAATCAGAATAATAAATACTGCATTCACCGTCTTTACACAAGTAGCAAGGACTGGACAGGAAATAATAAAAAAAAACAAACAGAGCCCTATCGCATTTGACCGCAGTAACCTCATTCAAGAATTTACAGAGCTTCAACCTAGTACATAATCATAATAGGTTTACTTTATCAATATCTATGTCAACTTACCTCGAAAGGCCCGTATGTCAATAGAGGCAGAGCTGATGACGACCACGCCACACAAACACCAGCCGCAAAAGCGCCAAGATTCACTGCAAAGAGCAAAAGAACAGCATTAAAGAAGACAGTACATTCAACTATCTCAATCACATATTCTACAAATGACATATAAGTACCAAAATATAGAGCATAGTAGCAGATGAGTCATGAAAACCAGGAAAATTCAAAATTCAAAAGTCATTTATTCAAACTAGGCTGAGAATCAGCACTTTTCGAACGTCAAAATTACATAAGACAGTCCCCCAAAACGCCCACCATTCACCACTTTCTAGTCCATTAGCTGGGAAGACGAAGTGGCGCAACAAACTCCCCAGCAGCACAGCTGTCTGTTCAGTTAGAAAAAAAAAAATATACTATATGAGAGGAGGAGATGTATACACCAAGCATCATTCCATTAAATCAGAGAAAACAAAACGGACACAGCTAATCTTCCTCAAGCAATGGTGGCCTTGTGGTAAAGGCCCCGACTTACGAGTTATACGAGGTCGTGTGTAAATAATTTCATCACCACTGCTCTTAAAACGGTGAAGGAAAACATCGTGAGGAAACTGGTATGTCCTAGAACCAAAAATTGGAAGACATGTGACGTCTACCAACCCGCACTAGGCCCGCGTGGTAGATAACATCCCACTCCAGAGGAGGCTTGCGTTCCAGCAGTGGGAAAATTATAGACTGATTATGTTATGTATGCAATATATTATGCAATCTTCATCTCTTGTATCGGTAAGAACTATACGAGAATAGTTTATACCAATTACTAGATGGCAGCGGAACTAACTGCCCAGGTAACACTGGATGTACATGTATAAAATCATCATTCTCGTGCCCTTATTACAATTTATTTGGGGTGGGCGCAACATCTCCCTTTCTTCCATACCTTTCTCCTCTTTAGTCACCCCCTTTCTAGCCATAATATCATGTTTCACACCGTTCATTCATCGTTTCTTTGGTCTTCTCCTACTCATATAGTCATCGACATTCATAATCAAACAATCTGCCTAGCCCTTTCCCAACTATATTTGGGTTGACTTCCAGTCTAACCGGATGCAGCTGAACACCGGTTTTTTATATGTAGCGACTGTCTATCTGACCTCGACAACCCAGTTACTGGATAACACGATACCCCTTGGTAAGACTGTTTGTCAGACTTTCGGGCTTCTGACGACCCGTTAAGACTGTCAAAGATCCAAGAATGACAGCCGGGACCAACGGCCGTGCTTTCCGAGGCACGGAGGGGTCGCGGTATGTTAATATGGTTACCTATCCACGGACAGACCGCGGCAAGCATAGCTTAACCTGATCGCACGACCCGTGCAGTGGCTATTACTTAGCCAAGAGCCATTGTATATTTCAGCCAGAGTACGTTTAAGACATTCATACTTAAATGTGAAAAAAATAGTTTCAACCAATCAAATGGCTTAATAGGCCGGGGAAATTAGATTTGAACCCTGCACTAAATCCTAACAGCGATTTTTTCTTGAATCGTGTTTTTGAACTTAGCTCTTCATATAATATAAAAAAATTAAACATTTTCCAGGACCGCGTATAGGTAAAAATAAACAAAAACGCATTTTTGTGAATAAAAACTGAGGCAAATTATTTAACAGGAAAATGTTTGTTATATTATGTAAAAAATTTGTAAAACTAATATATTATTTCAGAATTAAACATTTACCACTACGGAAATTTAAATAAAAATAAAATTACGTTTTTTTTAAATTGTACTTCATATTCTATATTTGAATATGCTATTCAACAAAATTAAACATATTGTACTAGCGCAAGATATTATTAAAAGTTTTTTGCAATAGCACTTCAGGCAAAAATGAACAGAAATAAATTTAGTTTAACTTTTATCCACCTAATTACAAGAAAATTAAACACATAAAAATTTAACTCTGTTACATTTTTGCCTGAACCGTTATTGCAAAAAAACTTTGATTAATATCTTGCGCTAGTACAATATGTTTAATTTTGTTGAATAGCGTATTCAAATATTTAATTAAGCAATTTAATGCAAGAAAACTGCTTTTAGTATTTTTGCTTCAAGTACAATTAAAAAAATCGACATTTTATTTTTATGGCAATTTGTTTGGACGCAAATATTAAATTCTTTGACCTACTTGTGATACCTACCTATCTCTTCTACAAACATTCCATACAAACATATCTGTTAATATTTTTTTCTACCACGTAAAAGTGAAATTAGATGTCTTCTTAAAAAAAAACCGTAAACTCGGGGGTGAACTTTTCGCGGTATACATTTTAAAATACACCCTTGTCCATAAACTACACGTTAAATGACAATAATCGCTGTTTTAAATTAGTGCAAAGTTAGCCTAAAATTCGGCGTAACTTCCTCGGGCTATAAAACTAGTTTTAAGACATGCTTGATTCCTGAGCGAGGTTCTGTAATGCGGGCCTTAGTATCTATAGGAATCACTAAGTTATTTTCTTGGCATTTCAACCAAAAGAAACAAGATTTTTTTTGCAGTTACAGACCTTGTACACACCTGGACCTGTAAAGTCAGAATTTGGAATTTAGAAACAGCAGGATTATAAATCTTACCAATTCCAGTAGCAATATACTGCGTAGTGATGCCAGAAGTATCTCGTTTGATGTCCGGCACTGTGTCCATTCGTCGTAACATCTTGATGTTCATTCCATTCCTGTTCTCTGGTTCTTCAGTCGGCTCATTTTGGGCTGCGGCTGCTTCCGCGTCTACTGTTGAAGTGCTTTGCTCGTCCACTGTAACAAATAGAATTATTGGTTACTACAATTATTATTAATGTATTTTAATTACTTATATTAAATTCCGTGTGTCTCCTATAGCCCCTTCAATAACAACATCAAACATTGCGAACGCGCATGTAACTACGATTATTTTATATGTTGTTAAGTCCCCTGATAATGATAGGTATATACCCAAGTTTGCAACCCTGAAAACCTTGTGCTACTCTCATGGTGCTCGAAAAATGCTGCAAACTCGGGCACTTGTTCCAGTATTTTTGAAAAATATACCCTAAGGACGCATTTTTTGGTAATATTTGTGTAAAGCAAGCTAAATTTGATACTATTTGAGCCCAAACCAAGCACTCTAGGTCCACTGGTTGCGAAGATACAGCTATATATATACATACCAGTACAACCAACGATATAAAATTATTCTTGAGTGCCACTCATATAGGCAAAAGCAGCGTTAAATGGTGGTCAGCTAAATGGCCTGACGACCTAGTTGAGGTTGTGTGGTGCTATAGAATGTATGAGACGCAAGTAGGATCCTTAGGATAGAATAGTAATATAATAGTAAGTATTACTCTTTATAATACTATACAGGATACAAATTATAAATATATAAATTTTACATAGGCTGATACAATGGGCGGCCTTATCGCTAAAAACAATATTTTAAAGACAACCGGATGGATGGATTCAAAGTATTTTAAAGGGAGAAGGAGAGACAATGTTGCAGGTACCTATCTAAAATCATTGAGTTGATAAGAACATTTTATAGGGATTGGTGGAGGTATAATATATCCATAGTACACTCACATTTTTCCAGCAATATACAGGGTGGCAGGGATATCGACGCGAAATCTGATACAGTGGATTCAGTACATCAATGTCCCTGCCATCCTGTATAAACCCCCCCCCCCCTCATTTTTGGTAGTACCTATAGCTATAGTTTTAAACCCTATTCGTAGTAAAAAATTATAATGCAAAAGTTATTTATATAGCTACAATGTTATAAAGATAAAGTTTTACGGAATTGTTGCCACGGGAAAAAATATCCACATCTTCCAAATTCATACCACCAGCACTATAAAAGGATTTTATTGTTTATTTTTCTAAAATATAGTTCGGTGTAAGCCTATAGTGTCTTAGTAGCCATTGTCGACAAGGTTTCGTGTAAACTATTTACCGCAGCCACACAAGACGCCACAAATTGCTGGTAGCTGGAACCACAGAACGTGGCTACACTGCAATTTAGGCAGAGCTCAGAAGCAATAGATTTGGCTTCTTAAAAAAATTGTTCGATTTTAAAGTGTGAGTGAGAAAGTATGAGTTGAAGAGAGAAAGATTGATGTAATAAAATACCCGTTTGACGTTTGACCCGTCAAGCTGCTTAAAAAGTGTCACAGTAACTGACGATATACGGAAGTATTTCGCTAAAATATTTAGGATTTGTCATCTAAATCTAGATGGCATAAAAATCAGTGTACTGCAGTACAACACAACTTATAAATGTAACGCATAAATTTGAAAGTTTGCAAATATTAATTTCAATTTTACGAATGTATTTGGTTATATGACTTTAAAAGTTATTGCGTTTTCGTAAAGATCATTTTCACCTAAAGCAGTAATAAAGATTGGTGATTTTGAAGACGCACTCAGTTCGGATGGTGATCGGTTTTACGAATTTTGCCGATGCTACATCTAAGTTGTGTCGTACTGTACCTAACTGTTATTGTATGTGTTAAAACAAAACTTAGTAATATTAAAATTACCTGGAATTACAGTATATGGCTCATAGCATCATAATGTTATTGGAACAGTGGAATAATAAATAATACATCCGAAAGGGTCAAATCTACATTTGACCCTTTTGGATATCATATTTTTTAAACTGGTACGAAAGTGTCCAATAAAATTAATTAAGCTCAATAAAATAACTCATTAATTTACTTATGTAATATAATTACTATGTATAATCACATTTCTCGTGTCTGTAAGAGATAGCAAAAGTGCGAAGTGTTAACAATTATTGTTTTTTTATAAATATCACCTTGTATTAGATAACGTTATTGTAGCAAAACAATTGTACCGAGTCGTCTGATAGTCGTATTATTTAAGTAATTTTGTTTTTTTGCTTATTTTCCTTACAGATAAATGAACAAAAAAAAAACCCCAGTGTTCAGCCTATTTCCACAAAAGGCGATATTGGTCAATAATGTAATAAAAATAAATGTATTTTCTTTCTTTCTAATCTAGATGCAGCAGGAAGGTAATGAGTAAAAATATTATATCAATACATTTTATATTATATAATATTTCATTTATTATAATTATCTACTTACAATTATACTTAAGAATACGTATTTAATTATAATTAAGAAGGTAAATTCACAAAAGATCATTGGCAAAAGTCGTAACACCTCTTAATATGAATTTTAACCTTTCCTGGTTATATGAAAGAGATTATCGAAGTAACAAATACTTAGATTAAAGAAATTATTATTTACTTTTACAATAAACTAGTTTTTTTTTTACACATGCAAACAAGTTACAATGCCACGAGAATTCAAAATAAAAAATAAAAGTTATACAACTAAAGCCCATCAACAAAAATGGCATTTAAAAAGGTATACAACATTGCAGACAGACAAATTAAAAATCCAGAGTCATAAGATTTGACTCGGTTTTTTTTTACTTCATGACTTTTTGTCCTCTAGAGGGCGCCATATTGAATTTAATGTGACGTTACATGGCCTATTATTATTTTGTCCTTTAATTAATTATATACATATAAATTATATTTTAAAATATTAGAATAAAAGAATATAAAAACGTTTAAAAATATAAAAAATAGTAGCCTACCCGTATCGGGAAAAGGGTCCAAGCTACCGGCGGTCAGGGGTCCAGAGAGAGGAACCTCCTGACAATGCGAGCCGTGTCCAAGAGTACCGCTCTCTGAATCAAGCCCTTGATCCAGCTGCCCAACGAGAGCCTCCTTAGGTGTTGGTCGAGGTCCCCGTGTGCCTGTGGGCTGGAGTTCCCTTACGGATGCGTCCGGGGGGAAGGCCAGTCTCCGGGACGGTGCACCCTGGGGTGCGGGCAATGTCTCCCCATTAGGTAGTGCGTGCCTAATGGGTCTCGTTGCCCGTATGTCAATATCCTGTCGGAGGAGTGAATGCTCTAACGTGTACTCGTAAAGAGCACACGTTGAGCAGCGTTCTGGTGGGAGCGGGCTCGGCGTGCACTAACCCTGCCGTCGGGCAGGCAGGAGGAAGTCTTTTCTCTTGCCACCGTTGGTTTTGTAGCCCCGAAGAGTGTCAAGGTCATGTCTCTGGCACTTGACGGGGGTCGAGGGTCTTTGCTTAACCGCCCGGGCCGCGAGGTAGAAAACCTCTATAAAAATCACCCCAAACCTCCAAGCGGCAGCGCACCGTGAGGAAGGTTGATAGCTTGACTAATGGGTAGCTTAATAAGTCACTAGTGCGAACTACTATTTTTTGGTTGGTTGGTTGGATATATTTTTTACTCGTGGGATATACTATGGAAAACTTTTCGATAAAAAACACAGATGACGTGCCAATTTTATTGGCGGAGGTACCACTTGCCGGCAACGGGAGTCGAGGAGACTCCTGTCCTTCCGGGGACCGGGCTGGGTCCGAGGACATGGGCAGGTTCTGGGGGAAACGGTCGCGCGGCTATAAGTCGGACCGCGCAGGATCGGCGGGTCATTCCTCGAGCGAGGAAAGCCTGCCGGTCGCAAAAGTGCCGACTGTGAGGAGAGGCAAAGGTCGCGTGGCGGTGACCTCGAAACTGGGGCGTGGCAGTCGGAGTCGTGTCAAGCGGCCCGATACCCACCCAGGAATCGGCGGGGAGAGTGACCCTAAGGTCTCGTCCGGGGCCTCAACCGAGGAGTCGCGAACCGGGCCAAGGGAGGAGTGGCGACAGACGAGGCCGCCAAAGTCGCCGCAGGGGGCTCGAATTCGGAGCGAGCGGCCAGGTTTGCGGAGGTCATAGCAGCCGCGATCAGGAGTGTGGCCTTGAAGAAGCTGCAGTCTTCAAAAGACAAGGCCATACCTGCCGCTACGGCCTCCATTATGGCGGTAGCGGAGGCCTTACTTCATCTTCATTCTTACCGGACGGCGAGCTACCCATTGCTCACCGTCCGTAAGCCCGCGCTTACGGTGGCCGGAAGTCGGCTCGCGACTCCCGACGCCCGGGGCGTCTCCTGCGGTGACTAGGGGCGCGAGGGCGTGCAGCTTGCATCTCCCTCGCGCGCTCCGCCTCCTTCTTCGCGAGCATAACTGCTTCGCAGAAGGGGGTGACGGCCTCCCATGCACTATCGCTCCAAACCATGGCCTGAACCAGGGCCGGACGCGAGAGATCGCCGCCAACGATCGCCTCCGTGAGGACACGGCGGTGCTCCGCCCAAGCAGGGCAGGCCTGCACCGTATGCTCCACCGTGTCCTCCGGGCGATCCACACAGTGGTGACACCCGAACGTTTCCTCCCACCATATACGGAACCTCCCAAAACAGCCGTGTCCGATGAGAACCTGCGTCAGGCGGAAGGTGAGGACGCCATGGCGCCTCTCCAGCCACTCCTCAAAGAGGGGACTTATCGCCGCAATTGTGGCGTGCCCAGCTGTGGGTTGCGACAATAGCACTCTCCATGCCGCCATGAGATCCCGCCGGAGCTCTGTCCGCTGTGCCATGATTTCTCGCGGCAGCGGAGTTACGTCTCGGCGTTTCACCTCCTCGCGACACTCCCTGATGTGCGCGAGGTCTTTTGCTTCCAGATCCCATGGCGGTAGTCCGGCAAGGAGCTTTAATATACGAGTAGCTCTAAAAGTTTTATTATATTGTACACGAAGAGTGCTATAAGCACTTTTTGTAGCGTTGAACAGAGTGATTTTAACTTGGTTTGAGCAGTGAGAAAATCGTCTAGCCAATATTTTGCTTCGACATGCGATGACTGCGCCTCTATCGTTCCAGATCAGCATGATCTGCTAAATCATCCCTAATTATGTGACCAAGATATTTAAACTTATTTACAGTTTTTAGGGCAGTTCCACACAAATTAATTGGTAAAATATGATCAGGACCTTTACTGCATTTAAATATCAGAATCTCCGATTTCTTAACATTATAAATTATAGGTGAGATAATGTTCCGCTGCATATTTCTCGCAGATCGCAGCAAGTCTCCTTAAACCGTTGGCCGAGGGACTGAGCAGCACTACTACTACACCACTACTACTACTACTATTATAACCAGGTGACAATCAAGACGCTGCTAACGATACCTCATTTGTTAAATTATGATGAGCTTTTAAGTTTAGAAGATATGAGGGAACAGATGAACATACATACATACCGGTCAAAATCGTAACCCTCCTTTTTGCTCCTCCGTAGTCGTTTAAAAACTACAGTTTCATTCAATACCATTTAAAGGTAGGTCTCAATATTACTTGCTTTGTCAGTTCTATCGACATCATAGGACTATGGCTCACGATCCCAGCGTTTCCTGTACTCTACAAGATTATAGCGTATTGGAAAAGATTTTACTTTTCCATTTATTTTTATAAGACTTACAGAGCAAAATCACGACACTATTATGGACTTTAACTGAATTAGCTAAGAATGAAATTTTAGATTTAGAAAATATTTGCTGTTTTCCAGGGTTTCATGCTTGATGCAAAGTAGACTATATTTTGATCGTCATAATGTACCTTTGTCCCCGTGTGCCTTTCATCTAAAACCGTCCTAGATGAATGTAAAGATTGTTTGACTTACAATCATCCAAACTCACAAACTTTCAGACTTCGAAAAAATTAAATCTTTTTTAGTAAAAGAGGCGAAAGCCATAATAATTATTATAACACTATAAATAGGGACCAATTTGTTCAACTAGGTTTCAGACTGGCTACAGTAGACTCGAATCGATGACCGTTGGGGTAGACATGTTCTCGTATTTTTTTAAACTTATTATTGACATAATCTACTTATTACAGTTTTTTTTTAATGAATTGTAATGTTTTACGTTGCAAAATGTAAATTATTTTGCATAACTACTATTGTATGGAATCAAGTTTTCTAACTGAACAGACAGCTGTGCTGCTGGGGAGTTTGTTGCGCCACTTCTTCTTCCCAGCTAAGCACTAGGAAGTGGTGTAGGGTGGGCGTTTTTGGGGGACTGTCTTATGTAATGTTGACGTTTGAAAAGTGCTGATTCTCAGCCTATTTTGAATAAATGACTTTTGAATTTGAATTTGAACTTGAATGGAGACCGCGAATCGGCAAACGTAAGGTAGGACGCCCTCAGGCTAGGTGGAGCGACGGTCTTCGCAAGGTGGCTTATAGCAGCTGGATGAGAGTTGCCGAGAATCGAGCTAAATGGCATGCAATTAGAGAGGCCTATGTCCAGCAGTGGACTCCTATAGACCGATAATGAAAGTAGACTCACCTTTTATGAGGTATTGTTTAAAATGTTACAATAAAATACCTCCCCACATACTTCAACTGGATGAAACGAAATTTAAATCATAAGTCATAATATAAGTTACATCGCTGAAAAAATAGCTTGACTCAACGCTGGTCCTGCTCCACAAGGGCGCATAAACTAATTGATTAGTTTATGCGCCTGCGTTTAATTTAATTATATTAATGTCAAAAATGAAAAACTTAAATTAAATCACACTCTTGCGTAGGTACTTTATTTTTAGATTTGTTAAAACCCTGCCTAATATTATTACTTTTACAATTGCTATTTTAAAAAAACTATTCACTCGTAGTAGCGACATTGTAGACAGTAGGTATTATATATGAGTAACATGCATTTGAAAATGAGACATCAAATTTTCATGTAGACCTTTCAGAATCCGTATGCTATGAAAACCCGATAAGCCACATTACAACTGCAAAGCCACATCACAGACGATGACTCACCTATATCGTCGTGCTCTCTGTGCAATGACACCTGCATTACGTAAGACCTTTGCGAGACCAACGATAACGCTGTCGAAGTAGCCGAATTCTAGTCGAAGCCACAGAATAGTATTGTTTATTGAAGTATAAATGGAATCATCGACGCGACGAAGCAGACCTCAAAGCGACGAAATATCGACGCAGTTAATGGAAAATATGATACTTTTACTTAAACTAAACTAACCAAGTTCTTCATTCACAACACACATGCATTACAGCTGTAAACAACATAATAATTACTGATATCTCCTTCATAGTTCGAATGACACCTAACATAAACTAGCGACTCGCCATGCGCATGCTTTGCACGGGTGCAATCTACTGATGTGGCGACATGTCAAAACATCCAGATGTCTAAGCGGTCTCATAGACATGAAAAGTGACTTTTTTTTAGGGTTCAGTAGTAAACAAGGAACCCTTATAGTTTCGCCATGTCCGTCTGTCTGTCTGTCTGTCCGCGGCTTACGAAGTGGTAAAATAAAATCAAGTTTGTTTTTTTTAGGGTACACGTAAAGTGGGGATGTTTTTTTTTTCTCGTCCACCCCATGTTGTGGGGTATCGTTAGAAAGGTCGTTCAAAAGAGTTTGTTAAAAAACCATTTTTGGATTCAGGGTTGCGAAATATTAAGCTTTTAACTGAAAATTGTTGTTAGAGTCAAGTGCCCCCCCCCCCCCCCCCCCTGCAGCTAAATAGTTGTAGTTGGATTTGTGAAAAAAATCACAGCAGTAGAATACATTATATATTATATAGATAACAAAATTAAAAGGAAAACTATCAGAGCTAAGTAGGCTGTACAGGTTAACGAGTAATAATCAACTAACTTAAATTTGCGGTTTGAAAAACATGATCTCTCATACATTCCGTATGGGAGATCATATTTTTCAACTACTATGTTAAGTTTGTTCTTTGGATAAATTCATCCTAACTATAGAACCCTTCATTGTGCGTGGTCCGACACGCACTTGGCCGGTTTTTTTATATTTTGTATAGATTACTCATATCTCTTTCACAGTTTAAATGACACCTAACTTAATTAATATACAAAAGTTCGTAGTCCGTAATATACACGTATCAATCGTTATGAGGAACGATAACATATTTATGTTCACAGGTCACCCTCACTTACTTCCGTGACAAAACAAGCACTTAAAGACGGTAAAAGTCCACTTCTGTTTTGATAAAGCAGTTATTCTTTAAATGTGTATACATCAATCAATCTGCGTAGCCTTTTCCCAACTTTATCGGGGTCGGCTTCCAGTCTAACCGGATTCAGCTGAATACCGGTATTTTACATGAAGCGACTGCCTGACCTCCACTACCCAGTAACTGGGTAATACGACACCCCTTGGTAAGACTGGTTGTCAGACTTTCGGGCTTCTGACGATCCGTAACAACTGTCAAAGATCCATGAATGGCAGCCGGGACCAACGGTTTAACATGCTTTCCGAGGCACGGAGGAATTTCCGTCTGTAAAGATGGTCTTAACCTGACGGATCGACCCGTGCAGCAAATAATACTTAGCCACGAGCTCCTCAAAATTAATATTTAAATCTGTGTTCATAAACGGTTAAATAAATAATAATTATTATTTACCTATCCTCTAAAAACGATAAACTAAAAACACAGTACCAAGAAATGCTTCAAAAAGCAGAACAGATCCAACAAATATAGAAAGTTTTCCTAGAATGTATAAATGATTGGTCGACAAAACAGAATCTTTGAGACAGAATATACCTACAAATAGCCCTGAAACAGTGACATACATATTGATATACTGGCAATGGTAGTAATAATCAAAAGGCCAATTCTCGTACTTAAAAAACGTTCACAGTGAAGTCGCAATCTGCCAAACTTGTCAAAAATTTTGGTAAATAGTTTGCATTTTTGACAGATTCTTAAAAATTACTGGTATTGCCCCTCAGATTCTAGTTACAATGACTTGGCCATGTTTACTGAAATACAGCTTTTAATCTGATTCAAAAACATCATACCTATTGCCTTTATAATTAGGTTCAAAGTTCAGCTGAATTGTTTTAATGTATAAACTAAGCTAACATTTTTGGCAAAAATGTTATTTATTTATAATCCTTAACCTTATCGGACGAACCTCGTGATGTCTTATTCGTTTTTACGACACATATCATTGCTATAGTACCATGCCAGTATCGTTAAATAAACAGGCCACACCCTCTACTTCTATATACAATCATTAAAAGTATCACAAGCTCAAGAAATTTGGGAGACTCGAATTTGAATCCGTGTTTCAAACAAGGTGGTTAAGGAAATATCACATGCGGTGTTTATAGGCTAGCCTAACTACCTAGTTAACTAAACTAAGCAAAAAGTACTAGGCTTTCATGAAGTCAAGACAGTCTTATAGAACTATCTAAGGTAGCCGCGCCATCGGCAGTAGTGGTCATCGGCAAACCCTTGGTACGCTGTAGGTAAACGTTCACTAGTGGATGATAGTGGCGACTCATTGTGGAACTAACAACCATTCAGAAGTCACATCGGAAAAAAAAGCAACCAAATATCTTTAGGTTGGATACGTAGGCGTCGTGATGACGAATCATTACATAAACGGGACCATATTTTTTTTGTTATTGTATAGAATTATTTTCTAGTAACGTAAACAAGCAATAAGTTAATTATTTAAAGTTACAAAACTTAAAATAAAGGACGCCCACGCCATTAAAAACTAACAAAAACCCTGAACGTCACAGCAATTAATTAAAAAAAAAAACATCTTATCTAACACTGTCTAACATAATGTCAAGGTCATGCTTAAAAGAAAAAAAATAACACCTACTTTGTTATTCCCGAGTACACTTGCCGACAACTACACTGAGGTTCTTTTTTCAAACTCACAAATATAAATAGTAATGCCAGAGTTGTTGCATCGGCGACTGGAAGCTCAATAAAATAATCTTGATAACAGCGGACGTTGGATACGTCAAAAAATAATAAAACAGAGATGAACAAACGCGGGTTGCTGTGTTTTGTATTTAATAATATCTCTGGCTGGATGGACGGTGTGGAGATTGATAAAAAAATATTGAATAAAAGGTTTATAAATCCGCAAAAAAAAATTGAGTTATAAAGTTTTTCAAGTTATTCTCGAGTTAAATTCAGGAAATTTCCAAACATTCGTTATATTCATGAGAACACAGGTTCATACTCATACGTTGAGCTTTGTTATAGAACACTAATACACAAAAAATCGGAAATATAAAGTTCTCAAAAGCTAAGCCAAAATCTTTTAAGCTTGTAAAAAATATTATCTACAATTTTCTCTTCCTCTAATATCGTTCAAAACAGATCAAACAACAGGTGCGAACCAATTTAAAAATACACGAAAACAACTTGTTTTACTAAGTTCATAATAATTTTGTTTGTACGCCTCCATCTTGACTTTTGGCAATTTCGCTTTCCTTTGGCTCCTGAAACTTTGCTTTAATGAAAATTATACAGGAATCGGTAATTTATATATTAATTGACGACGAAAGATTGTGTTTCGGAAAGGATTGGTTATTAGGGTAGGTACTCTTTGTAAAGTAATTGCAGGGAATTGTTTTTGGTTAATATTTGAACTGAAGATGTTTATTTTAATTACAATTAAAAATAAAATAGAAGGACTTCTTTGTCTTTGTTAAAGCTCGATTTTTCTTACTGTGGTAGTTGTAGGTTGTTAGTATTAGGCCACGCACACTTTAGATGAGCTTTCGCACGAATTTCACTCGTGCGTATACGCACGAACTCGCACGAACCATCCCGACCTTCCAAGTACAAAGGGAGCGCGACTTAGTCGGACGTATACGTACGTACAGTACCGACGTCCGAAAACAATCCGAACTTGTTGGGATTTGTTCTTGTATTTGACGGAGAAAAACGTAGCCTGTGTGCGCACTCAATTCTTACGACGATGGTCGTAAAGCTGAGATCCGACGGTGCGCAATATCACGCACGCACGCGCACCAGCCCGCACGACGCACCGTGGGAAGAGTAACGTGCGTGGTAGGCAGACGCGTGCGTGGTGGTGCGTCCGATTTTGGGTACATTCCCTAAGAATTGAGTGTAGCACGAGTGAAATTCGTACGAAAACGCATCCAAAGTGCGCGTGGCCTTAAATTTACCCGCCCGGTTACCTCCTTAGTGCCCCGACGCCTTAATAAGGTCTAAACAAATTGTGTCGTCTCCATAGTTCTGTCATAATTATTATTCGTTAAGTTATTATTGTTATTATTTAGACCTACATAAACTGTAACATTCTGACATTGACAGTCGCACAGTTAGAAAAATCCAGTTATACATACATTGCCAGATTTGTTCTTTGTACACTTTTTAAAGATTCTAATTTCAATTCAGTTCCTTACAAAAAAAAAAACAAATGAATATAACAACATTACACAATTCAAGTAACTTGTATGCAGTAAAGGTATTATAGGCAAAATTTTTGTTTGGTATGTATCGATACTTATGTATTTAGGTATTATAGCTGTTAGTACGGAATTGATTCCCTCTGTACACTTACTAGAATAAACTGTATTACGGTGGAACAGTTTTCCTCGTTCTCTGTAAATGTACTTATACGAGTACTAGAAGACTTGTGACAAAATTAAAATAGCAACATCTTAAAGTTGCAGCTAAGAAGTCACTCTTTGGCGCAGTTCATTTATTTTAAGGCGCCCCCTACCCGCTCGTCAGTTAAACATTTAAGTTTTCAGCTAACTCATTACCCGACTACGGCGAAGCCAAAAGGAGGGCTATGATTCTGACCGGTATGTATACATGTATGTTACCTCATAACTTCTAAACTGCTGATCATAATTTCACAAATGAGGTATCGTTGGAAGTGTCGAGATTGTTTGCTGGTTAAACGGTATGTGATGTCACATTAAATTCAATATGGCGCCCTCTAGAGGACAAAAACTCAAGAAGTAAAAAAAAATCCTTATTGGGTTTCAAATGAAAGGGCTTGACAAACACATTACAAATATGTATATATAAAATATTGTCTAAGTAAATAAATATGTTTCTATTGTGAAAAACAAGCAATGTGAGGCTGTACTACATACGACGCGGCTGTAAAATTGATACCTATTATACAATAAAAACTAAACAAACATTTTTTTACCGGCTCTGCAAATGCTATATCACGAAATTATAAACCCAAAATAATTTTTAAAAAAGTATGATGAAAAACTAAAACCCGACTATTGAAAACACACGCTCTAAAAAGTATGAAACAAGAAAATATGTGAGGCAGTAATCAAGACATAGGTACAAAAATTGTCAACGTAAAGCCGTCTTCGCATGCCATTATACTTTGTAGGTATACAGCATGCGACCACGGCTTTAACTTGACCATTTTTGAATAGTCGGGTTTTAATTTTAGTCAAACTTTTTATTCATCAATAACTAAGTTTATTGTTATTTCAACCAAAGTGCTGTTTAACTTTAAAAAACCCCTCAAACTGCAATAACATCACGACTGTATCCCCGAAGGCTTAGGCAGATGTGCATCCTCAGACAGCAGTGAAAAAAATCAAAACTTAGCTAAACCAGTATAAATCACCACCACAGCTTGCGCACCCCTGGCGCGATACCCCCGAGTCGTCCCGTAACCTCCCGCCTATCTATCTTAGCGCTAAACGCCCATAACACGGACAGATAAACCCGTTATCAACGAAGTGATTTTTATAAATAATATACATACTTATGTACGTATTTATTAAGATACTTGATAGTAGGTATGTAATTGAATGGATGGAGGCCAAAGAATAGTTGTATGAATTATGTGAGGGATGATTCAAAATTCAAAATTCAAAAGTCATTTATTCAAACTAGGCTGAGAACCAGCACTTTTCGAACGTTTCGAATTACATAAGACAGTCCCCCAAAACGCCCACCCTTCACCACTTCCTAGTGCATTAGCTGGGAAGAAGAAGTGGCGCAACAAACTCCCCAGCAGATTTGAATGGAAAGGAAGTTAATGATAGTGTGGCGGCTGAATGAAAATAATGGAAGAGCAAATCATCTGCTGAACGAAGTTCCATAGGGAAAGTAACGACAGACAGAAAAGGAGGAAGTCAAATCACAATCAAACCAAATATTTTATTGGATTAAAAAACAGGTCCACAATTTTTTAATGTTCGTTAGCTACTTTAAGTCTCGTGCAGATTCGTGCGTTCGCGTCGGCGCGATGCGACTCGAACAAAACAATTTCTCAGAAAACTTCACGGTAGAACAATTACAGGTGCCGCGGTGCGCCGTCAAGTCGAGCCAGTCTGCACGAAGCTTTAATATAAAAACTGTGTTGCACCCATTAGCGCCCACCTCAGACAGGGGAGATTGTAAAATTGTCGGCGTTCCAACATTTATAATACTGTGTTTTGGTTAGCAGTAGTGTTATCAGAGGCACATGAGACATTTTAGCATTTTTATAGGATGAGCTTTTTAGCGTGCGGAGAAGCAGAGAAGCGTGGCGGCTCTGGTCTGGCTAAGAATGGGCGGTTCGCGCGCTTATTTAGGTATTTCCTTCGTATTATTAAAACAAATACACATTTTGAAAATGTATTTATATACGTTATAAAAAACATGTAGTTTTGTTATTATGAAAAAACTAATGACTTTCCGTGAAGTGTTTACTGCTGCTAAGGGTTTCTTTTGTTTTTACTTCGGATTTTTCTCTATCGAGGAAACTACAAGTTATCTTGTTTCTAAAGTGTATGTTGTCTAGACTGAATCCTTTAAATATCTTACAAATTAATTGCATAACTAAAGGTTAAGTAATAGCGATGCAGCAAGGGATCAAACGAACGTAATTGTTTCGCAAAATCCTCGGTGCGCTCTTAACAATCAGGCCGCTAACGTACCCAGGAAAGCCGCTGCAAACTCAATCTGACGAAGTGGAGGATTACTGACCAACATTAAGTGTGACTGCGGTGCTTCTGATGCATGTCCCTTTTGCTGGAGTGTCCTAAGTGCCCGTTCACTTACACTAAAGAAGACCTCATGAAGACCACTGCTGCGGCAATAAACGTAACGTCTACTGGGCTTAAACAATATTTTAAAAAAAGTACAATCGACACAAAAAGGAGAAGAAGAACAATCAGTCGGGTCGTTGTTGGCTTGTTTTCTAGCCAGGAACATAAAAATTAAAAAAATCTTCAGACGTTGATTGTTACCGTCTATCACATGATCAATATTGTTTTTTCTAAGTCACATAATCTAATGACACCTAATGTGTCACTTATTGTATGTCTTAATTATGACAAAACATAGAGCACCCCCTATTTATGTAAACACGTATGTTTCACAAATAAACTGATTGATTGATTGATCAATGAGCAAAGTTTACGTCCCCTAAACTAAATTCTAAACAAATTTAAATTCTCGTAGGTACTTAGTTTGATTCATAACATAAGTTTTCAAAGCAAACAGTCAGAGGTGACCTTAACTTTATTTCTGGCGTTAAAAATATACAAATGTAACCATCCAAGACAATCCACGGGTCACTGCAATCAACTGATACGACTGCACGATTGTAAAAGTTGCGTAAACGTACAAATATACTTTAAGCACATACTTTGTTTGTCGTATTTCAATGATGCAGTCCACTATCTTAATAGTATATTCGTAAAAAAAAACTCAACACAGCAAAACTAAAACAAGCAATTCATGTACAGTTTTTCCGAGAATTTTCACATATTCTATATACTACAATATTATGCGACGCACAATTTGACACTGCCACAGAATAGTAGAGAAGGCGCACTCCTCATTTAAGGTATGAAGTTACAAGTACGCGGCGGGCTCGTCTTGTCGGGCCAATTCAGTGAGCGTAACGTAGCCAGAAGATACAAGAGTTACGCGATAGAAAGAGAGGCAACTTCTAGGAATATAACTGTAGGTAATTAGCTCTATGCGATCTGAATTGCACTTTACTGCGTCGTTGCAAGAGTCGCTTTTTATTTAAATGATTTTGTGGAGTGATCCATCTGTACTAATCTAAGCCACTGCATCGTTTACACTAATTCTTTAAACTTGAATATACTTTTCATTAAAAAGCACATCTAAAAACGCAGCAATACTTAACTAAAATAAGCCCAGTTTCTGAACTTTTCCGGAAATTTTCACACGTTGTGTGCTATAATATCATACATCGCACACTTTGCGGGTCACCCTTGTGTCGTTTACACTTACATATCTAAGGTGACCGAGTGGGCCTAAACGGCCCGCCCCGTTCCTTATCTTTTGGTACAGACAAAAACTTTTTATCTAACCCTATAGACGCGATAAGCTGGGATATTTTAAAGTTTTTCTAGTAATTCCATTGTTTTGCAGATAAGGGGTGTGTTTTTGTCTGCAGTTTTTTTAATGGAATGGTTTATTATTGTGTTTGGAAATATTTCATGATTGGTTGTGAACGTGTACCTAAATGGTGATTGTGTTGGCAGTTTTGACAGTCAAAGCTTGTACGATTTCGCGATTTCTTCAAACTTTTAGATGCTTTAATAGTTTATTTAATGTGTAAAATTACATACATAACATTATTTGTTTCCCCGAAGGGTTCGGCAGAGGTGTACCTACAGTACACCTCTGCCGAACCAAGCTTATTGCCATCAACCGGGCACTATTCCAAACTCCGGGCTGCAATTCCAGTTAGAAATACGCAATAACACTTTGCCCGACCTGGGAATCGAACCCGGGACCTCATGCTCAACTTTAGCGCTTGCGACCACACGCCAGCTACTGTTGTTGCTGCTGTTTGGAATGTGTAAGGTATTGAATCTTCAACAGTTTTATATTCAACTGCGAAAAAGTTAGGTGTTATAATGATTTTCACTTCAGATGAGCGAGAAGTTCGTTTGTTTGCTGGTCAATAAACGAATAAGTAGGTATTATACTTTCCTTGCTTTCATTCATATTTACCCGCATAAGTCTCGATCCCGTAATAATATCGGGATAAAAAGTATCCTATGTCCTAACCCTGGTCATGGTCTACCCATGTGCCAAATTTCATTCATCTGGATATGACAGATGATGGGAAGGATTACATCTAGAACAGGGACCAACATATTACGGCTGATACAGTCACTTCCTACTGCATTGGAAGTAATCGATAGTATGCTCTTCTTAACATCACATGCGGAAAATTGACCAAAAACAAATGGAGAATAACTGAGAGTCGGAAGTGAAGAAATATAATTCAATGTATTACATTTTATTGTCCTATCAAAATCGGACGAAGCAGTAAAATGATTATTCATTGCATCAATGTTTAAATCTTTTGGGATTGTCTCTTGTCGGGTTTTACCGACCCCCAGTGATCTAAGAAATTTCCAAACTTTGGATGCGTCCCCATTTTGGACAGAAGCATGAATAGGATGGCGATTAGCATTCCTATACACCTTATTGCAGGGAGTACGTATTGAGACATATCTTTCCCTTTTAGCGTAAATTATTTACTGATTTATTATTTTTCTGTTTACTTTTGGAGTCCCAGCTTTTGACAAAGGCCAACGTCGAAGATTAAGCCGTTCAATTAATGAATGGCTTGCAGTCCATGGTGCTCTTCTCCTAACCAGATAACTGCATGTTCACGCATCGATCGTGCTTAGCTTGCATGTGCGTACGCACGTATGTCATCGCCTACCATTATCTTTTGCATAGGATTGTTTTATTATAGGCCTGGCTTCCATAGTCTACTGATTGCAGTAAGCTTACTGTATGTAGGTACCTAATTAAAAATAAATTGTATTATTATATTTTACTAGCTTTTGTCCGCGGCTTTACCCGCCGTAGAAGAAAAAAATATACCACGGAAACCTATATATTACCCGAATAAACAGTATCCTATGTGCTAACCCATCTCATGTCTATCTGTGTGCCATTTTTCATCGAAATCAATCCGCGTAACACTGACTGACACATTGATAGGCTGCTGGGGAGTTTGTTGCGCCACTTCTTCTTCCCAGCTAAGCACTAGAAAGTGGTAAAGGGTGGGCGTTTTTGGGGAAAAGTGCTGATTTTCAGCCTATTTTGAATAAATGACTTTTGAATTTTGAATTTTGATAAACAGAGTTAAGTACTTTCGCATTTAAAATATAAATATGGAAGTAAGGATGTATTTGAGCATTCCATGAAACTCCCCCGTATGATTGATGAGTATAACCTTGAGTGTCGCCCGTTTCGGGCGACTAGATTCGGGCGAATCACCATTAAGCCGACAACATAAGTTATCAAAATCAGGAGTCAAAGAGATTTTCTGTAGAGGATCATTGTGATATTTGTAGAGTATCACCTGTTTTGCTTATTATAAACATAAGAGGTGATAAAAAAACATTAATTAAAAATAAGCAACAAAGTGCAGTATCATTGTTTATTAAAAGAAAAAAATATTGAATTTAATTTTAATAAACACTGCTATCTTTACGTACCTACAGTCGTAAAGGAGATTAGAAAGTCAAGAGATATTGGGATATTAAAAACATATTGTGATATTGATTTATAGTCGTGGCACCTACAAGAATTGATAAATCGTAAAAGTACATGCAAATAGGTACTAGGTATAGAATAATGAACACATTGTCGTAGGTGAGTAATAAAAACAACCGACTTCCAAAAAAAACACAGTGAAAAATACTAGTTGGTGTTTTTTTTTGGGTGGGAAATGATCAAATACCTTCTCCCGCTCTGGGCGGAGCGGGAGAGCGTGTAAGACTCTTACTGCCTAAACCCACCCGTGTTCCTTCAGTTGCCTGTATGTTGCCAGGGGCCACGGTATCCCTTTCGGACTTTCCCTCGACCTCAGCAGGCATCGGTCCCAGCGGACCCCTTCCGTTGTGCTGACATCTCTTTGAGGCGCGCGTAGACATAACGCGCCGTCGGCCCGGGCCTGGTCTTTATCGGACGGCGAGCTACCTATTCCTCATCGTCCGTAAGCCCGCGGCTACGGTGGCCCGAAATCGGCCTGCGATTGCCGACGCCCAAGTCGTCTCCTGCGGTACCTAGGGGCGTGCGGGCACGACATTTGCCTCTTCCTGACGCACTCTGTCTCCTACTTCGCGAGCATTCCTGCTCCGCAGAAAGAGGTCACGGCTTCACACGCCCTCTCGCTCCGTATCATGGCCTGGACTAAGGCCGGACGCGAGAGATCACTGCCGCCGATCGCCTCCACAAGGACACGGCGGTGCCTTGGCCAAGCCGGGCAGACCTCCACCGTATGCTTCACCGTATCCTCCGGGTGATCCACACAGTGGGGACACCCAGGCGTTTCCTCCCGCCATATGCGGAACAGGAACCTTCCGAAACAGCCGTGTCCGGTGAGGACCTGCGTCAGGCAGAAGGTGAGGACGCCGTGACCTCTATCTTGCCACTCCTCAAAGAGGGGACTTATCGCCGCAATTGTGGCGTGCCCAGCACGGGGTTACGACAACCGCACTCTCCATGACGCCATGAGATCCCGCCGGACCTCTGTCCGCTGTGCCGTGATTTCTCGCGACAGCGGAGTTACGACCCCGACGTTTTCCCTCTTCGCGCCACTCTGTGCGCGAGGAATTTCGCCTCCAGATCCCATAGCGGGAAGTTGTTGCCTGGTTTTGAATTTTCGTTTCTTATCACCGACCTCCGAAATTTAAGTTATTTTTCATATTGTAGTGGTTTTTTTCGGAAGTCGGTTATTTATTTTTTGAAAACGTTTTTATTTTTCGCTTTTTAATTCTAATACCACTACCTGCTCTGTAAATAACAGACAGGAAGTTATTATAACATCATCCACATAGCCTACTGGAAAAAATATGTATTATTGAAGGTAACTCAAACAAGCACCCAAGCAGTCAATAAAAATAATTCTCATAAAAAAACACAGAGCGAACAAATACAGATGTATGAGATGTAGCTCAGAATTTTAGTGATATTCTGTAAATATTTCACTAAAAGATTCCATGGCTAAATGTGTGATATTGCTATTTGTTTTTCATCAGGGGTGATTTGAGACTGGAGATTGTCAAAATCAACTATCCAGAGCCCACTTTTCGCCGCTTTTCTTGACAATCTGCAGTCTCTGCCTACTCCTGTGGGATTATGGGCGTGAGTATATGTATGTACAGTCACGAGCACCAATATGTATCCACTTAGCAAATTCAAAAGCGATTTTCGCATGGAATAACGACTGCAACTTTGAGATAAGACCTATTTCATATTAGTGTGGGATCCAAAATACTATATTCGTAACAACATAAAATTACGATCACCACAGTAGGAGAAAATCACTTTTTAAAGTTGCTAAGTGTATACATATTGGTGCTCGTGACTGTATATCATGTATGTATTTATATCGTCGGATATACCCAAATGGAAGATATCTCAAAAGAGAGGTTAAAAAGTTAACTGACAAACAGCTTTGTAATATACTAGCTTTAACCCGCAAAATTTCGCGGATTTATAGTATAATTTTCATATTTTATTAATCATATTCTATAAGGGTTCCCTATCCATTTGCATAAAATTTTTAGACCTAATATAACATGGCATACTTTTGTTTATCCTAATTATATTTACGCATAAAATTATTTTCGCATAAAAGCTTACGCATAATGTTTTTTTAGCATAATTTCTCTAATCATAATAATGTTTAAGCATTTTTTTTTTACGCATAATGATATTAAAACATTTTTTTTTAAGCATAACAAATACGCATAATAATTAACTCCTAAAATGTAACCATGCATGCAGCAAGCATGCAGCATGCAACATGCAGCAGGCATAGTTTCTGTCACGGCTCCGGCGCTGCGGGGCTCCGGCGATCCCACGCGAGCTGCTGTTCGCAGATGTGTTCAACGCTCACCACACATATAAAACCACCTGCTCCTCAGCTCGCGGGCCGCCTCGCCCCTCCGCGCCTACGCGATTTTAAATAACACTCTAGGGGTAGGGCAGACAAGACTACTGGAGTCGGTTTTGCAGCGATTCGTTTCTGCCACTAAATTTTGTAACTCAAATTTTGTGTCCGTTATTCCTATTAATTTTTATGCTTTAACAATACTATTATGCTAATAAAAAAACTCCATTGACAAATTTTTAGCTTACAACCAACGTTTCGTATACTATTTATTTTACAAACAACTTATTTATCAAATATTTTATTTTATAAACCCTCGTTTTAGAAACATTTATTTAGCAAATGCTTCTCTTTACAAATGTTTCGTAAGATATTTAATCATTAATACATTTTTCATTTAATATTGTGATTCTTTTGGAAAAATCACGTTCATACTAAATATATTTTTATAATAAATTTTCTAAACCAGTTACAAAGGGATCATGGTTGAAATTTCCATTTGGGTCTGAAGTTCTTTAAACCTACAAAAAAATAAAAACTATATATTCTAGTCGTTTTTGGCACTCGCCGGCCGCTACCGCGGCACCGCTCGCTTCGCTCGCTCGGCTCGTGCGTAGGGGTCACAGTTTTAACCTAAGCTAACCTTTTTCGAGAGTAAAAATATTTAACCTTCTCAAACTAGTTCGGTTCCGCATAGCCTACTAAAATTATATATTTTTTTCTGTTAGCATTAGTCGTTTCTGGCATTTTCTTAATTTTTATGATTTATATATTAAAATTACCCTTTTGCTTATTTAATGAGTTTCATTTTTAGGAAATTGCGTAATATGTAAAACGTTTTTATTCCAAACGTTGTTTTATGAGATAACATGAATAAAAAATGAATAATTTGTCAAATAATACGTTATTAAAAAAAAGTTTATCGGATAATGATTTTCTTAATTGAATTATTTGGCAAAGTTGTTAATGTGTAATGATGAAATAACAAATCATATTTTTATCAATCGTTACTTGTCAAATGTAAATTTGTAGATTAAGTTTTGGTGAAATGACTGGTCACCCATTAGGGCTAGTAACATTATGCGAATTAAAATTATGCCAAAACAAATTAGCCTTCAAGATAATTATGCCAACATAAACTGTATGCCAAAAAAAATATGGCAAAGAATTATTATGTCAAAACAAATTATGCTAAAACAGTTATGCCCCAAAGTATATTAGGAAAAATAACATTATGCGAAAAAAAGGGATCCCTTCTATAAGGCACCTCTTTAGCTCATGACTAATCCGAACATCATAAAAAAAATCGCGTAGGTCATAAGGGGAAGGCGTGAAAATTTATTCGCTGTTATTGTAACATTATATATATAACATAAGTATAATAAATAACGACATGTGAGTGTAGAATAGGGTGTATTTAAAAATCCACCACGAGTGATCAACCAAAATGTTGTTGACAGGCTTACTACCTATACACTGCCGTATTTTTCTGAATATTCATGAAAAATTATCGAAAATTTGAAAGGGAAAATATCTTTAATATTTTTCATGTTATTCAATTAAATTTTTTGAGTAGCGTTTGTGACCTTGCTTACGTTTGTTGATGACATATCTCCGATGTTATTGGGCCGATTTTGATTCAGTTTATTATTTCTAAAAGCTTTTGAGTTCAGCTTTAGGTAACTTGTCGATAACTATTTAAGTAAATTTTCGATCAATTTTCATGAATGTTCAGAAAAATACGGGCGGTCAAATGCCTATGGGTGGCATTGTATACTATTCTGACCACGATATCAGCGATTTTTAATAGTTGTCGATATCAAAGGGGCAATTCTCGTATTTTTAAGAACGTTCATAATATTCTAATCTCAAATTAGAGATATTATTTGATTGACAAGTTTTTTTTAAATTATTGTAGCTGAGATGAAAATGTCAGCTAGGTTTTAAACCACTTCAATTACAAGAATTGGCCTTAGAAACACAGATTAAACTAATACACCTCTGCTTACCTCTTTAGTTGAAACAGTCGTGAAGTGAGGTTATTATGAATCAAGCACAGCCCCGCCTCATGGTGTGATCGAAGTATACGTGATGGCCCAGTGATCTAGTTACGTAAGTTATGTTTAGTCTAAGACGAGCCGCAGGGCCTTGACCCTTACTTATCTGTTGCAGCGTGCTATCTGCATACTAGCGCCTGGAAATAAGATATTTTATGCTATAGTTGCAGTAGATTGAATTTTAGTTTGTAGTGAATGAATAGAATTGGTTAAGCTATTTTTGTTCTGACATCTAGCTTTTGTGGACTGCTGAGAATACAATGGTATAAAGATCTTTTGGCGCGTGGCCATAATCGGAACTAATGGCACCATCTTGCTTTTTAGGGCTCCGTACCTCAAAAGGAAAAAACGGAAACCTTATAGGATATTCATTGTCCGTATGTGTGTCTGTCAGCCTGTCAAGACCCTTTTCCTCGGGAACGAATGGAATCAAGTTGAAATTAATATGAAATAAGTAGATATACGGTCCGTTAGGTCTAAGTCAACGCAATAAAAAAATACGGGAATCTTTGCGACATATTTTGATACTCGCAAATAGATCAAAACCTACAGGGTACTTCCCGTTGACCTACAACTATGAAATAGTAAATTCTCACAGCACAAGTAAAGGAACAAGTCCGGAAATCGTTAATTTGTAGTTCCATCACTTAATAAATTGTTTTTTTGCCATTACAACATCACATTTGCAGTTGGAGAATTGACCGTGACGTATATCGATATAAGAGAGAACATATTTCTCAACTACAATGTTAAGTTTGTTCTTGGGATGAATAAAATTAATCCCAACTACAGAACCTCTAATTGTGCGTTTAAAAAAATACAATTTTGTTGACAATAGAAATGTTTACCAACAATGCCGGGTGTCAATGTCATTCAGGCGCCGAAACATACATTTTAGAACTATTGGTGGCAACTTACTTTAGCAACTACTGTGGCTATGAACTCTCATACAAACGACAACGTATGTTGATTTAACTTCACTATATTTTCCGTTGCAGTTACCTGGAATTTGTAAATGAAATGAGCATTTTGAAATACCTGCACGGAACGTAAAGGTAAGATGACATCATTTTCAAAAAAATGGTTTACTCCACCTCGGTAAATATAATTGTGCATGTATTTTTGGGTAAGTAATATATGATATAAGTACAAAATCTCTAATATTTATAAAATATAACAACTGAATTTAAAATTTTATTTGATATAATAAAATATATTTTATATATATATTATATTTTTAGACTATAATATAGATTTAATATAAGTCAGTTAACATAATTTTAAAATAACGAATTTTTATAAGCATAACATACATTGAATATAAAATCGTTTCATATACCACTCAAAAGATATAAAACCTATTTAGTCTAATATGTTAAAAAATTATGATATTTTTTTGTAATTTCTTTCATAGTTAGTACCTGAGTAGATATATATACATTTGTTACTGATTACCACGTGCCAAGATCTCCACCTACCACCCGCTCGCCTTGGTGCGTTAATGGTCACTGTTCTAACCTAACCCAAAATGATTCACCCACAATAGGGGATCTGGCACTCGTCGGCCGCTCCCGCCTTAGCCTTCTAACCTAACATATCCGAGTCGGATTGCTGTGAATCGGGGTATTAACCATAATGATGGTATCAATATATATTTTAAACGAAAGACCTAATGATTTTCGATTAAATAAGCGTTATATGCAATAAAGTTATACGAACTAAGTTTTAGAGTATATAAATGTTATATTTAAAGAAATTATATCAACAGTTGGTATATCTCACGTTTGTTACATCTTGTGAACGTTATTGAAATGAAAATATACCAAATAACTTTATATGATATGAGACGCACCCTGTATTTTTCAAATATGTACTTCGTAGTACGTACTTAGTGTTTATCATTTACATGTTTTTTTAGGGTTCCGTAGTAAACAAGGCACCCTTATAGCTTCGCTATGTCCGTCTGTCTGTCCGCGGCTTAGCTCAGAGACGGTTAATACTAGAAAGCTGTAATTTGGCATGGGTATACATATTAATCACGTCGATAAAGTGGTAATCAAGAAAAATATATTTTTTTAGGGTACCTCCCACACACATGAAGTAGGGATGTTTTTTTCTCGTCTATCCCATAGTGTGGGGTATCGTTGGAACGGTCCTTCAAACATATTGCAGGTGTGTGAAAACCATTTTTCAATTCAGGTATCCATTTGCGAAATATTAAGCTTTAAAGTTCTATTTTTAGCTAAATGGTTGTACTAGGATTTGTGTAAAAATTCACAGCAGTAGCATATATAACGAAGTTAAAAGGAAAACTATCAGAGCTAAGTAGGCTTTACAGGTTAACGAGTAATAATCGACCAACTTAAATTTTCAGTTTGAAAATCATGATCCCATACATTCCGTATGGGAGAACATGTTTTTCAACTACAATGTTAAGTTTGTTCTTGGGATAAATTCATCCCAACTACGGAACCCTTAATTGTGTGTGGTCCGACACGTACTTGGCCGGATTTTTTCTTCTTTGTTTCACCAAATAAATGTTTTAACTATCTATCTATCTATGTATACTTGTACATCATTTATATATTTTAGTGTTTGATGTAAATTATATTTAAGATGAATGAATGAAATAAATACCTAGTTTTTGAGATAAAATAAAATAACACTTGAACTACCTATCTATCTGAAATATGAGGTCTTTCACGTGGTAATGCAAGTTCACTTACTTATTACCCACCAAATTCTGAGCTGGTATAATATATCTAAATAAAATCCATTCGTTAGTTACGACATAACAACAGTTTCATGTGAAAGGTCACTAACACCCAAACGAACTGGCAAATAGAATGTGTTTTTAAATTGAATTCAGTTTGATTCGGATCGTCCGCTTTTGCTAACCTTTGCTAGGGCTTGTAACATTGTTTGTTTTATTTTAGGACTACAATATACCTACCTAATGCCCAATTTCCAGTCCAGTGTACCTAAAGTTGTCGATTATTTATAAAAAGGCATACTATTCAATTTAGTTATTAATTTATAAATATTTATTTACAAGTATTTTTCTGATAGCTCCCACACACTATGCCGGCGGCATGCCGCACACAGCCGCACAAAGGATCGCAAAGGAAATGAAGGCGCAAAAGCCGGGGGTACAACGTGCCGCGAGGCAAAAGCCGGTGGCAATGCCGCCGGCATAGTGTGTAGGAGCCATAACACTGTAGAAGTATTCAATTTTAACTGATTTGTTGATGTAGGTGGTAGGTGGGTGCTAGGTAGTGGTGTTTTTCTTAGATAAGTCTCAGCAGCAGCCCCGAGTCTGGCTCAAGCTCAGGATTTACAAAATAATGCATATATTTACAATAAGCAGGCTGTCTCTCTACCTACCCTTTATTACAAAGGCGTTATATTATGCTACACTATACAAAGTTGCATGTCGCACGAAATCCGCATCGAGTTTCCTTCTTCCCAACATTAATCTTCTTTTCACGTTTTGGCGTCAGCTATACGAGAAAACCAAATACTGTGGTGAAAAGATTATCTCGTCAACAATGTAGGGATCGGCCTTAACTTGGGTGTACTGGTCATACTGAATGAATTCTTACTATTTTAGAGGTATATAGAGAACCAAAGTTGTCGACAAAGCTCAAAATAAGCAAGCTGAAGTGTCAGTGGGCCGGCCACATTAGCCGTAGAACCGATGACCGTTGGGGTAGACGTGTTCTTGAGTGGAGACCGCGAATCGGCAAACGGTGTAAGGTGGGACGCCCTTAGGCTAGGTGGAGCGAAGGTCTTTGCGGGTGGCAGGCAGCGGCTAAATGAGAGTTGCCGAGAATCGAGCTGAATAGCGTGCAATTGGAGAGGCCTATGTCCAGCAGTGGACTGCTATAGACTGATGTTGATGATGATGATTGTAGAGGTTATTTTTAATAGAACATGGTTCATGGCTAAGCCAGCCACACGGGTACATCGTTCACCTTCCACGCTTATCGCAGTCAATATGTGGGTAACAATCCGGGGCCCCCCCGTGGCTCAGAAAACGTCATTTGTGGATTTTTTACAGTCGACGAAAGTCTGACAAACAGTCCTTATCAAGGAGGATAGCGAGTTATCCCGCAACTAGTTTTTAGAGGAAAATGTATGCAGTTGTGCCAAGTAAAATACTGGTGTTCAGCTGCATCTAGTTAGACTAGAGGCCGACCTTTACATAGTTTGGAAAAGTCTCGGCAGATGCTGAATCGTAATATGGAAATCAATGGTATGGGAATCGTGAAGATAGAGAAAAAAATTCCAGCCATGGGCTGTAAATACGGCATTTAGGTACCTGTTAGTTTTTCTTAAGTAGACCATACATGCTACGGTCTACCTATGCAGGTTTGACTGCGAAGATCGATCGACATGTCGTATGTTTTAAGAGCTGCACAGGTCTGTGCCAATACAAACTGCGGTCTATCTGGGCAGGCCCATCTGCTTAGGTAAACCTCTCCGGTAGACCGTAGCGTGTATGGTCCCCATTGCGGCGACGTGATTTAGAGCAGGTTTCTTTTCATCTACATACATGTAAATATTGATAAACAAATGATAAGTCATTCCTAATTGCCCTTATTAGTTACATAAAAAAATTGATAATGATAACCTTTGATATAGGTTACTTTGAAGCGACTGCTCTTGTTCCATGCCTTCATTTTTAACCGATTTCCAAAATAAATACTAAAAAGTGAAAAATATTTTTAAATCGGTGACAAAATCTAATATACAGATCCAAAGACACTGACTTCCGAAATTAAAGTTATTTTTAATTTTGAAAGTCAGTTGTTTTTTGCCAGCGATAGTTAAGAAGTTCTATTTTATATGTATTCAATTCTATTGCAACTCTTTCTTCTATTACAAGTCAAGTCAAGACTTTTATGAATATTGTTATTTAATAAACTGTCAACAGGGAAAGTGCCCTAAAAGCTAGCAGCATTGCCACGTTAGACAGCATTGCTGGTCCTTCGGCCCAAAAATAGGCCAACCCTCGGATCACGTGAAAAGTCAATCAAAGACAGATGGCGTAGGTATTTTCTAAAGTATGTATGTACTTACATGCCAAAGAAAAACTCTTTTTTTTATAGATAGATTGATAGATAGATATAATACTCTTTATTATGCACACCATAAAAATTACAGACAAATGTAGAAATTTTATATAGGGTGGTACAATGGGCGGTCTTATCGCTAAAAGCGACCTTATACAGACAACCTTTGATGGATTAAAGAGAGAAGGAGAGACAATACTGCAGGTAGTTTGTGTTGTACCATTTACATATACAACAAATACATACATACATATGATAAAGCATATACTTATCTTTATAAGACTTCCCAAATTCAGGCAAACAAAGGTCAACCATATACCAAAACCGAAGACTAAAAACTAGCTAAGATAACAGCAGTTCTAAAACATCCAGACTTCAGCAATAGATCTTAAAGATTAGGAGAACTTAAGAAAGGCCTGGAATTCAGTTCATTCCTTTCCTATCTTAACTACAGTCCCCAAAACTTCCCTCTCAAATTTAATCAGAGGCGCTAACGATACCCGTAAACAAGCCACGTAGAGCTTCCAAACTTTTCTAACTCATTAATGTACAAAAGTACGTTTTGGATAACCCTTTGGAAGGGCGAAAGGGTCTCTAAATAAATACTGGAGAACTTGGCCGCTTTGACGACATAAATGATTCGAGAAGTTGTTTCAATGTTTGTTAGGGGATGGAATACGACTTTGTTTTATGCAGCTAGATAAACAGGTCTTAAATGAAAGAAACACTTGTACCCTAATTGCGTAATATATGATTAATCAGAATTTGAATCGTTTTGAAACAGATTGCTAAACCATTGCTTGATAAGTTCGAAAAATAAATCTGCTCAACTTGGCTTAATGGCTTTTTATTTGACTATTATGTTTCCGCATAGACAAAATGTATAATAAGATAAAATGATATCATGTTTAACTTTGGATGTACAGTGTCAAACAGTAGATTGAAACCCTCCCGAAAGTTGTATGGAAAAAATATCAACTAGTTCCACCTTAAGATTTGCACACCAGATACCTGGTAGAATATGACGGAAAACGACGTATATTTGTCAACTTATTTCACTGATATTATTGCAAATAAATAATATTCTTTTTCTTCTTATTCTTAAAATCTATGGAAAGTGTATGCCATGGTAAAATCTTAGTTTCTGATCATGATTATAATCGTATTGTTTGCTACGCTTATTTTGATTTCATTTGTGACAAAATTGGAATTTGTTTTATTTTTTTTTGTTCAGCCTATGCTGTCGCACAGTTGGGCAAAGGCCTCCTCCAAGTCCTTTCCCTTATTTTCACCAATAAAAAAAACTTGGTTTACTTGCTTGCTTCTAAAATAACGTCAATCCATGTCCCTCCGTACATGTTATTGAATTGAGCTCAACACTCGAAAACAAACTTTGCTTTAATTTGTTTACTTAACCTAGAAGCAACTGAAATCATTTGCGTCATTGACAAATAAGTTGGCATCTTTCATAAAGTTTTCCTGTGGCAAATCGATGAAAATGTAACATTTATTTGAAATTCAAATCTAAACTCGTTTTAAAAGTTCGCAACTTTCCGAAAGTTTGAAGCAGGTCAAGTCCCTAGTCAATAGAGCTCTGAATGCTGCAACAATTTTGATCAGAGATTTATTTAAAATCATCAAATATTTTGTTAAACTTTTCATATACGCTAACCCAAGACTGTTAGTGAAGCATCTTATTTTTTGTGGCAGAAAATATTAAAATGAAAGATTAAATCATTAGGCACCCAAGATATTTAAATATTTTTTTACTGTGTGTACCTCTATATTTCATCATTACTCTATAATTCATCATTATTGTACCTTCTGTAATATACGAGCAGCGTTAGTAGTTGACTAGGAACAAGATGGACCGATTTGTGAAGGCTGAAATCCGCTGGATACGAGAAGCACAGGCGTGGTGGACAGTTAAGGCTGAAATCATGATGATGATTATGATATTTTATAATTGATTTTGAGGAAGTAAATAATTTGAACATTATTTACTAAAATAGTAACTTAATAGAACGATTTCCACCTTTCACATTTTCTGAAAGAAAATCCGTGTAATCCGTGTTGCCGTAAAATTATTTGGGACGGGTTTATTTGGCTATTCAAGAAAGTTATCCTAGAAACGAGCTGCTCACTCGACTACTTAATGCAAAGTCTGTAAGTAGATTTACCATAAATACTAAAAAACTTCAATAAACTTAGCCAAATAGAATTGGTTTAAACTGGGTAGGCAGCGCCATCTATGTTGGAAAGCGTGCACTAGCTTGGTGGCACGTCGCGTTATCTCGAGCATTGTATTGCAATAACTTAAAATGAATAAATATTGGATGATTGTGGCAAATGGGACCAAAACGTGTTTAATCGTTCGTTCGTAATCTTTTAATTTTAGGGTCTTTCAATAAATGGTGGACTCCAATTTCAGAGTATCTTCAAAAATAAAATATTACCACCTCACGCCTTGCATTATTAGCTTGTTTTTGGAAATAGTATACGACACAGCCATTTTGACAGTTGCATTCCCCATCCAAATAGAACGCATACTTAGCGCGTAGAGCGCTAGCCTGACGCCGAGCTATAGCGCCGAATTATGTTGCAGTATGATGTACGTTTACTGTCAAATAGAACGCTGCTCGGCGCTAGCAAGCGGCTGCTGCGCTATACTTAGCGCTCTAACGTGCTCTAAGTATCTACGCGTTCTATTTGGCAAAGCCTTACGAGAAAATAATATTTCACGCTCTGCCAAAAAAAAACTCAAACTTCCAAAACTAACTTCGCTTATCAAACTCACCTGAATTTAAAAGCCGTATTCAACAAATTGCATTAGCTGACAGCAAGAGAATGGAGATTTAAAAAATCGCTTTAACTCCACGACGAAATATCAATTTAACTTATCTTCACTGAGAAGAAAAACTTCTCATCCAGTCGTCTTCAAGTTGGTTTTCGATTACTTGTAAGGTTGCCACCAGTATTTTTAACCGACTTTGTGAAATAAAGTGGGTTAAAAATCCATTTTAGTTAATCCGCAGGGCCCAGATGAATATTGGGGAGTGATGGCTTAGTACAGAGGAGATAGAGGAAAACACACGACGATCACCAATCCGTCATATAAACTTGGTGATTATGAATTTTTCTTCTCTGAACTTTCTAGCAGTTATTGTTTATTAGCTGTTGTGCAGAGTTTACCCGTTTTTAAGCCAGAAATAAAGAACAGTAACTTTTTTTTAGGAATAGCCAATGAAGGCAGATTTTTGTCGTAAAAACCGGCCAAATGCGTGTCGAACCACTCAAAATGAGCGGTTCCGAAATTGGGATGAATGGACAAACTTATCTTACTAGTAAAAAATTATCTCATACACCGATATACGGCATGGTCAATTCTCCAACTGCAAAAATAAGTTTGTAATCACAAAAAAAAAATGTGATAAATCCAACTACTCGTATTTTCGGCTTTTTTCCTTTACTTGTGCTGTAAAACCTTGCTTCTTGCCAAATTTCATGATTCTATGTCAACTGCAAATACCATAATGGGTTTGATTTATTTGCGAGTATCAAAATATGTATGTCGCATAACTGGCAGTCTTTTTTATTGTGATGACTTAGAAGCTTGATTTTGAGAAATCCAAGGAACCGTAAATCTACGTATTTGATATTAATTTCAACTTGATACCTCGGTAAGTGATTCTGTAATGGTTCCTTTTTTCCTTTTGAGGTATGGAACCCCAAAAAAGCTAAAAAAAAGTGTAAAATAAGGTATTTTGTATATGGTATAAAAACATATTTTAATAACATTCAAATGAAGGTATCCTCTATCCTCGTAAATACATTTATTATATTTCATGCTGTGTAAAAGTGACAACCTTAACCGCTCCACAAACCCGACCGTTTGCCAGAGCCTTAACTTCGATGAATTAACACCAAATTTTTTCCAAGACCAATATTTGCTGAAAACACATTTCTTTTAAGATTTCTTAAGATAAACGAATTGAATTTAGTTTAAACTTAATTCGTGGACGTACTGTTTTAGAAATATTCAGTTAATGAAACGAAAATAAAATGTTGATGTAGTAAATCACGAGCGTGGGTTGTGTGTGTGACTTTTAAGTTGTCTTACATATTTGAAAGCGGCAATTATGTTATTTTGAGTGATTTGAGAGGCGCTCTTAAACATTTGGCTCGGTGTACCTCGAGTTTTCGGGGTACTCCGATTGCATACAGCGTGATCAAATCTATTTGTAAACTTATTTCTAAGAATAAGAATATTGTACTACAATGGATACCGGCTCATGTTGGCTTGGAAGATAATGATACTTCATTATCTTCCAAGCCAACACTACTGTAGGTCGGTTGGCGTTGGACGCTTGTGATGATGGATTGGCCTGTCCACATTTTCCCGTGTACAGTGATTATTTGTGTTTAGTTAATGAAGAATGCACTAAAATGTACCACAAATACTTCGATCACAGGTCACTGAGCAAGGGAATCTGGTATTGGACAGTCCAGCCTTCACTTTTTCGTTGTTCATGGTTCGACCAGGCAAACATGAGTCGTCCGGAAATTGTAATGGCTCTTCGACTTCGATCGGGACACATTCCAATGAACAGTTTCGCATGGGTAAAGTTACTTCACCAAATTGGCCAGAGTGTAATACAGTGGAAGACACTTATCATATGCTGATGGAATGTGTCCGGAACAAGGCCGAAAGGATCACATTGTTATCGAAGTCACTAGATGTTGGAAGGTGTAATAGCATGCTTGCGTCCTCATGGTTGACGGATGCAAGATACTTGTATAAGTTAGCAAAAATAGGATTTAGATTATAAGGAATAATTTTTTGTAACGATGAGGGTGGCATACATCAGTTTTTGATTAAACTCTTTAAAAATTATATAGAAAATAAAAAGACGCGATGCAGAATTTTGTGTGACGTCGGTGTTCCGCGTAGTTTGCATGTGGCGTTGTAGTTGCCGCCACAAGAACGCGATCTACGACTCGGAAGTCGGGGTTGTTACCACTGGGCCTCTACTGCTCTTTAAATTACTATGATTGACGTGTTGTGAAATGCAATAATTAATAACTAGATAATACATACTCGTAATTCACAAATTTGCTCTGTAGTTGACGGATTATTATCAGCTTGTCTAGTAGACCTTAATAGATATTATTAATCTTGTCTTAGATTAAACAAGATTTTTGACATTGAGACGCATGAGATAGGTAGTTGAAAATGTATTGAAACCCAATGTCTCCATTAGATCCCCTCTACCTAGCCACAACTACACATACAGATCAGTAAACCCAATAAATACGCGGCTCGCGCTCACACTTGCAATGTATAAATCAGAACGTACTACACAAGCAATTATAAACTTTATCGCATCAAACACAGCGTGCATTTACCATGCACCGTACAACTCACTCACACGAAAACATCGTTCGCTATCGTTGTGCTATGCAAAAGCCATTTATTTTACATATACACTACTCATTGACTAAATCGGAAAGTTATCGATTCTCCCATTTATTATTGTAAGTATTAAAACATTTAAGAGTTCCTGAAAAAAATATAATAAAAAAGCCATATACATATAATAAGATGATATAAATAAAAACACGTAACTAAAAAAAATATGTAATATAAATTCATACGACAATCGACATTGTTATCGATAGCCTACGTTAGTGGATCTGCACAAGTATATCACTAGCTCGTCGCTAGACACAGCGGCCGTACTACGCGATGCATCCGTAGTGCACGGTATCATTTTGTTATTTTTACATTGCTTGTCCAGCCACTTAGCAACGTATTTAGGTAGTAGTTAACGAGCAATGTATTTCGTGCAAAAATATTACAGTCGCTGTGATATATGAAAACAAAAATAACGTAGTAAAGACAATGTTTTCTTACGATTTGTTGTTTTTCATGATTTTCAACACAAATATAGTAAACTATTAGTGCTGCTTTATGATAAGTGGTACTATGATTTATAAAGTTTCTAGTTTGGCTTCGATTTTTACAAAAAAAACGTTTGAAAGCGCACTAGTTAGCGGAGACGGCCATTTGCAGACGGCCATTTGCCTGAGACATGTGTATTGTGAGCACGACGCGCGGACACAGACACGCCTCCATGCCACTTCTCCTGTTATTTATATTTCTATGGATGCATCCATTCGATGTCTTTCAGCCTGTTCTTCAGGGCTAAGGGCAAATCATCTGCATTGCAAGTGCTATTGTTTGTCGATGTAATGGACATTTGCAGCGTATGACCTGTTCTCATTTTAAAGAGCGAGTCGTTTTACCGCAGTATAAATAATTAACAGTCACTCTTCATACAAAACGGTCGAAACGATACGCTTCGAAATCTCAGTGCGCAACAGTTACACACGGACGCGGAATCTACCGAGCGGCCCTACGTAATTATTTCAAGGTCAGTGCCGAGACATAGTACTGTTACTTTATTATACTGTGGGTTTACTTACCAATGGATATTTGACAAAGAATATGTCTAAACAATTACCGTACTAACACTAACAGGGGTTAAATGCTTAGTATAACATTACATCACCCTTATATTCTCCGACGGGTAAGGTAATATGGTTTTATCCCAACTCAAGAGGACAAGTTGTATTGTTAGGCTGTGTTTACAAAAATCCTCACAAAACCGGCCTCACGTCACTGTTGACAGCGCTATGTCTTGGTGTTTTATGTAGTCTGAGCTTTTAACCTTCTGGGACCCAGGATATTTTCATACCCAGGAATTCAAATTAAAACTACCTTTATCGACTAAATAGGAAATCAGCGAAAAAATATTATATAAAAATGTAATCGGAACGAAAAACGCTTTGGTACCTTAGAGCAAAGATTTAAAACATTAGATTCGCCCGACCGCGTCAAAAGATAGTCGCCGTTTGTGTTTAGTTTTGACACAATAACGTAGTGACGTGAATTGATTGTCGTGCAAACGCTGTTAAAGGATGTGTGTGCTCACTAAAAATGTTACTTCAGTTGGTACCAACTTTATATGGCTATTTTATTCGTAGGGTTTTGATTAATATTTCATTGAATGTGTCCTACCTAGGACTCCATTCTCAAATGTATTTTCTTCCTTCTTTCTTTCATTTGCGTGCAAACTTCAACCGTTTGACCAACCTTAAGTCACCCGAAGGCCGTTTGTCCACCGCAACCGTCAACTAGAACGAGATGACGGCGCCGAAGAAACGGTGCATGATATGGCCGCGTGACCACCGCACGGCCGCCACCCGAGCGCCCGCCACCGCGCGCCGGGCCGTGCCCGAATTTTAGAGGAGTTCGGTGCGACCGCTACAAATCGGCCCCAGATTGTGACGGGCCGATGTGCTGGCAATAAAAAACACACACACTGTCGTCGTACCAACGCCGGTCGCCCGAACGCCAGCTTTTACAAACGGTCGCCGGCAACGGAGCGTCTAGTTCGGTTCGAATAATTTCTTGTTGTCCTGACCTGTCGTGTTGACGGTGGCGGTGGACAAACAGTGTAAGTCCCTTCTTGGGCTCAATGTCACTATATTTGTGCTTTGTCGGTCCGTCATTCAAGAATTAAATAAAAATCTTTTATTTCTACTTACGTTTTTCGTACAGCAGGTTTCACGTCAGTGCTTTGACCGTGAGCAGGCCTAGTAGGTCCGGAGTTTTAATTGAATAAGAGACCAGCTTATACTGGTTTTGTTACTACTGACGTACGGCCTACTGTACGTGCATATTTTCAACTATATAACAGGATTTTGTAGGTTTCTTACAAAAACTGAAATTTACAACATCTAGCGGTTTAGATAAGTAGTGGTTATGAGTAACGAAAATATTTAGATTGTAAGCCTTTTAAACTTAAGCATATTTCATCAGCAAGCGTTTCGTTAACAACATTTTCGGGACGGAAAGTTTTAAGCGTTTCTTGATAGTTTCGGAAGTATCTGAAAAGTTAAAAATTTCATTATCTTGGGTTATTTAGTTTACGTATTTGATGTACTATATATTTTCGCCTTATGAGTAGATATGAAAGCGAAAACTATGTATGGTAATACTTTACTCTTCAACCAGAAAAGCTGAAGTGTTTACATAGCGATCTGTAATTTCCACAACATATTCGAAGGTAAAGGTTGTTCCTCCAGAAATAAACAAATCCTCTAAAAAATAACAGAGAAAGAAAAATTACATAAACCAACAGCAGTTGTGTAAGAAATAGAAAATATTGGTACTTGGAACACTTAAATAAATCCATACAACCATAAAATTACCGTCCAAATTCTTGCTAATATTAACAGTATTAGCTTTCAATTGAATGTAGAACCCCACGTTACCCACGAAAGGACGCCAAAGCACTTATATTGTGTGGACCCTTGATTTTATACCCCAGCCGCGCCCCAATGGGCTCATATAATTCTTTTATGACCTACTAAATTCACTCTTTTCATTCAATACTAGGATCTTTCCGGCTTTTCCTAGTATTATCCGAAATCACTGGTTAATTCTCCGTCATAGATTGGTAGGCCTACTCTTGTATTCAATTTATGCGTGATTTTCTTATAGTCATGGTTTTGCTTTCAGGTTATTTCTTTCAAGTGACTGAATGCGGTTGGTGTTAACCAGTAATGCTTGGTTACCTACATTTTATGCCACCTAAGGAAAACCTAAAAATTAATTCACCTTGAATTTTATACGATTCCTATAGCAAACCTCCACCAAGATTTACTCAGCAACAGCAACGTATTTTTTTATAATATGATGATTAAGAAAGTTTTATTTTAATCTTTATGTAAGTGAATATAGAGAGGATGTCGGCATTTCAAAATAAATCAGGATTTTCTTATGTACAGTCAAAAACCATTTAAGACAACCATCGCTTAAATTGACGTACCGGTGATAACGACGAAATTTTGAGGTCCCAGCATTTCTGTTTACTTAACATAGTTTTTGGTTTTAACGACTATGGGGTCTGCGTCAGGATGACTGGATCAAGGGAGATTTTGGGAGTTTGAGCAATACCAAGTTTTAGTACCTATTTGGTACTATTTGGTAGCAGACATCAAATAATTGTTACCTTGCTAAAGAGGGAAAACCATTACGAGGAAAGTGGCCAGCCATTCTGACTTCAGAATGGCTGGACCAAGCCGGTTTCACCTAGTTGTATGCGTTATTAGTAGTTCATCTTTTCGGTAATATTTAGTACCTCATTGGTACTTCAACATATGTTTTTCTTAGACTTTTTTTGATAAGCCAAAAAAAAGTTACACCTAGAAGAAATTTTGCATGTAATCTGGAGCACGTTGATTTCACCTAGTGTTAGGTGTTATAATTAGTTTATCTTTTCATTAAGTAATATTTTTAATCAAAATATATATTTAATATTCATTAATAAAAATAAAAATAAATCTTAAAATGGAAAATAAAGAAACCGAAAATAAATCATAGCACACATAAATATTACGTTTATTTATTCATTGATTGATACATTAATATGTTTTTGCATATAATTAACTGTTTTTTTTTCATTGGAGCGGAGAGGAGAGGAGCGGAGTAGCGGTGTGCCAATATTAACCAATGGAATTGCATAAAACCTCCGCTCCGCTTCAGTGGACAGGGATTTGCGAACTAGTTTAAAAATTCATACAAAACCGGGAAGCGGAGCGGGGAAACGCAGCGGAGAAGCGAAGAGGGGAAGCGGAGCGGGGAAACGGAGTGGAGAAGTGGAGCGGGGAACCGGAGCGAGGAATTATTACTCGTCACTTGAACTCGGTCTAGCTCCGCACAGTCCTCAACACCGCTCCGCTACCTCGCTCCGCACAATCCGTAACTCCGCTCCGCTACCTCGCTCCGGATCAATGGACAGACACTGTCCGCAACTCCGCTCCACTCCACCGCCATTCCCCTCTCCGCTGCTTCGCTCCGTTTCAATAGACAGGCAACCTTAAACGTGCGACAATCTAAAAAGCCCGATTTGACACCTATCAAAATATTTTGAGTTAGTGACGGAAACAAAATCGGCTGTTTTAATAACCTAAACCTAACAAAATTCTTGAGAAATATCGATTTAAAATACTTAGAGTTTGTATCCACAATTTATCTTCATTGCTTAAAACTGATTCTCGAGGCATATCTTTTTATTACACGTCATCATCATGATCATGACCTATAACCAAATAATTTCACTTTTGTAACATTTTTATTCACTTTCGACACTGGATGATTCGGAAAAAATATCATCAGTTGAAATGTCCTCGTCGGTTACCATCAAGGCTTGTGCAGACCAGCGCGACTTGTGCTACGCGACACCGGTAATTGTTATACTGTGAAGTTTTCTTAGAAGTTGTATTGTTCGTGTCGCGTCGCGCGCCAAGTCGCGCTGGTCTGCACAAGCCTTTATAATAAATTAATTTTCCATCATATTGTGAAAATAAACGAGTACATCTCTTTTAAATTCTTCCGTTATAATTTTCATTGTCCTTTCTACTACATTGATCCAATCATCTTTTGTGACGTGTGCACATATTAAAGCTAATAGTTTAGGAACTATTAAAAAAAATACAGCATCCTCAATGCGCACTTTTGCACATAAATGAAAGCAAGAGTGCGCAAGTTTGCGCACGTAGGTCAAGAGAGCACAACACTCACAAATGTCACATTTGAAGCTTCCATGCCCTATGTATGCTGTGCATTTTTCGTGCCAGCTGTTTTTGTAAGAAATACACTCGATCCAGAATTATCTATAATTGATTCTCTATACACTTCTGAGCAATGTAGACATGCCCAATTTTTTTCTTTGGTGCAATTGCTGGCTTCTTAGGTTTATCAGTCTTATTCTTCATAGGTAAACATTTTTAATTTTTCTTTTAAAGTCTTCTTTGAGTATTCTTTTGTGTGAATCTTGCACACCCTTACCCTAAAGCTAAAAATATATGTGATCAGATTTTGTTTATAGATGTTTAAACATTTAATAAATACAGTAATTATACATTTCTCTCTTTTCTAGAACAATCGATTTTTCAGAACATCGATTTTATTCGGTCAAAAAAACGGTCGCAACACTACGGCGACGAACCCAAAGACATGACATTGTAATAACGTCCTGACGGAATATTAATCAACGATATATTTGTGTTTTTGAGTGCATTTTTCTAATATAAAGTGGAATTTGGTGCTTACGAATGATACTCATTGTTATAGTGTATATACCATAGTAATTAATTAGGATTATGAACTTTATTTTTCGTTTTCTTACGTAGACGTTCATACAAAGTTATCGCGGCATGTATAATAAGAAACGTCAAATTGGGCTTCTTAGATTGTCGCACGTTTTGGGTATAAAATTTGTAGTACCTTCATCTCGGTTGATGAGCTGACCAAAAAAAAATGCCATTAAAAGAGCTTTGCATTTCCTCAACAAAAAAGCTGTATCTAAAAATATATTTTTGAAACAAAAAAGAAATGAAGTCTGTGCAAGAAGATAATATGCAAATTCGGGTCCTCTCGCCAAGCTTGAGACCATCGGCCAACCTCTCCGCTTACTTTGTATCCCTAAAGGCCACCGCACACCGGCGGAGGGTAGAGGACGGCATCGAGGAGGATTTGCCGAGGAGCATCCCGCGGTATGCCATGGTGGAAATACCGAGTGCACCCCCGCTTGCACAGCCTCTACCCCGCGATCGTATGCAATAGCATCATCAACACCCCGCCGCGGTGTCCTCCAGCACGCTCTCTTCAATACCGCAGAGAGAAATCCCCTTTGATGCTCCGTGGTCGGACTTGAGCTTTCGAATCTATATCTTGTTACCATTACAGAGAGTAGCTCGTGGCTAAGTTATAACAGCCGCACGGGTCAATCCATCAGATCCTTGCCGGGGTTGGTCCGTGGATGGAGTGGCCATCTTTACATAACCAGACTCCTCCGTGCCTCGGAAAACATGTTAAGCCGTTGGTCCTGGCTGTCATTCGTGGATCTTTGGCAGTCGTTACGGGTCGACAGAAGCCCGCAAGTCTGACAACCAGTCTTACCAACGAGTATTGTATTACTGGGTAACTGGGTAATATGTACCCAGTTACTGGGTTGTGGAGGTCAGATAGGCAGCTGCTCCGTGTAAAATACTATATTCAGCTGTTTCTGGTTAGACTGGAAGCCGACCACAACATAGTTGGGAAAATTTTAGGCAGATTGATTGATCTTGTTACCATTTGATTAGATTAGATACGCGAATTTACTTAGGTAAAATTAAAATACTCTGCCCAACCCTCCATCTACCGATGTGCGCTGACCTTAACGCGAATTTTATCCATTTTTAGTAGGTCCCGTTTCCATTAATCATATAGTGTGATATTCGTCATTACTGGCAGCTAAATATGAACTGGAAGAGGCCATACAAGTGCCGCTCCACAGCGACCCATGGCTAAGCTACACACGAAACAAATGCTAGCAAATAAATGAAACGGCAGTGCACCAAACATTTAAATCGTAGATGTGCCCTCACCGTACTACGTCGCGCGAAAAAGTGCCCATAGTGAGAAGAGTGACTTCGCACAATAATAATGGCGTTTCCATGACAATCAAGTCCAAGTGTCTGCGATATTGTGTGTCAGAGGTGTCAAAACGAAACGGAAACGCGACCATCTTTTAACACGGCAGGGCAAATCTACGATTGAAATCTTTGCAGTGCACACTTTACGTTGTTCGTTTTCTTATTCTTTGTACTGATTATGAAAATAAGACAAAGACAATCATCATAAGATTTAGTTACAAAAATACCATATTTTTTACGATTTACCTACGTTTTCTGAAACCCTGTTTAATTAGATCTGTTGCCAAATCACATGCCAAGCAGAACTAAGATTGACTACTACTGTACCTAATATATCTCAAAATTCATCAGCTTTTAAACCAGGTTTTAGTACAACAAAATTTCCATCAAAATCGTGTTTGAAATGTCACTCCAAAAGCATTGTCCACTCACGTTCCAGAAACTAGTAGGTACTGAAATTGAAGTTCGCGTTGCATTGTGTTGCGGCTCTCTATACGGCATCAAAGAAAGTAGCTGTATTGTGTTGGTGCCTGTTTCCACCTGAATTTCATTCAGCTACGTAAAGTAATAACTTTGTGCTGTGAGGTGTAACAGTATTCGTAGGTAGTGCAGTTTAAAATAGGATTTTAGTAATGACATCGGAAACACTTACGATCTAGAATAGGGATGATGCCTTGGTAACAAAAATGAAATTCTAATTAGTCCCTCAGTCAGATAATATAAAAATATTAGACACGTATTTTTTGCTTTATCATATTAATAAAAAATTACTTAGATAAAACGCATTTTAAGTTGGGGAGTGGGGGTCGGTACGTCACTAGTATGTATAAAATCTACATACTTGTGACGTCATGGCACATTTTACCCCAATGTATCGCCGTAATCTTTAGAATAGGTAAAAAAAGAAAAAATACGAGTCCAATATTTTTTTATAATCTCAAAGACGGACTAAAAAAATTTAGTCATCATCCCTATCATGTAGGTATGTACATATTAGAAAAAGAATAATCGATTCCTTATAATATCTGAAACTTATGGAAATACACAAGGTTTTTTTTATATTTTCTAATTTAAATATTTCAAATATTTAAATTAGAAAGTATGTAGGAAAAGATATTATCACTCCCTAAAACAAAATCTGCTATATGTAGGCACATGATTAAAATGATGCTGTATACGTGTATATAAAATGCAAGGATAATTTTATAAAAATAAATTAGATACTGGAACTTTTTAAGCCACAATTATAAATTGAGAAATGTGCTATCTAGTGGACCACTAGATCCCGGTTCTTCTCGACCCATCAATCACTTGCAGATGACGTAGAACATGCTGCGATCTTGGTTAGCTTCATTAACGTCGCCACCAAACAACTGCTGTTAGAAGTTATTTGCGATGAGAAAGGAAGCACTTATGCAATCGATATTATTCACTTGTAAATGATAGTAAGATTTAATATGAAAATGCTACAGTCAACAGTGGTGATATTCTCAGAGCGCGTGATACATTAAATTTGATGTGAAACTTACGTAGTAACAATAATTTCTTTATTTTCACTTCAAGACACAATTTATTTCATCTTCAACAGTTTATCGTGCTGTCGGTTTTGAAGTCAAACATTACTTGCCTATGTTTAATATCGGGATATGTTGGCAGCAGTAAAAGTAGTTTTAGGATTTTGGGAGTTATTTCTACCGATTAATGTTAATCCTGGAAGGTTTCCATAACTACACTCTTATTGCAGTTCTGTATTCGTAGAATCATACGAAGTGTCAAGCGATTTTGTACCATATGTGTTACAACTGACTGTTATCTTGCATTGCCCTCCACATCAACTGATTATGGTTGACACCCGAAATACATATGTACATATTATTACAAAGTATCTGGTAGACCGAGATCTGCTCGGCTGAAAATAGAGAATGCTCATTTAATAGTATAGGATTATAGGATAATTCATACTAATTCCATGTATAGTAATACAAATTCCATGCTGCCATGTCATTATTCTAAGGTAGCCTTCTTGTTCTAAATTTTGGGCGACCGAGCTCGGCTCTGGTAAAAATACGGAGAAAACAAATTGTCCCAGATATGAGACCTAGCTAGATCGATTTTTCGCCCCAGCAAACCCCTATATTATAATTTCATAGAAATCCTTAGAGCTGTTTTCGAGAGTATGATCACAAATATATACAAATATTGTTTGCTTAAAAGTATAGGTTTAAAGTCGGCTTTTTGTTAGTGTGTGTGACCATGTTGATCTTCTTTTGTCAAGTCGTAATAACCGTGCGAAGCAGGGCAGGTCCATAGTAGCGAATATTGAATAGCTAATGTTTGTCTACAAAATAACAACAGTTAAACCGACCACTGACTTCTGCTTGCCATTTAAACCTTGTTTTGTTCAAGAGCCTATATAAATCACAGAGATTAGCGGCTGCTATTAATTTGAGTTATTGTAAGCCATCGCCTTAATAATACAATTAGAAACGCGCCCAGATTGTGGCGCGAGATGAAGAAGGGGAATCAGCCAGGCGTTTTGCAAGATTGATCTTCCTAGCCTTTATTAAATCCTCTTTTTCGGATACTCCTTTCATTATCACACGATTATTTTAATTAAAAGATACTAGTTTAATATAATTTGGTATTAGTTTATTTTGATAGTTTATTAGTTTTCTTCTTATTTTTTTTTACTTTTCGTCTAATTCGTTGTCTGTTGAGACAATAAGATCCATCATTAGTATGTTAGTAAGAAAATTTGATAATTTATGTACGATGAGACAAGTTTTACCCATTCTTTATTTTTTGTTACTAATTAATTATAATATAATTAATTTCTTAATTCCACACTTATTTGATGTCCAGCCACTGGTTTCAGGATTAAATCACATCGAGTCACTAACTTTTCGATATCACTTTTGATACGATACCGTCCCAAAATGTACGCCAGAGTTGTCTTGACCGCCATCATTCCATATAATTTACCTGTAATGGAAGATATTATGTTGTTATGTAAAGGAAGTTTTTTTTTCATTTTATTTCAGTTTTTACTAAACGAAAAATAACGTATCATAAGATCATGCCAAAATACATCCTGCTGGGGTTGCGGGTTTGTCCGAAAGGGATATCGCGGCCCCGGCACACAGGCAACGGAAGGAACACGGGTGGGTTTTAGTCAGTAAAAGTCCGACACACCCTCTCGCTCTGCCCAGAGCGGGAGAAGTCATATGATGATGTCCCATCCTCAAAAAAAAAAAAAAGGGATAGGTACATAGTACCTACCTATATCTACACTGGTGGGGGTGTAGTACACCCAAATTTGACCAGTTATGTTTAAGTCCCAAGTAAAAGGAAGCGAGCCTATTGCCATCAACCGGGAAATCTCGACTCCAGGCTGTGCTACTGATGAGTTAAGAGCGTTTATTCTGAAGGTGGGAAACGTCGCAAATATACTCATATATCAAATATTTCACCGTTTTGATTAGTTTAGCAATATTACTGTGTGGAAATAAAAAATGTGGCTTACTAGCGAACTAGAATATTCATTATGAAATGCAATAATTAATATCGTAACACCGAATATTTAGTTTTAGATGTAAAAAAACTATTTGGAAACTTTCCAAATGCGTTTTGTACACCTAAAATGGGTACAAAATCAAATTCAATGTTATAATTGCAGTTCATTATTAATATTCTAGTTCGCTAGTTAGCCACATTTTTTATTTCCACACTGTAATATTGCTTTAAGAACCAAAACAGGTAAATATTTGACAGTTATTTGCGATGTTGCCAACTTTTAGGATAAACCCTCTTAACCCAATAACACTTTTTCACTATCACTCCCCATCGCACCCAGGACCTCATGATTAGCATTAGCGATTGCAACCACTAGAACAACGAGGCAATGAGACAAGTACCTAACAGAACAGCTGTTCGATTCTGTAAAAATATCACCGTGAAACTTAGCTGAAGTGAGCGTGAAGTGAGCTGTCAATAGTGTTAATCCCTAGCATCCTGCCGGTCGATTCTGTGGCAGTGACAGCTCACTTCACCTAAGCTTCACGTTAATATTTTTACAGAATCGACCGACAGTTCCTATTCAATTACAATTAAACAATAAAAAAATACAATAGACAGAGATATATTTAATAACCAATTCCGCTTAACTAAGCGTTATTAAATATATTATATCATTTACGTCTATTGTATTTTATAATGGATTTCCGCAAGGTCACGCCTGAATCAATTAACTAAATTATACAATTATTTGTAAGCCAATTTTATTGTAAATTTATTGCAATAACATTGACTACAGCACTCATACTCGCTCTAATTATGAAATGCAATAATAAATATCTTAACACCGAATATTTAGTTTTAGATTTAAAAAAAGTATTTGGAAACTTTCCAAGTGCCTTTTTAGACCTAAAACGGTTACAACATGAAATTCAGTGTTATAATTGTAATTCATTATTAATATTGTAAGTTACTAGTTAGCAATATTTCATATTTCCATACAGTAATATTGTCAAATTAATCAAAACAGGTAAGTATTTGACAGCTATTTGCGACGTTGCCAAGTTTTAGAATAAACGCTTAAATTATAGTTTAACATTTACATGTTTCAAAAATAAACGATGCCTTACCGATACAGTTTCGTCTACCCAGGCTGAAACTAGCAAACGTGCTAGGATTCTTAGGCAAGGTGGCAGGATCCAGCCATCGCTCCGGTTTGAACTGTTCTGCATCAGCTCCCCACGTTGAATGGCGGTTGAGCCCATACAACGATATCAGGTAAGTACAATTAGCCGGTAATGTGTAGTTTTCTGAAATGTATGAAAAACAGGATTAAATTATTTATTATCAACAGAAAATAAAATACAACACATGAAAAAACTTAATAGGGATAATGATTTTTTTTTTAGTCCGTCTTTGAGATTATAAAAAAATATTGGACACGATTTTTTTAATTTTTTTACGTAATCTAAAGATTACGGCGATACATTGAGGTAAAATGTGCCATGACGTGACTGGTAAGTAGATTTTATACATACTAGTGACGTAGCGACCCGCACTCCCCAACTTAAAATGCGTTTTATAAAAGTTTTTTTTTTTTTTAAACTTTGCCCCACTTTAAGAATTTCTTCCTGTATCGTGGGTGCGTTTACAAACATAGAAACTCACATACACTAACACCCAGACCCGGAACAACTACTTGCAGATCATACAAATATTTGTTCCATGCGGGGATCGAACCCGAGACACGTTGCGCAGCATTCGATCGCTCAGCCACTACGTAACCGTGTCGTCTGTCGTTTTATTAATATGATAAAGCATAAAATACGTGTCTAATATTTTTTTCTTATCTGACTGACGGACTAATTAGAATTTCATTTTTTTTACCCAGGCATCTTCTCTATTGTAATCAAAAGTATGATTTGAAAATAAATTTCAAACAAGTAAAGAAAACGGCAATGGAAGTGATGAAGAATCAGACAACACCCATATAAAATACTATAATCATAATTAGCATAATGTTCCCACTGCTGGGACCCAGCTCTCCTCTCTGTGAAAGGGAGTGGACCGTAATCCACCACGCGGGCCCGGTGCAGGTTAGTAGATGTCTTCGATTTTTTTGGTTCTAGGTCATGCCGATTTCCTCACGATGTTTTACTTCAACGTTTTCTACTAAATACTAATACAGCTGACAAAAATGAGAGAAAAGAAACCATGAAGTGTTGTAATTCAGAAAGGCTTCATGAGAGGTGCAGCAAGCGCTTTTGTTCAAAGCAAAGATTCACCTTAAATGTCTAGTTTCTGAGGTCCTCAGATAAATTCACAATAATTAACGATTGATTTGACAAAGTTATCTTCTAAAGCAATTTTTTTCGATAACAGAGTGATCAGAAATGCAATCTGTCCAGATATCAAACCAATAGCACTATCGATGATAGACTATAGACATAAACTCCAGTTCAGAATTCCTCAGGAGCACTACTTGGAAGTTTTACGATGTCGGGCTAATAAAAAAAATTAACAGAATTTGTATGAAATTATCTGCCAAGTAAGTTAACAGGAAATTAATTGTAGGTGGTGAATCAGACCCTTGACCCCAATGTAAAATACATACTCAACTGAACATCAGTAGATGAACTCCTCGCGATCCTTGGAACTGGGGCATGCACTCTCAAACTCTCTTTTATCACTGCTTCCATATACACCAACTTGGGTAGATCGTGTCTGTTCAAATCTCTTTCTTGATCCCCGAGTACTTCTTGCAACCTGTTTACAATATTGACAAATACAATCTAGCATAACAACGGCTGTAATTCCCGAAAGGTTAGGTGGAGTTAAGCAGCTAAGTTCAAGTCCCATGTAAAAAAGGGCGAGCCTATTGCCATCAACCGAACAAAAATCCGGGCTGCTTCTGAGAATTTCCTGATGGATAATCCTAATAACTCTTTAACTGACCTAGGAATTATACCCAGGCCCTCTCGCTCAGCAGTTACCAGATCCGGTCTTGCTTACCAGATCAACGAGCCAGGAGTGTGTCATCTCATCATTTACCAATTACTTCATGAACTTTGAGAAATACGAGTATAGTACCAAAAACGTTAACCGATTGTTTTACTTTCTGGTTTTGTTGCATACTTACTCTTTATAAATCCGGTCTTGTACATCTTGGTGTGATCCAATCAATATCAAAATGAATGTCAAAGCTGTAGCTGTAGTGTCGTAAGCGGCTGCTATGATAGTGTCCAAGTGTTCCCGGATCACTTCTTCAGTGAAAGCATCTTGTTGATCAGCTAAATCGAGCATTTGATCCAGTAATGGTTTGAACTTTGCTGGAATAGAATCCGGAGCAAAATATAAGCGTTTATTTGTTATGGTTTTCTCGTATTACCCGACTACATTAGATAGTACCAGTTGGCAATAGTGACCGCCATAGTTAAATGCATCTTCTTAAATTAATTCACCCAAGTAGGGTTACCATCGATTTAGGGATACCAGTGCCCGGCAAGATTACCCATAAATAAATATTCCACACTACTACATATTAACTTCTATTAATATTAATCACTTCTATCCACAGGACAACCCGGTTCAGCAGCCGACAGCCAATTAAGTTGACATGCGAGATGAAAAGTGGTTTATCAGAATTTACAAAAAAATAAAAATAAAAAATAATATATTTTCTATTATATTCTATGTACATTTATTTGCAAAATATATTTTCTAACAAAAATAAACGACTTTTCAAGAAGTATGTGTTGACTGATTTTTTACCCCTCAAAATGGGTAAAATTTCTCACCTCGCAATCTTTAAGTACGGTCGAGGACTATTTAGGTTTGTTTTGTTGGTTGCTAGGCAACGGAAGAGGGTCGAAGTTGGAAATCATGTGTATAGATATTATATTAGTTAGTTTTTTATTAATTACTTTTAATAAAATAGCTATTTTCAATAGGGTTCTTCATATGGCAGAAATTGAAAAAATAATGTACTCAAGTAATTGATGTTTTCAGGTTTCAAAGATGATTGACGGGAGTTTTTTTAAAACTATTTTGATGTTTATTTCGTTTCTGCTGTATAAAATAAATTGAAAAGTACAGAATTAATGTCCATTAAATTATCTATACAATGGTATATAAATTAAGTAGATTCTGTGGCAGGAGTGTAACAATAAAAACAGTTGAAGAAAGGAGACAAAACAATTTTTTTGATCGCTAAGCACTCTCTTATGCTTCGTTTTATGAGTAGTGCAAAAGTTACTGCAGGATGATGTACAAGTTGTCCCAAAAGCTGAAAGCTACGAATAAAAAAATTAGAAATTCATAAAATTTTGTTAAAATATTAAAATTCAAATCTTTATTGCATATCACATGTGTTTACAAGGTGTTAATAATAATAATAAAGTTCACATGGACCCTGTTGGGCACAACAATTCCATAAAATATAATTAGTAGCATTATCATTAAAAAATCTAATAAAATTACAATATACAATGTCGCCCATGGGCATGTGATCGCCCGTATTTTTCTGAATATTCATGACAAATTATCGATAATAAACTTAAAAAGGGGGGGTCTATCTTTAATTGTTTTTTTTTTATTTTTTCTTATTTTTTTTTCAGTATCCCGCTATAATTTTATGTATAATTAACATAATTTCACTTATGTTTTTTAAAATAAATACTGTTTTTTTTGGAAAAAAAAATCTTCACCTCCGTTTTTTTTTCATAGTCGACAAATTTTACTATTTTTTTTTAGTAAATCCGATAAAATAACTCGTAAGCTATTAGAAATAATAAACGGAATACAAACCGAGCCAATAACATAGAAGATATGGCAAACGCTACTAAAAACATAAAAAATTGAATAACATGAAAAATATTAAAGATAGACCCCCCTTTTAAAGTTAATTTTCGATAATATTTCATAAATATTCAGAAAAATACGGGCGGTCACATGCCCATGGGCGACATTGTATAATATTACATTTAACTAAGTGATAAACGTCTTTGCAAAATAAAGGGATATTTTTACCTGGTGCTGGCTCTTCAGTTTTATCTAAACTGTCAAAAGATTGTAAGTTTGATTTACGGTTAGTAATCACCTGAAAAAAACAAAATATTAATACTTTTTCACAGAATACTTAAAAAACGTTTTAATCTCTAAGAATAAAATATTATTTTTTCAGTACCTATGTTATCTTTGACCCGGAAGTATTAAAATTAATCAATTAATGAGATCAACATAATTTCCCATCCAAGGGCTCACAGATCGTGACAATGTTAATAATTGTTACAATTAACACAGTTAAATTAACACATTTTTTCTTCAGAAAGTAATTATCTCAACAATGAACAATTTCCTTTGTCTATCAAATTAGCTTTGTGTAAATTCTATTATTGACATGATTTGCTCAACGAAATCTCCGAAGGGCTGGTTGACACTTCCCGTGACCCAAGGGCCTAGCTATTACCTTGGCCAGAGGCTGAGCATTACCTTACAACGTGGCAATGCCGTCGGTCTCTTGGGTACATTATCAGTGAAAACGATGCGGAGGAATTTTTCGACGCCATAATTTAGTTTGTAAATAGTGTTAGTTAGGTTATTATATTTTAATTTTAATAGCTTTTTAGTCCATGAAGTTATTCTTCCTCTATAATAAATACCAATGAGCTATTATTGCCTTTTCCGTATTAATTCTTATAAATTACAACTTAGAAAATAATATCTAATTACCGCTTTAGTTATGTCTTTCATGATTTTCATGAGGTTGTCTTGCTTTTTTTTGTATGAACTCCAATTGAATATGTATGGGAAATGTAACCAGACTCTCTGTAACCTGTTTAGGTACAGAACAAATAACTTTTCGACTGCGCGGGCGTAGTTTTTCACGGTCACGCTGTTCTCATCCGTTTTAAGCCCAAGTGACGTACCTGAAATAAAAACTTGTACTGTGCATCTGGACTATCGAGATTAGTGTTCGTGACTGAATTCTTGATTTCTTACACAGAGCACGGAATTGCTGCACTGACAGTCTCTTTATGCATGCCACGGAGGTACTAATAAAATTCACGGCGGCGCCTAAAGTGCGCTGAGCGCATAACTTCTGTAATGTCGTCATTTGTGTCGTAGTGCGGGTAAACGGTATTGCGTCTCCGTGCTCTATGGTATAATAAAATTACTGATAAGTCAGCAAAATATTAACATTGTTCATTTAAACGCGGAACAGTTAAGGACTTTTTTTGCTCCCTTGAGGTACTCCTAATTTTGTTTGATAATAATGATCTAACTTGATCTAACTATATTGTCATGATAGTTTATTCCTCCATTTAATGTGAATTGATATCATGCGAAAAGTAGTAAAAGAGAAGGCTGAAGTGCCCAAGATAGAAACAACACAAGCTCAACATTCAAGTGATTGAATATTGTAATATCTTGTTCTACGATTTATCAAAGTTATCATTTAGTGTTTTAGCTCGTAGGTAGCAACTAAATCCCATGGAGAATACCATTTCAACGAAAAACACATTGTACTTACGACATACGGTTCCCAATAAATTGTTTATCATGTAAGGTTGCACATCAAACGGCTCTTTTCCTACTTCAGAAGCTAGTTGAGAGACCAGACTCTTTGCTTGAATGATGTATTCTTCCACAAATGTATGCAGCACTTGCTGATTGAATGCTGGGTTTAGAAGTTTTCGGTGCGGCTTCCAAATAGACACTAAAATTAAATAAACGTAAAGAAATGAACCGTTGAATAAGTGTAACAAATAGGCTACATCTGATTCGATGTAGTTTATAACAAACTACTGAATTTTATGGGCACAAAATTCATTTGAGCTTTTTATTGGAAAGCCGGTTTCTGGAAAAAAAATATGGTAGATTTATAGTCAAAGATATCCCAAGCTACCGTGCCGCCCAACCAAACATAACTTTATCGGTTTTACTACAAAACAAGGCTTTTATTTTAACATGGTTTAAACCATCGAGACAGTTTTTGTATTAAGAACGTAGCTGGTATTGAAATACAGAGTTTACTAATGTTTGCCATAATTTAAAATGCAGTAATTTGATATACCATACTTGTGTTTGCCATAATTTCATTAGAAATAACGCTTCAGTTGCCGTAATCGTGAAATTACATAAAAGCATTTTCACTAATTTCATTGTGTATAATCGATCAAGTGTCATAATAATTTTAATTCATAAATTTATTTGCTATATTTTTCGTTTTCAATAATTTCGTTTTCCATTACATTTATTCACCATAATATTAATTTGCCCATATAGCACAACAATGCTAGTTCAGTTGATTAATATATGTTTATACGATACAGATTTTTTTATTAACCAGGAAATCTAAAAATAAACCTAATCTACCATACATGCTTGCTTTGCAAAAGAGGAAATATAGTTGTTGTTGTTTGGTCACAGTTCTAACCATAGAAATATAAATAACAGGAGAAGTGGCATGGGGGCGTGTCTGTGTCCGCGCGTCCTGATCACAATGCTCATGCCTCAGGCAAATGGCCGTCTCCGCTAACTAGTGCGCTTTCAAACGCGACCGTGATAACATTTAAGAATACCGTGTTGTTCAGTGGTTTCTTGTAAAAATCGAAGCCAAACTAGAAACTTTATAAATCATAGAACCACTTTTCATAAATCAGCACAAGTATTTTACTATATTTGTGTTTAAAATCATGAAAAACAACAAATCGTAAAATATTTCTTGCCTTTGCTACGATATTTTTGTTTTCATATATCACACTCGACTGCGACTGTACTATTATTGTAGTAAATTCATTGCTTCTTTACCACTAACAAAGTATGTCGCTAAGTAACTGGACAAGCAATGTAAAAATCACAAAACGATACGTTCTTTAAGCGGTTGCATTGCGGAGTACGGCCGCTGTGGCTTGCGACGAGTTAGTGATGTAGTTGTGCAGCTCCACTAACGTAGGCTATCGACAATAATGTCGATTATCGTATGAATTTATAATACTATTCAAGTTTATTCTTCAATTTGTCAACAGTTATAGCCTGGTTAGAAGACCGATGTGAGATCTTGTTTTATACTCATTTAAATTTTCTCTTACTGTTGAATTTTTTTGATTCGCTTAATATATATATTTTTTTAGCTATGTATTGTTTATTTATATCATCTTATTATATGTTCGTTTTTTATTTATAATTTTTTCAGGAACTTCAAAAAAATTTAATACAATAATAAATGGGAGAAACGATAACTTTCCGATTTAGTCAATCACTAGCGTTTATGTAAAATAAATGGCTTTTGCACAGCACAACGATAGCGATCGATGTTTTCGTGTGAGTGAGTTGTACGGTGCTTGGTAAATGCACGCTGTGTTTGATGGGATAAGGTTTATAATTGATTGTGTAGTACGTTATGATTTATAAATTGCACGTGTGAGCGGGACCTCGTATTTATTGGGTTTACTGATCGCATGTGTAGTTGTGGCTAGGAAGGAGGGATACATTGAAGACATTGTGTTTTGATACATTTTCAACTACCGGGTATATCTCCTTCTTTCTTATATCTATGGTTCTAACCTAACCGTTTCGAATTTGACAAACTGTTTATTATCTAAAGATTGTTTGCTGTAATAAATCATTTGATTACAGACAATAAACGTTTTTAAATGATAAAATGTTGCTTACGTCAAGTATCAGTTATATAATGTGTTACTTACAGAAACTAATGATGTTATTATGGAAACTTATTTTATGGAAAATAAAAGTAATGATTAATAAGTTGATATGACAAACGTTATTAGCATAAATGATAATAGAGCAAGTAAATATTATGAGGGGGGACGATTATGGAAAACAATAATAGTACAAATAATTTTATGGAAAACAAGACAATACCGAAATACAGTTCATAATTCTTAATACAGAGCGAGGCATGTACCCTAATCACTGCCACTTAAGCACTGCACTGCACTTGTCACAAAATAGCTATCAGAAAACAAACAACAACGAAACGCAAGGAGTAAGTAAAAGGAGTATTAATACTTACTATTTGCAGTAACAAGTCCCCTGTCATACATCTCCTTTCCAAAACTGTATACGTATGGTTTCTCCAAACATTTATTTGCTACCGTTAGACTGTCATCAGGGTCTGATATTACTGAAACAGGAATGTTATGATAAATGAACACAATTTTATATTAAGCTAGCGCAATAAGAGTACTGTATACACGCTGAAATTTTAATGGTTGTTTTCCCGTGACAAAACGATTTGCCCTAAGTAGTACTATTGAATCATAGAGTTCAACAAAAAAAAAAAAAAAAATTAAAGTTTTCAAATACCTTAATAAAAAAAAAATGCATAAACTCGAAAGCGTGAGCAACAATAGTAGTCCAATAGAAATAACGTAGGCACCTATTTTATCAAACGAACCGTTATGCGCGGCTGCGGGCTTCCGACAAAGCGAAGGGCAATTCGTAAATGTGCAGACCAAAATAATATGTCGCGCACACAGCGGCACACGACACACGGCATGATCTAGTCCGCTAGTCCGCATGCACACAGCGGCGGCGAGCATCTCCACATGCACCTCCACTCCGCTCCGCCGGAGCCGGTTCTCTCAGTTGACCCGCGATCGCCGTATGACGCGTAATGCGTTATCGTGATTTGTAAAAATGGACCGAAATTACAGTTATTCCAATTTGGAGTTCGTCCGGTATGGTACAACCTGTACACTAGGGTTAGTGATAACTTTACGCGGAGTTGCACTTGGATTCGCTCCGTCTTCGCAGGGTTCTAAACCCCCGGACCCGGGCCGGACGATCGTAATGGCGACACAACGGCTACTCGATCATGGGCATTTCAAGACACCTTAAGAGGGTTTATCCTAAAAGTTGGCAACGTCGCAAATAACTGTCAAATATTTAACTGTTTTGATTCTTATAGCAATATTACTGAATAGAAATAAGAAATGTGGCTAACTAGCGAACTAGAATATTAATAATGAATTGCGATTATAACATTGAATTTGACGTTGTACCCATTTTAGATGTAAAATACGCATTTGGAAAGTTTCCTAATAGTTTTTTTTCATCTAAAACGAAACATTCGATGTTACGATATTAATTAAGGAATTTTATAATCAATATTCTAGTTCACTTGTTAGCCACATTTTTTGTTTCCACACAGTAATATTGCAAAATTAATCAAAACAGTGAAATATTTGACATCTATTTGCGACGTTGCCCACCTTCAGAATAAACGCTCTTAAGCACAGGGCAGAGGTCGATCGGCGGTTCATGCGCCAAAAATCGACGAGCAGATCATCGAGTACTTCGAATGGGATCCTCATCGAAGTACGCGCATGGCTGCGGCTAAGTTTGACGAAAGCCGTACATACGTCTGGAAAGTACTCAACTGTGAAGTGTGTTTGTATGGTGCATCCCTATTCCCTATCATTTTCGTAGACTTCAGGCACCGCACCGGCCAGAATTGCTTTTTGTCAGTGGTTGATTGAAAATTCTTACCGGGAAGTGTACGTACATATTCGTACATTTGTAAATAGCGAATAGTTAAAAGTAGGTTAGTTATCAAAATCATTGTAAGTAAATAAATTGTTTTTTTTTTTTTTAATATGCCTTAAATACTTCATTATTTAATTCAGAATATAATTTTATGTAAGATAATAAACTTGTTTTTTAATTTCCTGTCCAGTAAGTTGTAGGTAAAACATTATTTATGACGGTCCTATGCCTGTATGAAGGGAAAATTGGAATAACTTTTAGGTAGTATGTATTGCGTTTCGTTAACTCCGGAGTAGGTAGTTCTTGCCAGGGTTGCTGGTTTGTCTGAAAAGGATATCGCGGCCCCGGCACACAGGCAACGGAAGGAACACGGGTGGGTTTTAGTCAGTAAAAGTCTGACACGCCCTCCCGCTCCGCCCAGAGCGGGAGAAGTTATTTGATAAATACCCACCCTCAAAAAAAAAAGAGTAGACGGTTATCAGCTGTAGCGCGTGCATTCGGTCGTTCGCGCTGTATTACTATTGGTTCTAAGTCGCTTTCCAGTTTTGTTTTTCACAATTCTAAATCTGCCATTTATGAATCCTCTTTTTTTTTATAAATCTTTTGTACTACCAGGACAAAATCATTTCGCTGCGGAAAAACAACCATTAAAATTTCAGCGTGTAAACAACATGTACAGAACATCAACCAAAAACGTTGGAAAATAAATCTAGTTCTCTTGTATTGTTTTATTTTCTTTATTTAGTAAGATTCGGAAGTCAGTGGCAATTTGCTAACATACAAAAAATACAACCAGTGACATCCGAATCTAAAATTTGTTTTTACTTTGTTTTCGCTTGTTTTTATGTCAGTAAGTGTAATGACGGGTCTGTAGAAAACAAAGGATTAGTTTGTGACCCCGAAAGAAGTTGCAAAGGAAATTCAAATCATTAGTCTAAAAAAATCCCCAGGGTTTGACCTTATAACGGAGAAATCCTAAAACATCTCCTGCGTACAGCCATCGTTAAGCTCATAAATGCTGCATTCGTGCTAAATCATGTTCCTGAGCCATGGAAAATTGCTGAAATTCATATGATTGCATAGCCCAGTTGTTGTCATCATCTACATACACGAACTGGATTAAAAACCTCTTATTGAAGCTAATTAAAAAACTATACAAAGTTAATAAAATTGATATGTGACCATCGCGCGGGCTTTTTCTACCAAATATTCGTCACGTAAATCCCAGTATTCGCGAGGAGATGAGTGAAAAATTTCATGAAAAAAAAACTCCTCCTTTTTTTTAAGTCAGTTAATAAATTTAAACAGGGCTTGATGTTATGTTTGTTGTTAATAAACGTACCATATACAGAATGGAAGCCGAGACGCGCTTCAACGACTTCTTCTTTCTTCAAACAATAGTCGTATAACATTTTCTCCATATTCCACATGTCTGTAATTTAGTCATAATTATAACATATTTTTCTATCTACATATTTATTTATATATATATACTTTATTGTACACCAGATTATACATAACATAAAGAAAAAGTAATACACTACAAAATATACAATGGGCGGCATTATCGCTTATTGGGATCTCTTCCAGGCAACCTTGGAATAGACAGTGTTTTTTTTTGTACATATCTATAAGTCTGATGTCCAAAATTAACAAAATATTCTCAAAGGTTATCTTGGAAAGAGTAACTAAAAAAATAGAAGAAATCCAACCAATGGAACAAGCTGGCTTCTAGAGAAACTTCTCAACAATTAAATAGACGACATGTACACGGTGAAAAAAAAAAACTGAAACACAATGAATGCAACAAAACACTATAATGTCTTTCATTCACTACAGCAAGGCATTCGACAGCTTAAACCACGAAGCCATATGGGAAAGTCTATCAACTCAAGGCGTTCCTGGAACTTACATAAATATCATAAAAACCATTACAAACAGCAAATCAAGAATACAGTTAGGAACACTGGGTCCCGAGTTCCAGGTGAGAAGAGGTGTGAGGCAAGGCGACCCAGTGTCCCCAAGTTATTTTCTGCAGTTCTAGAGAACATATTCCGCAAACTAATTGGTCATATCTGGGTCTCAATATTGATGGAGAAAAATTAAACCACCTCTGATTCGTGGACGACATAACTATATTTGAGGGAAACCCAAATAGCCTGGAAGGTGTGATCAAAGCTGTATGAGAATGAGAAACTGTCAAGTTTGGATTAACAATGAATACAGCAAAAAACTAATAACTAACTTAGAAACAATAACAATAAAAAGTGGTCTAAAAGTAAAAATGGGTGTACCACAAGGCTCGATATTGGGTTCTTTCCTCTTTTTTGTATATGTAAATGACCTACCCCATTTATTAAAAAACCAACCACAAACGGTGTTATTTGCTGACGATACGTCTCTAATTTTTAAGATAAATAGACGTGCATCAAATCTTGACGACGTAAATAACGCCCTACTGCAGGTCCAAAATTGGTTCACTGCTAATAATTAAGTATTAAATGGGAAAAAAACTAAAGCATTAGATTTGCTTTACTGAATGTTAAAAGTAGTGATTGTGACATAGCATTGAATGGGGAGAAATTGGAATTCATCGATACAACTGTTTCATTGGGGATCACGCTCGACTCAAAGCTGCAATGGGGTCCTCATTTAACATCTCTTGCAGGACGCCTAAGTTCAGCAGCATATGCTGTGAGAAAAATCCGTAAATTTACTGATGTAGATACCGCGAGGCTAGTCTATTTCAGTTATTTTCATAGTATCATGTCTTACGGTATTTTACTATGGGAACGGGCTGCAGATATCGACTCTATTTTTATTCTGCAGAAAAGAGCCATCAGAGCAATATATGGCCTCCGCAAACGCGATTCTCTAAAGGAACTGTTTAAAGATATTAACATCATGACGGTACCTTGTCAATATATCTATGAAAACATCATGTACGTTACGAAAAATCTAAGTCTGATAGACACAATTATAGGACTAGAAATAGGGACCAATTAATTTAACCGGGTTTCAGACTGGCTAAAGTAGACTCATCCTTCATGGGGTACTGTTTGAAATGTTACAATAAAATACTTTCCCACATACTCCAATTGAATGAAACGAAATTTAAGTGTTGTATAAAACGCACACTACGCTGCCAAGCATATTATAAGTTGGGGGATTACATCGACGACAAAAATGCTTGGCTCAACGCTGGTCCAGCTCCACAAGGGCGCATAAACTAATTGATTAGCATTCAAAATATTGTTGGAGCTGCTGAAGATTGTAAAACGATCTTTAGATTGTACAAATTCAATCTCTTAGTATTATATAATTGCATAGCACATGTGTGAGCACTATGTACCTACTTTACAGCTATCATTGACTTGAATGTGCCCTGGCGGTTGAGAGTATGTCATACTCACTCAAATGTCTCGCTGGTGGTGGCGTGTGTGTTGGATCATTAAGTTCCCTTCAAAATGGTTGAGCTAAATGGTGCTGATGCATGCGTCATGTTCGTGAACGGGCGCCGTCAGTGGGGACTGGTCATCTCTTAGCTGCCACGGCTTATTTGAATTTATTCTTATTTTAGAATTGTTTTTGTTTTTATTTTTTATTACGGACGCTTTTAACGTGCACGTCTTTTTACATTGTTCTCATATGTATAATTACAACATGGCTGATGTAACTAATATTTTGTAAAAATATTCTGATTTAAAAGAGTGTCCGTGGAGTTTCTTGCCCGTTCTTCTCCATAGGAACCTACTACGCGTTGGAATGGGCAACTAGCTTCATATTTCTGACTGACCGACCCCTTGACAATTCAAAAGTACCTGTAATTGGTTTATTTGAAATAAATGCTTTGAGTTTGAGTATGAGTTTGGGTGGCCACACACTAGACTATGTAGCGAGTTCGCATATTTGAGTCAGTTGATATCTCCTAAGAACCAAAAAATGAAGAAATAACAAAAATCCACATCCGCTGGCTAAGTAGATGAAGAAAGAACTACTATCTAATTGCGTAATAATTTTCGGCAAACGATTAAGACTAATCTGTTTCATTTTGACAGTTCAACAACATTCATTGAGGTATTTACGTTGATAGGCAGATTTTTTTTTTCGAACTTATGAAACAATGGATTAGCAATCTCTTTCAAAATGATTCAGATTGTGATTGATCGTATATTACATAATTAGGGTGCTGGTCATTAAAAGAGGTCAGCATCTTACCTCTTAGCATGTATGTTACATACGAATGTCAAACATGGGCACGACAAAATATCACAGAAATAAATTACAATACTGCCAAACCGAAATATCATGACCGAAGTATTACGAAAACAAGTAATATTAATAAAAATAAATTAAGAAGAATAAATTAAGAAGAATAGAATTCAATGGAAATAGCTAGAAGAGCCCCAAAATACAACAGAGAAAAAAGAAATTCAGAAAAAAGAGGCTTATAATAACCTATCTACGAATCAGCCTACAATGCCCGCGCCTACGGTGGCCAGGAATCGTGATTCCCGACGCCTAGGGCGTCTCCTGCAGCGGCTAGGGACGTGAGGGCGAGAAATTTGCCTCTACCTCACGCGTTCCGCCTCCTCCTTCGCAAGTATTACTGCTTCGCAGAAGGAGCTTCCCACGCCCTCTCGCTCCGTACCATGGCCTGGGCCAGGGCCTGATGCGAGAGATCACTGCTACCGATCGCTTCCACGAGGAGACGGTGGTACCCCGCCCAAGCCGAGCAGATCTCCACCGTATGCTCCACCGTAACCTCCGGGCAATCCACACAGTGGTGAACCCGGGCGTTTCCTCGCGCCTTATCAGGAACAGAAACCTCCGGAAACAACCGTGTCCAGTAAGGACCTGCGTGAGCGGGAGGTGCGGACGCCATGGCTCCTCTCTAGCCACTCCTCAAAGAGGGGACTTATCGCCGCAACTGTGGCGTGCCCAGCACTGGGTTGCGACAATCGCACTCTCCATGACGTTATGAGATCCCGCCGGAGATCTATCCGCTGTCCCCGTAAGGTATCCCCGGACCAGCCGGTCGGCGCCTGACCCTTTGGGACGCGTTCAACCTGCGGGCTGGCCGCAACCTCAAAGAACGCGCCCACACCGGTGCCCCGTAAAGGGCCATGGACCGCACGACCCCCGCGTAGAGCCTCCGGCAGGAGGCTCTACGCGGACAGAAGCCGCTTCAAGACAGCCCCAGCCCGCTCCAGTCTGGGAGCTAAATGTCGGAAATGCTCTACGAAGTTCCACCGGCTGTCGACGACGAGTCCCAGATACTTCATCGTCGACTCGACGCCGATGTGAACCCCTCTAACCGTCATTTGGGAACCCGACGGTGGCGTATTCCGAGGACCATGAAAATACATGGCATCGGACTTGTGCAGGGCGACCTCGAGTCCCAAGTGCTGGATCGTGTCGAAGATTGTCGCAACCCCGCGTGTCGCTAGTTCGGCCGCCACCTGGTGCGACCTCCCGTGCGCCAGGACCAACGTGTCGTTAGCGTAGCAGACCACGCTGACGCCGCTAGGAAGGTCGGCGCGTATCACCCAGTCGTATCCAATATCCCACAGATGTGGCCCCAGGACCGATCCCTGTGGGACACCACACAATATCTCTCGCCGGTTCCATTCTCACTGGTGACTGGGGTAGAAGGCCTCGACCACACGACAGAGGTAGGTCAGCATCCGGTGATACCGGAGTGCCTACCCAATGCAACTCCAGGACAAGGTGTTGAAGGCTGGCTATGTCTAGAGACACCGCCAAGATGACCCCACCCCGGACCACAGCATCCCCCGTCGTGAGGTCCCGCACGCGCATTATGGCGTCCACCGTAAAGCGCCCTCTGTGGAAGCCAAACTGGCTCTACACCAAACGGGCCCACCCAAACCAGCCGCCCGACGAGGTGGTCTGCAAAGACTCTTTCAAAGAGCTTGTCCGCCTCGTCGAGCAGTACGATGGGCCGATAAACCGACGGAGAGTCCGCAGGGCGCCCCGGCTTCTTAATGAAAACCAGTTTCCCCGTCTTCCAACGAAGTGGGAACTGGCAAATCTCCATGCATGCGCTTAGGAGCCCTCTTAGTCGAAGCCCGAGAGCCTCCAAGGCCAGGACCCAGGCTTTCCCAGGTATGCCGTCGGGTCCTGGGGCGATATTTTTGGCATTCAGCCTACATACCGCCACTCTCATCTGTACCTCAGTCACTTACCAATACATTAATACCACGGTACCTTGACAATTCATTTATGAAAATAATAAGAAAACATCTACATAGTTTTAATAAAATCAGTAAAATAAATAATTTTAATGCTAGAATTAAAGATAAAACAGAACAAACATTTTTAGATTATCAGAAGTAAATAGGTACATTTTTTATGTGTTAAATGTTACAACAAAAAACCTAGTGATAATTATATTGCTAATAAATTAAAGAAAATTTTAAACTCATATTAAAAGTACACTTTGGACACAAGAATTACAAGTTAGAGGATTATACATATATCCAAGATAAGAATGCTTGGAAACATGGTGGTCCTGCTCCATACGACAATCTAGAGTCTAGATAAATTTAATTGCATAATTTATTATTTTTATGACATTGATTTTATATTCAGTAATTAATTTTACTCAAACATTGACTTATTACTTGTTAAAATTTTAGAAATATCGTATACTTTTACAATGTTTGTAAATATGTGAGCACCGTGTATCTATCACATAATTAATTTATCTAATTTATCTGTCATTGCTTCTTGTAATTCTTTTTACATAATATATTGACAATTTTAATTTAAATGCGTCGGGAGGGGGTTTTTTGCTTTTTAACTTATTTAAAAATATTTTTATTTGATCAATTTTGAAAGTTAATATCTCGGAAACGTGACACTTAACGGAGTTTGATATAATCATATTTTCTGTTTGGATTCGATATAAAATGGTTTCATGCGTGGCCACAAGAAACTAAATGCCGGAACAGTAGGTATCCTCGGAACTTCAAAGCCCTTTTGACAATAATTTCATTTGTTTTATTAGACTTACGATTTTTTTTTTCTTTTAACTTTTATTACGTCACTAGCTTCTGCCCGCGACTTCGTCTGCGAGCCTATAACTTTCCTCAAGAATTGGGCTATCCAATGCAAAACGAATTTTTCAAATCTGACTTGCAGTTTCGGACATTACCCCCTACATACATACATACAAACAAACTTACAAACAAACAAATTTTACCTCTTTATAATCTTAGTATATCTAAATAAATAAATAATTATAGTAAATACTTACCTTTATTTTGTTTTATTCCATATTTAGTATTGTTACCATATTATTGTGTGAAGATTTTATTGTGATTTTGTATGGTTGTATTGTTCTCATGCAATGTGATGAAATGTACTATTTTTAATTTATTTTAAGTCGTTGGTGTGCCTTGCTTGATAAATAAATAAATAAAAATAAATATCTGGAAACTAGCAATTTTTTTTATCACGATTGAATATTTCGTAAATATTCTTAGTACACTTTACGTTTACACGTGCAAAATTTAATTTAAAAAAAAAAAAAATTGTAGAAATACTTACGTTGAGCGTCCCCAATTAGCAAATGCGCATGTCCTATTATCGGCAATGCACCAGGGTACATGGGGGGTGACAGGGGACGACTAGGTTTCATCCAAGACCACAACGCGAACACAACACAACATAATATTATCAATGCTACCAGCATCATTGTTGCGATCTCGAAAGATATTTCTTTTCTAAAGTATTATTAATTTGTAAGGTTTATATAAAAGCGCCTATCGACCTGTTGCTTGTCTTTAAAGTAAGTAGATATAAGTAATTGCGTGATTGTTTCATTTATACGAGACTAGCTATTGCCCGCGGCTTCGCTTCCTAATGTTCTAACCCAGATCATGGTTTACCCATCACCACAATGGATTTGTATATCGCGTCAAATTTCATTGAAATCTCTGACTTAAAAGATGACCAGTTTCAACAGACGGCGCCCGTCCACAATCATGACTAGTGGATCAGTGTGACTGGCTGGTATCAGCTGTATGAGAGTGACCACAGATCAAGCTAAATGTCGCGTTCGAAAGGAAAACCAAAGGATTTTCCTTTCGAACGCGACAAAGGACAAAGGTCCTGCGGTCAGCTATACAGCTGTCCTAGTCCTAATCCAAGCTGAAATCCCATCATCATCTTCAGCCTACGCTGACGATGATGATGGGATTCCAGTTGAACCCACAATAGTTGAATTAAAAGATGCTGGTTCGATGCAATTTGGTATAAAAGTTATGGGAGTAGGCTCTGAACAGTGTTACTTTTACGTCTTCTGTACACCTTGGGAATCTATGACCAACATGTTAGCACGCACCAACAACGCTCTTCGATCCCAATCGTGCTCGATATCCGCATCGTCACTCAGGTTCTTTGTAACAATATGCCCTCGGTACTTTCTAGGTAATTGGTTGGCGTCTCATGCCGTGCAAATGAAACTTATCACAAAACATGAGGGTGGATTTGAAACAAAATGAAGCTGCTGGATTGAATAAAATAGTGACGTTTTTGGTTGGTGAACTTTATTACAGCTAAGAACTTTATTACAAGTGTTTGTGTTATTGCTATTGATGAATGAATATCTATATTCAAAATGCAAGCAAATATAAGTCTTGTTAATAAATCGCTAGTTACAAGTGTATAATAAAGTTTTATTTTTGTTTTAGAGAAATACTGTGAGTCGTTGGGTGAAGAGATTTGAGGAAGATGATAGTGGAAGGCCGCCACTTATTAACACTCTAAGCTACGTTTTATAGCGGAAGAATATTAAACGGATGGTTTCATAACAACTAAACGTTTTGCACAACAATTTGATACGTTATTGCGCACTGTTCGTCGCGCACTGATGCCGAAGGTACTTGCAGCATCGGAAACCAACTAAAAACCATTTTTGATGCAAAGGCATAAAGAGGAACGATTAAGTTGTGCTCGGGAATACTTAGATTTTTATTGGGAGGCTACAATATCTATACATGTTATAATAAAATCGTAGCGAAGTCAAAACTGTACATATAATATTTTTGAAAAAAAGTAATTCTTATGAGAAAGTAAGAGTTCTGGGATCGATACTAATGCCGAAAATATAGTTTTTAGAATTTTTGTCTTTATGTTTAAGCATCACGCAAATTCTACTGGACAGATTCTGTTGAAATTTTGCAAAGATATTCCATAGAAGTTTGGTCAAACTCTAGGGTATAGCTTATACCCTAGAGTTTGACCAGACTTATATCGCGCTCGTTGCAATGGGGGATGAGCAATATTACATTATGTTCGTATTCTTCCTTCCAGCATCACGTAAATTCTACTGGATAGATTTTGTTAAAATTTTGCATAGATATTTCCTATAAGTCTGGTAAAACTGTAGGTGTAAGCAATATTACATTATGTTCGTATTTTCCTCTACAAATTATAAAAGGATGCGCCAAAAGATTAGGCTATTGGAGATAGTTACCGTTTTAACTTTTTAAATGATTATCTTTACGCTATACCTAGGAACTAAGTAGTCAATCATGAAATATATAGGAACGGCTATTTTAGCTAAATATCAAAACAGCTAATAACTAAGCGGCTAAACGATTGCTTTGCAAAACTTAGGTTGAAAGTTCGATTCCCAACTTATTTTTTTTTTGTGATTCTATTTTTAACATTTTGTATTACGACTTTTCTATAATTTTTATGATGTACCTATATAGTTCGTAAAATGTATTAATTTCCTAAAAAAGGAAAACTTCGTAATCTAAGGGTAACTTCTACGTGACAAGCACTTTACATTCAAAAAACATTCAAGGTTGTGTTCCAGTGATCATTTTTGAGCTAAAGACTATAACAATAAATGGATTTTTTACAGGTCATAGAATAAACCTTTTGTAAAAACCACAATATTTTTAGTGCTATTTACTTTTAAAAAGCCTATTTGTAAAGTAATTCAATATCACAAAAACAAAATATGCATGAAATACTAAATGCTTTTATGCATGTTTTTAATCTTTTGAAAGGATGAAATTAAGCCGAAACATAAAGAAACATGCAGAAAAGCGTTCGCCATTTACAGTTTACTTAAACTTTTTCCGAAGTCCTGTTAGTTAGTGCATTTTAAACCATACGATTAACGTCATAACGGCGAGAAAACAGGACTTCGCGAAATTACGCGAGTTACTTACGGAAATCATCTTTCTTCGAACATTCGTGGTAGTAAGTACATTGACTAACGATATAGTGTTCTGCTTTGCATACCTTTTGCACCAAATTACACCATAATTGGACTTTATCGACTGAAACAAGAAAAATCATCGAACTCTATGATAGCAGCGCCCTTTTTTCTTGTGCGATTTTTCTATGGAATCTTCAAAGTTATTGCGCGAAAGTTGACACTTGACAGAGCTTGACACATGTCGCCTGTCGTCACGGTCTGCAAACGTTAAACGTAAACCGGCTGCATTCCGGAGATATTCGAAACGTAAAAGTGTGTTCCATAATCAAAAGTGCGACAACAAAAGATTCAGCATGTTTATTTTTTATTATTAACTTTTTGCATGGATGCATATTCTTACAACTTACCTGACAAATGTAATAAATGGATAGGAGTCCGTTTCTACGCAGTGAAGTAGGGATCCAGTTCTGAATTTGTTGACTGATTACCATCACAAATCGAACCGTCATGCAGGTCCCGACCTCCCGTTGTCGCTCATGCGTCAGAAATATTGGATACTTTCTGCACGCATACCGCAACCTTATTAGTAATAGGATCCATAAGTACATTCCGTGCTTTCGACTTCGCCCCAAGCTAAACTTTCCTGAGATGGCAGATCATCGTTCTTGCCGTGTCATGCAATCAGCTAAACCGTTCATGCACTCGGGCACTGATTACGCTTGGCCCGTTTAAGGTTACAATGACTCGTGGCCAAGATGTTCATTCAACTAAGGCACCAGACGGCCTTCGCCTATGAGGAGTCCGTCCTTAAGGAATGGTTTAAGGTGTCGAAATGGACGGCCACAAATATTACCTTCCTCAAGCTTAGCGTACTCACTTTGGAAATAAAAACGTTGAAGTTCACGAAGTATCTACTAACAATTCAGCAAAGTCATAATCTGCCGCTGACATATGATAGCAACGAGGTAGCAATTTAAGAAATCTGCATACGAAAATTACACAGTGCAATAATTTTGTCCAAGACGAAAAATAATGATCTAACGATACTATAGGAGAATTTTCCCGAGGTAGCGAAGTAAGCAACGAATGTTTATTTTCCTCTGGCGTGTCCAACACTGCAGAAGAGTTGAAGGGAACAACAGGCCACTGTGAGATGTCTGAGCAAGCCCACGTGGGTCCCGTGAACCAAAGTGAATGGCCGATAATTTGCGAGGATGTAAGCCCACGTGACAGTCGAGCTGGATTCTTAGTACCAGACAGATGAAACAAATTTTTAGGCGATAAATAATTTTGTATTCTCCATACCCACAAAGTTGATCCACTGAAGCGGCGACGCATGTACCTAACAAACGCCACTTTTGAGTCCGAAAATGCAAATATATTTCTTAAACTAAAGCGAGTTTGACAAGCAACGAGAATATTTTTTTTTAAGTTGAGCGAGTACGAGAATAGCACAAAGTTCTAGTCGAGCGACTGAAATAACCTTTTCGATTGTGTTGTAATTACGCTTATTGTGTTACCATCCCTATTCTGCACGTGAAAATAAACGACACCACCATAATTATGCCTTTTCGCTAGAATCTGCAAAAACCAAGATAGTAACGACATTATCTGTGACGATGCCTATGTAACGTGGGACCTTTATATCACGAAGCAAGGGGAGTTCTTGCCTGAAGCGGGTCCACAATTTGACAATATCTTCTGGTGGGGTTTCATCCCAATCACAAGCTGCTTAATTAGGAGTTTAGCATACAGAACGACAGGTGCAACAAATCCTATTGCCCCCGATAATTGACCCCCATGTTCAAAGCTCTTACGTTACATGCCCGTGTATGGGTCACAGAAATTCATATGTGTACTTAACAAAAAAAATGGTCCAGAGTCCAGAGTGGTAGATTCGGAGAAAATTGGGTATGACAGACGGACAGACGGACAGACACACAGACAGCCAGCCAGCCAGCCAGCCAGCCAGATAGACAGACACACGAGTGATCCTATAAGGTTTCCATTTTTTCATTCTATAGATGTACGGAACCCTAAAAGTAGTAATGTTACATGTACTTATCACAAACTAATAGGTAAGTTAATTAGAATAACCGGGTGATGTTATTTAGTATGTAATAATCTCTCATAATATTATAATTTAAGTCAACATTAGATATTGGCATAGGGCCAATAACCTAATGTTGAAGTCGTTCTAAAACTGAAGCGAAACGAGCGCCTTCATTCAGAATTTATTGGATTTTCTAATTTCATTGGGCTGGAACGGAAGCGTCGAGATTACCACCGCCCGTCACACCGAACAAAATCGTGCAAAAATATAAATATAATAATAATAATAATCCAACAGTGACAGAGCTCCACGGCCAAAACCAGCTGTACCAGCTTGGCAGTGCAGAATTGAGCGTCGTATCGGTGAGGCTAGAGTACTCGCATACCATGAAATTGAGCAACAAATGTCTTGCATCGTCTAAACACTAGATGACTTGATTGATGCTTCAACTTATGGTATGCCACAGTGAATTAAATCGCGCCGTGTAAATAAGGTTTTAAGATAATAAATTTGTATAAAAGATAAAATTAAACATTTATTGAATAACATTCATGAAACTACGAATATTAATATAATGGAAATAGGTAATTTTTAGGGTTCCATACCCAAAGGGTGCCAAACGGAACCTTATTAATAAGCCTCCACTGTCCGTCCGTCTGTCTGTCACCGGGCTGTATCTCATGAACTGTAATAGGTAGACACTTGACATTTTCACAGATTGTGTATTTCTATGGCAGCTATAAAAATTGGTGGTTATTGCTGCCATAATACCTTTAACTTTTAACTTTTTTTTTTATACAAGAAAAATTTTCTATACAAGAAACGTGTTTCAAAAATAAATGTAATTTTTAAATATTATACGGTGTTACGGAACCCTTGATTGGTGACTTAGAGGCGGAAATGGAAACTGTGATAAATACCACAAAGTGGTTTTGCGAGCATACGGTGTGACAGTCATCCTTAATAATAAGCCATGTCGGAAATAATGTCGAACAACGTTATTTCTTATAATCGTCACTTCCGAACAGAAACGCACTTTAAGGATATGTCTGGCGCGTTTGGTTCCAATCTGAGCGCCTTTTGAAAAATTATCACACTTTTGCGACGAAATACGAGGGCGACACTGAAAGTTTGTAGAACTGGCTACTTGTAAGCAATATAATATGACGACACGGTTGGCGCAGTGGCTGAGCGATCGACTGCAGCGCAACGTGTCGCGGGTTCGATCCCCGCACGGAACAAATATTTGTATGATCTGCAAGTAGTTGTTCCGGGTCTGGGTGTTAGTGTATGAGTTTCTATGTTTGTAAACGCACCCACGATACAGGAAGAAATTCCTAGTGTGGGGCAACGTTTTAAAAAAAAAAAAAAAAAAGTTCAAATTTTGAAAATGGAACTCTTTGCCAATGTTATTGTGTATGTATTTTATTCATTTGTCATTTGTTTACGATTTGGCGGCAAATTGAAAATTGTCTGTGTCACGCCAGCATGAATTTAACGCGAGAAAATTTTCGCACAATTATTTTTAATGACTTTTGATGTCATTTAAGTCAACAAGAAAGTTATGGTAGACTTCTTGGTTTAATGAGTTTAAACGTGGTCGCACTAATCTCACCGCTGATCTGCGTGAGGGACGGCCTTCTACGGCGACGACTCAAGATAACATCAGTGTTGTGCGGCGTATGATAGTGACTGACAAAAGAGTGACTTATCAGCAGATTCGGACAAGCTTAGGCATCGGTATGAGTCAAGTGCACAAAATCCTACAAGAACATTTAGCGGTCAGGAAGATTTGTGCCCGGTGGATACCTCATAATTTGACAGAGGCCCAAAAACTCCGTCGTATTGATTGGTGTCGTGAAATGGTTCAAAGATTTAACGGAGGTGACTCAAATGCTGTGTTCGACATACTTACGGGTGACGAAAGCTGGATTTATTGTTATGATCCTGAAACTAAGAGACAGTCTGCTGTCTGGGTGTTTCCTTCCGAGGAGTTGCTAACTAAAGTGAAGAGAAGTCGAAGCGTGGGAAAAAAGATGGTAGCCTCGTTCTTCGGAAGGACAGGTCATTATGCAACAATTGTTTTATAGGATCGAAAAACAGTTACTGCAGAGTGGTACACTAACAATTGTTGTCTTCCAAAAAGTTCGGGAGAAACGACCTCGCAATAGGATCCTCCTTCACCACGACAACGCCTCGTCTCACACCGCCAAGCAAACAAATCGACTACTTGGCGACGTCAGACCAGTTTCACCTAACGATTTTTAGCTTTATCGTAGTAACGATTAGTTTGAATGTTTGTTGCAAAGTTACAGGAGTTTTGGAGGGAAAACGATATATTAAAAAACTTTGGTTGTTATAGGGTGGGGTGGGTAGTTCGGTAAGTAGGTCGTTAGTTACCCTTTTATTTGGGAGGCTGATCTTTATAGCAATGGTTGTTAGCCAATTTCTTTTTTATTTTGATTGGCTTCTAGGAAACTTAAATTTGTATGTTATGAGTAAAGCACATCGCCCATTATAACAGCACCGCTCCAGCGCAGTAACGCCCCGGCATCGCCTCGAATAATCTAGTCGCCAACGCGCCCTAGTCCCCAATGCGCCGTAAGATAGGCGACCGCTAGTCGCTAACGCGCCGGCAGCTGGAGGACCGATTTTTTTTTTATTTTTCTAAAATTAAAGTAGCCTAAGTTACTCCTCGTTACTCCCTACATCAGCTATCTGCCAGTGAAAGTCCCATCAAACTCGGTCCAGCCATTTCGGAGATTAATAAACATTTATATATATACACGATTGATTTTTAATCGTTCTGGAGCCGAAACACAGTGACTCCAGACGATTAATATGTACTCGGGCATTGTTATTGTTTTCTTAAGACATCTAATATAGAAGTTAGAAATTTATCACTTTCATTCTGTCATTCGAGTTAAATCTTAGTAGCGCTTCCACTATTTCATTCATAAACGCAAGATCGTACGCGATCCGCTCGGTGATGCCGTAGCGCGGCACAGCTGTGCGTGTGCGAGTCAGATGACAGCGCGCTCGCGGTGGGTCAACGGACGTTGGACGAATAACCGGCTGCAAGTAAATACCTGCTAGTAGGTATTGCATTTCTGGTACGATAGGTTGGTGTAAGTTCATTTACCTCCGTTATCTCTCGTTTGTATCGGAATAACGGCACGGTGTTTACCACTATCACAACTCCTCGTAAACGAGAGAAATTAATTGAAATTTCATTCACCACTCTCGCATCACGAAATCACTAGTACTCGTACCTTTTCAACTAGACACGACGAGTACGCTTGGGAGTTGTATTTAAAGCCTTGAATCGAGTGTCGACCAATCGAGCTAATAGGTACTTAATAAGCATACCTACCTACCATATTTATGATAAATAAAAAGAATACTGCCTAAACCAATTTTTATGCGACAATGCTTGCTTGGCAGGCAATGTAAACAGAAAAAATGAATCGTTTTATATGTCGAATAGAGTTCATTATAAGTTGGTGGTGCCCTTTTCTGTGAAAATATTGGACCTAATGAAGACTTTATTTTTATACACTTAACCGCGGAATTCGGTTGTGCATCCTTTTGAAGTCCGGTCGGACACTTCTCAGAATGATTTTAGTAAACTGCATACCTGCTTACCTTGAACCTAGTTTGGTGGAATTTCTATTTATTACCGTTTACGGTTAAGAAATAAAGTCTGGATTCGCTTTTCGTATTTTATTTGTGTACCTATTTAACTATTGCGTATGTGTTTTTATGCTGTCTGATCGATGAATGCATTTTTCAATGGGTAGGTACCGTTCGCAAGTGTTGCCGTTCGTCGATACGATTTACACACATATGCATTGATCGCAAGGAAGCGTTACTTCGAGTTCTCATTATTTCACAAAAAAAACAATAAATTAGATTATTCGTGTTTTAATTAAATTGTAATTTATTGAAAATAATAGTCCCAATCGTTTCGAGTTCGATGATCGAACTTTTGGTTCCAGAACGAGCTAAAATTAACCGCGTATATTTAAAAAAAAATAATATGGCTCATCTTAAATTTAAAAAATCGCAATGGTTTTGTATTTCATAATGATACTATGAATTACAAAGTTATTTTTAGTAGATGCAGAATATCACATTTTTTTTAGTAAAATACCTCATGAATCGACGTTTTTAGCATTTGTTGATTATATGGTACATGTTACACAGAAGTTTCAAATTCCTAACTTGTTTAGTTGTTGCGATAAATAAAAATTATATTTGTATTCTACTCGATGAGTTTTAAAAAATTACACCCCACATGCCAGGGAGAGTTTTTTTTTTCTCAAAATCTAAAGTTTATTGTATGGGGACCCCTTTATTTTTATATAGGAGCAATATAAATACACAATATGAGAAAATTTCAACTGTCTACCTATTACGGTTCATGAGATACAGCCCGCTGACCGACAGAGTTGTGAAGATTCAGCGGAGTTTTAGTAATAGGGTTCCATTTGGCACCCTTCGGGTACGGAACCCTAGAAATAAAAATTCTGAGAATTAATTGTTATGGTGGAACGAGGTCTTTTATTGTAGTCGCTGCGGTCGGTGCTGCCATCTGGTTACTGGCTCCTCAACTGCATAGTACCGTACTTTGCCGGTTAGATGGCGCGACATACCACGTAAATCGCAATAACAACTTATAAAGGTTATCTTCCACTTTTTTCCAAAGAAAACGTTTTCATTTAAATAAGTTATTTGCAAATAAATGTTAGTTTTACGGAGTCGGTCAGTAAGTCCCGGATCCTATCTGGCACTGAAGGACCAATATGGTCAGCATACACATAACATCACGCCTGCATTCCCCGAAAGGTTAGGCAGAGGTGTACCTATAGTACACCCACATTTAAAGAAGAAAGAAGAGAGAACATTTTTTTTCTCCACAAATAAAATGCACATTACAAAAACAAATGACATAAAAAATACACACATATAGAGTAGCCAAACGCCTCATATTCAAGCAATATAAGTCTGTCAATTTTATCTATATGCAAGTTATGTTTGAGTCCCATGTAATAGGGGGTGATATGGACTAATATGACCACATTGAGTTTCGAGCCAAATGTGGTGCATGTTTTCCAAATTCGGGCAGATCGTTTGAATAATAAATTAGGCCGTTACCTTAGCATCTCATGAGTTTTTATTCAACTATGTTGGGGTCGGCTACCAGTCTAACCGGATGTAGCTGAATACCAGTATTTTACATAGAGTGACTGCCTATCTGTCCTCCACAACCCAGTTACTGGGTAGGTAATACCCCTTGGTCGTGTCGTTTCGTGTGGTTGGTGACTAACCTGGTGGCAGAGTTTTAAAGCCGCCCATGGGCATGACTTGGCTTTACATGCCGTCTAGAAATATCTCTCAGGCATGTTTCCTCACGATGTTTTCCTTCACCGTTTTTGAAGCAAGTGATAATTATACAATACGTACATGAATCAGAAAAGTCAAGAGGTGCGTGCCTTAGGTGCGAACTCGAAACCTATGACTTGGCAGTTCGACGGTCACACCACTAGGCTTCCACTGCTCTTACCTCTTGGTAAGACTGGTTGACAGACTTTCGGGTTTCTGACGACCCGAACGATTGTCAAAGATCCACGAATGACAGGCGAGCCCAACGGCTTAATGTACTTTTCGAGGCACGGAGGGGTCGGTACCATGTAAAGATGGTAACCCATCAACGAAACCATCGAGGTTAAATTCTCGGTCCTTTCTTGTATAGTTAATTTAAATGACCTTCCTTACAAGATGGATATAATTCAATATGCTGTCGACACTTCTCTTATTTTTTAAATAGATAGAAAAGATACAGATGTCTTACACGTCAAAGATAGTCTGGCGGTTCCTTCAAAATGGTTCCCAGCTAATTATATTTTACTTATTGCGAACAAAACCAAATGTATTAGGTTCTCATTAACAAATGTACTTCAAGTTGGTATCAATCTAAAACTTGATGGCAAAAAACTAGATACAATAACGGAAACTATATTTTTAGGTAGATTCAAAATTGCAACGGCGCGCCCACATTAGAACTCTTTCAGGTAGATTAAGTTCAGCTGCATATGCAGTAAGAAAAGTAAGGCAGTTGACTGATATAGTATAAAATTAAAGACTAAGTTGAAGACAAGGAAGTTTAGCAATAATTCCTTCTTCCCTGGTACCTCATTAACGGCAAATTATGTAAGAGTCTATTAACTGCTCCCAAATAACCACGTTTTTTTTACATTCTTCCTTGAGATAATCATCCTATTATTTGACATATACCGACAGTTTAATTTCAACTCTGTCATTTCGTTTGCGTAGCTTAACCTGGTCGATCGACCCGTGCGGCTGTAATTACTTAGCCTCAAACACCTTGGACCCATCTTGGCCTCTTGGGCTGTTACATTATACTACTAGAATAACTATTAAAAAAAATTTTTTTTCGTATTTATTTTAAGATACTATTTTTTTTTTTATCAATGATAATTATTTTGTACATATAATTTTACTTTCAAAGGCTGATCATTATAATAGGTCAGTAGATACAATAGGTCAGTAGATACAATAGGTCAGTTATTATTTTTAATGGAAATCAATAAGGAAAAGTAGAATATCTTACTGTAGGTACTATAATTACATATTTATTCAAACCTTTGAGTTATTATACTGAACAAGCTATACTGTGAAATTATACATAATTATTAAAATTACAAGGAAAATGTTGTAAATAATGTAATAAAGACAAAACGTAGACATAGTGGCTAAGCGTTACAAGCACTGAGTTCCAGAACGGAGTATGAGTATTTACAGAATTATAATCATTATAGATTAATCAATTTAATTCTTTCAGTCAGTATTGATCTCAATGTCATAATGGGGATCCTGCCGTTTTACTGAAAAGATTTTGCCACAATTTCACTACCCAAACAAATTTTAGCAACCTTTTTTGTACCAATGCAATGTTTGGAACGATTTTAGTACGCACATTTTCGTTTGTTCAAATCTTTACTTGGCAGAATATTATCATAAGGATAATGTAATTCAGCCATTTGGTCTTTAATCAAATGATTTATTACAGCAAACAATTTTTAGACAATAAACGTTTTGTCAGTTAGTTATGGAACTAGTTAGAGTAGGTTAATTATTTTAAAATTAATTGTTAGGTTAGGTTAGGTTAAAACTGTGACCTCCTATGCCAGAAACGACTAGATTATATAGATAAAAAAATGGAACAAAAACAGGCTACCCGAAACTGAACTAGTTAGACGAGATTAATTATTTTTAAAAATGCTACTAATTAAAAAAAAAATACTACCAGAATAGTTAATATTAATAGTATTTATTACCTGTTTGGAATTTTTCCCAAGTGGAAAAAACACCCTTGTAATAAAACGTCTTTATTTTGCGTAAAATGAGTTATTCCAACTGAAATATTTCACTACATAAAAATTGGTAAAAGTACTAGTTGGTAAATAAGTTATTGTTTAAACGCTCAACGCAAAACATTAGGTTTGCGTTACAATTATTTGTGAAGAGATTTTTTGACAAGTAATATTTTGGCAAATGAAATTATGCGGAAAATTGTTTTGGAAGTGATAATTTGGCAATTTCTTTTCGATGAAACAAGGGAGACCCGTCATAATGTCATTCAATAGGGTAATTTAAACGTAAACAGTTGTATTCATGATTTTAAATATTAATAATTCTGTAACAACATACTTGTTCCAGTCGCAAATCATACTTTGATCAACATAAAACCTGCGGCTGACCTGCATATTGCAAAAGATGGAAGAAAATTTGAATTTCGCGGGCTATCCAGGCGCATTCGCCTAGCATAATATACTAGGTACTTCAGTGACTATTTAATTTATTATTCAAAGCTCGTTAACGGTTGGTCAGGCACCTGTGATGATCTTACCCAATGACACGGTGTTCAAACAGCACATTTAAGTAGCGATTATTATCTTGGTACCTATGTTCTATGTTATGGGGTTTGGTTTCCGTACTTAGTCCTTTAGGTGGGCATTGTGCGTGGGCCATGACGGCTGTCGGTGGTTATTCTAACCACCCCCCTTCCCTCCAGAAGTTAATTAAATCTCCTGGTCTGGTCAGAGCATCTGTGAAAGATCTGGGTGACTCGAGGGATTGTGTTCTAATCTGGGTGACGTCAGTACATTTAAAGAGCACGTGCGCGACGGTTTCCTCAGCCTCCATGCACGCCCTGCAAAGAGGACTGTGCTATCTAAGGATGGGATAGCTTCCCTGGACTGCCTGCAGTCCGGTGTCGAGGGCCACCAGTTCTCCGCTCGTGTATCTTGGTACAGTACGATACAACTCAGATGTAGCATCGGCAAGATTCGTGAAACCGGTCACCATCTGAACTGAGTGTGCTTTCAAAATGACCAATATTTATTACTGCTTTAAGTGAAAATGATCTTTACGCAAACGCAATAACTTGTTAAGTCATTTAACCAAATACATTCGTAAAATTGAAATGAATGTATGCAAATTTTCAAATTTATGCTACATGTAAATTGTGTCGTACTTAAATAGTTAAATAAAATAAAATAATTAATTATTATTAATTATTTTATATTAAATATTAAATAAATAAATAAAAAACACTGTTCGTGACGCATGGAACGTGTTGAGGATGCACGCGCAAGATAAAAGGAATCAGGAAAAGGATTACTCGACATAATTACATTGTTCACAGTTTTATTATAATTATTTTGTATAGATGTTACCGGCAAAGCATGCAATTCAGGCATTGTATAGAATACCTAGAGATTCTATACAATGCCGAGCTCGTTTAGACATTCTATAGGATATTGTTTATGTATCGTTTATCATTATATACCTACTCTCCCTAGTCAATGCATGCAATATGTCGGTGTTGTATAGAATGCTACGAGAAGATAAGGTAAAGTATAAAGCCTCGTGCCGACTGGCGCGACGCGACACCAGTAATTGTTTTACTGTAAGTGCGGATTTCACCAATGAAATTGAACGCGTTCAAGAGCTGTCAATGTACAATATTCCATAACAATTTTGACACTGACAGCTCTTGAACACCGTTTAGAAATGCTGAGCGCGTTCAGTTTCATTGGTCAAATCAGGCCTAAGTTTTTTTAGATATTGTTTTGTTATAGTTACGTCGCGCGCCGGGGCTGCGGGAAAGTCTGAAAGAGATACCGTGGCCTCTGGCAACGAAAAGGCAACTGAAGGAAAACGGGTGGGTTTTAGTCAGTAAGAGTCTGACACGCCCTCCCGCTCCGCCCAGAGTGGGAAAAGTTATTTGATAATTCGCGCCAGTCTGCATGCGGCTTGAAATGAAGAACAAATTCATCATTTGCTAAATCAAGATCAATTTTAATAAAAAGAACTGTATTTAACTAAACATTGTATATGAAAATAATATGAAACATCTCTGAACGCTTAAGTAGGTATTAATTATTTTCTTAACATTAGAAAATGGACTACTTATAGAAAATAAATAAAATTAAGGTAACACAAGGAACTTTCTTTTTAATGAGAGTGTTAGGTTTGTTATATTATTTAGACTGTTTGACGCAATTTATTGTAATACACTAACATCTTTTTTTGCGTTAAAATTATTTATTCAGCGGCCATTACTTTTGAAATACAGCCAATTTACGATAAATTGATTTTTATAGGGAAGTGCAATTATTTTCATACTTAAAAGCTATTATTGTCTCTGGTTCAAAGTTGTTATCTGGTTGATAAAAAAGTTAAAGCAAATTGTTTATCCAAAAGTGACATCGTTATCAGTCGTTCCTAATTTTATGTCCAAAAATGTAATTACTACTGAGATATACGTGCCCACACATACATACTTACCATTCAATAATTCAAGTTCACCAACTTGTTTACGATATTGTGTAATTTCCCAGCTACGTGCTATTGCATGTAATAATATATAATTATGTCAGCGCCAGGCCAGGACGCGAAACACCGACGCCTAAATAACACCTGCAGTACACTGTAGTGATTATTACTCACATGCTATCTACTTTGTAAAAATTCACTAATATTAAATTTGAAGTAGCTAAACCTGTCATCATAAATCTCATATTGTTATCTTGGTTAAGATTTGTCATTTAGTTAAAATTGTAAAACGATAATTTGTTCTTTTCTTACAGCACTCCATAGTCATAAATCTAACTTCTTTATTACCTCTCATGTCGTTTTTGTAAACTTTAGTAAAAAAAAGAACTATTTAGGCAAGAGGCGGGCGTGCATTTCTTGCCGCTGAACGTGGTCACGGAGCGGGGGTGGGTGGTATAGAGCCCGCTCAAAGGCGAAGGGTTTGGAGTTGAGATATTCCATGTTTGGGAAGCGAACGATACAGTTGCCAGATATTCTATTTTTTGCACGTGTACCATACGGTCGCGAGACGAACTGTTAGCTGACACAGATGAGACTCCCGAATGCCCGAGCCACATGCACTTTTGAACGACCCTCGACCTCTTGTCACATAAATGTAACTATAACTGTGTTATTAATTTCATGTTAGACTTTGTAACACGCACCAGTAAGATGGCAAATTGTAATTTATAGTAAATTACAATTTGCCATCTTACTGGTGCGTGTTACATATACAACTATTAACCAGACATTGGAATAGGTAGAGTATATTTACCTTTACTTCGAGGAAGTAAGTAACATAGACTGGATAATACCTCCTCTAAAATCCCGGAATCACAAACATGACGATTAAGTCCCGGGATTTAAGAAATTGCAAAGTATTTATTGCACTTTGACTATATTCGTAACAAACTATTATTTCGAAGAATCTTAATACGTTTTTAGAGTATCGTACTAAATCTGTTAAATTAAAATGCTTTGTTTTATATTTAGGAAAATAAATTCTTAAGTGCGTGTCGGACAATGCACAATGAAGGGTTCCGTAGTTGGGACCTACAGAAGTCGATCTGTCTCCACACTACACACACACGTACGTACACAGGCGTTATTAGGTCCACTTTCAATGTATCCGGGAAAAGTCCCTGCTCAAAACATAGGTATAGTAATTTAGGATTAGGACAATGTGTTCGTGTGCAGCTTTTAAAAATTTTACTGGAATGTTGTACCATCCAGGGGCGCGGTCTAGTTTTAAGCCCATTAGTGTAGCATTAGTACATTTTTTGCTATATTTGTTCAAGCCCAAGCCAAGCACTCGAGGTGTATTGGTTGCGAAGATACAGCTAGTCAAAGGTGAGCACTTTTTTCCAAAAAGTTAAATATTTTCGATTTAGGGTCATTTGCCAAGACTCGTACCGGCTGAACGAATAGTCCTAGAGAAAGTGTGATAGTTCTTGTAGTGCTGTAGTTGAATAGAAAGGTCCTTAAGGTATATTCAAACAAAACTGAAACAAGTGCCAGAATTACGCAGTTTTTTGAGCACCATGGGATATCACAAAGTCTTCAGGGTTGTAAAACTTGTGTATAAATAAACTACTCTCAGGGAACCTAACAACATATAAAAAAATCGTAGTTAAACACGCGTTTGCGACGTTTGCATTTTTTTGTGTCGATATTGATGTACCTCGAAGATCGTGTAACGCACGAGATCTGTGATTTTTTTTCTATAGGGCAACTTACCTAAGAATCCCAATATTGATTTATTCCTTGAGCAAACGTAACAAAGCCAATATCCTAAACGTATAATTGACAAACAAACAAACAGATGGATAACATTTTCACATAACGAAATCGATAAACAACAATATTGTGTATAAGTATAGGCGAACCGATTCATTGCATTGCATTGATGTTCATAAGGTCGTATAACTACCATGTTCCTAGTAGTCTTAGTTGCATCATGTTTTGTGCTGTTCGCGTTTTGGACTTTGCTAAAGCCGCGACGTGCATCGCCCCCGATGTTCCCTGGTGCGTTGCCGTTATTAGGACACGCTTATCAGTTAATTGGAGATCCTGTATGTAAGTTATCATCGTTCAATTTACATAGAAAAAAGTGAAATTCAAAGATTATTCTTTAGTAATAACTGGAGTTGTCTTATCCAGTAACTGGGTTGTGGAGATCAAATAGGAAGTTGGTCCATGTATGTGAAAGCGGTGCTGGTATTCAGCTGTATTCGGTTAGACTTCAAGCTGAGCCAAAATAATTGAGGATGAGCTTGGGCTGTGTTAAGAGCGTGCATTGTGAAAAGTGGGCAACGTCGCAATAATATGTCAAATATTTCGCAATTTTTATTAATTTGGCAATATTACTGTATGGAATTATGAAATATGGCTAACTAGTAAACTAAAATATTGATAATGAAATGCAATAACTAATATCGTAATACCGAATATTTATTTTAGATTTGAAAAAAATTCTTTCTATACCTAAAGCGGTTACAACATTAAATTCAGTGATATAATTACAATTCATTAAAAATAAAAAATAATAAAATAAAAAAAAAAATATAATAATAAATAATAATTTCAAAATATCGCTAACTAGTGAACTAGAATATTAATATATTCTAGTTCACTAGTTAGCGATATTTTATATTTCCATACAGTAATATTGCCAAATTAATCAAAACAGGTAAATATTTGACAGCCATTTGCGAAGTTGCTAAGTTTTAGAATAAACGTTCCTAACTAGAATATTATTGAGTGAACTGGAGTCACGGGTGCTGCTGAGCTGTTTCACTTCGTATAGGAGGACAAATATTCAGAGTTGATGGACCTACAATAAATAGCCAGAGGAAGAGGAAACCGGCTCATTTATAAGAGTTTAACTGTCACTAACAAGACACAATAGGATTTTTATTGGTATAGACTTCTAAAGACAAATCTACAGTTGAGCGGATGTTATCTTAATCGGATCAGTTAAAATCAACTGTAAAATCATTAGCTTGCCCATCGATCAGAAGCTTTAATTCCTTTATCACAAAAACTAAAGTTCCTGATCAACGGGTGAACCATAAGGGTGTGGTAAAGATTACTGCGATTTTATTTGGAATTCCGCGGATTACAGCCGTTTTGCGATAATCCATCAGCAAGCTAAACCTCCTGAGCCTCCAAGACAACGGTAACATTTTTAAAAGCCCTTAATTTGAGTATTGACGGTATATTTTAGAAACCGTTCATTGTTGAGTTCCATTCAAAATTGTGTTTATTATTATGATATTAAAAGGTGTTCAGTGGCTGTAATCTTAATCCTAACTAATATTATTATGTTAATGCGAAAGTAAGTTTGTTTGTTATGCTTTCAAGTTAATACGGCTGAACGGATTTGGATAAAATTTTGCACATGGGTTAGACATAGGATACTTTTTATCCCGATATTCCCGTGGTATTGAGACTTATGCGAGTGAAACCGCGGGTTGCAGGTAAAGGTAAGTTGCAGGTAGTAAATAAAAGACCAAAAACGTTTTTTTTACCCTGGGAATGTTTTATCTTTATGTTTAATTCAAGGTTAAATAATTTGTTTGTTATTTTTTCAGATTTTTGGGAATTTGAAAAGAAAGTACTTAACTTCTGCTTAAATAACGGTTGCATCATCGAAATACGGTTTGGACCACACCCTGTGTATAGTATGTTATTTTTCATATTTTTATTATTTATTTATTTATTTAATTAACAGTTTATGGACACACATATAAATAGACAAGAAGAAAGGAAGAGAAAAATACGTACAAAGGTGATGCTTATTTCTAAAGAAATCTCTTCCAGCATACATATTTAGTTTACAAGGTCAAGTTAAATTAGCTAGCAAAACTCTGCATATGTGATGGGGATTATACAAAACAGAAATAGATTTTATGAGTTTTTTTTTTGGGGTCATCAATCGCATGTAGTGCAGTCACTTGAAATATCAGTATAAAAAACTGTTTTCTTTGTGTAAACTTCACAGACGTGATGGGCATCGATATCTTAACACGATAAAACAAATAAAAACAGATTTTCTCAACTTAGGGTCAGTTCATACCGAGACGTACGCGAATCGACGCTGCGCTCACTTTTGAAGATAGTAATACAAAATATGGCACTACTACACAAAAATATACACATTTAATTGAGATATTTCGAAAATGACCTGCGTCTTCGCGCTACGCCGCGTTGCGCCTCGTGGTGCCTCGAGGCGCAGCACGACGCATCACGACGACGCAGCGCTGCTTCACAAGCGTGGCGTGCAAGAGCGGCGCGACGCCCGCCGCAAGGCGCAGCCTGAAGCTGTCGTGGCGACTTGTCTCTACTATTAGCTAGCGGGGCAGTAGCAGTCGCATCGAACGTAGACACGTTCCGCTGCGCAGCGAGGCGTGGTGCTACCAACAATTTCACGATGCGTCTCGCGGCGCCGCGCTACCACTGGCCTCTTCAAGCATCGTCGCGTCGCGTCACGTCTCGGTGTGAATTGATCCTAATACTTCAAGTAACAACAACAGCAGCGGTCGTTGACAAAAAACCACCACCAGAGGTCGTTGACCACATCTTTTTTTTTGGAACAGAGGTCTTTAACTCGACTTCGGGTAGAAGTGCACTGGCAGAAATCGTTAAGCATAAAAGCGTTCATACTTGCGACGGTCTTCTTCTAATTCAAAAAGAAAGAAACAGATAGAGAGAAAGTGTGAATTTACACTCTCTCCCTCTCTCTCTTTCTTTCTCTTTGAATTAGAAGAAGAAGTCACAAGTATGCAGTCGGAAGTGTGAATTTGGTCAAAATGTAAATCTAAGATACCGTCTGCAAAAATTTTGTTTTTGTTTTAAATCATACATGAGAAGGTACTTCGTTCCTGATGGGGTCCCCTGACCGCACTCTTTATTTTTATTTTTTCCTGTTTAGATATCGGTACCCATCACGTCTGCGGAGTTTCGCTAGCTAATTTAATTTGACCCAGTATAATTCACCGTGAACTGTCCAGACTGATGAAATTGTTTATTCTGTAAAGAATAGATATATATATATATCGATATAGAGCCGAGCATATATAGGCCACACGTCGCATCGGTGGCAGCACATTGAGCTAGCCTAGCGTAGTACGGAACTTTAATAGAGTAAGAAGCCAGCTTACATTCGTTTTGTAACAACTAACGATGACACTTTTGTGTCGCATCGTTGGCGCGACGCGTTAGCGCAGCGATATCCTTCCGCGCGGACGCGGAAGGTTTATCTATCGAGCGGCTGTGAGTAATTATTTCAAGGTCACTACCGAGATAAAATACTGTTACTTTATTAACTGTTGTAGTCACATTCCAACGCATGACATAACTTTTTACGTTAGCAATTAGGTATAATTATTATCGATGAACTATAATATAATATGTATCAGGAATGGAGCTAATTAGAATTTGACTGGACACATAAAAATATTTAAATGTATGCGAATCGATGTTTGAAGATGTCGATTCATATAAAATTAACTTCGTTCGAATCGTTTAAAACAATATTAATTTATATTTCTACTGCCTGCATCATTTTGACGTTAGACTTAACCATTTGTATATAACCATATCAGTGAGTTTTGAATCGATCATATAGTGATTTTGTATGGCGTTTATACAAGGCTATTAGTCATTATGTTGGCAATCCATTAAGGCGATGTAGGAGAGGTAATTTGCCAACAAATGACCCTTTTGACCCCTATGAAAATGTCAACCATTTTCGAGTAATTTGACATTTTATATTTTAATATGAATGAAATAAAAATATAAAATATTTCATAATATTGATAATTTTAGATTTCGCATGTATCTAAATGATATACGAGTACTATAAACTACAATACAACTAATATTATAAATTAATGCGAAAGTGAATTTGTTTGCTTGTGACGCTGTACTCAACCGATCATCATAAACGTTTGCATACACGTTGTCAAGTTTACTAAAAAGGATATAGGGTACCTTTCTTCCAGATGAACAGTACTGTTCGCACGGGTTAATCGAAGGTTAAGTGACGCTTGTCGCGGTCGGTACGTGGATGGGTGTTCATCCATTACATATCGAGACCCCTCCGTGCTACGGAAAGCACGTTAAGCCACATGTCCCGTGCCGTGACGTGCCGTGCCGTGACGTGCCGTGACGTGGCTGTCATAAGAAGGTCTTTGATAGTCGTTACGGGCAGTCAAAATTCCAAAATTCTGACAGCCAGACTTACCAAGGGGTACCGTGTTATCCAGATAGACTTGAAGCCGAAAAGGCTGGATAGATTGATTGATCCCGCGCGGGATTTACTTCATATACTGTGGCCAGAGCTTTGAGTGATGTCTTAATTATCTGTTACATGTAAGATTTAAAAAAGTTTGAAGTTTAGAAAAACGATGTGTTTAAGTAGTTATTGATTATCAATACTTATTTTTTTCAGTAATAACAGACCCGGATGATAGTTTAATAGTAGCCAACGCATGTCTAGAGAAACCTTACATCTACAATTTTGCTAAGGAAATGTACAACAGTGGACTAGTTACTGCGAGTTGTAAGTGGAAACTGCAATATTTTAATCGTGTCATAAAATTATTGAAAATTATTTAAGATTTTATGACGTACTCAGGGACGCGACTTAAAAAATATTTACTACAGCCTGTTTTTTTTTTTGTTTTTCTGCAGCAGAACGATTTGCCCTCAGTAGTACTATCAAAACTTATAGTTAATGTAAAAAATATATATATGGTTTTTGGTTTTGAATAATTTATAAAATATTCGTCAACTCTAAAGAGTGAGAAACAATAGTAACTCACTTGACGTTAGGTACAATTCGGATGCGCCGCCGCGTATACTCACAGGGCAGCGTGGGAGTCATAATTAGGTCTACCTACGCAGCCGGAACAAAAAATTATTTTTTTTAGATAATAAACAAGTACTTATGATGGTCCTAATCCCGGTCAAGTATGAAGGGAAAATTGGAATAACTTTTAGGTAAGTATTGTATTGCGTTAACTCAGAAGTAGGTAGCTATCAGCTGTATCGTGTTCGTGCCTAGCCTCGAGCAGTCGCCGTTCGACGCGTTCGCACTGTGTTACTATTGGTTCAAGGTCGCTTTCAAGTTTTTCTTTTTACAATAAATTATAAATCTACCATTTTTTTTTTTAGGTAAATCTATTGTAATACCAAGACAATATCATTCCGCTGCAGGAAAACAATCATTAAATTCAGCGTGTATAACTGACAAGCTATATATACGTATAATGTTCCTATTTATAAAAGGACAGTCAAGAATATGTCAGATTGAAAACATTTCAATTGTTTTGACATTGCAGTATGATAAAATATGCTGGTCAAATGAAGTAAAAGATTGATTAATTTTAAGTAACCTCTGCGGTTTCTTCTTCTTCTTCGGCAGTAAATCTTTCTATCTTTACTATGTAGATAACGATTGACAAACCCGCCATAGAGATCCCTGTAAAATATCAACATGCGGGTATTCTGTTGAGTACCCAAAGATGAAATTCATCTCCTGCTTAAACTGAACTTACATTTGAAGTGTGATATTTCTTTAGACCCTGACAATGAAACAGAAATCGCGATTCCTTAGCTATAAAATCAACCTCTTGTATACTTTACTTCCAGTATCAACATGGAAGCCACACCGAAAACTCCTAAACCCAGCATTCAATATTCAAGTGCTGAACACATTTGTAGCTGAATTTAATACGCAAGCTCGTAATTTGGTGTCTTCGCTAGCTATTGAAGTTGGGAAGGAGCCTTTTAATGTGCAGCGGTACTTGATGAACCATTTATTAAAAACTATTTGCCGTAAGTATCGTGTTACTGTATGTACTATGTGCTGAATGTAAGCAGTGTTGGATGGGTCGTTGTGCTTGACCTTTTCCAGCAGTGGACAGGCGAAAGGTTGATGAAGATGAAAATATTGTTTCGCGAGATAGTCAAATTGACGGATTTTTTTAGATCAAACCCGAATGATTCAGAAAATTAGAATTCAATCTTATCACAGCAAAAAGACTGTACTGGTATGAATCAAGTGACGTTCGTTTGAAAGCAAAAAGATTCATTGTTTTTTTTTATAAAATATTAAACCTACAATTTCTACATTTATATCTGTAATTTATATGGTGGCCGTTGTCAATAACATTCATTCATTCATTTCACGGTATTCTATCTATCAAAAAACTGATTTGTTCCTGTTCTGGATCTGACGTAAGTTTTTGTTCTATGCTTACAGAAACATCGCTAGGTCTAAAAAAACAAGATCAAGGTATGATAGATAAAGACTACACTCTGGCAACAGAAGAAATATTCGCCCTTTTTGCCGAAAGGCTTAAAAAAATCTGGTTGCATTTACCTTTCATGTTCAGCTGGAGTTCGATGAAGACCAAACAGGACAAGCTGATGAAAATTATGAAGGATATCATGAATAAGGTACATATAGAAACAAAAAAAAACAAAAAAAAACTGAATGTTTAACGAAGATGCTCTTTTTTATAAGAAAAGGAAATTATAAACAAAGAAACGCAACCGACTTACAATCTAATATTTATACAGCAAACATAATTTTTCAGGTGATCATTAAACGAAAATTGGAGTTGAAAGAAAATTATTGTTTCGAGGAAAACAAGAAACCCACACAAGGTATTAATTTTATTACCCGTATGCGATCGACTTGTAAAAATTCGAAGTTTTGTAGTTACTTTACATTCTCTTTAATTTGTTATCTATCTCATGTTTTGTCAATATAATTAAAGTTTATTGTTATTTCTGTCATCCCATCGCACCATATTCTGACACACCTCAGCAGTAATAAATCAGGATGGTTAATCGAATGTTCTATGCTTGGAATCTCTCTGAGGCCTAGAATCCGGAACGAGATGATCCGGAAGAGAACCACAGTTGTCGTCACAGCTCACAGAATCAGCAAGCTGCAGTGCCAATGGGCCGACTATATTAGCCGTAGAACCGATGACCGTTGGGGTAGACGTGTTCTTGATTGGAGACCCCGAATCGGTAAAAGTAACGTAGGACGACCTCACGCTAGGTGGAGCTACGATATGCGCAGGGTAGCAGCTGTATAAGAGTTTCCGAGAATCGAGCTCAATGGCATGCAATTGAAGAGGCCTATGTCCAGCAGAAGAAATCTTGCGGCTGAAATGATATTGATGACGATGAATTTCAGATAAATTCAAGCCCTTACTGGATCAACTCCTAGATCTGGCGGACAAACAGGATGCCTTCACAGACAATGAGATCAGAGAACACCTGGACACTATGGTAGCAGCTGCTTATGACACAGCAGCTACGGCAATGACATACGTTTTGTTACTGGTCGGATCCAATCCTGATGTGCAAGAACGAATTTATAAAGAGTAAGAATCGCAAAACGAAATTAAATTTCTGGCCTCGTTGGTCATGTGGCTGTGATCGCTATAGCCAAACGTAAGATCCTGAGTTCGATACTTGGGTTAGTGAAAATTTTATAAAGATTTCTCTTAGGAATAAATTGGTACCCGTAAAAATCCTGAATTTGTTCCCGGTTAAAGGCAATAGGCGATACATTTAAGTTATAGGGTCGAACCTCTATTACGGGATTTAGACAATTCTCTTTAATAAAAAAAAAAGAAAATTAAAAAAAAAAAAGAATAAAAAAAGAAAGGATCCGATATAGAGCCTTGTGGAACCCTCATTTTTACTATTAAGCTCCGAGAATTGACGCCATTTATTTGAATGTGTTCCTATCTATCACATAAATAAGATTTCACTAAACTGAACGCAAGTTTACCTAGTCCGTAATACTTAAGTTTCAAGAGTAAGGTACATAGAGTAAGTACATGATTTGTACAGTCAAATTCCTTTGAGAGGACAAAAGATTCCTATTGCATCTTGGGCCCCTTCCGAAGTTGTTAATAAATGTTTTAATAAGTTGACACCGGCGTCAGTCATACAACGTCCTTTGGTGAAACCATATACTGTTGATCGTGGAAGATTTTGTTGGTGTTAAAATGATTGAGCATTTTTTATTGAGCATTACCTTTTCAAACACTTCTTTGAAAACTGCTAACACGCATACTGTTCTATAATTATTGGTGTCTTTACTGTCCCTATATTTAAAAAGTGGTATAATCTTACTGTATTTCATTAAATCCAGGAAGACTCCTTGATCCACAGACAAATCAAATATTAAAGCTACTTATGTATGGAGCTTCTCGATTATGGATGTACAAACCTTGATAGACATTCCCTATTTCCCTATTTCCTTCGGTCAATTTGATTTAGATTTTCCGAAAAGTTTTTTTATAACTGTCACCATTATAGCGGCACGATGTTTAAAACCCATTTAAACATCGTGCCGCTATAATGGTGACATTAATTTAACACACGGGTGAGGGCTAGCGGTCAGAAATCATAAAAATTAATGATGATAATGATTTTTGTAAAAATTATTAAAATGTGTTTAATAAGTATGAAAATAAAATAAACGAAATAATAATAAAAAAATATTCGTAAATTGAAAAATTAAGATTTTCCAACGCTCGCAGATGTAGGGCTCTCTTTTTCAATTCGCTTACTCTTTGCACGTTATTCGTTTAAATTTCATTGATGCGATGTTATGATCCGTGACCACTGCAAATGACCTCTGCGCTACAGTTCTTTAAGAACAAGTTGTAACAAGATGATAATTTATAAATTTAAAAAAAAAATCGTATGTTCATAAAACGAAAACGCGAAACTGTATACATGTGTTAAATTAATGTCGCAATTAAAGCGGCACGCTGTATTCAGGCATCTTGGAACGTTCGCTCTTAATAAATCAAATGAGACATCGGGGAATACAAAATGTTCAAAAATATTTTTCCAAATTCTTATTATTATATGTAATATTGTTTTACTATACAGGATACGCACAGTGCTCGGTAATCAAGACAGAGATATCACAAAAGAAGATCTACCAAAGTTGCTGTATTTAGAAGCAGTTTCGAAAGAGAGTTTGAGGCTGTACCCTCCCGTTCCTACAATCGCGAGGAGCGTTCAGTCTGATATTAAACTAAGTATGTCTAAGCTCATTATCTATGCTTTCCACTTTTGATGTGGTATGTTAGCAAATGGTGAATGAGTCACTTAATAATGAAAGGGGTTGTCAACCTCATAACCTCATATAGGAAATAGCTGAAAACCAGCGCTGTTGACGTTAGGTTCGTCCGAAGTCACAGTATTTCGCTGAATAATTCAATGATGATGATTCTGTGATTAATTTAATAATGATTAACATAATTTTTTATTATTTGTTACAAAATTTGTCAACTCTGCAACCGGCATTTTGTTTTCGTTATGTTTTTGTTGTCATTTGCTAATGTAGCAAGCTGAGGTAGCAAGAGTAATAACGCAATATTGTCTTTGGTTCGTGGCTTTGACATCAACCAATGCACAACATTGTCAAACTTTTATTGGTTGAATACAAGGCTTTTGCCTACTTTTGTATGTGTGTATTTTATGCGTTTTGTTTGTGCAGAATAAACAATTAATTTTTTTGACGTAGATGTCTCGTGTGTCTGTAATTTCACCTTTCAATCGAGGATTCGTACCGTGCCATCGTAGAGATCTATGTCCAGTTCTAGACTGATCATGATTCCTTCCAAAGAAAAGCACACCAAGATGGTTGTCTGCAAAAACACATGTAGTAATGGTAGTATTCTCCTGACTTGATCTTTTTTTTTTCTACGTCCGCTATAATGAATAGGCTATCAAAAACTAAAATTCTTCTTCCACTAAACGTATAATTTATATATTTTCAGAGAACTACGTACTACCAGCTGGGAGCACTTGCATGATAGGGTTGTACGGAATCAATCATCACCCCATATGGGGCGCAGATGTGGAACAATTCAAGCCGGATCGTTGGTTGGATCCTACCTCCTTGCCAGACAACCCTAACGCGTTGGCCAGCTTTAGCCTTGGCAAGCGAAATTGTATAGGTAAAAACTATGATTACTTTATCAAGCCGTAAGTCATCACCAGTATTCACTAGCAGAAAATTTGTATTAATTACAGTCCTACAGTGCCTGAGGTAGCTGCGGAGTCATGACGTGTTGCGACAGCTCAGTGATTTGTCCGTTGACGGGCGTTAGCAGTCCTCCCGCACCGCGCAGCTACCTCAGGCGATACACTTAATGGATTGGCCTGCAATATATTTTTGTCTCTTTATTTATTTGGGAAAATGCAACCAATTAGAAGTTATGTCAGCCCCGTTAATATAAAATGTTGACTTTGATTTTCTGCCAATGAATAATAATAACAATGGGCAAGATTGGACAGGATTTAAAATCACCGCCGGAGCAATGAAGACGTATAGCTGTCTCTAATGCTTTGGCGGTGACATTTTCGCTTGGCGTCTCCCTTTGATAGATTTAGAAATAAGGACATCCGTAGGAGAACCCATTTAACTGATATTTTCCGAAGTATGAGTCACGATGTTTTGCGGAAGCTTATATATGTCCAGTAGTGGACGTCTGATGCTACGTAGGATGTGCACCGAGTGGTTTGCCACGTTATGCCGGGTACAGATAGGTGAATCGTAACCACCTGGCCACGGGACATTCGCTGCAGCGAATATTCGCGCGGTGCGAACGGCGAAGCGTCTAGTTACTAAAACAAATGTATAGAAATATACTAATCATGCCAAGCGTAGCGGTGAACGGCAGCAAGGCGACCGGCGAAATTTGCCGAGCAAATCGCACGAGCCTATGGTAGTGCGGCGGGTTACGGAAACAAATGTATGAATCAGTACGGCGCCTGCCACGGTGTCGAGCGGCAGACGTGGCGAATAGTGCAGAAACCAGGGCAGCTATCCTACCTGCATTGACCCTATTCTCCAGTTCTGGTTGAATATTCATAACAATATAATCAAACGTTTCGACACTCATTCGGGTATAAACGAAAAAAAAATCTGGATACAAGTAATGATATTATGTCTTGAACCAAAAATCTACTTCTCTCCAAGCTATATCGAGATAACTTTTAAAGATATTTCGCTCTCGGTCTATACTGGCCGCGGCGGCGAACGCTTCTGCCTTCGGCGTGCAAACTTTGCTGCATGGATTGCCGCCCCGCAAGATGCACCGCCGTGGCCAGATCGTAACATGAAATGTAACAAACATTGAAACAAATTCACCTAGTTGTTTAGTTCTATTTCATGTTGCATTGCATGAATTAGGATGGCTAATTTGTGTTACATTTTATGTTACGTTCACGAATCTGTACCCAGCATTAGCTGCGTGTTTCGTTTGTATGCCAGCCGTGCATCGGTGGGTCACAGTGCATGGTCTCGTCTACATTTTCATACAAAGTGAAGCTACGTGCCTAGATTAGCCGTTGCTGTGGAGCGTCGCTTAATAATTTTAACAAAATTTACTTTAAAATTTTACAGGGCGACTATATGGCATGATGGCGATGAAGACGATGCTTGCACACATCTTCCGTAGATACCGGGTCACTGGCGACGTTGACAATATACAGACACAGTGTGACTTTATGATTAAACCAGCGAATAGCCAACAAATTCGTTTAGAATTAAGAACTTGAGATCTTTTATACATTTTGTTTTAGTTAATTGACACAGGCGTAAATTTGCGGAAATCCATTATAAAATACAATAGATGACGTATATTTAGTAACCTAATCCGCTTAACTGCACTTAAAGAGTCCTATAGAAACCTCTACGAAATCGACATGTGACCAACAACAACAAACAACAAGTCAATCGTCATCCTGAGGATGCCTCGTTGAGAGGTGAAACACGTGTCGGTTTCTTACAAGGTTCTTTATGACTCTTTAAGAACAGTTAATTAGTTTTCATTTTTCATTTTCATTTTCATTTCATTTCAGTTAAGGGGATTAGGTTACTAAATATACGTCGTCTGTTGTATCTTACATTTTGTTTTATTCTCCATCTCCAAATAAAGTCTGGGTCAATAGAATACAATAGGTACTCTTGATTCAATTAGGTATCTGCCAGATAGTTTTATACAAATTCTGTTCTATTTTAAGAGGGTGAATTTTAGAGGTTGTCGTAGCAAATATTATGTTGGGTACTAGTAAGTTTAAAAGTGAAGCGTTTTATCGGCTCAATGGCAGTTATATTCTAATCTGTGCGTGTAAACAAAGCATTTGGAATGTTTCAAAACGCTTTACATTGATCACTCATTTATATTCAGTAGTATTACGATATTAATTACTGCAGTTTATAATCATTGTTTTAGTTCACTACAGAGCGATATTTAATAATTTAATTTAATAATATTGATACATTTTTCGAAACAACGAAATAATTGACAGCCATTTGCGACGTTGCCAACTTCCAGAATGCACGCTCTTGGATTGTTAGATTTTGTGTTAAATCCAGTGAAGCCACACACAGCATTAGGTAAATAAAGGATAAATATGAGAAATTTAATAATAGGCTCTCACAAAAACGAATACTGAAGAGTACTGTCAGCAACAGAAGTCAATTAACACTGTTACTTTTACATGCGAAAGAACTGAATAGAACCAAATTGAGATTAAAAAAATTGTGCTTAGTAATAATGTTTGAAAAAAAACGAAAGTGTTAATAAACTTTAATTTCTGACCTACTCAACAAGAATGAAACAAAATATTTAAACGAAATCGTGTCGCCTTTGCTTATACAGGCTTCGCCCGACGCCATTCTAAATTTATGCAACTTGACTGGCGGCTCTAGTGGAAGTGCAGAACTTAGAAGCTATGTTGATATAACGGTTTGGCACAAACGTAATTCCCCTAAATATCTATGGTATCGTCTCAAGCATAATCTCACTCCTAAGCGAAATAAAATTTCAAAAAGAATGGATATTTTTCCTAAATTTTTGCCCACACTCTCATCGAGTTCCTGGAAGAATTCAACTGCGCCCGCTCGCAATCCGCTTATACCGTTTGACTTCCAATGCTAATCAGTGATTTCCTCAGTGCTCCACCCGCAGAGAAAGATTATAACTAAGTGCTGTGCGTCTCATTTATTGCAAAGTTGCGGTTCGCTGGGTGGTGCACTTGTCTGCCACGCTTGAATTTGTCGCCCCCTGAAGTTGCCCCCTCTCCCTAGATCCGGGGCTGTACGCGTGTAACGTATTTTGAGACGTGCAGCCAGTGAATTATCCGTGCAACTGCAAAGCATCTTGATGGAGAACAAAACAACATGACGTGTTGAAAGCATTCAGTTCCCTTCAAAATGTTTTTTTTTAACTAAATGCTGCTGGGACTAGATTGTTGGGACTGGTCGTCTCTTCACTGCCATGGCATATATTTATTTATGTTTTGAAACAAATGCATAAAATTGAATAAAAGAGTACCTACGTTGTTTGTGAGAGATTTGTTTTATTTTTCTTTACACGGTTTTATCGCTTTATTAGTACGCGGAATTCTCCCATAAGTTATAATCATCTGGTAGGCCCACTCCAGATGTTTATAACTATTCTAACGCATCCTTTCACCAGAGATATGCTAAGCTACTTAGCGATCGGTCCAATAGGATCGTTTGATTTTCATAGCATAGTTTGGTTTAATTCTGTTCGAAAAAGGTAAAATGAAACGAAGTACCTACACATAGTTTCGTTGCTTAGCTTCTCCGTTTAGCGACCTCACACATTCTTGATGGAAATACTGCCTAGTTCTCAGGTTTTAAAAATATAGGTCGATACCGTCACGGAAAAGTGGTCAACCACCAGTGTCTGCGATGGTACATAGTTCTCATTACAGTCTTGGTACATTTTAAGCTGGTTCCAGACACTGCAGGACCTAGTGGCGAGTTGGTTACACCAATTGTTATTTATACTCGTATCTAAATTCGATACTGAACTAATAGTGTATAAAAACGCCTGACAGAAAATGATTAGCAATCAATAGTTTTTTTAAGTGTAACGAATAAGCTGTTTGGCAGAAAAAGTTTTTTTTTTCTTATGAAATATACAAAAAAACAGCGTGTTAAATTTAAAATAGAAGAACTCTTTCTAAATCTAATGTGCTTTTAAATGCACCATGCAACGGCTAGGACTGCTCAGGGTAGGCTGCGCAGGCCGTTAACTGATAGTTACGAAGAGGTAGAAGATAATTGAAACACTACGATAAGTGTATACATATAATTAGGTAGTATATAGTAACGGCTAGGTCGTGGTTAAGGTCACCAAACACTAGAGTCCTGAGCTGTCGCACACATAGGTAAGAAGGGTACCGTCCTTGGCAGCACGTGGCTAAGTGTGACCGTCCGGCCTACTACTGAAGCGTTCAGCACAGGCTCAGTAGTAGGCCGGACGGCCCTCGTAAGACGACAGGTAGTGAGCGTCGGTAGCACGTGGAGGCCGCCTATCAGCACAGGCTCGCGGCTGCAGGCCGCAGGTAGGGCAGGCCTTCGTTAGATCTCGGTAGCGTGTAAAGGTAGCGTGCAGGATTGAGTAAGGGGTCATGCCCTCAGCCCGTACCAAGAACCCTACAAGGCGCGTTAGATGCAGTGCGAGTAGCATCAGGGTGCATGCGATTCGCCAGCTTCTTTCCCTTTTTGGCTACCAAGGTACGGTATGGGAAGCAATGTAGGCGGTAGATTAACACATCGCACTGGCTTACAGGCAGAGAGAGAAAGTGCAAAGGCAGGCACCATGCCAGTTATAAATGAGGTAAAGTATGTGACATGCGAGCATAAAAAACAAGATAACAATGATCATACCAGATGGCACACTAAACAGCTTATAGTACATAGTATAATATAATGCTGAACTCTATTCTATGTCGTATGATGTCTATTCCATTGACCCAGACTTTATATGGAGAATAAAACAATATGTACAAGAAATCTCATGTTCTTAATTCTAAACGAATTTGTTGGCTATTCGCTGGTTTAATCTTAAAGTCACACTGTGTCTGTATATTGTCAACGTCACCAGTGACCCGGTATCTACGGAAGATGTGTGCAAGCATCGTCTTCATCGCCATCATGCCATATAGTCGCCCTGTAAAATTAAAAAGTAAATGGCGTTAAAATTATTAACCGCCGCTCCACAGCAACGGTTAATTATGAAAATGAAGACGAGACTATCCACTGTGACCCACGGATGCACGACTAGCAAACAAACGAACCACACAGCTAATGCTGGGTACAGATTCGTGAACGTAACATGAAATGTAACACAAATTAGCCGTCCTAATTTATGCAAAGAAACATGAAACCCTGTACCCGGCATAACGTGGCAAACCACTCGTTGCACATCCTACGGTACCTATCCTATATAAGCTTCTCCAACACATCATGACACCTTTTTATCATTGCCAAATAATTTCGGCAATTCTTTGGAGAAAATATCAATTACAGGGTTCTCCTGCGGATATCCTTATTTTTGATTCTATCAAAGGGAGACTCCAAGCGAAAATATATCTGCCAAAGCATTGGAGTAGGCTATCCCTCTTCATTGATCTGGCGGTGACTTTGAGTCCAGCTATCATGCCCATTGTTATTATTATTCACTGGCAGACAATCAAACTCAACATTTTATATTAATGGGGCTGACATAACTTCTAAATGGTTGCAAGTCCCAAATAAATAAAGAGAAAATAATGTTTTTAGACAGTGCTTGAGGTAGCTGCGCGGTGCGGGAGGAGCTCAATGATTCGTCCGTTGACGGGCTGCTAACGCCCGTCTCGCAACACGTAATCTCATGACTCCGTAGCTACCTCAGGCACTGTAGGCCTGTAATTAATACAATTTTTCTGCTAGTGAATACTGGCGATGACTTACGGCCCGTTATAGTAATCATAGTTTTTACCTATACAGTTTCGCTTGCCAAGGCTAAAGCTGGCCAACGCGTTAGGGTTGTCTGGCAAGGAGGTAGGATCCAACCATCGATCCGGTTTGAACTGCTCCACATCTGCACCCCACATGGGGTGACGATTGATTCCGTACAACCCTATCATGCAAGTGCTCCCAGCTGGTAGTACGTAGTTCTCTGAAAATATATAAAATAGCAGTTTAGTGGAAGAAAAATCTTAGTTTTTGATATCCTATTCATTTTAGCGGTAGTAGAAAAAAAATTGAAAGAGCAAGTCCGGAGAATACTACCATTACTACATGTGTTTCTGGAGACAAGCATCTTGGTGTGTTTTTCTTTGAAAGAAATCATGATAAGTCTATATCAGTATAGAACTGAACATAGATCTTTACGATTACACGGTACTACGAATACTCGATTGAAAGGTGAAATTACAGGCCCACGAGACAATTATGTCTATAAGCTTGACAGCCCCTTTCATTATATAAAGTGACTCGTTAAACCATTTGCTAGCATACTACATCAAAAGTACACAGTAAGCATAGATAATAGGCATATACATACTTAGCTTAATATCAGACTGAACGCTCCTCGCGACTGTTGGAACGGGAGGATACAGCCTCAAACTCTCTTTCGAAACTGCTTCTAAATATAGCAACTTTGGTAGATCTTCTTTAGTAATATCTCTGTCTTGATTACCGAGCACTGTTTGAATCCTGCATAGACGGTAAAAAAATGTTAAGAGGGTGGGAAATCATCATCAGACTTCTCACGCTCTGGGCGGAGCGAGAGGGCGTGTCAGACTTTTACTGACTAAAACCCACCCATGTTCCTTCCGTTGCCCGTGTGCCGGGGCCACGATATCCCTTTCGGACAAACCCGCAACCCCAGCAGGACCTAGGGTATCCTAGGTCCCCGGGTCCCCGGTCCCCTAGGTAGGTGGGGTGAGGTTTTCGCGAAAATTCGAATTATCAAATCATCCTACCACACATATAATAAATAAGAATATGGAAACATAATTTTGAACATTTTGTATTCTCCGATGTCTAAATTGATTTATTAAGAGCGAACGTTTTAGGATGCCTGGTCGAATTTCAATTTGACCAAAATGGGATCCTGCCGTTTTACCGAAAAGATTTTGCCCAAATTTCACTACCCAAATAAATTTTAGCAACGTTTTTTTATACCAATGCAATGTTTGGAATGATTTTAGTACGCACATTTTCATTTGTTCAAATTTTTACTTGGCAGAATATTATCAAGGATAATGTTATTAGCCATTTGGTCTTTAATCAAATGATTCATTACAATAAACGTTTGGTCAGTTAGTTATGGAACTAGTTAGAGTAGGTTAATTCTTTAAAAAAAATGGTTAGGTTAGGTTAGGTTAAAACTGTGAATTCCTACGCACGGGCCGAGCGAGCGAAGCGATCAGTGCCGCGGTAGCGGCCGGCGAGTGCCAGAAACGAATAGATTATATAGAAAAAAATATGGAAAAAAAACAGGCTACCCGAAACTGAACTAGTTAGAAGAGATTAATTATGTACAAAAATGCTACTAACTAAAAAACAAAAATATTACCAGAATAGTTAATATTAATATTATTATCCTTTATTACATTTTAAATACTTATAAATTATATTTTTAAATATTAGAATATAAAAAATTAAAACATTTAAAAATATAAAAAATAGTAGCCCACCGGTATCGGGAACAGGGTCCAAGCTACCGGCGGTCAGGGCTCCAGAGAGAGGAACCTCCTAACAATGCGAGCCGTGTCCAGAAGTACCGCTTTCTGAATCAAGCCCTTGATCCAGCTGCCCCACGATAGCCTCCTCAGGTGTTGGTCGAGGCTCTTGGCTATTAGGCCATTGGCTGTCACGACTATCGGCACAATGATCGCTGAGTGCACATCCCACATGTCGACAACCTCGTGAGCCAAGTCAAGATACTTGATTTGTTTATCTTTCTCAGCTTTCACGAGGTTCCCGTCATGCGGGACCGTTATGTCAATAATCATTGTGCGCCGCTCTACTCGATCCACCACCACTATGTCAGGTTTATTGGCAACAATAGTCCTGTCAGTGATGATGGATCGATCCCAGTACAATGTGATATTTCCATTTTCGAGAACTGGGTCGGGCACATATCGGCCGTCCATATAGTACGGCACTTCCGATTCCACAAGATTGTATTTCAGAGCAAGTTGCTGATGGATAATCCTGGCTACAAGATTGTGTCTATGCAAGTACTCTTCGTTAGCTAGACGAGAACAACCGGAGATAATATGTCGGATTGATTCTCCCGGACGGTGGCATGCCCGACAGATGTCAACCGTGCCGTCTTTCACAATAAATCTACGGTAATACGGACGAACGGTGTTCGTCATGATAACTTCGTCCATAATTGCACAGACAAAACCTTCGGTTTCCCCAAAGAGGTCACCAAAACGCAGCCAGGCTACGGACGCTAGAAAATCTACATCGGGTCCATGTAGGACCCGGAAAAAGCGTCCGTGAAGCTCCTTACTCTGCCATACCTCCTTGCGATCGTTAGTGTCAAGCACTACAGGCTTGCGCCAGTTCTCTTTAGCCAAGGAGAGCGGGGTGAGGCCCTTGTCCACAGCGACCACATCTCGATGCATCCCCACGTCGGCTTCTAGGAAATATTCCCCGAGACTGTCTTAGCGTTTAAAAAACCTCGACCTCCACACTTTCGCGGGATATACAGTCTCATTACCGATGACCGTGGGTGGTGCATTCGATATGCAGTCAGCAGCGTACGGACCCTCCTATCCAGAGCGTCGAGTTCGGTCTGAGTCCATTTGATTATACCGAAAGAGTACATCAAAACCGGCATGACCCAACCATTGAAGGCGCGCACCTTATTTCCGCCTGATAGAAAACTATTAAATACTTTCTTCAGGCGGCCAAAGAAGCGCTCCTTCAATGATTGCTTCATGTGTCAGTAACATTGATGCCCAACGCTTCAATATTAATATTATTATTACCTGTTAAGAATTTGTCCCAAGTGGAAAAAGACCCTTGTAATAAAACGTCTTTATTTTGCGTAAAATGGGTTATTCCAACTGAAATATTTGACTAAGTAAAAATTGGTAAAAGTACTAGTTTGTAAACAAGTTATTGTTTAAACGTCCACTTGCAAAACATTAGGTTTGCGTTACAATTATTTGGGAAGAGATTTTTTGCTGAGTAATAATTTGGCAAATGAAATTATGCGGAAAATTGTTTGGGAAGTGATAATTTGGTAATTTATTTTCGATGAAACAAGGGAAACCCGAAAAAAATATACAGCGTACCGATTTAATAGCGACATTAATTTAACACGGTAATGGTTTCTGCTCGTGCCTTCTTTGTATGAAAAGAGGCCTTTGCCCTGCAGTGGGACAGTAACAGGCTCGTATTATTATTATTATTATAATGGTTTCATTTTTTATGAAGATATTTTAAATTTCAATAAACTTTTATGATTTATATTTACTGATTTATTTAAAATAGTGTCTTTTAGCAACCTGTACTTGAAGAACTGTAGCGCAGAGGTCATTTGCCGGGATCACGGATCATAACATCGCATCAAATTACAACGAATAACGTGCAAAGTGTAGGCGAATTGGAAAAGACAGCTCCACGTTCGCGAACGTAGGATTTTTTTTTTAATTTATGAATTATTTTTAATCATTATTTAGTTAATTTATTACATACATTTTTAAATATTTTCATAAAAATCATAAAAACAAATATTTTAAAAATATATTATTATATTTCCTATATTGCATTTTTATACATATTAATTACATACTTATTTATAAAAAAATTATGCCCATCGGCATCTTATTATTATAATTTTTATGATTACTGACCACTAGCCCTACCCGTGTGTTAAATTAATGTCACCATTGTAATGGCACGTTGTTAATAAACCCTTAACATTTAAAAAAACCTTTTCGGAAAATCAAATTGACCGAAGAGCTATGGGGAATGTCTATTAAGGTTTGTACATCCATAATCTAGACTATAGCTCCATAAATAACATTGAGTGTGGATCAAGGAGTCTTCCCAGGTTTACTGCAATACAGTAAGGTTATTATACCACTTTCAAGAGGCCCAAGATGCCATAGCATAGCATTACGGACTAGGTAAACTTAAATGGCGTCAATTCTCGGGGCTTAAAAGTAAAAATGGGGGTTCCACAAGGCTCTATATGGGTCCTTTCCTATTTTTAGTATATATATTAAAGAGCTGTCCAAATCCCGTAACACAGGTACGACCTTATAACTTAAAACTGTCGCTTATTGCCTTCAACCGGGAATAAATTCAGGATTTATACTGGTACCAAGTTTTGGATTTATTCCTAAGGGAAATCAATATAAAACTTTACAAAACCCAAGAATCAAACTCTGGATCCTACGTTTAGCTGTAGCGATCACAGCCACTTGATGAACGAGGCCAGAAATTAAAATTCTTTTTGCGATTCTTACTCTTTACAAATTCGTTCTTGCACATCAGGATTGGATCCAACCAGTAACAAAACGTATGTCATTGCGGTGGCTGTTGTGTCAAAAGCAGCTGCTACCATAGTATCCAGGTGTTCCCTGATCTCATTGTCTGTGAAGGCATCCTGTTTGTCCGCCAGATCTAGAAGTTGATCCAGTAAGGGGTTGAATTTATCTGAAATTAATTCATCATCATCATTATCATTTCGGCTGATCGGCGTTCCCTGCTGGACACAGGCCTCTCTAATAGCACGCCATTGAGCTCAATTCTCGGAAACTCTTATCTAGCTGCTACCAGCCACTCTGCGAAGAACGGCGCTCCACCTAGCCTGAGGGCATCCTATTTTACCTTTACCAATTCGCAGTTTCCACTCAAGAACACGTCTATCCTAACGGTTATCGGTTGTGTTGTTTGGTGTTGCCATACGGTACTTCAACTTGCTGATTCTATGAGCTGTGCCGACATCTATGGGTCTGTGCTGGATCACTTCGTTCCAGATTCTACCCCTCAGAGAGATTCCAAGCATAGCCCGTTCCATTATCCATCGTATATTTATCACTGCTTAGGTATGTTAGAATATGGTGTGGAATAACAGAAATAACAATAAACTTATATTATATTTACAAAACATGAGATAGATAACAAATGAAAGATAATGTAAAATAAGTAACTACAAGAGTTCGAATTTTTTGAAGTCGATCGCATACGGGTGATAAAATTAATACCTTGTGGGGGTTTCTTGTTTTCCTCGAAACAAGAATTTTCTTTCAACTCCAATTTTCGTTTAATGATTACCTGAAATATTATGTTTGCTGTATAAATATTCGATTGTGCGTCGGTTGCGTTTATTTGTTTACAATTTGTTTTTTTTTTGTTTCTTAAATTAGGTACCTTATTCATGATATCCTTCATAATTTTCATCAGCTTGTCCTGTTTGGTCTTCATCGAACTCCACCTGAATATGAAAGGCAAATGCAACCAGACTTTTTGAAGCGTTTCGGCAAAAAGAGCGAATATTTCTTCTGTTGCCAGACTGTAGTCTTTATCTATCATACCTTGATCTTGTTTTTTTAGACCTAGCGATGTTTCTGTAAGAATAAAACAAAAACTTATGTCAGATCAGAACATGAACAAATTAATTTTTTGATGGATAGAATACCGTGGAATTAATGAACGAATGTTAAGGACAACGGCCACCATATAAATTAGAAATTGTAGTTTTTAGATTTTATAAAAAATAAAACATGTTTTTGCTTTCAAAATGACCATCACTTGATTCATACCAGTACACTCTTTTTGCAGTAATTAGATTGAATTCTAATTTTGTGAATCCTCATTCTGGTTTGACTTAAGAAAAGCCGTCAATTTAAACATCTCGCCAAACAATATTGTCATCTTCATCAACCTTTCACCTGTCAACTACTGGAAAAAGGTTTCCCTTAAGCTTCGCTGCAATAACCCATCCAACGCTACTCGCATTATGCACACAGTACAGAAAGTAACACAATACTTACGGCAAACAGTTTTTAATAAATGGTTTATCAAGTACTGCTGCACATTAAAAGGCTCCTTCCCAACTTCAATAGCTAGCGAAGACACCAAACCACGAGCCTGCGTATTAAATTCAGCTACAAATGTGTTCAGTACTTTAATATTGAATGCAGGATTTAGGAGTCTTCGATGTGGCTTCCATGTTGATACTGGAAGTAAAGTATGCAAGAGGTTGATTTTATAGCTAAGGAATTCGCGATTTCTGTTTCATTGTCATGCTCTAAAGAAATAACACACTACAAAATCAAGTTCAGTTTATATAGGAGTTGAATTCCATGTTTGGGTGTCTGTATAGGTACATACTCACAGAATACCCGCATGTTGACATCTCTATGGCAGGTTCGTCAATCATTATTATCATAGTATGTAGATAGAAATATTTACTGCCGAAAAAGAAGAAAAAGCCGTAGAAGTTACTTAAATTAATCAATCGCTTACTTTAATTGACCAGCATATTATATCATACCGCAAATGTCAAAACAATAGTTCTGTGGCCAAAAAAATATATTTTGTCCATCAGAATAAAATTAAAAAAATAGGACACGTTTCAATTTTACGTAATCAAAAGATAACGGCAATAGAATGATTTAAAATGTGGCATGACGTCACTCTCCGGTAGATTTAATACTGAATTGTGACGTAGCGAGCCCCCACTCCCCATCTTTAATACGTTTTATCTACTTAAATAATTTAGTTATTAATATGATAAAGCAAAAAATACGTGTCTAATATTTTTTTATTATCTGACTGACAGACTAAATCGTTTTTATTTTTCCCCCGTCAATATCCCTATTGAAATGTTTTCAATCTGTCATATTTTTGACTGTTCATAAGTATAAATGGAATGGAGGAACATTATTGTTATAGCTTGTCAACATAGTAAATGATTGTTTATTTTTAAGTCGCGTCCCTGAGTACCTACGCACCGTCATGAATTCTTATATAGTTTCCAATAATTTTATGACACGATTAAAATATTGCAGTTTCCACTTACAACTCGCTGTAACTAGTCCACTGTTGTACATTTCCTTCGCAAAATTGTAGATGTAAGGTTTCTCCAGACATGCGTTGGCTACTATTAAACTATCATCCGGGTCTGTTATTACTGAAAAAAAAAGTATTGGTATTACACATCGTTTTTCTAACCATTAAACTTCTTTAAAATCTTATATGTTACAGATAAATAAGAGATCACTTAAAGTTCTGGCCACAGTATGTGAAGTAAATCCCGCGCAGGATCAATCAACCTGTCAAGCCTTTTCCCAACTATGCAGGGGTCGGCTTTAAGTCTAACGCGATGTAACTGAATACCAATATTTTACATGGAGCGACTGCCTATCTGACCTCCACAACACAGTTTCTGAATATCACGATACCCCTTGGTAAGACTGGTTGACAGACTTTTGGGATCTTTTTATGACAGCCGGGACAAATGACTTAACGTGCCTTCTGTGGCACGGAGGGGTCTCTATATGTAATGGATGGTCGACCATCCACGAACCGACCGCGACAAGCGTAACTTAACCTTCGATCGACCCGTGCAAACAGTACTGTTTATCTGGAAGAAAGATACCCTATGTCCTTTTCTGTACCCTTGACAATGTATATGCAAAACTCTATGATTATCGGTTGAGTAAAGCGTAACAAACAAACAAACTCACTTTCGCATTAATTTATAATATTAGTACTATTATATGTACAAGTAATTGATAGTGCCGTGCTTTCCCATAATTTAGATACATGATTCCATCTAAAATTATGAATATTAGGAAATATATTATATTTTTATTATAATTATTTTAAAATATAAAATGTCAAATTACTCAAAAATGGTTGACATTTGCATAGAGGTCATAAGGGGTAATTTGATTGCAAATGACGTCTCTCTCCTACATAGCCTTATTGAATTGCCAACGTAATTACTAATAACCATGTATAAACGCCATACAAAATCACTATAGGATAGTATTATCGATTCAATATTCACTGATATAGTTATATACAAATAGTTACGTCTAAGGTCAAAATGACTCAGGCTTCTGTAGAAATATAAAATAATATTATTTTTTCTTGAAACGATTCCAACGATTTATTTGTAGGTGAATCAACAACTCCAGAAACAGATTCGCCTACAATTAAATTAAATTCGTGCCAATCGCCTTAAGATTAAATTTAAAAAGTGTCGATGCGACCGTTTCGCACGAGTAAATTAGTGCGAGTCACCAATAAGTCGTCAAATTCTAATTAGCTCCATTTGTGATAGGTATAGTTCAGTGATAATAATTACAATTATTAACGTAAAAAGTTACATCACGCGTTGGAATGTAACTACAATAGTTAATAAAGTAAAAGTATTATATCTCGGCAGTGACTTTGAAATACCCATACCTACGACTGCCGCTCGGTAGCTAAATCTTCCACGTCCGTGCAGACCGATATCGCTGCGATAACGCGTCGCGCCAGCGACACAAAAGTGTCATCGTTAGTGGTAACACAACGAATGTAAGCTGGCTTTTTACTCTATTCAAATTCCGTACTACGCTAGGCTAGCTCAATGTCAATGTACTACCACCGATGCGATGTGCAGCCTATATATGCTTGGCTCTATATCAGTATGGGTAGTTCACGGTGAATTATACAAGGTCAAATTAAATCAGCTAGCGAAACTCCGCAGATGTGATGGGTATCGAAATTTAAACAGGATAAATTTAAAAAAAAAACGCGTGCTGACGGGAGACTTATATAATTTATATTATATTTATATATACTATGATTTAAAACAAAAACAAAAACAAAATCAAAATCTTGGATTTACTTTTTGACCAAATATACACTTTCGACTGCATACTTCTTTCTCTTTGAATTAGAAGAAGACAGTCTCAAGTATGTACGTTTTTCGTGTAGGTAACGATTTCTGCCAGTAGACTTCTATCGCAAGCCGAGTTAAAAACCTTCGTTCCAAAAAAAAAATTATTTCAACGAGCACGGTGGTGGTTTTTTGTTGGGTCAACGACCGCAGTTGGCGGGTTGTTGTTACTTCAAGTATTAGTTGAAAAAAACGTTTTTTTTTTGTTTTATCGTGTTATGATATTGATACCCATCAAGTCTTTGAAGTTTCACAAAGAAAACATATTGTTTAAACTGATATTTCAAGTGACTACACTATCTGCGGTTGACGACCCAAAAAAAAAACTCATAAAATCAATTTCTGTTTTGTATAATCATGTTGAGATATCAATACCCATCACGTATGCGGAGTTTTGCTAGCTAATTTAATTTGACCTTGTAGACTGAATAATAAAAATATGAAAAATAACATACTATATACAGGGTGTGGTCCAAACCGTATTTCGATGATGCCACCGTTATTTAAGCAGAAGTTAAGTACTTTCTTTTCAAATTCCCAAAAATCTGAAAAAAATAAAAATTATTTAACTTTGAATTTTACATACAGATATAACGCTTGAACATTCCCAGGGAAAAAAATCGTTTTTGGTCTTTTATTAACCACTAGCTGCGCAGTGGTATCTAAATATCAGCAATATCGATCCCGCGGAAATATCGGGATAAAAGTATCCTATGTCTAACCCATGTGCCAAATTTTATCCAAATCCGTTCAGCTGTTTTAGCGTGAAAGCCAAACAAACAAACAAATAAATAAACTCACTTTCGCATTTATAATATTAGTTATAAATTAGGATTATAGCCACGTAATACCTTTCTATATCCCAATAATAATAAACACAATTTTTTAATGGAACTCAACAATGAACAGCTTCTGAAATATACTGTCAAATCTCAAATTAGGGGCTTGATCCACTAGAAAACATTACCGTTGTCTTGGAAGCTCAGGAGCTTAACTTGCGGATGGATTATCGCAAAACCGCTGTAACCCTCCGAGTTCCGAATAAAATCGCAGTAATCTTAACCACAACCTTATGGTTTACCCTTTTAATCAGCAACTTTAGTTCTTGTGATAAAAGAATTAAAGCTTCTGATCGATTGGCTAATGATTTTACAGTCGATTTTACTGATCCGATTATGATCACATCGGGTCAACTGTAGATTTGCCTCTAGAAGTCTATACCAATAAAAATCCTATTGTGTCTCGTTAGTGACAGTTAAACTCTTATATATGAGCCGATCTCCTCTTCCTCTGGCTCACACAACACAATTCTACTTCTACATCTTCTGATGCCTGTCCAGTTACTGAAGGTCCATCAACTCTGAATATTTATCCTGAAGACGAGATGAAACAGCTCAGTAGCACCCGTGACTCCAGTCCATTCAAAAATATTCTAGTTAGGAGCGTTTATTCTTAACGTTAGCAACGTCGCAAATAGCTGTCAAAAATTTGGCAATATTACTGTATGGAAATATGAAATATCGCTAACTAGTGAACTAGAATATTAATAATGAATTGTAATTATTAAAAAAAAGCAATGTAAAAAAGAAATTTGGAAAATGTTCAAATACTTTTTTTTATATCTTAAACTAAATATTCGGTGTTACGATTATAGTTATTGCATTTCATAATCAATATTTTAGTTCACCAGTTAGCGATATTTCATATTTCCAATACAGTAATATTACTAAATTGATCAAAATAGCGAAATATTTGACATATTATAGCGACGTTGTCGACTTTAAGAATGTATTACGCTCTTTTTACAGCCCAAGCTTATTCTCAATTTTTTGGCTCAGCTTGCAGTCTAACCGAATGCAGCTGAATACCAGCACCTATTTTACATACCTACATGGACCAACTGCTTATCTGATCTCCACAACCCAGTTACTGGGTAAGACGACTCCAGATATTACTAAAGAATAATCTTTAAATTTCACTTTTTTCTATGTAAATTGAACTATGATAACTTACATACAGGATCTCCAAGTAACTGATAAGCGTGTCCTAATAATGGCAACGCACCAGGGAACATCGGGGGCGATGCACGTCGCGGCTTTATCCAAGTCCAAAACGCGAACACCACACAACATGATGCAACCAAAACTACTAGGAACATGGTAGTTATACGACCTTATGAACATCAATGCAATGCAATTAATCGGTTCGCCTATACTTATACATAATTGTTGCTTAACGACTCCGTTATGTCAAAATTTTATCCGTCTGTTTGTTTGCTTGTCAATGATACGTTGGGTCAAGGAATAAATCAATATTGAGATTCTTATTACCCCAAAACTGTGTTTATCTTGTTAGGTATTGAGTATTTAGTTTGGTTTCTCATTTAATCACATTACAACGCACACACACATGTATGTCACAAAATTTTATTTAATCGTTTATGAGTTTTATTTTATTTTATAATATACTATCTTTAAATTAGTTATTATAACGGACAGAGACTTCCCTATGTTTATTATTTTAGCGTATGGCACTAGTGGGTTGCGTCAGGTGGTTCACTTTGTGTTGTCATCTGACATTATGCTGAGCTGAGGCCCTTTTGGCATTATAATAATTTATTTTCTGTTTTTATAGTTTTAAGGTGTATTTTTTTGTAATGCCAATAAACGCATTTTTCTTTCTTTCTTAGATACTGGATCGCACTCCATGTGTCTATTTGATTTCGTTTGGTTTATTTTTATATTTGTGGTTAACTAATGCAGTTCCTAAATACTTACTACAAATATGGATGATTCTGTAACGGATAGTCTGAAAAAATTGTAGTTTATGAAACTGTTGCTTAATGAGGGGTATTAAAATACGAGTGTGTTTAAAAACCTAGCCGTAGGCGAGGTTTTCAATAGTATCACACGAGTGTTTTAATACTTAGATAAATGCAGTTTCATACACCGCTTTATCTACTCTCATACATTTTGATTGAACCTACTAAATTAAAGATCAAAGTTAAAGATCAAGAATAAAAAAATCTCACGAAATTCAGTACAACAAAACGTATGAATGGCGCCTGCACCCAGCACATCACCGCGCATGTGCTAGAGCGATGCTACTGTCCCCGGTAACGTTCCATTACAAAAGTTTATGGAAACTCCTTGGTGATATTAACTTCTTGGATTTGCCCTGTATCGTAAAAAATAGTTATTTATGCTATAAGTGCGGAAGGTAGGTGATTTCCGACGAGTGTATAAGTCGACACGAGTCGGAAATCATCTTACGCACGTGTAGCATACAACGTAATACGTTTTACGTGTGAGGAAATTAAAAAAAAAAAACGAGCGAGCCTTACGGCTGTCGCCTGTGATGTGTAACATCTAACATACCACGATGTATATTAATAAATGATAAAAACAAAATTCATGACTTTGACTTTTGACTTTGATTTTGACTTCGACTTCGACTTCGACTTTGTCATCATCATCATCTGATTTGTATATACAAATTTGTGAAAAAAAAACTCAAATAATAAAATCTCTGAAACGAGACGGGCTGACGACGGCCTCAGACATTAAAAAAAAACAGAATAGTAAAAAGCACTAGTGAAAAAAAGTGACCCTTTCCGCACAAATTGACTGCTTGGAAAACGCTCTTTTCGAGCAAATGCATTGTAAAAAGGATTTATAGCATTATTTTGTTAGAGAAAAAGTATTATAATACGATTCTATTTTTAATTTTCGGTTTTGTCTATATAAAGTGTCAATATAAACTCGTTTTGAAGTTTATAATTCGAATATTAGGCTATGAGGGTAGATAAATTTATTTATAATTACTAGCGACCCAGTGCTTCGCACTGTTTTTACAACTTGACAAAACATCGAGATTTCTTAGTAATATGAATCTTTAATATTAATGTATTATATACTCGTACATATAAACCTTCCGGAATAAATTCTCTAAACGATGGTGAAAATTTCATTAAATCTGTTGCCTAGCATGACCAAATTAATTTTGAAAACAAATTTAAAAGTCAAATTATATTATTTTCCCTAACCTTTAGGTTGCGGCACAAAACCAGCGGCGAGGAGTGATGGCCGAGGGCCGGTGGCGATGGACAATTTTCGTGTCGCCAATAAATTCTTATTGATGCACCATTCCCTATAGAACCTTATAGAAAAAAACCGGCCAAGTGCGTGTCGGACCACACAGTGAAGGGTTCCGTAGTTGGAATGAATTTATCACAAGAACAAACTTAACATTGTAGTTGAAAAACATGTTCTCGCATACATTCCAACTGCAAATGTAAGTTTGTATGCACAATATTGAGAGATTTACCATGTTATTTTAAGACCATAGACTTCTTATAGATTTTCCAGTAATTTATGAGTAAAGTACCATTCTCTGTTTTTTTTTCATAATTTTAGGCTCAGTAGTTTCGGAGATAAGGTGGAATGGTCAATTTTCATCAATTTACTTAACTATCTTTAGAAATATTTATTTTTAAACTGAACTGAAATAAAAGGGCTTATTGCAAGGATTTAAAATATCTATTTTTTCACGTTCGAACAAAGCAAAACTCAATATCAAAACTTATTATAGATAAAGGCAACCTCTAGTGAGTCAGTGAATCACGTTGATAACTATTTCTATTTCTAATTTCTGCTTAAGTTGCACTTTACACTTTTTTATATCTGCCGTGTAATTATGTTGTGTCTTTTAGTCTGTGCTAAATAAATGTATTTTCTTTCTTCTTACTTTCTTATTTCTCTAACATTGATAAGACTTTCGCTGAGGAAATCATCTCTATCGCAAGATCGAGTGAAACTAATAACTGAGCGGATTCACAAGCCTCATCTTTTGTGCTTCTAGAATCTCATCCTGAGAAAGTTCATGGCGTACTGATGAGTCTTAAAACAGAGAATATACCTACCATTTTTCTTAAATCTGCCCATGACGTGGTACCAATTATTACACATCTTGGTAATCTGTGTTTCTCACAAGGTATTTTTTCTGCGGTCTTATCTGCAATCTCAAAAATCATAGAAAAGCTAATTAACAGTAGACTAATAAATTACATGAACAAATATAACAAATTATGTGGCTCTCAATACGGGTTTTAGCAAGGATTATCGACAGAAGACGCAGTTTCAGGATTATCCTCTCACATCGTTGAAAATGTGGATGCAGGATAAAGGTGTCTCACTATTTTCCTGGATCTAAAAAAATCCTTCGACACCGTTTCAGTTCCCATCCTTGTCAGTCTCGAAAACATAGGCATAAGAGGAGTCCCTTTGGCTCTGCTATCAGATTATCTCCAGCGTAGAAAGCAACGTGTAAAAATAGGAAACTACGTTAGCGATGAACTAAATGTGAGCTTCGGTGTCCCAAAATGCAGTGTTCTGGGGCCGACTCTTTTCTTAATATATATAAATAGTCTCTGCGAAATGAAGCTTGAAAATAGATGTGTTTTTTCCTATGCAGATGACACAGCTATTGTTTTCACTGAAGATACTGGGGAATCTGCATATAGCTACGCTGAAAATGGTTGCTGAATGGTTAAATTCTTTTTTCTAACACTAAACACCACTAAAACGAAATATATAGCATTTACAAACTATAACAACAGTCAACCTGGACCTAATCATAACCTTAGAATAAATAGCTGTGATAATCCTACTAGCACAAATTGTTCTTGCAATAAAATAGCTAAACTGAGTGATATAAAATATTTAGGTATTATGGTGGACCAACGGTTATCTTGGTATTTACACACGGATATGATCATGTCTCGAACCAGAAAACTCATTTGGATTTTCAGGACTTTAAGAAATGTTATCTCAAAGACTCTATTAAACCAAATATACATATCACTGGTCCTGTCAGTTCTAGTGTATTGTATACCTGCATGGGGTGGAGCCACTTAAATCAAATTCCTAAAACTGGAAAGAGCGCAAAGGTCTCTCTAGAAAGTCATGTATTTTAAACCGTATAGATTCCCGACTGAAAATCTGTACTCACTAAGTGGCCTTCTCACAATCAGGAAATTATACGTACTCCATGCTGCTTTGAAACGACATAAAACCCTACGCTATGATTCTAGCCCTAGAAAAATAAGAAGAAAATATCTTGTTGCAACAAAAGTCTCGGTTAAAACCTCATATGCAAAAATACAGTTCACCAGACAATCCGCTTCCATCTACAATATTTATCCCATGACTTATCGAGAATGTAAAAAATCATTAATAGACTAAAGGCTAAAACGCAAAAGCCATGACGACATTTAAACTCTTTTACAAAGCATCATGTGAATTTGGCAATAAGCGACACTCACTCACACACACTCGCTCACACAAACACATACTCGTACACACACACCTTCCTAGATATAAGTTGAATTTTTTTTTATGACCCTACATTATTATTGTGTCTAGTTTTAGAAGAGCAGGGTCTCCTAGCACAGGTATTTTTATACTTAAAAGGAGGCCTCTATGTAAGATTAAATATTGTAGAAGTTTGTATAGTTAACTAAATAAATTGTATTATTATTTATTATACTACCACATCACTAAACCATAGACAATTTCTAGCGGCCATTGTTGTTTGGCAAAATGCGACGTAGCAGTATGGAATTAGTAAGTACTATCATGGCAGCATGGAATTTGTATAAAGAAATTGTCTTTGAATATTTGGAACTAATATGAACTATCCTATAGTATTAAATGAGCATTCTCTATTTTCACCCAAGAGAGATTTGAGCTTTTTTTAATCTCATCAAAGAGACTTCTTGCCTTCTATGTTCTATGTTATGGGATTTAGTTTCCACACTTAGTCCGTCAGGTCGGACCATTGTGCGTGGGTACTTCTTGCTTTTTTATGCTTACTGTGTAAATAAATAAAATAAGAAAAATTTACATAATATTTCATCAAATTATAAATTTTTCACTACGTAGTAATCTTAATTTGCGTATTCAAATTATTATTTTGTGATTATTATATTTTTATACAGGCTGTTCAGCGGTTTTGCCAATGCCTTTACACCTGCGTGCGCATCGCTAGCGGAAAAAACAAAACCAGCGCGCCATTTTCCATAAATATTTGTTATCGTTTTTGTTTTATTATTATAAAAATACGAAATCTAAAGTATTGTCACCAACCGACGTACAAAAGTTTTTAAAATAAGCTCCGGATTGACAATACCTGGCAACAAAGGTCAGTTGAACTTTATAAATATAAATTTATCATCTCTATAGTTACGTTATTCCGGCATAAGTTTTTACAACAAGTCTGTTTTTTTTCTCGCAAGTGTGTTGAAAAACGTCGTATGAAACGCTTGTGCATTGATCAACACACTCGGTTACATTATTGCGCTCGCCTACGGCTCGCGCTCATAAGACCGCCTTCTGTGTAATGACCCCCACAGCACACTTGTATCATAATGTACTACTATAGCATTATTTTGTAAGAGAAAGAGTGTTATAATTTGATTCTTCTTTTAAATTTCGGTATTCTGTTTATAAAGTATGTCAATATAAACTCGTTTTGTAGTTTATAATTCGAATTTTACGATATGAGAGTAAATAAACAAGTTAATGAACTTGAATCATTGAATGGTAAGTATGTACCTATGCGTGGGCACGTATATCTCAGTAGTAATTACATTGTGGTCATTAAAATTCGGAACGACTGATAACGATGGTACTTTTGGATAAACAAGATGCTTTTACTTTTGTATCAACCAGATAACAACTTTGAATCATATAAAATAATAGCTTTATTATTCGATTTTAATGATTCATACTCAATAATCAAAATAATTGCACTTCCCATTAAAAATCAATTTATCGTAAATTGGCTGTATTTCAAAAGTACTGAGTGCTGAGTTTCAAAAGTGATTTTCACAATGTTAATAAGGACAAACTACGAGCTCCCTTTCACCGGCTTCATAAGTTTCATAACTCATTTGTTGGGCTTGGTATAACCTTTTATAACAAGCTACCCTCTTCTTTGCTAGATTTGCCTTTTAATGCGTTTAAAACGAAAGTAAAATCCAAGCTTTTTTCAAAGGCATACTATTCTATCAACGACTACTTAAATAATAAGAATAGTTGGTCGCTGTGATTAACTCAAGACAATGTTTATTTCTTTCTCCAGCTTACGTACTGACAAGTTATATGAGTTTATATAATTGTTTATTTTATTTGACTTTTTAAGTCTAGTTATTTTAATTTAACTTTAATTTATTGTTGACAAAATCTACTCATCACAATATTTTTATGAGTTGTTTTACAATATGTGGTTAGCTAGTGACCTCGACAATTGATCATATTATTTATTGTTATTAGTAATTAACTCTTTGTTTATTTATTTTACATCGATTGTCCTAGTTTATCATTTATAACTTTGTTCTTCTAACTGAACAGACAGCTGTGCTGCTGGGGAGTTTGTTGCGTCATTTCTTCTTCCCAGCTAATGCACTAGGAAGTGGTGGAGGGTGGGGGTTTTGGGGGACTGTCTTATGTAATTTTGACGTTCGAAAAGTGCTGATTCTCAGCCTAGTTTGAATAAATGACTTATGAAATTTTAATTTTGACTGGCCGCTGAATAAATAATTAAGAACGCAAAAAGATATGTTCTCAATTTTGAATTTCGAAAACAAATAAGTAGCACATTTTTTATTTCCCGCCTATCCTTTGGTAACTTTCTCCTAAGCCTACGCTGTCCGTCCGTCCGTCCGTCCGTCCATCTGTCTATCAGCGGGCTATAGGTATATCATGAAACAAAATAGGTAGATAGTCGAAATATTCACAGATTGTGTATCTTTGATTGTGTATCGATTGTGTATTGCCGCTATAACAACAAATAATAAAAATTTAATCATGTTAAAAATTAAAGTATTAAATTAATTGATGAAAGGATAAGTACCTACATAAACTTTTATTTTTGAAAAAATAATTAGCTTGGCATGTGAGGTGTCTGAGCTCACCGAGTAAACTACAAATATAATTTTCACACCACCTGCTCGACAATGTCAAATTATATGTCATGCAAACCTAACCTAAAGTAAGTCATTTAAGACCTGAGGTCTAGCAGGGCATTAATATTGTACTGAATTTTATTATGACCCGCTGGTCATTAATGTGATCTGAATTTGGAACATAAAGTAGAAATCGCATACGAACATTTACGATAGGTAGTAGGTACATACTAATTCCATGCATTCAGCAATAAGATCTGCACTAAAAAATAAATTGTTTGAAAATCGAACTGGCCACCACGAGTAGAATATAAATAAAAGAAAAATAGAACACAAATTAAAAAGAGGCGCGAATACTGAAAATTGCTTTGCTTTGTTATACAACAAATTACTTAACTACATACAAATTTTCACAAAAATTTCGAGTAACGATAGTGATTTGACTCCGGAGTATATTAAATCCGAAGCCATTGGCATTGCCAACAATCTACTCGCAGAAAACTCCAAGGAATCGTACATTAAAGTCTACGACGATTTTTACAAACGGAAATCTAAAAAGGGTGTCAAGTCTTTATCTGAATCAGTGCTTTTAGTCTACTTCCAGCATTTATCATGTACAAAGAAGCCAAGTTGCATGTGGTGTCTACGTGTGGGTCAAATAAACTCTACCTCAACTTCAATAAATGTACCCAATAAAAACATAGGTGACTTTGTCTTTTCACAACTGGTAATTTTGTAATACTAATAAGTACAGTGTAAACTCTATATAGCGACACTGAAGGGACTGTGCATTTTATGGCGTTATAGAGAGTTGTCGTTAAATGGAGAGAAGAAACATCAGAATTAGAAAAAGAAAAAGTTTATTTCCGACTATTGTTAGTAGTTATGTGCATAAAAAAGAATGTTATATGAACGCTATTGCGTATAGTCTGTTATTTTTGTCTGACGTCTTTTGCTGCACCAGTAATTTTGTTGTATTTTTTTACTTATTTTATTCATATCTAGCAATATTGAGGCATCTTGGTTATAAAGGAAGTATTTTTCCAATGTTGTAAACAAAAGAACGAATTTCTTAGAAAGTTCGGTATGCATGATGCCGACAGTCGAGTTTATTGCGGGCTAGGATAATAAAGCGACAATAGATCGTACACAGCTGCGAAGTTTTTACTAATTTTAGCAACTTAAAAGGTACTTTTTATTACTCAATTGTTGTCGTTATTGAGAGTGGGTGTAATGCTATGTAGAGTGAAACATTGTATGAAAGACAAGCTAAACCAACCAAAGCCAATTGATTTCGACGCTTAAGGGAGTTTGTCGTTAAATAGAGTGACGTTACATGGAGTTTACACTGTATATAAAAGTTCGTAGAACGTATTAATTCAATAAAAAAGGAGAACTTCGTAAGCAATGGGGAATTGCTACGACCCTTTACAGTCACAAAAAATTCAAGCTTCTGTACTGATCGTTTAGAGCTAAAGACTAGAACAATAAACTGTTTTTTTACAGGTCATACAATAGTCCTAATGAAAAAACAATATCATTAGTGCTATTTACTTTAAAAGTTGCGAGTTCATAGACTGCGCTTGACCATCAACATGCGAGCTCGGCTTGACTTAAAAATCTCCGATGTTCGTCTACAAGTTGGTGAAGGCACTCTACCAGGGGAAAGTGGCCAGGTGGCTCTACCAGAGACTCTTGGAACAGTATTTCCCACTTTAGTAAATCTGATTCGTCTGGTGCACGGGGATATCAGTCGCATACTGTGGGTATCAAGAGAATTCATGGGTGCGTGAACGGGCCATTTTAACGCCCAAAAACCGGTCAAGTGCGAGTTGAACTCGCGTGGAGAGGGTTCCGTACGATGAATATGTTATATAAATATTATTATGTTATATGTATATTACCATGTTTTCTCCTCTACCTTGCCACAACTACACATGCAGATCAGTAAACCCAATAAATACGAGGTCACGCTCACACTTGCAATTTATAAATCAGAACGTACTACACAATTAATTATAAACCTTATCCCATCAAACACTGCGTGCATTTTACCATGCAGCGTACAACTCACTCACACGAAAACATCGAACGCTATTGTTGTGCTGTGCAAAAGCCATTTATTTTACAAATACGCTAGTGATTGACTAAATCGGAAAGATATCGATCTCCCATTTATTATTGTAAGTATTAAAATTTTTGGGAGTTCCTAAAAAATAATTAATTAAAAACGATATACATATAATAAGATTATATAAATAAACAATACGTGACAAAAAACAAATATTAAGTAAATCAAAAATGTCAACATTATGAGAATTCTAAATGAGGATAGAACAAGATTTCACATCGGTCTTCCAATCAAGCTATAACTGTTGACAAATTGAAGAATAAACTTTAATAGTAATATAAATTCATACAGCAATCGACATTGTTGTCAATAGCCTACGTTTGTTGATCTGCACAACCACATCACTAACTCGTCGCAAGACACAGCGGCAGTACTACACGATGCAACCGCTTAAAGAACGTATCGTTTTGTGATTTTTACATTACTTGTCCAGTTACTTAGCGACATACTTTGGTAGTGGTACTGGTTTACTACAATAATAGTACAGTCGCTGTGTTATATGAAAACAAAAATAACGTAATACAGGCAAGAAATATTTTACGATTTGTTGTTTTTCGTGATTTTCAACACAAATATAGTAAAATACTTGTGCTGGTATATATTCAGTGGTTCTATGATTTATAAAGTTTCTAGCTTAGCTTCGATTTTTACAAACAATCACTGAACAACACGGTATTCTTAAATGTTATCACGATCGCGTTCAAAAGCGCACTAGTTAGCGGAGACGGCCATTTGCCTGAGGCATGAGCATTGTGAGCATTACTCGCGGACACAGACACGCCCCCATGCTACTTTTCCTGTTATTTATATTTCTATGATTTATTTGTATGGGACTCACGAGGACCCATTTTATAGATTGCGCGAATTGCCTTTTTTTTGTAATTTGAAAATTGAATCTACTTCAGCTGCCACAACAGAACGCCACAAGACATAATACTGTGGAAATAAGCAAAGTTTACGAACCTAGCTGTGGCTACATCAGTCTACTGAATTATTTGTCTTACTGCATATGCAGCTGACATTAATGTAGATAAGTTCAGCTGCTTATGCATTATGCGCTACATATGCGCCCACATTAGAGCACATTCAGATAGCTGAAAGACGCCCCATTGCAATCTCCCATCCTAAAGTAAGTCAATAAGTAATACAGTTTCGTAATAGAATCTAGTTTCTTGCCATCGAGTTTTAAATTTAGACCTAATTGAGGTACATTTGGTAATAAGAACTTAAGACATTTAGTTTTGTTCGCATTAAGTAAAAGGTTAATTGCAAATGTAAATTTGTACGCACAATATTGAGTGATTTACCATGTTTTTTTAAGAATTTAGACTTCTTATAGGTTTTCTTGTAATCTATAAGCACAGAACTCTTCTCTGCATTTTTTTCAAATTTTTTGGCTCAGTAGTTTCGGAGATAACGGGGGGAATGGTAAATTTTCATCTACTTTCTTAAATATCTTTAAAAGTATTTATTTTAAAATTCTAAATAAATATATTTCAGATCCTCGCATTAAGGCCTTTCATTTGATATGTCACACGGTACAGAACGCAGAACTTACGTTTTAAATTTTTATTTATTTAACACTTTAGGCACACAAATGTACAGAGGCGGACTTAATGCCATAGGCATTTTCTACCAGTCAACCTTTGGGTGATGCAGAGATAAACAGTGGTAGGTGCAATATCGAAAACTGTGGAATAAATATTTATTTAAATATAAGGATATACATATACCTATTAACCTATATATATAATACAATATAAATAAATACAAGAACAGATAAATACACATAAATACACGAATATACTAAAACAAATAAGACAAACAATGGGAAAACATTACCATTGTGATGATACTGCCAGCTTCTTACGAATGTGCTCGCTAAGTTTAACTTTAAAGGATAATCGGTTGGTTGCCATCCTGATTTCCTGGGGGAGCGCATTCCACAAGGATATAGATTGAACGAAGAAGGAAGAGTGAATGAAATCAGTGCGGTGAGTGGGATATTGAAGAAGACGATTGTGTGATGAACGTAGAGTTTTATTGTGGTTTGCGCAAATGTAGTGAAAGTGGAGGGCTAGATAACTAGGGGAAGAGGGAGAGTCAAGAAATGAAAACAAGGTGGTCAGCGCCCTTTGCTCTCTGCGCTGCCGTATGGGCAACCACTTTAGAAGGGATCGATGCGCAGAAACGTGATCATATTTACGAAGATTGAAAACGAATCGAATGCAATTATTGAGAAGACGGTCTAGTTTTTCGAGGAGATCTGCATTCAGGTCATAGTAGCACACATCACCATGATCGATAATAAGGAAAATTAAGGACTGCACAAGCATACTACGTACTTGATGGTAATATTTTTTTTAGTCTGTACAAAGCCCGCAACGTTCCAGTAACCTTCTGGCTGACCCTAGAGACTTGAGTACGCCAGTTCAGGGTCCCATCGATGTGTAAGCCTAGGTTCTTCACGTCAGTGCTAAATGGAACGATCGTACCGTTGAAGAGAACTGGTAGCAAGGTTGACTCATACACCTTACTAATACTACGAGGACTCCCAATTATGATTACCTGACACTTAGTAGGGTTTACTGCAACACCAAATTTATCAGCCCAGTTTTTTATTGCAGCTAAGTCCCTATTTCGTCGATAGCGTCAGGTATTTCATCAACCTTCCCTTGACAGTACAACTGCAAGTCATGCGCATACAGATGATACGCACACTGAAGCTCGGAAGTTATAAGATTAATGAAAATAGAGAACAGAAGAGGAGAAAGAATACCGCCTTGGGGAACGCCAGCTTCCAAATCACACCAGCATGATGAAGAATCTCCAATATGAATGGACTGCTGACGCTCCTGAAGATAAGAGGAAAACCATTCCAGTGCTTCGGGAGAGACTATAACATAGGACAGAATAGCTAACAGGATGTCGTGACTGACGGTATTAAAGGCATTCGAAAAATCAACCAACACTAGAGCAGTAACTTTGGTGCCTTCTAGTCCTGCCCTTATATCACCAGTCACTTTAAGGAGGGCGGAAACTGTGCTGTGCCCAGGCCTGAACCCAGATTGAAGTGGGCTAATTAGAGAGTTATGATGAACAAAATTGGAGAATTGTTTGTGTACACAGGCCTCGAGCACTTTGGATAGGAAGGGAAGTATAGAAATTGGACGGAATTCGGTAGGAAGAGAGGGATTAGATACCTTAGGAAGTGGACGAACATAGGCTTTGCGCCACAGGGAAGGGAATACTCCGGTGTACAGGGAAAAATTTACAATATGGGTAAATTTTCTTATTTACCTCCCAAACTGTGTGACTTCAAAATTCATTTATTTACGTTACACCTTCGTGTTTGGGTCATAGAAATACATAAGTGTAACAAATTTCAACTAAATTGGTCCATTAGATTCGGAGCAAACTGGCTGTGACAGACGGACAGACAGACATACGAGTGATCCTATAAGGGTTCCGTTTTTTCCTTTTGAGATACGGAACCCTAAAAATAGAATAAAAATGCCACTCGTCGGAAATCACCTACCTTCCGTACTTGTAGCATAAATAATTATTGTAATTCACAGTATCATTATAAAATACAAATTAATCTTTGCGATTTTCAAATTAAAGATGAAATACATATATATATTCACAAAAAAAAAAAACTTAATTTAGTATTTTCATTTATTTGCTAAATATTGTTCGGTGTTACGGAACCCTTCATGTGCGAGTCCGACGCGCATGTGACAGTACCTGAATTACCCTAGGCTGATAAAATTTTCGTTTTTCCCTAATTGTGTTAATATTAGTGTTTGGATCGGTTCCCCCGTAGGGGAAGAACTGTGCCCCTACTTTCCGCACAGTTCTGTAGGGCTCGTCCCAGACTTGGTCACCCTCCCACCGATATAAGAAAGAGAAGAATTCCCATAAACTAAACTACCTTGTCCCGTCCCGGCAGAGCTAGGGGACAAGGATTGGACAGGGAAGTTAATATTGGGAATTCATAGTTAGTAAACACGAGTATTATAATATGAAGCTAAGAAGACAAGAGGGTATGCAAAAGTATATAATATAGTATTATGTTTTAGTATTATAAATGTTGGAACGCCTACGCCCTCTCGCAGTTGAGCACCAATATCTGCAATACAGACTTGGTAAGGTGGAAGGGGTAAAAGGATCGTTACACTTGTGCTTAAAATACGATTACGTACTACTACGTTAATTTGTCTGTTTACAATACACCCACTTCAGTGAGACCGGGAACCGTATAACAACGTTTGCCTCATTGTACGTGTCCCGTTAGACCTAACGCATAGAACCTCTGAGGAACTAATACGATTCTAACGGAACACGCTCCCTAAGCACTAAATAAATGTTTTAGTCAATCCTAAGACAGAGTACTGCGAAGTCCAACTGTTATTGAGGAAAACAAGTTTAATATTGAATAGTTCTAGTCGCGTACTAATATGAAAGACACAAAACTTGCACAAGCGCACCGTAGACTCAGTCTCTAGCAGAATACATCACGATCGTACCTGGTGAACACCGAAGTGGTAGCTCGTCACTTCATATTTCCTTAATCTGCCCCATTTAGAGGATGCGGTGCGGCGGTTAGCGGCGTTGCGTCCCAATAGCGTGTCTCAATAAATAGTGTCGATTCAGTAATAGGCCTACAAACAGCCGGGTGGGGTTTTAATGAGACACGGTCCCTAGCGTTCTTAGAACGTCTACCAATTCAGTTTTAGGTACTTCATGAAGCCTACCCCCACTCCCTGGAAATATGTGTCAACACGCCTCATGAAAGGTATTCTGTGGCAAAACCTTCTGGGAAACAGAAATCATCACCAACGTTTGGTTGTTTTGTAATGCAATTACAGATTGGCTTTATAGCCTAGATCAATTCCAAATGAACTGTGAGTATTTATGGCTCTGCCTTCCAAATGTGGTGCGTCATCTCAAAGTCAACAGTTGTCATAAGTCAGGGGCATTACTGCCCAGTCAAGTATGGTGGAAGGCCTTCGCCATTTCCCTATAGCCAACTGCTAGTGACAATAATCTGCCAAGGTACGGATTAGGATATGGACACGTAATACACGAGAATGTAACATTAGTTATAAAACACGATACTAATTAAGTGTTGAGTTACAAGAACTTTAATTATATTACCAGCCTAGGATAATTATTATAATGAAATACTCACTTAGTCGCACCAACAAGCCCACACTCACCCAGTCGCACCAATAAACACACACACCTACTCGTACTTCGTTAAATACTACATTAGTCTAGTCTGGGCGTCAACCCAACTATATTTAACTTAATATATAATACTCGCTATCTTGCGACAGCTCACTTGGACATGGTCTAATATTACGTCCACACCCTACCGTGGTCTCAAACCAACCCTCCTAACTTAACTACCCTGGCTACGGACTCTGATGTCTGACATGTCTGTCCTCTTTCGCGACTCAAAACCAACTGTCTTTCTTGTCTAACAATCTCCCTGTCCTAAATTCCTAAAATATTCCATGATGCACATGGAATTCTCAGCCCCTATTAGTTTTTGCAACAAAGACTTAAAATCTCTGAATTGTTTCTGAGTGGCCCGAATAGGTCGGGTATCGTGATATTTATGATATCCAGATGTGGCTGCATTCCTGTCCGTTGCTTTGGGTCCAGGGAATATCAACCTTTTGCGATAGAAAAGTCAAAGTTACAATTTATATTATATTGTATTATATAAAACATACAATTATGTTTTTAGCACGAAACCTATTCAAGTATTCCAGGTAGCCGCCATAATAATTAAACAATTAATCCAATATCATTATCATTATCCTATAACTTCAGTTATAGGATAATAGATAGTTACATCAATGGGGACATCGGCTTTGCATGCCTTTGGAATGGTCCATAAGTTATTCTTTAGTTAATTCTTTAGTTTTATTTGTTTGTTGTTTTTTTTTACCTTACATTATATTCATGTAAGCGCAACCTTGTTCGCACTAACTTTGAGAGCCGCATGTTGATTATATAGCACCGATTCCGACTGTTTCGCAGAATATACTTATGGCTGGTTTTACAATTCGTCAATTGTTTTAAAAGGGTCCGTCTAAACTGCCTGAGCCCATTTTGGTTCTCAGAATATTTGTAGAAAGTGGCCACGGGTCGCTTCCCATAAAATATAAATGGAATGGGTTTGTAAGAGGTTCAATATTGTTTTAACATTTAAAGAAATAGGATATTTTGTTATTAATTAGGGTAACGTGTCGAGCTGTCAACCCATAAAATTGAGATTTAATGTGTTCTTAAGAACCCTGAATCAGCCCTTAAGTGACGGTTTTAAAATAAATATAATAATATATTGTTACTAAATTAGAGTAAATGACACACAGTCACACGCACATAGCCAGTTTTTTTTTTTCAGTCTAAAGTTCATAATTATTTCAAAATCATGGGTAGGGAAGGTGTGATCCATTGTTGAAAGTATGGACCCTGCATAAATTTATAAAGGAGTCTGACACATAGTCGTGTCAGTTGTCAAGAGTGTCTGGAGCACTCTCTTGTTTTTTATCATCTATCAAGTGTGCTAACATTCATATTAAATAAATTAGTTCTATTATAATATTGCCCTTGTTATCATTTCATCAGGTTATGGGCCGTCCCGTACCTGCCGTATAGTATTATCTTTGCAATCTGAACAGTATTTAAAAGTGAAAAAGTCAAAGTAAAAAGTGCGTATATATCGTCACTTTTACCGGCTCCGTTTCAGTTTTTTTTCAGATTTTCAGATAAATCCTATTGGAAATATGGCTAATAATTCATTAATATCAATTGAAAAACTCACTGGCAGAGACAATTGGGCAAGTTGGAGTTTTGCAGTTAAAGCTTACTTACAACATGAAGATTTATATGACTGCATTTTAAAGGAACCAGTATCAACTGAACCCAACTCGATGAAGAAAGACATCAAAGCCAAATCGAAGTTAATATTATTAATTAATCCGATATTATATGTACATATCCAAGAGGCAGTAAATGCTAAACAGGTTTGGGAAAGTTTAGCAAGGGCATTTGAAGATAGTGGACTATGTCGAAAAGTTGGATTATTAAAAGAACTAATAAACACTAATTTGGATAACAGTGTTTCAGTGGAAGATTATGTAAATAAAATAATGTCAGCGGCACACAAATTAAGAAACATAAAATTCAATGTAGATGATGAGTGGTTAGGTACTCTGATGCTGGCAGGCTTGCCAGATATGTATAAGCCAATGATTATGGGGTTAGAAAGTTCAGGTATAAAGATTAGTGCTGATTTAGTAAAGAATAAACTGTTACAAGAGGTTAAAATATCAGACACTACCGCACTTTATACAAACATAAAAAATGGTCCGCCTAAAACCGATCAGCAAAAACCAAAAAAAGGTCCAAGGTGCTTTAATTGTAACAAGTATGGGCATCTCGGTAAAAAATGTTGGTTCAAGAAGAACAATCCTAAAACTGATAATAACACAGGATTTGTAGCAGTGTTTTCTGCATCCACAATAAATGATTCTGTGAACTGGTATGTTGACTCTGGCGCCTCCATGCACATGACCATGCACCGGGATTGGCTCAGCGATGTCACGGCTCCACCTGTACAGAATATAAGAATTGCCGATACTAAGGTATTGAAAGTTGAATGCTGTGGTAATGTATCTTTAAAAGTGAATACAAGTGTTGACAGCACCGAGACAATACAGGTGAGAAAAGTTTTATATGTTCCAGAATTAAAAACAAATCTGCTATCAGTAAGCAAAATAATTGCTAATGGATGCAAAATCCAGTTTAATGAGGTTGGTTGTAAAATTTACAATCAAAATAATAAATTAGTTGCAAAAGCAAATCTCATTAATGATACTTATCAGTTAAAATCTACTAAAGATGAAGAAATGCAAGCAATGTCAGCAAAGACTGATTATGATACTTACTTGTGGCACCAAAGGATGGGTCACTTAAATTTCTCAGACATTTGTAAAATGCCTAAATGTACAGAGGGGGTAAAGCTGTCACCGCAAAAGGAAGATAGTATTTGTATAACTTGTCTCGAGGGCAAGCACACCAGGCAACCATTTCCCAGCGAAGGCTCGCGTGCAACGGAGCTGCTAGGGCTCATTCACAGTGACGTATGTGGGCCGATGAAACATGTTTCTATTGGAGGTGCCAGGTATTTCGTAACTTTTATTGATGACTTTTCCCGTCGTGTACATGTATATTTTATTAAAAGTAAAGGCGAAGTATTTGACAAATTTGTGGAATTTAAGAATAGAGTAGAAAATGAAACAAACAAAAAAATTAAAATTCTAAGAAGCGACAATGGTACCGAATACAAAAATAATAAGTTTGAAGACTATCTTAAGAACTATGGAATATGGCACCAGACATCTAATCCTTACACTCCCGAGCAAAACGGTCTCAGCGAAAGAATGAATAGGACATTAATAGAGCGTGCTAAATGTATGATTTTTAATGCTGAATTACAGGACATATTCTGGGCTGAAGCAGTAGCCACAGCCGCCTATATTGTTAATCGCTCGCCAACTCGTGCTTTATCTGATGTGACCCCACATGAAGTATGGACTGGAGAAAAGCCTAATTTGAGTCATATGAGGATTTTCGGGTGTCACGTGATGGTACATATCCCTAAAGAAAACAGGACAAAGCTTGATGTGAAGTCACGTAAGTTGATATTTGTAGGGTACAGTGATTCCACTAAGGGCTACCGATTCATAGACCCTGAAACAAAAAAAGGAATTATAAGTAGAGATGTTGTATTCTTAGAAGCTACAGTAAAGAGAAACATAGTTGTTAACATACAAGGAAAGGAAGAAAATATTAAAGAGAAGAAAAGTTGTCCAGACAAAAAGGAGAATAAACTGAAGAATAATATTGTAATAAAAGAAAACGAAACAGTAAATTTACCTTTATTTGAAGATCACGATGAATCTGGAACAGAAAACATAGATGAAACAAATGAAACACTATCTACTTCTCAAATTCTTGAAATTTCTTCTGATGACTCCGCTTTATTTGAAGATGTTCATGATGAAACATACTTACCTGATGAATCACTGGAATCTCCGCCACAACTCAACATGACTCTGAGACCACGCCCACATCGTATAGAAAGACTTCAGAATGATGATGCCACATCATTTATGTGTATGAATGGTGAGTCAACTATGAGTTTATTAAATAAAGATCCACAGAACCTTGAAGAAGCTCTCAACAGTGACAAGGCTGATGAATGGAAAAGAGCAATGAAGGAAGAACATCAATCATTAATAGGTAACAACACTTGATGTGAAGTCACGTAAGTTGATATTTGTAGGGTACAGTGATTCCACTAAGGGCTACCGATTCATAGACCCTGAAACAAAAAAAGGATCATCCATCAACCCGGAAAACAATTATGGCACTATATGAACGTGATTCATCGTATTAAAAGATTGCTGATTATATCCAATGGAGTGCTCCAAAACTAAGATGTATAACACTGTAAATGATGACAAGAAATTCAACACTACCAATAATGTTCTTCGAAAACCTAAATCTAAAAAAACGACACCGCGTAAAGATGCTTTGTTTGTTCGTTCATTTAAGGGTTCTGAAATTATAAGAAGGGAAGTTTTTTGCAATGGAGGAGTTTTATCGCGTACGAAGTTGCTTAACGGATGTAAACTTAATTGGAAGAATCGCCCGGATAGTACCACTTCTCAAAAAGGTGCACCGAAAAGCAAGATAAGATTTCACTAGAAAATATGGCAACCGGACAGCAAGTCAGTGGAAAAATATATTATCCGAATCCGATCGAAAATCTATGAAAAGTAAAGAAGAGTGTACCTGCTGTATTCCTTAGAAATGTGCTCCAAAATTCGACGGAACGGCAAAGTCATCCTACAAAACATGAATGCTTAGTTTTGTAAGCAGTGGTAAAGCCTATTTAACCGGTAGAGGCCAGCCGCGCGGCGCGTGCCATACCTGTTGAGTACCGGACGACTACCCGCGGTGACAGATTTACGACCGCACATAAATTAAAAAAACACTCGAGCTTTTTGCTTACGTCTCCGGTGTTATCGTTGACTGATTTGGGTTTGTGTTTAGACAAAGGATTCTTTGTAATGCTTCGAAATTACGTGTGCGTTTGTTAGAATTGATAAATAAAGATTTTTATCGACCGTTGCGCCGGTTAGTGATAAGACGATTTATGATAAAACTACTGTTCCAATTTACACGAGATTTTGCAGGGTACTTTATGAATAGATAAGTTATCTAAGAACAGGGTTTTTTACAGACAAACACAGAAAATAAAAACACAAAAAATTACGATATTTGAGTAGGTATTAACCGTTTGTTTACGTAAACATATTTTGCATTTTAAAACGGAATATTTTAGTTAGAATATCGTGTGAAACGATATTCTAACTATTTTCTAATAAGTATTTAAGTACTTACCAGCGATATAATACACAAATCACACACAACACTCAAAATAACACAATAATCACTTTTTCCACAGACACTTTTGCTCACATGTTTTTAGGTGGTTGAAAATAGGTTTAGTACGATGTTATTTAGTGCAATTATTATCCACCACGATGTAAAAACTACTTGGTAATCAGAAAAATACCACTTCCCGTCGATTTACACTAGAAAACTATTTAAAATAATTAAATACATGCAGACCGCGCACTGTCAACCAGCTTAGTTTGACTCGCGTTTGACGTGCGCGAGCTGTCAGTTTCAACATTTTTTTACAGTGTTGTCTATTAATATTTTTGTATGCGAATGATTTAATCGAATATCCGTCAGGCCATAGAGTGAAACAGCTCACAGACCAGATTCGCCCTTTTTTATAGTACAAATAGAGATTAAAGCCACGTGTACCTGCCTTAATAAGTATTGTTCAATTAATTAAATAAATTCTGATAACGTGTCATTTTACCCGTTCCTAATTTATTGGTGCACAGCTAGGAAGTTTCGAATAGGTACTTCAAATGGACCATAGTTAAATTATTCATAGAAGTCCAACTATTTTGCGTATCTTGTGTGTAGTAATAATGACTAATTGATTTTTAAGAAAATTGATACAAAAATACCAGCAACTTGTTTATCGAAAAGTCACTTCGGTATCAGTCGTTCCTAATGATATATCCACAATATAGTTAGTGTAATAAACTTGCTTTGATGATGCTTCAATATTTAAGCATAGTATTTAATAATAATTTGATAAGTAACTGAATAATTATCAATTTTTATATTATAAACACTTAGACGTAGGTAGAAGTATACATAAAAATAGGTAAGTATATTAACAAACTTCCTTTCGAATCTATTATTAATTTAGCATCTTTAAGGTTAGGAATATTAACTTATTATAAAGGTATTTTCAATTCACTTTGTCCTTTACACTGCACTGTAACCACTCTAAATTGTATTTTCCTCGATGCACAATTTTTATTTTTCGCATGAGACATCTCGTGGCTGGCAGGTTTTCCTCTTTGATGATCTCAATATCTCCCACGGTAGGTGACTGGATAGCTGATTACCACGTCGTCCATTGTTGCAGAGTGTTCAGGTGTTCTGAATGATGAATTTCTGGTATCAGTAATCAGTTATTTTGATGTTGGATTTTTCATAGTCATCATCAGGAACACTCATTAAATGGCTCACCTATCATAAAGCTGAGTAGTAACATCTTCTTAACCGTGCTGTCTAACTTAATGGACGTAAGTTCCCTGTGGATTTTGGAGGACTGTGGGTTTTTGTGGTTTATTTTTCTTCACACTAATCAATCAATAATAATATAATTAATACAATCTTGAATATCATCTCACAAAGAAGTGAGCATAGTATGCGCCTAGTGTGAGTGTCACACTTCTATACATCATCAAAAATGTTCTAAAATGTCTTCATTATTTTTAACTGGTCCAACACCATGCCCTGAGAAACATCCCCAAACTTTTAAGTTTCCACCCCCATGCTTTACTACTCATTTTATTCAAATTGATGTTTAAGAGTCCGTCCACAAAATTCACTCGACAGAGTTTAGGCAAATTAATTGCGATGCTATGTTTGCACGCGCCGTTCACGCACAGGCGCCTAAAGATCGAGCGTAGTATTCGCTTAAACAGTTTTGATCCCATAAATGATATTTTCTTAAGTTACGTAGGTAGTACGGTTAAGAAATAAGTCTGGAAAGTTTGTGTATATTCGTTTAGTATAATTATATATAACAATCAACATAAAAATGCTACAATTTAGTGTTCGATGCATTTAGGTAATATAGACATTCAATAACATTGAGGTAAGCGTTTTACATAAATACGGGTACTCGTGCCGATTTTCTTGTAAATCGAACTAAACTAACTAATATATCACTAAAATTCCATACTTTTGGCTCAGTCTTAAAGATATTGTGCAAAAGAATCTATAAATTAAAAAATAATTATGACAATACTAAAATCAAATTTGACAATCGCAACTCCACGTGGTACTTGTTTTTGCCTACCCCGTGATTTTTTTTCGGGGCAGCAAGGACAGCGTCTTTTGTATGGAATGTTTCACTTTTTGTATAGAAAATATGAAAAATGATTACCTACATGTTGAGTTTTAAGGGTTTATGGGTTTCATAAAGAGGTCGAAATTTTCATTATTTGCTGAAGAGATGAATACGTCGATCTCAACGTGTGACAAATCTCCGAAATGTAGCTAGGTATGCTTGAGAAGTTGCGTGTGACGTCTGTGAACGGGTTCTAGGTGTATGGCACGAGTAGCCATACACGCAAATAGGCAGATGTAACCTGTAGTAGCATGATGCCGTCGCCCCTTTGGTGTTCTTAACAATTAAATATAGGACATGCATAGTCGACTCCACTGTTCAAAAACCCTGCCGCCCAGGCCTGCTATAGACTCACGTCTACAGCGGGCCTAAGCGGCAGGTAATGGGTGAATTACCAGCTGTAAGGGGCACCTTACAGCTGGTAATTCACCCATTACCTGGTTGTTTATCTTGTTTTTATTGATAATGCAAACCCCACAACTTCTTATGCATTTTCTTTTACTTATCTTGATATGCTTTTAAAGGAGAAGGCCTAAATGAACCCCACGTCTGAAAGCCAAGAGAAGTATCTCAAAAATGAATTAAAAAAAATGATTAGTTTCGGTTTTAATCCTAACATACGAAAAAATTGCTGTGTATATAAATTTAGGGGTAGTATATAATTAAGTCAAATGTGGACATTTTAATTTTAGAACGACTAGAAATGCAATAAAATATTTACGGTTTCAATCCTTACTGGCTAACATACGAAAAAAAATGCTCTGAATATTAATTGTGATTAATAATGCATACTCTGTAACTCCCTCATGTACTACAAAACCTTTATGTACCCAAATAAATTCTATTAATATACGAGTATTATATACTAGCTATCGCCCGCGGCTTCGTCCGCGTGGAGGTTGAAAATTTATTATCCCTCGGGAACGTACTATCGAGATAAAAAGTATCCTATATGTTAATTCAGGTTATAAACTATCTAGGTGCCAAATTTCATCAAAATCCTTTCAGCCGTTTTTGCGTGATTGAGTAACAAACATCCAAACATACAAACTTTCACATTTATAATATTATAAAGTAGGATAGTAAGATAGAATATTAATTAAAAATTAACACTGCTAAAATAGGGTTCGTGCATCCTATTAGTCAAAACGCATGCGTCGGGCAATCGAGTCGTGAGCCGAGCTATACGTGTGTCGCCTTAAAGGTGAGGTTTCGGAAGGTTTGCCCATAAAAGTACCTTGTCACTTCTTTTTTATTACACTGTAGAACATCTCTCCAGTAACCTCAAGTTAAAATATGAGGAAACTTACGTAGATGCTTCTTGTATTAACAAAGATGTGTCTGATGTTATAAGAAGTAACTTACGTTTATGGAAAAGATTTACGGTCCACGCGGCCGGGCGACGCACTATGGGACCAAACAGTATTTTCCATCTCAAAAATGGTTTTGTCGAAAATCGTAAATCCATAGATTGTTTTATGGTTTTATACTCTCAAAAGATGGAACTTACGAATAAATTACAAAATATAAAAAAATATAAAGTTTTACGTTTATAAAATGAACCTCAAACATTGGGCATAAATATTTTCATGCCAATTAAATTACCGTTAAGGGAGTTCAACACATAATTATTCGGAAGTTTTCCAAGGAAACATATTAGTGTTATACATCATTAGATAGCTTAGAATATACACTTTGCAACCACGTTCAGTTTTTGTAAAAACAATATTTTTATTTAATTTTTTAATATTTTTATAGTGAAGTAAAGAAAATTTAGTTTTTGTTAATTTCAATTGGAGTTTTCGTTGTTGCCGAAAGCAGCCGGTGTCAAGTTAATTACTCTATTAGAGACCTTATCTACTCAGTAATATGAGGATTTAAAAAAAACTTGCGCGTTTTTTGCGCCAGAAGTGATTTTGAAGCAATAATGTCAATCGGGGAAAAATCCTCGAAAATTACGGTTCTTCTTTTTTATTATGAAATATTATATTTAGTTATTATCCTTTTAAAAAGGCTCGTTGATAAGAATTTAAGTTCTGTATTGCCTTCGTATCAAACACTAAGTGAAGCAAAAAAGGCTTGCTATCCGCCTGCATCCAGCATTACGGTGACAAATATAAGCGCAAAAATCAACCTGCAAGATCTCTTAGACCATACAGTCTGCCGTATTATAAGGATAAAGTCAGGATCGACTTACAATCATCTCAAGCTTTTCACTAAATGGGGATGTGATGGATCCTCCGAGCAAAGTGAGTATAAACAAACTCTACCGGAAGAAAACGAACAAATATCGGACGCTAATTTGTTTATAGTGTCCCTTGTACCACTGCGACTAGTAGACGAAGAAACTTCTACGGTCATATGGAAAAACCCTACTTGCTCATCTGTTAGATATTGCAGACCAATTTCATTAGAATTTGCAAAAGAAACTCCCGAAAAAACTACAGCGGTTGTCAGTGAAATTGAAGCCAAAATTAATCAATTGATTCCAACTCTTGTGTCAATAGAAGACAAAGTCATCGAAGTTAAACATCAACTGTTTATGACAATGATTGATGGGAAAGTTGCTCAAGTGTTGACAAATACATCATCCAGTGCTACCTGCACTGTTTGTGGAGCAACTCCCAGACAAATAAATGATCTTTTAAAAGTTACAACGAGAGTTGAAAATGAAAATGCGTTTAAATACGGATTGTCGACGCTACACGCATGGATAAGATTTATGGAAATGATCCTCCATATTTCTTACAATTTAGGTTTTGAGAAGTGGTCTGCAACAACTCCAGAAAACAAGCAACTTAAAGAAGACAAGAAAAAATTTGTCCAAAAACGTTTCCGAGAAGTGCTTGGCTTGCATATTGATAAACCACGTCAAGGTTCCGGTAATAGCAATGACGGTAATACGGCAAGGAGATTTTTCCAAAATTACCAATGTTCTGCAGAGATAACCGGAATTGATGAAGAATTAATCAAGAGACTATATGTAATTCTTCAAACTATGTCATCGGGATTTCCTATAAACGCAGAAAAATTTGGTCAGTATACATTGGTAACCGCGCAATTATATGTAAGCAAATATAACTGGTACTACATGCCATCTTCGGTCCGTAAAGTACTTATACTTGGTGCTAAAATAATAGAGCATTATGCAGTTTTGCCTATAGGACAATTATCCGAAGATGCCCAGGAAGCTCGAAATAAAGATTATAAGAAATATAGGTTACATCACGCTAGGAAGTGTTCCAGATCAGCAACAAACGAAGACGTTCTGCATATTTTGTTATATACATCTGATCCTTATATATCTAGCTTAAATAAACCAAGTTTTCTAATATCCAAAGAATTATTTGACGAAGCTAAAGAATTGTTGGAAATAGAAAGTGATGAGTAGGATAAGTTTAAGTAATAATTTTTTTTTGCCATGTAACTGTTTGTTTAATAATAATAATTTAGTTTTAAACTTATTTTAAGCATAAGTGTAACTTTTATTGCTATTTTAATATAACTGTATGATTTTTTGTATGAAATTTCGTATAACTTTATCTTTGTCATTTTTTTTCGGAAAAAATATTTTTTTTAGAATGATGATGTTTGATTTCTTTTATTGCCTAGATATTCACAAATACGTGAAAAAAAAATCAAGGAGATAAATCACAAAACAACAGAGTTATCGATTTTTGAGATGGCAAATACCGGTTGGTCCCATAGTGCGACGGCGCCGGGGGCAGCAGCTATTCGTTCGTAAAAAGAGAGAAGGTAATATACTTACTCGTAACATAAAAGTTAAGTTTCCAAGAAGCCAATTAAAATAATCAAAGAAACTGGATAATAATCATTGTTATCTTATAAAGATCGGCCTCTCAAACTAAAGGGTAACTAACGATGTACTTACCGACCAAACCCATCCTAACAACGCAACTTTTTTATCTATCGTTTTCCCTCCAAAACGATTGTTATTTTGCATTCAAACTAATCCTTACCTTTACCACGATAAAGCTAAAAATCGTTCGGTGCAACTGGATATGGATATACAACTTTGTTTTTTATCAAAGTTACTACAGTTAGGAACTTCTCGAATTCACCAGACGTAATTTTCAAGATGACACACACAGTCCAGTCAGAGTCACAGTGAAGTTTTGGTGATGCAAAATCAACGAGATTTTATATTCTTGAGATAAATGCATGAAAGTAGTATGTAGGTACTATAAAGTACAAGTGGAATGCTTACTGCTTAGGCCGGGAATATACGTCAGATTTGTTCATCAGATAGTCGGACCCGATAGTCCTATCCGGAAGGTGTTGCAGCCATTATTTTGTTTGAAAATTCAACACACGTCTGATCCAATAGTCAGATCGGACGTCCAAGTCTGGTCTGCATACTTCTGGACAGAGACTAAATAGATGTTCCATACCTCCCTTCAACTTGCCAGGTGATTCTAGCCTTGACACTGAACGGATGCATCGTTGTGGTTCGAATTCGGACAATGGGCGATAGTTATGACATTGAACGGCTTATTGTAGCCTAGAAAAACGTATACAATTTGCCTGTGGAACTCCAGACTCAGGCAATGAATAGTATCACAACAGACAAAATATTTGGCTTGCGAAGACGTCTGTAAAGAAATATTGGACGTTTAGCAGAGTAACAGCCAACCTGAGTGAAGAATAGAGTAATAGCTAACTTTTCTTTAGCAGGAATAGAAAAAATGGTATTTCCATTTAAAACGTCCAAAAGTACCTACTGAGACACCCTGAAAAGTTTTTTGATTTTTATAGAATGAGTATAAGTTGTTATAACGAACTTTTGAATTTAATAAGAAATATTAACAAATAGGAATACGTCAATGAGACCTACTATTCCTGCTAAAGAAAAGTTGGCTATTACTCTAGTCTTAACTGTTACTCCCGGTAAGTCTTGTCAAATTGAATGGGGTGAATCCAATACCGACGTTTTTTCTTCTTTTGCGTCAACACGAGCAAATCTCTATCTGTTCTTTATCTCTAAATATTACTAATTACAAAAAATATTAATAAATATGTCCGCCTTGTTCTTCTAAAATACGCAATGGATTTTGATGAGGTTTTCAACATCATTTAGAGAATGTGTAGCAGCAGCGGTGAGGTTTGTGAAAACTTAAGGTGGTTTATAGATAGTGTTGAGGATTTTCAATGAAAAACGATGCTATGCTTTTAACGAACAATCTGTATATTGGCCATTTTGGTTTTTACAACATTCAAGGAGAGGGGCGTGGGAACAATATTTTAAATAAAGCCCAATCACAGTCGAGCGATAGGTATGACGTAGCGTATGGTATAATTTCTTGCCTCGAGATGTCGCTGTTAGTCCCTGATGTGCGTTAATGGAGTAGGAGTCCACAACATGCCCCCGGCCTTGGAAGCAGTGGCTTTCAATGGTCTTCAGTCACTACATCAGTGTCGATCACGTCCTGTAGTAGCGGACAAATCTTGGTATATGCGCGCCTCACCACGCCCGATGACGTCCGTATATCGGCCACCCGGGATATACCATCCTTTCCTGGGATAGTGCAAAGGACACGTCCTAAATGCCACTTCAAAGGTGGGAGGTTATTGTCCTTAATAGCAACTAAGGAGTTTGGTTTGAGCTCGTCCCTATTCGCCGTCCATTTTGCTCGTACCTGCAGTTCGGAGATGTATTCCTTCGCCCACCGGTTCCAAAAGTGTTGGCGAAGTTGTTCTACCCTCTGGTATCGCTGGAGGCGACTAGCAGGAACATCACGTAGGTCATCGCTGGCTGGCGATGTCAATGGTCGACCAATAAGGAAGTGTCCGGGAGTGAGCGGGGAAAAGTCATGAGGATCGGGGGAAAGAGGAGACAGAGGTCGGGAATTTAGTACGGCTTCTATTTGAGCCAATACTGTGCTGTACTCTTCGAACGTGAGATGCGCGTTACCTATTACACGACGAAGATGATGTTTACTCGACTTGACTCCTGCCTCCCACAGACCACCAAAATGCGGAGAATAAGGGGGAATAAAATGAAATTTTATATTTTGACTAGATGCGAATTTAAAAATATCATTACTACAATTAGCCAGAAATTTTGAAAAATCATTCATTACACCTACAAAATTACGACCATTATCAGAGTAGATATCTGCAGGCTTACCACGGCGTGAAATAAATCTTTTTAAAGTAAGTAAATACGCTTCACTGGAGAGGTCACTGACTAACTCCAGGTGTATAGCACGTGTCACGAAACAAACAAATAGGCAAATGTAGCCTTTGATAAGCCTAGCACCCCTACCCTTGCGGTTCAGAATGAGCACAGGCCCAGCGTAATCCACCCCACACCGAACGAATGGAAGACTAGGTGTAACTCGCTCCCTAGGTAAGTTACCCATCATAGGACTAAGCGTCTTACCTCTAATGCGAGTACAGGTAACACAACTATGCACTACCTGGCGAGCTAAATTTCTGCCTCCGACAGGCCACCACGATTCGCGTAAATGAAAAAGTAATGCCTGCGGAGCGGCGTGGAGAAGCTGAATGTGCTCATGACGAAATAATAAAGTGGTAAAATAATGCTTACTATGAATTACAATCGGATGTTTTTTACCGTAAATGAATTCATTAGAATTAACTAAACGACCACCCACACGCATTAATTTGTGATCATCTAAAAACAAATTTAATTTAGACAAACAACCTTTACTTTTAATAGTCTCATTATTAGATAATGCTTTATATTCAACTGGATAAGATTCTATTTGACAAAATCGAGCTAATGTTTTATCTGCATAGTCTAACTCGTCTACACTAAGGTCGCCTGTACGCTTATTAATTTTACATCGACTGTTATATATAAAACGTAACATAAAGGCAGTCGCACGCCTCATACGTCCAAATTGAGAGAACCGATGAAAGGGAAACAAAGATAATTCACAATAATCCTGAGATTCCTGAGCTACAACGGCAGTGACGCATGACTTGACCTCAGGTAACTCGCGGTGTTTGAACGAGTCTGAGCATTTGTGGTCGTCCATTGAAAAGCTAGGGTTACGAAGAAATTCAGGACCCTCCCACCACAAGGTAGACGAAGAAAGTTCTTCCAAGCGAGCACCACGTGACGCTAGATCGGCGGGATTATCTACACCGCTTACGTGACGCCACGGGACGTCTAGTGTAAGATCATGAATTTCCGCGATCCTATTTTGAACGAATGTCCTAAGTTGGTTCGGCCTCATGTGCAGCCAGCCCAAGACAATCGTGGAATCAGTCCAGAATACTATTCTATTAAATTTACAACGTAATGAGTTGCGTACTTTGTCATACAGACGAGCACCCAATAAAGCCCCACAAAGTTCGAGACGTGGGATACTAAGAGGTTTTAAAGGCGCGACCTTTGTTTTTGAAAACAATAATCTAACCGATACTGTTAAATCACTGCAAACTGTGCGAACATAAATACACGCGCCGTACGCCGTCTGAGATGCGTCGCTAAAAATGTGTAACTCAATGTACATAGGCTGTGTACCTATAGCGTGGCGAGGTATACGAACAGTGTTTAGCGCTTGCAGAGAAATAACAAACCGGTTCCACACGCGCGCCGTGCTATCTGGAACGTTATCATCCCAACCTATTTTTAATAGCCACAATTGTTGTAATAGAACTTTGACAACAATTATGACAGGACTCAACAAACCGAGAGGGTCAAAAATTTGCGAAACCTTTGATAATATAGACCTCTTTGTAATAGACTTGGTATTTTCAATATTAACGTGAGAATTAAAATAAAAGTTGTCGCTTGCGTTATGCCAGCCTATACCTAAGGTTTTAGAACTAACATTTTCATCTAAAGTTAAAGGTTTAAACTGACTAGACGACTGACGGTCATCGTCGTGTTTAAAATTAAATATCCACTTCCTAAGTGGAAAACAGCCCGACTGCAGCGTCTTCTGAGTTTTGTCGCATAGATCTAACAATTTAATTTTATCATCTAAGCCTGTTATGTAATCGTCGACATAAAAATCCTCTTTTATAGCTCGAGCGACATCAGGATCAGGAGATTCAGAGGCTAATTGTTTTAGGCACCTAACACTTAGAAAAGGTGCGGAGGCGGTTCCATACGTCACGGTGTTTAATTTAAATATACCTAACGGTTTTGATGGATGGTCACGCCACAGAATCATTTGCAAGCTGCGCTGACCCTCATTTACCAGGCACTGCCGGTACATCTTCTCCACGTCGGCGCATGCGACGTACTTGTGCTGCCGAAAGCGGAGTAGAATGGCAATGAGATCACCCTGTATAGGAGGGCCAACTAGTTGCAAATCATTCAGTGACTTACCAGAGCTCGATCGTGCGCTTGCGTCAAACACCACGCGCAACTTGGTGGTGGTGCTGAGCTCGCGGAACACGCCATGATGTGGCATGAAATAACACGGGGATTCATAGGAATCTACCTGGGTCATATGGCCTAAACTAAGATACTCCTGTAAAAAATCTGAATAAAGAATTTTATATTCAGGCGAACGCTGCAGACGTTTTTCTAGCGCAACAAATCGACGTTCTGCTTGTGTATAAGAATCCCCCAAGGTATCAGGTGACTGATGGAGTGGAATGTGCACGCAGAATCTCCCCTCGCTATTGCGAGTAGTAGTGCGAACAAAGTGATCTTCGCATGCACGTTCTTCCTCAGTCTGTGCGTCTCTGACCTTAGACGGTTCCTCAATCTCCCAGAACAGTCGAAGTTGCGTATCTAAAGAATTAATAATATTGCAATGAATTGGCGCACTTTTGCGTGTATAATTAAGTATAGGTCCGGAAATAATCCAGCCTAGTTTGGTGTTCTGTAGAAACGGACCACTAGTCAAACGTATTTTACCGTCTTCTAACAGATCCCAAAACCTATCTGCGCCAATCAAAATGTCAATATTTTTGTAGTCTAGAAACTCCGGATCAGCTAACCGTATGTTGTCTGGAATACAGACTTGCGCGCTTAATTTACACACGGCAGGCATCGAAGCCGTGATCCTAGAGAGCACATAACAATGAATGTGCGCAGTAAATGAATTATCGACGCAGGATTTGATAACAATATTACAAGCTTGCGAACAATGTACTACCGAATCACCTACGCCTCGAACTTCGTTTGTGGACTGTATTAATGGTGCATTTAAGAGTTGACATAATGATTTAGAAATAAAACAGCGCTGGCTTCCATTATCAAGGAGCGCCCGCGCTTTATGATATATACCGTGTATATCTGCTACATCAACGATAGCTGTTGACAATAACACGGACTGCACACCTATAGACTTAATCGATTGCGGTTGCATGTGTGCCTTGTTTACTTGAATAGGGACTGCGGAGTCAGAGGCGGCTGGTGCGGCCGCGGGGAAGTGCGCAGGCGCTTCACTCTCATTAGCACGCGACGCCTCAGTGGTAGTTGTGGAATGCAAAGCAACAGAACTATTAGCGTTATCACTGTGCAATAATGAGTTATGTTTTTGATTGCAGTGCCTACAAGGCCCAAACCTACAATTATTTACTGAGTGCCTCGAATGTAAACAATTCTCACATAAGTTGTGCTCGCGTACAAGTTTAAGCTTTGTGTCTAAGTCACATTCGATAAACTCTTTACACGTATACAGCGGGTGATTCGCGTTGCATTTTGCGCATATTAACTTAACGCGTTGTTTATTTGATTTACTCGGCCCACTAGAAACATTGCAGTGTGACATATTATGAGATTTTGAGTGTTGTTTTTTGTTGTCACTGCTTTGAGCATCTTTGCTATGTGAACACTGCAATGCCTCCAGCATGTCTGCTTTGTTGCGCAAAAAGTTAATTAAAACATCCACCGATAAACGTTTAGAATTATTGTTTTCGTTTGGGTTCGGGAACAATGTGCACTTATGAGACCCCCATTCTCTTTCAGTAATTTTATCTAACTTTGACACCATGATATTAATAATTAAACTATCCCAGTAGTTTGTAGGCTCACCTAGAACCTTAAGAGCGCGTAAATTTTTCAAAATAGTGTCTATTAATGTTCTAATCGAAGAAGGCGACTCTTTAGTTATTGCAGTAATATTTAACAAAGCTTTGATATGGTGATCAATTAAAAGTCCGCAATTAATATATCGGTTGAGCAACAAGTCCCATGCAACCTGATAATTATCGGTAGAAAATTCTATAGAATGTATAACTAGTTCTGCGCTGTCTTTTAGGGACGATTTGAGATAGTGAAACTTTTGAATGTTGGAAATATCTTTAGAATTATGAACTAGTGACGTAAATGTGTCTCTGAATTCGAGCCAGTGCTCATAGGAACCGTCAAATGTAGGCATAGTGATAGTGGGTAACTTCACGGAATGTATTTGACTGTTATTATGACTGTGAAATGACCTGGAGCAGTCAGCGACCTCATCAGTGTTCAGCATAAATTCAGCAAGTGATATTAAATTGTAGTAACTATCTTCAAAATGTTCTCTTTGATTTAATTGTTCGCCTAATTCACTATCAGAAACTCTTTCTTCTATTTTAGTTTGGATGTCGTTAAATTCAGAAAATAAAGTAGTACATCCTTGAATCCTCAACTTTAAATCAATGCGTTTTTGATTAGTAAAGTCATTATCACCATCTTTTAAAGACTCTAAATAATTACTAAATTTGGTAAGCCTGCCCTTAATTATACCACGCTTCCTAACTAAATCGCGAACTAACTCACTACTTTCGACACTTAGCAAATTAGGAGATTTGTCACGGGATTTAGCAGATTCAATAGGCATTTTGGTGGTCAGTGAAAAGAGGAGTACTCACGGTTTTATAATCGTCAGCTCAATCACACACGGCACTGATGCTAGCAACGTCACCAGGCTAGTAATTGACTGGAAATCCGATATTCCGAGAATACAATGCGGCAATTTTCACTGAAATAAGAGCACAGACACACTATAGCACCAAATAGAAGTCAGGAGATGATGGTAAGGAATAAGGATTGGTCCCACCGATTGCGTATTATTTTCGATGAAACCTTTTAGGTTTTCTTCTCAATCCGCCATGTGCAAAGGGTTTCCATCCAAAGGTCACTCGGTGATCTTATGGGTACAATTTTCCAATATTTGGTTCGAAGGTCCAAAATGTAGCAGCAGCGGTGAGGTTTGTGAAAACTTAAGGTGGTTTATAGATAGTGTTGAGGATTTTCAATGAAAAACGATGCTATGCTTTTAACGAACAATCTGTATATTGGCCATTTTGGTTTTTACAACATTCAAGGAGAGGGGCGTGGGAACAATATTTTAAATAAAGCCCAATCACAGTCGAGCGATAGGTATGACGTAGCGTATGGTATAATTTCTTGCCTCGAGATGTCGCTGTTAGTCCCTGATGTGCGTTAATGGAGTAGGAGTCCACAACAGAATGTATTCCGGAAGGTTTATATATACAAACAATTATTTTATATTAAACTTAAACGTAGTACTGAAACTTGACGTTTTGTCAAATCGTGAAAAAAGGCACTTTATTGATAAAAAAATATCTTCTACTGGATTGCATATCTTAACAAAATGAACAGAAAATTCTGCGATAGCAAATGTTTATCTTCTAAGGATGACCCACAGTAACCATTTTTATCTTTCAGAATTTTATAAAAAATATATTGTTATTTCCGAAGCTATTTTGACCAGTATAATATTAATCCTTATCCGATAAAATATGTTATTAAAATTTACCATTGAATTAAGATTAAAATATACCTGGACTTTACATCATTTAAATGAAAACTATAAAAGATATCACAGATTTAAAATCACGCGCAGCAAAATAATTATGGCTGACGGCGCGCGGCGTGGCACCATGACTGACAGGGGTCAATGACCTTTCCTCGACTATTAAGGAACTGCGATTATTGAAATAAAACAAAATTGAATTGAATAAATAAAAAAAGTATTTAGACGTCCAAACGTCCACAAATAGAAAGGACTCAACATTTTTTTCATATATCCAGTTCAACGAAATAGTGGGACCATCCATGGACAATAGACCACTTTTGTTTTTTTAATTGTAAGGTCCTTTCACACGGCGATGATCAGAACGATATTTTGTTACTGTATAATTTGGGATCATCGGGCAATTTGTTGGCAGTTTCATACTACATTTTGGTTTTAAGGCTTGTGCAGACCAGCGCGACACGAACAATACAATTTCTAAGAAAACTTCACAGTATAACAATAACCGGTGTCGCGCTGGTCTACACAAGCCTTTAAACGTATGAACATTGGGATGTTAACGTGTGCATCACTACATTGCACCCGTGTGAAGCAGAGGTGGGTTGCTAGTAAGTAATACGAGTAAGTAACAGTAATTCATCGTCCATCTTTTATTTTTGCTCCGTACGCAAGCACTCGGGATTATAGCTCGGGAACGTCGAGTTCAGAAAAAGCCTGACGCAAGAATCGGATATGTATCGAGTAAATACGATCAGATAGTCTCAACAGACAATCGGAAACAAAATCTGACGTGTATTCCCAGCCTAAAGAAGCACCGAAAAGTCGGTCTTGAAAGAGAAAACTGCCGTTCGATTCTGTAAAAATATTAACGTGAAGCTTAGGTGGCTTAGGCTGTCAATAGTGTTAATCCCTAGCATCCTGCCGGTCGATTCTGTAGCAGTGACAGCTCACTTCACGCTCACTTCACCTAAGTTTCACGGTGAAATTTTACAGAATCGAACGGCTGTTCTGTAGATAATTGTTCTTTTGTCATAAGGTGACCATATATTTTCTTGAAAAGTAGGACACGATGGAAAAGAAGAATAACTTTTTACCCAGAAATATTTTCATTTTCATTTAGCAAGTAAGTAAATAGTAAATATTATAGTAACAACGCTGCAACGAATAGACTTTTTCGAACCTGGGAATCGAACCCAGGACCTCATGCTGAGCAGTAACGTAAAAAAGACCAACGAAGCATTCTAATTGGATATAAGTACTTTATTCGCATTGACATTGTATTTTTAATTAGACTCGTGTTGTAATCCGTTGACTTGTCACGTGTTTTTGTTACTTACTCGGGTTATTTTTATGTAGGTATAGTTCAACTCGTAATTGCTTCACAACTTCTGACAAAACCTCCCATTAAATTGAAACTTCACTACAGATCGTTCTCTATAACTTGTCCCTTGCCGTCGTGTTGGCGCCATTGTTTGTCAAGCTTAGTTTCAATACAGATATAGTTCAAAATGGCGACTGACAGAACAGTGCTACCAATCGCGTCACGGGTCAAGTTATAATGAACGAGCTAGTTGAAGCTATCTGACTCAAAGACAAATTATAGACCTTGGCGTTTTATGATACGCAAGTGACATTCAACCTTAGAGTTATACGCAATTAAGAGATCAACTACTTATTTGCATAATTATGAAAAATAAAGGTAGTACTTATGCACTTTAGCACTAAGCGATTATAAACTAGTTACTTTATTTTGATAACCATGACAATGTGACCGTTCATTTTCCGGTTTCTAACAATAAAAACCCACATGCTCAGAAATCTTAATGTTACTAAAATTTAAAAATGAAATTCTGTTCGTTGGTAAGCGCTTTAATTGAGAACAGCTGGACTGATTTAGCTATTTTTTGTTTTAAAATGTTCTTACGCAAAGAAAAAATTGCCGGGAAAATGGGTAAATTCAGGAAAAAACGAAGTGTATTTTTTTCTGTTGATTGACTTTTTCACAGGACTACGTCTGTCGGGTCAGCTAGTTATGTAGTAAATTAACATTTACAATAAAAATGTAAAGACGAACCTGTCCGATCCGAAAGGGGTACTTAAGTACTGCAATAACATTTCCAAAAACGAGTAAAAAAGCTCATTATTAATGAAAATATAACGCTGTTTAAAATTCTCATTTTTAGTACCAAAATTACCCCAAATCCTTGAAAGGCGTGAGTCAAATGAGCTAACAGTCGGCGTCTGATCGACTATCGACTGATGATCGACTATCGACTGATGGTATAATTTACGGACCATTATTTGGTTAAAATCAAGACTATTGTGTCTTTACCAATAATGAAGCAAAGACCTCATAGCTTTGCACAGTAGACCCTTCCCATATAGAGGCTGCTATCAAAGGTAGATAAATATAGTAGACATGCGTCAGATATATCGAAATGTATCTAAAATCCGAATTGAGTCACAAATCGTATCGTATCGATTAACCCGAACTAGACAAACCAATTTCACAAAACCACGGCAAGAGTAGATTAGCGTAAGCAAGTATTTGTTTATTTTTGGATAGTTTGGATCGATGCACTTACAACCGAATTATAATATTACAGAGACGATCGAAACTGCGAGCCGGAAGCGCCAGAGCCGCAGAAATCAATTTCTAAAATCGGATTTTGAAAACGATTTCATAATGTGAAACAGAATATGTTATGCGAGTATATTCGATTTCACATTATAAAATCGTTTTAACGTACGTAAAAAAACGCCCACGTCTAAAAATTTGCTTTATTATATAATATAATTAACGAATAGGGCAATAAGGTACCATTGGTCGGCATTTTTTTTTTTTTTTTTTTTTGGATGGGAAATCATCAAATGACTTCTCCCGCTCTGGGCAGAGCGAGAGGGTGTGTCAGACTTTTACTGACTAAAACCCACCCGTGTTCCTTCCGTTGCCTGTGTGCCGGGGCCGCGATATCCCTTTCAGACAAACCCGCAACCCCAGCAGGACCATTGGTCGGCATAACAATTCGTTTTAGTTTGGAACCGAGCATATGTCGCGAACCTTTGAAGTTTATCGACTTACCGCGGTTCAGGCGCAAAGCCACGCACGCGTCTGGGCTATCACGCACGTTACCCCTCCCACGATGCACCGTGCGGGCTGATGCGCGTGCGTCCGCAAACTAGGGCACCATGAGAAGCCAGCATTATTAGAATAATGACATGGCAGTTTGGAATTAGTTTGTACTTGCCATACATGGAACTAGTATGAACTATCCTATACTATTAAATGACCATTCTCTATTTTCACCCGAGCAGAGCTCGGTCGACCAGCCGTTCGATTCTGTAAAAATATCACCGTGAAACTTAGGTGAAGTGAGCGTGAAGTGAGCTGTCAATAGTGTTAATCCCTAGCTTCCTGCCGGTCGATTCTGTGGCAGTGACAGCTCACTTCACGCTCACTTCACCTAAGCTTCACGTTAATATTTTTAGAGAATCGACCGACGGGTACCGAGGATAATAAAGTACAAGTAAGATACGTATACTATATACAATTCTTTTGTTTTAACATTTATTTTCTACAAAAAAAAACAACTTAAACTTAATAGTATTATTGTTATTTTAAATATAACACTAATAAATGTGGATATCAAAATATTATGTAAGGAATTCGTTTTTTTTTGTCTTTAAGGCACCGAGAAATAAATAGGTACCTCATAAATATACCTTCTAGAATTACACATTTGTTGAGTTAGCGCTTTTTAGCTAACGGAGGCAGAGACTGTAAAATAAACAAAATGTAATCTTTTGTTAGCAAGGTATTCCGCGCATAAATACAAGATTGCGACTATAATCCTCGCAGATGGTCCATAGGATCGCAATATGGCTGTTATAGTGCTGTTAGTGATATTTTTATGCGCATTGATAGCCGCATGGTGGTGGTTGAGACAGTATCCCAACGCGCCCCCTGGGTTTCCTGGGGCACTACCAATCATTGGACATTCATACAAGGTCATTGGGGATCGAAAACGTGAGTAAAAATGTTTTATTTTGTTTGTTTGTTTGTTTTGTCATGTTTTTTTTTAAACAGCCTCGTTTCGAATGCGTTGTCTCAGTTGGTGTTTACTGAATGATTGACTGTTGCGTCACGGGTCGTGGATTTTGTCTTCAGCTCCTGGTCAGAAAAAACTGAAGGACCATATTGTTGTTTTAATCAGTAAAATTCTGCTATACCCGGATGTGCTCCGCCCTAAGGGTACGTTTCCACTGAAGAGGAGACGAGCGGAACTGAGCGGAGACCTGCAGGAATCGACCGATCACAGTGGTTGAAATTCTCATAGCGTCTTTTGTCTCAACTCCGTTCGTCTCCGCTTTAGAGGAAACGCACCCTTAAGCAGGGGGCGAGGTATCCGTTATACGTTGTCAAGTGATTGATGTTTTTTTTTTTCTTTATTTACGCAACCAACAGCGATACATATACGTATAGTATGTTACAGAGTATGTGTGTTACAGTATAGTATGGCTAATAATAGGTTTCCCTGTATAACTAGGATAAATATAAAACATGCGAACGGACTACTTAGAAATATATTAATAAAAAAAATGCAGTTTTAGGTATATTACTTATAGATAAGTTTAAAATTTTAAAGAAAACAAAAAAGTTTGACGATAAAAAAATTATGATTAACAGTTTTTCGGCATAAACGGAATAGTGCATGCAGTTTGCGCACGTGTATTATTATAAGTTTATAACCTATGTATGTACTTGTGTACATATTTTAACTGTGCCAAATTTCATACTCCTTATCCGCGTAAATTTCGTAAAAATTAAAAAAAAAAATATTTTGATCCATGAAAAAAAATTACAAGAACCAATTACCTAAAAAAAAAATAATTCAAATTGCATTATCTTTAATAATTCTATTCGTACCCCACAAATAGAATTATTAAAGATAATGCAATTTGTACTTTTTTTTTTTAAATTAATTGATTCTTGTAATTTTTTTTCATGGATTAAAATAGATTTGAAGAGGTGACATAGTATAATGCACATTTTATATTTTCAGTGGACCAATATAGGTTTTATTTTTCCAAATTTCATTAAATTGCAGATCGCTTCTAATTTTATAAAGGTTTACCGTTCGACGACCGATTATTTTTATAAAGGTTGACCTTCCTTTAAGGCTTCTAATATTCATTAATTTTAACTATTCGAATATTTCGAATTATAAAAATTTTACTTTTCGAATAGGTACTCCGAATTTTCGTCAAGGTCGTTTCTGTCAGCGATCTCTAGCACCGCGCGCGCTCATTTTCATCTCATTTTCTCATTCAAATCAAATAGCACGCGCGTCCCCGGCTTCCTGTTACACACTTCCGTCCCTTTTCACAAAATCACTTCCATAGATTACAGGAAAGCGAGAGGAAAGACGATACACATAAAAAAATAAAAAACTTTTCTGTCTTTAGTTTTCTTCTTTTTATTTTTTAGTTTTCTAAGTTTTGTATAATTTTGAATTGTAATGGAGTCAGTCAGTTATGCTCGGTATACACGATGCCAGTTTTTCAAGCTAGGATAGCAAGTAAACAACGTCCTGGCTTGGCACATGTACCTATAAAATATAAGTTATAAAAATTAAAACCCAACATCGACAAAAATGTCAACTAAAAAGGTATAAACAGACATCACAGACAGGCAAATAAAAAATCCGGAATCACACATGTAAGGGCATAAATACGTGTGATTATACATCACACGTAATCGTAATCGTAAACCGAATAATATATATATTTGTAATGTGCTAAAAAAAAAACAATACATAACGTATGTTTAGTAACCTAATAGAGAGTCATAAAGAACCCTGTAAGAAATCGACACGTGTTTAACCTCTCAACGAGGTCAAGCCCCTATCATTTGATACACAACATGGCATAATATTTTATTTTTATTTTTTATTTCATTACTTTTTGTTCTCTAGAGGGCGCTATATTGAATATGACGTCATATAGCCTATAACGATCAAGACGCTTCCAACGATACCTCATTTTTCAAATTTTGATCACTGGTTTAGAAGTTATGAGGTAGCAGATGATACATAATGTGACGTCATATAGCCTATAAGAATCAAGACGCTTCCAACGATACCTCATTTGTCAAATTATGATCACTACTTTAGAAGTTATGAGGTAACAAATGATACATAATGTGACGTCATATAGCCTATAAGAATCAAGACGCTTCCAACGATACCTCATTTGTCAAATTATGATCACTACTTTAGAAGTTATGAGGTAACAAATGATACATACATACAGGTCAAAATCATAACCCTCCTTTTTACTTCGCCGTAGTCGGGTAAAAATAGAATAATCATACTAGCCTATAATTAGCTGTATATGATTAGGGCAAATATGAGCATCGTCATTTCAAAAATGTTTGAATTCATGGTGTTACTCGTAGGTCGTATGTCCCTTTTACCGTGTATACACAGAGAGGTTTAAGCTCACACAAGCAAATTGTCGATTCTGGGCCACCATTAATTGCTTAAATAATTGATCGTTTCGATTCAAGGTGTTTCAATACTAATTGCACATTGAAAATATTTTACAATGTTATGATTTTATGGGAGATAATTGTGTGCTATAAAAATGTAATGCTTTATAGGACATTGCTCATTATAGCAGCACCGATCCGATACCGATACGACAAATAACTTGTCATTCAGGTTAGGATTTTAAATCAAATGATATATATTTTACGATGGCTAAACAGAATAGTGGACGGCTCGCGAGCAGTGAGCGGCCCGACAGCATGCTTCAAGCGAGGAGCCCGCTCCCCGGCGAAGAATCACCTGCAGGCGGTATGCATGCCGGCGCGCGCCTCGCCGTCTTGCTGATGGCGCGTCGGCGACTAGCGGTCGCCTTGCTTACGGCGCGTTCGCGATTAGCGGTCGCCTTGCTTACGGCGCTGTGGCGACCAGCGGTTGTCTTGCTTCAATGCGGCGCGGCGGCGCGTTGGTGACTAGCTGTTGCCTTGCGTACGGCGCGTTGGCGACTAGATTTGTCTAAGCGGTGCCAGTTCGTCACTGCGCTGGAGCGGTGCTGTTATAATAAGCGATGTCCTTTATTCTTTTATAATATGGCGTAGGCTACAGCCTCCTTATTATCAAGGACATGGTCCCGTACTATTTCCTACATTACTACAGCTCAGGTCTCGCGCCTACAAAGCAGCCAAAAATAGTGAAAGCCTGACATTCCCACAATTACATTATTAAGGCATTATGACGTCTATATAACATCGCGAATAGCTGTCAAATATTTCAGTTTTGATTAATTAATCATTATTACTCAATTAAAAAGTGAAATTTCGCGCTGGGTTGTACTGTGCGTATTTTCGGATTAATGGTGACGATGGGAAAAAACAGTATGAATGAATATTGAATTATAACTAAGATAATAGTACTCGAATGCCTTTTTAACCGACTTCAAATTATTAAAGACTTTTTTTTTGAGGAATCTTGTACTGTGTTCTCATATAAATTTTGAGCAGTGTATAGAGTGCCGCTAGCGACATAATAGTGACATAATAGTAAGCATTGCATTATTATTGTCACTGACACTTGTTATTTTGTTTGATTGTTGAGGTTAGTTCGCTGTAAAACACCACATTCCCAAAACATTACATTCTTTTGTACCTAAACGGACCCAGGCACTGGCCGGCCGCTTCCGCGGCACCCTATATATACGTATATGTTTCCCCACCTACAGGCGGAATGATTTATGTTACGCGGACGGAGTGCCAAAACACCCATAATAATGTCGAAAAACATATTCTGCATAGCCCCGCAAATTTATAACAAAATTCCAAGATCAATCAAAGAGTTAAACTGAAATGGATAAAAAAAAAATTGTAAGACTTACTCTATATTAAATGTTAAACGACGATTTGAATGATACTTTGTCATAGTAATTGAATTGTAATCTTTTATACTTTGATATCTTACTCTTTGATACTCTGATATAAAATAACACTTTGATATCCTAAATAAATTGTGAGTGTTTATGATATTATTATTAACTGACATACCTTTTTTTTTCTTTTTTTAAGGTGGGAAATTATCCATTAACTTCTCCCGCTCTGGGCGGAGCGGGACGGCGTGTCAGAATCTTACTGACTAAAACCCATCCGCAGGGCGCCTCGGCTTCTTAATGAGGACCAGTTTCCCCGTCTTCCAATGAAGTGGGAACTGGCCCCTCTCTACGCATGCACTTAGGTGCCCTCTTAGTCGAGGCCCGAGAGCCTCCAAGGCCAGGACCCAGGCTTTCCAAGGTAAGCCGTCGGGTCCTGGGGCGGTAATTGTGGCATCCAGCCTACGTACTGCCACTCTCATCTCTACCTCGGTCACCTCCGGAGCATTATCGTCGTCGTCGGCGGTGTGGTCTGCATCGGGCACCGCAGTAGGCGGAGCAGGGGCTGGGAGGTATGTTCCCCTCTCGAAGGGAACAGACCGCTCACCACGCCCCACACAAGCTGGGGCCGGAGACTATGCGTCAGCAGGGGAGCCCATGGGCTGAGTTTCTCCCGCACCATCTGTATGGGCGTCCCCACGAGTCCCTGTTCAGAGTCCCCACCGACTCGTCGCGGTCCAGTCCCCTGGCCCGCATGATCTCCACTTGGAGGGCGGTCTTCGCTGCTCTGTACCCCTCGTACATCTCCGCCTGAATGGCTTCCGTATTCGGAGGGCGGTGCCTGGTGTACCGGCGTGGCGCAGCAACGCACGCATTGCGCAAAGTCATCAGCTCTTGCGACCACCAGTACACCTGGCGCGAGGCACGTCCCGGAGGACCCGGAGTAGTGCCACGTCACATATTTCGGACATGGCCTCCTGGACCCACTCGGCCTCGTCGTTGATGTCAGTAGGCCTGTCCGATGATGACACCAAAGCCTGCACGATCGAGGCTCCCAGGAGGCGCTCCCGGTCCAGCTGCTTCAGCGCCCATCGCGGACCAATCAGGGCCTGTCGGATCGGCGCGCTCGAAGTCTGGGCGGAGACGTCAAATCGGATGTACCGGTGGTCGGAATAGGTCTCCAGTCTCCACCTCCTCCATGACGCGCCAGTCAACGACACGCGGTGACAGAGCGGGGCTGGCGAACGAGGTGTCCACCACTGATTCACCCCGCATGCACGAACACACGTGGGGACAAAACCCGACTTAGGACGACCAGGCCTGCCTCCAGGGATCAGCCTCAACCATTCTACCTCGTGTGTCCGTATACCGGGAACCCCAAGCCACGTTCTTGGCATTGAAATCCCCGAGGACGAGCACGGGGAGGGAACGGAACCCGACAACGACGACTCTCAACTCCGCAAGGGAGTTGTAGAACTTGGTGAGAGTTCGGCTCTGGGAGAAGTATACCCCTACCACGACAATCTCCCCGAACCGTGCTGATACGCAACCCCACGGCAAACTTTCCACCTTTCTAGAGATGTGCTAAGCTGCGTAGCGATGAATGTATGTTTATGATATCAATCAATAGGATCGTTGGATTTTCATATAGTTTGGCTTAACTCTTACCTGTTCGGCTACATCACTTATCTCTGGTTGAAATAGACACATACCTATGTTTCGTAGCTTAGCTTAACCGCTTAGCGACCGCGCATACACTCCTATGATGAGAAGGCAGGCTGCCATTCCCAGATTTAAAAAATTTACATAGTTTTCACCTGTCTTCGTGGAATTTAAGCTGGTTTGAGCCACTGTCAGACCTAGGCTTGCGTGTCATGCTCTGCCGCAGAGCCACCATTTTAGAAACCGATCAATTATATTTTAAAATAATGTACGTTAAACGAACATAATGTACGTATACCGTTAATGCTGTACGTGCATCAGGTAATGATAAAATAGATATTTATTGTGGCTCTGCTGAAGAAAATACTCTCTAGCAGAGCCACACAGAACATGTACTCAGGAAAGATAAACGCTACTGTTTTTTGATGAAAACTGTTGTACGAATAGTGTTTAATGCGTACGTGTTGAAAAATATCCTTATTAGACAGTGGTTTTATTTATTTTAATATAGGTACGTAAATAAAATAATAATACCAGCCTGTTACTGTCCCACTGCAGGGCAAAGGCCTCTTCTCACACAGAGAAGGCACGAGCATTGATCACCACGTTTGCTCAAGACGGGTTGGTGATTTCAGACTTATATTAAACTACAAGTCCTGGTTTCCTCACGATGTTTTCCTTCACCGATGTCAGTAATGTCCTAGATAAACTATTACTATAAGGTACTTGCTAGGATTTGAACCCACAACCTCGTGCATGAGAGGCGAGGCCTTAACCACTGGGCCATCACGACATATAACTAACTTATTTATTTTAACTTTACAAAAAAAATTCATAGAAAGCGCCTGGTTATTTTGTGTCAGCAAAATGTTCTGTAGCCATTGCTATATTTATTTATATATACTTTATTGTACACCAGAAAATACATAGTAAATCATAAATTTAACACTACAAAACATACAATGGGCTATATTTGTGATTAGGCGCACACCTATAAATATTATGAACGAGGAAAATTAGCATGTTATTTATTACATATTATTTATAGATTTATTTACTTTTCGCATATAAATTATATTCAAACTATTTTCAATGATTTCATTTAATTTTTTTTTCAAATGTAAAAACAAACTTGTCAAATTAAAATTATGAAGCGCACACAATGTTTGTCAGGGTGCTTAGAAGAACAAAAAGCAGCATTTAAGGACTTCAAATACTTGCATCGGTAACGGTAAACGTACATTATGTTCGTTTAACGTACATTGTTTTAAAATATAATTGATCGGTTTCTAAAAAGGTGGCTCTGCGGCAGAGCATGACACAGGCTTGCGAGTTGTGCTACAACATTAAGTTCTTTATTACTAATCTAGTCGACACGCCTACCAGGCCACGCTAATTGCTACTTATATCGAAATTCGATTGTGAACGAATTGTTTTTTGACGTGTAATCAATGAGTTTGGAAAAGTCTGTGCTGGAAAAAGTACAAAACAACAACGAATATACAAAAAACTGCTGCATTAAATTAAAAACGGGGAATTAATTCAAAATCTAAGTTAAATGGGCTTTTAAATGCAACATGACTGTGAAGGTTTTGTGGATGATCGTTTTGGTTAGGGTATGCAAATTTGGCATTTGGTCATCCTCCTTTCACAACCTTTGATTAACTTTTTTTTTTTATGAATTCAAAGCCAACTTTTATTTCAATATTATACTTAGGTTGGACTGGACAATTGAGTTGAAACAATTTTTTTTTTTAATTTTTCAGATTTATGGAATTTTTTTCGGGAATTTCAAATCTGTGCATTAGAAAAAGGTGGTGTTTGCGAGGTATGGTTCTTCAATCATTCGCTTTACGGTAAGTTCTCTCATGTATCAAGTACACTTTGCAATTATCACAGAGCACGGAATCGCGAAGCCAAGCGAAGCGAAGTAATTCACGACCGAAATTCATGGTGCCGAAAATGCAATGACCGCACAAATAGGGACGTTGACTAATTTTCTTTTTTTCTGTCAAACAGCTTATAAAAAAATATTGGTCACGTATTTTTTTTTTCTTTTTTACCTCATCAAAACATTACAGCGATACATTGAGTTAAAATGTGGCATGACGTCACTCCCCGGTAGATTTTATACTGACTTGTAACGTAGCGAGCCCACAATTCACAACTTTAACGCGTTTTATCTAAACCATTTTTATTCATATGATGAAGTAAAAAATAGGGGTCTAATATTTTTTTATTATCTGACGGACGGATTAAATAGTTATTTTTTTCCCAGGCAACATCCCAATTCTGTCACAGATCGCCTCCAAAGCAGTCAGTTTCTATAAGTTATTTGTGTCGTAGTGCAAGTAGTTAGTAAAGTAGTAAATAGTAAGTAAACGTTAACACACTCGGTTTGTCTGGAATGTGTTGACAAGGCCGCCTCTAGCAGCAGCCGCCGAGGCGTTTCCGTGCTCTGTGGTTAATATCATACTTCTATAAAAGAAAAACGAATCACAATTATTGTAATTTAATTATTTCCGTTTCAGTGGTAACCGATCCAGAAGACAGCCTAACAATAGCCAATTCATGTCTCAGTAAACCATTTATCTACGATTTTGCAAAGGACTATATAAATAATGGACTCATCACAGCAGAAGGTAAAGGAAACAAACTAATTAAGTATAAAAAATATGCATGACAATATTGATTAATAGGGATGATGATAACTTTTTTTTTTAGTCCATCTTTGAGATTATAAAATAATATTGGACACGTATTATTATTTTTTTAACGTAATCTAAAGATTACGGCGATACTTTGAGGTAAAATGTGCCATGACGTCACGAGTATGTAGATTTTATACATACTAGTGACGTAGCGACCTCCACTACTCAACCTAAAATGCGTTTTATCTAATTAATTTTTTATTAATATGTTAAAGCAAAAAATACGTGCCTAATATTTTTTTTATTATCTGACTGACGGACTAATTAGAATTTAATTTTTTTTACCCAGGCATCATCCCTATTGTACGCACGACGACGTAGTTATCGAGCTACAGGTATACACTTTTATTTACATAAACAACATCACGCCTGTATTTTCCAAAGGGTAAGGCAGAGGTGCACCTATAGTACACCCACATTTCGCCAGTTATGTTTAAGTCCCATGTAATAGAGGGCGAGCCTATGCCATGAACCGGGCACAAATCCAGATTCCGGGCTGCTACGGAGCAATTCCAGATGGAAAACCCAATAAAACCATGCCCGATTCGGAAATCGAACCCGGGACCTCATGCTCTGCAACTTGCGACCACTAGATCAACGAGGCAGCGTACTTTTATTTATTTATGTATTCAAAATGTATGCTCAGGTAAATAAAGTCGGGAGCATTCAAACTCTTTAACTCTTAGATTTTCTGACTACGTTACACTTACTGAATTGGCCCAAAAAGTCGAGCCCGCCGCGTACTTGTACCTTCAAACCTAAAAGGTGGAGTGAACCATCTGTGGTTATACCTATATTTTACCTAAATTTATGTAACTTTAACTATTAGCGTTGGCTCTGACTCCATGAAATTGGTACCAAATAAGCACCTATGCAATGTTTTTGTTTCAGCGTCTATTTGGAAAGCTCACCGCAAGCTATTAAATCCGGCGTTCAACAAACAAGTTCTAAATACGTACGTAAATGAAATGAACGTGCAAGCTCGAAGTCTTGTCTCTCAATTAGCTTCGAAAGTGGGAAAAGGCCAGTTTGACGTGCGAAAGTTCTTCGTAAACTATACATTGTCAACTGTAACTCGTAAGTATTGTTGCGATAGTAATGGTCGTAAGGAGCGTGGGTATTGACGTGAAAATACATAAAGGCTAACCCCGTGAACACGAGCTACACGTTTAAGACGCAGATATAAGCCAGTGACCTTGAATGGTTAGCTTGTGGGTTCTGTACTGAGCTTACGCCAACGCGTTATGTCCAGCCAGTAATAGGACTCGCCCATCCACGAGCGCTGTCCCAAATTAGACGCTTTATTAATTTATTATACATAATACAAAAGGTATTTTAATAAAACACGTAAACTAAAAGATCAATAATAAAATTATCTTTAAAATGGTGAATGGTGTCAAAAAAATACGCCTGATAGATTTTCCGTGACTCAGTTTTTTATCCGCGTTAGACATAACTTTACTAATTCATTTCAATATGTAATGTAAAATATTCATATATTAAGTTATTAAAAAAATGCTCTAATTTAACATATTTTTTTTCCAAATCATTAACACTACTCCTTTAGACGTGATCTTCAGTATAAAATCATTAAAAGTCAGTTATCGTCGCCTTAAGCGATACGCGTCTTGCAACTGCGACTGATGAGAAAACAAATAAAATAACAAAAAAGCGAGCGAGCCTTACGGTCGCATAATGATGTGTAACATCTGACCAAAGAATATACTACTCTCTTACGAGAGCCAGAACCTTTCGGAAAAGGGGTTGGTACCACCTGACGGCCAACTTTAGCACCGCGCGCGCTCATTGGTCAAATCAAATAGCGCGCTTCCCCGGATTTCTGTTACACGTGTGACGTGTCGGGGTGTCGTGAACGTACCGATCGACTATGCCGAGGGAATACATAGCCCTGGAATCACATTTTGTCAAAATTATTGCTTGGTTTATGAAAAATCTGTTTCTCCTTTGCAGGGACTTCACTAGGACTGAATACTCAAGAACAAGCTACAATAGATACAGATTATGCAGAAGGAATTGAAGATTTATTTGCTATATATTGTGATAGATTTCAAAAAGTGTGGCTGCATTTGTCGTATTTATTCAACTGGAGTTCAATGAAGCGCAGACAAACTGTACTATTGAAGAAACTGAAGAACATCATAGATCCAGTAATAATTTTGTTTCGAGTTTTAAGAAAAGTTTGGCTTTCCAGAGCGTCAGCTTAATTTGTGACCCATACGTGTATGACCGGCTCATTATAAAACTGGATCTACATGTTTAACTGCGGGATGCTGTACCCATTACATTCGTACTGACTACGGAACACAACCCAGCCCTGGTCCGACACACACTTGGCCGGTTTTGTGTCATATTATTATTTTTGTTGTGTTTATTTTCATCTTCAGCTTTCTGCTGCTATATGCTTCACAAAAATGACTAGAGATCTCGATTCCTTTCAAAATATGTCACGAATCTACATAGTTTATTTTATTATTGTGCGGCCAACTTATATTGTTTTCTATTTCAGATTATACATGAAAGAAAATCCGAGTTAAAGGCAAATAAAGATCCGAATATGTATGATGACTCGACACCAGGTAAACAACTGAAATCATTTTATTTACTTACCTTATGTTCTCAACAATTAGCTGATAAGGCCGGGAGACGTCCACCTGGATATAGGCCTCCCCTTAGTAACGCAATAACGACTGATCCTGTTTTCCACATTTAACGTACTTGTATATCCGCGACTTTAACCAGGTTGTTGGGCCACGCTGCGCCTGTCAGTACGCAATCGCTCAGAGCTTGTCGGCCCCATCCACCGTCCGTTCTGCGAGTAATGCCTCGCCCACTGCCAACTAAGTTTGGCAATTCGGTCACCTTGGTACTCCTTTCCATTGAAATGACGTTTTGATCACGCAGAGAATCTCTGAGCCTCTTCATTTGGTTTGGGTGACTGTTTTATCTGGCTCATTGTGAGTACCATACGTATTATCTGGCAACACGCACGTCAACGTCTTTCGTATTGGAATACTGCGGTATTTGGGACGTAAAGGTACTGCTTTCAGTACACTGCCCAGCCAAGTTGGTTTCGGCGAATGTTGACGCTGCCGACAAATACAGATAATTACTCTTCTAACTTGACACTTTCATTCACTACAATTTCAACGTTTGTTGCATTCAGAAGTTGTAAAGTAACAATGGTTTAATACAGAAAACAATATTATGTTTCAGGCAAATTCAAACCAATACTAGATCAAATGCTGAATTTGGCTGAAGAACAAGATGTCTTTACAGACGATGACATCAGAGAACACCTGGATACTTTTGTAGCCGCTGCTTACGACACAACTTCTTCAGCTATGACATTTATTTTGTTAGTGATAGGGTCAGACCTGGATCTACAAGAAAGAATTTTTAATGAGTAAATAACATTCAATATACAGTATTTATACGATCTGACTCGTACTTTCATAAAGCCAATGCAATGTTGCAATTTGTCATAAGCAAATGTTTGAATTGAAAGTACCTCGTTGCCTACCCCGTGTCTCCATGGCCTAGTGGTCGCAAGAGCTACTGCTGAGCATGAGGTCCTAGGTTTATTCCCGGGTCGGGTAAAGTGTTGCCGGGTTTTCCCATCAGGAATTACTAAGTAGCAGCCCGTAGTCTGGATTTGTGACCGGTTGATGGCAATGGCATCATCAGCCTTAAATGTTCTCACGGCTGGGACACAGGCCTTTTCTCTTCAAGAGAGAGTGGACTGTACTCCACCAGGCGGGCCCAGTGCGGGTTGGTGGACCGATATCTCCATATTTAAATAAAATAACTAATGATGGCTTTTGTGTTCATTACAGGTTACAAGAAGTACTTGAACATAAAGATGACGATATTACTAAAGAAGATCTATCAAAACTCGTGTTTTTGGAGGCAGTGATCAAAGAGTCGATGAGAATATATCCAACCGTTCCACTTATCGCAAGAAAAATTGAAATAGATATTAACCTGAGTATGTATCTTTACAACGTTAGTCTCTAACTCATAAAAAAAAACTTAATTATAAGACCTTTAACCCACCTGATAGACCTCTGCCTGGAAACAGGTGTATTTCCCGAACAGTGGAAGATTGCAGCAGTAAGCCCAATACATAAAAGTGGTGCTAAAGATAAACCTGAAAATTACAGACCAATAGCACTTCTCAGTATCTTATCAAAAATCCTGGAAAAACTAGTAAACACCCGAGTAGTAAATTTTCTTGAAAAACATAATCTCATTTCTGAGACGGTTTTAGAAAAGGCAAATCAACCGAAGATGCAGCTTCACTGCTTACTAACTCAATATCAGCAAATATCGAAAAAGGCAAACTATGCTTAGCGGTCTTCATAGACTTAGCTAAAGCCTTCGATACAATCTCATCAGATATCTTAAAAAACCGGCCAAGTGCGTGTTGGACCACGCACAATGAAGGGTTCCTTAGTTGAGATGAATTTATCCCAACAACAAACTTAACATTGTAGTTGAAAAACATGTTCTCCCATACGGATTATTACTCATTAACCTGTACAGCCTACTTAGCTCTGATAGTTTTCCTTTTAATTTCGTTATATATACTATTGCTGTGATTTTTTTCACAAATCCAAGTACAACCATTTAGCTGATTTAGTTAAAGCTTAATATTTCGCAAACGGATCCCTGAATCCAAAAATGGTTTTCACAAACGCAATATTTTTGAACTACCTTTCTAACGATACCCCACAACATGGGGTACACGAGAAAAAAAAAACATCTTCACTTTACGTGTGGGGAGGTACCTTTTTTTTTTTTTTTTTTTTCATTTTATTTTACCACTTTGTCGGCATGATTAATATGTATACATAAACCAAATTACAGCTTTCTAGTACTAACCGTCTCTGAGCTAAACCGCGGACAGACAGACGGACAGACAGACAGACTGACAGACGGACATGGCGAAACTATAAGGGTTCCTTGTTTACTACAGAACCCTAATAACTAGATGCAGTAGAGATTAAGGGAAAACCGCTTGAACGGTTTCACAGGTATCTCACCAATCGCCGACAATTCGTGAAATCAGGCGAACACTCAAATGGTCAACTACCTATAAATTTTGGAGTTCCGCAGGGTAGCTTACTAGGCCCAATACTATTTTTAATATATATGAATTACTTAATGAACCTGTGCTCTCTGATGCGGAACTAATTTCCTACGCAGACGATACGGTCATCACGTTTCATGCCCGCACCTGGGAAGGGGTTTACAGTCTCGCAGAAGAAAGTTTAGCAGCTGTAGCGCAAACACTCAACCACAACCTACTTACTCTCAATTTAAAGAAAACCAAACTAATCACATTTTGCAAAACACATTCATCAAGCCTTCCTCGTAACCTAACATTAAAATTCTACACTTGTCAAAATCATCTGAAAACCTCACGGGAAGACTGCTCATGCGAATATATTAACCGGACGTCTTCAATTTGTTACTTAGGGCTTCTCATTGATGTAAAACTATATTTTAAAGCGCACATTCAACTTCTTTGTGGCCGAGTAAGGAACCTAATACATATAATCTGCGTTCGCAATTCATTTGCCAAACATGTAAACAAACACGGGTTTTAGAAAAAACAACTGTAATACACATAAGGTTCAGTTTGCGATATCACTTCATATTTTTTATGACTTTTTCAACAATACTAGTCGGTCTAAAATCAACTTTATTTACACTTGCATAAACTTGGTATTTGTCTAAGTGGAAAACTCGTGTTTGCTTACATGTTTGACAAATAAATTGCGCACGCAGATTAGTTAAGAGACCGTACTCCAAAAGACACCCTGCGAACGGTTTATTTCGCAATATACCAGTCCATCATACAATATGGCATATCAATTTGGGGCGGTGCAGGAAAAACGACAATGATCGAACTTGAGAGCTGTTATAAAAGTACTTTTAAAAAGCAATTTTTTTACCCCACTGACTCTTTGTACAAAGAGTTTCAAGTTCTTCGTGTCCGCCAACTGTTTATCCTCAACGCATACCTACATACACACAAAAAATAAAAACCAGATCAGACTATCACCCATTAACTTCCAAACGCCTCTTCCACATTCCGCTTCCAAGAGCCACCTCTCTTCTAGCCAGACGATGTCCCGCGTACCTTTTATATATAACAAGGTCACCAGTATCTTACCTTCTGACTTAAAAGATCTCACCTTCTCTGCATGTAAAAAAGTGATAAAAAAATTACTCTTAGGTCTTTCATACGACGAATCCGAAAGCTTTCTCATAACATAAGTAACACTTGAAATCTCACTAACACGACAGATATACCCACACACCTACTCACTACACTCCACACGAACATACACCCACATCTTTTTTTCTAAATTGTGTATTAGTTTTAGCCATGATCAATACAAGTCAAATTCCTATTTTGTTTAATACAATTTAATTTTGTATTCTGTTTAAAACTAGTTTTATGCTTTATTTTTGATCTCAATCAAATTTTAATTTAGATTTATAATTGTTTGCAATTAATTACCTATTGCCACACTAGTAAAAAATAGAATGATGTATCACAACTCAGGTCCCCAAGATACAGGCAACGCCTAGTTTGGGGACCACCGCTTTAACATAATTAATGTCACAAATAGTTACAGCTAGAAATATTATGTACTAATTTTAAGGTAATAATTAGTTTAGTAATGTAGTTTTAAGTAACAATGTTTAAATAAATTTTATCTTATCTTATCTTTAGACCTTCTTCAGCGTGATACACATCCGTTAGTGTTAGCCTGCATCATCCTACTGCTGGGCAAAAGCCTCTCCCCATGACTTCTAGCTCTTTCGATCCAGGGCTATGTAGGCCACTGGTCATTCGTTTTGTCCAGCTCGTCCCGCCATCGACTATGGGCCGCCTTCTGGCTTTGTTAGGAAATAGTGGATATTTTCCCATATGCACATTTAATATTGTATATTTTCAGAGAACTGTACGTTGCGAGCTGGTAACACATGCATGTTAGGGGTATACGGTCTCCTCCATAATCCCATGTGGGGCCCAGATGCGGATCAGTTCCGACCGGAGCGATGGTTGGACGCTGCCACCTTGCCGGATCACCCAAGCCTTAATGCCGCCTTCGGTGTTGGCAAGCGAAACTGCATAGGTATACATACTTATAATAACCACTAAGATATATGATTGAGTTGAGTTACACTCGCTTCTCATGTCTGACGGGAAGAACGAACATTTAGTCAACTTACAACCAAATCTATCCCATAACATTGGCGTGAAGCTCAAAACTCGAAACAAACAAAAATGCGCCATTACGGACAATAAAAGTTAGTAGTCAGCAATGATATTATAGGACAGTCACTTTGAATAAGATTTTCATAAATCATAAATGGTATGATTCATTATCAATGTTGATAAATAACAGTCTTACTTATTATTATGAATTAATGAATGTTATTCAATCTAACTGTTCTATTTAACATCATTGCTACTAACTTGTATTGTCCGTCTAATAATATGACAACTGCCATTCTTTGATAGTTGCATGAAATGGCTATAACCTGGCAAATTGACGCAGGGTGTCAATTTTCTGAACAATTAATCTAAATCTAATCTAAAATAATATAGATTATAACATAATACACATAATTTATAATTCCACAGGTAAATTATACGGCATGATGGTGATGAAGACGGCGTTGGCGCATATTTTACGGCGATTCCATATTACTGGCGACATCGACAATGTAGTGTGTGAATATGATATCGTATTGAAACCAGTAGAAGGACACCACATTGAATTGACTCTAAGATCATAGATGTGTATTAGTGTTGTTGTGTTAATTGTTAGTCAATGTTTAACAGTGAATGATTTCTGGCTTAAAATTAGATGATAATTTTGTAATTCACCAGTGGCGCTACAAAAGCTTTTTTTGTATTTTTTTTTTGTAATTACCATTTATCATTACATTTATCCTTCATTATTTATCATTTATTTAATTTTCATTGAACGGTATGAATAAAATGTGGAAGCTGGTTCAATAAATTAAGTACAGCTCTAGCCGTACTAAATAGACCCCGTGCCCATTTTTTTGTTTTGATCGAACAGACATTTTCTCTCTCATAACTCTTTACTCTCGGCTCATGCTAGGGAGAGACATCAGAAACAGATTTAGTTTATGACATCCAACTTCATTGTCTGACACTGTTCAGGAAGTCGTAGAGAGCAGAGATCATGGAATAAGGGAAATTAAATAGGAAATTGATCAAAAGGTTATGGTCAGAAACTACAGGAAAGGCAGAAGGTCATGGGTTTTAGGAATAATTCTAGAAGTTTCTATACCAGGGCTACTATAAAGTTGATAAGCCGGTTTATAATATATAATAAGTTGGATTCGCTCTTTTATGGCCATTTCTAAATAAATGCAAACAAAATTATTAACAAAATAATAAAGATGTGTACTAATAAAGAATTTGTTTTATTATTTCAAAACGTGTAATTTCAAATACGTGAGATACATATAATCAAATCTATGAAATGGGAGAAATAAGCCAATCATTTATAATTTTAATTAAAATATACTTAATGCAGCACCCAGAAACGTTCGTTAAAGATAATGAGAATATACATAATGTTTCTCAAGTCAAATCCTATACTATTAATAGAGCAATATTTGTATATATACAGGGTGTCAGTGACATCGACGCGAAAACTGTTACCATGGATTCAGTACATGATTCTGAACGCTCCTGTCTTGAAATTTTTCATCGGTTATTAAAATATGCAGGGGGGTTCCGAATCATGTACTGAATCAATGGTAACAGGCTTTGCGTCGATGTACCTGCCACTCTGTATACACAGTGGATTTTTGAGATGGGGCAGTAAGGACAGACCTTAACCGTTGTAGCTAGAGGATAACGGTCTTAGGAGACGGTCCTTAACTTTTTGAAATATTCATTCACAGATTTTGAAAAAAATGTTCAGTCAACAAGAAAATGGGTAGTTTTCACAAAAACTTTTTTTGGTGCCAATCGATCCGGTTTCTTATAAGGATGAAAAAACTCTTTCGGATCAACTGACGTTCGAATACTAGAAAGGTCAGAAATCGCAAAAAACTTTTACCATACTTAAAGAAACTACTTTGCTTCCATGCTGATCTGGGAGCAATAGTAAAACATAGAATGTATCAGCTGCTTATCATCCCGCGCAGGTCATAAAAGTCGACCAAGGGAAAAGTTTACTTACATCTTCTAGTAAACAAAAACCAACTTAGGGCATGTGAACTGCCACATTTTGCAAATGGCCTAAGTTGGACAAGTGGCGTAAGAACAGGACGTCAATTTAGGGTGGTGACGGTACGGCGGGAGGGGTTCACATCGGTGTCGAGTCGACGATGAAGTACTGGGACTCGTCCTCGACAGCCGGTGGAACTTCGTAGAGCTCTTCCGACGTTTGGCTCCTAAACTGGATAGGGCTGGGGCTGCTTTGAAGCGGCTTCTGCCCAACCTAGGGGGTCCAAACGCCTCCTGCCGGAGGCTTTATGCGGGGGTCGTGCGGTCCATGGCCCTTTACGGGGCACCGGTGTGGGCGCGTTCACTGAGGCTGCGACCGGCCCAGCGGTTGAACGCGTCCCAAAGGGTCATGGCCATCAGGCTGGTCCGGGGATACCGCACGGTCTCCCGTGAGGCGGCGAGCCTCCTTGCCGGACTACCGCCATGGGATCTGGAGGCGAAAGTCCTCGCGCACATGTGGGAGTCGCGCGAGGAGGCGAAACGCCGGGGTGTAACTCCGCTGCCGCGAGAAATCACGGCACAGTGGACAGAGCTCCGGCGGGATCTCATGGCGGCATGGAGAGTGCGATTGTCGCAACCCAGCGCTGGGCACGCCTCAATTGCGGCGATAAGTCCCCTCTTTGAGGAGTGGCGTGAGAGGCGCCATGGCGTCCTCACCTTCCGCCTGACGCAGGTCCGCACCGGACACGGTTGTTTCGGGAGGTTCCTGTTCCGCGTAAGGCGGGAGGAAACGCCCGGGTGTCACCACTGTGTGGATCGCCCGGTGGACACGGTGGAGCATACGGTGGAGGTCTGCCCGGCTTGGGCGGAACACCGCCGTGTCCTCACGGAGGCGATCGGCGGCGGCGATCTCTCGCGTCCGGCCCTGGTTCAGGCCATGGTTCGGAGCGAGAGTGTATGGGAAGCCGTCACCTCCTTCTGCGAAGCAGTTATGTTCACAAAGGAGGAGGCGGAGCGCGCGAGGGAGATGCAAGCTGCACGCCCTCGCGGCCCTAGTCGCCGCAAGAGACGCCCCGGGCGTCGGGAGTCGAGAGCCGACTTCCGGCCATCGTAGGCGCGGGCTTGCGGACGGTGAGCAATGGGCAGCTCGCCGTCCGATAAGGACCAGGCCCGTGTCGACGGCGCCTTGTGTTCCACGCGTGCCTCAAAGAGATGTCAGCACCAACCGACGGGGTCGAAAGACCAATGCCTGCTGGGGTTGCGGGTTTGTCCGATAGGGATATCGCGGCCCCGGCACACAGGCAACGGAAGGAACACGGGTGGGTTTTAGTCAGTAAAAGTCTGACACAACCTCTCGCTCTGACCAGAGCGGGAGAAGTCATATTATGGTTTCCCATCCCCAAAAAAAACACTGCACTGTCCTCTCATACCTTTTAACACTGTAATTTGGAAACATTGTAAAAACCATGTACTTTTATTTATTTATTTATTTATTTATTAAAAGAGTAACCGTGGAGTTTCTTGCCGGCTCTTCTCCATAGGAAACGACCAATTGGAACCGTGCACCTAGGTTCTGACGTTTCATAAGTGCCCTTGTAGGTTAATGTGACAATTTTTTTTTTTTTTTACTATATTTTCATATCTTATAATGGACCCTGCCACCTTGCCTGACAACCCTAACATATTTTCCCCCTTTGGTGGTTGAAAGCGAATCTGTATTGGTAAGTACCTACAAGAAATAAAATCAACGTTAAAAGTACATAATTATGTAAGGCCAACCCGACAGTTAAGAGGTTCGTGCTAGCTCGAACTTAGTAATGCAGCATGGCAACAAGAGTCAATGTGTCCTTTGCTATAGTAAGGCCCCGTTCACGGCCTCGAGCGACGCTACTTGCGACAAACGACACGCGCGGGCGTCACCAATTTCAGTCCGTCGTTGCTCAAGTCGAGTTGCGGTGATTCGTGGCGTGCTCTATATAACTTCTATCATTTGTTTTCTCCGCAAACGCTGTCCCAAGACGCGTGTCGCTTGAGCGTGTCTCTTGGCACGAAGCGTAGCACTAAGCACTAAACGAAACACCTAGCTGTGTGGCTTCCAACTAATTGATTTTATATAATTTTACAGGTAAACAATACACCATGATGGTTATGAAGACGGCGCTTGCACATATTTTGCGACGGTATCATATCACTACTGACATCAGTCATCTAGAATCGCAATTTGAAGTTATTTTGCTGCCAGTGGAGGGACATCTTATTAGTTTATCTAGAAGAGTAGCTGATGCGGAGAGAGGCTAGGGATTCCTGTAGATATACTGTGGTGGAGTCACCCTTTTCTCTGAAAAGAAACAACGAATACACGGACTAAACATGACAAGCGAACGAAGCTGAGAAAATACTGACACATCGCTACTTACATAAAGATTGATGGATAAATCATTTATTAAGTGCAAACAAAACATAACGTACAAAAGTACAATTAATTGATAACAAACAACAACATAATCGCAATAAAATAAGTAACCGCTTCCTTGTAGCTTTGTTTACTGAAGCGGAGCGGAGCGGAGCGGAGCGGAGCGGAGCGGAGCGGAGCGGAGTGGAGCGGAGAAATGAGTTTTATGGAATTAAGGCCGCTTGTTCACGACACGGAAGTTTTCGAGACGGCGCTTTTCGATTTTCAAGCAAATGTTACGTGATTATCCAAAAAATGTTTGGAGATTTCACAACCTAACAATAATATTCCGTGTTATGTACAAGTGGCAAATGATTAATGTTTTCCAAGCTTTACACAGCTCCGCTCCTCTTCCCTCAAATAGACATAATACAGTATGCATCTTAAGGAAGCAAATGTTCAGCAGTTCAAATACTTGAACAGTTTAATTCTTACGCAATCAGTAGTTGAACGATAGATTTTAGACACCGAAACCACAACTTTCAGACACCCAGGACACCATTTGAGAAAATTTAAATTGAGGTGAAAAAGAAACGCATCCAATCTTATTTCAAGTGAACATTGGTCAGTTGCTACTAAATATTTTTTCAGAAGAAAGTGTGAGCATCTTATGTGTTGAAACCATTTTGAACGTGTTGAAAATTTTTACCGATCGGTAAACGGTGAAAACTGTTGGAAATTATGAAAAAATATCAGACTTTACAAGAAGGTTTCAACTTTAAATCTTACCACTTTATTCCAACAATTATTGTTTATTATTATTTTGATGAATAACATTATTAAATTGTAATTGAAAAATCGTCGTCGAAGTTTATAAAAAGATACCTCAACGGTCCATGTGGCCTATGCCAAGACATTTGACAGTTAAATCTTTATAATTTTATAAAAAAAAACAAAAAGAAAAAAAAAAATCGCGCGACCGCTATGAGCGCAAGCAGCTAATGGTAGCTTAATTCTATAAATTCAAAAATGTTACTATTGTGCATTTAATCTAAATCAACCATTAAGTGAAAGTATAAGTGTTGAAACCTACACAACAAAATTACCAATAATTAAGCAGTGTGTAAACAAACAATCGGGCGATTGTGGTGGATTACCTTAAATGGTCATAAAACACACATTACTCAGTAACAGCGAATTAGGAAACTACTAACAATACCAATAATTCACCATCTACATTAAGACACAGTGTGGCGCAAAGGCTAAGAAGACACGTATGTGACAAATAGACCAGCGCAAGTTCGACTCCAAGGAATAGTTTATTTTTGCTGCTGTTTGCTTTTCTTTGTTATTCTTATTTTTCCTGGTTGTTACAAGATTTTCTGCCCTTTTTTCGTTTGCTTTGCTGTAGCTACAGCCTTTTCATATTTTATTGGCCTGTTCACTGCTTTTCTCGGTGGGCCACACAACGAGTACACCCGATAATAAAAATTATGGAGTCTGAAAACGTAACTTTTATAAAACCACATAAGTCTAGTTCACTTCACAATCTCTACTATAATAATTCAGCTTTAATTGATACCACAATGATGAGCGTGTCAAATACGTCATTAGATGATAGTGACACAATTATGAACCTCAGTGATACGATCTAAAAGCTAACAGCAGAATTACAAAATGCGCACTTAGAGGTTGTGAACTTAAATAGCGAAAATTTTAGAATGAAGATGGATCTAGTGAACTGCCAAACAACCATTGATGCATACAAAAAATAAAACCTTATTAGACAGAAAGTGCACAACACCGAGACGTCTCCGGAATAGCGTACAGAATGGCCTACAAAATAATAGCTTCTGTACGCCAACAAGAACAAAAGATTCTCCTCTCACAACACCATTCAATCATTCAAATTTAACTCCGACGGTACAAGAAAAATCAGATATAATATTAACAGAAGAATCCATATTACTCGATAGAAAGCCCGCTAAGGATGTAATAATATCACCCAGCGCCTGTACTACTACACTGAGCCATAATACTCACAGCGATGAATTTTTGATGAACTATAAGCCCTGAACGAGGTGAGGGAACTGGAAACATTGCTAACTTTTCAAAGAATGGGGCCTTCAATGAGCCATCTTAGCACAAAACTCAGCAGCAAGTTTCTCCAATTATTGATGTTAAGGGGTAACAAGAGGACTTTACGAGCACCACCATAGCATAGAGTTGTGATTTTTGCAGACCAAACAGGATGTGGTGTTACTTCCGTTACTTCAGTTATAAAACCGTATGCTACAGTGGACGATGTACTGAAGTCCTGTATAACTATGTGTATTGATTTTGTACTGATACTGGCAGGCTCTAATGATAACAATCCGATGTTAGTTCAGACATACTTACACTACACCCTGTGACAATTAAAGTCCACTTATGTATTGGTGGGAAAAATGTATAATAATGACTTCGTAAACACAAATGCATTAAACAAAAATAAAACTTGTGTGTAATAACCGTGAAAATTCAATGGTCATTTCTTTAGATACTAATTATTATGTCAGACAGCCGAATTTTTTTAATTAACCAATTGCAAGCATGTAGACAGATTCATAGAGAAATTGAAAAAATGGCTGATTATGAAAAACAAAATAGAGTAAAGTATTTTAAAAATGCTTCTACCCAAACTGATTGTAATGACTCATCTATTGATAGCAGTATTCTAACACAAATTAAATTTGTAAATTCCGAGTCGCAAACTGAAGTAGTCACACATAGATACTGCTATGGCTTCACATAAAGGTGTTAATTTAGTTTTATCAAATCTTCAGTTTAAAATGTGTATATGTCATCAGAATATGTGTGGAATTAGCAATAAGAAAAATTAATTATCCATTTATTTAGAAACGCTTAAAAGAAGGGTAGACTTTGTATGCTTAAGTGAAATTTTTTGAATGATAAAACTGTAAATTTATTAAATATAGAAAATTAATTCTTCCTTCTTCTTACAATACTAGATATAAAAAGATAAGGGGGGGAAACCTTAATCTTAGCATACACAAACAGAAAAGTTGAAGTCATAATATAATAAATAAACTGTATAGGGTAGAGAGCTTTGAAATTTGTTGTATAAAGGATAAAAATACAGGTATCTATCTGTGTTATTGTTATCGTAATCCTAATGATAAGAATTTCTATAACTTTATGAAAAGCTTGGAAAAACTGGTGGAGCATTTATTTAATAAGAAGTGTGTAATTTGTGGAGATTTTAATATTGACCTGCTCACAAAGAGTAAAAAACGCACTGATTTCACAAGCCTGTTGACATGTTATAACTTGAGATATCTCATTAATACTCATACGTTCTTGCGCAATAAATCGTATTCCGCATAGATAACATCTTAACTTAACTAACTTGCCTGATGACTGTGTGGACGGATGTGTAATTGACCACAATGGCTTGGCAGATGGACACGGGGCTCTACTGAGTGAATTCGCTTTGGAAAATGTTATTTATAACGTTGATAATAACAATCATATTACTATAAATAAGAGTTTTTAATAATGATAATGGTGTAAATTTTGGACAACGAATACTTGAGTGAATTCCGAAAACTTGAGTGCTATGGGTATCAACACATTTTGAAGACTTTTGGTAAGGTAGGTATTTCGGGACAGTTTTAGAAAACGTAAACAAAAAATAAATTTACGACGTAATTTCCAATTAAAGTGGGTCAGAAGAGGTGTGAAAACATCGAGTAAAATGAAAAGACTCTTATGCTCTAATGGCAATAAACTCGACGCTAGTGTCCGTAACTACAAATATAATTATGTTAGAATTTATAGAAGAGTAATTTCGAATGCTAAAAAACTTAGTCAGTGAAAAAAATAATCAATCAAAAAATTCAAGTAGGAAAATTTTGAAAGTTATAAATAAGAGTACAAACAGGGTTAAAGCAACGCGGGCAGAAATTTGCCTTAAAATAAATAACCAAATAATAGATAACCCAGAGGAAGTAGCGTACTTTATGGTAAAGCAATTCGATCACACGTACATCATGCCTAGTATTTGGGGTCAAGATGTCGTTTTTCTTCAACAAAGCACGAAAAGAGTGGAAAACGATATTGATATCTCGCTAACTACTCCGAATGATATTTCAAAAATCGTGAATAGTATGCAGAATAAGAAGTCTTGTGGCTATGATGAAATTCCAATATCAGTAATTAAAGACAATTTACCAATTTTATCTGAGCCGCTTTCGTCTTTCTATAATAAGTGTATTGTAAAAGGCATTTTCCCGGAACAACTGAAAATTGCTAAGATCGCTCCAATTCATACGAAGGGCACAAAAACCGATACGACAAACTATAGGCCTATTTCTTTGTTGGCCACTTTGGCAAAAAAAATCTTAAGTAGACATCTTAATTTGAATAAAATTTGATGACACAAATGCCATATTTGCATATAACGACATTCAAAACCTTACTGTTAAGGTGAATGCGTCTCTAGAGGCTTTACATTCTTGGTTTAATGCGAATATTCTGATAATGCGGGGTGTCCGGGACATCAACGCGAAGCCGGTTACCATGGATTCAGTACATGATTCTGTCGGTAATTTAAAAAAAAATACAGCTGCTTCATACATTTTGACCGCGTAGGCATTGCCCTTTTCTATGAAACTGCTTTTTTTTTTAATAACCGACGAAAAATTTCAACCCAGGGTGGTTCAGAATCATGTACTGAATCCATGGTAGCCGGCTTCGCGTCGATGTCCCTGCCACCCTGCATATGAACTCAAAATGCATAGTTTGGTAATTGAGGGTAGTTATGAATACATTTAACTAATCTATAATGAAGTTTCCGTCTGATGTTAATCAGTTTGATCAGTTTTGTTACATCATTCGCATACTATACCACCATACCAGCGCTGTGACATTTTTATTTATTTTTAAATGTCGCGGCATCATGCTGAGATAGGAGCCTTTTGGCCTCGTACAGGACTTCCTTCTTTTTATGTTACTGTTACTTTGTTTTTTATTGTTTTTGTTTTTTTCCTGTGCGAGTCACAATAAATACTTTTTCTTTCTTTCTTTCTTTCTTTCTATACGTGTTTGTGTTAAAAACATTTTAAAATGATAGATAATTTCGTGTGATTGTGGTTCTTTACGAACAAAATGCAAGCATTAAACGGATTGCCAGACAGCTGGGCATAGCGGTAAATCAAATATTATGTAATAATAAAATAAATTGAATAGTTCGTAAACTTTGTCACTCGATTGATTTAGGCGCGATGTTACCTCAATATTCACAAAAAACTGATTTTTTGGATGGTCGAGTATGACATAACGCAATGAAAATATACGACGCAAAAAATACAGTGGGCAGAGAAGGGTTTAAAGAAAAATTTTAACCGAATAGAATAGTAGAAAATAGTTTGATATTCCCAATAAAAAATACTTCACAAAAACAAACTTTGGCGTCGGACATCGCCGTATTTTCAGCGATAACAATATTTTATTTTTTTAAGAGTTCAATGGAATAAACATTATTTTATAACTTTAACCAGACAATTATTTTATTTAATGTGTATATTCTGAATAATCTAAATAAAACCTGTAAAATAAATGCCCATTCGCAGCTTACTCACATCGTCAACCCAAATATTTATTCGATTTTCTACCTTATTTAATGCTCTGTAACTGTGAAAATAGATATTGCGGTCATACTTTAGTCATCGGGCTACCGTATAGCGCGCAGACGAAGTTGTGTGAGTGCAGCTCTAGCGTTTAAAATCGTAGTCAGTCCGCGCCTTAAGTAAACAATGTATTTTCTACACAGAGAAAAACGCTGCACTTGTGGGTGCGACGTTATTCGGATACTTGTGATGTGAAGTTAAAACCTTTTGGGCGGAGAAGTTCAGGCATCTATACAAACAAGTGTGAAAGCCACCGTGCTAAAGTAAATGTTCACTTGAATTCGCCGTTCGCAACCACTCGCTCAAGTGCTCAACGACATGGCATCTCCCATTCTTGTGCATTGCTGTTTATGTATAAACTGTTTGAAAAAATATTTAAATACAGAACTTGCTATGCGGCCATCGCGGGTTCAAACGAAGGAGCTTTCAAGGGTACCCCATATCGTGAAGCCGACTGTACATGATTCTGTGAGTTCATGAGTCTGAAACCTCCCGCGGTGAAATTTTTCGTCGGTTATAAAAAAAAAACAGCTGTTCTATACATTTTAACCGCGTAGGTATTGCACTTTTCTATAAAACAGCAGATTTTTTTTTAACGAAGAAATTATTTCAACGTAGGTGCGTTCAGACTCATGTATTGAATCCATGGTAACAGGCTTCGCGTCGATGTCCCTGCCACCCTGTATAGGATAGGCAATGACCTGGGTTAGGGCATAGGATACTTTTTATCCTGGCAGCACGTCCCCGTGGGATAATTTCCGAAATCCACGCGGGCAAAGCTGCGGACAGAAGGCGAGATTCCATATCATATAATTTATTCAATAAATACACGAACAGCATATACATATAACATTAGCTTAAAACAGAGATTGAGGTCAAGAGCAGGCGCATTTGGCAATAAAAAAAATTATATAGTGTAGTTAGATTTCAGGGTTCCGTACCGCAAAAAGAATAAAGGCTTGTGCAGACCAGCGCGGCTTGTCGCGCGACGCGACACCGGTTATTGTTATACTGTGAAGTTTTCTTAGAATTTGTATTGTTCGTGTCGCGTCGCGCGACAAGTCGCACTGGTCTGCACGAGCCTTAAAACGGAACCTGAAACTGACTTAATAGTCAGTAAGTGAACCCTTGTTCTCAGGAACGCGTGGAAGTATCAGGTTGAAATTGATATCGTACAGTTCATTGAAGCTAAAAAAAAAAATAGGTAGGCTATAAAAAATCCAGCATTTATGCTGCATTATTTTTTATGCAAATAAATCAAAATGAACCTTGGTAGGAAGCAAGGTCTCACAGCACAAGTAAAGGAAAAAGTTCGGCAATCGTTAACTTGTCAAAAAAAATCGATTAATTTTTTTTTATTTTTGCAGTTGGATACTGACCGTGACGTACATAATAATTATATCGATGAATGGGAGAATATCATTTCAACTACAAAGTTAAGTTTCGACTTTAATTAGGAGTACAAACACAGGGCGGCCCGTGGCATGACGTTAAAAAAAAACTCAAAAGTCTCTCTCCGAGGGCTTCCTGAAACAGCCCCATGTATGTTCAGTGATAAATAATCGCTGAACATACATGGGGCTGTTTCAGAGTTTAGGAGCAAGACTTCTTTATTTTTCGCTTTCTGTGTCGCATATTTTTTTGTGTTTTTTTTAATTATAATATAAATCCTTAAATTCAAAACCTATCTGGCTAAACATCACCCACGGTGAAAATTTGCCCAAAGGTAAAAATTCGAAGTAAAAATATTATTTCCTAGTGTGTGCCTTGTCTTGATGTAGCGTTTAGTTTTTATTTCTTTCTAGTCGGTCTACTCTCCGCTATATCAAAAGTTATTTACAACAGCAAAGTTTAGTTTGTCCTTCAATCCGGACCTGGAAATTCATAGACTGTCACGTCTCATATTGTGTGAAGCCGCAGACAGCCGGGCTTTGTGACTTTGTGATTTTTCTTGATATATTTGTCATTAAACCCCTTTATTTATAAACGTTGCTTTAAGTTAAGCAATGATACGCGACTGTTTAAACATTAATTTTTAACATTTAAACGTCTCCTTAATCATTGTTTATGAATAAATTAGATGTTTACGAGCTAGCACATTTTTATTAATTAGGCACAACACAGATAATACGGCAGAACAGCGACTATTCTATAGACTGCTCACTAAAGTTTGGTCCGGAACCCTAATTTTACGACCCGACTAGCTCTTGACCGGTATTTTCTAAATAAAAAACCAAACATTTATAATAATATTTTTTTCTAATATGAAAAAACCGGCTAGTCGGGTTAGACTGATTACATTAATTAGACAGAGTACCAACGTATTAGTTGACTTAGGTAATAATAATATATAATGACGACACGGTTGGCGCAGTGGCTGAGCGATCGACTGCTGCGCAACGTGTCGCGGGTTCGATCCCCGCACGGAACAAATATTTGTATGATCTGCAAGTAGTTGTTCCGGGTCTGGGTGTTAGTGTATGTGAGTTTCTATGTTTGTAAACGCACCCACGATACAAGAAGAAATTCTTAGTGTGGGGCAACGTTTTAAAAAAAAAAAAAAAAAAAAAAAAAATATATATACCATTCATTTTTGTCAATATATAAACAGGATTTTACCTAAAACATGCAGAGATCATCACTAGATTGTATTAGAATGTCTGTGCTAGTGCTGACTATGATATTAAGTGATACTTGTGAACCGTACTTGAAAAATTACAAAACATTAACATTACCTTGTCTGTACATATTAGAAGTAGCTGTGTTTGTAAAGACAAATCCGAGTCGTTTTAGACGTCTATCAGATGTAGTACCCCGCAATAGACGCGATAATAGTGTGCTATGTCTGGAGTCAGCCAAGACAGCACTTTTGCGCAAAAGTGTCTACTGCATGGCTCCAGTCATTTATAACAAATTTCGCCACTTTCATTATTTAAAAAGAGACTCCGAAGCTTGTTAGTGGCGAAAGCATAATAATATTACAATATTAAGGAGTTCCTAATTGAGAAGGAATTTTTAAGCTAGTGTTTATATGTATATTATTTTTTGTGGAGTAATTTTGTAGTTCATTGTGTAATATTTTAGAATTGTATTTAACTATTTAGTTATAAGTTGAATGTTTTAAATTCTTTGCATGCCTACGTGGTAAAATATGGCTGAACTTTTATATTTTTTGTCATCATTTGCCCATATTTGCAAAATAAAATTATCGTATCTTATCTTATTATTATGTTGTTTCGTGTATGCTTGGTGGTGGTTAACACCACGTCCTCCGTCGCCCACTCTTTTTTTTTAGTTTGAGAAATTATCGAATAACTTCTCCCGCTCTGGGCGGAGCGAGAGGGCGTGTCAGACTCTTACTGACTAAAACCGACCCTTGTTCCTTCAGTTGCCTGTACGTTGCCAGAGCCCACGGTACCCCTTTCGGACTTCCCCGCGACTCCGGCAGGCATCGGTCCTAGCGACCCCTTCTGTTGTGCTCACATCTCTTTGAGGCGCGCGTGGAATACAACTTGCCGTCGACCCGGGCCTGGTTCTTATCGGACGGCGAGCTACCCATTGCTCACCGTCCGCAAGTCCGCGCCTACGGTGGCCGGGAATCGGCGTGCAATTCCCGAGGTGAAGGCTTCTCGCGCCCTCTCGCTCCGTACCACCATGTCCGGCCTGGATGCCAGATGCAAGAGATCACTGCCACCGATCGCTCCAACAAGGAGACGGCGGTGCCCCGCCCAAGCCTGGCAGACCTCCACCGTATGCTCCTCCGTGTTCTACGGGCGATCCACACAGTGGTCACACCCGGAAGTTTTCTCCTGCCATATACGGAACAGGAACCGCTCGAAACAACCTTATCCGATGACCTCCGTGGCGCCTCTCTAACCACTCCTCAAAGAAGGGACTTATCGCCGCAATTGTGACGTGCTTAGCACTGGGTTGCGACAATCGCACTCTCCATGACGAGATCCCGCCGGAGCTCTGTCTGCTGTGCCGTGATTTCTCGCGGCGGCGGAGTTACGCCCCGGCGTTTCGCCTCCTCGCGTCACTCCCAAATGTGCGCGAGGACTTTTGCCTGAAGATCCCATGGTGGCAATCCGGCAAGGAGTGCGGTATCCCCGGACCAGCCGGATGGCAATGACCCTTCGGGACGCGTTCAACCGGCGGGCTGGCCGCAGCCTCAAAGAACGCGCCCGCACCTGTGCCCCGTAAAGGGCCATGGACCGCACGACCCCCGCGTGGAGCCCCCGGCAGAACGCGTTTGGACCCCTTATTGGGCAGGAGCCGCTTCAAGGCAGACCCGGCCCGCTCCAGTCTGGGAGCCAAACGTCAGAAATGCTCCACGAAGTTCCACCGGCTGTCGAGGAATATTCCCATATACTTCATCGTCGCCTCGACGCCGATGTGAACCCCTCCAACCATCATTTGGGAACCCGACGGTGGCACGTTCCGAGGACCATGAAAACTCTGCCAAGATTTAATAAAAACCATCCCAGTTTAGGTCTAAGCAGCCAAAATATACCGAGAAAGATCCGGGACTGGTAACGCGGGATAAAGCGACGTACAAACTGGTCGTGTGAGATGCAGCTCGTCCTGAGGTACGACACCCTCAGTCTTCAGTAGCAGTTTCACATTGCTTGCGATGTTAATTATTTTAGTTTTTTTATATATGTTGGAGATGTCAGGAATGGTGACGGGCGGCGGATAATTTCGCCAGACCCGTAGTTCAGCTCGACGTGGCCATGCGGGTAAAATATGAACCTGGCGCAGAACTTTAGGATTGCCGGAAATGCCGGAAGGTGGTGGCTCGGAACCCAGCGTTCGATGCTTGTTTATCTCTTTTCAGTTAAGTGATTTTTAATACTCAGTTTAACATAAAAACAATGAAATAAAAATAACCTAAAACTAAACGCAGACTTCACGTACAAGGAGTATGTGAAGTCTGCGTTTAGTTTTAGGCTCTCATATCACGTAGAACACTGAGACCAAGGAATCTAATCTCTCACTGAAGACTCGGGCAATTATGGCCTGTGCGTGCAAATTGCGAATCGTCGTGTTAAAAAAGTATTAAATTTACCTCATTCGATTACTATAGTCTGTGTTTAGATTGTGAAGATCTGTTCGATTTGAAGCACTTTACATAGTATTTTTATCCAAAAAACTGTGTGTTTTGCTAATAAAATAAACGGTTTTACATGGTACAATAAAACAAAAGAGATTATGCAGAACCGATCGAATCGAAATCGTTGCAGTAGTCGTTAGAATAAAATAAAATAAATATTGGTAGTATCCGCGTTTATCAGACATGGCTCCTTAACACACACGGACACTTTTATTTTACATTTCAGATCTATGGAAAGTTATACAAAGAATTGAATTGTACTCCGTAGCAAAAGGTGGTGTTATCGAGTCCTGGGTCGGCCTTCATTTATTTTATGGTAAGTGCTCTAATGTATCAAACATGTCATTATTTGTACAATACAATAGACGACGTGTATTTAGTAACCTAATCCGCTTAACTATTCTTAAAGAGTCTTATAGAACCCTGTAAGAAATCGACACGGGTTTCACCTCTCAACGAGGCATCCTCAGGATGACGATTGACTTTTGTTTGTTGTTATTGACCACGTGTCGATTTCTTACAGGGTTCATTATGACTCTTTATGTACAGTTAAGCGGATTAGGTTACTAAATGTACGTCGACTATTTTATTTTATAATGGATTTCCGCAAAGTCACGCCTGAGTCAATTAACTAACTAATTGTATACAAAATTGTTGAGTGAATGATTGAGTATGTCAGTGACAAAATTAAGGTACTTTGACCTGCAATCGTTCTCAAAATATAGGTTCAAATTGAATGTAATTTGGGAATATACGTATTTGTAATAAGCCTTCTTGGTGACGAAAAATCGGTCAGGCTTCTAGCTTTAACCACAACGAAGTTACAGGGGGTCGAAAATGCCCTGAAAAGATGGTCCTGGCTTCGAGAAAAGATGGAACGGATATGTGTGTTTGTTTTGCTCTCCTTGGCGGGGGCACTGCCGTGCCTCCCGATGATACCCAATGTAAGAACACCAGTGGCGCAATTATAGTTAATTTAAAATTTTATTAGTTATAATATTTTTTTTATTAAAATACCAATTAAATAAGAAAGCTATGAAATGGCATTTTCTTATTGATAAAACCTTTATCGGCTACTTTGAGCTGCATCCACACAAACAAAAAGATTCGAAACTGAGAGAATTGAAGGAAGACACGGTTGGCGCAGTGGCTGAGTGATCGACTGCTGCGCAACGTGTCGCGGGTTCGATCCCCGCACGGAACAAATATTTGTATGATCTGCAAGTAGTTGTAACGCACCCACGATACAGGAAGAAATTCTTAGTGTGGGGCAACGTATTAAAAAAAAAAAAACGGTTCCCTTAAAAGATCACTCTTATGTCTGTCTTTCTGTCCGTCTGTCACAGTCAATTTGCTCCAAATCGTGGAACGTATCAAATCCCATCGGTGGGTTAGCATTATTTCTATCACTCTCGCACAACTGCGAAACTACAAGTGCAAGATAGTGAGGAGAACATACAAGTTCAAATGCTGCATCTCGTACCTGTTGCGAAGTTTTAAAACTATTTTGGTTCTCAAAAATCTGAAAGGTGACTCACAGTTTTTGTCCAGTGAGCAGATGAGCATGTCCAATAAGCAGCAGTGCCCCAGAGTTTGCCGGGGGTGAATCGCCACGACCACGCTAATACGCAAACTAGAACAGTCGCTATCACCGAGAGAACTACAGCAATAGATAGGTGGGTATCACACCCCCGCCTGCCACGAAAATATAGCTGCGAAACCGCAGTAGTTCCGCCATGACTTATTGTCCGTTTTACGTCAAACAAAACACTTCTGTTTTGTTTGTCGTAAAACTGCCTGTTCTAACGTACAGATTTGATTATAGTTCTATCTCTTTCACGCGTGATTTTGCTGAAATCACGCATAGACCTAAACCACAGAACAGATAAAAGCTAAACTGTATCTCAGATCAACTAAGAAACCAAGACATAGCGGTAGGCAACGTTCTACTAATGCCTTATAATACTTTCGCTGTACTGCTCGGGAGTTTGTTGCGCCACTTCTTCTTCCCAGGTAAAGCACTAGGAAGTAGTGAAGGGCGGGCGTTTTGGGGCCTGTCTTATGTCTAAGTTCTAAGTGCTGATTCTCAGCCTAATTTGAATAAATTACTTTTGATTTTGATTTTAAACTCAAACTTTTAAACACATGGCGGTGTATAAATTAATTTTTCAAAAAATCAACATGCCAATTTATAAACTAAAGCCTTATTTAATGCTCGTAAAGTCACAAGCCGCGTGATCTACTCTGTGCTCTTAGTTTCCTTGAACATTGACATAGATACTTTACAAAAATAAACCTCATTCGGAGAGGCCCTTGCCTTACCGAAACCGCGGTGGGCCTCCGCGTACTCAGTCAAACCAGTTTCCGTTCTGTAAAAAGTTAAACGCGGTAACTTGTAACCATATGTTTACATAAATAACTCCAATCTCAAAAGGTGAATCATCTGTATTTGTGTTTATGTTTTTAATCTGAGCATTTGACCCCGCAACAGTTAACTTATTTGAACATGTGGCCGTGTTTATATTTTCTATTTTTAATATTCATAGTATTATTACATATTACAGCGTAATTAAACACATTTTACTGTATAACACGTATATTTTGTCAAGCATAAAAAATTACATGTGAAATTAAAAAAATGATTTCTCATCTTTAAACAAACAGGGTAACATAAACGTGTAAAAAAGGTGTAAGGTATAAAAAGCTAGTTGCTTTCGATTAGGACAATATTGATTATTTTATATATTATTGGGACCACTAGGGTACATGAGGGTTACCATTCAATATATTACCGTGCATTTAAATTAAATGTTCCATAAATACTATTAATGTTGGTAAAAAAAAACAATTATGATAACGAAAATTTTGACTACAGCACGCCAACGATCGGAGGCTCTACGCGGGGTCCTGGTACGAGCGAGATGGCGTGGGAAGCCGTCACCTCCTTATGCGAAGCAGTAATGCTCGCGAAGGAGGAGACGGAGCGCGTGAGGGAGAGGCAAATGTCGCGCCTTCACGCCCCTAGCCACCGCAGGACGCCCTGTGTATCGGGAATCGCAGTCCGATTCCCAGCCACCGTAGGCGCGGGCTTGCGGACGGTGAGCAATGGGTAGCTCGCTGTCCGATAAGCGCGCGCCTAAAAGAGATGTCAGCACAACTGATGGGGTTTTTTTTTTTTTTGGATGGGAAATCATCAAATGACTTCTCCCGCTCTGGGCAGAGCGAGAGGGTGTGTCAGACTTTTACTGACTAAAACCCACCCGTGTTCCTTCCGTTGCCTGTGTGCCGAGGCCACGATATCCCTTTCAGACAAACCCGCAACTCCAGCAGGCATTGGTCTTTCGACCCCGTCGGTTGGTGCTGACATCTCTTTGAGGCGCGCGTGGAACACAACGCGCCGTCGACACGGGCCTGGTCCTTATCGGACGGCGAGCTGCCCATTGCTCACCGTCCGCAGGCCCGCGCCTACGGTGGCCGGAAGTCGGCTCTTGACTCCCGACGCCCGGGGCGTCTCCTGCGGCGACTAGGGCCGCGAGGGCGTGCAGCTTGCATCTCCCTCGCGCGCCCCGCCTCCTCCTTCGCGAGCATAACTGCTTCGCAGAAGGAGGTGACGGCCTCCCATGCACTCTCGCGCCGAACCATGGCCTGAACCAGGGCCGGACGCGAGAGATCGCCGCCGCCGATCGCCTCCGTGAGGACACGGAACTGATGGGGTTCATTAGGACCGATGCCTGCCGGGGTCACCGGAAAGTCCGAAAGGGATACCATGGCCCCTGGCAATGTACATGCAACTGAAGGAACACGGGTGGATTTTAGTCGGTAAGAGTCTGACACGCACTCCCGCTCCGGCCAGAGCGGGAGAAGTTATTTGATAATATCCCACCCTCAAAAAAAAAAAAGCACGCCAACGATATATGCGATGAATTGTCGTTCCTGGAACATTAAAAGGTAAATGTAAAACTGGGAACAAATCCTAAAACCCCCAATCTCTGCCTTAATGGGGTATGCTAAGCAGCCAGTGATTACGAGTGGCTGTAGAGCATCGCGCTCCGCATGGAAGCTGCACTCTTCAACAGGTTCGGGCTGGCCATGATACCGGACGCAGACGGATTTTGACAGTAGAATACATATTATAGCAAAAGCAAATACGAAATTGGTAGAATTCTGACGGAAGATCCAGACGTTGGTCTCGATAGTCGGGAAGGAACATAAGGTTTCAATTGAGAGAAAAATTTAAAATTATATTTTACGTACCTTTCGGTAAAAACACTACACTTCTTTACTCAAACTGCTAGTACCTACTCAATATTTGACCGACCGATTTTTTTTTTTTTTTTACGAAATTATAATATTTTTAATAGTAAACTATTTCAACCGTACATACTTTTAATAATATTATTTGTACATCATTCTTAAATATAATATACATCTAACACTAAAATATATAAATTATGTACAAATCCAAAAAAAAAAAAAAAAAAAAAAAAAAAAAAAAAAAAAAAAAAAAAAAAATATACAGAGGAAATAAAATAAATATTTGGTTGGTGGTTTAAGCCAATTCCTAAATTTAGGTCTTCGTATCCAAAATTTACTGGAAACTTTGATTTATGTCACTTCCATTTAGGATTCGTAAGCTACTGACGCTTTTGTCAGAATTTTAGACATTCCCCCAGTCAATACAAAATTTGAAAAACCAGAAATATTCGGTCAAGCAACGGAAACTAACCTGACAATCATTTAGCAGCATCGAGGTTTTATGCAGAGTAACGATGCAGAACTATTTCCAGCAAAATTTACTTTTTTAGGTATAATATGATTAACAGTCGTTACAATACAGGGAAGCCAAAAAAAACTATCTCCATTATCTTTGCGATTTTTAAGATGAAAAAAATACTTCTTTTAGTATTGTTATTTATCTGTCAAGATAACCGGCCAAGTACGATTCGGGCTCGCACGCGATGGGTTCACTGTCAATACACGATCAATCGGAATCTGAATCATTTTGAAACAAATTGCTGATCCATTGCTTCATAAGTTCGAAAAATAAATCTGCTTAGCAGCGTATATAACGCAATTAATGTTGTTGAACTGTCAAAATGAAACAGATGAGTCGTAATCGTTAACGAAAATGTGTTGCGTAATTAGATAGCTGTACATTCAATATTTTTGAAAAAAGTAATTGCTAGGTCTGGGATCGATTCTAATGCCAAAAATATAGTTTTTAGAAATTTTGTCTATTTGTACATATTATGTTCCAGCATCACGCAAATTTTACTGGACAGATTCTGTTAATATTTTGCATAGATATTTGCTATAAGTCTGGTCAAACTGTATGGTATAAATTATTACGCTATTTGCTATGGGGGATCAGCAATATTACATTATGTTCGTATTTTTCTCCGCCAATTGTAAAAGGACGCGCCTAAAGTTTAGGATTGTAATATACTCGAGACCTCTGCGGTCACAACGGTCACAGAGAAGACTGTATAAAGAGAAACTCAAACTGTTCACTTAGTTTTATTAAGTAAGTTTAGAACAAAAACAATTCTGTTATATTTAGTAGGTACACTGTTCAGAACTAATTCTTATCGAATGTCGCTATCGACGACCTGGGAGCGAATGCCCGCCTGCGCACCCGCTCCTACCCAAAAACCCCCAACGTCCCGGCGGCAAATCCCGCTCTCCAATTGGCCCACGATATTGGGTGATACCAGTGTCATGGACCAATCGTTGAGCCATTCAACCTACCAATCAATATTAAATCAAGGGTTGATTTTCCCAAACAGTTGAAATGAATCGTTTACACAATATTCCTTTGATAATATCTAAAACATATATTTATTTATAACAAAAATCTCAACAAAATTAACTCTTTTTAACAATTATCTTTCAAAACATAAGCTCTTTTGAAAGGAACAAAACCTAACAGGATATTGTAGATAGTTTCCGATTTAACTTTTTTAACTTAACTTATTATAATTACGTTTTCCTATATGGAACTAATCAGTCAATCATGAAAATAGGAACGGCTATTTCAGCTAACTTTCAAAAAAGCAAATAACTAACCGGTTAGACGATTGGTTTGCAAACCTGAGGTTGGAAGTTTGATTCCCAACTTTCTTTTTTTGCGATTCTTTTTTCTACATTTTGTAATACAATTTTGAAAATAAGTATTTGGAAACTTTTCAAATGTTGCCAACTTTTAGGACAACGCTCTTTAAGACCGCTCTCCTAAAACTTGCACGTCATACTGTCGGTCTCACTCGCTTCCTTCGGAACTGCAGTATCTGTTTGAGCCTCCGCATGCTCGTAATGCTCTTTCACTGGGTTATGTCCTTGCAAAACAGAGAAGTACGAGTATGTCACCGAGAAATAAATGACCTCATAATTTTTTTTTTTATTTTTTTTTATTTATTAATCAAAACTAGAACAAAAAAACAGACATTTGGTTAAACACACCACAAAAACCATCGCGGGTTTAACAGTGGTGTGGCAATTAAAATTGACCATTCATTTTTGTCAATATATAAACAGGATTTTACCTAAAACATGCAGAGACCATCACTAGACAAATAAATTACCTCATAAATAATTATACCTTCTAAAAACATACATTGATTGAGTTACCATTTTTTGGCTGACGCAGGCTCAGGCAAGGTTACTGCAAAAAAAACAAAATTGAACAACTTTTGTTAGCAAGTTCTCCCCCGCTTATATACAAGATTGCAACTATAATCCTCGCAGATCGTCGTCGTCACTAGAATCGCAAAATGCCTGTTACAGTGCTGTTAGTGTTATTTTTATGCGCAGTGACAGCCGCATGGTGGTGGTTGAGACGGTATCCCAACGCGCCCCCTGGGTTTCCTGGGGCACTACCAATCATTGGACATGCATACATGGTCATTGGGGATCGAAAACGTGAGTGAAAATGTTTTTTTTTAAACAGCCTCGTTTCGAATGAGTTGTCTCAATAGATGTTTACTGAATGATTGATTGTTGCATCACGGGTCGTTTCGTCTTGAGCTCCTGTGCCGAAAAAACTGAAGACCCATCTTGTTGTTTTAATCAGTGAAATTTTCTCCTCCCTAAAGAAGAGAAGCCTAGGGCGAGGTATCCATTACACGTTGTCAAGAAGATTAAGAAGTGATGATAAACAGTTTTCCCCCCATAAACATGACGATTTTTATCCCTTGTCCCCAAGTTACCGGTTTATTTTAGTCTTAACACATTAAATAAACTTTAAGGGAAATAAAACTTTCTTATCAAAAAAAAATTTGAACTTCAAACGATCTTTGACCCTTTTTAGTTAGGTATTGCGCTTCTTTTTCGGCAAATTCCCATTGTGATATTTTTATTACGCGGTTCTATAAACCCAATTGATTTCTCTAATGTTCAATTTATACTCTAACTGTGTACGCTTCTTTTAAAATATTTTTACCTCTATACATCAGTTGCAAGGGTAGCTCGCTAACTGCATCTCTCTAAATACGCTGCACGCGCAAAGCACATTTGATGCTTAGCAATATTTTCAATCATCTGAGCACCGCAACATCATATCCAGTTACATTTCACCGATAAACTGACACGTATCATAAGTCCTTCGTCTTTCAAGAATATGACGTTTAAGGAACCAAAAAGTACAAGACGGGTAAGTGTTTATTAAATTTATGAAAAACAATCTCTCACACACGCACAGAACACAATGTTTGTACGTAATAGTAGGTTTTTAAGGTGACGAGTGACAACTACAATCAGTGTTTCCGGATAGTTTTATTTTTTTACTTAAATGCTTCCCAAAAACCTCCTTTAAAAAAAAAAACAAAAGGCATTGGAGTAGTTATTATCTTAGTTTATTATTCAATATAAATATTAATACTGATAATCAAAAGTATTTTCTATGAAACTTGTAGGTAATATAGTGGCCTCCGTGGTTATCCTTAAGGTGTACGAGTATTCCAAACACTAATCTAAAAAATCTTTCGCCTATCGTGTTAATGGCGATTAATCCGAAAACGAACACAGTACCAACGACTACAGATTAATACAGAAGGCGCATTCCGCAGTATGAAGCTACAAGTACGCGGCGGGCTCGTCTTGTTGTGCCAATTCAGTGAGCGTAATGTATTCAGGAGATAAGAGTTACGCGATAAAAAGAGAGCCAACTTCTAGGTGAACATAACTGTAGGTAATTAGCGCTGTGCGACCTGAATTGTATTTTATTGTGTCTTTGCAAGAGTCGCTTTTTATTTAAATGATTTTTCGGAGTGAACCTTCTGTATTAATTTGTGGTACAACACAGAGCGATATTTCATCTAGCATTTAAAAATATCCACATAGTCCTCACATTCACAATAATTAAAATAATATAATACTTTACAAAGTAACCTTGTAATTTTTTATGTAAGATTCAACAATGTCGGGGTGTTTATAAAACTGGTATATTTTGATTATTTTACTTAGCAGAGCGAGCAGCTTAATTCCAAGCTTTTTTGTCTTCTAAATAATCTGTCTACAATAATCTAACTTTATAGTACCGTTTTCTACAAAGTTTGGTTTTAATACAGCTTTTAAATCGTGGAATGGGTAAGTTTCGAATGTCAATGGGAAGTTTGTTGTAAAAGCGTATACATTGACCCATGAACGAGTCGCCTACTCTGTGGAGTTGAGTGCGATGTACAACAAGATTGTGTTTATTCCTGGTATTAAATACCAGGAAAAAAGAAAAATATCGGACATTCTCTCACTACCATAGTCCGATGGGACGGCAATCCGACACGTCTGGAGAGAGGTCAGGCGCAGGGCTAACGGCTTAGCGTGCTTTCCGAGGCACGGGAGTATCATACCGCTTACTTCCAAACTCCGGCTGTTACTAAGAAATTCCTAATGGAAAAACCCAATAACACTTTGCCCGACCTGGATGGTGTCGAACCCTACGCTCAACAGTCGCACTTGAGACCACGAAACCAACAGGGCAGTCCAATGATTACTAAGATAATAAATACGCAAATGCCGTTTTTAATAAAATTTTTGATGGGTCTTTCCGCTCGGTTTCCTGCAATTTAAATAAAATACTCCAATCTTATTGGGACTTATATGTTTGAGCCGTTTGGGGTTAAAACACTAGGGCCATGGGGACCGAGTGCCCACTTAGTCATTCAAGACATCTCAAAGCGGTTGGTCGACTCTTCATGTGACCAGAAGGCTGGCCTATTCTTCGGCCAGAGAATCAGCATTGCCATGCAACGTGGCAATGCTGCCAGCCTTTTGGGCATTTTTCCTGTTGACAGCGATGCGGACGAATTTTTTGATGCCCTATGATTGTTCTCCCCCACCCCTTTCTTATATACTTGTACATATTATTATTATTATTTTAAGTCTGTTAGTTTTTAAATTGTTTCTTGTTAATGTAAATATTGAGAAATTAATAAAATAAAAAACTTACACGTGTAATTCAATCATTAGGTAGTTTCTGACGTACAAAAGGTCAAGGAGAGTTCTAATTTGAGTTTTACAGTTTGTCGTCCTTATTAATATTCCAAATTTGCGACCTTGAGCGACGGCCGCTCGCGTCACCATATTGAAAAACTGTTAACTGCTAACCAGTTTTTCGAGAATATCTTCTCTCCAGCATCATCTAGTTAGAAATAGTCAATAAAAAAAAATTTTAGAGCATAAATATTCCTGCAAATTTTATACGAAATATATTTTAATTAGATAAATAGTTCACGAGTTACAGTGAAGTCAAGGTCAGCTAATTTTTACAATTCACAAAATCGCTACATTTTTCTCAGAATGTTTAGTACTTACCGGTTACTTAATCTGTACTACCTTTACTACCGTTTTTACTGATTGACACCAGCATGAGATAGAGTGAGAAACGTGTTTTTTCATGTTCGTCCCCAGTAGGCCTTATTTATTTATTTTATTTTATTTTATTGTATTTGGGTGGCTTACAGCTATCAATACAGAAGTACCAGTGAGGTAATTGACGACAAGCCATTTACAAGCCTCCACAGTTAGCAATAGACTATTGTTGTACAAATTTTCAAATTGAATAACAATTCATAAACTATAAATAAACACTAAGTATATTTTTAAATTAACTATTAAATTAAGTAAGTAAGTACCTGGATAGGCAAAGATGCATGCACAACCGCTATTACAATATATCAGCAACAATAATATAGTGTTTAGATAAAACAGTAGAAATGGATGCTAAGCTGCTTGCAAACAAATCGATTGAGGGGTGTTTATTCTTAACAATTTCGTTAAATACTTTGACTGAGCGAATCCACGATTCGTTATTTATTTATGGTTTCTTTTCCGTTTCAATGCCCTAGATGTCCCTGGTTCACTTGATTTGATATCTTCTTGTAACATGTTTTCATCCTCTTCTGAGTTTTCATGTTCGCAGTCTTCGACCTCGTGTGCCAATGATTTCGTAACCTTCAGGTGTTCTTTCTCGTTGTCGTCGCCGTCGTCTTCTAAAGAGCCTGCAAAAATCTCTGCGCTGTTTTCATACGCGTCTCCATGGCAGCATGTGCAGATAACAGAACATTTCAAGCCTGTTTTCCTACACCTACAGAAAACACCCCCCCTTCTTGCATTTGCATGAAATTAATTTAAGTGCTGGATCTGGAGCGACTGCCAATCTGACCTCCACAACCCAGTAACTGGGTAATACGATACCCCTTGGTAAGACTGGTTGTCAGACTATCGAGCTTCTGACGTCCCGTAACGACTGTCAAAGATCCACGAATGACAACCGGGACCAACGGCTTTAACGTGCTTTCCGAAGCACGGAGGAATCTCGATATGTAAAGATGGTCATCCATCCACGGACCAGCCGCGGCAAGCGTAGCTTAACCTGGTGGATCGACCCGTGCGGATGTTATTACTTAGCCACGAGCTCCTCCTAAATGTTGGTACCTACTATAGGGCCCTAAAGTAACGGCGTTTATTTTTCGAAACGCCGTAAAGAGCGTTAAAAAAGCTTCCCCTGCAGCAGCAATGAACCTCAGGATCTGTTTCGCTCTTTTGTAGCTCTTTTGTATAGTTTGGCTTAAATATACATTCTTAGCAAGTGTTTACATGAAGTGAATTTTTCCTGCGTTGAAAACAACGTAACACTGTCACATCCGCTGAACGCATGCAAGAATAATATGTTGTTCGCCACTATTTCTCCATTAGATCTTCTGTTTGGTTTGCGGAAGTAAACATATAGATGTGATCTCGCTAGTACTGTTAGCAGGACGAGAAGATCAATATCTATCGCGATACGAACTCTAACATATTTCCCCCGAGCATGGACGGCAGATGTTCGTAAAGGTTTGTGTCAGAGAGAGGGAATAGCAGACCCACCAAGGGTCTTTGATAATGTTCCCAACCGAAATCATTTTTATCTGCGCTGTTCGGAAGTCCTCTCCGCTAATATTCGTTTAGTCGTTAGAAAAAAATCATACTGTAATGTAGTCTAAAAGTTCTATAAATACCGTCAATTTGTTAAGCAGAAATTTAAAAAAATGTAGAGATTATGCGAATTGTAATGCTGAGCTTAGCTTCGATGCAGCTGGTGAACTATTAATCTGATTAAAATATGTTTCTTACAAAAGTTGCAAGAAATTATGCTCTAAAATTTTTGTGTTGACCATTTCTAGATTATGCTGGAGAAAAAGATATCCTCGAAAAACTGGTTTTTGGTCCCATTTTTCCAATATTGGAATATTAATTAAGACACCAAACTGCAACACCCTGCCAAATCCGAACTCTCCTTGACCTTTTGAAGCAAAAGCCCCCTTTTATGTCTTCAATGACTGGACTATTGCCTTTCTTCCACTTTGTACATCCACCCTTAACAAACGTCACGTAAGGCCGCAATACTGTTAAATGTGTGACAATACATGAAAATATATGATAAGTCAAAGGAACCTACTAAGACCTATAAACCTAACAGTCAATACGACTCTAAGCCCTATAAGCCCTACAGCCCTAACCTATCATATACCTAGTATGTAATCAATATACATATAATAAAATCATAGCGAAGTCAAAACTGTAGATTGTATATTTTTGAAAAAAGTAATTGCTACGAGGTCTTGGATCGATTCTAATGCCGAAAATATAGTTTTTATAATTTGTGTCTGTTTGTCTGTATGTATGTTCCATCATCACGCATATTCTATTGGACAGATTCTGTTAAAATTTTGTATAGATATTCCCTATAAGTCTGGTCAAATTATAAGGTATAAACTATCACGCTATTTGCTATGAGGGATGAGCAATATTAGATTATGTTCGTATTCTTCTCCGCAAATTGCAAAAAGACGCGCAAAAATGTTAGGATATTGCAGATAATTACCGATTTAATATTTTAAATGATTATCATCACGCTATACCTTTATGGAGCTAAGCAGTCAATCATGAAATATAAGAACGGCTATTTCTGCTAACTTTCGATAACAGCAAATAACTAAGCAGTTGCAAGACTTCTTTCCAAAGCAGTGGTTGTAAGATAAATTCCCAACTGTTGGTATTTTTTGCTATTCTTTTTTTTTACATCAACTATTTGTATTTTTTTTTTACATTTTGTAATACTAATATGTATATAATAGTAATTAATTAATACTTAATTCACTAATAAAGGTAAACTTGGTAAGCAACAGGAAATTGCTACAGATTTGTCCTAGTGATTTTAAAATCTGAGTGTGAACGTGAAATTTTGAAGTCGGTACGAGTGTAGTACGAGTACCTAGCATTATTTAACAGATTTTACGCTCTGTAAAAATTGACTACAAGAAATAAACGATCACTATTTTTAATATTATTTGCGGTTATTACGTATATTTCACACAGTACAAGCCCCGTTGTCGTCTGCGTTCCTGAGGACAGTCATTGCGGTGCCCGATGCGGACCACACCACGGACGACGACGATGATGCTCCGGAGGTGACCAAAGTAGAGATGAGAGTGGCGGTACGTAGGCTAAATGCCAAAAATACCGCCTCAGGACCTGACGGCTTACCTGCGAAAGCCTGGGTCCTGGCCTTGGAGGCTCTCGGTCCTCGACTAAGGGGGGCTCCTAAGCGCATGCTTGAAGAGGGGCCAGTTCCTTCTTCGTTGGAAGACGGGGAAACTGGTCCTCATTAAGAAGCCGGGGCGCCCTGCGGACCTTCCGTCCACTTATCGGCCCATCGTACTGATCGATGAGATGGGCAAGCTCTTTGAAAGAGTCATTACAGACCGCCTCGTTAGTCGAATAATTCGGGTTGGTCCGGATTTGATGGAAAGCCAGTTTGGTTTCAGCAAGGAGCGCTCTACGGTGGACGCCATCATGCGCGTGCGGCCCTCATGACGGGGAATGCTGTGGCCCGTAGTGGGGTCGTCTTGGCGGTGTCTCTAGACATAACCAATGCCTGCATTACCCTGCTCTAGAGTTGCATCAAGGAGGCACTCCGTTATCACCGGATGCCGAGCTACCTCTGTCTTGTAGCCGAGGCCTGTTTGACGGACAGGGCCGTCATCTACCCCGGTCACTATGGAGAACGGCACCGGCAAGAGATGTTGTGCGGTATCCCACAGGGATCGGTCCTGGGGCCGCATCTGTGGGATATTGGATACGACTGGGTGCTGCGCGCCGACCTCCCTAGCGGCGTCAGCGAGTTTTGCTATGCTGACGACACGTTGGTATTGGCGCAGGGGAGGTCGCACCAGGCGGCGGCCGAACTAGCGACACTCAGGATTGCGACAATCGTCGACAGACTGGAGCGGGCCGGGACTGCCTTGAATCAGCTCCTGCCCAACCTAGGGGTCCACCGCGTCTTGCCGGAGGCTCTACGCGGGGGTCGTGCGGTCCATGGCACTTTACGGGGCAATGATGTGGGCACGTTCCTTGAGGCTGCAGCCAGTCCGCCGATTGAACTCGTCCCAAAAGGGTCATGGCCATCCCGCTGGTCCAAGGTTACAGCATGGTCTCCGGTGTGGCGGCGCGCCTCCTTATCGGTTTGCCACCATGGGATCTGGCGGCAATCCGACAAGGAGGCTCGCCGCCCCACCGGAAGTGACAAAAGCCCTCGCACACATATGGTAGTGGCGCGAGGAGGCGAAACGCCGGGGTGTAACTCCGCTACCGCGAGAAATTGCGGCACTGTGGATAGAGTTCCGGCGGGATATCATGTGGCGACATAGAGGGTGCGATTGTAGCAACCCGGTGCTGGGCACTCTACAATTGCAGCGATAAGTCCTCTCTTTCAGGAGTGGTTACAGAGGTGGCACGGCGTCCTCACCTTCCGCCTGACGCAGGTCCTCACCGGACAAAGTTGCTTCGGGAGGTTCCTGTTCCAGATAAGGCGGGATGAAACGCCCGGGTATCATCATTGTATGGATCACCTGGAGGACAAGGAGAAGCATACGGTGCTGCCCGGCTTGTGCGGGGTACCGCCGTGTCCTCGTGGAGGCGATCGGCGGCGGTGATCTTTCACGTCCGGCCCTGGTCCAGGCCATGTATTGAGCGAGGGGGCAAGGGAAGCCTTCACCTCCTTCTGCAAAAAAAGGGCTCGGTCTCGAAGTCAGCGATTTTGGGGCTTATGAGAAATTAATTAAATAATTCGCGAACGAAATGTCTACTAAACAGCGAAGACAACATCTTTTTTGATACAAAGCAAAAAATCAAATGTCGTTCAAAAGCAATAAAAATAGAATGCACAACACTACTTCAATACAGATACGCGGGCACCGCTAGATAGTGTGCGTACGCCGTACGCCGCTCCCCACGCTGCTGCCTTCGAGGCAAGTTCCATACTCGTATAAATCTAAGCATTGAAACGTGGCGCTCCCCGCGCCACCACCACCGCTGCCCCGCGCCCGCTGACTGTCAGTAGCCTGAGAGAGCGTTGTTGACACGTAAAGCAAACCCCGCCTAACAAAGATTTAAATCGCTAGATTTGCCCTCACCGTTTTCAGTCACAAGAAAAAGTGTTCATACTGAGAAGAGTGAGCTCACACATTATTAAATAGCGTTTCCATGTCAAACGAGGTGTATTCACTGCGTCATTGTGTGTCGGAGGTGTCAAAAAGAAACAGAAACGCGACTATCTTTTGACGCAATAGGGCAAATCTATCAATTAAAATCTTTGCCGCTGTCATCAGCCTGTATGGTACCCACTGGACAACTGATTTGAAACTAAACAATTTTTTGTTTCAGATCTATGGAATTTTATACGCCAAGTCCAAATCTGCTCATTAGAAAGAGGTGGTGTTTGCAAGATATGGTTCGTCAATCATTCGATTTACAGTAAGTCCTCTGATGTGTCAAGTGCACTCCGCTATTATTACAGATCACGGAATTGCCGCGCCGGTGATTCATACTCTTAACTAGTTGGAACTCGCCCGCTTTTTTATAAGTCTATCAACCCGCAAGGGTACAGGGACCAGGCGAATTCAAACTAGGGATGAGTATAAACGAAGCCCGAAATTCATATGGCATTAAATAAGAGTATTGAGCCCACAACCTCTTTCACGGACCGCCTCCAAAGCAGTCGGCTTCTATAAGTTATTTGTGTCGTAGTGCAAGTAAACGTTAACACGCTTGGTTTGTATGGAAAGTGTTGATAATGCCGCCTCTAGTATCAGCCGCCGAAGCGTCTCCGTGCTCTGTGATTAAAATCATACTTCTAGAAAACAAAAAAAAAATACAATAATTGTAATTTAATTATTTCTGTTTCAGTGGTAACCGATCCAGAAGACAGTCTAACAATAGCCAATTCATGTTTCAATAAACCATTTTTCTACGATTTTTCAAAGGACTATATTAATAAAGGACTCATCACTGCAGAAGGTAAAGGGAAAAAACGAATTATAAAAGTTAATGCACGACAAATATCGATTAGATATGTTCTAAGTTATACGAGTATGTTACAGGGTTTGATTTCCGCACTTAGTCCGTCAGGTGGACCATTGGGCGTGAGTCATAGCGGCCGTTTAGTGGTTATTCCAACCAGCCCACCTACCTCAAGAAGAATATTAAATCTCCTGGTCTATTCAGAACATCCGTGTAGCATCTGGGTGACCCGAGGCCTTCTGTTCTAATCTAGGTGACACCCGTGCATTCAAAGAGCGCGTGCGCAACGGTTTCCTCAGCCTCCATGCACGCCCTGTACAGAAGACTGTCAGTTATACCTATTTGTGGCAGTGTTTGTTTAGCGAGCAGTGTCCCGTGATGGTCCCCGTCACCAGGCGCGGGCCGTTACTGTCCAGGTGTAATAAACGCCTGGTTAGCCTGCTATCCAAGGATGGCATAGCTTCCTTGGACTGCCTGCAGCCCGGTGTCGAGGTCCACCAGTACTCCGCTTGTAAATGGGTGAACTCCTGTAGCCACCTGCGTATTTGGTTGAAGGGGATGGGTACGATAGACACGGGTCCACAGACTGCCGTACTGGATCCTCGTCTAGAATGTTCGTCAACTGCGTCGTTACCTAGCGATCCGCTGTGTCCTTTTATCTTTTGTCACCGCGTTGCGGCTAGATACCGTTATTTGTTTTAGTACATTGTGACATTCTAGTGTTAGTTTCGAGGTAATATATTCTTTCGGAAGGAGAGTAAGGATTGGACAACTGAGGCGCTGTCGGAGAGTATACGTATGTGGGTGTTCGTAACCCTCCTGGCTTCAAGGGCGTAGATCACTTTGTATGATGTCCACACATTCCGCCTGATAGACGGTGTTGAACATTCCCAGCGGTCTGGATATATTGATGTTGACGTCGTGTGAGAAAACTCCGACTTCGGTACCGGAGTCGGTCTTCGATCCGACGGTAGATACTCTCATCTCTTACGGGCCTGAGTAATCACACTGTTCTTCTGTAAGTATTATGTTGTAGTGCTTTTGAAAGTGGTGTATTTTCGGGGCTTTGTCGCAGGGTGATGCCATCATTGGCTTTCGTTTGATCGCATATTCCTTTATAGGTGTGTGCTTAACTCTGGAGTCATTGCTACGGATACCTGATAAATGGAGCCAAAGGGCGGCCAGGGCCGCGTCCTCCCGCACAATGAGGTGCAGAGGCGGCAGTCCCAGTATTGCCTATAGGGCAGCGGTGGATTTAGTTCTCGTACTGCTAGTGATTGTGACACAAGTAAACCACTGCAGTTTTTCAGGGCTGTCCTGGGCCACCAGACCAGTGTGTAACCAACTTTTAAGATAAGCGCTCTTAATCTTTATTTTTCCTAAATTTATGTAATGTTGACTTTTAGTATTGGCTCTGACTCCATGAAATTAGAACCAAATAAGCACCAATGCAATATTTTTGTTACAGCGTCTATTTGGAAACTTCACCGCAAACTTTTAAATCCGTCGTTCAACCAACAATTGCTAAACACGTACGTAAATGAAATGAACGTGCAAGCTCGAAGTCTTGTCTCTCAATTAGCTTCGAAAGTGGGAAAAGGCCAGTTTGACGTGCGAAAGTTCTTCGTAAACTATACATTGTCAACAGTATCTCGTAAGTATTTTTGTTATATTAATGCTCGTAAGGACATTAACTGACGTGGATTTACATAAAGGCTAACCCCGTGGCCACGAGCTACCCGCTTAAGCGACACGGGTCTTGCAACAGCGACTGTAGAGAAAACAAATAAGTTGTTTAGAGCATACCAAGAGTCACCATGACGCGAGTTTTGTAGCGACGGACGGAAACAGGAGACACACGCACGCACAGACTACAATAATATATAGGGTATAGACAGGCAGCTCTCTACTTTTTCTGTTGACAGCACAAGTCGCCATCTAGTTGCCAGGTACCCAAAACTATTACGTACAGTGGATATATAAAGATAGGCAGGTATATATCGATGCGTATATAAAGATAGGTAGTTTTGCCTATGCAGATTGAGTTAAAGTTTTACGTTGTTGTATAAAGTATTGTTTATTATTCATGTTTTTCTAATAATTATGTTAGAATGAAATCTGCCTAGCCTTATCCCAACTATGCTGGGGTCGACTTCCAGTCTAAACGGACGCAGCTGAGCACCAGTATTTTACATGGAGCGACTGCCTATCTGACCTCCACAACCCAGTAACTGGGTAACACAATACCCCTTGGTAAGACTGGTTGTCAGACTTTCGGGTTTCTGACGACCCGTAACGACTGTCAACGATCCATGAATGACAGCCGGGACCAACGGCTTAACGTGCTTTCCGAGGCACGGAGAAGTCTCGGTATGTAAAGATGGCCACCTGATGGATCGTGCGGCTGCTATTACTTAGCCACGAGCTCCTCAATTATGTGAGAATGCATTATACATTATTAGAAAAACATTAGTAGTATACAAACATTTATACGCTTATGTAAAAATTCCAGATTTTTACCTTCACATAGGAGTATGAATGAAAGAATCGGAATTAAAGATAAAAAACTGTTTATTCTTTCATTTAAACATTTACTAACTTATTATTTTTTGTTATTCTCTTCCTCCCTTTATTTTTGGAGTAGTGCTTATGAGATTTTTCTGCTTGTTAGCTCACTTAATGAATAAGGTACAAACCTCTCATAATGAATGTCACATTGAATCTATTGAAGGTAGACAAGGCGAAGGAAAATGAAACATTTTGATTATGTAAAAAGATTTTTAAAAAAATGATAATCTGTGAATTAAAATTGGCTTGAGACAAAATCATATAAAACTGCTAGCTATTTCACGATATATCTTTTAATCAAATTAGAATATTATCTGGCTATTACATTACGGGAATTGTTAATTTGCAGTCTTTTTCTTGGATACTTATCAATTTCTTCAAAATGTTTATGACAGACACGTCTTTGCTATAAAACCTAAATTATCCATTATAACTATTTATTTCACCGCCAATTTTTGCAATTTATGTATTGAATTTCACAGCATTCACAACCTGTATACCTGAGAAACAAAAAAGCATGTTATTTTTTATATCCTCGTTCAATTTAATAAAGAATGTAGACAGTTTTAAGTCACTGTTTATACCGTGATGGGGAAAGCTTAGACAATTTAAGTAGATTTGAAGTTTTGTATTTATGGAATCAATGGCAATTGGGGAAGGTAAAATATGCGAAACGTTGTGAAGAACCAAGTTTAATGATGACGGGACAGGGTAGAATAGTAACTAGGTACCTATAATAAACAAAAAGTACATACCATCTTTCTTAGACATCCAGGTACCTACACAAAAAGAGTTTTGTGACATGATGGAAGTGCACTCAATGTTCAGTTCAGTATTGGTAGTTATGGGTCCAAACTCTAAACCGTAACCTATGCTCAGTAGTTCACAGAACAAATACTTCAGAAGTTTATTCCGAAATGCCGACACGGAGGAGGAGGCTCAACGTGGACGTACGAAATAGAGGATGATTATAACGCCGCAGAGCGACACGGGGGAACGGAGGCATAATAGTGGCGCTGCCTCGGCCCGGTTAAAGTGCCGTTAGCATCATATTGTCATCGTCACCGTCACTGAGTCACTTTCACTTGTTATTTAGATTGATTGTTAAGGTTAGTTCACTGTAAAACACCATATTCCCAAAACATTACATTATCTTGGGCCTAAACCAACCCTGGCACTCGCCGGCCACTGCCGCGGCACCGCTCGCTTGGTTCGTGCGTTGTGTGGTCACAGTTCTAACCTACCTTTCAGCCATTTTCATTAGCTACTTCATTTTCATTTGCTACTTCATTTTCATTTGCTACTTCATTTTCATTTGCTACTTCATTTTCATTTGCTACTTCATTTTGATTTGCTACTTCATTTTCATTTGCTACTTCATTTTCATTTGCTACTTCATTTTCATTTGCTACTTCATTTTCATTTGCTACTTCATTTTTTGTAAATTCAGCTGCATTGTAGCGACTTTTTATATAATTATCTAAAAAAAATATGATCAATCAATACAAAGGGCATCGAACTAACCTCAACAATTAAACAAAATAACAAGTGACTGTGACAATGTAATGCCTAGGGCACGTTAGCCGGGCCGAGGCAGCGCCACTATTATGCCGCAAATAGTGGTACCTTATCCGATAGGGATAAAGTGTCGCTAGCGGCACTCTATACACTTACAAAACAAAATACGTACGTGATAAAACATTTGTCAAGTGTTACCATTACAACGATAATACATTCCCGTTATGTAAATGAAAAAAGTAAACACCTTCCAGAACCGTTTAACGAATCCATAATACTTGGTTTGGGCTTAATTTATATTTTTTTGTCATTTAGTGTCCAATATTTTGCGACAATTATTTTATGTGTGTGTTTGTTTTTCACACCAGTTTCCGGCATCATCATTATATCTTTTAATATTGTAACACAGGTTTTTTTAATTTGGGTAGCCGGGACAGAGATGGCGGTATGCTCAAAAAAAAAAAATGAAATTTCTGAATGTTCCGAGTTGCCATAGCATGCACGCACGTGTCGCTTGACGCAAGTCGCATCGCTCGAGGGCGTGAACGGGGGGCGGGGCCTACCGCTCGACTATGCCGACGGAATATGTAGACGTGGAATCACATTTTATCAAAATGATTGCTTGGTTTATGGAAAATCTGTATTCTCTTTTCCAGGGACTTCGCTAGGACTGAATACTCAAGATCAAACTACAATAGATACAGATTATGCAGAAGCAATTGAAGATTTATTTGCTTCATATTGTGATAGATTTCAAAAAGTGTGGTTACATTTGTCGTATTTATTCGATTGGAGTTCAATGAAGCGCAGACAAACTATACTAGTGAAGAAACTGAAGAACATCATAGATCCAGTAATTATTTTGTTCTTATTACTGGTACTTTTGAGTTTTAGAAAAAGTATGGCTTTGAGAGCGTCATCTTTTTGATAGTTTCATTCTATAACTGGATGTGCATTTTTAACTGCCGGACACTGTGGCCATTACCCCAGAACCAGAACCCGTCCCAGTTATGGCCCGACACAGACTTGGCCGATTTTGTTTCATATTATTATTATTAGTTGTGTTTATTTTCATCTTCAGTTTTCTGCTGCTGTATGCTTTACACGAATGATTAGAGATCTCGATTCCTTTCAAAATATTACACGTTGTGAGGCCAACTTGTAGTTTTTTCACTATTTACTATTTCAGATTATACATAAAAGAAAATCCGACTTAAAGGCAAATAAAGATCAAAATATGTATGATGACTCGACACCAGGTAAACAACTGAAATAATTTTATTTACTTACATCCTATTCCCAACAACTAGCTGATAAGCGCTACCATAAATAGTGGCGCGTTGGGCCGGGAGACGTCCACTGCAGGGGGTCTACTCCCTAAGGGAAATACGTAGTTTCGTCCGAAGTTACGAGCGCTTCCTTCCCCGTCTACCGACGGTATGTCTATAAGTGTAACGAGGCGCGAAGCGCCCGTAACTACGGATGCCGCTACGGGAACAGACCCCCAAAAAACAGGCCTCCCCTTCGCATCGCCTTAACGGCTGATCCTGTGTTTTCTGCATTTAGCGTATATCCAAGACCGTCACCAGGTCACTCAGGCCACGCTGCGCCTACCGGTACGCAATCGCCCAGAACGTTCCGGGCCCTTCAACCACCAGTTTCACGAGTAATGCCTCGCGTACTGCCAATTGAGTTTGGCTATCTGATTACCTTGATAACTACTTCTCATTACTGTTGATCGAAATGATGATTTAATAACGCAATGAATCTCTAAGTCTTCTCCATTGATATGGATAACTTTCTATCAAGCTTATTGTAAGCGACCACGTTTGAGTGCCATAAGTATTAACTGGCAACATGCACTGGTCAACATCTTCGTTTTGGGACACTGCGGTATTTGGGACGTAAAGGTACTGCTTCCAGAACGCTGCCCAGCCGAGTCGAATTTGACGAATGTTGACATAGCCAACAAATACAGATAATTAATTAATAAACTCTTCCAACTTGACAATTTCATTCAATACAATTCCAACTGTGGTTGCATTCAGAAAATGTTAAGTAACAATAGCTTAAAACTATACAGAACACATTATGTTTCAGGCAAATTCAAACCCATACTAGATCAAATGCTTAATTTGGCTGAAGAACAAGATGTTTTTACAGACGATGAGATCAGACAACACCTAGAAACTTTAGTAGCCGCTGCTTACGACACAACTTCTTCAACTATGACATTTATTTTGTTAGCGATAGGGTCAGACCCAGATCTACAAGAACGAATTTTTAATGAGTAAGTAACATTCAAAATACAATATCTTTACGATCTGATACGTACTTGCATCCCGCTGCTGGGATACAGGCATCCTCTCTGTGAGCTGCTGTGAGTTTTAATCCACCACGCGGGCCCAGTGCGGCATTGTGGACAGATATATGTATTCATACTGAAATAAAATAAAGAAAAAATGGCGACCTCGAATAATGACTTTTGTATTCATTACAGGTTACAAGAGGTACTTGAACATAAAGATGACGATTTTACTAAACAAGATCTACCAAAGCTGGTGTTTTTGGAGGCAGTGATCAAAGAGTCGATGAGAATATGTCCATCCGTTCCACTTATCGGAAGAAAAGTTGAACAAGATATTAACCTGAGTATGTATCTTTAAAACGTATAGTCTTTATACCTTCTTCAGCGTGATACACATCTGTTACTATTAGCCTGCATCATCCTACTGCTTGGCAAAAGCCTCTCCACATGACTCCAGCAGCAGTGATAGCTTTGTGGTGTGACCGTCGCCGTCAGACTGCTAAGTCATAGGTCTCGAGTTCGCACCCAAGGCATGCAGCTCTGACTTTTCAAATTCACGTGCATATTGTATAATTATCACTTGCTTCAAAAATGGTGAAGGAAAACATCGTGAGAAAGAAAAAAATACTTCTAGCTCTTTCAATACCGGGCTACGTAGGCCACGAGTCGTTTGTTTTGTCCAGCTCGTCCCGCAATCTTCTATAGGGTTTTGTCGGCATCTACAACGCCACATACGAACTACGCATCAAATACCAGACGTCACACAAATCCTGCATCGCGTAAATCGCGTGCGTTTAACACACGATTAGCATATATACGACTTTCCGAAATCAATTGTTGGGCAGTTGCCCACCAGACACGACACGCGTCTGTTCGGAGGATCCTTCTTTTTATATAGAGGATGAGTAAACTTTACACCCTGTTCCTCATGACTCTATACCGATGATCCCGAGTATGAACATCAGCGCAGCCTTCGTGCAACTACTACTACTACACTACTACTACTACTAACTACTTCAGCGTCAAGTCATCATCATCATCACTCCCGCAAGCTTTCATGAGGCGAGTCACACAGTCAGCCAGCAACCACGGCTGCAACGGATATCCTAACCACAGCCTGCAGGGAATGCGCATTCCTGGTCATCACCCTCAGTGCCGTCAGACTCATCAGCAACCTTGGTACAGCACACTGCACTTTCGGCTGGTTCACAAACAGAGCCCTTTCTACCCTCTCCTGGTTGACGCCGCAGCCAGCCACAACCCGGCGCTGTACCACATCCGACTCACTAGATCATAACGCAGCGCAACCCCGACTCACAAGAGAATTACCGCAGACAATTTTGACTCACCGCGAACTATGCGGCACGACAGGTTACGACTCACTGGAACCTCAACTGGCCCTGAGAAGCATCGCAAGATACAAGACTCAGCCCACTATCAATCTCCGGTCCGCGGAGGGAGTGATATGGCGGCGTCTACAACGCCACATGCGAACTACGCATCAAAGACCTGTCGTCACACAATTCCAGCATCGCGCAAGCAGGATTTACCGTGCGAGCAGAATAATGATGAGCGTCGTAATGGGAGATGGCTTGGACGGTTTTCTATGAGTTTTCATTGTCAGGGAAAACACTTGGTGTAGGCGAAACTAACATGTACCAGTAAGATGGAAAACTTTAATTGACAGTTTTAAAGTCTAAAAAGTCTAACATGAATTAAAACACTTATTTTTAGGTACGTTATTGTGAGAACAGGTTAAGAGTCGTTAACGAGTTCACGTGGCTCGGGAGGCTCACCCATGTCAGCTAATAGTGCGTCTCGCAACCGTATGGTACACGTCCCAAAAGTATAATAGCTTGTGACTGTATCGTTCGCTTCACAAACATGGTATGTCTCAATTCCAAACCCTTCGCCTTTTGGGCCTAGGACTCTATACCACCCCGCCCTCGCCTCGCTCCGTGACCACGTTCAGCGGCAAAAAATGTACGCCCGCCTCTTGCCTAAGTATTTCTAAAAACTAAAGTTTACAAAAACAACATGAGAGGCATCGATCACTAATAAAGAACATGAGAGGTAATAAAGATGTTAGATTTACGGCTATGAAGTGCTGTGGGAAATGTACAAATTATCCTTTAAATTTTATAACTAATGGACAAAATTTAACCAAGGTAATATTATGAGATTACGTTAACAGGTTTACTTCAAATCTAATATTGGTGAATTTTACAAAGTGCATGTTAATAATCATGCTTTAATGTACTGTGTAGTGTGTAATGTATAGATAGGCATCGGTGGTTCGCGCCCTGGCCTGGCGCCGATATATATGACTTTCCAACATCAATCGTTAGGCAGTTACCGTTAGGCGTCTGGTCAGAGGATCGTCCCTTTTCTATAGAGGATGAGTGACCTTTACACCCTATTTCTCATACCTCTAAAGGGTCTCCCGCCCTCCGGCTTTGTTATTTGATTTGTCAAATGTTTTAATTGAACCAACCCGAGTGACAGGTTCTTCTGCCACTTGTATAGATAATATTCTTTGTAATTGTGATTACTTACACAAATAAATAAGTTGTCATCAGATCATAGTTGACAAACAATAACATTTTGCTCCTACATGCCTTTAGTAAAAAATCAAATAAAGTTTAGGCCAATTTCATGTAAAAATTTAGATAAATTAAATAATTCCTTGGTCATTAAATTATATGTTCAGAGTTTTAATAATATGGTTAATAAGTAAACTCAAACCCAAATAAGTTCTGCGTTAAGTTTTTTTAACTATTAAAAATACGCCATTTAAAGACACTTTTTCACTAAAGACTAAAAGTATTTACACAAAGTTCTTATTTAGTGATTGGGCGACTCCAGGTATTCATAAAAGCAGAGAACAACTATTTGGCCTTTACTTTATGGCATAAAGCAACATGCAAGCTAAGCCTATAGGCTTTCATAAGTATGTTGCAAAATATTCAAAAACTTGTAAAAGTGTGTGCAAAATAGTCAAAGCTCTTTATATTACCAATAAAATAAAATCAGCTGATGTTAAAATAAAAACTACTTGGCAAATAATAAATAATAAACAGGTAGGAAGAAACAGTGAAATACTGAATTTAATTTAGAGATTGCACATGGCCCCTTCAACTCAGATGTAGAAATAGCTCAGGAATTTGAAAACCTTTTTGCTAATATTCCCTTTTTAGCTTTAAATTTCTCACCCGCGATTTCTATTGCCTTACTTAGACAAAATGTGATGGCATCTCCTTTGGAATTTAGGTTTCAGCATACAAACCTCCAGGCTGATACAAAACCTTTTAAAGATCTTAAAATTAAAACAACAGAAAATCTCTGGGGAATGTCTGTATAAATCTGTAGATCTACTATCGAAACCATTGCGCCCTATTTAGCTGTCATATTTTAACACCAGTGTAGGTGAAGACCAAGGAGTCTTCCGTATCTCATGAAACAAAGTAAAGTAGTTCCATTAACACAAGACTAAGTACAACAAGTAAAACGATGATATCTGCAAAAGTATGTATAAATATGTCGTTTATGTTCCTAATAATGAAATAAATTATTTGACTTTGACTTTGAATTTGTTAGGACTCCACATTGTTGATATTTTGGTCCATATACATATTTAATTTTGTATTTTTTCAGAGAACTGTACGTTGCGAGCTGGTAATACATGCATTTTAGGGGTATACGGTCTCCTCCGTCACCCTATGTGGGGCCCAGATGCGGATCAGTTCCGACCGGAGCGATGGTTGGACGCTGCCACCTTGCCGGATCACCCAAGCCTTAATGCCGCCTTCGGTGTTGGCAAGCGAAACTGCATAGGTATACATACTCATAATGACGACTAAGATATGTTTAAGTTGAGTCAGTACTCATATTAACCTATGTTTCAGTTAAGCGACACTCGCTTCTCATGTTTTGACGGGAAAAACGAACATTTAGTCAATTTACAAGCAAATCTGGATAGATTTGGTACAAAAACACAAACAAACAAAATTTGAAACAAACACAAATTCACCACTAAGGACATTAAAAGTTAATAGTCAGCAATTATATTGTATTCATAAATAATAAATGCTGTGTATCAATATTAATGTTGATAAATAACAGTCTTATTTATTATTATGAATGAATGAGTGTTATTCAATCTAACTGTTCTATATAACATCATTGCTGACTACTAACTTGTATTGTCCGTCTAATAATATCACAACTGCCATTCTTTGATACGAGTAGTTGCATGAAATGGCTGTAACCTGGCAAATTGACGCAGGGTGTCAATATTCTGAACAATTAATCTACTTGACTTTACATCTATAGCATAAAATAATATAAATTATAACATAATACACACAATTTATAATTCCACAGGTAAATTATACAGCATGATGGTGATGAAGACGGCGTTGGCGCATATTTTATTGCGATACCATGTTACTGCCGACATCAACAATGTAGTGTGTGAATATGATGTCGTATTGAAACCAGTAGAAGGACACCACATTGAATTAACTCTAAGATCATAAATGTGTACTATTTTATGTTAGCCAATGTTTAACAGTGAATGATTTCTGGCTGAAAATTTGATGATAATTTTGTAATTCACCAGTGGTGGTGCTACTAAAGTTTTTTTTTTTTGTTTCTTTTTTTGTAATTTAATTTATCATTTATTTAATTTTGAATGTTCGGTATGAATAAAATGTGGAAACTGGTTCAATAAATTAAGTACAGCTCTAGCAGTGCTAATAGAAAAATAAAGAACGATGGGCAACCTACTATTATAGACCCCGTGCCCATTTTTTTGTTTTGATCGAACAGATTTTTTTTTCTCTTATAACTTTCGTTACTGTCGGCTCATGCTAGGGAGAGGCATCAGAAACAGATTCAGTTTATTACATCCACCCCCATTTGTCTGACACTGTTCAGGAAGTAATAGAGAGCAGAGATCATGGAATAAGGGAAATTAAATAGGAAATAGGTCAAAAGGTTATGGTAAGAGACTACAGGTTATGGGTCTTAGGAATAATTCTAGAAGTTTCTTTGTTAGGGGTTACTACTTACCTATAAAGTTGTTAAGCCGGTTTATAATATATAATAAGTTGGATTCGCTCATTTATGGACATTTCTAAATAAATGTAAATAAAATTATTGAAAAAAAAAATAAAGACGTGTACTAATCAAGAATTTGTTTTATTATTTCTTATAGTGTAATTTGAAATACGTGAGATCTATATAAACAAATGTATGAAATGGGAGAAATTAGCGAAACATTTAGCATTTTAATAAAAATATACTTACTGCAGCACCCAGAGACATTCATTAACGATAATGAGAATACACATAATGCTTTTCAAGTCAAATCCTATACTATTAATAGAGCAATATTTGTATATATACAGTGCAATGTCAGTGAAATCGTCGCGAAAACTGTTACCCATTCAGTACATGATTCTGAACGCAGTTGCGTTGAAATTTTTCATCGGTTATTAAAAAACGCAGGGGGGTTCAGAATCATGTACTGAATCCATGGTAACAGGCTTTGCGTCGATGTACCTGCCACCCTGTATACAGAGTGGATTTTTCAGATGGGGCAGTAAGGGCAGACCTTAACCGTTGTAGCAACAGAAAAACGGTCTTCGAAGACTGTCCTTAACTTTTTGAAATATTTTGATCTCCATTCACAGATTTTGAAAGAAATGGTCAGTCAGCAAGAAAATGGGCAGTCTTCACAAAAACTTTTATTGGTGCCAATCGATCCGGTTTCCTTTAAGGATCAAAAAACTCTTTCGGACCAACTGAGGTTTGAGTTCTAGAAAAGTGAGAAATCGCAAAAATAAAATCCATACTTTAGGTAGAAAAAAAAACCAACTTACTTTTTTATGACGAACTAGGCGAAAATAAAGAAATAAAATAAACGTCGAACGAATACCCGTTATTTTTTTATTTGCCCGGGTTTGAATAAACAACGTGTAACAAAAACCCTATCCGATCCGTGAGGGTTCGTTATTTTGAGGAAAAAAGAAAAAAAAATCGCCGACATAGGGCGCGGGCGGCCGTCAATTAGCGGGTGTAGTCATAACTTATGACCATTGTTGAAAAATCAATTTTTAATGGAATAAGGATAATTTTGGTACAAAAAATGAGAATTTTTAAGTAATATAACTTTATAACTTTTTTTCAATAATAATAAGTTTTTTTACTAGCTCAACACAACTCGACTCAAAGCATTTATTTCAATTAAACCGTTTACAGGCACTTTTGAATTGTCAAGGAATCGGTCAGTCAGAAATATGAAGCTAGTTGCCCATTCCAAAGCGTAGTGGGTACCTATGGAGAAGAACAGGCAAGAAACTCCACGGTCACTCTTTTAATTAAATTGTTACAAATTATTGGTTACATCATTCATGTTGATTAAACATGTGAGAACAATGTAGAAATACATGCACGTTAGAAGCGTCCGTAATAAAACGATAAAACAAAGAACAATTCAAAAATTAAATTCAGCCATGGCAGCTAAGAGTTGACCAGTACCAACTGACGGCGCCAGTTCACGAACATGACGCATGGATCAGCACCATTCAGCTCAACCATTTTGTAGGGAGCCAAATGATCCAACACACGCGCCACCATCAGCGAGACATCTGAGTGAGCATGACATACTCACAGTAAGTCAATAAAAGACGTATTCCTTTTACTTTTATTTATTACTTTATGGGTAATGTTTTTGCAGTAGGTACCTATGTTCCCTTTTCGGATCGAACGGGTTTTTGAAACACATTGTATACAAGAAAACAAAGAAAGTCTATTGGCTAAAGTAAAAGAGAAAATATTGATAGAGGATAAAGAGAAACTATCGATAGATGATAAAGGGTTTCGGCTGAAGTCGAAAGAAAAAATACAGACTGAGGTCAAAAAGGGAAGACATTAGATTAAGTATAGGGGCCTAAGTCCAAAATACTACTTCAGTCTAAAAATAGGGACTTTAACCTTCTATTTTACGACCATACGTCTAGGGTACCTATCAAGTGCGACTGTCAGCTAAATTAGTGCTTAGTGTGACTTGTAGGATGAGTAGGTGTGTTGTGCCTCTGGGACATACTTAGAGGTCAAACACATAACCCTATAGTTAATCGACTCAGGCGTGACTTTGCGGAAATCCATTATAAAATAGACGACGTATATTTAGTAACCTAATCCGCTTAACTTTTCTTAAAGAACCCAGCTAGAAATCGAAACGTGTTTCACCTCTCAACGAGGCATCCTCAGGATGACGATTGACTTGTTGCGAATTCGGACACGACGTGTTGCCACGTCATAAAACCTTGGTCAAATTCTAGCGCGTGTTAGAAAAAAAAAACCGGCCAAGTGCGAGTCGGATCACGCAATGAAGGGTTCCGTAGTTGGGATGAATTTATCCCAATAACAAACTTAACATAGTAGTTGCAAAAAATGTTCTCCCATATATTGATATACGTCACGGTCAATTCTCCAACTGGAAATGTAAGTTTGTAATCGCAAAAAAATTTGGTTGTTTCTAAAGTTTGTTGGGATCTAACTCATCTATAGCAAGGCCATCAAGCGAATTAAACCCTACTCAAAGCAACATAAGCTTGACCCTTTGCAAATAACATTTTGCCTAAATTTACGACTGCAGTTTCAAGTGTTGTGCCCTGTAACTTACATACAGTTACAGCCGAACTAAGTATCAGCGGTAAAATGCGTCGTTCCACGTCACCTTAACTACGTTTAGCTTGAAATGTTACCGTGATTGGGGATGTTGGCACATAACTATCTGCATCTTTTGACTCCTCACTGATTGAAGCGTCATCAAATAGAATTAGCACTGCATCAGGAAACTCTCCTTGTTCTAGTTAATCACGCCTTAGTGCAGGCCATCGGAATCCTTTTACAACACCTATGCTGCTATTGACCAAGCCGCCAGACACCGAAACATTTGTTCTCAGCATCACTTTTGAACTTTTGATCCCACTGCCACTTGAAGTTGAGTTAAAAGTCCAACACATTTGTTTGGGTCGGTTGAAATTACGTTTTCTGGTGGCGGTTTGCCATATGGAGCTGCTCCTCTTGACTCGTCTGTAGCCTTACTTAAACATATAAACCCGTTTTTTACATTGAGCAAGCATATTTAAAAACTATACTAGTTTTTTTACTTAAAATATCTATCAATGCTTACAATGAAATCTTTAAATATTTACAAAAAATATACAAACTACTTATTACAAACAAATACTCCAGTTTTTACTTAAAACAAAAAATTACGAAATAAAAAATAATTTAAAAAAATTAAACCGACTTCAAAAGAAATTAACTCAAAATTATGAAATAATATTTTTATATCTACACGAAATTAACCAACAAAACGAAATCAAAAGTAGGTACGAAACAAATTAGAGACCCGCTTAGTTTAGCTTAGTTTATCCCCTTAGTTAGATTACATATAGGTTTAGTCGACGCGTCTGGAGCTCGCACAGATAATGTCTAGGTAGAAGGGCGCTTCAAACTATTATTTATCTGCTGCATTTCGATGTCGTTTGTTAGAATGTTTTAAGCTATCCATTAGGCTTGGGTATTATTTTAATTACGTTATTTAAGTTAATATAATATTTAATTCTTTTTACTTCGTCTCTCTGTACTTAAGTCGTTGTCACACTCTCATAAAGATGCTAAATTTTTATCGATAATATCGATATAACAATATTTTGCAGGAAACAGGGTGCTGCATCGTTATACTGCATAAAACCTCGATGCTGCTAAATGATTGTCAGCGTAAAGTTTGCGTTGCTTGACTGATAATTTTTCTAACTTTTGAAATTTCGTATTGACTGGTAGTAAGTCTAAAATTCTGACAAAAGCGTCAGTAGCTTCCGAATTCCATATAGAAATATAACATATCCCATAGTGAAATATATAAAAAAAATCAGCAAATTTTGGAAACGAAGATCTACATTAAGGAAATGGCATAAATCACCAACCAAATCGTCGGTCGGTGCAATATTGAGTACTAGCAGTTTGAGTAAATATGTGTGGTTTAATCGAAAGGTACGTAAAATATAATTTTAAATTTTTCTCTCGTTTGAAACCTTATGTTCCTTCCCTACTTTCGAGATCGACGTCTAGATCTTCGGTCAGAATTCTATCAATTTCGAATTTGTTTATATTCTATTTTGTTTATTATTATTATTTATATTTTTTTGTTTGTGTTATTTTATTTGTTTTTTGTTTGTATTCTACTGTCAAAATCCGGCTGCATCCGCTATCAAGGCCAGGCCGAACCCGGTGGAGAGTGCAGCTCGCGTGTGGAGCGCGATGCGCTACAGCCGCTTGTAATCGCTGGTTGCTTCCATACCCATCAAGGCAGAGATTGGGGGTTTCGGGATATGTTCCCAGGAACCTATCCCGAAATGCCTAATCTCTGCCTGGTAAATGTAAGACTGGTCTTACATTTACCTTTTCATGTTCCACCAACGATAATTCATCGCATCTTTCGTTGGCGTGCTGTAGTCAAAATTTTCGTAATCATAATTGTTTTATTTACCATCATTAAGGTGATATATTGAAAAAATGTGTTTTTCTTTATCGTGTACCTTATTAAGATTATGGAATAGGGATTCAATATTTTGGTGTATATTTTTTGAACATTATGGCCTAGTATCCTAAAAAGGGAATACACGATACATTCATGAAATTTTCTCGATACAAAAATATTGCAAGGTTCATCTATTTTTATGTTTTTTTTTTGAGTATCAAGGCGTAACGCTTATGTGTTTTTCGATGGAGTTTTCTTTAAAACATCCAATCGATCCTGTTTCTTACAAAGATCTCAAAACTCTACGGGACCAACTGCGGTTTGAGTACTAGAAAAGTCACACACTTGCGTTAGAATCGATTTTAAAGTAGTTTTTATGAAAGCACTAGAACATTTTTTCTTGTACTTTTACAGAAGGGAAGTGTTCGTAAGGCTTCTCCAGTATTATTTACTCTAAGTATTTAGTATCCTATCTTCCTGCATTGTTATGGGGATAATGATATAAAAGCTTGTTTGATGCGCATTCTTGAACAAAAGGAGTTCATGGGGTGATGGTGTAACGTTACGTTTAACTCTAGGAGGGAGTTAAACGTAAGTCACGATTAGAAATAATAATAAATAAAAGATATTAAGATAGGACAGCTTCACGGGTCATGGGATGGTCTTCTGTCTTGGTCTTCTAGGTACGAAGGTAGGTAGGCCGGCAGCAGGCAGCGTGGAGGAGCTGGGCTGCGGCGCTTCGACGACGACCCTGTCGATCGGAGAGAATAAGAATAAGAATAATAATAGTTTATTTGTTGAGAGGAGAGAGTGTGAGGATTTGTGGATAGCGGAGGCGCTTTGTGGCGCCTCACGCTAGCGGGAGGACCGCGTCAGTGTCAGACGTGACGGCGGAGGCCTCTCCCGGATGGTAACGTCACGCCGTTTGACGTCGGGGGCCACTGTGTACGTGTATTTGTGGCGTAGTATGCCACGCGATTAAAGTTCGTTTGGAGCCTGAGTGGGCACCTTCTGCAGTGCTAGGCAAGGGTCGGACGAGTGATACACAGTATACACACACAAAATGTTTACTGTCATGACCACTAATTATCACCTCAAAAAAAATTGTAGGCCCCTAATTTGTTTCGTACCTACTTTTGATTTTGTTTTGTTGGTTAATTTCGTGTAGATACTCGTATGTAATATTACTTAATAATTTTGAGTTAATTTCTTTCGAAGTCGGTTTAATTTTTTTAAATTATTTTTTATTTCGTAATTTTTTGTTTTAAGTAAAAACTGGAGTATTTTTTTGTAAATATTTAATAGATATTTTAAGAAAACGTATGTTTTAAATATTCTTGCCCAATGTAAAAAACGGGTTTATATGTTTAAGTAAGGCTACAGACGAGTCAAGAGAAGCAGCTCCATATGGCAAAACGCCACCAGAAAACGTAATTTCAACCGACCCAAACAAATGTGTTGGACTTTTAACTCAACTTCAAGTGGCAGTGGGATCGAAAGTTCAAAAGTGATGCTGAGAAGAAATGTTTCGGTGTTTGGCTGCTTGATCAATAGCAGCATAGGTGTTGTAAAAGGATTCCGATGGCCTGCACTAAGGCGTGATCAACTAGAACAAGGAGAGTTTCCTGATGCAGTGCTAATTCTATTCGATGACGCTTCAATCAGTGAGGAGTCAAAAGATGCAGATAGTTATGTGCCAACATCCCCAATCACGGTAACATTTCAAGCTAAACGTAGTTAAGGTGGCGTGGAACGACGCAATTTACCGCTGATACTTAGTTCGGCTGTAACTGTATATAAGTTACAGGGCACAACACTTGAAACTGCAGTCGTAAATTTAGGCAAAATGTTATTTGCAAAGGGTCCAGCTTATGTTGCTTTGAGTAGGGTTTAATTCGCTTGATGGCCTTGCTATAGATGAGTTAGATCCCAAGAAACTTTTGAAACAACCAAATTTTTTTGCGATGACAAACTTACATTTGCAGTTGGAGAATTGACCGTGACGTATATCAATATATGGGAGAACATTTTTTGCAACTACTATGTTAAGTTTGTTATTGGGATAAATTCATCCCAACTACGGAACCCTTCATTGCGTGATCCGACTCGCATTTGGCCGGTTTTTTTTTTCTAACACGCGCTAGAATTTGACTAAGGTTTTGAAATGTTTTCATAGGACACCACACCCGTAGCTTGTATCAATAAGCCAGGCCGTCGCACGTATTAGTCCATATCTTGAAAACGACTGAACCGATTTTGATGAAACTTGCACTGTACCCTAAGTTGAAGTAAATGTAACCCAATAAAAAACAATGGTCACAATCCGATTAATAGTTTCGGAGAAATGCGTGGACAAACATACATACAAACATACAAACAAACATGAAAAAACACCTATAAAATTATGTATATTTGTTTGGAAGCCCTAACAGATTATCATATGCGAATATCTTGCAGTTCCAATAATATTACATACATACATGTCGAATTGATAACCTTCCTTTTTTTGAAGTCGGTAAAAATACAACATAACCTCGCTTCACAACTTCAAAACCAAATCGCGTCTGTTAGTCAGCTGAGTGAAACCACGAGTGGACCCGATTCACCACGAAATTAACCGAACGTCACCTGATATTGCCGAGCTTTAAGAAGTAGGGCAAATGACGCGCGACAATTCACGAACTTTTGATTTTCGGCTTGGTCGAAGCGTAAGCTGGTTTAAGGCTTGTACAGACCAGCGCGACTTGTCGCGCGACGCGACACGAACAATAGAATTTCTAAGAAAACTTTACAGTATAACAATGACCGGTGTCGCGTCGCGCGACAAGTCGCGCTGGTCTGCACAAGCCTTTATGGCCGAAACATGATTTTATGGCCAAAATGTGCGATAGCGAAAACGAAGCTTTGGTCAGTCACTAACTACTACACAAAAAAAAAATGCGATTACAAACTTACTTTTGCCGTTTGAGAATTGTTCGTGACGTATGTCGTTGAATGGGAGAACCTGTTTTCAATTATAAAGTTAAGTTTATTCTTGGGATAAATTTATCCCTACTACGGAACCCTTCATTTTGTGTGGTCTATCTAATATGCACGTGGCCGATTTTTTTAAATATGCAGATAAGATTAAATAATATTTTTTTAATTTAATAGAGTATTATAATTAATAAATATTTTAGTTATTAAAATATTTTGTATTATTTGTCTACTACTACTACTTACTGGCACATAGCGAACTATGGAGTAGTGCATAGTATACTATGTGCAAAAATTGCATAGACCGAGATAAAATAACGTTACGTAGCAAGTACTTTTTTCTTAGATATGTTTCGGTCTTTATCATGCACTTTTAGTTTGACAGCAGTGCGACAGTAACAAGAATAATGCTCAGCCAAAGTCCATGTCAAGTAAGTAACGTTTTTAAATTTCGGTCGGTGATTTCGTTAGTTCAAATGTTGGCCACTGGTTCAGATAAGTTTCTGGCGGCGACGTAGTGGCTGACCACAGAAGGTGAAACCGCCACTCCCCGCGTGCGGAAGAATTAAGCCACGCCCATCAAGCTACCATTTATTTTCAAGGCGCAAAAGCCGGGGGTTACGTGCCGCGCGGCAACAGTTACACGCCTTAGTATTTATGGTACATTTAATTATGATTGCTTTAAATACGCGGTAATATATTGAATAGTAACCCTCGTGTACCCTAGTGGTCCCAATTTAACATTTAAAAATAAAAATATTGTCCTAATCGAAAACAAATAACTTTTTATACCTTACACGTTTATTTTACCCTGTTTTTTAAAGATTCGAAATCATTTTTTTTTTTTCAGATTTAAATTTTGATACTTGACAAAATTAATATACGTGTTATACAGTGAAATGTGTTTAATTACGCTGTAATATGTAATAATAATATAAATAAGGTGAGTATGAGGCCCTAGGTTCGATTCCTAGGTCGGGCTACTATTTTTTATATTTTTAAATGTTTTAATTTTTATATTCTAATATTAAAAAATATAATTTATAAGTATTTAAAATCATATAAATAATAAAAACTTGTGGATTATGAGGTACCGTACTACAAGTATGTGCCCGGCCCAGTTCTCGAAAATGACCATGTCTCGTTGTACTGGGATCGGTCTATCATTACTGAAAGGACTATTGTTCCAATAAGCTTGATATAGTGGTGATAGACCGATTAGCGCGCCGCGCAATGATAGTCGATGTTACCATCCCACGTGACGGGAACCGCGTGAAAGCTGAGAAAGAGAAACAAATAAAATATCTCGACTTAGCACATGAGGTTGTCGACATGTGGAATGTGAGCTCGGCTATCATTGTGCCGATTGTCGTAACGGCCAATGGCCTGATGGCCGAAAGCCTCGACCAACATCTCTCGAGGCTCTCGTTAGGCGGTTGGATCAAGGGCCTGATTCAGAAGGCAGTACTCCTCGATACGGCTCGCATTGTGAGGAGGTTCCTGTATCTGTAGGCCTAACCACCGGTAGCTTGAACCCTGCTTCCGCCACCGGCGGAACACTACTTTTTATATTTTTAAATTTATTTTATATAGTTTTTTAAGAAATATTTAAAAATGTGTTTTATATGTTCGAAATTGTAATAAACGAAATATAAATATTAAAAATTAAAAATATAGACCCCGCCGCGAGTTCAAATATGTTAACTGTTGCCGCGTCAAATGCTCAGATTAAAAACATAAACACAAATACAGATGATTCAACTTTTGACATTGGAGTTCTTTTTGTACTCGTAAACATATGATAACAAGTTACCGCGTTTAACTTATTACATAACGGAAACTGATTTGACTGAGTACGCGGAGACTCACCGCGGTTACGGTAAGGCAAGGGCCTCTCTGAATGAGGTTTTTTTTTGTAAACCATCGATATCAATGTTCAAGGAAACTGAGAGCACAGAGTAGCTCGCGCGGCTTGTAACTTAACGCGCATTAAATCAGGCTTTAGTTTGTAAATTGCCATGTTGATTCTTTGAAAAATGAATTTATACACACGCAATGTTTAAAAGTTTGAGTTGAAAATCAAAAGCAAAAGTCCTTTATTCAAATTAGGCTGAGAATCGGTACTTTTCGAACTTCAAAATGACATAAGTCAGTCCCCCAAAACGCCCGCCCTTCACCACTTCCTAGTGCTTTACCTGGGAAGAAGAAGTGGCGCAACAAACTCCCGAGCAGTACAGCGAAAGTATTAAAATGTATCACTACTACCTCGTTACCTACCCCGTTGACTGCGTCGTTGGTGTAATGGCCGCAAGAGGAGGCTGCTGAGCATGAGGCCCTAGGTTCGATTCCTAGGTCGGGGTTTTTGACGGGGTCGAAAGACCAATGCCTGCTGGGGTTGCGGGTTTGACCGAAAGGGATAAAAAAAAAAAAGGTCGGGTTTTTTCATCACGAATTTCTCAGTTGCAGCCCGTAGTCTGGATTTGTGCCCGGTTGATAGGCTCGTCTCCTGTTACAAGGGAACTAAACATAACTGGCGAACTGTGGGTGTATTGTAGACCTCTGCCTAACCCTTCAGGGATTACCAGGTGTGATGATATGTCTCTACTACAAATAACATTCAAAGTATGCTAGAAAATACCCACGCAAATGCCGAGGCCAGTCACTATGTCGATTAACTCAGCCTATTGCAGTCCACTACTGTACATAGGCCTCCCCCACGCATCGCCACATCACCCGGTTACTTTCCGCATCCACTCTGTCCTAGTCGCCACAACAACTACGCAGGCAGACAAGCACGATAAGTTATAAAGCATGACACATGGAGGTCGGAAATTAACCCAAGGGAACGTATTACCGTAATAATATGCACATGTCGAGAGGTAGAGATAGAATCATAATCAAATCTGTACGCAGTCGTACAACGGACAATAAGTCACGGCGGAACTACTGCGATTTAGCAGCTATCGCGGGCGGAGCAATAGTAGTTCTATCTATGATAGCTACTGTTTTAGTTTGCATATTAACGTGGTCATGGTTGACACCGCGTCGCGATTCCTCCGGCATACTTTGGGGCACTGCTCGGACACGCTCATCTGCTCATTGGACAAAAAAGTTAATTCACCTGAAATTACAGAACCAAAATAGTTTTAAAACATCGGAACAGGTGCGAGATGCAGCATTTGTATCTTGCACTTGTAGTTTGACAGTTGTCCGAGAGTGACAGAAATAATGCTAAGCCATCGGTCCATTAGATTCGAAGCAAATTGGCTGTGACAGACGGATAGACAGACAGACACAAGAGTGATCCTATAAGGGTTCCGTTTTTTCCTTTTGAGGTACGGAACCCAAAAAATAGAGACAAGACAGGCATATAGAATATCAAACAATTTTAGTATTATAGAAGCGACAGTAATTTTCCAAATGTGTTTTGAATCGCCTTCAGCTTCCTTCAATTCTCTAGACTTCGAATCTCTTTATTTTTGTGGATGCAGCTCAAGCTAACTGTAAAAGGGATTACCAATAACAAAATGTAATTTCATAGCTTTCTTATTTAATTGGTATTGTAATAAAATAATAATTTGTGCTAATAAAATCAAAAATAAACTATAATTGCGGCACATTAGGTAACATCGGGAGGCACGGCAGTGCCCCCGCCAAGGAGAGCAAAACAAGCACAAAGAAATACCCGGACTTTTCAGGACATTTTCGACCCCCTGTAACTTCGTAGTGGTTGAAGCTAGAAGCCTGACCGAATTTCCGTCACCAAGAAGGCTTAGTACAAATACGTATATTCCCAAATGACATTCAATTTGAACCTATAGTTTGAGAACTATTGCAGGTCAAAGGTCCTTAATTGTGTCACTGACATACTCACTCACTCAACAATCATCAAAATTCTAAGGTACTTCTAGCAGACACACAAGCTTCGAATGTTAAACACAATTAGTGTTTAACCTATAAAGCAAGGAAAAATTTTAATATACCGCAATTTCAATCCATTATTGTATATTTAGAAAACGGGACTAAAATTGTGGTAAGTAAATTAAAAAAAAAAAATTGTGGCTTTTTATTTGATTTAATTAATTTAATTTAATTTACTTGCTTACTTTTTACTTACTTTTCAGCTCATGCAATTTCGTCACTTACACTACTACCTTAATAAATAGATAGGTAGGTAAATTAGAATCTCATACATAAACAAACAGTTTATAAAATTATTTATCACCTGCGCGTCCTATAACTATTTACATAGGTAGGGACTTAGTGCCTAGTGTACTTGATGTAGGTTCTATAACAGTATCGGGATATCAACCTACAAAAATAAATGAGAACCCATCAAAAACATAACATGTAAAAAAATGTGTCTCGCAACGCAGTTCTTTTACCGCAAAAAGATATGTGATCTAGTGTAAAACCAATTAATAAATATAATGACTTGGCAATCGCACACGGCAATACAATCTACATTCTACATACAACAAAATCTACCTAATAGTATTTAATTAGGACTATAAAAAAAAAATGATTATACTTATGTGATTATAATATAGATTATTGTAAACACAAAATGCAAACAAACAAGGCAAAAAGAAAAAGCGCAAATAAACTAATTTTCTTAATAAAACACATCTAGGTATGTCCTAAGGACATAGATGTGTATTATTAAGAAAATGAGTTTATTTGCGCTTTACAAACAAAATCTACCAAATATTAGCGCTGCGCGTTATTTAATTAGGACTATTAAAAAAAGTAGTTTATACTTAAATGTGATTATTTAGATTATTATAAACACAAAATGCAAACAAACAAGGCAAAAAGACAAAGCGCAAATAAACTCATTTTCTTAATAACACACATCTATGTCCTTAGTGTTAGTCCAATGTGATGTCCTTCTACTGGTTTCAAAAGAACATCAAGTTCACACACTACATTGTCGATGTCGCCAGTAACATAGTATCGCCGCATTATATGCGCCAACGCCGTCTTCATCACCATCATGCTGTATAATTTACCTGTAAAATTGAAAACAGTCTTTGTAGCTAATCTAACGTTAAATATATTTAACGAGTACGAGAGGTAATGAGTTTAAACTGATGGTACCCCATGGGTTTTTTGAGCAAGCATATTCAGGGCGAAAGTTGATAGCTGAGTAGGTGCGACATGAACAGAGAACACCGAAATTTTATTTGAAAAGTCTCAGATAGGAGCCCCGTGGTCAGGGTCAGACAGGCCAGTTTTAGACATCCAGAATGGACAATGGCGCATAATGACTTAAACAAGGAAATCTGATAAAGAAATAGTGGGCTTTCCCTAAATCTGATGACTTTGGAAACTCGGATTTGGACAATTTTTAAAACAATATTCAGAGCGAATAAAAGTTATTTTGTGCAAGTGTTCCAGTTTATAGTTTACTAGCGACCCCCTCCCTGCTTCGCACGGGTGCAATGTACTGATGTGGCGACATGTCAAAACATCGAGATTTCTGTGCTATACATATCTAAGTTAAATGTTAAAGTATTATACACAGAAACTTTCTGGAATAAATTCTCTAAATGATGGTGAAAACCTCATCGCGTAGAAGTTTGAAGAACAATGCGATCACACAGAAAGACACGAAAAGTGACTTTTATTTTTACTATGAATAGATATACTCGTAGAATGCGCTGAGATAACCCATGAAATTCAAATTTTCTTACGTTTTTTTGCAATTACCAGATTTATGTGAAGTGGATTGTTTTCGACGTGATCATCGCTTTGCGAAGCCGGCTGGGTGATTCGTTTCGACTAATGCACAACAATGCACGTCCACACACGGCTAGAGTCGTAACACGCACTCTTGCCGATGGTCGCATCAACGTTCTGCCGTGGCCCGCTCAATCGCCAGACCTCAACCCAATTGAGCACGGATGGTATATACCATCCGTGCGAGCAGTGTCCATACTCGGCAAAGCTGTTCTTTGGAGCATATGCCCCAAAGAAGAGCTTTGTCGAGTATGGACGCCGTGCATACCCCACAGCAACTTTCTAACTTGTTAGAAAGAACGTGGGCGGCCATTCCTCAAAGTAAATTTGACGAACTGATTTTAAGCATGCCAAATCGCCGCGATTGCGTGATTCGTGTCCATGGTGGAAACACAGATTAGGTATAATTTTTTTGATATTTGCAATAAAAATTTAAAAAATCCTCATTTTTGCCTTTTTTGCCAATTAATTGACGACATAAACTTAGATTAATTTCCAACAATTTGTAAAAATTGCTATTTTTCTTAATTTTTACAAAATAAGATAACATTGTTATTAATATGTTTAATAATATTTATTGCAGAGCAAAAAGGATATTCTTAGAGGTTAGTTAACTACAAATCGAAAATGCGTGAAAGTTAGAGGTAGCTTTGTGAAGTTTACTAATGACAATTTTGGTTTGGTCCCGCTAATAAGCGGCACGCACGCGCAACTTCATGCCATACCACGATCCGTGATTGGCGATGGCGACTTTTTAGACCGCGGCGAGCAGTCACACCCGCTCTGAAGTCATGGCCGCCGCGCTGTTAGCATAAGTGGTACATTCAAAGATTCACACGGGCCTCAAATCGCTCGTCATATGTTTCCGTCGCGCAGGTAATATCTGCCAAACCGTCACTCCATAAGTCACGTCGTGGTGACTCGTGGCATTTGTCTTTTCCGCAGTCGCTGTCGCAAGACGCGTGGTGCCTGAGCGGGTACGACGTGGCCAAGGGAGTTAAAGTATAGAGCCCGTGTCATCACCAATCGCAAAGCTGGTCAAGGAATACAGTTGCACAACTGATTGTGTTTTGTTTACTTTAGAAAAATAATTATTTATAAATAATAAAACATTATAAATATTTAATTGTGACACACTACTTTCATTACATAATTTTTTAAATATCCCTTTTGATTGCTCGTACTGTACATTACCTATGCAGTGTCGCTTGCCAATACCAAAGGCGGCATTAAGGCTTGGGTGATTCGGCAAGGTGGCAGGGTTTAGCCATCGGTCTGGTCGGAACTGATCGGCGTCTGCACCCCACATGGGGTGACGTAGGAGGCCGTATACCCCTATAATGGATGTACTACCAGCTCGCATCGTACAGTTTTCTGAAAATTCACAAAAAGTTCCTATACAACAGCAAAACTTTTAACATATTAATTATTACAAAGCACAAGTTAGAAAATATCTAAAAACTACCGTGTAAAATGTACGTACTCAGGTAAACATCTTTGTCAACTTTTCTCCCGAAAAGTGGCACGACAGGATACAGTCTCATTGACTCTTTGATCACCGCCTCCAAGTACACGAGCTTTGGTAGGTCCTGTTTAGTTACATCCTCATCTTTATGTTCGAGTACCTCTTGTAACCTGTAGGTAATGTATTTTTGTATAGTCATAATCCTATCATCATGAAATGAAATGAAATGTTTATTTCTGTAAATAGATTCTAGAACGCTTACAAGTAAATTTGGTCAATTATTTAAAACTAGATGGCACCAGCATTTCTTAGCTGACTGATCCCTGAGAAGAAATGCCAAAACAAACTCAGAGGGCATAGTCTCTTATAGTCCAAAGAATATATTATTAAGTTGCCTGAGTCAAATAATGTAGGGCCATGTCTGGGAGGGTCTTGTAAAGGAAGCGCCACCGCAGCTTTGAGTTGACTTGTCCCGACAAACGGCATGCATGCATCAATTATCGTTTAGCTCAACCTTATTTTAGGGACTTCAACGACCCGAAACACGACGCTACCAGATCTGCAGGACATTTTCGTGGGCGTACTCAAAACCGCCAGACTGATATATTAAGTCATTCACAGTCAGTTTTTTCTTTAAATGTCTTAAAAAGCTCTTACTAACTGGACAACAAAAATGTATCAAGTAATTTTTTAGTACTTATTTCTGTTTATATGATTTGTAATCTTTAGAAATAAATGAATTCAAACCGTAAAAATATAATTAGTTATGTCACGTAAATGAATTTAAATACAATGGCAACTTTAATTCTAAAACACTTAGTTTACAATCGTCTTTTGCTTGAGGTAAATTGGGGGTAGCTTACTCCTTTTTATCGTCCAAATAATCTTTAACTTTTTTTTTTTTTTAACGTTGCCCCACACTAAGTATTTCTTCTTGTATCGTGGGTGCGTTTACAAACATAGAAACTCACATACACTAACACCCAGACCCAGAACAACTACTTGCAGATCATACAAATATTTGTTCCGTGCGGGGATCGAACCCCCGACACGTTGCGCAGCAGTCGATCGCTCAGCCACTGCGCCAACCGTGTCGACAAAACTTTATAGGAACCTTTTTGACAGTTTTCGTTTAAATGATTTGAATTGATTCAGGCTTAGTTCTTTAAAATGTCTTGGAAGTTTGTTGTAGAAACGATTAATTTGGCACTTAAATGAACTACTCATTTATTTGAGTCTAGTCGTGGGCTTAATAAGTAAATCTTTGATTCTGGTGTTGATGCTATGAATCTCGCTGTGTTTAGAATCTTTTGATATTATTTTCACATAAATCTGGTTCGCATTATATACATAATGAGATGCGACTGTCATTATGTTTATTTCCTTTAACCCTGCAACTTGGTTTATTAAAAATTGCTCAAATGTCAGAACAGTAAGACATGTCTAGCTGCAGGCATCCGTTAGGAATAGTTTGATAGCGGTTGCATCCAATGTTTCCAACCTACCCAGCTTTGGACTACCTACCTCATCCAACCTTCGTTCTGACGTACTACGTGGTCGGTCTTACTCGTAATATTTTAGATCTGTAGTCGCTTTTCGTAAAATAATGATGTCGGCATCGATTTTAATCTGTAAATTATCTGTACTTGTCCAGTTTTCTTTTACAACTTTTTTTTAACGTGTGTTAGTATTGTAAATGTAACTTACTCGTTAAAAACTCGCTCTTGAACGTCTCGGTATGATCCCATCACTAACAACGTGAAACTCATAGCTATAGCAGATGTGTCGCTAGCAGCGATCACAAAAGTATTCAGGTGTTCTCTGATGTCATCGTCTGTGAAGGCACCTTGTTCTTCAGCCAAATGCAGCATTTGATCTAATACTGGTTTAAAATTACCTGAAAAATTATTTGTACTCTACATACAAGATGTATTTTTGAGACCGGGGCAGTACGGGCAAGCACCATAAGGATCGTACCTTGCTAACATTTCATGTAATTACCTGGTGTCGAGTCTTCGCACATGCTCAGATTTTTATTTGCCTCCAATTCAAATTTTCTTTTAAGTATAATCTGAAACAGTAAAATGTAAATGAATCACAAGAAGGAATCTACAATAACATTCAAAACTATGAACGAGGTACGCGATATTAAAGAGAGTTCAGCATTCAAGTTCAGCTGAGGAAAACAGGTACTTAACCATTTTCATGCCAAAAATATTTGAACAAGCTGGGATATGTGGAAATTAATACATGATTTATGATGCTCTTCAGTTTTTTAGTAAGTTGATCTTGTTTGCGCTTCATTGCACTCCAGTTGAATATAAACGACAAATGCAACCACACTTTTTGAAATCTATCACAATATAAAGCAAATAAATCTTCAATTCCTTCTGCATAATCTGTATAAATCGTTGTTTGATCTTGAGCATTTAGTCCCAGCGAAGTCTCTGCAAAAGAGGAAGCAGTTTTTACCACGGCTAGAAAGTAATAGAGAATGCAAATTGGTACGTTTCTGAAAGCTTAAAATTAAAACACCTAAAGTAAAATCACTGATGTTCAAATTACCGAAACTTAATAGATATACCGATTGTTTAATGTAATGTTACGTAATGTCCACTGCTGGGACGCAGACCTCGTCTTTTCGCGAGAGAGTGGGCTGTAATCTACCACGCGGGCCCAGTGCGGGTTTTTTGGTTCTAGGACATGCTGGTTTCCTCACGATGTTTTCCTTCACCGTTTTGAAAACAGTGGTGATGAAATCCACTTTAGGCACTTTTTGGTTTTCCGGAATTTTATTGTGCTGAATTTCTTACTGAGAAATTCAGCACACAAAAATCTCGTTTTTTTTTTTTTTCAATGTTGAACAAGTGTTAAAAAGAATATGGCGCACTCTAGGCATACAAAAAGAACTAAAAAAAAAAACAAATGTAATACTTTATTAGTACATTTCAAATATGTATTTATGTATATATTACTAATAGCCATAACGTCTTTGAAGTTTCGCTTTTAATTTATATACAGGCCTTTTATAGGTGACTTATATATAAATAAAGGCTACCGCAAACGGGCGCGACGCGACACCGGTAATTTTTCTACCGTGAAGTTTCCTTAGAAATGGTTTTATTAGAGTCGCCTCGCGCTGTCGCGTCGCGCACCTGTTTGCGGGAATGATTTTATACTAAAGATCATCTCTAAAAGAGTAGTATTAATGATGTGGAAAAAATATAATATTTTCTTAATAATTTAACATGAGAGTATTTTAGATTATGTTTATATTAATAGTAAGATTAATTTGTAAAGTTATGTCTAAAACGGGTAAAAAACTGAGAATGATACAAAATCTAGCAAGCGTATTTTTCTGAAATCTTCACTATTTTAAAGATAATTTAATTAATAATCTTTTGGTATACATGTTTTATTTAAGTACCTATTGTTTTATGTATAATAAATTAATAATGCATCTAATTTGGGACAGCGCTCCTTGATGGGCGAGTCCTATTACTGGCTGGACGTACGACGCGTTGCGTGAGTTCAGTACAGAACACGTAAGCTAACCACTCAAGGTCACTGGCATATATCTGCGTCTTAAATCTCACAAACTACTTAACTAGTTGTTCTGAGATTTACCTTAATACTTACGAATAAAAATCGACATTGTATAGTTGGTTAAATGCTTTCGCACATCAAACGGGTTTTGTCCCACTTTCGAAGCTAATTGAGAGACCAGACTTCGAGCTTGCACGTTCATTTCATTTACGTACGTATTAAGCACGTGTTGGTTGAACGCTGGATTTAAAAGTTTGCGGTGACCTTTCCAAATAGACGCTGGAACAAAAATATTTCATAATAATTAAAAATAATCACGGTCTTGATGCTAACTTGGTTGTAAATATTTTATTAAAATGACACTGGTTCAACTCCTATAAATGGTCATGGAAATTCCTCTTTAAACAAATTCTAATGGTTGAAAGTACAAAATAAACACGTAACATAACATCACGTCTTGTCCCCCCGAAGGGTTAGGCAGAGAAAATAAAATATATTTAAAAATATTAAAATTTTATATTTACGTAAGTATTTAGTACTTACGAGTTAATAAAATTATAATCTAGTTTAAAAAATAATTTACGAGTATTTTTTTTTTAATAATAAAATTGGGTTCATTTCACTTATGTACCTTGTGCCGTGACGAGTCCATTCGTCAAAAAATCGTCAGCGAAATCATAGATATATGGTTTACTCATGCATGTATTAACTATTGTTAGACTATCTTCTGGGTCAGTTACAACTGAAACATAAATAAATTAGGTTCAAGGCCCCATACATAAACGTCACACGCTTAGGGGAAGGGAGGGAGTCGACAAAGTGTGACGTGTGGCGAGGATTCATTATTTTCGTGACGTCTTAAGTATTAAAAAAAAATTCTTTATAAAAATCTAAAACCCGACTGCGTAAAAAGTCGATGGTATATTCCAAAATTTCACAATAAAGACCTAGGTACCTATTGCCTCCGACTTGCCGCAGTGCTTACGGCTTGCCGCTCAAAGGAGCCGCCAAACAAAGGAGTGTCGCTCGCCAAAGGCGGTCCGTGCCATCGGCACTGTGTGTAGTCTTTATAATGACATGAAAAATGTTTGTCACAAATAATGTCAGATAGTTAATTGACTCAGGCATGGCTTTGCGGAAATTCATTATACAATAGACGACATACTCGTATATTTAGTAACCTAATCCGCTTAACTGTACATAAAGAGTCATAAAGAACCCTGTTAGGAATCGACACGTGATCAACAACAACAAACAACAAGTCAATCGTCATCCTGAGGATGTCTCGTTGCGAGGTGAAACACGTGTCGATTTCTTACAGGGCTCTTTATGACTATTTAAGAAAAGTCAAGCGGATTAGGTTACTAAATACACGTCGTCTATTGTATTGTACAAATAATGACATGTTTGATACATTAGAGCACTTACCATAAAATAAATGAAGGCCGACCCAGGACTCGATAACACCACCTTTTGCTACGGAGTACAATTCAATTCTTTGTATAACTTTCCATAGATCTGAAATGTAAAATAAAAGTGTCCGTGTGTGTTAAGGAGCCATGTCTGATAAACGCGGATACTACCAATATTTATTTTATTTTATTCTAACGACTGCTGCAACGAACAGTATCGATTCTGCATAATCTCTTTTGTTCTATTGTACCATGTAAAACCGTTTATTCTATTAGGAAAACACAGAGTTTTGTGGATAAAAATACTATGTAAAGTATTTCAAATCGAACAGAATCGATAGTTCACACTCTGAGCGACTAAAATAATCGAATGAGGTAAATTTGATACTGTTCTAACACGACAATTCGCACTTTGCATGCACATTCAGTAAGAGAGTAGATTCCTTGGTCACCAGTGTTATACGCGCTACGAGAGAAGGAGTACGTGAAGTTTGCGTTTAGTTTTAGGTTATTTTTATTTAATTGTTTTTTTTTGTTTTGTGTTAAACTGAGTATTAAAAAACACTTAACTGAAAAGAGATAAAAAGGCATTGAACTTTGTTTTTACCACCAACAACAAACTATCTTCAAAGTTCCGGCTTTCCATACTAGAGTAAAACAGAGATTGCTGTTTATCGGTGGCATCCGTACGCTTGGGTTCCGAGCCACCACCTCTCGACATTTCCGGCAATCCTAAAGTTCTGCGCTGGGTATATATTTTACCCGCATGGCCACGTCGAGCTGAACTACGGCTCTGTCGAAACCATCCGCCGATCGTCACCATTCCGGACATCTCCAACATATATAAAAAAACTAAAAACTGCGCAAGCCATGGGAAATTGCTACTGAAGACTGAGGGTGTCGAGCTCAGGACGAGCTGCTTCTCACACGACCAGTTTGTACATACGTCGCTTGATGTCCCGTTACCAGTCCTGACTCTCTCTCTGTATATTTGGCTGCTTAAACCTAAACTACAAACGTAGTATACAGGATGGTTTTTATTCAATCTTGGCAGTTATCTTAGTATATGTATTGTGGTGTCTTATGACTTCCACACGAATCAAGTAGCGAGCAGAAGCTAATATATAAAGTTTAAAAAACCGTACACCGTACCTGGACCCACCGTGGACATCAATACACAAAGAATTAATTTTGTATATAATGATTCAAAAAATAAAACATTTGCTCGATCTAGGAATCTCACGCTCAGCGTTCGCGCCAGCGACCGATAGTGCAACGAAACATTGGCCGACTTGGAGATCGAACCCAGGACCCGACAATTAACTGTCGTGTTTGCACACAAGAAAATCAACGCGACAGTCAAGTCAGGGACATGAAATGACGAGTGGTCCAAACGGGTTAGCCATGAATGGCTTTTTTATTGCCAGCAATAGGTTATCTACTTATTGTTATCGGATAGGTTGACTGTACCCGGATATGATGCAAGACTATGTAGCTACTTTGGCCATCAGGTCAGTGTCTGTTCATGACACCACTATATGTATGAAAGATTAATTAGTACCGAGCTGTAGTAAGTATCTCTTTTGTATAGAAACACAAATGGGTACGTAAAAAGAATTATAATTATGTCGCCACTAACACTCCGCCGCCATCTAAGTGCTGTCGTGGTAATACAAACTAGATCAAAACTTGTTATGTAGACATTAATATAGCGCTGATCATTTAACTCGGAGTACGATGATATCGTGGTTACCATTTAGAATCTTCTTCCCAGCTAAAGCACTAAGAAGTGGTGAAGCGTGGGCGTTTTGGGGGACTGTCTTTTGTAATTTTGACGTTCGAAAAGTGCTGATTCTCAGCCTAGTTTGAATAAATGACTTTTGAATTTTGGATTTTGAATATTCATGTGATGACGCGACTGCGCGATGCAACTCTAATAAAACAATTTCTAAGAAAACTTAATGGTAGAACAATTACCGGTGTCTTAAAGCGTGTGTAATTTTATACGGACACCTCTACAGTTTTGGTAGTTTATGGATAAATACTTATTACTCTTCACAAGATGATTACGTTTACTAACATAAAAATTACTAGCTTCATCTTTCTGACTAACTTACCGACTCTTTTGCATAGATAACAAATGGGTACGTAAAAACAATTATAATTATGAATAATCAATCTTTAACCATTATTTATTTATCCTTCTACTGGAAAGACATACGTGCATTAACGCATTTAAATATCACAATAAAATAAGTTGATATTTTCATATTACATTATGTTCGTATTTTTCTCCACAAATTGCAAAAAGACGCGCCAAAATGTTAGGATATTGCAGATAGTTACCAATTTAACATTTTAAATGATTATCATCACGCTATACCTTTATGGAGCAGTCAATCTTGAAATATAAGAACGGCTATTTCAGCTAACTTTCAACAACAGCAAATAAGTAAGCGGTTGCAAGACTTCTTTCCAAAGCAGTGGTTGTAAGATCGATTTCCTCCTTCGGAACTGAACTCCGCCGAAGCTGTGTAACGGAATTCGACTCTAAGTCGTGTCTTTGCAGAGAAATGTCATCGAAGCGTAAAATCTAACAGGATGTGGCATTGGCGACACAGTGTTTATACCGCGTATACCACGAATTCCCCACAGTTACCCCTTCCAGTTTGTGCAGTTCCCTGTGAGTATTGCTTTGCGATGATCATCAACAAGTCCCAGGGGCAGACATAGAAGGCTGCGGGTGTCGACCTCAGGACAAGCTGCTTCTACCACGGACAACTGTACGTCGCTTGCTCCCGCGTCACCAGTCCTGACTCTCTGTATATTTTGGCTGTTGAGTACAAAACTACAAACGTACGTAGTATACAGGGAAGTTTTATTAAAATGTGGCTGTTATTGTAGTATATTGTGGTGTGTTACGACTTCCACGTGAACGAATTCGCGGCCAGAAGCTAGTACATAATACAAAAGGTATTTTAATAAAACACGTATACTATAAGATCTATAATTAAATTATCTTTAAAATGGTGAAGGTTTCAGAAAAATACGCTTGATCGATTTTGCATGATTCTCAGTTTTTTATCCGCGTTAGACATAACTTTTCAAATTAATTTCACTATGTAATGTAAACATAATCTAAAATATTAGGTTATTAAGAAAATGCTCTAATTTAACATATATTTCATCCAAATCTATCTACATTACTCGTTTAGACGTGATCTTCCGTATAAAATCGTTATCGTTGCCTTAAGTATAAGAAATTTAATCATAACTTCAAAAAACATACTTACAACATCTACTACTTGCCGTCTATGAGCAGTTCTGGGGCACAATACATTATTTAAATCAATAGGTGTAGTAAAAATCGTCATTATCAATATTGCACCTATAATCCATAAGTTTAGGTAGTCACATAAAGGTTTAATAAAAAAAACCACGTGACAAGACAGCTGTCAAGTAACCGACTAAACGTAATACATGTCACTTCAGTTGTCATACTACGTCTCAGTTGTACTCCTCAATTTAGTAACGTTATAATTCATTGGTGTTTAGAGTTTGGGCTCTTAACAATAGACAGGTTACAAAATATTACATTATTATTACAAAAAAATTGTGCTCAAGCAGTTACATCTACGAAATGTAGTTAAAGAATAAATAATAAAATTTAACATACTCGTACATTATTATAAGAGGAAACTATTGTAAAAATGGGCCAAGTGCGTGTCGGTTCACGCACAATGAAGGGTTCCGTATTTGGGATGAACGTATCCCAAGAACAAACTTAACATGTTTTTGCAACTGCATATGTAAGTTGGTTGATTATTACTCGTTAATCTGTGAAGCCTACTTAGGTGTGATAGTTTTCCTTTTAATTTCGTTATATGAACTAATGCTGTGAATTTTTTCACATATCCAAAACCAAGCATTTATTTGGCCACACTGGACACACTTCACTCTAACAAAAATTAGCAATTTAAAGCTTAATATTTCGCAAACGGATAAAAAAATGGTTTTCATAAACTCACAATATTTTGAACGACCTTTCCAACGATACCCCACACCATGGCAAAAAAACATCCCCCCAGGTAGGGGAAGTACACTAAAAAAATATTCATTTCATTATTTTTCTTTACCACTGGCGACATGAATATGTACACCCATGCCAAATTATAGCTTTCTCGTACTAACAGTCTCTGAGCTAAGCCGCGGATAGACAGACAGACGGGCGGACATGACGAAACTTTATAGTTTCGCCATGTCGTGTCACGTGCCAGCCGCCCGTCTGTAACTTATGGGTTCCTTGTTGACGAGGGGAACCCTAAAAATCTAAAATAAATTTGGTTTTGTCGTATTTTTAAACAAGAAATTGTGATCTATAAAAACCTTTTTTACGATTTGTTATGTGTATTTATAAACCAATGTAGTATAGGTACAGGACCTACAATGTCATTGCTTCTAGTTGTTTGCCTCTAGTGCTAAGCGTCAAAAGTTTGTATTTACTGAGCAACTTGTTATACTTTAGATAGAGTGCATCGCACGAAGTAATCTACGCTTGACGTTTTTTTATCATATCTATGTACTTAAAATACGATCATCATGTCGAAGTTACATATTCGTGGGGGACTATCAACACTAGGGTCACCCCTTACCTGCTGTAAGACTTCAAAATGTTGTTACAGAGCTGGCTAGCTCTGTAACAACATTTTGAAGTCTTATTATTACTATATTCTGGGAGGTATGGCAAATCTATAAGGATGTGTTCAATAAAGTTATGAGGTTGTGAATTTGCAATTGAATAATGGAAATATCAAGTTCAAAGGATTTAAGGCTTGTGCAGACCAGTGCGACTTGTCGCGCGACGCGACACGAACAATACAATTTCTAAGAAAACTTCACAGTATAACAATAACCGGTGTCGCGTCGCGCGACAAGTCGCGCTGGTCTGCACAAGCCTTTAAGTGTTCGCAGAAACGCCACTAATACTCCGCCGTCCGCGTCGCCATCTAGTTCTGTCGTGGTCATACAAACATGATCTAACCTGTACACAATATAGCGCTCAGAGTACGATGATATCGTGGTTACCATTCAGAATGTTCATATAAAATATGTGACATTTCAGTGGTTTTGGCATATTATGGATAGATGCTTACCTATTACTCTTCACAAGATAATTACGTTTACTAACATACAGATTACTAGTTTTCCGATTACCGACACCTTAACAATTCAAAAGTGTCTGTAAATGCTTTGAGTTTGAGTTTAAGTTCAAGCAACTGGTATTTGTGCGTAAAGGCTCGTACAGACCAGCGCGACGCGACACGAACAATACAATTTCTAAGAAAAATTCACAGTATAACAATAACCGGTGTCGCGTCGCGCGACAAGTCGCACTGGTCTGCACAAGCCTTAAAATGCTCAATATGGAACGTAAAAATAATGTTTCTCACCTTTACATCAAATAAACTATTTCAAAATTTAGATTAATACTTACTTTTATGATCTCCAAACCCCAGATATGCATGCCCAATGAGTGGCAGTGCCCCAGGCAATGCAGGGGGAGACCGAGGACGTGGTTTTAACCACGACCAAGCATACACGACACAACATAATAATATCATAGTCAGCACTAGCACAGACATTCTAATACAATCTAGTAATGATCTCTGCATGTTTTAGGTAAAATCCTGTTTATATATTAGCAAACATGCATGGCATATTATTATTACCTACCAACTAATACGTACTCTGGTCTAATTAATTTAACCGGTCCAACCCGACTATGTCGTGGCCAGTTTCTTCATATTAGAAAATAATAAATAATATAAATTATTATTTAGAAAAATATACCGGTCAAGAGCTAGTCGGGCTCGTAAAATTAGGGTTCCGAACCAAACTGTACTGAGCAGTCTATAGAATGGTCGCTGTTCTGCCGAATTATCTGTATTGTGCTTAATTAATAAAAATGTGTTAGCTCGTAAACATCTAATTTATTCATAAACGATGATTAAAGTTAAGAGAGGTTTAAACATCAAAAATATATGGTTATATAGTCGCTAGTAATTGCTTAGTTTTTAGCAACGTTTATAACTAAGGAGGAAAAAAATATATATCAAGAACAATACCGCACAAGTGCACTGAGGGTTTTTTTTTTGAAGTTAATCGTTAACTGCAAGTTAACGATTTTCGAACTTTTTCCTTTCCTTGTTCTGTGAAACCTTGCTTCTTATCTTTCATGTTGATTTATTTGCATAAAAAATATGCAGCATGAATTGGCTAGATTTTTTATAGTGTTGGCCTAGATTATTTTTTTTAGCTTCAAGGAGCTGTAGATTATTTGATATCAAGTTCAACTTGATACTTCCACGCGTTTCCGAGAAAAAGGGTCTTCGGACATTGAAGTGAGACTTTATAGGTTCCGTTTTATTTCCTTTTGAGGTACGGAACCCCAAAAACTAACTACACTATAATGTTTTTTTTACTGTCAAATGCGCCTGCTCTTTGCCTCAATATCTGTTTTAAGCTAATGTTATATATGTATATATATAAGCTATTGGTGTTTTTATTGAATAAATTATAATGCCTTCTGCCCGCGGTTTCGCCCGCGTGGATGTCGGAAATTATCTCACGGGGACGTACTGCCAGAATAAGAAGTATCCTATGTCCTAAGCCAGGTCATGACCTATCCTATATACCTATCATCCAAATCCATTCAGCCGATAATACGTGAAAAGGTAACAGACAAACGAAAAGATAATAAAAATGCAATTAATCTTCTTTAAATTGAACAGGTTTTTATTATTCTAAATGTCTAACTTAAAAATAATAAGAATTCATTTGAATATTATCTCCATTAATTTGAAATACTCCAGCGCCATCATTGACCACGTAATATCTACAACTACATAATAATATTAGCTATAACTTTAAATTGTGTAACTCTCGTGCTCGAGGAGCTCGTGGCCAAGTAATAACTGCCGCACGAGTCGATCCATCAGGTTAAGCTACGCTTGCCGGGGTTGGTCTGTGGATGGGTGACCATCTTTACATACCGAGACTCCACCGTGCCTCGGAAAGCACGTTAAGCCCCCGCTGTCATTCGTGGATCTTTGACAGTCGTTACGGGTCGTCAGAAGCCCGAAAGTCTGACGCATATTACCCAGTTACTGGGTTGTGGAGGTCAGATAGGCAGTCGTTCCATGTAAAATACTGGTATTCAGCTGCATCCGGTTAGACTGGAAGCTGACCCCAACATAGTTGGGAAAAGGCTAGGCAGATTGATTGATTTAAATTGTATAACTTTAAAGCGGGTGGACCCATTTAATTAAATAAATATAACCTCAAGACAATATATTTCGGATTCCTTAAAACAGGAAAACTTCAATTATCATTTGAATTTTAAAAACATCCCAATTTTTTTTATTTCTTACCAAAACCATAAAATTGAATTTTCATATCCCTAATTAAAGAAATGCTAAGTTCCCCATACAAACTTTCATCCCCCTTATCGCCGCCTTTACGGTTATTTTTAGGATAAGATCATTTATTTGTCCAAAACATAAGTATACACACACATGCCATGCATGATGTCATATCAAATAATAATAAATTTTCCCATTAATCCATTATTCAAAGCAATTAACATATTTAATTAAAACTTAACCAATCAAATTATAATGAATGTACTAATGAATAGTTTCATCAACTCGTCATAAAAATCTATACATATATACGTAACTATTGACTAATGGTCTATGCTGTCGAATGCCTTGGCGTAGGCCACATGAACAGTTGAGGTGACTTTTTATAAACTTCGACGACGATTTTCAATTACAATTTAATAATGTTATTCATCAAAATAATAATAAACAATAATTGTTGAAAAAAGTGGTAAGATTTTAAGTTGAAACTTTCTTGACAGTAGTAAAGTCCGATATTTTTTCATAAAAACCAAAGCTTTCAGAAAAAATGCTATGTTACCGATCGGTAAAAAATTCAACACGTTCAAAATGGTTTCAACACGTAAGCTCACACTTTCTTCTGAAAAATTATTTAGTAACTGACCAATGTTCACTTGAAATAAGATTTTCAGACGGTTTGCTATGGGTTTTTTTTCGTCTCAATTTTAATTTTCTCAAATGTTCTCCTGGGTACGTGTGACGCTACCGGTGTCTAAAATCCATCGTTCAACTACTGATTGCGTAAGAATTAAACTGTTCAAAGTATTTGAATCATATAGTTCCACTGCTGAACATGTGCCTCCTTAATATGCATAATTGTATTATGTCTATTTGAAGGAAGAGTATCTGAGCGGAGCTGGAAAACTTTAATCACGGAATATTATTGTTCGGGTGTGAAATCTCCAATCATTTGCCAGATAATCGTCTTCGAGACGAGGCTTTTCGATTTTCAACTGACTTCCGTGTCGTGTACAAGCGCCCTTAATTCCATAAAACTCATTTCTCTGCTCCACTTCGCTTCAGTGAACAAAACTACAACGGAGCGATTAATTATTATATTGCGATTATGTTGTTGTTTGTTATCAATTAATTGTACTTTTGTACGTTATGCTATTTGTTTTATTGGCACTAAATAAATGATTTATCTATCAATCTATATGTGTTCGTTCGCTAGTCAAGTTCAGGGTCACTCCACTCCACTACAGTATAGCTACAGGAATCCCTCGCCTCTCTCCGCATCAGCTACTCTTCTAGATAAACTAATAAGATGTCCCTCCACTGGCAGCAAAATAACTTCAAATTGCGATTCTAGATGACTGATGTCACTAGTGACATGATACCGTCGCAAAATATGTGCAAGCGCCGTCTTCATAACCATCATGGCGTATTGTTTACCTGTAAAATTATATAAACAATTAGTTGGAAGCCACACAGCTAGGTGTTTCGTTTAAAGAAAGAAAGAAAAAAAGAAAATACATTTATTTAGCACAGACTGAAAAGCACACAACACAACAAATTGTACTACAAGGAAAAACCAAATAAAAAAAAAGAAAACAAATAAAAAGTGTAAGGTGCATTGTAAGATATGTAACACACATGTTTAGTGCTTAGTGCTACGCTACATGATAAGTAACACGCTCAAGCGACACGCGTCTTGCGACAGCGACTGCGGGGAAAACAAATGATAGAAATTATTATAAAGAGTACGCCACGAATCACCGCAACTTGACTTGAGCGACGGACGAAAATAAGTGACGCCCGCGCGTGTCGCTTGCCGCAAGTCGCTTCGCTCACGGCTGTAAACGGGGCCTTACTATTTGCAAACGCCACATTGATTCTTGTTGCCACGCTGCATTACTAAGTTCGAGCTAGCACGAACCTCCTAGCTGTGTCGGGATTTATTATTTCTTGTAGGTACTTACCGATACAGTTTCGCTTTCCAAGACTAAAAGGGCAAAATATGTTAGGGTTGTCAGGCAAGGTGGCAGGGTCCAGCCATCGCTCCGGTTTGAACTGCTCCACGTCTGCGCCCCACATGGGGTGGCGGTTAAGACCGTACAGCCCTATGATGCATGTATTACCAGCCCGCAACGTGTAGTCCTCTGAAATATACCAGATATACATAAAAAAGATAAACATTGAAAATTTTGTATTGTGCTTATGTCCGCAGTCATCTCGATTATGGGAGTCAAATTTGGAATCCAAATTATGCAGTGCATTCAGACAGATTGGAACGAATACAACGGAAATTCACGAGATACTTGGGCTACAAATTCAAAATCCATCATCTGAGTTACAATGAACGATGCGCTCGATTCCACTTACTTCCACTTGTAGCTCGGAGAAACATATCTGACTTACGGTTCCTAGTGAAAATAGCACAATCAAGGATTGAATGTCCTGAACTTTTTCTAAGCTGTCTCTGAATGTTCCAAATCGACATTCTCGTTTGAGAAATCTCCTTCATGCTCCTTACGCTCGCACAGTTTACCGTACTAATTCTTATATAATTCGCTCAGTCAAAGTATTTAACGAAATTGTTAAGAATAAACACCCCTCAATCGATTTGTTTGCAAGCAGCTTAGCATACATTTCTACTGTTTTATCTAAACACTATATTATTGTTGCTGATATATTGTAATAGCGGTTGCGCATGCATCTTTGCCTATTCAGGTACTTACTTACTTAATTTAATAGTTAATTTAAAAATATACATAGTGTTTATTTATTTATTTAGTTTATGAATTGTTATTCAATTTCAAAATTTGTACAACAATAGTCTATTGCTAACTGTAGAGGCTTGTAAATGGCTTGTCGTCAATTACCTCACTGTTACTTTTGTATTGATAGCTGTAAGCCACCCAAATACAATAAAATAAATATTGTGTATATAGTGATTGACTTGTAAACGTGATGACCCAATGGTTAAGAGGGCGTACAAAGATACACCAGAGCCACTCCTTTAAAAAAACATGCGGGGCAGTCTTTGGGGACTGCCGATAGAAGTGAAAACATATATATATACACACTATACATATAGCTCATGGGAAGCGTGCGGTGACGATGACGCGAGTTTCACGCTTTTTGTTCACCCAAAAAATGCTCAACGCGCCTAAAGAAGTTTTCACTTCAAAAATATTATCTCGTGATCGAGAAGGAATTATGAATAACGGCTAGTAAGGACCCTCTGTAAGTGTGTCTAGAATTTTCTAATACCTTTCATAAAGTTTCATATTGAAACACGAAGCAACAAAATAAAACCTAGATGAATGTGGCCGTTTTTCTTTACTTAGAGAGAGACTTGACTCTCGTGGATGAGATTGTGGGTTTAAATTCGGGCATGAACCAATGTGAATTTTCAATGGTGATCCTACACAACGTGATTTACTAACGCAGTAGCAAAAACATGTTCTCTCATACATTCCTTGTGGGAAAACATGTTTTTCAACTACAATGTTAAGTTTGTTCCTGGGATAGATTCATCCCAACTACAGAACCCTTCATTGTGCGTGGTCCGACACGCACTTGGCCAGTTTTTTGTAATAACTTACTTAGTTTAACATCTGTGTGAATTTTTCTAGCGATGCAAGGGACGGTCGGATACAATCTCATAGTCTCTTTTATCACCGCCTCCATGTACACAAGTTTTGGTAGATCGTTTTTACTTATATCTCCATCTTTATCATGTTTCAATACTTCTTGCAATCTGTAAATGTAAATAAATATATATATGTAAATATTATAGAAAAAAACATCACAATAAAAAAAAACCTTCAAAGGAAAACCATTAAAGTAAAACTAGTCTAGACAAAATCAAACTGTATCTAGACAAAATCAAACTGTATGTAGACAAAATCAAACTGTACTCGTATCTAGACAAAATCAAACAGTCAAAAATCTTCAAAGAGAACGGCTCAAGTCTTGTTATTGTAAGACTTGAAGACGCGAGTTTCTTACAACACTAGGTATAATACACCCATATTTTGCTTGTTATGTTCAAATTCTATCTCACAAATACATAAATCGGGCTTCTTCTGAATTTTATTTAACGGAAACACCCGTAAAGAATTTTAACCTCCTTCTGCGAAGCAGTTATGTTCGCGAAGGAGGAGGCGGAGCGCGCGAGGGAGATGCAAGCTGCACGCCCTCGCGGCCCTAGTCGCCGCAGGAGACGCCCCGGGCGTCGGGAGTCGCGAGAGCCGACTTCCGGCCACCGTAGGCGCGGGCTTGCGGACGGTGAGCAATGGGCAGCTCGCCGTCCGATAAGGACCAGGCCCGTGTCGACGGCGCGTTGTGTTCCACGCGCGCCTCAAAGAGATGTCAGCACCAACCGACGGGGTCGAAAGACCAATTTCTGCTGGGGTTGCGGGTTTGTCCGAAAGGGATAACGCGGCCCCGGCACACAGGCAACGGAAGGAACACGGGTGGGTTTTAGTCAGTAAAAGTCTGACACACCGTCTCGCTCTGCCCAGAGCGGGAGAAGTCATTTGATGATTTGGCCAATGTAATGTAATGTAACATTGGGCGCCCGGTAGGCGCCCAATGTTACAAACCAGTAAAATTCCCCATTGAAAAAATATGTGGCAAATATATTTTTTCCTGTTTATTATTACCACATAAATAGACTCTCAGTACGATATTTAACACCCTCACGGATCGGACTGGGTTTTTATTTCATATTGTATAATGACAACGCCCTGCAATGCCACAAGTATTGAAGATGCACCTGATTTTAGGTGGTTAACATGAACACCACCTGCGTTAACCACTTAATGTCAGGTTGACTGTTGACTTATCCTCAAATCAATCTGCCTAGCCTTTTCCCAACTATGTTGGGGTCGGCTTCCAGTCTAACCGGATGCAGCTGAATACCAGTATTTTACATGGAGCGACTGCCTATCTGACCTCCACAACCCAGTAACTGGGTAATACGATACCCCTTGGTAAGACTGGTGTCAGACTTTCGGGCTGTCAAAGATCCACGAATGACAGCCGGGACCAACGGCTTAACGTGCTTTCCGAGGCACGGAGGATTCTCGGTATGTAAAGATGGTCACCCATCCACTGACCAACCCCAGCAAGCGTAGCTTAACCTGATGGATCGACCAGTGCGGCTGTTATTACTTAGCCACGAGCTCCTCACTTGACTGCTGACTTGCTTTGACTTATCATCAAATAACATTAAAAAATACATACTCATTGAAGATTCGTTCTTGAACGTTCCTGTAAGATCCAATCACTAGCAACACGAACTTTAAAGAAATAGACGTAGTGTCGTAAGCAGCTATCACTAGAGTATCAAGGTGTTCTCTAATCTCATCATCTGTGAAGGCATCTTGTTCTTCAGCCAAATGCAGCATTCGCTCCATTAATGGTTTGAATTTGCCTGCAATTCATAATTAATTAGTTTCCATTCCTAAATCTAACATAATTTCACTAGTTATTGAAGCTGTTATAGCTAAAAGGTCAACCGTATTGACGTATGAATGTTTATCTGATGTGAGAATGAATGTAAGTATAGTATTATTTTTGTATGGAATAACAATGCAATGTTTTTTTGTATTGGTAATAATATTATTTTTTGTATTGGTAATAATATTATTTTCAAATAATATGAACATTAATTACAGTACTACTACAGTACAGTACAGTAATACTACAGTACAGTACAGTACATTTGATCGAAATATGCGGGGAATAGTGAAACCAAGTGGAAGAAAAAGAAATATAATCCTCAACTTATTAGTAATAATTACCAGATATCCTCTCGTTTTCGTTTCCAGAATGTTTATTCATCTTCATCTCCAATTTCCGTTTTTGTATCAACTAAAAGCGTAATTAGATCAATAAAACATTGAAGAAGTCGTCAATACTATCGCAGTGTTATCATGATCACTCTGCCTATCGAAGCCCACTGCTGGAAATAGGCCCCTCCCTAATTGCGCCACAACACCCGATTTTACGCCCTCCATTTCCAGTGTGTCTCAGTCATCTTTAAGTACGTCGGTTCCTCTAGCTAGTGTTTCACAACGCAGTAAGTGACTATTGAAAAACATTTAAAGTGGCACCAAAAATACCTTCGACATTTTTTTAAAAACTTATCTATTTTTCACTACTACTACGGACTCACTACTACTGCTAACTACTTGCACAGCGCAATGATTCTGTAAAAATATCACCGTGAAACTTAGGTGAAGTGAGCTGTCAATAGTGTTAATCCCTAGCATCCTGCCGGTCGATTCTGTGGCAGTGACAGCTCACTTCACGCTCACTTCACCTAAGCTTCACGTTAATATTTTTACAGAATCGACCGACAGTTCCCTAAGTTGAAGTAAGGTTAAGCCAATAAAAAAAAGAAGGAAAAAAATGGTCACAATCCGATTAATAGTTTCGGAGAAATGCGTGGACAAACATACACACGTCCCAACATACACCTTTAAAATGTAGTTTAAGTGTTTGGAAGCCCTAATACAAAATATTATAATAATTATAATGTTGAAATAACAATCTCTTTTTTTTAAGTAGTTTAAAAATATTGTTCGAGGAATTCAACCGCCATATTATCCATGTGGATATAGCGAGCGGTTTAATTCCCCGTACGATATTCATACGGGTGAAATTGTTAAAGGTATAATGATAGTCATCCAATTTAGGACTAAAGTCGGCTATCACTTGGTACCATTGCCTGTTAGCCAAACGATTACGTAAAACATCAAATCAATCGGAATTGAAGAAAAAAATAACATACCGGATTCAAGATGTCCTTCAATATTTTAGTAAGTTCATCTTGTTTTTGCTTCAATGCACTCAGGTTGAATAAATATGACAAATGCAACCACACTGTTTGACCTCTTTCTAAATATACAGCTAATAAATCTTCAAATGCTTTTGCATAGTCCTTGTCTATTAAAGTTTGGTCTTGAGCATTTAGGCCCAGCGACGTCCCTGTAAAGATAAATAATTCAGAGAAATTTAAACCAAATTGGTACCAGTGCAAAGAATGCAGGAGAAGATATGGTAAAGGCCATAGACAGAAAAATACGAAGTAAGATGGAGGAGGCCCATACTCATAGAGAGGTCTCTATTAAAAACAATACTAGAATTATTAATTAAATAAATAAGTAATGAAATTAGAATTAAATTCTCAACAAAAAAACTGATAAATACTTAAGTAATTAAATTGTAATGGTCACATAAATGGCTGTAACTAAAAAAATATAAAAATTGGTAGGTACCACTGCAGCTGTAAATCTTTTGGTCTAATAAATGATCTTAATGAGAATGTTTTCTCAGTAGGTTGCAGATGGCATCAATTTAAGTAGGTATTAATTGTCGCACATAACAGTCTTTCATGACGAGAATCCTGTGAAAGCCGAGCCAAATAAGAAAATCAACTATCTTTACTTGGCCCGTAGTTTTAGATACAGCCAATGATATATCTTAGAGCCTCGACCAACGCCTGAGCAGGCTCTCCGGTATTTGTATCAAGGAATAGGGATATCGACAATTTTTTTTTTGTTCGTGAGGTAGATTATTAAAAATATTTAACACGTATTTTTATTTTTTTTACGTAATCAAAAGATTACGGCAATACATTGAGTAGGCAATACGTTAAAATGTGGCATGACGTCACTCCCCGGTAGATTTTATACTGCAACGTAGCTAGCCCCCATTCTAACTTTAATGCGTTTTATCTAAACAACTTAAAAAAAAAATATACGTGTATTTTTTTACTAACTGAATGACGGACTAAATAGTTTTTTTTTTCCCAGTCAACATCCCTATTGATAGTCGTCATTTAATAATAATTAATTCGTGATACTTACTACTAATTATATTCATTGTGAAGGTTATCAAATCCTTTCGGATATCAAACGGGTTTTTTTCTACTTTAGGAGCTAGCTGAGAGACAAGATTTCGAGCTTGCTCGTTTATTTGATTTACGTATGTGTTCAGCACTTGTTGATTAAACGCCGGATTTAATAGTTTGCGGTGAACTTTCCACGTAGACGCTGCAACAGAACATGAGAAGCCCTCATTATAAACGTAATTTTTGATTTGTAAGGGAATTTTTTGAAAAATCGTGCGTGTCTGCCTCGCCCAGTAAAACAATATTTCACCAAAAATCATCAAATTATAAATTATATTATTAATATAATTATACTATAAAAAAAATACAAAAATATCACTATACAAATTTTAAATATATATTAAAACATCAAAAACAATATATTTTTTTACAAAAAATACAACAACCGACTCAATAAACAAACCTAAAAAAAGCGATTTCAAAGTGAAAAAAATAAACAACTATTTTTTTTTGCAATAACGTGCTTTCATTTGTTGTTAATAAAAAAGAACTAAAAAATTAAAAATAATTTTATTCCCATTGGAAATAAGCCTTTTTATACTTCTGAGCAGTGGTAGCTCAGTGGTAGCGGCCCGAACTTACCGAGTTGTAGGTCGTGTTTTCTAACCCAAGCAGGCGCCACCCAAGCAGGTTTCCACTAAGAAAGGGTTTTCGAAATTCCACCCCTAAGAGGGTGGAAAGGGGGGATTTAGTTTGTATGAAAAATCTTAATCCTTGAGTTAATAAACTTGAAAATTGGAACGAATATTTATCACGATGTATGGGGTGTCCAAGTAAGTAAGGAAAAAAAATTAAAGCGCTGTCGGATTAACTCAAAACTCAATACTATCGTCGTAAAACGTAAAACAATAAATAAAAAAGCACGTTCAAAAATCAACTCCAAACGGGGTGTAAAAAATGGGTAATAAAGGTGAATATTACTGCTTGCTTCAATTAACTCGAAAATGGGTAAAAATAATGTTTAAGTCACACAACGGAAATGCAGCAAACGCTTTTTTTTTAAAACAAGCCTTGTCGTTTCGTGGTGAAAAGGGAGGAGACACAGTTTATTTGAAAAATCTTATTCCTATGATCCATAAACTAAAAAATTGGCCCAAATACTTATTCATCTGATCTAAATAAATGTTAAAGGTTTTAAATATTAATCATCCTAAACTATCTTTCAAAGGGGGTGCATGTGGTGTTGAAATTTTTAGAGGAAAGTACGAAATCTACGCGGACGCGTACATGGCCAAACGTCGACTGACATAACATTAAACGTTACGTCATTAAACGTTTAAACGATATGGTCAATTTTAGCTGGCCATTTCATGATACACAGCCATTTCATGAAATGGTCGAACACTTCATGAAATGATCAATTCTAAGATCTGAAAATATGGTTACCTAATGGTTATTATACTTTCACCAAAGAGTTAGTGTCAAAAGTTTTCTGGCTTACATTTTGCTGTGATAAGTCCATTGACACACAAATCCTCAGTAAAATCGTATAAGTACGGTTTATCCAGACATGTATTGGCCAGCACAAGACTGTCGTCAGGATCTGTTAACACTGAAAGATAAATAAAGTGATATTGGCGAAACCGTCAGGATAGCCCGCGAAATTCAAACTTTCTTACGTTTTTTTGCAATTTGTAGGTCAGTATCAGGTTATACGTATGTTGATCTAAGTAAATATGATTTGCGGCCATATCAAATCATATTCCATTAAACGATAGTCATAAAAAATTATCGAAAATTAACTTTAAAAGGGGGGTCTATATACGTATATAGTTTAATATTTTTCATGTTTTTTTTTTTTTTTTTAGTAGCGTTTGCCATATCTCCTGTGTTATTGGCTCGATTCGGATTCTGTTTATTATTTTTAAAAGCTTATGAGTTATTTTGTTGGATTAACTAATATTTTTTACAAAAATTTGTCGACTATGAAAAAAACGGAGGTGAAGTAATTTTTTTCTAAAAAAACAGTCTTTATTTAAAAAAACACAAGTGTAAGTCCATAAAATCATATGGGGATATTGAAAAATAAATTAGAAAGTAATAAGAAAAGATTAAAAAAAAATTGGTTGCCTGTAAAGTCGGTATACGGGCGAAAGTTTTACGTGACAACGACTTTGAGTGGTAAAATAATTTTAATGTGAATATTCATTCGTATAGTAGGAAGAAGGATGAAATAATTCTGTCTCTCTCGCTCTTAGGCGGGCTAACTGTGCTCGAGTGGAAGGGACGCGTGCCTTTCACTTTTTATGTCTGTCTCTCTCGCTCTTAGGCGGGCTAACCATGCCCGAGTGGAAGGGACGCGTGCCTCTCACTCGCTCTCATTGTGAGCGCATAACGTGAGCGGAGCGTAACGCAGTTTCTTGAAGTGTCACCCGGCAAACCAATTTATAAGACGTTGTCACGTCAAAATTAAAGATTACCCCCCTAGAAGACCCCCGTTTTTAAGTTTATTTTCGATAATTTGTCATGAATATTCAGAAAAAATACGGCAAAAAGTGCAACATTGTATATATTTGTAATCACGTTCCCGAAAACGGCTCTAACGATTTTGGTGAAAGTTGCAATATAAAGATTTACGGGCCAAAAAATCGATCTAGCTAGGTCTCATATCTGGAAAAAATCGTTTTCTTTTCAAACTTTGGTGTACCTGGACGATATGTTTATCTATTTTCACCCGAACAGAACTCGGTCGACCAGGACCAGGATCAATCATAAAACGCTATTTGCCGGATACATTATAAGGGAATAGAATTTGCATGAAATATTATCTAAGATAACTTAATGCTTATCAGAAGGTAGAGAAGCCATTAATAAGATAAATTGCATAATCAGCCAGTAACGAACTGTCTATGCCTGATCAGATCAGATATGAAAGTGGGAACTGCTGGTACATAGGCCTCCTCTCTGTGATAGGGAACGGGCTGTAGTCCATCTCACCAGACCAATGTGGGTCGGTTGATGTTACAGTGTCAGTGATAGTCTTGGAAAATTTTGTTTTAGGAAATACCGGCTTGCTCAAGACGATTTCTTTTACCGTTTTGAAAGCAGTATGATAGGAAGGTCACCCTTCATTATAAGACATACAATACTACTATGTGGTCAATACAGAACTTATTACGATGGAATGGAATTTCTTACCATACAGTAAATGTACACTGATACTGAACACAATCACACCACCCTTCTCCAAAGAGTATTTGCATGCATTTTGTAAAAATTTCCACAAGCCTGAAACACAACAAAAAAATGTAATTAATGGAGAGTTTTGAACCAAAAGCGAAACAAAAACGATACCCCTAGAATGTAAACAATTGAAATGAGGTTGAAACATTTGTATGGAAAATGATATTTCCCACGAAATGTGTATTATGTATGAAACTTGGATTCAGCATCAGTAGCAGAGCTTTTTTTGAAGAATCTTCTTCGTAATAGCACTACCAACTTATCATAACAGTCCACTGCTGGCATAGGGCTGTCCACTGGCTCGCCATTCAACTCGACCCCTGGCTACTCTCATCCAGCTGCTACAAGTTACCCTGTTAAAATCACCGCTCCATGTAGCCTGAGAGCGTCCTACCTTACGTCTACTGATTCTTATTGGTCTCCACTTAAGGACATGCCTACCCCAACGGCAATCATTGATTTCAGTAGGATCTCGACAAACCGGGGCTTAGGTGAAATTATTGGGTTTTACCAGGTCCGAATTTGTGCCCGTAAAAGTCTTCCCCCTAACTTCTCATGGGATTTACCACGTATCTGATGACCCTCTTCGTAGAAAATAGACTTAATTTATAGTTCTAATGGGTGCTGCGATTGGGTATTAAAAAGATTAGGTAGATTAGGGACATTGACAGGGGAGAATGGAATAGCCCCTGAAGTCTACGTCACACACCAGGAAGACAAGTCTGGAGTGTGACAAACTGTGGTAGAACTCTTTGTGAAGAAACTCGTCCAATGTAGTAGTACCATAGCGTGCCTGTGTTTCGATTTGAAGCGAATGGGTGCCGGTGCACGATGACATGAGACACTTGAGAGATGTCCATCAGATGGGCTGTCACCAACTAGTTTGCCAACCAATGACATTAAAAAAAACCGGCCGGACCGCGCGCATGAAGCGTTCCGTAGATGGGATTAATTTATCCCAAAAACGAACTTAACAGTGTAGTTGAAAAACATGTTTTCCCATGCGGAATGAATGGGAGAACATGTTTTTGAAACTGCAAATGTAAGTTGTTTGATTATTACTCGTTAACTTGAAGAGCCTACTTAGCTGTGATAGTTTTCCTTTTAAATAAATACTACTGCTGTGAATTCTTCCACATATCCAGAACCATACCATTTAGCTGGCAGGTGGGGGAGGGGACACTGGTCAGGTCACTCTCCGGACTCGACTTTGCACTTTCAAGCTTAATATTTCGCAAACGAATCCCTGAATCTAAAAATGATTGTGACAAACTCATAATATTTTTGAACGATTTTTCCAACGACACCCCTTACCATGGGATAGAGGAGGACAAAAAAACATCCCCGCTTTACGTGTAGGGGAGGTACCCCAAAAATTGTTTCATGATTTTATTTTACCACTTTGTCAGCGTGATTAATATGTATACCCATGGCAAAATACAACTTTCTAGTACAAGCAGTCTCTGAGCTAAGCCGCGGAAAGACAGACAGACGGACATGGCGAAACTATAAGGGTTCCTTGTTGACTAGGGAACCCTAAAAACGGTCTGCTTAGAGGGGCTTTTTCCTAAATGCTTTTCCTCTAGTTCCATATATTCACGAACAGAAAGGTGCATGAAGGGTCAGAAATATCAAGCGGTAAGTTAATATCTGAAATCTACGTTGAAGAAAAGTAGATGCATCTTTTGTTTACTTACATTTGCGATCACTCATGAGGTGGTGTGCGTGTCCTATAATTGGAAGCGCTCCTGGCAATACAGGGGGCAAGGGGTGACGCGATCTGAACCACGCCACATACACCAAACAACACATAATGAGCACAAGCACATACATTTTAATACGCAACCAGTAACTTTATGTCAACTATAAAAGTAATCTTTATTTTATATACAAAGTACGATCTACATAAGGTGCTTACATTAAAATAATTATGTTTCAAATATAGGATTTAGGTCTGTCGCACACTGCGTGTTCAATGATCGACACAATCTGCTGTTTGCACAAACTAGGAGACCGTTAATCACTGGCAAAAAAACGACACTTTCTGGCCAATAGCGATGCTGACAATTTTTTTTTAATTCCGTCTTGAAGATTATTAAAATATATTGGACACGTATTTTTTCTTCTTTTACGTAGTTTAAAGATTACGGCGATACATTGAGCTAAAATGTGCCATGACATCACGAGTATGTAGATTTTATACTCACCTGAGACGTAGCGACCCCCACTCCCCGATTTAAAATGCGTTTTATCTAAGTAATTTTTTATTAATATGATAAAGCAAAATACACGAAAAAACGATGCAAAATTTAAGAAAGGATTGTGTGAAAGTTGATGGCTGGAAAGAAGACTACTACTGAAATGAGGGATGATTGAGGTACATGGGAGATGAAGATTTATGCAGCATCGACCCCAAAATAAATTAGTATATATTGATTATATTTTGATTTAAAAGAGTGTCCATGGAGTTTCTTGCCCGTTTTTCGCTAGAAGAACCTACTACACTTTAGAATGGGCAACTAGCATAATTTTTCTGTCTGACCGACACCTGGACACTTCACAAGTAACTGTAAATGGTTTAATTAAAATAATTGCTTTGAGTTTTAGTTTGGTGATGAAAATGATGAATCAGTTTAGTTTCTTTTATGTCACTTCATGTGAAAAGAGCCTTTACGTAAAACGACTCCGGTGTCCTGTTTGTCACCGTTCCATAAATCTAACAAGCAATTATTATCATTACCTCAAAACATTAACCTTCTAACCGGTTCACAGTAACTCTTATAATTAACTTGGTATTTTCCTAATTAATATTCCAAATGCGAAAGTGATTTTGTTTGTTGGTTTGTTTGTTTGTTACGCTTTCACGCTAAAATGGCCGAACGGATTTGGATGAAATTTGGCACAAGGGTAGACCATGACCTGAATTAGGACACAGGATACTTTTAATCCGGATATTCCTTCGGGATATCCATCCCGTATAAGTATTAACTTATGCGGGTGAAACAGCTGAGCGCAGCTAGTTACCTATAAACTCGTCAGCCTTAACCCATTCAGTAATAATTATACTCAGTTCATTTAAGTGTGATTGATACCAAAACATAAACGAGTTTTAATTTAACAGTTCTTTTAAAAAAAGATGGCGTCTTATTTTCTTTTACGTTTGAATTTTTAGGCGCGTTAGTACCCTGTTCTGTGTGTCCTACTCGATCCAGTTGGTATACATAGATATGTACATAAGTGTATCACAACAGTGTCCAAACGACAGCGGAAAACATATACATTTACATTAACACAGGTCTTGTTAGTTACACAGGAATAAGTAATAACATTATGTTAGTATGTTTTACAATCAGAATTTGATTATTGTATGAATTTGCTGAAAAGCTTTTATAGCTATCAAAGGGTTTATATGTTTAAATTGAAATTCAACCGGACAGCCTGGAACGTTCGCTCTTAATAAATCAATTGAGACAACGGGTGAAGAATTTAAAGTTTCCGTTGTTTTAAATGGTATATCAGTAAAGAAATGTACAAATTGTTAAAGCTTATGACACCATGTAAAGTCTCCAATGTGTATGTGTAGTGTTTCGTATTTTTTTCCTATCAGTTCCATTATTTATAACTTTCCAAACTGTTTCTATGTTATTTTCTGCTGATTTGATCTTGTTGCTAATGTACAGGGCTCTAGCTATATTACAGGTATTCAAAAAAAAATGAATATGTAGCAACATACTTGTTGAAAGTTTCAGTGTTAATGTAAGGCAAGTCCATACAGCTCGAACAGTATTTCTCTACTTATCCTAATACCTCTGGTTGCCCAGACACGAAAATAAAAACCGGCCAAGTGCGTGTCGCACAATGAAGGGTTCCGTGATGAATTTATCCCAAGAACAAACTTAACATTGCAGTTTGAAAAACATGTTCTCCTGTTTTCAAACTGCAAATTTAAGTTGGTCGATTATTACTCGTTAACTTGTATACTGACAGGTTAAGGAGTAGTAATCGTGTACAGTGTACAGCCTACTTAGCTGTGATAGTTTTCCTTTTAATTTCGTTATATATACTACTGCTGTGATTTTTTTCACAAATTCAAGTACAACCATTTAGCTGGCAGGGGGGGGGACACTTGACTATAACAAAAATTTGTAGTTAAAAGCTTAACTACAAATCAACTAATAAGCTTATTACTACAAATATAGTACAAATATAAGCTTATTAGTTGATTTGTAGTGTAGTTATGTTAAAAGCTTAATATTTCGCAAACGGATCCCTGAATCCAAGAATGGTTTCCGCAAATTCAGAATATTTATGAACGAGCTTTCTAACGATATCCCACACCATGGGATAGATGAGAAAAAAAAAACATCCCCACTTTACGTGTAGGTCCAGACGTAAAGTAAACCCTGAAAAAAAAAAACTTGACTTTATTTTACCACTTTGTCGGCGTGATTAATATGTATACCAAACCACCATGCCAAATTACAGCTTTCTAGTACTAACCGTCTCTGAGCTAAGCCGCGGACAGACAGACGGACAGCCAGACAGACAGAAATGGCAAAACTATAAGGGTTCCTTGTTTACTACGGAACCCTAAAAAGGGCAAATATTTTTTGTTTTCTTTTCAAAAGTTTAGAAAGGCTTAGTAATCTACTGGTATTTAAATTATTTTCCAGAATACTAAAATTAAAATCACCACAAATAAAATAATTGCGACTTTGTTACTGAATGCAAGTTTAGCTAGGACATATTCCATTATTGACTCAAATAAGGAAAAGTTCTGTTAATTAGGGGTACAGGGCTGTACACGCACTCTACAACATGCTTATCTAGCTCAACACAGGATAGTTCGATGCGGGCACCACCGGCGCCGTGTCCTTGAGGAGGCGATCAGCGGCAGCGATCTCTCGCGTCCGGCCCTGGTCCAGGCCATGGTACGGAGCGAGGAGGCGTGGGAAGCCGTCACCTCCTTCTGCGAAATAGTAATGCTCGCGAAGGAGGAGGCGGAACGCGTGAGGTAGAAGCAAATTTGCGCCCTCACGCCCCTAGCCGCCGCAGGAGACGCCCTGGGCGTCGGGAATCGCAAGATGTCAGCTCAACTGACGGGGTCCGAAAGGGAGCGAAGGAACACGGGTGGGTTTTAGTCAGTAAGAGTCTGACACGCCTTCCCGCTCTGAGTTATTTGATAATTTCCAATACAAAAAAAAAGTACAGTAAAAAAGTAGTAGTTTTTTTTTTGGGGGTTTCGATATTAAAATGTTCGAATCTAGAATTTTCATTATAGTTTCATTTGAAAGAAATACTGAACGCTATAACCACCTCATAGGTGCAATCTAACATCCCTAGATGCAATGCAGTTGGCAATTACTGTAAAAATTTATTATTTAAGTAAATCAGCACTTCATTATCACAGCAGTGATAGCCTAGTGGTGTTACCATCAGACTGCCAAGTCATACTCGAGTTCGAACCCAAGGCACGTACCTCTGTCTTTTCGGATACATGTGCGTATTGTATAATTACCACTTGCTTCAAAAGCGGTGAAAGAAACCGGAGAGATATTTGTCGACGGCATGTGAAGCCAAGTTAGATGCCCAAGGGCTAAAAACTCTGACACCAGGTTAGACACTAACCACACGAACAAAAAAGAAACACCCCCATTGCATAACACACTTTCAATTACAATCAGAGGTTTTGAAGGACATTCGTAATCCATTGATTCATAAGGTTGAAAAATTTGTCTGCTCAACAATTTAAATAACGCAACGAACGTGTCTGAACTATCGAAATGAAGGGCATTGCCATCGATTGATTCAGATAATAAAGGTACAATTCTATAGCCCAGGGGTTCCAAAACTTTTAAGATAACGGATCGCTCACCAAATACCTTTTGTTTTATGGAGCCCCATATCAAATGATTACAAATCAAAGATACTATAATTTGAATAAAAACAAAAACTTTTATCAGAAAATTTACTTTAAGTTGAAAGTTAGCAGCGATAGCCTAGTGGTGTGACCGTCGGATTGCCAAGCCATAGGTCTCGAGTTCGAACCCAACGCGCGCACCTCTGACTTTTCGGATTCATGTGCGTATTGTATAATTATCACATCAAAACATCGTGAGGAAACCGGCATGCCTGAGAGATATATTTCGATGGCATGTGAAGCCTAGTCAGAGGCCATTGGGTGGCTTTAAAACTCTGACTCCAGGTTGGTCACTAACCACACGAAAAGAAAGAAGAATGTGAAGACGCCAGGATTGGCTGGCGGCCGCTGCCGGTCGCTGCCGGCCGCTGCCATTCCGCTGTGACTCGGCCCTAAAGATTCAATTATGTTTTCTAACAGCCATGGTTCCCTTCAGGTGATGTATTTAAGGCACGCAAATAAAACGTTGCTTTGACAAAATAGGCTCGCTATGAGAATATTGTTTCATCGAATGTCCATACCGTTTCGAATGATTAAAATTTTGTCCTAATTCTTGATCGTAGGGTTGTCACTTCACGAATTAGGAAGTAACAAAATTATATCTAGGTACTTACTTTTACAGAAAATAATATACCTAAACTCGCTACAATCTAGGAAGTCCAATTTGACAGCAAACAAATAGAGTTTGTAATCGACGATTTGGTAGAAGAGTGCAGTGCTCCCAAACTCGAGTAGTTTTTGAAAATGGCTTCAATAACAGATTTTTAATCCCATTCGTCTATGGTCATGATGTTGTTATCTTCACATAGTACTTTCTTTTTTACTTTCCGTACTAAAACTATCAATCTGCCTAGCCTTTTCCCAACTATGTTGGGGTCGGCTTCCAGTCTAACCGGATGCAGCTGAATACTAGTATTTTACATGGAGCGACTGCCTATCTGACCTCCACAACCCAGTAACTGGGTAATACGATACCCCTTGGTAAGACTGGTGTCAGACTTTCGGGCTTCTGACGACTCTTAACGACTGTCAAAGATCCACGAATGACAGCCGGGACCAACGGCTTAACGTGCTTTCCGAGGCACGGAGGATTCTCGGTATGTAAAGATGGTCACCCATCCACTGACCGACCCCGGCAAGCGTAGCTTAACCTGATGGATCATTTCCGTACTAAAACTATAAAGTAAAAAATAAACTTCAAGTATACAAAAAAACGACTTCAAAAACAGCGACTACAAAGTTTCGGAAGTCGATGGCAATTTGGCAAAATACAAACAAAAACAAAGTCAGCTTTTTTCTTTCACAAACCATCCCAGCTAGCACCCCTACGCAGCCCCGGCCGTTCCTAACAAAGACCTCTTCTAATGAGTAATTTAATACAGCCTTGTCTGTTGAAATTCCCCTGGATCGTTCTAACGTAGCTAATTACAGCTCCTTTATTCGCCAGAACGTTCATTCTTCCTCTTTTGTCCATACAGATTAAATTAAGAAGGCAATTGCTTCGAAAAATTATTGTTTGTGTGAATAATGTCGACTGGGTTGAAAGCTTTAGCGATTTAATTAAGGGGGTGAAAATTATTGTTTTGATTAGAGAAGATGGTTTTTTGAGTAAATGTTTAAGAAAGTATATGGCTTACTCTTAACCTTAAAGTCACCCATAAGTAGAATGGATTTTCTACGAAAATTCAGGGTAAACTGTTAGGTTGATTTGTCTACTCAGAGCCAACCTTAATAATAACAGACAACGCGTTGGTAAAATATAGCCTGGTGCTTGAATCCCCAATGACTTGAATCTATAATCATAATATGAAGAAGTAAAATTAGTGAGTTTGTATGCAGGGGATAATCTTCGAAATTACTGATCCGAGGCCGTAAATTCTTTCACTTATTGATTGGCGCGACGCGATATCACCCCCTCCCGCGCAGTCGCAACATGCGCTGGCGTTCGTCCAGCTTGGCGCAGTCCTAAGTTTTTTTGAATATTTTTGACGACTCATTGCTACAGACCTGGATTACGATAACAGCTGCTTACGAAATGATTTTATTTTTTAACACCCTTAGAACGGTGGTGATGATTGACTCCGATTCTGTTTATGATTGATTGATGATCCGACTCAAATTGATTGATTCAGAGATCCACAACGACTAGTATCCGATATCTCAATAAAATGAAAACTTTAAAAATTCAAAAGTCATTTATTCAAACTAGGCTGAGAATCAGCACTTTTTGAACGTCAAAATTACATAAGACCGTACCCCAAAACGCCCACCCTTCGTACGTTAGCTGGGAAGAAGAAGTGGCGCAAAAAACTCCCCAGCAGCACAGATGTCTGTTCAGTTAGAAATAAAATGATTAAAAATAGTATGCAAAATAATTTACATTACGCAACACAAAACATAATTTAAATTATTAGCCAATATACCAACCAAAAACACGAGAATTATACTCAGACAGAAATAAAAACTAAACGTAAACAGAACTTAATATCTAAACAAAAGCCTCTAGGCATAAACAGCGTGCCCGTTTACATATAGCTATATATAGCTGTATCTGGAAGTTATAAATGATAAACTAGGACCATCGAGATAAAATAAATAAACAGTTAATTACTAATAACAATAACAAAACCATGATCAGCAAGACGACCAGTCACCACAAGCAGCACCCTTTCACGAGCATAACGCAAAGATCAGCCATTACCCCCCCCTCGCTATTTTTGAGGCAATCCGACCCCCGACGCTACCGCAAGCAGTGACATCTAAGGGAGCATGACAAACTTGCTGCCGGTTGCTCAGGCAAAAATAATATGATCAATTGTCGATTGAGAATACAAATCATAAAAAAATTATTGTAATGAGTAGATTATGTCAACAATTAATTAAAATAAATTGACTAATAAAGTCAAATAAACATAAGCATTACTGGAACGAATCTATGGCTTTTGCGAACAAGAAAACAGTCCATTTTTTTTTGGTAGGAATTTATCATATAACTTCTCCCGCTCTGTTTGGAGCGGGAGGACGTGTCAGACTCTTACTGAGTAACACCCACCCGTGTTCCTTCACTTGCCTGCACGTTGCCAGGGGCCACGGTATCTCTTTCGGACTTTCCCGCGACCCCGGCAGAAGAAAACAGTCCTGATAATCAAATCAAATTATTTTATTTCACATAAACTTACATGGGCACTTTTATGAATCGTCAAAAACACTGTTCCAATTGGTCGTTTCCTATGGAGGAGAGCCGGCAAGAAACTCCACGGTTACTCTTTTAAGCATTATTAGATATACAATCATTCTTTTAGATACAAGGTGGCAGGAACATCGACGCGAAAACTGCTACCATGCATTCAGTACATAATTCAGTAGAATTTTTTCGTCGGTTATTAAAAAAAAATCTGCTGTTCCATACCAAATGTATGGAACAGCTGATTTTTCCGACCGACCGCGTTTTTTGACCGCGTAGGTAATGCACTTTTCTATGATATTTTTTTTAATAACCGACGAAAAAATTCTACATAGGGGGTTCAGAATCATGTACTCAATGTATGGTAGCAGTTTTCGCGTCGATGTCCCTGCTACCGATATATGTAATACATATGGAATGCAATAAATAATTCAGTATTGAGTATTGAAGAGTAAGATGTTACTATACATACATTTTAATACAAATTAATGAAGATGAAAGAGGTTTGGTGCACCTGTAGAACTGGCAGCAAGACGGTAGGATGCTGCGCTCATGTGATGGTCATTATTTGGATTTTGAGTATAACAAGATATGAAGATAGCCTTCATCGACCGGCACTGTTTATGGACTCTATATCATTATCGACCCAGAAGCTTGAATAAATCGAAATGTTAGTTTTTTAGTCTGGGAAATAAAGTACCTATTCTTATTCATTAATTCATTTTTATTTCATTGAATTAATCTACTTACATGAATATAATGTAATTGCTAACCTAATTTAAATTGACACCTAATCTAAAATAAACTATTTTACCCGTGTCACAACCGTAAAACCCTACATGAACTAACCTAACTTAACATTGTCAGAAACTTAGAACTGAATAATCCTAGGACAGATTTTGATGCGCCTTGGCCTGAGTAAAGGGAGATATTAATGTCTTCAAAACTACAGCGGTTTTAACTGTGGCGGTAGTGGGACCAGTTCTCATACATTTTTGCCCACCATCCTTTAGATAATGGTTCTCGTGTTTCAATTGTATGTAGTTACCTACCGCTCACGATTATAATATTATGTATTAAAGATCTAAAAGGTGAGGATAAATCAACCTTTGATAAAAATTAATGATGTCATAATTATAGATACGACCAACTTAGTTGTGTAATTTTATGGACCCCGTTTTTAGGGTTCCGTACCCAAAGGGTGCCAAACGGAACCCTATTACTAAGCCTCCACTGTCCGTCCGTCTGTCTGTCAGCGGGCTGTATCTCATGAGGTGTAGACAATTGAAATGTTCAGACCCTGTGTATTTCTATTGCCACTATAATAAATAATAAAAAAGCGGCTACTGCAGGTGCAGAAAACCTCAAACGGCGCAAATATAATAAACTTATTGGTAGCTATATTTTAGAGCCGTTTGGGGTTGAAACAGTGCCGGTCCGAGTGCTCATCGAATATTTCGGGACATCGCCAAGCGGTTGGTCGACTCTTCACGTGACTAGAGGGCTGGCCAATTCTTAGGCCAAAGAATCAGCATTTCCAACCAACATGGCAATGCTGCCAGCCTTTTGGGCACTTTTCCCGCTGACAGCGATGCGAACGAATTTTTTTATGCCCAATGAGCTCTTCCCTTTAATTTAGTTTCTTATTTTTCCTTTATATACTTATATATAATATTTAGTTGTAATACATAGTTTAGGTACAAATCAAATATTGAATGACCTAAAAAGAGTAAGTACGTAATTAAATTAAGTTTTCTATGCAATAGTCTGCTCAGTGCCGTAGTTTCAAAAGCTATTATGTGTCCTCTGAGAAATTCCTGTTGGAAAAACTCAATAACACTGCCCAGACCCAGGACCTCAGATGTAGCAGGGTATTTATCTATGTACCTGCATAATTATTAAATCATAATTATAAGTACCTAATCTTTCAAACCAACATACAACAATCCAAAAATCGAAAACAAAACCAAAGTCGTTTCTATAAGCCTGCTCAATTTCAGAACCAAAATGGTATTCGTAAAAAAGGAGCTCGTAGAATTGACATTCCTTTTATATTATCTGTTAGTCGCACTGTGCGGAGACGTGAATTTGTGGAAACTGTTACTACTGTAGCAAAGACTAAGTAAGACAAACGCGATATAGTATTTGTATAATGCCTACAAACTCACGACAGACCGACTAGCTATTTCTATATGGCATAGTTTCAGCACCCTAATTGCGTAACACACTTTGAATCACAATCTGAGAGTTTTGAAGGATGTTGCTAATCCATTGCTTCATAAGTTTGAAAAATTCGTATGCTCAACAACCTAACTAACGCAATGGACGTGGGTGAACTGTCAAAATGAAACCCATTGCTATCAATTGTTATTTTATGTGAGTACAACCAGTATCAGATTGTATGGCTTTCTTTACGCCGCGAGCAGTGGTGGCCTAGTGGTAACAATCTCGACTTACGAGTTGTAGGTTGTAGTTTCGAACCCAGGTAAACGCTTCACTTTTTCTATATTCAAAACAAACAAAAACAAGTGAAATCTAACAAACCGCAGTCGGCCCGCGTGGTAGAATACAGTCCACTCCCTCTCGAAGAGAGGAGGCCTGTGTCTCAGCAGTGGGAAAATACAGGCTGATTATGCTATGCAGGTTGTATGGTAATAAAAAGATTAACGCACCCGGAACGCATATATTCATAAAAAAATTATCAATACAACTCCCTCATTTAGCGTTGTTATTGATACGGTAATTGCCGTATTATACGGCAATAAACGATGTTTTTTTCAAAAAATACGGCATACGGCAGGCCTCTCATTGCCGTATCTCAAAATACGGCAATTGACTATAGGTGAAATAAAATGTTTTTTCACTAGCTTCATAAACAAAAATAAAACTCAAATATCTGTCACCTGAAGAGGCTGTGCGCCTCACAATTTTTTCGTTAATGTTGCCACTAACCCAGAAACTACCACGAATTGTCAAAATTGTAAATAACCTTCATAAAATCGATGACAACTGATTGAAAATCAAGGACAAAAATCAAGTACACTGTACCAAGTTTAAGGTGTCGCACTACATGTGCGACATAATGGGAATCAAGGACAAGTACACATTAGATAAACATTAATCTAAAAATCTAAAGTAATAGAAACGATAACAAACCTCTATGAAGCAGAAACAAATGAAGAATAGATATTTATAAAATAAATACGGCAATTTTGATTTTTTCCCCTAAAATACGGCAAACCAGACACTCCAGACAGTTACGAGTACATACGGCGGCTCAGATTTTTACAATAACAACACTGGTCTCACGTCTGAATTTATTTACTCTTTGGCAGATTGAGTCAGTTGGCCGATTTCCAATAACCATTGATCTGGCCTGGCCATCGAATAGGCTGTCGTTATAGGGACCCACGCAACGGCCCATTTCAGTCCCACTATTGATTTGTTACCCAATGTAAGAAGGCGCACGTGTTGCCGAGACTATCCATCAGTATGTGACTACCTACCTTATGAGATGTCTGCTTCCAAGCCCGTGTTGCTGAGCTCCTTAAGTTCTGAGTTGAGCTCCACGATTACTGACAAATGCTTGCACTGACTGGACAGGTCTACTCAAATCTGTGTGGTCTTTTCTCAAAAGACCATTTCAGATACTAATAATATAATAATGTGCTTTGCTTTAGATAGGTACCTATTGTATCTAAGCCTAGTATTTGTAGTTACTGGGTAACATAGTTACAGAATTGACAAGTACCTATGCGCCTACGAGTCTACGGAAGGCGAAAACTTAGGACATAAGAAGGAGAAATGAAGTACACTGTTGTTTATTTGAAAATTAGAGATTACAGATTTATCAAGAGTAGTTACCATAGATAAATAATTTTAATTAAATAACAAGAATACAATAATCATTCCTGTATTTGCACTGGAGCTAAAGGATGATAGGCGATAATAAACCCAGTACCGCCAGCCACTAAGTGTGAATTACTTACAAGAGCAAATAATACTGAATCTTTCTTAGTATGTCACCATTAAAATATATCCGAGAGGAACCGATTTAAGTGTATTTTATATATTTTTCTTTAAATCAATTAAAGTTTTCAGTTAATCAATCAAGTTAGTTTTGATTGCATTATTTAATAAGAACATTTATGAATAATAAAAAGCTAACAAGACAGTGTAACATTACGAAATTAAAGATTGAAAAATAACTGCGCGTTGATTGGCGCGGCTCGTTATCCCCGTCCCTCTCAAAATGTGCAGGCGTTGGTCCGGCTCGGCGCAGTCCTAAGTTTTTGGATATTTTTGACGACTCATTGGTTCGGGCCATTTTTTTTTTTGAGGTTGGGAAATCATCAAATGACTTCTCCCACTCTGGGCAGAGCGAGAGGGAGTGTCAGACTTTTACTGACTTAAACCCACCCATGTTCCTTCCGTTGCCTGTGTGCCGGGGCCGCGATATCCCTTTCGGACAAACCCGCAACCCCAGCAGGCATTGGTCTTTCGACCTCGTCAGTTGGTGCTGACATCTCTTTGAGGCGCGCGTGGAACACAACGCGCCGTTGACACGAGCCTGGTCCTTATCGAACGGCGAGCTGCCCATTGCTCACCGTCCGCAAGCCCGCGCCTACGGTGGCCGGAAGTCGGCTCCCGACGCCCGGGGCGTCTCCTGCGGCGACTAGGGCCGCGAGGGCGTGCAGCTTGCATCTCCCTTGCGCGCTCCGCCTCCTCCTTCGAGAACACAACTGCTTCGCAGAAGGAGGCGACGGCCTCCCATGCCCTCTCCCATGAACCATGGCCTGAACTAGGGCCGAACGCGAGAGATCGCCGCCGCCGATCGCCTCCGTGAGGACACGCCGGTGCTCCGCCCAAGCCGGGCACACCTCCACGGTATGCTCCACCGTGTCCTCCGGGCAATCCACACAGTGGTGACACCTGTGCGTTTCCTCCCACCTTATGCGGAACAGGAACCTCCCGAAACAGCCGTGTCCGGTGAGCACCTGCGTCAGGCGGAAGGTGAGGACGCCGTGGCGCCTGTCAAGCCACTCCTCAAAGAGGGGACTTATCGCCACAATTGTGGCGTGCCCAGCGCTGGGTTGCGACAATCGCACTCTCCATGCCGTCATGAGATCCCGCCGGAGCTCTGTCCGCTGTGCCGTGATTTCTCGCGGCAGCGGAGTTACACCCCGGCGTTTCGCCTCCTCGCGTAACTCCCACATGTGCGCGAGGACTTTCGCCTCCAGATCCCATGGCGGATTGGTTCGGGCCTGGATTCCGAAAACAGCTTACAATATAATTTTATTTTTCAAGACAATCATTACCACCGTTCCAAGGGTGTTCCGTTGGAACGGTGGTAGTGATTATGAATGAATAATGATTGACTCAGAGATCCATAACGACTAGTTTCCGATCTCAATAATATGCATTTCTGGATTGAATCTATTCACGCACGTTAGGCCGTTGTCATTTTATTCGCTGTCATTTATAGATCTTTGACAATCGTTACGGGTAGTCGGACGCCCAAAAGTATGATATCCAGTCTTGCCATGCGGTATCCTAATGTATTGTTGTTATATTCCTTGAATATAATCATATTACCCAGTAACTGGGTTGTGGAGGTCAGATAGGCAGTCACTCCATGAAAAATACTCGTATTCAGCTACATCTGGTTAGACTGGAAACCGACCCCAACATAGTTGGGAAAAGGCTAGGCAGATTGATTGACTCACAATTACGTACCTATTATTATCAGAAGGCAACATCTAATTAAGTATGTTTAATATCTTCTTTTAACCTGGAAATCAATTCTAAATACCTACTGTTAACAATCAGAAAGGTACCAAAGGACCAATAAAAAATTGCTCCTACCAGAACACCTCTATATAAAAAACGTTTGGCATTATCGTCTTATTTTTTTAATCCGATCCAGCCTGTCTTGTCATTGGTGTCCTCTCCCAGCGATGCCCTAAGCCGAGGTCCGTACCCCACAGGGGGGCCCCGAATTTCTAAGTATATGCTCTGGCTGGAGCCTTAATTTATTGAGGCAGCCACAAGAAAGTCCGGTTGAGCAGCCGAAAACTTACTTGGTTGACCTGCGGGACGCCATTTTTTTTTGTTTTTATCCTTTTATTTTTACTTACATCATCGGAACCACCGTCTCGAGTCAAACTAAGTACCTATGTACATAGTATGACCATATTTATTTCAAAGCAACAATTAGCTTATACAATTATGCACATCAAGAATGTACGCGCCAGGTCTTAGGGTTCAGAGCATACAGCTATAAATAGGACACATTATAAGACGCAAGGTAGTGTTCGGTTGTTAAGTTACGCGATAAAGGATCTTTATCCTTTTTTTTCTCTCATTGTGTGAAAATTCTTGAAAATTCCAAAGACTTTTCTACTTTTTTACTTACCTACCTGAAACTAGGTAGAGTATGTTGGGGTGAGATTGGCGCACGGCACTGGGATAAGAACGTACGAAACAAATCCTTCGCCATTTTATTCTACTCCGACGGTCGAGGCAAATTAAATGGCGCAGAACACTTCTGCGCCATTTAAAGGCTTGTGCAGACCAGCGTGACTTGTCACGCGACGCGACACTGGTTATTGTTATACTGTGAAGTTTTCTTAAAAATTGTATTGTTCGTGTCGCGTCGCGCGACAAGTCGCTCTGGTCTACACAAGTCTTTAATTGCGACGCGTCGCCAGCATTAAAAAATATTGCCAAATTAGCCGGGAATTTGATTCGTACGGTATTATGTCACCGTCGAACTTACCCCAAGACATCCTATTACTTCTCTTGATAATTTTGTAGTGTCATTATTTATCTGTCTCTTAACAGCGATCGGTTAATTGGATGCATATTTACCTAAAGTTATTTTGCTAACAAATTATGGAAGCGGTTTCATAATGTTTATTCTTTATATAAATCCGTGAATTCCAGAAAATCCGGAAAGGCACATCTAATCATTTGGAAACGACCCATCAACCCTCTTATGAAGGTTACTTTCGCGGTGTTAACATAAAAGCTAATATATGTATTGTAAACATTTTTTTTACGAAACTCAAGGCAACGAGTTGTTTATCGCTATGAGCTATGCCAGTTTGGCAACCTACTTTACAACATTAGCTAGCATTTCTATAGTAAAACATTGCAAATCTATCAATTCCGGAATCGCGAGATTTTTATTTTACGATGGACACAAAAGTGCATTCCATATTAGCCAATACCTGAACGTAAATAAATATACATTCGATTCTATAACCAGAACACTAAATTTTTTGGTCCTGGAACCCCTTTTTTTTTTCGATACAAAATTGTATTTAGCCAACACCACAACTTAAAAATATGCATCCGAATATCCTATTACAGTCATAATAGTCAGACATAATAATATAAAAATGTTTATCTTAAACATGCGCGAATAATGAAAAATACGATGTCAATTAAAGTCAGAGGGGGGAACATGCGCAGGCGGCATTTTTTGTAATGTTTCCTGACTATTTTAGTCAGAGATTTTATTTCCTGAAAAACACTCACATTAACGTTACGTTTGCATAAGTACGTTCGTGCTGTCTTACTGAACATTCAACCATTTTTTAGAGGCTCGTGGATTATGTCTTTGTTTGTTTTCGTTTTAATTTGGAGTTTAGTTATCGGTACTTGGGCATGGATGACAGTGAATTACCTATCGTCCCAGGGGAATCAGCCCTCCCAGACACAGAAAAAAGCTTTTTGGTCCTAAGCGGCGGGTGGAATTTATATTCGGTGAGCATTTATTTTTTGTTTGTGGAAAGCCTTTTGGATGTCATCCGGTCTGGGACCTGCGGGGTAAATACATTCATTTAGACATATATTGCTTCATAGGTTTAAAAAAAAATCAGCAACGTAAATAACGCAATGAACGTGGCTGAAGTGTCAAAATTAAAGGCATTGCGATCGATTGTCATTTATGTGTGTTACGCAATTACCCCGCCAGTCCAAGACGGAAGGGTCCTGATACCTACCTTCCTCTAAATTGTGCTGTGCCACGGCCGTTTGGTCGAAGTATCATAATGGTGACAACAGGGTGTCGGGTCTCGGCGTTTACAGCACAGGTACTTTCCGAAGCATCCATGTCCGGGGAACACCTGTGACAGCCTGATACTTGTTGACAGGCCAACACTGTCCTCCAATTCATATTAACAAAACAAAACAAAAAAGTCTTTGATAGCGTATGTCTATCTTATATGGTGACTCACAGTAACCATTTTAGTCTTTCAGAATTTGATAAATCATTGTTATTTCCGAAGCTATTTTGACCGGTATTATATTAATCCTTATCCAATAAAATGTGTTATTTTAATTGGGCATTTAATTTAGATTAGAATATGCCTTTACTTCACATCATTGAAATTAATACTTTAAAATATCGTCGACCGTAGGTTCAATTGGGGTAAGGGACAAAATACCCAAAATGAGTTGAATATACAGTTTTGTTCAGAATTTTTCGCTGTTTCGAATGGTGTATATATAAAAAATCTAGCGTAAAAAAATGTTCCGTACCCTACTGATTTTTTGGATCCAAATTTCGAATCAGCCCTATTACAACAAAGTATCTGAAATCCTATGCAATATAGCAACTTGAAATGGTGTAACTACCGCCACCAATCCACTTCAAATTAGGTAAGGGTCTTCCCAATCAACGAATTACCATTACGGATTACTCAGTACGTCAAAAATGTGTACTTTATTTTCTGTCAACAATCTTTTTACACTGTATTTTTTTCATAATTTTTTTCACATGTCCTTTACACAACTTTTTAATTAATAGATTAGATCCAACGTAGAGGTCAATTTAATGTAAGGGACGGGACTACGAGATACTTGGTCAGTAAGGGACATTACTAACAAAACACGTTGGTGTAAGGGACATCTATTTTCTTAATTAGCTAACTTATTTAAATTAATGTTACACAGGTAGATAGAACACTAAAATATAAGATTATGTGTGAAATCAGATCCGAAAAAGGTTAATAACAAAAAAAGTTATGGGTGATTTAGTCCGAAAAAAACTTTGTCGGCCTCTCCTGAAAAATCGTATTTTGTCCCTTACCTCAATTGAACCTACGGTCGACGATATATCACAAATTTATTATTACGCGTAGCAAAATAATTATTTGACATAATTATTTGGCGCTGTGCCGGCACAGCGCTAGCACAAGAGTCAATGACCTTTTCCTCGACTATTAGATATGCGATCATTGCTTCGCTTCCTTTTAATCACGGTAGAACGTTCCCGTTGGATATTTTCCGACATCCACGCGGGCGAAGACGCGGGCAAAAGGTAGTCTTTATATAAATATACCTAATAATTAAATGGTAATGTTAGCTACCACATAAAACAACATAATGTTGTGGATTACCGTATCTTTATTTTATAAATCTTATTAATTCAAGGAGATAAAGATAATTTAATTTGTTCAAACGTGTAACATGATGCAAGAATATGCACATATAGATGGAAACATAATTTTACCGGATCAACATGTTTTGCTTTACTCTGCGTACATGTAAATGTTTACCTATATGTTATTAACAGTGATCGGAGTAGGTAGATTGATTTTTAGTACTTGTATCATAAATGCACACAGAAAGAATAACATGGATAAGCCATTTTTCCGGAAAGTAATCCCGGTATTTCCGGATTCAATTAAATATTGTTAATGTTGGTAGTGATATTATTACTACTCAATTCAAAATTTAAAGGAAGGTATCAAAACTAAATTAATTCATTATTTATCTGTTGAATAATAAAAACAATCGAATTCCGATCGAAGCTTTAGTATTTATTTTTTATTTTTAGCCTAGGATAGCTAGATAGCTAGATCTTTTATAGATAGATATAAATTGTTGCACTTAAATTTAAATATTTTCCTACATAAGTTCCGGTTTTTTTTTAATAATCCACCAATTCCGGAGGAATGTCCATAGTAATATATACGTTTCGGATCAATGACCCCAGTTCAATCTACCTACTCCGATCACTGGTTATTAATTATATGGGCAATTATAACTTAATTATTAATGTCAGTTTCATACATAAAATTAGAGTCAGTGCAAAATATAGTCCATAATTCAATAAAATTTTAGAAAGAAACCTTTTAAAAACAAGCTTTTAATTACCTAACTAAAAAGTGCCGAAACCGAACTTTCGGTCGGACACTAAATGTGTTACAAGAACCCTGTCCGATCCGAAAAGGGCACATAGGTACTGCAATAAAATAACCAAAAATAATAAGAAAACTTATTATTATTGAAAATAAAAAAGTTATTGCTATATTCTCGTTTTAAGTACCAGTATCCAAATTCCATGAAAAATTGGTAAATTGTCAACAGGGGTCATAAGTTATAACTTATAGACACCCGCTAAATGACAGCCGCTCGCGCCCCATGTAGTAACCCATTGAAAAAATAAGAGGCGATTTTTTTTTCTTTTCCCCGAATATTTCTATACAAATAGACTGACAGTACGATTTTTAACAACACCCTCACGGATCGGACAGGGTTTTTGCTACACGCTGTATATTGGTCGTTATCTCGGATTTAAATAACTAAATATTTTTACATAACATTTTACTGCCATAGATTTCCGTAAAGTTAATTGCCCAAGGTCATGGGAACCTTTGTTTTATTTGTTTATTAAAATGCATTATGTCTAATTAAAATCTAAATAACAATGACTTTATTATTCATGCTTTTTATAATGAAAAATTAAATGTTATGTCGCTAACTAGCCATAGTATACATAATATATTATGTAGCAAATATGTCTAAACCTGTATTTTTTTTCTTATGTTATTCTGGATGTACGTTTCTCTTCTTGTATGTGTATGTTATCGTATCTTATGTTATCAACTGTACCCTAGGTACAGTGCTACAAGGATATTTCAAGGGCGCTTTTGGTAAACATATGTGCAATTGTTAGTTCCGATTTTGACCACGCGCCAAATTAACCTAGTGGCGCTAATATTACGTTACACTCGCGTAAATAAAATCGCTCATGTTTCATGTTCAAATTATTTTATTTCACAAAAACCTTACATGGGCACTTATGAAACGTTAGAAGCTAGGTGCACGGTTCCAATTGGTCGTTTCCTGTGAAAAAGAGCCGGAAAGAAACTCCACGGTTAACGGTAATAATTGCCTTTTACAATATTTTAAAATAACAGTTTATGTTTGTCAAATGCTAACTAAGTGCGGATTTCACCAATGATCAGTTTTGTTTTCGAATCAAAACGTTTACAAGTTGCTCAATCAAATCAAATGTAATTTACTTCACAATGTATACCTTATTCCCTCATAAATGTACATTATTTGTGACTAATGCTATAATTCTTAAGAAACTGGTACCTGATGTAGGTAGGTTTTTGAGAAAAAACTATGTTACAAGTGTGTCCAGGGCTAGAACAAGTTATTAATTTATTGTTGAATTTGCCTGCGGCTTCGCCTGCGAGGAACCTAAATCTTTTTCTAAAATAAATGTAGCCTAAGTTACTCCTTATAACAGCCGTTTCGGAGATTAGCTGGAACAAACAGACAATTTAGTAAAAAGCTGTTATTTCAACACTACAAACAGAGACTTAAATTATATTTATATAAACAGACAATCTCGTGAGAACAATGAGGTAAACAATAGCTGATGAAATCTTTAAGAAAAATACTTTACTAATTTTCGGTATTTATGGAACTTTTTTGACTTTTATTTTAAATTTTGTTCTTTTAAAATTTTGAAGCCATTGTTTATCCAATTGCTCTCACACGGTCGTTGAATAATTAATTCATAACTAATTCCAGCTTTTGCTTAATTAATATAAATATAAAATAAATTCTTAATTAAAAAATAAAAATAACGCATTTTTTTTATAAAGAAATACTTAGTCGTGCAACACACATTATGAAAATCAGATAATTTAATGTACTTATTTTGAATGAGGTTTAGCTGTACAAGGATCTAGGTCAAGGTCTAGTGAGTCGCAAGCGCTACTGCTAAGCATGAGGTCCTGGGTTCGATTCCCGGGACAAGCAAAGTGTTGTTGGTTTTTCCATCTGGAATTACGCAATAGCAGCCCGGAGTCTGGATTTGTGCCTATTCTCGCCCACTATTATATCAACCTGCCTAGCCTTTTCCCAACTATTTATTAGGGTCAGCTTCCAGTCTAACCGGATGCAGCTGAATACCAGTATTTTACATCGAGCGACTGCCTATCTAACCTCCACAACCCAGTAACTGGGTACTACGATACCCCTTGATATGACTGGTTGTCAGACTGTCGGTCTTCTGACGGCCCGTAACGACTGTCAAAGATCCACGAATGACAGCCCCCCTCGCCCCCTATTATATGGGACTTAAACATAGCTGGCGAAATGTGGGTGTGTGTGAAACGTGCTGTTAAGCATATAATTTCACAAAAGTTTACCAAAAACGCTCCCTTGTCAATGCCATTTAAGCGCCAAAAGAACCTTGTAATACTGTACGTGTACTGCAAGGATCTTTTGGTGCGATCATAAAGTGTAAAGTTGTCTACAAAAATAGTGCCATAAAAAAAAATCTTTCTTATGTAGATTTTTTTGCTCAGAGTACCCTAGAGCTATTTAAACTGGACGCATGTTAGTAATATTGATTCAAATAATTCTATCTATTCTTTCCAGCCTGTATTTCAATACTGACCCTTTTTGACACGCTTCTGTCCTCTGCAAGTCCTTTCTGTTATAGTGATAATTATTAGGCATCTTAGAGTATATAATACTGGAGAAGCCTTACGAACACTTCCCCTCTGTAAAAGCACAAGAACAAATGTTCTAGTACGTTCATAAAAACTACTTTCAAATCGATTCTAACGCACTTCGTAAATCGTTTTAAAGACGCGCGGAGCTCCGTGAAAATGCCTATTTGTGCTGTTAAATGGTGTAAAAAGCGTTCAAATACGTCAAATTTATATAAAGAACTGAATAACTTTCCTTATGTTACATTTTTTTTCTAAGATTTTGTCATGTTTTTATTGAAATGTAAAATCCTAACCTCATAATACAATTCGATTTTTCATTCGATTCAACCATGATTCAATATAAAACGTAGCATGAATCGAGTATTTTCCTCACGTTGCTTCTGTGACGTCACCGAGTCTCGCTACATCTCGTTTTTATGTTCGTAAAGGTCAAAATGCTTTTCTTTTGCATTCCGAAAATATACGTCAAATCAGCAAAACTTACACGCACTTGACATGCGATTGTGGCCTCTAGTAAAAATGTTAACGAGACTACCGTAGGGTTGAGGTCATGTTTGAAACCAATATTGGTAATTCGATAAGTAAGTCGATAATTTCTTAGTAAACATTACTTAGTAATTATTTTTGTTTACTTTTTTTTTATTGTTCAATGTTTTATAATTTGTTTATGTCCATTGAAGGGGTTGTATATAAATATAGTTTTTTTTTGAACTTGACCTAATTTTTTATTTAGATTACTTACTTATTACAAATTTTGTTACTTTTATTTAATTTAAGTTATTTTCTCTTCTTATTATAATGTAACTATTTTATGCAACAGCTGTTTTATTTCATGGATTCAAGCAAAATTCCGAATGAATATCGATATCGATAAAATAAAAATTAATGGTACGGACTTCTCTTTCCGCTACCGCGTCCCCCGCTAAAAGTGACAGACGTTTTGTTCGGAACATTGTGCTTATGGCTTCTCCAGTGTTATATACTCTAAGTTAGGCATACATTTTTTTAACATAGAATTATTTTATTCCCAGGAGGATTCAGACGATTCATAAAAAAAGAAAGAAATCTCCATTTGTAGCGGTCTGGAAGATACGTCATGATCAACAGTGGATGTTTTATAATGATAAATGAGCACAACTGCATTTATTGTGCTCGTTTGTGCCAGAAAACGCGGGTGATGGTGAGGGGACAACGCGGCAACGTTCTGATAAGTAAGTATTTCTTTGATGAAAATGTTCAGCACCTTAATTGTATAATAGGTGCTGCTGTTGGGAATGCCATTGTAGCGCTTCGGGAATGTTCGGGGAGGCTCGCACAGAAGGGTTCCAAGCAATCATGCGAAAGAAAGCGGCCTCCTTACTACAGCGCTTGCATAGTGGTGACAACAGCATTCTGAAAATGATCGCTGCTGAGGACAGTCATACGCCTGAATAAATAATTATTTGTGAAAGCCAAAACCAAAGCACCAAACCACCTATTTACAAAAGCGCTGTTGTTACTAACAAAATGATGGACCTTCATCTAAAATAAAATTTAATTTTAATTTTAAAACTTAGGTAAGGTGTTTAAAGTTTAATTTTACATCTTGCATTTATTTATGATTCCGACCACGTATGGCCACCGTTTTGAATGAAAATAACAGTTCGAAAAGGTGACATACGGGAAAGTGTTTGAAAATCGCTAGACATTTTCAGTCTCATGACTGTACCTACACTTGCAGTAAGTGTGATGGGCACTCGTAGTAGCTCATTAAGATTTTATGTTCGAGCCAAAACGAGTAAGAAGATTTTCTGAAATCACCTCAATATGTAATCTGTCACCGTATAATTATGAACTTTGTTAGTTTATTTATAATCGATCGCTATTATTTCTGTTAGATAATAAACTGCCGAAAAATTGTGAAGTTCAACAAATCATTTACAATTGAACGCATTATTTGTCGATTGTTTATAATCTAAAGATTTTATGTTCGAGCCAAAACTAGCAAGAAGATTTTCTGAAATCACCTCAATATGTAATCTGTCACCGTATATTTATGAACTTTGTTAGTTTATAATCTATCGGTATTATTTCTGTTAGATTATAAACTGTCCAAAAATTGTGAAGTGCAACAAACCATTTACAATTTAACGCATTATTTTTCGATAGTTTGTATTCTATCCATGATGGGAAACAGACAAATTGCGAATATCAAACTTGCTTGCAACGTAACGCACCTTGTGCTAATGCTAAATAGCCTGCCTAGCTGCGAGCAACTTGGAAACGGCGCTCGCTCGGCTCACGCACGTTTGGTCACAGTTCTAACCTCACCATATTTCACCCAAATCACAATTTTTCGACAGTTTGGTATCTAACGGAAATAATACCGGTAGATTATAAACTAACGGTTGTCACTATCTTAGGGTGACATATTTCCTGCTGGGGTTGCGGGTTTGTCCGAAAGGGATAACGCGGCCCCGGCACACAGGCAACGGAAGGAACACGGGTGGGTTTTAGTCAGTAAAAGTCTGACACACCCTCTCGCTCTGCCCAGAGCGGGAGAAGTCATTTGATGATTTCCCATACCCAAAAAAAAAAAAAAAAAAGTGTGACATATTTAAATTACCTTATTTTTCTTATTTTCAGATTGCAATATCTTCACACCCAAGGACCACCCGTATCAATAGAACCAATAATTTTAAGTACATCTATGCAAATAAACTATTCTTTACTATGATATACTTTTCTGTAGTTTTTCATTGAACAGCGATGCCGTTACGATTTACATGCATTTTGGACTTGGATGAAGTTCTGACATAAGATTACCCCTTCTATTTCTATCCCTTTCCCACCCGCATATGCAATTGCTTACTGCTGTTCCCGCTCCGCGTCGATGCGGGAGAGCGTCGGCGGCTGCGTTTCCATAAAAGACCCTAAACTGTTTTCGCATTTATTTGCCAAACATATAAACAAACATGACATTTAGGAAAAACAACTGTAATGCCTACTTATAAGGTTCAGTTTGCGCTATAACTTCATATATTTTACGACTTTTTCAACACTACTAGTCAGTCTAAAATCAACTTTACATACACTTGCATAAATTAGTTTTGTGTTTAAGTTGAAATAACATCAATTGGAAACACGGTTATAAATAGATCTTAGGTACAGGATTTTATTTGCTTTTCTCGTAGGTACCCTCACAAAGTAGGTATTAAAAAATCCAGAGAGCAGTGACAGGGAATGAATCATGAAAAAGATACATAATAGAGGAAGAGAGAACCTACCTACTGTATAAAATACATACATAACATCATGATTGTTTTCCGCGAAGAGTTAGGACACATATCGCCAGCTATGTTTAAGTCCCATGTAAATGCGGGCGAGCCTATTGCCATCAACCGGGCATAAATCTAGACTCCAGGCGGCTACTGAAAATTAATAATGAAAAGACCAAAAATATATATGCCCGGAATCGAACCCTCGCAAATCATGTTCAGCAGGAGCGTTTGTTACCTCTAGACCATCGAGGCTTTATAGACTGATTCAGAAGATTGAATAATCGATTAGTCGATCATTGTGCCGATATTCGTATCAGCTTAATCGCCAAAAGCCTCGACCAACACCAAGGGTCCTACCACCACCTCTAAAGCAGTATTATTTTAATATTGTTTTAGTGTGGGAAAAAGATGAAGCTCTACAGGACGTATATATAGCTCTTTCTCTTTCCCACACTGAAGGAGGATTAAAGTAATACTGCTTTAGAGGTGGTGGTACCCTGAGGAGGCTCACGGTGGACGGCTGGATTAAGGGCTTGATCCAGAAAGCGGTACTGGACACGGCTCGCATTGATAGGAGCTTTGATTATTATTTATATCTTTTTAATGCACATTTGGTGCATCCTACAATGTGCATTTAGTCTAGAGGCCAAATCGATTGTTTTCAAAAAGTCTCATGCGTTTCGCTAGTCAATAAAATAAAAAACGCCATCTATTGCCAAGGGTAGAAACTATATCATTCTCCAATGTTGTAGGTACCTCGTAAACCGTGAGCGTAAAGTCTTGGACGATAAACTTGTCGACAAAAGCTTCCGTGGCAAGCGATAGATGACGTTTGAGTTAAGTTTTACAAAAAAAAACCGGCCAGAAGCATGTCGGACCACGCACAATGAAGGGTTCCGTAGTTGGGATGAATTTATCCCATGTAAAAACTTAACATTATAGTTGAAAAACATGTTCTCCCATACATTCCAACTGCAAATGTAAATTTTTACGCACAAAATTGGGATATTTACCATGTTATTTTAAGACCATACACTTCTTATAGGTTTTCTTGTAATCTATAAGCATTTAACTATTCTCTGTATTTTTTTTCAAAATTTGAAACTCAGTACTTTCGGAGATAAGGATGGGGAATGGTAAATTTTCATAGATTTTCTTAAATATCTTTAAAAGTATTTATTTTAAAATTATAATAAAAATATATTTGAGATCCTCGTAATAAGCCCTTTCATTTGATATGTCACACGGTACAGTTCACATTTTTTTTTTATATAGGTATCAGCCACATGAGTTCCTGTTTTTTACTTTGCTATTGTTAGTTGAAATGAAAAGTACCATCACAGTAAAAAAAAAACAATTTCAGTTAACACATGAGATTTTGGTTGCGCTTTATGGATCACATCAGAGCTTTTGAACTTAATGCCTATAATAATTAAAATAAAAAAACTATATATTTTTATACTATAACATATCTTCTAATTACACTTGTTAGGATATAATCAAGATAACAGTTGAATCACAAGTTAGAATTTAAAAAAAAACTACATTTAAGTACCAGTATTTTTTTATGTACCAATGTTCTTTTACCCATTATTTTCTGAGGTAACTTTAACATTACGCATTGGTACCCGGATTAAATTGTATTGTATTGTAAAACGGATGGTCAAAATGGTATGGTACACACACAAATCTAATAAACTTTGGTTTTACACAAGGACATAAATAATTTAAAAAAATACCTGCCTTGCTCGTCCTGTTCACATGAGATATTTTGTTCTCAAGAGTCCACGAGTTATGACATACTCGTATGTACAACTAAAAACTCGTATGTGTACTGTTTGTCGTGCGTATGTGGTCTAATGTTGACACATAACATATTTTAAGCACCAACTTTTAATTGGCAAGCACATTCGAGATTTTGATTTTTAGATCTTTCGGAACCCTAAAAAGGGAAGCAAACACACCTTGCATATTGCAATAATTAACCTACATCTGTCCCTAAGCTGGGATACAAGCCTCTGAGGCCCCTTCACTGTTCAGGCTGGCCGTAGTCCGCCACGAGTGCTACCACGAGCGCCGCCATGAGCCCCGCCGCAGCAAGCCTAGTTCGCGTTGGTGAATGTCTTTAAAAAAATCTGGTTCTAGAACTTACCGGTTTCCTTACGATGTTTTAGTTCCATGTACACAATTATTATTAAATATAACCAAATAAAATAAGTAGAAAAGTAAGTTTAGGTAAAGTAGAATTTATTTAAAAAGAGTATTTCTTGCTAAATTATCGTAAGTAATTATATTTTTATGGGAATATCGAATCCGTGTTAAACTTATAATTACCTACATGCAAATTGTATATTTATTGGTGCTATATATTTGATGAGAGCAGTTTTAATAAGTAGATACTTTTTGCACTATGAGTACCTACCTCATAGACTTTCCGATGCATATCTACGAGTAAGTATCACGTAGATGTTTCCTACTGATGGATTTTTAAGGCAATAAAAATATAGAAATTTCGTCGATGTATTATTTATTAGCTATTATATATCTACTTATATCTATACTAAGTACCTGGTCGAATGAGTTCTACTCGTGTGAAAAAAAAAATGCTCATTTAATAGTAAGTATAGGATAGTTCATACTAATTCCAAGCTGCCATGATAGTAAAAAAATAAAAATGAAAATACATTTATTTAGCACAGACTAAAAAGACACACAACACAACCTAAGAACATAATTATATAAGTTCGTTTCGAATGAGTTCTAGATCTATCATGCGGCCGACTCATTTATTTGTCAGTTTTGTTTCTTTGCCATTTAATTTAATTTATATGTATAACTATTGAAATATTCATTATTATTATTATTATCTTACACAAATTTATTATAATTAAGTTCTTATACATAATATACACATTCCAATATAAAACAGCTATCTAATATAGTATAGTATAAAGTAGTATTATAAAAATAAAATTGAAAACTTCTAATTAGGCAACACATTTTCGATTTGCAATTGAGTCAAATTGGTTTCGTTTGACTAGAGTTGATTTCAAAAGTTGTAAATTGAAAGAAATTCTAGTCAAACGAAACCAATTTAACTCAATTGCAAATCGAAAATGTGTTGCGCGGGTAATAAGATAGCTGATTTACATCCGTCACCTCACACGTCAGGTTCAGTTGAAAACCAGCGTCAAGCACTAGTTGTCTGGCATTTTTGCTGAACTAGGCCTATTTGGCACAGCCTCAAGGCACACTTTCCTGCTAATAGCTTAGAACGCGCTTTACAGTTTTTGTAGGTCCTGTACTTACTAATTCCATGCTGCGATGTCATTACTCTAAGGTAGCCATCTTGTTCTAAACTTTGGGCGAACGAGTTCTGCTCTGGTGAAAATACGGAGAACACGAATATTCCCAGATATGAGACCTAGCTAGATCGATTTTTCGCCCCCGTAAACCACTAAATTGCAACTTTCATCAAAATCGTTAGAGCCGTTTTCGAGAACGTGATTACAAATAAATAAATATATATATATATATATATATATATATAAATATTGCTAATTTAATATTAAAGGATATTATAAAGAAGTAAAATTTGAGAGTTTGTTTGTAATCTCTGGAACTTACTTCTGATCTGATTCGGAAAATTCTTTCTCTAATGGGCTAGCTACAGTATTGCCGAGTGTCAAGGACATATTTTATATTAAAACAAAAAAAAACACGTGGGTGAAGCCACGTGCAGAAACTAGTTATTAATCATTATTAGCTAGGGAGCGTTCACAAATTCAAGATGAATCACTCTAAAAGATCTAGTCCTCAATGAGGTGGTCCAACAGATAAATAAACTACTTAGGTACCTACATAGCACATGTGTGAGCACTATGTACCTACTTTAAAGCCACCATTTACTGGGTACATCTTTCATTGACTTGAATGTACCCTTGCGGCTGAGAGTATGTCATGCTCACTCAAATGTCTCGCTGGTGGTGGCGTGTGTGTTGGATCATTAAGTTCCCTTCAAAATAGTTGAGCTAAATGGTGCTGATCCATGCGACATGTTCGTGAACGGGCGCCGTCAGTGGGGACTGGTCATCTCTTAGCTGCCAAGGCTTATTTCGAATGCATTTTAATTTTGGAATTGTTTTTGCTTTATTACGGACGCTTCTAACGTGCACGTCTCTCTACATTGTTCTCACATGTATAATTACAACATGAATGATGTAAGCAATCTATTGTAACAATATTCTGATTTAAAAGAGTGTCCGTGGAGTTTCTTGCCCGTTTTTCTCCATAGGAACCTACTACGCGTTGGAATTGGCAACTAGCTTCATATGTCTCACTGACCGACATTTCAAAAGTGCATGTAATTGGTTTATTTGAAATAAATGCTATTTGTTTGAGTTTAGCCCTGTGAATAAGCACTGGCAATGGGCTGGTACCAATACAGACAGGCAACTCTGGTCACCCTAGTTGGTGAACTGGGGGGTAATTGCGTATCTCACTTACTGTAGCAACGGCTTTCATTTTGACAGTTCAACAGCATTCAATACGTTATTTACGTTGTTAAACAGACAATTTTTTCGGACATATGAAGCAATGGATTAGCAATATCATTCAGATTGTGATTGATAGTGCGTTACGCAATTAGGGTGCTGGTTATCAGTCTGGCAATCAGTCTTAAAAAAAGGTATCGTGTTACCCAGTAACTAGGTTGTGGAGGTCAGATACTCGTAAGCAGTCGCTCCATTTAAAATACTGGTATTCCGCTGCAACCAGTTGGACTGGAAACCGATCCCAAAATAGTTGGAATATGCTACGGAGGTGATGAATGGGCTGGTCATTTACCCATAGTACCCATATCCATTGAGGTACCTACACGTGTTGGAAACTGCAAATTCAGGCCAGCAGTAAGATCCAGTAGATAAGATTTCGTTAGACTCGTAAGAGCGTTTATTCCGAAAGTGGGCAGTCGCAAATAGATGTCAAATATTTCGCTGTTTTGATTAATTTGACAATATTATTGTATGGAAATAAGAAATGTGGCTAACTGGCGAACTACAGTATTGATTATGAAATGCGATAATTAATGTCGTAACAAGGAATATTTAGATTGAGATGTAAAAAGTATTTGGAAACTTTCCAAATGCCTTTTTTACACCTAAATCGGGTAAATGTTATAATTGTAATTTATTATTAATATCCTAGTTCGCTAGGTACCCAGATTTCTTATTTCCATACAGTAATATTGCCAAATTAATCAAAACAGGTAAATTTTTGACAGCTATTTGCGACGTTGCCTACTTTTAGGATAAACGCTCTTAAGACATTGATTGATGCAGATAACTTCTAACGCCAACATCAGACCTTCCTATTTAACACTAATTTATTGACATTGACCTAGCGGTAGTATCTACTTACAAATACTAACTAATTAATATCCAAGCTTACCTACGGTAAAAACTAGAAAAATATATTTCAAATAACCGGCCGAGTGCATGTCGGACTACGCACAATGAAGGGTTCCGTAGTTGGGATGAATGTATGCCAAATACAAACTTAACATACATTGTAGTTAAAAAACATGTTCTCCCATACGTTCCAAATTCAAATGTCAGTTTGAGCGAACACACGGCTTCACATCAAGCTATACATTTCCAGTTTATTCTGATCTCGCATTAAATAGGATTTCCGTACAATGAGAGGTCAGCTTATAGTGGAAAAGTATAGCTTGATATGTAGCCGTGTGAACAATATTGAGAGATTTACCACGTTATTCTAAAACCATACACTTCTTATAGGTTTTCCTGTAATCTATGAGTAAAGAACCATTCTCAGCTTTTTTTTTCAACATTTTCGGCTCTGTGGTTTCAGAGATAAGGAAATGGTCAATGTTCATCTATTTTCTTAACTATCTTTAAAAGTATTTATTTTAAAATTATTTTAAATAATACTTGAGATCCTCGCAACCCTTTCATTTCATATGTCACACGGTACAGTCTGCCATACTTTTTTTAAATTTTCTTTGCCCCCCAAAAGTGACCCCTATTCAAAATTATTTTATTTACGTTACGTCCGTGTTTGAGTTTTGGAAATACATATGTGTACAAAATTTCAACCTAATCGGTCGATTAGATTCGGAACAAATTCGCTGTGACAGACGGACAGACACACAGACACACGAACGATCCAAAAAGGGTTCCGTTTTTTTCCTTTTAAGGTACGGAACCCCGAAAACCAAAAACCCCACTGTTACACCATATTTCAAGTTGTGATTTGTCGGCTTGCAATAGGTACGTTCCAAAAAACAAAGTTCAATGCTTGTTTTTCTCTTTTCAGTTAAGTGTTTTTGCAGACAGGTTTTTTGTTTTTTTCAATAATAATAATAACATTGATCACCACGCTTGCTCAAGACGGGTTGGTTATTTCAGACTTACGAGTATATTAACTATATAAGTCCAGGTTTCCTCACGATGTTGATGATGTGTGTGTGTTTTTTTAAATAATTTGCTTAATTTCAAGCTTTTTAATTTTATTAATGTTTATATTTTTATTTATTTTTTAGTTTTTTGTGTAAAAACTACAGGCATTCTGGGATTTTTAAGGGTTTTGTAATTTCCAAAAAAAAAATTATATTATTTTTTTCATTATTTTTTCTCGGGTAGTGATGAGCAGGTCCACCGTCTGGTGCCTGCTTATCGTTGAATTTTGGGACACGTTTTATATATATCTGGAATTGACTCATTACTAGCTCTTATTATATACTAATATAGTTGCACTTAAAAAAAAAAACCCCTCCCTTTTGTTGTATTTGCAGATACAATCAATCTGCCTAGCCATTTTCCCAACTATGTTGGGGTCGGCTTCCAGTCTAACCGGATGCAGCTGAATACCAGTATTTTACATGGAGCGACTGCCTATCTGACCTCCACAACCCAGTAACTGGGTAATACGATACCCCTTGGTAAGACTGGTGTCAGACTTTCGGGCTTCTGACGACTCGTAACGACTGTCAAAGATCCACGAATGACGTACGGGACCAACGGCTCAACGTGCTTTCCGAGGCACGGAGGAGTCTCGGTATGTAAAGATGGTCACCCATCCACTGACCAACCCCGAAACCTTAACCTGATGGATCGACCAGTGCGGCTGTTGTTACTTAGCCACGAGCTCCTCCTATTGTATTTGCAGATACAATATTAAAAAATATTAAATAACCTATATGTCGCCTTCACAATTAAGGCGAATCTAACGACACCTCATGTATCAAATCCATCAAGCCGTTTAGGCTACAGAGCGTGTCAAAGAAATAGACATACATACATATACAGGGTAGAAGGTCACGATAAATCTCTCAATATTGAGCGTACAAACTTACATTTGCAGTTGGAATGTATGGGAGACCATATTTTTCAACTACAAAGTTAAGTTTGTTCTTGGGATAAATTCATCCCAACTACGGAACCCTTCATTGTGCGTAGTCCATCATGCACTTGGCCGGTTTGTAATAACAAATACGTCTTGTCGCTCTATTAGTGACAGCCAGTGACGGCACTACCGGTTTGCGATCTACGCATTTTCATAGGGTTACATAGAAACCAGTATGTGGCGCTGCTGCGGTCTGTCACTGCGATTGCTGCTTGCGGTTTGCGGTTGCGGTCGCCTTCGGAAAAGAATCTTTAAAAAAATGATATTTATTGGTCTAGGTACCGGTACCCAATTGCGTAACACACTTTCAATCACAATCTGAATGATTTCGAATGCGTTCGAAAAATTGGTCTCCTCAACGTAAATATCGCAATGAATGTTGTTGAACTGTCAAAATTAAAGCCATTGCTACTGTAAGGGAAGCGATCAATTGCCATCAATTTCTATTGTAGTACCTAATATTGTCTACTGCCTTGTTGGTCTAATGGTCGCAAGCGCTACTGCTGAGCATGAGATCCTGGGTTCGATTCCCGGGTCGGGCAAAGCATTATTGGGTTTTTCCATCTGGAATTTCTCAGTGGCAACCCGGAGTCTGGATTTATGCTCGGTTGATAGCAAGGCTCGCCCCCTATTACATGGGACTTAAAACATAACTGGCGAAATGTGGGTGTACTACAGGTACACCTCTGCCTTACCCCTCGGGGAATGCAGTCGTGATGTTATGTTATCGCTTCAATTGCATTTGGTAGACGATTAGTTTGCGCATCAATGTATATCATTTGGTAGAAGATCAGTTTGCGCATCAATGTGTATCATTTCGTAGACGATCAATTTGCGCATCAATGTGTATAATTTGGTAGAAGATCAGTTTGCGCATCAATGTTTATAATTTGGTAGAAGATCATTTTGCGCATCAATGTGTATAATTTGGTAGACGATCAGTTTGCGCATCAATGTGTATCATTTGGTAGACGATCAGTTTGCGCATCAATGTGTATCATTTGGTAGATGATTAGTTTGCGCATCAATGTTTATCATTTGGTAGACGATCAGTTTGCGCATCAATGTGTATCATTTGGTAGACGATCAGTTTGTGCATCAATGTGTATCATTTGGTAGACAATCAGTTCGCGTATCAATGTGTATCAATCACGTAAAAATCACAACAATTGCATTTGAACGGGGACTGTTGAGACCATCTCAACATCGCCACGCGCTGGCGGCAGTGAACGAGGAGTGCGGGGACTGCGGCGAGCAAGCCAGCCGCACAGCCGTCCACAAGAGCCTACGCGCCACTCGAGTCAGCTGTTGCACGCCTTCACGCACGGCTGCGCTTACGCGTTTTATTATAACGTACATTTCTTGTTTGCTTGTTAACCGACACCGCAGTGTAATTTTCACTTCTTTGCATAAACTTACATGTTATACAGTCAACTCATCTTTAAATTAACGCCACCATGATATCAAAGTCAGAACCCCCTATTCTACCTACCTAGAAAACAAATCCGTTATGCCTATTAATTTATTTATTTAAAATATAGAAAACGTATAACGTAGAGGAGCCCGTGGCTAAGTAATAACAGCTGAATGGGTCGTTCCATCAGGCTAAGCTGCCGCTTGCCGGGGTTGATTCGTGGACCATCTTTACATACGGAGACTCCTACGTGCTTCGGAAAGCACGCTAAGCAATTAGTCCTTTCATGGATCTTTGACAGTCTTACCAAAGGGTATCGTATTACCCAGTTACTGGGTTGTGGAGGTCAGACAGGCAACCGCTCCATGTAAAATACTGGTATTAAACTACATCCGATTAGTCTGTAAACCAACCCCAACATAGTTGGGAAAAGCTTAGGCAGATTGATTGATAGACAACGTATAGTCTCAATGACCCATCATCGTCGAGAGTAGAACAGAAAATATTCGATGTATTTTCTGTTCAGCCACAGTTCGACATAAGCATTTTCTTCAACAAAGTATATTGAACCCCAGCTGTCGCAACTGAGTACGACAAGAGACCTTTGTCATTCAGAAGAGTCCGCGTATTACTGGTCAGTTTCCCTCAGTTGTCACTTTATTTATCAGAATGGCGATTTAAAGATCTCTCGATTAGGATCAATGATTCAGATGAAATTTAAGTTGCCGCACGCGAAAATTCCTTTACTAAGAGCTCATTGACACGAGACCCGTCCGACCAGTAAAATGCATTACTTTAATCATTGTGAATGTGAGGACTATGTGGATATATATATATTTTATTCTCTTTCATTTATGTTTTCTTTGTCAGTCAGTTTTAATGATGATGGACTGGCAGTTTGAGTAGTTGATGATGCCTACCCAAATGTACTTTCTTTGGTATTGTTCGTCGAGTTAAGCTCCTTAAGTTCTGAGTTGAGCTCCACGATCACTGACAAATGCTTGCACTGACTGGACAGGTCCACTAAAGTCTGCGTGGTTCTTTCCTCAAAAGACTATTTCAGATACTAATCTACATGGTTCTCGCTCGGCTCAGCGCTGGTCCAGCTCCACAAGGGCGCATAAACTAATTGATTAGCATTCAAAATATTGTTGCAGCTGCTTAAGATTGTAATGAAATGAAATGAAATGAAATGAAATGAAATGAAATGAAATGAAATGAAATGAAATTGTTTATTCTGTAAATAGGATATAGGAATCACTTTTACACGTCATATTAAAGATATATTAAATTTTGCTAGATGAGTTCGGCGTTTCCTATCCGACTACTCTGAGAAGAAAGGCCGAAACAAACTCAGAGGTCACAGTCTCTTTTAAAGTCCAGACATAATCTTGGTCAAGCCATATGAGGACCATGTAGATTCATGTCTGAAATGGTCTTTTGAGAAAAGAACCACACAGATTTGAGTGGACCTGTCCAGTCAGTGCAAGCATTTGTCAGTAATCGTGGAGCTCAACTCAGAACAAAAGGAGCTCAACTCGACGAACAATACCAAAGAAAGGACATTTGGGTAGGCCGCATGAACTACTCAAACTGCCAGACCATCATTAAAACTAACTGAGAGAGGATAAAAAAGGAGTAATGAGAAAAAAAAAATTAAATTAAAAAAATATCCACATAGTCCTCACATTCACAATAGGTAATTAAAATAATATTATACTTTACAAAGTAATCATGTCATTTTGTTTTAATGTTTAAATAAAACTGGTATATTTTAATGATTTTACTAAATAATTCTAATGTCAAGTTTTATGGTTTTATCACAAGGTTTAGCAGAGCGAGCAGCTCAATCCCAAGCTTTTTTATCTTCTAAATAATCTGAAATTTTATAGTACCCTTTTTTACAAAGTTTGGTTTTAATACAAATTTTAAATCGTTTAATGGGTAAGTTTCGAATGTCAATGGGAAGTTTGTTGTAAAAGCGTATACATTGACCCATGAACGAGTTGCCTACTCTGTGGAGACGAGTGCGATGTACAGCAAGGTTGTGTTTATTCCTGGTATTTAAACTATGAATATCAGACATTTTCTTAAAATTTGATATATTTTTGTGTACATACATTAGGTTTTCAAAAATATATTGTGAGGCTAGAGTTAGAATATTTACTTCTTTGAATTTTCCTCGAAGGGAATCTCTCGGACCTAGGTTGTAAATGGCTCGAACAGCCCTTTTCTGTAGAACAAAGATAGTATTAATGTCCGCACAGGTTCCCCAGAGAAGAATCCCATATGACATAAGACTATGAAAATAACTAAAATAAACAATTCTGGCTGTATCTACGTCAGTTATCTGTCTAATTTTTTTAACAGCATAGGCGGCCGAACTAAGCTTTCCTGATAATTTTTCTATGTGTGGGCCCCATTGTAATTTACTATCAATAGTGATTCCAAGAAAAACTGTCGACTCAACAGGGTCCAGTTCTATTCCATTAACTTGAACATTGGTAGTTAGCTGCCTGACATTTGGCGTTGAAAATTTTATGAGTTTAGTCTTCTTTTCGTTCAGAAGAAGATTATTTACATTAAACCAATGCACAACTTTAGAGAGTGCATCGTTAATTTGTTCAAAGTTAACTAACTGACGTTTGATTTTAAAAATAAGGGAAGTGTCATCTGCGAATAATACGATCTTGTGATTATCCCTTATGTGGTAAGGTAAGTCATTTATATAAATTAAAAATAAGAAAGGACCTAGAATTGAACCCTGCGGAACGCCCATGTAAAACTATCTTTAGATTGTATAAATTCAATCTCTTAGTATTATATAATTGCATAGCACATGTGTGAGCACTATGTCCCTACTTTACAGTTACCATTTACTGGGTACGTCTTTCATTGACTTGAGTGTGCCCTGGCGGTTGTGAGTGATGTCATGCTCACTCAAATGTCTCGCTGGTGGTGGCGTGTGTGTTGGATCGTTAAGTTCCCTTCAAAATGGTTGAGCTAAATGGTGCTGATGCATGCGTCATGTTCGTGAACGGGTGCCGTCAGTGGGGACTGGTCATCTCTTAGCTGCCACGGCTTATTTGAATTTATTTTAATTTTTGAATTGTTTTTGATTTTATTTTTATTACTGACGCTTTTAACGTGCACGTCTTTTTACATTGTTCTCACATGTATTATTACAAAATGGATGTTGTAACCAATATTTTGTAAAAATATTCTGATTGAAAAGAGTGTCCGTGGAGTTTCTTGCCCGTTCTTCTTTATAGGAACCTACTACGCGTTGGAATAGGCAACTAGCTTCATATTTCTGACTGACCGACCCCTTGACAATTCAAAAGTACCTGTTATTGGTTTATTTGAAATAAATGCTTTGAGTTTGAGTTTGAGTTCTCATATGGCTTGAACAAGATTATGTCTGGACTTTAAAAGAGGCTGCGACCTCTGAGTTTGTTTCGGCCTTTCTTCTCAGAATAGTCAGATAGCATAGAAATATAAATAACTTCTTTCTTATATCTATTTCAGATACGAAACGCCGACCTCATTTAGCTTATTGTGTGTCCGATATCCTATTTAAAGAATATACAATTTCATTTTATTTAATTTCATTGCCGCCGTAAAAAAAAAACGAATCGTGAAAAAAGGCGATTCGTCAAAAAACACGAATCATACTCGTCTGACGAGCCCTTACCGGTTATTTTTCCCGAGTAGAATTTTGAATAGGCATAAGTATGTACAGCTCTGAAACCAGTTCTATTCAAAATTCTTCATAGGTCAAATCATTCAATGTCAGCGGCCCATTTTTATGTTTATGTAAAATAATATCGTCAGAGCATAGGGGGCCCGAGAGGAGGCTGAAATGGATTGCCATTAATGGCCCCTGATATATATACTGGCCACCAAGGTTACAACGTCTGTGGCGCTGACGGTTGGTGACGTTTGATGATCCTTCATTATATTTAAAATAAAAGATTATTGTTGAACAAAATGTGTATTTAATAAATTGGCGACGAGGATGTCGACTAATGATATAAAAAAACTGAAGAAAACCCGCGCCTTATTGCGTGGTATAATCACAAAACTAGAAAACTACGTGAACAGCCAAGAAACCCTACCATTTGAAGAAACAGAGTCAAGACTTCAATCACTTCAAGAAACATTACAGAAATTACAAAAAATACAGCATAACATAGAATTAGAAACTCCAGACGAACAACTAGACCAAGAGATAGAAACCAGGTACCATTTCGAAGAGAAATGTATTTCCATAAAGACAAAACTCCTAATATATCAATATAGAGAAAATCGACGCGTTTTACAGCTACATACATCAACATCACAGTTAAGTACAAATACGCAACAAGAACGAGGCCCAAAAATTAATTTCCAGCCTTTTCATGAAAAAGAGACTTTTGCAAACTTTACTAAAAGACTAACTGTATTTTTCTTACTTAACAAGATCGAAGACGCTAAAATGAAAGTTTACACCTTACTTGCTGCTCTATCACCAGAATTACATGAAAAATTACACGATTTATGGTCACCGGATGATCCAATTGACATGAGTTTTAAGGAGCTCACACAGATACTAGACGAAAACGTTGACCCAATATTTGGAACAAGCTGGATGAAAGAACTAAATGTGAAAATTGCAGACATAAGAGTTTTGCAAACTTCTACACAATCCGACAAACTTGATAAATTATTAGAAGAGTTTGCAACAACTGTTTTTAGATCAGACTTGGGAAAAATACCCAACTATGAAGCTCACTTAAATCTTAAGGAAAATACACGACCGATTTTTATAAAACCACGGCGAATACCGTACGCGTTAAAGGAAAAAGTCGATAAAGAAATTGAACGACTATGTGCAGAAGGGGTGATCACCAAAGTAGACCATTCGGATTGGGGCACGCCAATCGTACCGATTGTGAAACCAAATGGGAGCATTCGACTATGTGCAGACTAGGGGCGATCTTACGGATAAGCTCCTTGTCCTTAAGACCCGGCTCAGACGCACACCAAACCTGAACGGACAGACCCCCTATCAATTGATGTTCAACCGGGATGTGAGAACAAAGTTGCACGTGATGTTTAAAGACTCATCTGCCCCGAAGGCCTTCGACCCAAACCACACACCGCCTTCCATCAGGGCTTACTCCGTAGGTGAGCGAGTCCAGGCTAGAGCCTACTCCCACCAGAGACGAAGATGGGAGTTCGGCACGATAGTGCGTCGCCTAGGCAGGCTTCATTATGAAGTACAGACAGATGGTGGCGTCGTGTGGCGTAGACACCTGGAACAGTTGCTTTCAGCCCCAGGCGTGGTACAACCAGGAATGGCGGCGGAGGACTGATATATACTGGCCACCAAGGTTACAACGTCTGTCGCGCTGACGGTTGGTGACGTTTGGTGATCGTTCATTAAATTTGAAATAAAATATTATTGTTGTACAAAATGTGTATTTAATAATAGCCCCATTACGTCTCCTCCAGGCGAACATCAACCACTGCGCCGCTTCTCAGGATCTGTTGCTCCAGAGCATGGCGCAGTGGTCGATTAACATCGCCGTGGTCGCTGAGCCATACTTTGTCCCGCCTTGGGATCACTGGGTGGAGGACCTGAGCGGCTCAGTGACCATTATTTCGTTGGCCGCCGCCGGTACCCCGCCCCTCGAGGCTGTCAAGAGGGGATCGGGTTGCGTGGCAGCACGGTTCGGGGAGATTGTCGTGGTAGGAGCGTACTTCTCCCCGAACCGAACCCTCGCCGAGTTCCACAACTCACTTGGAGAGTTGAGAGTCGTCGTCGTCGGGTACCATCCCCTCCCCGTGATCGTCCTCGGGGAATTCAAGGCCAAGAACGTGGCTTTGGGTTCCCGGTATACGGACACATGGGGCAGGATGGTGGAGGACGCGCGGCGTGTCTTGCTGCGCGCCAACTGTACGCCAGGTACCGGAGGCTCCGTATCCGCCCTCCGGATACGGAAGCCATTGAGGCGGAGCTGTACGATGGGTATAGAGCGGTGAAGGCCGCCCTCCAAGCGGAGATCGAGTGGACCAGAGGAGTCGCTGGAGACTCAGTTCAGAGACCCGTGGGGACGCCCATACAAATGGGTGAGAGATCAACTCCGCCCATGGGCTCCCCCGCTGACGCGGAGTCTCCGGCCCCAGCTCGTGGAGGACGTGGTGAGCGCTCTGTTCCCTTCGCGAGGGGAACATACTCCCTCGCCCATGGCTCCGGCTCCTGCGGGGCCCGATGCGGACCACACCAGGGACGACGACGACGATACTCCGGAGGTGACCGAGGTAGATCTGAGAGTGGCGGTACGTAGGCTGAGTGCTAAAAATACTGCCCCAGGACCCGACGGCTTACTTGGAAAAGCCTGGGTTCTGGCCTTAGAGGCTCTCGGGCCTCGACTTCGAGGGCTCCTAAGCGCTTGCTTGGAGAGGGGCCAGTTTCCACTTCGTTGGAAGACAGGGAAACTGGTCCTCATCAAGAAGCCGGGGCGCCCGGCGGACTCTCCGTCCGCTTACCGGCCCATCGTGCTGCCCGACGAGGTGGGCAAACTCTTTGAAAGAGTAATTGCAGACCGCCTTGTCGGGCGGCTGGTGCGAGTGGGGCCGGATTTGGCGGACAGCCAGTTTGGTTTCTGCAAGGGGCACTCTACGGTGGATGCCATCATGCGCGTTCGAGCCCTCACGATGGGGGATGCTGTTGCCCGGGGTGGGGTCATCTTGGCGGTGTCTCTTGACATCGCCAATGCTTTCACTACCCTGCCCTGGAGTTGCATTAGGGAGGCACTCCGGTATCACCGGATGCCGACCGATCTCTGTCGAGTGGTCGAGGCCTATTTGACGGACAGGACCGTCATCTACCCCGGTCACCACGGAGAGTGAAACCGGCGAGAGATGTCGTGCGGTGTCCCGCAGGGATCGGTCCTGGGGCCGCATCTGTGGGACATCGGCTACGACTGGGTGCTGCGCGCCGACCTCCCTAGCGGCGTCAGCGTAGTCTGCTACGCTGACGACACGCTAGGCCTGGTGCAGGGGAGGTCGCATGAGGCGGCGGCCGAACTAGCGACACGTTGGGTTGCAACAATCGTCGATAGGATCCGGCAACTGGAACTCGAGGTGGCCTTACACAAGTCCGAGGCCATGTGTTTCTATGGTCCTCGGAACGCGCCACTGTCGGGTTCCCAGTTAACGGCAGGCGGGGTTCACATCGGTGTCGAGTCAACGATGAAGTACCTGGGACTCGTCCTCGACAGCCGGTGGAACTTCGTGGAGCACTTCCGACGTTTGGCTCCCAAACTGGATAGGGGGCCGCTTTGAAGCGGCTTCTGCCCAATCTAGGGGGTCGAACGGTCCATGGCCCTTTACGGGGCACCGGTGTGGGCGCGTTCATTGACCTGCGACCGGCCCAGTGGTTGAACGCGTCCCAAAGGGTCATGGCCATTAGGCTGGTCCGGGGATACTGCACGATCTCCCGTGAGGCGACGAGCCTCCTTGCCCGAGTTCCGCCATGGGATCTGGAGGCGAAAGTCCTCGCGCACATGTGGGAGTTGCGCGAGGAGGCGAAACGCCGGGGTGTAACTCCGCTGCCGCGAGAAATCACGATACAGCGGACAGAGCTCCGGCGGGATCTCATGGTGGCACGGAGAGTGCGATTGTCGCAACCCAGCGCTGGGCACGCCACAATTGTGGCGATAAGTCCCCTCTTTGAGGAGTGGCTTGAGAGGCGCCACGGCGTCCTCACCTTCCGCCTGACGCAGGTCCTCACCGGACACGGCTGTTTCGGGAGGTTCCTGTTCCGCATAAGGCGGGAGAACACGCCACGGGTGTCACCACTGTGTGGATCGCCCGGAGAACACGGTAGAGCATACGGTGGAGATCTGCCCGGCTTGGGCGGAGCACCGCCGTGTCCTCACGGAGGCGATCGGCGGCGACGATCTCTCGCGTCCGGCCCTGGTTCAGGCCATGGTTCGGAGCGAGAATGCATGGGAGGCAGTCCCTTCCTTCTGCGAAGCAGCTATGCTCGCGAAGGAGGAGGCGGAGCGCGCGAGGGAGATGCAAGGAGCGCGCCCTCGTGCCCCTAGTCGCCGCAGGAGACGCCCCGGGCGTCGGGAGTCGCGAGCCGATTTCCGGCCACCGTGGGCGCGGGCTTGCGGATGGTGAGCAATGGGTAGCTCGCCGTCCGATAAGGACCAGGCCCGGGTCGATGGCGCGTTGTGTTTTACGCGCGCCTCAGCACCAACTGATGGGGTCCGTAAAAACCAATGCCTGCTGCGGTTGCGGGTTTGTCCGAAAGGGATATCGCGGCCCCGGCACATGGGCAACGGAAGGAACACGGGTGGGTTTTAATCAGTAAAAGTCTGACACGCCCTCTCGCTTCGCCCAGAGCGGGAGAAGTCATTTGATGATTTCTCTCATCCTCAAAAAAAAAGAGCAAAGACGCACTGCCTAGACAGGTTTGGTTCCTATACTTACAACAAAAAACGAATGCTTTTATTTTGACATTTAAAAACCTACATGTAATAATAATCTATATCTATAGGTACATATTATAAAACAAAGTCACTTTTCAAGTTTGTCTGTATGTCGCGTTGTTATTCTAAACGACGCAACAGATTGTGATGAGGTTTTCCTCATCGTGTAGAGAATTTATTCCGGGAGGTTTATACATATAAACCTCCCGGAAAACATCTCGTTAATATTAAAGTTACGTTTACCTAAGAAATCTCGATGTTTTGTCAAATCGTAAAAACCGTGCGAAGCAGGAGTGGGTCGCTAGTCATTAAGAATGTCCAGACAAAAAATAATTGCAGGATATAAGATAAGGCCATTTAAATATTTGTATTAGAGTTAAAAGATATTCTAGCTTTTTAAAGGTTAGCACACATTAAGGCGGGGCGCGCCGCAACACATTGTAAAAATACTCAGCCTTAAGAGCGTGCTTTCTGAAAGTGGGCAACGTCGCAAATAGATATCAAATAATTTACTATTTTGATTAATTTGACAATATTACTGTATGGAAATAAGAAATGTGGCTAACTAGCGAACTAGAATATTGATTATGAAATGCAACAATTAATATCGTAACACCGAATATTTAGATGTAAAAAAAGTATTTGGAAACTTTCCAAATGCCTTTTTTGCTCCTAAAACGGGTACAATATCAAATTCAATGATATAATTGCAATTTATCATTAATATTCTAGTTAGCCAACTTTTAGGATAAGCGCTCTTAAATGCCCCTTTCATAGGTTGCTTCGACAGACGATATATTTATCTTAAATATACACGGTTAATTTTAGCTCGTTCTGGAACGAAAAGCCATAAACTCGATCATCGAACTCGAAACGATTGGGACTATTATTTTCAATAAATTACAATTAAAAAAAAACACGAAAAATCTAATTTATTGTTTTTTTTGTGAAATAATGAGAACTCGAAGTAACTGCGATCAATGCATATGTGTGTAAAACGTATCGACGAACGGCAACACTTGCGAACGGTACCCATTGAAAAATCCATTCATCGATCAGACAGCATAAAAACACATGCGCAATAGATAAATAGGTACACAAATAAAAATACGAAAAGCGAATTCAGACTTTATTTCTTAACCGTAAACGGTAACAAATAGAAATTTCACCAAACTAGGTACAAGGTAAGTAGGTACGCAGTTTACTAAAATTATTCTGAGAAGTGTCCGACCGGACTTCAAAGGGATGCACAACCGAATTCCGCGGTTAAGTGGATAAAAATAAGGTCTTAATTCGGTCCAATATTTTCACAGAAAAGGGCACCACCATCTTATAATGAACTCTATTCGACAGATAAAACGATTCATTTTTTCTGTTTACATTGCCTGCCTTTGTAGAAGCCGCCGCGCCGCGGCCGCAAGCAAGCATTGTCGCGTAAAAATTGGTTTAGGCAGTATTCTTTTTATTTATCATAAATATGGTAGGTAGGTATGCTTATTAAGTAACTATTAGCTCGACTGGTCGACACTCGATTCAAGGCTTTAAATACAACTCCCAAGCGTACTCGTCGTGTCTAGTTGAAAAGGTACGAGTACTAGTGATTTCGTGATGCGAGAGTGGTGAATGAAATTTCAATTAGTTTCTCTCGTTTACGAGGAGATGTGATAGTGGTAAACACCGTGCCGTGCTTCCGATACAAACGAGAGATAACGAGGTGAATGAACTTACACCAACCTATCGTACCAGAAATGAAATACCTACTTGCAGGTACTTACTTGCAGCCGGACTCGCACACGCACAGCTGTGCCGCGCTACTTCATCACCGAGCGGATTGCGTACGACCTTGCGTTTATGAATGAAATAGTGTAGCGCTACTAAGATTTAACTCGAATGACAGAATAAAAGTGATAAATTTCTAACTTCTATATTAGATGTCGTAAAAAAACAATAACAATGCTAATAGTACCTATTAATCGTCTGGAGTCACTGTGTTTCGGCTCCAGAACGATTTAAAATTAATCGTGTATTTTCTGTTTTAGGTCGTGAAAATGTGTCAAATTTGTGATTTTTAAGACTTAGGTCGCATTGTCAGTTATAAATATAATGCAGGCTATTTTGTTCTGCATGGCGATGCGTTGCGGCTTGCGACCCGGTGCAGATTTAATGTGCGCGAGCCTTTAGTATTATCGTGTTTCTCGCAATTAAATACAATTAATTATGCAATCTACAAATAACTCGGTTTTTATTTTCTCAGGTAGAACATTCTTAATTTTATTACGATAGATAGATACATAGAAGATAAAATACTTGTTATTATGGACACCTTATTTTCTGTCACGGCTCAGGTGCTGCGGGGCTCCGGCGGTCCCACGTGAGCTTATCATCGCAGATGTTAATAACGCTCGCCACCGCAGCTTCGGCTTGCTGCAAGGTTGGCGGTAGGGCTTGTTTTAAGTCCACCTGGCTAGCTACCACCATCTAAGTCTGTCGCCATGACAACAATGTTAACAGCATTGTTGTGTTTCGGCAGTTAGAGGTAAGATAGCCAGTTCCTCTGTAGTTGAGGATTTCGGGTGAAGCTCGCTTCCATCTTCAGCCTGATCATCTCTTACCATCGGGTGAGATGCAGGCCAAGAGATTCCCCGATGTGGTTAAGAAAAGAAAAAAAGAAAGATGTAAATGTAGAAAATTTACATAGGGTGAAACAATGGGTGGTCTTATCGCTAAAAGCAATCTTTAAAAAAAAACCTGTGGTTGGATTTAGGGGGAAAGGAGAGACAATACTGCAGGTAGTCTGTGTTGTTTCATTTACATACATACAATAAATACGACTATGTACATCTAAATCAATATGCCTAGCATTTTCTCAACTATGTCGGTGTCGGCTTCCAGTCTAACCGGATGCAGCTAAATACCAGTATTTTACATGGAGTGACTGCCTATCTGACCTCTACAACCCAGTAACTGGGTAATACGAAACCCCTTGGTAAGACTGGCTATCAGACTTTGAGGCTTCTGGAGACTTCAAAGATCCACGAATGATAGCCGGGACCAGGCTTAACGTGCTTTTCGAGGCACGGAGGAGTCTCGGTATGTAAAGATGGTCACCCATACACGGAACAACCGCGGCAAGCGTAGCTTAATCTGATGAATCGACCCGTGCGGCTGTTATTACTTATCCACAAGCTCCTCAGTAACAATAAATTCATACTTACATAAAACATTTACTTATCTATATAAATATAATATATACTCGTATAATAACAATCATAAAACATTTACAAAGAACATAAAAACTTAGTAATAGGGTTCCGTTTGGCAGACTTTGGGTACGGAGCCCTATTTTTTTTTTTGAGGTTGTGAAATTATCAAATAACTTAGGCGTGTCAGACTCTTACTGACTAAAACCCACCCGTGTTCCTTCCGTTGCCTGTGTGCCGGGGCCGCGATATCCCTTTCGGACAAACTCGCAACCCTGGCAGGCATTGGCCCTTACGGACCCCGTCAGTTGATCTCTTTGAGGCGCGCGTGGAACACAACGCGCCGTCGACCCGGGCCTGGTCCTAATCGGATGGCGAGCTACCCATTGCTCACCGTCCGCAAGCCCGCGCTTACGGTGGCCGGAAGTCGGCTCGTGACCCCCGGCGCCCGGGGCGTAAGGAAGTGACGGCCTCCCATGCACTCTCGCTCCGGACCATGGCCTTGAACCAGGGCCGGAAGCGAGAGATCGCTGCCGCCTATCGCCTCCGTGAGGACACGGCGGTGCTCCGCCCAAGCAGGGCAGACCTCCACCGTATGCTCCACCGTATCCTCCGAGCGATCCACACAGTGGTGACACCCGGGCGTTTCCTCCAGTCTTATACGGAACAGGAACCTCCCGAAACAGCCGTGTCCGGTGAGGACCTGCATCAGGCGGCAGGTGAGGACTCTCTAGCCACTCCTCAAAGAGAGGACTTATCGCCTCAATTGTGGCGTGCCTTGGGTACGGAACCCTAATGAGCGCTTATCCTAAAAGTTGGTACCTAACGTCGCAAATAGCTACCTGTTTTCAAATATTTACCTGTTTTTTGTTAATTTGGCAATTATACTGTATGGAATTAAGCAATGTGGCTAACTAGTGAACTAGAATATTGATTATGAAATGCAAAAATTTATATCATAACACCGAATATTTAGTTTTAGATGTAAAAAAGTATTTGGAAACATACTTTTTTACACCTAAAACGGTTACAACATCAAATTCAGTGTTACTTTTCTTCTTCTTTTCGTATGGTTAGTGAGTAAACTGGTGTCAGAGTTTTAAAGCCGCCCATGCCCTCTGACTTGGCGTCATATACCGTCGAGAAAATACCTCTCAGACATGCCGGTTTCCTTACGATGTTTTCCTTCACCGTTTTTGAAGCAAGTAATAATTCAGTAATATTGTCAAATCAATCAAAACAGCGAAATATTTGAGATATATTTGCGACGTTGCCCACTTTCAGAATAAACGCTCATAAGCTACACCAACACATTTTTATAGCACTTTTAATAACATTGAAATTAAACTTTGATCTAACTCTTGCAACAATAGACAACAATGAAGCAATGCAACATAGTTCACGTATAATGACAACATAGTTATTAAATTAATACTTTCAGACACCGTTAAGTAAAACATTATGTTTTACATTAAAACGTGCACAATTGTATTACTCAAAGCTGGTTGTCGAATAACAGCTGAGCTACGCCGAAGCTAAGCTACGCTACGGCCAAGGTAAATAATATTACTTAGCACTTGCTATGGCTGAGCATTATTCTTGTCACTGCCGCACAGCTGTCAAATTACACGTGTAAGATAGAGACGGATTTATTCATCAATGCACGTAAGTACCTACCTATACACTGTTCAAAACTGTTTGTTGAAATTATAAACAAACCTGTTTAGGTTTTCAGTAAATGGTATTAGTAACACATTCATCTGTATTTTGGAGACTTTAATTTTAGATCTACGAATAATACGAGTGCATTTTTTAAGGCGACGATAACCAACTTTTTATGTTAATATACTGAAGATCATGTCTAAACGAGTAGTGTTAATAATTTGGAAAAAATATATTTGTTAAATTAGAGCATTTTCTTAATAACTGAATATATCAATAGTTTAGATTATGTTTATATTACATAGTGAAATTAATTTGTAAAGGTATGTCTAACGCGGATAAAAACTGAGAATCACGCAAAATCGATCAAGCGTATTTTTTTTAAGCCTACACCATTATAAAGATAATTTAATTATTGATATTTTAGTATACGTGTTTTATTAAAATACCTTTTATTTTATGTATAATTAATTAAGAATGCGTATAATTTTAGGCGAGTCCTATTACGGGCTGGATGTACGACGCATTGCGTGAGCTCAGTACAGAACACGCAAGCTAGCCACTCAAGGTCACTGGCATATATCTGCGTCTTAATAATTCTGTAGTGAATAAACAAATTCAAAACGAATTCACTTTCATCAGATACTTTTGCAACAGACTTATAAACTTATATAGTTTGCAGTTGGCAAGGCACACTAGTACCTATAAAAAATTACCTCAGATATGTGGGCTAAGCTACACTACCTACATAGTTGAGTTATAGGTGGACAACCGGCAGAAAACTTTAATTTTTTTGCTCAATGAGCGATTATACTCAGAGTGACCGTTGTTGACACTGTTGATTTTTTATTTATAAACAGGTTATTCCACATGTTGTCCCGTTCGGTTACCATGACCATAATTATATATGAAAGAGTGACTTTCGTTAATAGGCATGATGACAAAAAAAATTTTTTTAGTCCGTCTTTGAGATTATAAAAAAATATTGGACACGTATTTTTTCTTTTTCTACGAAATCTAAAGATTACGGCAATACATTGAGGTAAAATGTGCCATGACGTCACGAGTATGTAGATTTTATACGTACTAGTGACGTAGCGACCCCCACTCCCCAACTTAAATGCGTTTTATCTTAGTAATTTTTTATTAATTTGATAAAGCAAAAAATACGTGCCTAATATTTTTTTATTATCTGACTGACGGACTAATTAGATTTTTTTTTTTTTTACCCAGGCATCATCCCTATTGCCTCTTTGGTCTAGTGGTCGCTAGCGCTACGTCTGAGCATGAGGTCCTCGGTTCGATTCCCAGGTCAGGCAAAGTGATATTGGGTTTTTCCATCTGGAATTTCTCAGTAGCAGCCCGGAGTCTGAATTTGTGCCCGGTTGATGGCAATATGCTCGCCCCCTATTACATGGGACTTAAAAAACATAACTGGCGAAATGTGGGTGTACTATGGGTACACCTCTGCCTAATCCTTTGGGGATTACAGGCGTGATGTTTTGAGCTCAGTAAGAGGAATATTATAAAATACAAAGTCGCTTTTCCTGTCAGTCTGTGTGACCGCTTTTTTCTGCTAAACTATACAATAGAATTTGAAGCGGCTTTCACCATCAATTAGATAACAGGAATGATGCCTGGGTAAAAAATTTAAATTCTAATTAGTCCGTCAGTCAGATAAAAAATATTAGACACGTATTTTTTGCTTTATAGATAAAACGCATTTTAGGATGGGGAGCGGGGGTCGCTACGTCACTAGTATGTATAAAATCTACATACTCGTGACGTCATGGCACATTTTACCTCAATGTATCGCCGCAATATTTAGATTACGTAAAAAAAGAAAAAATACGTGTCCAATTTTTTTTTTTATAATCTCAAAGACGGTTTTTTTTTTTTTTTGTAATCATCCCTATTTGTATCGGAAGCATTATCAACGCCAGTCCTGGGGTAGAGCGAGCAGAGCGGTCACCCTAGGCGCCTGAGAAGAACAATTTCCAGCGCAAATTAAAATTTTGATGACGCCGTTTGAAGGGCGCAGGAGCAGTGTTGCCAGATCATCATCATCATCATTTCAGCCGTAAAACATCCACTGCTGCACTTAAGCCTCCCCCAAGCACCGCCACTTCCACCGGTTCTGTGCTTCCCGCATCCAGCGGATTCCTGCGGCCTTCACCAGGTCATCGGTCCACCTTATTCCGAGGCCTTCCAAAGCTTCGTCAGACTACGTTGTCAGATCAGATTTTTTTAAATCCGTAAGCTAGCTTATTGTTATAAAAGCAGGAGTATACTAATTAGAGCTTAGCAGCATCGCCAGACAACGTGGCAATGCTGCCAGCCTTTTGGGCACTTTTCCTGTTGACAGCGATGCGGACTAATTTTTTGATGACCTATGATTGTACATATTAATATAATTATTTTAAGTCCGTTAGTTTTTAAAACATGTAAATACACAAAATTGTATATAAAATTGTAGTTTGACATTAAACTTTATATTAGAGCTACTTAATTTAATTTAAAAAAGTGTTGATATTTGTACAGAAGTTGATTTTTAAATGTTCGGGAATTGTTATTTATGCAGCGCTGTCTTGATAGGTTACTTGGTCTAAGATTACAAAGAGGTAAAATTTAAATGTTTACGTATATGTTTGTTTGTAATTTTTGTATGTAGGAGATAATCTCTGGAACTACCAGTCGGATTTGAAAAATTCTTTTTGCATTGGATAGCCCAATTCTTGAGGAAGGTTATAGGTTACATAACGTCACGCTACGACCCTTAGGAGCTAAGGAAAAAGATAAAAAGTCAGACAGAATGCTAAGCGAAAACTATTTAACAGTTGTCCGCGCTGTTAGTTTTCGCTTCAATGTGACGCGGTGACGCGGTGAGTCGGGTGCCAAAATTTCACGTGAACGATGTCGCGGGCAGAGCTAGTTTTATTATAAACTTAACACGAGGGCTTGGTTTTGTATTCGGTAGTCATTTACCAGGTTGACCTAATATACCGGTTTCTCAACGTTATTAAAACAAATGTACCTACTGACCTTAACAATGACCTGCAAAATCTACTATAAATCTACTTTCAAATTCTGGTCTGTTTGATTACTTGAATTAGATTTAGAATAAGAAAAATAAGAATTTATTTATTTGTAAGAATGTAGTTTTACATAATATAGTGTTAATAGTTAGTTAGATACATACATTCTACCACAAAGTATATGGTGTCAAAATATTCAGCTGTCATTCTTAACTAAGTACAATTAATATTAAGATTTGTGATTTACAATAAGTACAATATGAATTAGTTTTATTATAATTAGGTAATCTTTAATCATTTGTATACTGCTGGTTAGAATTTACGTACGTATTGAAAAATGTCTTGAAATACATAAGATTAATTTACCAACCTAACCAAAATATATAAGAAGGCATAGAATACATTCCTGCTAGATATATTATTTTCATCATATTTTGATGTCATCTCGTGCACTGGGCCGGGATTTGAACCCACAACCTCGTGCAACACGAGTTTGTGGGTTCAAATCCGAGCCAATGTGACTTTTTCAATTCATTTACTACACTTTCTTAGTTTATCTTAGACTTTACTGACATCGGTGAAGGAAAAAATCGTGAGGAAACCTGAAATTAAAGTTAATATAGGTCTGAAATCGCCAACCCGTCTTGAGCAAGCTTGAAAGAAAAATTGTTTATTCTGCACAAACAAAACGCACATTTAAAGACAAAAAGACAAATGCACACAAACATACAGCCAAAAGCCTCGTGGTGGCGTGGTGATCAATGCTCGTGCTTCTCTGTATGAGAAGAGGGCTTTGCCCTGCAGTGGTCCTAGGTTGCTATTATTTTCTTTATTATATACATTTGAATTATATTATTTAATATTTTTATAAAAAATCATTGAAAAATATAAAAAATTAGCTGCGCCCCGCGATTTCACCTGCGTAAATCTCGATCCCATCGGAATATCGGGATAAAAAAAATCCTATGTCCTAATCCAGGTTTACCCATGTGTAAATTTCGGGTCGGTGACAACTCGGCCCGAGTCATCTCAACCTGAATAATAATACCAAATACTATGTCGTTAAAACGCCTAAAAAAGTCGTCTAAAAAGTATCGACCTCTTAAAATAATGTTTTTTTTTTAAGTATTTATTTACTTTTATGAATAAATGTAATAAATATTATTATGTTAAATGAAATTGAATGCTATGAACTTATTCTGCAATAAAGACTGTTTTTATTTATTTAGAAATCGCCTTCTTGTCTTTTATGTTCTATACTATTGAAAATTTGATGTGCAAGAGTGAGATAGAAAACTCTTCTATCGTTATCAGGTCCGATGTGTCTCATTGTATTAGCAAAGGAACGCTTGTGTTTTTTAATCCAGACAATTTAAAAATATATGAAGCTTGGCTACTTATAGATATCATAATTGCAATAGACGTTGTAGATAATTATGTTTTCCTGCTTTGTATGTAAATAAAAACCCAAAATCATCGGAAAATAAAATTACACTCGTAATGATTTATTTTATAATATCGATTTTCTGATGTTCTGCCTGACCGGTACAAATTGCCGTCATCGGGATTGAAATTATTATTCGGGTTGAGCTGACGCGGGCCGAGCTGTCACTGACCCAAAATTAAGAATGAATAACAACACGATTTGACAGTTGTCCCTACTCCCGATGTGTTTTTGCCCGCCAAGAAAGTTAATACTAGGGTAGGGAGTTCTCTCCGAAGTTTCGAACTACTTTCGAACTGGCCCGTATCATCGCTGACGGACTTAGAAAGTAGTGCCGCTGGTGTCATTACAGGCAATTTAAACATTTTGGACGTAAACGAGACGAGACACAAACGTTAACGTTTGTTCGAATAAACGAGTCATCGAACCCAGCCTTTAGAACAGTTGTCGAAAACATCTTCGTCCGGCACGGACCAGATGCGGACCGAAAAGTAAAATGGTTGTCGTTCTAAAACCGTTAGAGTATTTTATTATTTATGTTGACACATTGCAACCAGTTCTGGCCAGAGTCAGTTATTGTAAATTCACTCAGAGAATACACATATGATGTATTATATCATATATTCGGGGAAATTATTTATGAAGCAACTTAATACCTATGTCAGTTTGCTATGCTAAAGCCATTTCATACAACTGTCAAAGAACGACAATTGTGATTTGAATATACAATTGCAACAAGTTGGTAGTCAACTTGCTGAACAATTATTTTCCCTGACTTTACATGCTTACATCGTGAATCGCTATGAGTCTTCTGTTACATAAACCGGTTTTTATTCCGCATTTAATCCAAACCGCCCCCAAAATGTTGCATTCTTAATGGTACACTCGGTGAACATGGCTGAATAAAATAGACAGTTCATTTTTATTTTTTTAATCATTTTGTATTTTCTTGCGAATACGAAAATTATTCGATAGTGCAATTTTATCAAAACATTTATATCTTTTAATTCCAAAGTCATATTAGTTTATTTTGATTTAATGTTGATTATTTATTGAAACAATGCTAGCATTAATTTTGTGTGCTGTTTCGTGCTTTCTTTTTGCTTGGTGGCAATGGGAGACGAACTATCGCCGGTTGAAGACCTATAAACTACCTCCTATGTACCCTGGCCTTTGGCCGATTATTGGCCACGCACATTTACTTATTGGGAACACTACAAGTAAGTAAACTTTAAGTTTTTAATTAATGAAATTCCTACTTACCACTTACTTACTTATTATCCCGATATTCCTACGGGATACTCTTTAGGCCGATATTCTTACGGGATACTCTTTAGGCCGATATTCCTACGGGATGCTTTCTATCCCGGTAGTACTACGGGATTCTTTTTATCCCGATATTCCTATGGGTTACTTTTTATCCCGATATTCTACCGGGACACTTTATCCCGATATTCCAACGGGATACTTTTTAGCCCGATATTCCTACAGGATCGAGCTTATGCGGATGAAACCGCGGGGCGCAGCTAATACATTAATAATATTTAAATTGCCTAAGGAGCCTCTGCGAGTTGACTTCGGCCCCTCGTACGCCTTTCAAAGGACCGGGACCCCATGGTCCCGTGATAAGTAAACATTATATAATTATAATACCAGCGTATTATTGTCCTTCTGCAGGGCAAAGGCCTCTGTTCATAAACGCGCAAGTGACAGGTGCATGTTTGACCGGTTATGACGTTATGGCAAATGTAGAAATTTAAAGAAACGTGAATTAATCACATGAACATTTTTCTCAGTCTGCTGACACAATCTGGTATTGTGAGTTGCGCTCGTTTAGTTCATTTATGAAAATATTATGTATATAAGAAAAAATCTACATCTTTTTAATAAAATAAGTGATAGACATAATTTTAATACTTACTAGAAATAAAGATAAAATAGATCAACCATTCTTCAGATTATCTAAAGTACATACATCCTTTATGGGGTACTGTGTTAAATGTTACAACGAAATACCTTGTGACATATTGGAATTTAAATGAAAGAAAAATTTAAACTTATTTTAAAAGTACAAGCATATTACAAATTAGAGGATTATATCCATAAAGACTGTTTGGAAACATGCTGGTCCTGCTCCATAGGATAATCTAGACAAAATCAAACTGGTTGCTAATTTAATTGTATAATTTATATATTTTTTATTATATGTCATTGATTTTACATTATGTGATTACTTCCACGGACTTATTAATTGTAAAATTTTAGGAAAATCATCTACGTATACTTCTACAATTTTTGTAAATGAGAGCACATTTTTAATTCTTCTTACCTATTGTGGTATAGTAATTTTATTCTTTTATATCGTTTTCACTTATAATTATATAACTATTGTACCTATACAAAATATTTTAAAAGAGCGGTGACATTTTTTAATCACGGTGGAGTTTCTTGCTCCTCTGCATACGAAAACTACCTTTTAGAAGGGGCGAGTAGAAACATTTTTTTTTTTTTTTTGTAAATTTTGACGTTCAAAAGTGCCATACAAGACTGAGCGGCCGATTGGTTGGGGAGTCTCTCCAGTCTGGACTTGTATTTTTGGGATCATGAATTCTTCAAAATATACTCGTAATATTAATGTGGGTCAGTTTGTGTGAACTCTGGGGGCCTACTCCCTAAGCGAAATCCGTTCGTTCATGTAAGGAACAGTAGATTTTTATTTCGTGATTTCGGGAGCTATAAATGTATGTTTTACTCGACTATATAGTTAAAGGATCATGATTAATTTCACTTGCTACGAGTAAACAAAATAAGTTACATGAGCAATATCTTCTCCAATTAATGGCCGGCTACAGTTGCTAGAAGCACCTAGTGGAGCAATCTAGTTTACCTCATCCCTAAATAAGTAATTGCTTCAGTTATCTCTAATTGCCCCCACTCAAAATTTTCCTCACGATATGTTCCATTGAACATATCGTGAGGAAAGTTTTGAGTAAGATTTTGGATGGCAAAGAAACGATGGATGGACTGTGTAAAAGATGATATGACTACCGAGATGACGGCTAATAGAGAAGTATGGAAGAAAAAGACAGGTTGCGCCGATCCGATCATAAATTGGGGTTAGGGCAACAGAATGATGAATACGGTGTTATATTATAGCTGGTACCTACATTACATACTTACAAGGTGTAATTGAAATAACTGAATACCTCAACGGAGTAATTATAATCATCATTATGAACAACTTTTACTGTCCAATTTCTTTTCGATTTAATTTAATTTGTACATTTTAATTCAATTTAATTTGGTGTTAATTTTGATTTGAATTTGAATTGTAATGTTGATTTGAATTTGAATTGTAATGTTGATTTGAATTTGAATTGTAATGTTGACTCTAATTTTGATTTTATTAAAATTTTATGTTTATTTTAAATTTGATTAAATTATGATTTTATTTATAAGAGTATTGCCTATTCTATTATGAGTCTATGTTACTCGAAATAAATGATTTGAATTTGAAACCAGAAACCGGTAATCAGGCGTGTTTTGATGCAGGTATGCAAACTGTAATAATATAACAGCTTTGTTTTTTTTCCGCAGAGCTGTGGACTACTGTGCAGAAAATGGCGTTGGAAGCCTTAGCGCAAGGCGGCGTTGTCACTGGGTTTATAGGAAAGGACCTCTATTACAGTAAGTCTTAGATCTATTTAACGAAAAAAACCTTTTTTTTTAATACTCCAAAAAAACATTACCATTACATTAAGTGAAAAATAACTTTAATTTCGGAAGTTAGTGTCTTTGGTTTTGTATTTTCGTTACGACAGAATTTTCAAAATTAGTTCTTAATTGATGAAAATATCGATGAACAAACATTTAAAAAAATACATACAGACGAACATAGAACTTCCTCGTTTTTTTTAAGTCGGTTGAAAAATGAGTATAAGTCAAGGTTGCCTGGAAGAGATCGCAGAAAGTGCCCATTGTATGTTTTGTAGTGTTAAATATATTATTTACTATGTATTTTCTGGTGTTAAATAAAGTATATATAAATAAATAAATAAATAAATATATATATATATATACACCGTGACATTTGAATCACAGTTTTGCTAGAACAAACGTTGTACAGACCATGGTTTACTACCATTCTATAGCGTCCAATAAAATAAAATAAATTCATTCATTTTAAAAAACACAAATAGACAAAGTTAAAAAAGTTGGATTATCGTTTCTCCCTGCAACACAGACACTGCGGCGTTCGCGTCTCAAAAGTAGACACGGCGCGGCGCGCGAGCTCGCACGGGACACAGCATTGTCTAGATACTGGGAAATGTACATACCGCCATAAACGAAATGTAGTAATCACTTATTTTTGTAAGCCTTAAAGGCTTGTGCAGACCAGCGCGACTTGTCGCGCGACGCGACACGAACAATACAATTTCTAAGAAAACTGTACGGTATAACAATAACCGGTGTCGCGTCGCGCGACAAGTCGCGCTGGTCTGCACAAGCTTTTATTACTAGTAAATATGAAAATTAAAAGTTAATTTCGGTAGGTATTTTATCACTGATAAGGCTACTTCAAAAACAGTAAAAAGAAAAAGGTATGGCTTTGGCTATGGTAAACTTTGGTAGGGACCTATTTTCTAGCTATGCACGATTGCGCGACGCGATCGCGTCAGTTCGGTACGCACCGCACCGATAGCGCGGCGAGGTGGCTGACCTCTAATTTTATCATTTCGTTTTAGGTGCGAACTTACGGTAGGTACTATCAGACATGGTTTTAATTATTTCCTGTGGGTACTAGGTACGGGTACTTTTTGTATCTAACGTGACATTACCTAGGTATTATTTATTTATTGGGATATTACAAGAACATGGCAAAAACAAAACTTACCACAAAACTAGGTCAGTGGGTAGTCTTAGTGGCGGATTCCGGGTTATCTCCGTGGGCACCAAGACAACATTTGACTCCAAGAGTACATGCGCCTAGCTTCCGCCAGATTGTCACCAGCAATTGCGTAAAAACGCACCATAGCCAACCACTCCACATTTGATTAGTTAGAACTTATTTTCACACAAAACGCGCGATGTAATACGGGTACCTATTGTATTGTATTTAACGTGAGATTATTAGGTTATTGCATTGGCCGGACATCCATGTAGTCCACGTGGACTCCTCATAACTCTTTTGAATGCCATATCGCTACCGCGATGAGTACTTTGATGTTACGGTTAATGTTTGAACACATTTGAGCAACATACGACTAATTTGAGAACGCCTAGTTCAGTTTGTTTTAATAACATATTTGATTATAATTGTATCTATATCTTTTATTTTTATAAACACGATTACATAAGACATTTAAAGTTCAAATGTTATGTTACGCCGTTGCGGTTGAAGTTTTATTGCATAAAATGAATTATTATAAAATATGGAGAGTAGGTAATCAAATTATCAAGTGATTATATATATTACACCTACCTACTCTTAATAAATAGCGTTTATTCTGCAAGTGGGCAGCGTCTCAAATATACGTCAAATATTTCACTGTGTTGATTAATTTGGCAATATTACTGTATGGAAATATGAAATGTGGCTAACTAGCGAACTAGAATATTAATAATGAATTGCACTTATAGCACTGAATTTGATGTTGTAAACGTTTTAGGTGTAAAAAAGGCATTTGGAAAGTTTTCAAATACTTTTTTATAATCAATATTTTAGTTCTTTAGTTAGCTACATTTCATATTTCCATACAGTAATATTACCAAATGAATCAAAACAGGTAAATATTTGACAGCTATTTGGGACGTTGCCAACTTTTAGGATAAACGCTCTTAATATCAAGGACAAAAGCTATATAATCAAACCAGTCATACTGTCAAATTAATGTGTCCCCTCGAGTTCGAAGCAGCGAGCAAAGCTAGAAGGTTATTTCCTTATCCTTTTCACAGTCATCGCAGATCCTGAGGACAGTGTAACAGCAGCCAACTCGTGCTTACACAAACATTTCGCCTACGATTTCGGAAAACCTTGGATGGGCGAGGGACTTGTCTTGGCATCAGGTAATATAAAAAAAATATTAACACGCCTTAAATTAATTAACTTCTATCGTAAATATCCCCTAGCCCCTTCATATCATTGCATACTGCTTTTATTCGTGAAAAAAATGCCGGCTATCAATAAACATCAAGTTAGAGTTAGATAATTTCGAAGATAACTGCTAATGTATTCTGAAAAATCTCGCTTTGAAAACTGAGATGAAGTGAGCTGTCAATAGTGTCAATCTCTAGCATTAGCCGGTCTATTCTGTTAAAAACTCGCCTTGAAAACTGAGGTGAAGTGGGCTGTCAATAGTGTCAATCTCTAGCATTAGCCGGTCTATTCTGTAAAAATCTCGCCTTGAAAACATAAGTGAAGTGAGCTGTCAATAGTGTTATACTCTAGCATTAGCCGGTCTATTCTGCAAAAATCTCGCCTTGAAAACATAGGTGAAGTGAGCTGTTAATAGTGTTAATCTCTAGCATTAGCCGGTCTATTCTGTAAAAATGTCGCCTTGAAAACATAAGTGAAGTGAGCTGTCAAGAGTGTCAATCTCTAGCATAAGCCGGTCTATTCTGCAAAAATTTTGCCTTGAAAACATAGGTGAAGTGAGTTGTCAGTAGCAATCCCTAGCATCAAACTCACTTCACCTAAGTATTCACGATGATATTTTTACTGAATCGACCGGCTGGATGTTATAACATTGACGACGAAACGAAATGTAATCCATTTCGTGATTCCTTTTTTTTGTCATTTTTTCGTTTTCATTTTCATTTTTTATATTAAGGCCCGCTTGCACCACAAATCACTTAACACGTTTAGCGCTAAACGAAATGAGAACATCGTTGGTTTGAAGATGATTAAGATAGAATGATAATTTAAATATGTTAAACACTAAACGCATTTAGTGATTTAAGCTGTAAGCGGGCCCTAAATATTAATTCGCTTCAACAGGTCCGGTATGGAGGCGACACCGCAAGCTCCTAAATCCAGCATTCAGTCTTCAAGTGCTGCACAGTTTCTTAGGAGTGTTCAACGTTCAAGCTCGACGGCAAGTCAGCCATTTTGACTCCGAAGTAGGCAGAGGAAAGTTCGACCATCTCGCGTCATTGAAGCATATTGCTTTGGAGACAGTGTGCTGTGAGTACCTATAGACTTTCTTAATATCGGTTTTGAACATCTACTGCTGGCTATAGCGTCATTTCTTTAACTTTTCATTTCTTTCCTCTGGCATAAAATTTAAGCAACAAATGACTTGCATCATCTGATAGTAAACTGACATAATTAATTTTTCAAAGTTATAAAGGTCAGATACATAACAGTTTGAGAATGTTAGATAATTATTACACATTTTCCATAAACAAAAGATGAATGAAAATAATGTTAAAACATTCGTGCGAATCTGAACACAAAATAAATAAAATACCAAGTGGGTGCCGCATATACTTCTATGGAGTGTTTCGAGTTCGCAATTCGAAAAATCACCAAGTCCATTTTTTCAGTTTCGAGCTGTGAGCAAAAAAAATCACAAAAAAAATCCTGAAAGGGACTCGAATGTGTTACAGAAATAAAAATACCACCAACTCATAGTACAAAAACATGCAATTTTTTAAAGTATAAAATAAAAAATTATAAAGTTATTATAAACTTCTTTATATGCAAAAATAAATTTGGACTTGCCATAAATCAACAGGATATCGTACCCTGAGAACTTGAAACTCATGGTGAACAGGGTCTGTAGGGAAAGCATATCTGAAAGGTTTTTTTAGTGCAACCTTGATCAGTGTCCGTTGTGCCCTCTCTAGTGTATCCGGGGCAACTTTTATTTTTACTTTCAAATCTATAATATAAATAAAATGAACTCCTGTTTGTTGGTAAGCGCATCCCTTGAGAACGGCTAAACAGATTTGTTTTTCTTTTGTAATGTTAATCATTACAATACGGATAAGGTTTACAGGGAAAGAAAAATTGGAAACGTTGCCCGGAAAAATTTAAAATTCGAGAGAAACTTAAGTGCTTTGAGTACGAATATTTGTCGTACCCTGAGAACTTGAAACTCATGGTAAACAAGGTCTATAGGGAATCTGAAAGGATATTTTAGTGCAACCTTGATTAGTGCCAGTTGTGCCCTCTCTAGTGAACGCAGTGCAACTTTTATTTTTGCTTTCAAATCTATAATATAAACGAAAAAGGAATTCCTGTTCGTTGGTAAGCGTTCTAGGACATGTCGGTTTTTTCCTTCACCGTTTCTGAAGCAAGTGATAATTATACAATACGCACATGAATCCGGAAAGTCTGAGGTGCGTGCCTTGGGTTCAAACTCGAGACCTATTACTTGGCAGTCCAACGGTCGCACCACTTCTGTATGGATTTTTCATTAGCAGCGCAGAGTCTGAATTTGTTTGCCGGTTGATGGCAAGAGGCTCGCCCCCTACATAGGACTTGAAAATAACTATAATATGATTATAAAGGTTTAATTACAAAAAATACAGAAACACATTCATAATATACATTACAATTAATTACAAGTTGCAAATCTATACAAAAAGTATATAACCCTGTCTCTTAGACTAGGATAGCCTGTATTCTGAGAGACAGTGGTCGGCCAAATAATTAGTTAAACTTGATTTATTACAAGAAAATTACGGTGTTGATGTTATTATTAAGCTTCTGTAATTGTGTTATGTGTAGTGTAAATTAAATAAAATAAAATAAATGAAGTGTCGTGTTACATGATTGGGGAATTAAGTGCCTAGTTGTATTCATTTTTTATGTAAAGGCTGTAAGACTACTACTGCCTACCATGTTGGATTACTAGGTGATGTATGTGAGCAAGGACTCCGTGTAGGCATAGTCCTTTTGTAGTAGCCACTCTGTTACTACGGATTTAACTTTGTGTGTGTTTAAGTTTAAAATATTTAATCCAGAATTAATTTTTGGTATATACTAGCGAAACATATGCTCTTTAAACCTCTGCTGAAACCTTCGGGGAATACTAGCGTGATGTAATGTTACGTGTCCATTAATTATTTCAGTAAGTGCCTTCGGTATAACAGCGGACGAAGACAAGGATTTCAACAAGATATACATGGCTGCAGTAGACCAGATCCTGAACATTATTGCGCTCAGATTCTCCAACTTTTGGCTGCAGAGCGAACTAATATACAGCTTCACTGACTTGAAGAAGAAGCAAGATGAAGTTGTCAAAGTTTTGAATGCTATGTCTACTACTGTAAGTAAAAAAGCAAACTGAACCACTAAAAAGAGACCAATCAGGACCAAATACATATACAAGCTGTTCCTCAGCTATTAACTGTTGCTGTTAGCTGTTGTCTGAAATACTGCTGTTCCCTACATTTATGTTGGTATAACTCGTCATAATGTAGGGAGCAACAGATTTTTTTGTGAAAGTCGTTCATAATGATGAGTACAATGACCCCTTATGAAATTTAGGTTAAACAAAAACTAAGCTTGTATGAAATTAAATTAAATGAAATTGTTTATTCTGTAAATAGGATATTGGAATCACTTTTACACGTCATAATAAAAATAGTAAAAAAATTGGCCAGATGAGTTCGGCGTTTCCTATGTGACTACTGTGAGAAGAAAGGCCGAAACAAACTCAGAGGTCACAGTCTCTTTTAAAGTCCAGACATAATCTTGGTCAGGCCATATGAGGACCATGTAGATTAGTGTCTTAAATGATCTTTTGAGAAAAGAACCGCACAGATTTGAGTGGACCTGTCGAGTCACCAGTCAGTGCAAGCATTTGTCAGTAATCGTGGAGCTCAACTTGACGAACAATACCAAAGAAAGACATTTGGGTAGGCCGCATAAACTACTTAAACTGCCTGACTATCATTAAAACTAACAGAGATAGAAAAAAAAAATATAACGTGTTTGGTTCCGATTGGTTTCTTTTTGGTGGTACAGTCTGCTTTTTCCCCACAGTTTTGCGAACTTGAAGGCGTAAGACGTGAACCTAACCTATGAAACTATGATTGTGTCTATTTCACCCAGCACCTTAATTACGTAACATACTTTCAATCACAAAGATTTTGTAGGAAATTTCTAATCCGCTTCAGATGTTTGAAAAATTTGTAAGCTCTAAACGTTAATAACAATAATAATAATATTTAAATTTTAAAAGTTTGTTAGTTAAACCTTACTAAAACAAAGTCCCCCACCGCGTCTGTCTGTCTGAACGCGATAAACTCAAACACTACCGATCGGATTTTCAAACGGTTTTCACCAATGGACGGAGTGATTCATGCGGAAGGTTTTTGTGTATAATTCATTAAGGTTTTGTATAAATTGGCTGAAATATGACGATTATTGTCGAAGATATCGGAAAAAATCATGCCGATTGGGAGCTTTACTGGCGTGCGCCGCGTAAGCCGTAAGAGATACATCAAATTTATGTTCTACAGAGTTGTAGATCTCAACAAAAAAGCCCGCAATAGCATATGTCTATCTTCTAAAAATGACCTACAGTAATTTTTGTCTTATCCAATAAAATATGTTATTTAAATTGGGTATTTAATTTAGATTAAAATATAGGTACTTTGACATCGAACCATTAAAATGAATACTTTAAACGATTCAAAATTAGGCGTAGCAAAATAATTATGGTTGATGACAACGCGGGCGCAGCGGTAGGGGTCAATGACTTTTCCACGGCTATTAGGTGTCTTATCCCGGTAGTACGGACCTGTGGGATATTTTTCGACATCCAAGCGGGCGAAGCCGCGGGCAAACGATAGTTTAGTAAAAGAAAATTATCCAGTGATTATTTTGATCCTCTTTAATAAATAATCTTTTTTACGGTCAACATGAAACGCATTGACATTGCCATTGTAAGTGTGTTTCGCAATACTACAAATGAATACAGATGACTCACTCCATATTTTTTAGGTACAAGTAGGTACGCGGCGGGCTCGACTTGACGAACTTTCAGTGGGCGTAACGTAGTCAGAAGGCGTTACGCGATAGAAAGAGAGGCAACTTCTAGGTGAATATAACTAGGTGATTAACGCTGTGCGACCTGAATTGCACTTTATTGTGTCGTAGCAAGAGTCGCTTTTTATTTAAATTATTTTGCGGAGTGAACCATCTGCATTAATCTGTGGCAATACCCCGGTCAGCTAAGTCTCGTGCAGACTGGCGTGAAGCAGGCGGCATGACGCGACGCGCGTAATTGTTCTGGCGTGAAGTTTTCTTAGAAATTGTTTTGTTAGAGTCGCGTCGCGCCAGTTTGCACGAGACTTAAGATGTGCTACGAAGATGCGCTTTGAAAATATGTAAAAACTTAGCTACCTTCAATCTTTTAAATTAAAAGCTAAATTAAGGTCTGCTATATGAAAACCAGATGATCCTATTGGTTGATATCATACACATCCATCTCTACGTAAGTTAGGACGTCTGTGGTGGAAAGGCCTTATGTTTGACCGGAATGTCCACTACCTACCGATATACTAAACTATTCAGACAAATCGGATTTTAAAAAATCGAGCAGTTTTTCAAATATTTTACTTACCTTAGGCCCAATTGTGCGTTAACAGCTAACTCGGGGTTAATAGCTAACTCAGGGTTAATTCAATAATTCTAATTAAATTATTTAGCTAAACCATGAACGTGCAAGTGGGCCTTATTCTCTTTGGATTAGGACTGAGTTAGCTGTTAACTCCGAGTTATTTAGCTAACCCATAAACGTGCAAGTGGGCCTTAATCTCTTTGGATTAACCCTGAGTTAGCTGTTAACTCCGAGTTACTTAGCTAACCCATAAACGTGCAAGTGGGCGGTATTCTCTTTGGATTAACCCTGAGTTAGCTGTTAACTCCGAATTATTTAGCGAACCCATAAACGTGCAAGTGGGCCTTAATCTCTTTGGATTAACCCTGAGTTAGCTGTTAACTCCGAGTTATTTAGCTAACCCATAAACGCGCAAGTGAGCCTTAGTAGAGTACCTGAATAACCCGACGCCTTTTTCCCTCTTCATCTTTGTAAGAGGGCTCAGGTAATGCAGAACACTGAACGTACCTAGTTTTATGATTGGATTTTCGGTGAGATTTTTAAATAGGAGGCAATTTTATATTAACAGGTCATCAAAAGAAAAAAGGAATTGATGAAGAGCATCCCAAAATCTGAATGGGAGGAACAGCGACAGCGCACAGGTAATATACAATTAAGTATATACAGGGTGTTCGGCAGACGGTTGAACATACGAAAATGGCGGATTAGTGGGGCCGTCTGCTACGTGTTTAGGCCCAATAACAAGACCACACGGTTTTTTTTTTTAAATTAAACGAAATTTGTCGTTGCTCAAACTTCAAACGTAAATAATTTCATTTAAAAATAACAAAACTGGCAACATTTTTTTTTTTCTACAAATAAAAACTTTGTGTCCTGGGTTTTGTTATGGGTCTAAACACGTAGAAGACGGCCCCACGGACCCGACATTTTCGTATGTTCAACCGTCTGCCGAACACTGTATAATTACTAATTATTAACATCCTCTGGCCCTAATCCCAGTTTATTTGGTGACGGCCCAGCAGATCGTTTTCAATACCTACATCTCTGTTAGTGCCATCGCAAATATAATCATCTTTCACACAAATTAAGTAATTCATCGGGAGCTCGTGGCTAAGTAATAACAGCCGATCAATCGACCCGTACTCGATCCATCAGGTTAAGCTACGCTTGCCGGGTTTGCTCTGTGGATGGATCCTCACCACCTTTACATACCGAGATTCCTCCGTGCTTCGCAAAGCCGTTGGTCCCGGCTCTCATTCGTGGATCTTTGACGGTCGTTACGGGTCGTCAGAAGCCCGAAAGTCTGACAACCAGTCTTACCAAGGGGTATCGTTTTACCCAGTTACTGGGTTGTGGAGGTCAAATAGGCAATCGCTCCATGTAAAATACTAGTATTCTGCTGCATCCGGTTAGACTGAGAGCCGACCCCAATATAGTTGGGAAAAGGCTAGACAGATTGACACAAATTAAGTAATTACAAATATCCAATTTGAAAGCCTCATTAATATAGTAATAGGTACTAATCATGAGGTAAGAAAATTCAATTTAGCAGTTACAACCACTACAACCTGTTACTACAACACATTCCCATAGGGTACCTATGTTATACAAGGTGGCAGTGACATTGCACAAGCTGTTACTATGGATTCAGTACTAATTCTGGACCCCTATGCGTTGAAATGATTCGTCGGTTATTAAAATAAAAAACAGCTCTTTCCTATAAAAGTGCAATACCTTCGAGGTCGAAATTATAATTATGAAAACTCTTTTATTTTTGTTATTACGATTAATAAACGCCCTGTATTTATTTCAAGAAATTCCATCGATGGGTATCAAAATAATTTTCTTCGATAGGATCTTGAAATCATTCAACGTAAGCTCGAAGAACAGAGGCAGCCTCATGCTTATATTATGGTATCCCCTGAATTTCATACGCAGCAACTGGTTTTACAACACGGTTAAGGCAGAATCTGCTATTTATTTTATACAGGCATTAATCATTAATCATTTAGTTTGTTTCTTATTTCAATTTGATTACATCAGTGTTTTATCGACTGTTCCAGGTATCAAATGCAAAGCTCTGATGGACCTTCTACTGGAGCTGTCAGAAGAGAACACGCTCACTGAAAAGGAGATCAGGGAAGAAGTGGACACGGCCATTGTTGCCTCTTATGACACCACGTCTTGTCTGCTGGCGTATATTATGATGATGTTGGGCACTTATCCTGAGGCGCAAGAGAAGTTGTATCAAGAGTGAGTCGAAACTGTTATTAAATTAAACGCATTGTCTCTAACAAAAATATTTTTTTACGGAACGTCTTAGTAACACAACAAAAAAAAGGATCAAAGAAAAAACTTACCAATGTATATGTAAGTAATTGTTAAAATAGTTTTAACCGGTCAAAAGTAGTTTTGAATTATTTTTGCAGTCACAAGAGGTTTTGACCGATTAGCAGTTTTTGGTACATCATGACAGCGGTACCTAGTACTATGTTCCAATAGCAAGCATGTTCATGCGTTCGGTAAGACGAGTCTTCTATCAGGCGTTCTGCACTGAGCGTTTACCGGAATCTGAATTCGAAATCCAAAGACCAGCGAATCGAAAATGTTTTAGATTAGATCTGGTCTAGTGTGCAAACCCTTCATTATAATTATATTAATACGTGAAGCAAAAACTTTGTACCCCTTTTTACGGAAATATTTCGAAAAAGTATGAAGTTTAAAAAAAAAGTATGAAATTTGGCACAGTTAATGTTTATATGGAGAAGGAATGCAGAAAGCTAATATTTTTATAAAATATACATTAGAAATAAATTAAATTAATAAAAAAGCATTACACACACTACCATGCGTTTGACACAAGATGGCTATCATAGAATCATGACATTTAAATAAATTATGGTCGAATTTCGACCTCTGGGCGACCACTAGTAAATTATAAATAGCGCAACGACTACTTCGGTTCAACATTTGTCAGATTCAGATCGGAAACTAAACAAAAATTAAATGATTCAACTTCATTAATTTATTCATTAGACGAGGAATGCTCGTAACCATGATGGATTAGTAACAAGCCTCCGGGATGAAATAATGACAATGATCAGTTGATTTTGAATAATATGTCTTGTTTCAATTCTCGTTGCAGGTTACAAGAAGTATTCGAAGGCACAGACAGGGATGTCACTAAGAACGACCTACCTAAGTTGGTATACATGGATGCTGTCATCAAGGAGACATTAAGACTGTACCCGACTGGACCGGTGGGGCTCAGATACGTGGATAAGGATGTTCAACTGAGTAAGTTTAACAAATTAACATAATTATTTGATTTGATTGAAGTAACTCATCATCAGATGAGTGGGCAGGGCACAGTACTCGCAGAACGAATGGCTGATGGGGCCAAAAGGAGTGGTACACCCGTACCATTGGTACCTGTGACAAATGCGTACCACTGGTACCTCTCACATGGTAGACGGATGACTATAATGATGATGATGATGATAGGGCATGGATACGAAAACTCCAGAAGCACAGGACTGGCCGATGTGGCGAGCCTTCGAGGCGGCCTATATCCAGTAGTGGACGTCATTCGGCTGATATGATGATGATAACTTATCAACGTTTCTCGTGTCTCGCATGTCCTTATGTATATTAGATAGATATATATATATAGATATTATCATTTATATTCCAAACATATTTTATTCGTTATTTCAGTAATCACTGAATTCTAGTCATATTATTCCTTCGTATTCCTCTATTCTTAAAGTACATAGTATAATAACTATAACCATCTACAGTCATACCCAACTTAGTAACTTAATAGAGCAGCTTAGAGACATGTTTAGGGGTATGAGGAACAGGGTGTAAAGTTCACTCATCCACGATAGAAAAGGGAGGATCCTCCGACCAGACGGGTGTCGTGTCTGGCGGGCAACTGCCCAGAGGTTGAAGTTGGTAGCTTGTATATATGTCCATCGCGCGGTAAACTCTAATTGCGCGATGCAGGATTTGTGTGACGTCAGGTCTTTGGTGCGTAGTTCGTATGTGGCGATGTAGATGCCGCCACACATGCAAACCGTTGCTATAAGCAAATGTTTAGGCGTTATGTTGTTCTGTGACTTTGTGATCGACAAAAATATTTTGCGAAGATGCTACATATTATATGCAATACAGCAATACCAACTTTAGGGGAACTGTTTTGAACTTCACCAAGCTTATACAAAGCAGATGTAGGAACGATAGAACAAAGAGTCTATTGCAAGTTGCAACTACTTTTTTAAATATTGAGTGTACTGAGAGTGAGTAGTGGAGTATTTTACATAACTCTAATGATAGTGTATTCTCGCAACGATCACGTGTATTAGGACACGGGGTAAAAAGTTATAACGCAAACAATTAAAATGAATATAGGCACTGTAATTGAAAGACATTTTAACCCCTTTGTTCGAGTTTGAATCTGAGGTGTCATTCATTATCGCCAACCCGCATTGGGCCCGCGTGGTGGACTACGGTTATGGCCCACTCCCAATCGCGGGAGAAGGCCTATGTCCCAGCAGTGGGAATGTTGTAGGCTGATTAATAATTACGCTTGTGCATATAATCGCTTATTCTGAAAGTGGGCAAAGTCGCAATTAGCTGTCAAATATTTCGCTGTTTTGATTAATTTGGCAATATTACTGCATGGAAATATGAATTATGGCTAACTAGAGAACTAAAATATGGATTATGAAATGCAATAATTAATATCGTAACACCGAATATTTAGTTTTATTTGTAAAAAAAGTATTTGGAAACTTTCCAAATGCCTTTTTCACACCTAAAACGGTTACAATATCAAAGTCATGATAAAAATTGCAATTCATTATTAATAGTCTAGTTCACCAGTAAGCGATATTTCATATTTCCATACAGTAATATTGCCAAATTAATCAAAACAGGTAAATAATTAACAGCTATTTGTGACGTTGCCAACTTTTAGAATGAAGGCTCTTAATGGTAATTCTATACCACCTTAGGCACCAAATTTATAAATCTTCATTTTTACTTTTGTGCAACCTTTATTAATTCTCAACCAACAATTTCAGAGAACTACACAATGCGTGCGGGCAGTCAATGCGCCCTAATGATCTACGGGATCCACTACCACGACAGTTGGGGCCCTGACGTCAGAGAGTTCAGACCGGAGCGATGGCTGGACCCCAACAACCTGCCCAACCAAAACATGTTCGCTGGATTCAGTATAGGAAAGAGAGCCTGCATGGGTAGGTGTATTTTGTATTTTTTTTTCTATTTTCTAAAGCGCCTGATTGACTGGCGAGTCATAAACTTCTGGAGTCTGAGGTTAGAACGGACTCGGAAGAAATAGAGTGAAGGTACAAATTCCATCAAAACTCTTTGAAATGCATCTGATGTACATACACTAACAGCTTCTCTACGACGACGTTCAATAGGCTCTGAAATATTGTATTTAGCAGTGTTTCGTTGCTAATGAGAACGTTGTAGGCTTAACAGACTGTAGATCTGTGGACCATTTTATATTTTGCTAAGTACCTGGTACTTGTTGATAGGCCTCACTGTCCTCTCATACTTTTTACACTGTATTTTGAAAAAAAAATAAAAACCATTTACTTTTAAAAGAGTAACCGTGGAGTTTCTTGCCGGCTTTTCTCCATAGGAAACGACGAATTGGAACCGTGCACCTAGCTTCTGACGTTTCTTAAGTGCCCTTAATTGTAGGTTTATGTGAAATAAAATATTTTGAATGTCCTTATGGCATGCTTCTCATAGGTTATGTTTAATTCCCATGTAATAGGGGGCGAGCCTATTGCTATCAATTGGGCACAAACCCAAAGTCCGAGCTGCTACTTATTAAATTAAATTAATGATGGAAAATCCACTAACACTTTGCCCGACCTAGTAATCGAATCCAAGACCATAACCAATTGCTATTAGTATTAAGTATATAATTATGTTTATTTACATATCGTGTGGCTATTAAGTGACCTGCATCCGTCAAGAGGGTTATTCTACCTGTCATACTAAACAACCTTCGCTATGAGACACATACATGAATAAGATTCGTGAAAAAAAAACATAATTACGAGTAATATAGAAATAGTCTGTCTACTGTATAGGAAATTGTTTTTTTTTTTACGAATCGGGTAAGAGTTTCAAGGTGAAAGTTGTTAAGTATGACGGGTAGAACACAAATTGCCGTATAATACTTCTGAACGTCTGTATGACACAGAACTCCTCCTAAACGGCTTGACGGATTTTGATGTTTTTTTTTTGTGTGTGTTTGATTGGGTGCCTGGATGGTTTGATTCACAGTTGGGCCCGGTATGTGGCACTGCGATCAATTTCTAGCAAACAGGATAAAGCCTATCCGGTCTAGAAGATTATAATATTATATTAATCAAGTGCATCCATCTCGAAACAAACTAGAAAATGGCTTCTTGACAGTAATACCCTCTACCTTTTCTTCGCAGGAAGGACATTCGCGACACTATCAATGAAGACTACGTTATCACATGTACTCCGGAAGTTCAGAATCTCAGCAGACATTACTGAACTGAAGCTTAAAATAGATTTCTTACTGAAACCCGTCTCAGGATCTTTGGTCAGCTTAGAAAGGAGAAATTAGTTGTTAAGATATATTATTATCTGGGTCGTCTTTTCCATTGGCCATTCCAGACAAGTACCTAAGGTCCCGCGATTCATGCATGGGGCCCCTAGTTGCTACCAGCGTCGTAGCTATGGGCTGTCGCTAAAGGCGCTGGCCCACCGCGGCGCACGCTGTTCACGGGCACGCGGCGCATTTTAGCTGCGTGGGTTCGTTTGTTTGACAACGAGGGTCTAGGTGTCCACTGCAGCACACACTATACACGAATATTAACCCACGACTATGTCACCAAGTCCCACCTCCCACAGTGAAGCTACGCAAATGCACGCTTCCATAGAAATATAAATAACAGCACGCTTCCGTGCATAGCGTTGACCACGTTGAGCTGCGTGCGCTTTATTCGAGCAAGCCACGCGTAGTAACGACGTCATTAATCTTGTATTCGTGCGAAGCGTGTTCGTGGGTTGCAGTGGATGTTATCACATACATTTTCCTGCAAAAGCGAAGCTAGACACACGTGCGTAGCCTCTCCGCGGCGCAGCGGTGGGGCTCCGCCTTAACTTATACCAGGCGGGGTGCTTCAATTTTCGCTCCTGCATCCTACATTCTCCTTAGGGGCCAATAAGTTAAAGACGTCCCTGATTATTATTTGTGCTTTGTATGTAGTATAAGTATAGTCAGTAGTAGAGCTCCATGTGAAAGGACTTGTCAATTAAAAGTATCGACATGACCCTGCATAACATGTACCTATTACAATTTTAAGGTAAGTATAATTTTGGGTCAGTGACAGCTTGGCCTGAATTATCTCAACCCGAATAATAATACTAAATACTACGTCGTTAAAACGCCTAAAAAAGTTGTGTGTACCTCTTAAAATAGAGAAGATTTTTTTAAATTTATTCGTAGAATTTATTTATTTATTTTTATAAATAAATGTAATAAATATTATTAAGTATTCTAAATGAAATTGAATGCTACGAACTTGTTCTGCAATATAGGCTATTTTTATTTATTTAAATACTTATAAATATAACCAGAAATCAGTATCGCAGAAATCGCCTGCTTGACTTTTATGTTCTAGACTATTGTAAATATGATGTGCAAGAGTAAGATAGAAAACTTTTCTTTATTGTCATCAGATCAGATTTGTGTCATTTTATTAGCAAAGGAACGCTTGTTATTTTTAATCCAGACAATTTAACAAAAATATGAACTTAGGCTACATAATAGGTATCATAATTGGAATAGGCGTTGTAGATAATTATGTAAAAAACTAAAATCATCGGAAAACAAAATTACATTCATAATAATATATTTTTTAAGTATCGATTTTCTGCCTAACCGTACAAATCACCGTCATCGGGAGTGAAATATCTAGTATTGTTATTCGGGTTTAGCTGACGCGGGCCGAGCTGTCACTGACCCATAATTTTGAGATGTGTGTTCTATTATTAAACTGACATTTATTTTTAGAACAGAACGCATTCTAGTTATTATTAAATTGATAGTACTATTAATTCTTTTTATTTTTGTACTATAACTAAAATATTATGAATGTAATAAAAAAGTAGAAATGAAAGCCAAACGGCCAAAATATGGTAAACCATCAATTTTTGTATCTAGGTAGTACCTGTATTTTATGCAAATAAAGTATTCTTGATTTGTGGAATTTAAAACATTTTAATTCTAGTATAATACTTACCTAAACTTTTAAATCTAGTTTAAATGAACACAATTTCATCTCAATACAAATCGATGTCAAAGTTTATGGCTAATGGGCCCATTTTTGAGGGGTTCCAAAAGTTGAAAACTTAAGGTTCCTACAGACAGGGGCGACGCGACGCCGGTAGAACAATTTCCTTGAAGTTTTCATAGATTTTTTTTCCACAAGAGTCGCGTCGCGCCGGTCTGCAGTAGCCTTTAGGTATCGGGCTGATTTAATTTAGGTGCCTACGTTCCCAATAGAGAGTGCTTCCGCTCTATTTTAAAATTATAACCAATTAAAATTTCACCTGCCTACTTTAAAAAAACCGTATTTATATAAAATTGATGTTGCTTACTGTTCGTGTCTTTGCGTATTGTATAATTTTCACTTGCTACAAAAACGGTGAAGGACAACATCGTGAGGAAACCGGCACGCCTGAGAGATATTTCTCGGCGGCCTGTGAAGCCAAGGCCCATGGGCGGCTTTAAAACTCTGACACCAGGTTAGCCACTAACCACACGAAAAGAAGAAGATCCTTGATAAGAAATAAATGCTATCAGCAGCATTTATTTCTTATCAAGGATCTTCTTCTTTTCGTGTGGTAGACAGCTGTTCAGCAGTCGTTTTTGCGACCACTCACTGTAATTGATTTATTTATTGGTAAGGCACCTCAACGACTTACTCACTAAAACATACACATACAAAAATCACATAAAGTTTTAGGTATTGTGAATTCGTCACTTACAGAAATGGCACAGCACTAGTAGAGAACTTAATGGACGGATTAAGTTACGCATTAAAAATAAAAATTAAATAATTATGTTAACAAATATGATGGAAAGTATAGAAATATTTAATTAAATAACAAAAAAGACCTTAAAAGAAGGAAATGGAAGTGTAATAATGAGGTAATAAAGAAAGAAAAAGTATTGATTGGGAAACCCACAGGAAGACAAAAAATTAAACTAAACACACTGATAGAAACATAGAAAAAACAAAAGTAACATCATACGCAGGTATAATTTAAAGCTTTCGCAGACAGGCGCGATGCCACCCGTTGATGAGGATGACGTCGTTCTACCAGAATCGCACCGCACCGTTGCTCGTGTCGCGCCTGCTTGCCTGAGCTCGATTAAAAACCGCACACGGGGGGCACGAAACAAGCTTAACAAATATGCGGATTTTCCTGTTCGATATTATCACACCGCAGTTTTGAAATAATCGACCATTCCTCCACTTGTGCGTGCGTAATATAAATCGTTACTTGCACTGTTTTTTGACTCCTGGACTCTTACTTTTCAAATTACTTAGGTACTTGGTTGGGGATATAATAATTATTTAAAAAAAAAAACTTTTGTTTCTGTTCGGTTCCATTGAACTATTGAATGACACAATATTAAAGACCAGTTACTTAATTTCATACCATAAGCGCATAGGAGTGACTGTGCGACGGCCGCGAAATGGCCAAGCCGTGAATTTTGATCAAGATGAAGGTTTGTGATGAAGGCTCTACATTAGATCTGAAGGGAAATGCCCGTAATTTTAACTTTCAGTCTGATCATCTAAATCTGTCAAACCTATATGTAATTTGCCTACATTTTTGACAAGTTTTTGACATTGACATTTCATTTCATTTGCGAAAAAAATAATCGTTTAAAATCTTTTAAACTCTTTTCTTGTTTTTGGCCGCTTCTTGTCTTTAACTTTTTGACAGTGAAAATTAGCCCCCATACCAGAAAGCCTTATTGTCTAATTATAATAAATCGCACAAAATTATGGATTGGGTATCGGTATTTTTGCAAACTAACCACGAGAACAAGCCGGCTTCAGACAAAATTTCTCCACTTTGGACCATATACATACGGTGAAACAAATAGAGAAATACAACGAATATAACAAACACCTATACATATACGAGTATACCATTCATCGACTACTCCAAAGCCTTTGACAGTGTATACCACAAAGCTATATGGGAGAGCCTGGAACAACAAGGGGTATCCTCAAAATACATCAGAAGTATCAAAAACATTTACGCGAATAGCGAAGCTAGGATACAACTAAAAGCACTAGGCACTACTTTACTACACATAGTAAAGCTAGACGCTGTCAGAAAGCCATGGAGAGAAGCATTACAGGAATAAGGAAACAAGACAGAGTAAGAAACAGTGTAATAAGAGAAAAAACTAAAGTAGCTGACATTCTCACTCGAATAGACCAACTGAAGTGGAGATGGACCGGTCACATGATTCGAGACAAGCAAGGCAAATGGCTTGCAACCGTCACTGACTGGTACCCTGGAGACGGTAAACGCAATAGAGGACGTCAACAAGCGAGATGGGCGGATGACCTGAGGCTCACGGTTGGACACGACTGGAGAAGGGTAGCGCGAGACAGAACCCAATGGAAAATGCTAGAGGAGGCCTATGCAAAGAGCCACTCTGAATTACGTGATATTCTTTAGATGAACCTCAACACTGTCATAATACGAAATGTTCGAAGTTAACATTTCGTATTATGACAGTGTTGAGGTTCTTCATATTCAGAACAAACGGCTTATATCAATATTTTTAATTATTTCTTATAGTAACGCAACTTAATTGAATTTCACGCCAATATTTTAAAAAAATAGGTTTACATAACACAGGAAAACAAAATCGAACTTTATTTTGTTGCATAAAGTTTTTCTACGGTTTTTTACTAATTTGGGTGTGCTGATTTTGAATCGACAGTTAGTGAGATACAGGTACCGTCTTGAATTTACTTAAGTACTCGATAATTTCAATCAATAGCGGTGTAACTAAACATAATTCATCAAATTGTTGTAAAATAAACACGAGAAGAAACGTAAGATAAATTAACTGTTTCATTTAAATTATTATACAATTATTTACTACACGAATAGATACAAAAAACAAAAGGACACTTAGGCGTCGAAGTATTCGTCCGCATCGCTGTCATCCGGAAACGTGCCCAGAAGACTGGCAGCATGTGTCGACACCGTTGCACCATCTCATGTTCCTAGCACGGCGGGCTGTGCTGGCGCCGCTGCAGCGGCTGCTGAGATCCTCAAGCGGCGCAAATACTGTAACCTGTAACTAAACTAATTTCTGTATAAATTTCATGATTCTTCCTCAAGAAGGACGTGTTTTAACAGCTCTGACTGTTTTTGTGTTATTTGTGGAGTTTATACTCGTGTGTTCAAAAAATCCGTTTGAACGTGTCGGACTTCGTAAAAAGGCATACTTGGACTACTTTGGGGTACCATTGCTGACGAGCGCCAGGCCCTGGATACCTAGTTTGGTATGTAAAAATTGTGTTGAGTCTTTGCAATTATAAGCAAACAAAAAAAGACCCTCTTTTAAGTACGAAGCTCCTATGATCTGGCGTGAGCCATCCAATCATCACGATGACTGTTATTTCTGTGTTACGAAAATCACAGGAAGAAACCATAAAAAATGCTGAACATAAAATGGATATATCCCAACTTAAAATCTGCTATAAGACCAGTCTTGAATACTAGTGACACACGAGTACCTCAGCACACATGTACATCTTCGGAACATCCAGACGAGTGCACTCAATAAACCAATAATGACGACAGTAGTAGAGACAGTGACTTTGATTGCTTCGGTTATCCCAGACCACTAAATCAAGGTGATTTAAATGACTTGATCAGGGTCTGTCTAAGACTGCATCAGAAATTCTAGCTTCCCGATTGAAAGGAAGAAATCTGTTGATAAGAGAAATGAAGATATCGTACTACCATAACAGGGAAAAGAGTTTACTCCCTGTCTTTACTGAACAAGACAATTTCGTGTTTTGTTCTGATAGTCCGGGCCTACTGACAGCAATGGGATTAATACAGTATAATCCAAATATTTGGCGTTTGTTCATAGATTCCTCAAAACGAAGTCCTAAATGTGTATTTTTGCATAATGGTAACAATACAGGTTCTTTACTTATTGCTCATTCTACAAAAGTTAAAGAAGTTATTGTTGGAGCATGCAAAATAGTAATTCTAATACACCTCACGCGAGAAAATCAAATAAAAGAAAATTTCATTCAGAATAAATATATTTAATAAATTTTTATACCTTAATAGCAGTGATGGCCTAGTGGTGTGACCGTCGGACTGCTAAGTCATAGGTCTCGAGTTCGAACCCACGGCACGCACCTCTGACTTTTCGGATTCATGTGCGTATTGTATAATTAATTATCACTTGCTTAAAAAACGGTGAAGGAAAACATCGTGAGGAAATTGCCTGAGAGATATTTCTCGACGGCATGTGAAGCCAAGTCAGAGGCCCATGGGCGGCTTTAAAACTCTGACACCAGCTATCTAATTACGCAACACATTTTCGATTTGCAATTGAGTCAAATTGGTTTCGTTTAACCAGAATTGCTTTCAAAAGTTGTAAATTGAAAGCAATTCTAGTCAAGCGAAACCAATTTGACTCAATTGCAAATTGAAAATGTGTTGCGTAATTAAATACCAGTTTAGTCTCTAACCACACGAAAAGAAGAAGTGAAAAATCCCGTCACCCGCTAAACTAGAGCTGCTACATAAAAACGGCACATGTTTTTCAAATCACATGAATTTTTTCATGAAATATGACACATGCGACATGCTGTTTTCTTGTGAATTTAAAAAAAAAACAAAAGTGTACGCCTGATAGCCATAACGCTCATTCAAATGTTTGTTTCGAACGTAACATTAGAAAATTGCGTCAAGCTATGCACCAGCAAACTTGCACACGTAACCACTTACCTCGAAATAAAAAGTGTTGTCCTTTTTTAATTTCAAATATAAAGTATTGTTCTCATTTTCATTTCAAACAATAAGTATTGTTCTTTTTTTTCATTGCAACAAAATTTTTTTTGTGGGCCCGGCAGTGTTTGGTTTTTTTTTTTGCTAATTTCTAGAAATACTAGAAGAATCATCGTGTTATTTTTCGCTATGCAAAACTTGAGAGATGATTAAAATGTCCGGGAGCCGGGCAGAATGGTATTCTCAGATAATTATTTTACATTCTAAGCCGAAAAGTATAGACAGTCCGACATTAAATAAATTGAAAAAAACCGGTCAAGTGCGTGTCGGACCACGCACAATGAAGGGTTAGTTGCGATGAATTTATCGCAAGAATAAACTTCATCGGAGTCTTTCCTCCCCACACCATGGGATGGGTAAGATTTTTTTTTTTTTCTAAAACACTACAAATTAAAGTTAGTTTTCACTTTGTAGTGTTTTTTTATGGAAGTCGGTTGTTCTTTTTTTTTCTTATATATTTTGCTGTGGTACGTACCTCACACAAATTCGAATACCATTACCTGCTATGTAAATAACAGTGACAGGAAGTTATCATATCATCCACATATACTAAGAGGGAAAAATACGTATTATTGAAGCTTACTCAAAATTGTCCAAGCAAAGTTAATGAAATTTATTTGGGACCAACTTGAGAGCATACCCTTTCAGACAAAAATATTTTTTTTTAAATCGGTCCACAATTGACGGAGAAATCGGTGGACATACAACAAAAAAAAACATACATTCGCTACGAACATAGAACCTCCTCCTTTTTGGAAATCGGTTAAAAATGTCGAATTTCTAATTAATACTGAAATAAGAAGTTGAGATAGAGAAACTAACGAAGACGCAATGTAATATTATACCTACATGTTTGCCACTCCATGGTATAAAACAAAAAAATAAATACTATAAATTCATTTTAATACGGAACTCCAACGATCAAAAATTCTACCGTGTGTATTGTTGTTGTCTCTAACTTATTCTCTCAGGTGTTAAGTTGTCATAATAATAACAAAACTAGCAGTGGCCCGTGACTCCACTCCTGAATATTACAATTCTAATTTTCTTTTTAAATTTTGTTAGTTTTCCCATTATTAATATGCAGATATAGAAAAAAAAGAAAGGAAGAAAAATAATTTTATTCGTCACAGAAACACGTGCATAAAAAAATAAAATAAAACTCGAGTAGATATATGTCAGTGACCTTGAGTGGTTAGTTTGCGTGTTCTGTACTGAGCTCACACAACGCGTCGTACGACCAGCGAGTATTAGGACTCGCCCATCACAGAGCGCTGTCCCAAATTTGACGCATTATTAATTTATTATACATAAAACAAAAGGCATATTAATAAAACACGTACACTAAAAGATCAATAATTAAATTATCTTAAAAATGGTGAAGATTTCAGACCAATACGCTTGATAGATTTTGCGTAATTCTCAGTTTTTTTACCCGCGTTAGACATAACTTTACAAATTAATTACACTATGTAATATAAACATAATCTAAAATATTCATATATTAAGTTATTAAGAAAATGCTCTGATTTCACTTTTTTTTTTAAATCATTGACTGTACTCTTTTAGACGTGATGTTCAGTATAAAATCATTAAAACTCGGATAACGTCGCCTTAAGTTCCAGCCAGAATGACATTTCTATCTAAGTATTTTCACTGTCATTTTAAAAACCGGCTGTCTTTTTGCCATATAACTAAGTACCCCGGGAACACTCGATAAGTAAGTGGGCCACCCTGCTCACAATACCCTCCTATAGCAGAACATACTTATTTACAAACTATTATTTAGTATACTGTAGCGGCATCTACATCGCTACATGCGAACTATGCATCAAAGACCTGACGTCACACAAATCCTGCATCGCGCAATTAGAGTTTACCGCGCGATAAACATATATACAAGTGGGCCACCCTGCTCACAATACCCTCCTATAGCAGAACATACTTATTTACAAACTATTATTAAGTATACTGTAGCGGCATCTACATCGCTACATGCGAACTATGCATCAAAGACCTGACGTCACACAAATCCTGCATCGCGCAATTAGAGTTTACCGCGCGATAAACATATATACAAGTGGGCCACCCTGCTCACAATACCCTCCTATAGCAGAACATACTTATTTACAAACTATTATTTAGTATACTGTAGCGGCATCTACATCGCTACATGCGAACTATGCATCAAAGACCTGACGTCACACAAATCCTGCATCGCGCAATTAGAGTTTACCGCGCGATAAACATATATACAAGCTTCCCGACTTCAACCTCTGGGCAGTTGCCCGCCAGACATCACACCCGTCTGGTTGGAGGATCCTCCCTTTTCTATGGGGGATGAGTGAACTTTACACCCTGTTCCTCATGCTCCCAAATTGGTGACCCCGACGTGATCGTCAACGCAGCCTTCGTGCAACTACTTCAGCGTGACGTCATCATCATCATCACTCCCGCAAGCTTTCGTGAGGCGAGTCACACAGCCAGTCAGCACCCACGGCTTCAACGGGTATCCTGACCACCAGCATGCAGCGAACGCGCATTCCTGGTCATCACCCTCAGCCACAACCCGGCGCTGTACCACATCCGACCCACTGGATCAAGACGCAGCGCCACCCCGACTCACTGGGGAATCACCGCAGACAGTTCCGACTCACCGCGAACTATGCGGCACCCGGTTCCGACTCACTGGAACCACAGCTGGCACTGTGAAGCATCGCAAGATTCAAGACTCAGCCCACTATCGACCTCCGGTCTCCGGAGGGGAGTGATGTAGCGGCATCTACATCGCTACATGCGAACTATGCATCAAAGACCTGACGTCACACAAATCCTGCATCGCGCAATTAGAGTTTACCGCTCGATAAACATATATACAAGCTTCCCGACTTCAACCTCTGGGCAGTTGCCCGCCAGACATCACACCCGTCTGGTTGGAGGATCCTCCCTTTTCTATGGGGGATGAGTGAACTTTACACCCTGTTCCTCATGCCCCCAAAATACTATAGGTACAACCCTTTTTTTTTGTGTGTGAAATTATCAAATAACTTCTCCCGCTCTGCGCGGAGCGGGAGGTGTCAGACTCTTACTGACTAAAACCCACCCGTGTTGCTTCAGTTGCCTGTACGTTGCCAGGGGCCACGGTATCCCTTTCGGACGTTCCCGCGAATAGGTACACCCCTGCCTAACCTTTCAAGGAATGCAGGCGTTTGATACAACATACACCTATTTCACTATAGGTACATACGTGTACGATACGTAGCGCGTCCGAACAGACAAACAGCTCAATTTATAGCTAAGTACCTTACACAAAGAAGATATATTTTGCCGGAGGCTATGAAGTTTCCATATAAATAATTAATGCTCCGCTTCGCTTCTTAGTCAACACGTTACTGTCATCCAGAGATCTTCGGGATGATCGGCCTTATATTATTCTGTGTTCTAACGTGCCTATGCGCAATTTGGGCATGGATGGTGTTTGTGAAAGGGGGGCAACACAAGCTACCCCCGATGTACCCGGGACTGTTGCCCATTGTGGGACATTTTCATTTGCTGATCGGTGATGGTTCAAGTAAGTATCTTTTTATTTTTATTTTTAGCACTATTTTCTTTTTGGTAAATGCAGCTGCATCCGGTTAGACTGGAAGCTGACCCCAACTATGTTGGGGTCATATGGCAAACGCTACTAAAAACATAAAAAACTGAATAACATGAAAAATATTAAAGATAGACCCCCCTTTTTAAGTTTATTATTCGATAATTTGTCATGAATATTCAAAAAAATACGGGTGGTCACATGCCCATGGGCGACATTGTATATGTGAAAAATTTCATTAATTTCAATTTTACGAATGTATTTGGATAAATGGCTTTACAAGCTATTACGTTTTCGTAAAGATAATTTTCACCTAAACCAGTAATAGAGATTGGTGATTTTGAAGACGCACTCAGTTCGAATGGTGATCGGTTTTACGAATTTTGCCGATGTTACATCTAAGTTGTAAGTATTTTTGAACGGCCTATATTATATCTCGACCTAAAAATTGTACAAAAGTTCAATTGTTTTTGATTTTTGTCTTCATGCGCCACGAGAGGGCCTCGCGAAATGTACCTCGCCCACTTCAAACTTAGATCTTGCCCCGCCACTGTAGTTAATCATACAAACTTATTTATACTATTTATTCTTTGGCAGGTTTAAGGCTTGTGCAGACCAGCGCGACTTGTCGCGCGACGCGACACGAACAATACAATTTCTAAGAAAACTTCACAGTATAACAATAACCGGTGTCGCGTCGCGCGACAAGTCGCGCTGGTCTGCACAAGCCTTTATGGCGCACTGTAAAGAATGTTGCCGTAGAAGCTATGAAACACGGCGGAGTCATCACCTTGATATTTGGACACAGGGTTTACTACAGTAAGTGTCATTTCAACCTTTATCATCTTTACAGTACCTGGTCGACCGAGCTCGGCTCGGGTGAAAATAGATAAATATATCGTCCAGGTCATACCGACGTTGTAGCACATTCCCGAGGCCGTGAAAATAGAGAAAACAATTTTTTCCAGATATGAGACCTAGTTATATCGACTTTTGGCCCCCGTAAATCACTTTATTCGCAACTATCATCGAAATCATTAGAGCAATCGGAGAGTAATTAATAATTATATATAAGTATATATAAATATTGCTCATTAAATAGTATAGGATATTAACATGGAGAAGGACGATTAAATTCATGCTAGACCGTTAAGACACAATGGTTACTGTCTCGCCTCTCACGTGAATGAGTCAACCACTATTTCTCAATCTTTAATCTTTTTTTCTCCCAAAAAAATGCGAGAAGTATGTCAAAAAATTCAGAAAAATAAGAGGTATAATCGTGCCAAAGGAAATTAGGGGCAAAGTCAAAATATATCTTTTTTTTTAATTTTCTCTATAATTTTTTTTCAACCAAGTGCTATAAAGTAAACACACATCTTATTAAAAAACGATATCTAAACCCATTTCTACAAAAAATTAAAGGATTTACTAACTTGGTCCCTAAGTCTATGAAGATCGATGTCCAGCCCACCGCCTTGAGCACGCGTGGTGATCAATGATCATGCCTTCTCTGTTTGAGAAGAGGCCTTTGCCCGCAGTGGGACAGTAACTGGCTGGTATTATTATGTAGACCGTTAGTGTATCTATAGATTCCAGTTTGAATCATTGATTCGATGGTTTGAATACCTTCAAAAACAGAAATGAAATCCGTTGAAACCGCTGAATCCTTATCATTCGGTTGTCGTCACTTTTCACAAATGAATGACAAACGATATTAATTTGATTTATTAAAACTTTATGCACAAGTAAAAAAATACCGTACAAAGGCGGACTTAATGCCTGAGGCATTTTCTACCAGTCAACCTTAGGATGATGCAAAGTGTCAAGGTGATCGGTGGCAGTGATCTCTCGCGTCCGGCCCTGGTCCAGGCCATGGTACGGAGCGAGAGGGCGTGGGAAGCCGTCACCCCCTTCTGCGAAGCAGTAATGCTCGCGAAGTAGTAGCCGGAACACGTGACGGAGATACAAATTTCGCGCCCTCACGCTCCTAGCCGCCGCATTCCCGGCCACCGTAGGCGCGAGCTTGCGGACGGTAAGCAATGGGTAGCTCGCCAACCGATAAGTACCAGGTCGACGGCGAGTTGTGTTCCACGCGCGCCTCAAGGAGATGTCAGTACAACTGAAGGGATCTGCTAGGACCGATGCCTGCCGGGGTCGCGGGAAAGTCCGAAAGGGATACCGTGGCCCCTGGCAACGTACAGGCAACTGAAGGAACACGGGTGGGTTTTAGTCAGTAAGAGTCTGACACGCCCTCCCGCTCCGCCCAGAGCGGGTGAAGTTATTTGATAATTTCACAACCTAAAAAAAAAAATATTGCTTGCTATTTTTTTTTTTTTGCCGATGTCGACTATTCTGCTAATGTCTAAAGTGAGTTGGAAAAAGAACGAATATTAAGAAAAAAATTGAAAAAAGTTAAAAACAAACAAAAATTCTTCGCTTGATCAAATTGAACACAATGTAGATCTTGTTAGGTACAGGACTGAAATAAACAAAAAAATATAATAAATATAGCAAAAATGTTGAGCAATTTTCAAACAATTTCCTTTCACCTTTTCGAACGTTCGTAATATGATTCATTCAAAACATTGGCAACGTAGTCGGAGAATAATTAGGTCCGAGTATATATTAACCATAGAGACGGAGACTGACTTGTAACATTTGTTTGTAACATAGAAATGTGTTTGTAATGTATCAAGTGTTTTTAACGCGTTAAGGCTTGTGCAGACCAGCGCGACTTGTCGCGCGACGTGACACGAACAATACAATTTCTAAGAAAACTTCACAGTATAACAATAACCGATGTCGCGTCGCGCGACAAGTCGCGCTGGTCTGCACAAGCCTTTACAAGTAGTCAGTGGAGCGAACCGAGCCGCTCGATGCGGATCCTCCACTCGACTGCCGGCTGTTTCGTGAATTCCTTTGAAACAGAAATATGAGAAACGAAATGATTAGGGGTCGAGGCGCCGAGAGTGGACTAAACGAAAATTTCATGAATAATAATATAATAATAATAAAAATGTATTCAAGTATAAGTATAAAGTAAAATTATGATATAGATTAATTACAATCGAGGAAAATTAAATTCTAACTGTAATGTAGACCTTCCTGATCTAGGTTTATGAAAAACCTGTGTTTCAGGCCATCAATTTACATCAAACATTTAAAAAGAAGACAACAATAGGTTTATTACTAAGCTAAATTAAAAGAAGACATGATATTTTCAATGACTTAAAGAGTAACTATTTATTTAAGTATATTTTTTTAAGACTAGATGATTTAAGATATATTATGTTTAAATAAATTAGCAAATAATATTAAAGTAGATAAACTGGACACTGTTATTAATTAAGTAAAGGAAGAGACTTAATATAGAGTAGATAGATAGAGATATTATTTTAAAATTTCTAATAGTTTTTCCGTGGTAGCGTAATTGAGTTTTGACAAATATTCCTGTACTAGTAAGTTACACCTATTATAACTTAAACTATAAATCTTTAGCACTCTGTTAAGCTGGTTATACAAGTAGGGCCCTAAAAATAAATAAAATCGATTAGCAAAAGCATGTTTAGTCTGAGAGTTAGTACAAACCATGGTGCTCAAAGAGAGCGTTCGGTCCTTTGTTTGGTCCAGCCGTTCACGCGTGATGCCGTGACCAAGGGAAACAGGGATTCATTTGTATATACAGGGTGTTAAAGAAATTGCGTGCCATAGCTTCAGGGTGAGTTCAGAGTCGATAAAGGAACCCGTAAAAAATAAAAAAATAAATACCTTTAAAAAATGTTTAAAAAAACTGCAAATTATCATAAGATGAACATAATGTAGTACCTACTAATTAAATAGCAATCGTTTAGAATAGATGAAAAAATTGCTTTAAATAAGTTTTAATTTTGTATAAATGCTAATTAATATTTTCCTAGAGTTAGGTCTAACTACTATCGAACGCAATGAAAGTAAGTAATTAAAGCATTTAAACAAATAAAATAAATTTAATTCTAAACGATTGATATTTTAAGTTAGTAGGTACTAAATTAGGTTGATCTTGCAATTATTTTTTCTGGGTTCCTTTATCGATACTGAACTGAACCTACCCCTAAGTGCCATAGGGCACGCAATTTCTTGAACACCCTGTATATAGATTTATATAGAGATTCTCAATAGAGAATGGGCAGCAGCGTTCTTTATGCGTTTTAACACCACCCTGCGATCGCTAACCCGCCTGCCAAGCGATTATGGCAAACCCCCCCATTTGGGGGAGGCCTATGTCTAGCAGTGGACGTCTTCCGGCTGAAATGATGATGATGATTATATATAGATACCACGCTTATCTTTTTATTACAGATTTGTCCTATTTAAAACACCTTTTCTATTTATCGTAGTGATAACAGACCCTGAGGACGCTCTAACAGCAGCGAACGCTTGTCTACAGAAACATTTCGCGTACGATTATGCCAAGTCCTGGCTGGGAGAAGGACTGATCACGTCTTCAGGTAAGTAAAACCAATATTAGTGAGGATGACGACCTCCCAACGCATACACAGAATGATGTGAAAAATATTTCAGTAGTAGATAATAAATACTACCTGAGTTACAGTAAATACTCTTGTACCAAAATATAATATACAATGTCGCCCATGGGCATGTGACCGCCCGTATTTTTTTGAATATTCATGACAAATTATCGATAATAAACTTAAAAAGGGGGGTCTATCTCTAATTGTTTTTTTTTTCATTTTTTCTTGTTTTTTTTTCAGTATCCCGCTATAATTTTATGTATAATTAACATAATTTCACTTATGTTTTTTTAAAATAAATACTCTTTTTTTTGGAAAAAAAAATCTTCCCCTCCTTTTTTTTTCATAGTCGACAAATTTTACTAATTTTTTTTAGTTAATCCGATAAAATAACTCGTAAGCTATTAGAAATAATATACAGAATACAAATCAAGCCAATAACATAGAAGATATGGCAAACGCTACTAAAAACATAAAAAATTGAATAACATGAAAAATATTAAAGATAGACCCCCCTTTTAAAGTTAATTTTCTATAATTTTTCATGAATATTCAGAAAAATACGGGCGGTCACATGCCCATGGGCGACATTACATACGTACAGAGTGATTATAGTTTACAAAAAATTACAGTGGCATTGACATCGACGCGAAAACTGTTACCCCATGGTAACAGTTTTCGCGTCGATGTCATTGCCACTCTGTTTACTCTCTCTCTACTGAATCCACATTCAGTACATGATTCTGACCCCTTCAACGTAGGGGTTGAAATGTTTCTTGTTATTAAAAAAAAAATCTGCTGTTCCATACATTTCGATAGCGAGGTATTGCACTTTTCTATGAAACACAACAACAAAAGATTTTTTTTGTAACCGACGAAAAATTTAAACGTAGGGGTTCTGAATCATGTACTGAATCCATGGTAACCGGCTTCGCGTCGATGTCCCTGACAGCCTGTATACGAACAGTCAAAGAAAGTAATTGTTAGACAAATTGTCTCTCTACGTCAATTATTTGCCGTGATAAAGCCATGTCATACAACGGTCAAAAAATTACAGTACAATAGTAAGTAAAGTAACAATAATAATACATTTTACTCAACAATTAATTTCCCTGATATAATATGTATGTTTTTTTGTTAATATTTATTATTTACAACACAACAGTGTATATTATACCTAGCGTTGCCAGGTGTCCCGATTTACGCGTGACGTCCCGATTTCAGGGGTCTGGGGACGCGTCTCGATTTGCACCTGATCGGGACAATAAATGTCCCGATAAATCAATAAATCTATTAAAAATCATATATTTGCATATTTGCAAAGTTAAATAAATTACCTATCACATCACTTTAACGAGTGCCACCAAAAATGGCACAATATTTTTAAAGAAAATCAAGACTTTGCAAATCTAGCAAAGTCATTCGATTTTGTGACTTCAATACCGGTATCAATCGCGGCAACGGAAAGGGTATTTTCCTTAGTTTGGACTGACAGGCGAATTCGTTTGGCACTCGAACAGATGTGAAAGCAGAAACTGAAATTAAAACCGACTTTAGCATGACTTGCAGTGAATTTTATAATACGTTATGGAAAACAAGGCAATCCTAAAGGCAGCGAAATCTAACGAAAAATATAATTTTAATCTTTATCTCAAGGCCAGATCTTAGAATTGACCATATCATGAAATGGGCAGCTAAAATTGGCCATATCGTTTAAACGTCAACGGTTAATGATACGTCAGTCGACGTTTGGCCATATCATTAATGTAGGGTATCCATGTTTTAAGGTATAGAATAAAATAGCCAAGTAACTGCGACCAGCTTGGAAGTAGCACTCGCCGGCCGCTGCCGCGACTCCGCTCGCTCCGCTCGCTCGGCTCACGAATGGTTGGTCACAGTTCTAACCTAACCTAACCAATTTGGTCGGGGTGCCACACAAGCGGTGTAAATGTTTAATTTTTTTAAACTAATTTTAAGTGCTATGTTGAATTTCACAATATCATATTTGGAAACCCAATAAAAGTCCATCGACTTGTTTTGCATGGTCACCCGTGTTTTGTTTGATTTTTTGTACGCCTCCGCCATGATGCACAACAAAAACAAAGCGATATCAACGCCTCTACCGGTGGATAATCTAACTATTTTACGATACATTGACTAATTTTTGGCCACATCATGATGTGACCAGCGGTTGATGTTCATTTCATGAAATTACCAATTTTAAGATCTGGCCACGACATATACCTACATACTCGTATTATACAAAACAGTGTCGCTTTTCGCGTTTGCCTGTGTTGTTCTTCTAAACCACGCAACAGATTTTGATGAGGTTTTCACCATCGTTTAGAGAATTTTTAGTGAAGGTTTATGTGTGTAATACGTTAATATTAAAGTTACTTTTACCTAAGAAATCTCGATATTTTGTCAAGTCGTAAAAACCGTGCGAAGCAGGAGCGGGTTGCTAGTAAAAAATAAATTAAGTACTTACTTAAACTTATAAAGAGCGTCAATAATTAATACCTTCTTAAACTAATATTTTATTGTTATATTTTGTAATTCCTACTAGTCCAGCAAGTCTGATGATTATTATTAGATTAAATTCCGATTTACTAGTAATATTAGTTGCGAAAAGCAAAAATAAAACCTTCTTTTTTTTTAAACCTATTCTCTTTTGTTGTCCCGATCTACAACCCTAAATCCCGATTTGTTTTACCTTCTGCCCCGATTTAAAGCGAATCGGACCTGGCAACACTAATTATACCCCACACTTTCACGCGATCGTGTATCAAGTTTCCTTAATCTAGATATTAATTTATTTTGCCGTACACATCACCTGCTTACGATTATAGTAGGGTTTAAAAACGGTAAATTCGTTTTTTTTTTTCTTACACTAAGCAGATATCTAAAAATCCCAATATTATGACCAGGTGAAGTTTGGAAGCGCCATCGCAAATTACTGACACCTGCATTCAGCCTGCCAGTGATGCTCAACTTTTTGGAGGTGTTCAACAGCCAGTCAAGAAAATTGGTCGAGAGTTTGAAAGTTCATGTAGACAAGGGACCCTTTGATCATACCGAATATTTGAGGAGTATTGCATTGGAGACGTTCTGTTGTAAGTATGACATTCACTCTGTAGGCTAATCTCAATCAATTGACCGAAATTCGATTAGAGGTTATTCTTAGAACAAACTCTGATTTTGGCTCTAACTGATACAAGTGAGGATGAATTGAACATGGACCAGAAAAAAAAAATATATACTAACACTAAAATACTAATACTAATACGAATATACTAATACTAATATTATTTTTAATTTAATTTAATAATATTGTAAAGAGGTAAAATTTGTTTCCTTGTTGTTAATCTCCAAAACTGCCAGTCGGATTAAAAAAAATCTTGCATTGGATAGCCCAATTCTTAAGGAAGGTTAAAGGCTCGCGGACGAAGTCGCCGGCAGAAACTAGTGAAGTAAAAAGATAATTATAAAACTAAAGAATCAAATTATTTACTGTCTATTTTAGTAACTGCATTTGGAATAACTGGTTTCGAAGACTCGCACTTCATCCAAAAATACATGCATGCTGTAGATGAGATTTTGAGTATTGTTACTCAGAGGTTCCAAAAGTTTTGGCTCCAAAGTGACACAATATTTAAATTGTGTGGTCTTCAGAACCGGCATGATGAACTTGCGAAGATTCTCAATGATATGTCTGATAAGGTAAGTAACTATATTGGAACGAAGTACTTTAACGTGGCTTGCGGTAGGAGTTGACTAGTAGAAACCGTCACGTAACGACTTTCTCTCTTCTGTATCTTTCTATATACACGTGTGTGTGTGCGTGCGAGTATCGCTTAGGGAACTTCGTTCCTGACGAGGCGGCTCCCCCGACCGTACACGTCTTTTTTTGAAGTGAAACTCCTATATAGACGGGGGTATTAGGATTTTTTCTGTCACGAAAAAGCGTTACGGCCGCGTGGAGGGGGTAGACGATATATCGCGTGGTGAGGTGTGGCGGCGGCGGAGAGAGGGCAACGGCTGTATTAGATGGATATAATGCGCAGCCGCGCGGAGAGCGGGGATAGGAGGGACAGCTGAGCAGATGCTCTGCATGTAATATGTCTCCGAGAGAGTCCCGGCGGCGTGTGCTCAGCTGTTGTTTTCTTACCTCCGCGCTCCACGTGGCTGGGCATCATTTCCTTTATTTGCGGTATGTGTAAAAAACTGATTAATAAATAAATAAATAGAGAGTTTGTTTTCCACTTGTCCGTTGCCATTCGTTTTTCCACTTGTCCGTTGAATTTTCACTTCTACTGTGTCCCAGCACACTTTTTTTTTGTCCCTCACTGCTTTTTTTTGTAATCACAGCTTTACCTTGCCTGGCCTAAAGATCCTCGACTACTTTATAAACTTATAAATCAAATAAAAATAGTATATATGCAAATAGGTATTTTTTTATGAGATTCAATTGTATTTTCTATTTAAGGTAATGCAAAGGAAGAAAGCGGCTATAAGTAACGGTGAATATACTTCTGGTAAGTACTTTACAATGCATTTGCTCGCGCGTTTTCCAAGCAGTCAATTTGTGCGGAAAGTGTCACTTTTTTCACTAGTGCTTTTTACTTTTCTGTTTATTTTTTATTTTTAGGCCTTCGTCAGCCCGTCTCGTCTCAGAGATTTTATTAGATGAGATTTTTTTTTCACAATTTTTTATTTACAAATCAGATGATGATGATGACGATGGCGATGATTATGACGATGGTCAAAATCAAAAAGTCGAAGTCAAAGTCAAAGTCGAAGTCGAAGTCGAAGTCGAAGTCGTTATCGTTGTAGAAGTCGTTGTCGAAGTCGAAGTCGTTGTCGAAGGCGAAGTCGAAGTCGAAGTCGAAGTCAAAGTCATGAATTTTGTTTTTATCATTTATATACGTCGTCGTATGTTAGATGTTACACATCACAGGCGACTGCCGACGGCTCGCTCGTTTTTTTTTTTTATTTCCTCACACAATGCATAGTAAAACGTATGATACACGTGGGTAAGATGATTTCCAACTCGTGTCTACTTATACACTCGCTCGCTTCGCTCGCTCGTGAATAAAATTGCCACTCGTCGGAAATCACCTACCTTCCGCACTTATAGCATAAATAACTATTCTGACACTGTTATCTACAAAATGTACCTTCTCATACTTGATTGGCCATAAATAACGGGCAGTATCAACCTACCTATAATAATATGATCATTATTTTGCTGAAAATACAATCCAATTTCTTAGTAATTACATAAACAACTTAAAAACGATCACACATTACTACTTACATTACATTACTTTTGGAAACCCAAGTTATTGCAACAAGTTTCCTCGTATATTTCGTTTTCTGTTTGAATGTCCAATTCGAAATGGAACGTGAATTAAGTTAAACAGTAAAAAAAAAGTGGTAGCGGTTAGGGGTTAGGTAGTCGTTTTGTCGGTAGAAGAATCCCACTTTACTGTTCACCACCTTTTCCTTCATTAGAATATACCTACTACTTATCTAATGAAGAAAAAAATTTTAGTTTAAAAAAAACTAAAAAACACGTTTTTTACACGAACTAAAAATGATAAAATAATTAAATTGACTAGTACTAGTTACGATATAAGTACCAATCCAGCTTGTCACTTCTTTTATATCCAATGATTAAATCAAAAAGCGTAGCCTCTAAAGATTTCCACTATCCACCTTCTGGCTCCATCATTAGACCCTCGACACCAAGTGCAATATATTGGAATCGTCAAATCGAATCATATGAGCCCAAACTCGAGGGGTTTACTATTAGCCACTGAAGAGTTCCACTATCCACCTCCTGGCTTCATCATCAGATCAGCTCCAAGATACTAAATTATTGTATTGTCATCGTCTTGAAGTTGGTGAAAATTACGTTGAAAGATTCCGTTGCATAGATAGATAGAAGCTAATAAAAGCGTATTAAAAACTGGTATGTTCTCACTTTTTTCTTCTTCACAGGTACAAAATACAAGCCTTTCCTGGACCTTCTCCTGGAGTTATCAGAAGACAACGCGTTGACAGATAAGGAGATTAGGGAAGAAGTGGACACTGCCATCGTAACAGGCTTTGATACGTCATCGAGCTTGCTGAGCTACATCATGATACTGTTGGGCACACATCGTGAAGTGCAGGACAAGATATATCATGAGTGAGTTCAACTTAATTGTAGGTTGTCTTATTCCTGTTTGCCCTAAATAAAAGGGGTCAGTGACAGCTCGGCCCGAGTCAACTCCACCCGAATAATAATACCAGATATTTCACTCCCGATTACGGTGATTTGTACGGTCAGGCAGAAAATCGATATTTTAAAATAAATCATTACGAATTTAATTTTCTTTTCCGAAAGAAAACAGAACATAGATTAGGCTTTTAATTTATAAATAAGTAGCCTAAGTTGTCAGGACTAAAAAAGACAAGCGTTCTTTTGCTGAGAAAATGACACACATCGGTTTTTTTTAATAATATTATTTATTACATTTATTTATAAAATAAATAAATAAATCTATTACAAAATTTAAAAAATCTTCAATATTTTCAGATATTGGTACTTTTCATGCCGACAGTACACACCACATTTTTTGGCGTTTTGACGATGTAGCGTCTGGTATTATTATTCGGGTTGAGTTGACTTGGGCCGAGCTGTCACTGCGCACCCAATAAAAGCACGCTGATAGATTTTTAACAACCCAACAGCGCGCTTTTATTTATGCATTCATTTAGGTGTCGTATATCTAGTGTTAGTGAAAACTGGCAATCAAAGTCCTGGTTATAGCTAACGCTTTACTTGTGGTTACCAAGTGTACAAACACGCTGTGGATGTGTGCGTGAAGACGAGGACTGTCAGCTCCTAACACACACACACACACTCACACACACCACACACTTCCAACTTCGCCATTGTCTCGGACGGTACCGAGAGCTCCTGCGCTCCCGAACACGCTGTGAATGTGTGTGTACACAGCGTGTAGTGAGAACTCTTTGGTCGAGCTGTACACAACAAAAATTGTGTCAGTGTCACATTTTTAATGCGGTCTGACAATAGGTAAAGAAGACAGCTGAACGTCATTCTGCGGTATTGACATTGTGACACACGGTGCTGAGTCGGTAAAGTAGAATCTATCGTGCAATCATAGACTAATATATACGGCTGACACCCCGTATATATTACTCTATGATTGCACGATAGATTCTACTTTACCGACTCAGCACCGTGTGTCACAATGTCAATACCGTCGTTCAGCTGTCTTCTCTTCTATGCGATGGCAGTGATGTCCCTGCCACCCTGTATATTGCGTGCAATGAGCAGTCAATAATCCCTTAAAGTGAAGGACATGTTTTGGATGTGACTATACCTACAAGTGCATAGCTTGGTGTTGGGCGGTGCCTTAATGCCTCCTGCATAGTTGGCTAGTCTCCGTTGGCATTGGCCGCTATGACCGAAACTCGGTCAGGAACGCAGGAGGAAAAAAAAGTAACGAATGTTCTGCTTTCAGAATCAAAGAAGTCTTCGCTACAGACAGAGATGTTGAGAAGGAAGACCTACAGAAGCTGGTCTACACCGAGGCGGTGATTAAAGAAAGTCTGCGAATCTTCACCACAGGACCCGTTACCCTGAGATACGTCGACAAGGACGTCAGGCTGAGTAAGCTTACCCATAAAATCAATAAAAAATCTGCTATTTCATAGAAAAGCGCAGTACCTACGCGGTCTAAATGTATGGAACAGCTGTTTTTTTTTTTTAATAATGGACGAAAAATTTCACCGCAGGGGTTTCAGACTCACGTACTGAATCCATGGTAACAGGCTTCGCGTCGATGTCCTGCCACCCTGTATAAACAGTTAGGACTAAGTATTGTATTTATTGTATTTTGTTATTTAAACGGTTGACGTCATCACGTTAACGCCAGCTGTCGCTGAAAACCAGCGCGGGGGCTCTGCCTCGCATAGGGTCGCAGCAATATGCTGAGCGATGGCCGTTTTACGTGGATGTGACGCATATTTTCCCCCAAATTGTTATTTTCGTGTTTTTGTTCTGCCTATGCGTTTTGTTTACCGCAAATAAACGTATTTTCTTTCTTTTCTTCTTTCTTTTTAATCAAAAAGATCTTCTTAAATCATCATCATCATCAAAAACATAGATCTCATCATCTTAAATTGATCGGCGTCTTCTTAAATTTTACAATAACGACCTATTGCCTTCGAATGCATGAGATTGTTCAATAAATAGTATTAAGTATAATAAGTTGTGTTGTTATAATAATAGTTTCCATCTTTTTAAAATTCACTCTTCACGTAGTCGGGTTTATGTTTTTATTTTTTTACATGTGCAATCTGCACAACATAATCCATAATCCGATAGAATATTTATAAGTAACCTACTTTTTTCGTACATTTGTGTAAATAATTTAAAATACAAAATTTAAATTAATGTAAATCATATAATTGGTGTTGTACCGTTCTAATTAACTATAAATAAATAGTCGTCCGTTGTTTTATAAATAATAAATACCTACTTGAGATTAAGAACCGAAAAAAAAAGGTTAAAAAGTGATCGTGTTTAATCGAACTTTGCCGGGGTCGTCAGTCAGTCAGTGAATTAAATCGATTATTTCGGAATTTTTATTATTGAATAAATTATTGTAGAATCTTATAATTATTTTTAATCCTATTATATTATAATTGTCTGTCTGTACCCTTTTTACGCCTTAACGGCTGAACGGAATTGAATGAAACTTGGCACACGGTGGACGATGGGTTACGACATAGGATTATTTATGGTTTCTGTAAGATAATTTCCGAGTGTATTACATAATGCTTGTCTTTGAAGTATTATTTACTCTTCAATAAATTGTTACAAACACCTAATAATTAGCGATATTTCATTCAATATCTCTACTGAAACTTTCGACTGTAATTTATCAACTTATTTCGCTGACCGTACCTACGTCTATATTTATGTAACTAACTTCCGCCAGCGGCTTTGCCCGCGTGATATCTTTAGAAATTATAGTCTATGTTACTCGGTGATAATATAGCATTCTGCTGGTGAAAGAATTTTTGAAAACGGTCCAGTAGTTTTTGAGTTTATTCATAACAAACGAACAAACATACACACAAACATACAAAAATCAAATCTTTGCTCTGTATAACATTAGTTTAGATTAAATTTGCTTTTTGTGTCTCAGTGACCGCGCTGTTCTTCAAAAATACGCAACAGATTTTGATGCGCTTTTCACGATAATTTAGAGATTTTATTCCAGGAGAGTTATTTGTACGAGTATTATTAATTATTATTAAACTTACATAAATATAAAGAAGTTTTGATGTTTTGTCAAGTCGTAAAACCATGAGAAGCACGGCCGGGTCGCTAGTATTTGACTAAAACGTGTTTTTCTCTCTCTAGAAAACTTCACGATGCGCGCAGGCAGTCAGTGCGTGATTCTGCTCTTCGGGGCTCATCGGCAACCTGTGTGGGGCATGGACGTGGAACAGTTCAGACCAGAAAGATGGCTGGACCCAGGGATGCCTGCCAACCCTGGTGCCTTCGTTGGGTTCAGTCTGGGAAAACGATCCTGTTTGGGTGAGTTTATTTATAATTTAAGTAGTCTGAAAAAAAGTCGCATAGCATGTCAGTTATTTAAATTATTATTGATGAAAAAAATATTTTTGTAAAATAATCATTTTCACAAACCCGTAACTAATGGGTAGGTATTACATGAAATGCTGAAAAATTGTGTAAGTACGGAATAATTTTGTGTGAATAGATAATAATAATTATTCTTTATACTTTATACACTGACGGGACGAACATGAGGAGCTCGTGGCTAAGTAACAACAGCCGCACTGGTCGATCCATCAGGTTAAGCTACGCTTGCCGGGGTTGGTCCGTGGATGGGTGACCATCTTTACATACCGAGAATCCTCAGTGCCTCGGAAAGCACGTTAAGCCGTTGGTCCCGGCTGTCATTTGTGGATCTTTGACAGTCGTTACGAGTCGTCAGAAGCCCGAAAGTCTGACACCAGTCTTACCAAGGGGTATCGTATTACCCAGTTACTGGGTTGTGGAGGTCAGATAGGCAGTCGCTCCATGTAAAATACTGGTATTCACCTGCATCCGGTTGACTGGAAGCCGTCCCCAACATAGTTGCGAAAAGGCTAGGCAGATTGATTTTTGAAGGGACGAACATCAGGACACAAAATCAGGTCAATTAGGATAGAAAGAAAGAAGTAAAATTGTTTATTCTGCACAAATAAGACGCACATTATAAAATAAACATAAAAAAACACACACTTATATCAATTAGCCATAATATTAGCAATTCGTTAATAAAAACAAAAACGAGAAATAGAAAAGTTAAAAGTTTAACAATGTTAGGTAATATGATGTAAAAGTACACTTATCAACTTTCGTTGCTGACCGTACTTTATCTCGTAACAGTAAAGGTACAATTCCGTAGTCGACCGCAGGCGACACCAGCAGGCGACGTGTCGCCGCGACACGACTGGTTCCTATGTGTTTCTATGAAAAACCTTCCGTGGCTAGCGACACGTCGGTTTCATAGAAATACATCGAAACACGTCGCCTGCTGGTGCCGCCTGCGGTCGGCTACGGAATTGTAAGTTCAGATCGGATTTTGTAATTCAACTGTGTCTACTGGCGTGCGGTAGACTTGTAACCTAATGGGTGCTTGTTTCATGTTCGAGTACGCAAATTAAATTCGGCACTTCGGCATTTATTGAACAACAGAACCGACCCGAAGCAATTAGTACACATATCCGACTTGCAATCGGCTCGTGCCGATCGGAAAACTCCGTTCGGTATCTACCCTCGCTTTATCATATTCGGGTCGGCTCGACACAATTCAAGCTAAGCGGAGCAGCTTTTTCCCGAACTTAATATAAGTACATAACCTAAACATATCATCACGCCTTGTTACCCCAAAGGGTTGGGTAGAGGTGTACCTATAGTAGGTACACCCATATTTCGCCATGTTATTATGTTTAAGTCTATTGCCATCAACCGGGCACAAATTCAGACTCCGGGCTACTTCTGATTCCAGATATAAAAACCAAAAAACACTTGCCCGACACGGGAATCGAACCCAGGACCCAGCTCAACAGTAGCGCTAGCGACCACTAGAGCAACGAGGCATCGGACTGCCTCGTTGGACTTAAGAATGTGTAACTCCAACTTACAAGAAAGAGTATGGGACTATCCTTATTCAAATAATTAAAAGATCTTACTGCTGCTGAAAAAACAACGTCAAAAATCATGAACTTGCGTAAAAACTGTAATATGACTCTTAATTTATCTACATGTATTCAATGTTGCCGCCCAGCTGTACCTTTTTTTTTTTTTTTTTTTTTTTGTCGCTGAGAAATGCGTTACGCATCCCCGGCTCGTGGGGGACGAGTCGGGGTATGTGGGACTCCTGTCAGTAGCGACAGTATACCCACTAAAACTCAGCGGTGTTCCCACATCGCCGTGATGGGAGGGTCATGGGAAACCGGCTCAGCCTTTACGTCCACGACCCTCCCGGCGCATGCCCGCCTAGCTGGCGGGCCCCGCATGCCCCCCAGGTTGGGGGGCTACGGGAATGGCCGGGAACACCTGGCCATTCCCGTCCGACACTGGTGGAGGTCTGTGCAATACAGGCAAGGGTGCCCCCGCACCCGTTGCCTGCTGGCCTCCACCTGGGAGGAGTCGGAGATGACTGTCGAACTGACGTCTTCTTCGACCCCTCCTCCGCCTTCGGAGCGGCGCCGCGACAGGATCTTCCTCCCGCGCCCGCTCCGCCGCTTCCTTCTGGGACATGACGTGTTCGCAGAAGGAGGCGACTGCCGCCCAGGACCCCTCATCCCTCAGCATGGCGTTAACCACGCCGGGGAGCGAGAGGTCCGGTCCGATCGCCGCGACGAGACTGCGGCGCGGCTCGGACCACGACGGGCACACCTCGAGGGTGTGCTGCGCCGCGTCCTCCGCCGCGCCACAGTCGTGGCACGACGGCGTCTCCTCCCGTCCGATTCGGTGCAGGTACGATCCGAAAGAACCGTGTCCGGACAGCACCTGCACGAGACGGAAGGAGAGGAACCCGTGCGGACGCTCGAGCCAGTCTCGCAGGACCGGCCCGATTGCGTCGAAGGTTCGGCGGCCGAAGGCTACGGTGGCGAGGTCGCCCGTCCAATGGACAACGATGGCGTCCCTCGCCTCCCGCCGGACGGCCTCCCGCTCTTCCGGAGCTGAGCGGACTCCTCTCGCCCTCCGCTCCGCCGTCCATTCGTACACTCTGGCGAGCACCCACGCCTCGAGCTCCCAAGGCGGGGTGCTGGCCAGAGCGCATGCTGCCGCATAGCCCACCGTGCGGTAAGCCCGCGCCGCCCGCTGGGCTATGGCCCTTTGAGGTGCCCGCAAGGCCGCGGCGTTCTCCCTTCTGTGGAGGGACTCCTCCCAGATAGGAGCCCCGTAGAGGGCCATACTCCTCAAGATGCCGGCGTAAAGTTGCCGGCATCGCGCGCTGGGGCCCCCCAAGTTGGGAAGCAGCCAGGAGAGAGCGCCCGCGGCCTTCAGCAGGCGCGACGACAGCCCGCTAAAATGCGGGCCGAAGCGCCACCTGCTGTCGAGTACAAGGCCCAGATACTTCATCTGGGCTTTCACCTCAATTCTGACGCCCTCCACGAAGATGTGGGCGTCAGGTGGTGGGGGGCGCTGCCGAGGGCCGTGGAAGAACACGGCCTCGGTCTTGTGCAGCGCCACCGTTAAACCTAGGCGGCGGATCCTCCCCGCGACCAAGGATCCGCCCGCCGAGGCCAAATTGGCCGCCTCCCTGAAACTCCCCCCCCGGGCGGTGAGGAGAGTGTCATCCGCATAGCAGACGACACTCGTGCCTCGGAGGAGAGTTCCGTACCTAATCTAACTGACACTAACACATGTGTGTAGCATCCCTAACTAAAACCAGGTCACCAGTCGAGATATTAGTATTAATAAGACATCCTACAAAATACTTATGGTAGCTGTACAATCTGGCCGAGGCATACCGAGACAGGCCGAGTGCGGGAATTTAGATGAGAGCGCTCGGCCCTAGAGGTGCTCAAAGTGTATCATATTTTCATCTGGATCACTGAAATGATCCGAATCATTTATATGTTTCATTTGGATCATTTGACTCATCGACTCAAAGAATATTAAAATGGATAACGACAACGAAAAACTATGAGAGTAGGAGTGATACACATCTCATTTGTTATCTCTTTCTGACTTAAATAGATTGTAATGTGTCACCCGCTCTCTCGTGACTTGCGTATCAGTTCCAGTGACTAAAGTAACGTAACTCAGCGTCTCAGTTGCTACTCAGTCGCCTCGCAAGCGACGGTCGCGCGGAAAGAGCACAGAGGCAAAGTAATGATTGAGATTCAAATGTTGAGTTTGAAACGTTGTTACTGAATCAATCTTTTGGACACTTCAATGATCCGGATCAGTGAATCGGTTCCGTAAAGAGTTACACACGCATACTCGGCCCTCCTCGGTGCGGTGTTCCTCGTTCACTCTTCGTCCCGTGTCGGTTTTTTTGTGCCCGAGTCAAAGGATCTCGCGGCGGTGTCGAGTACGTCGCTGTACACTCTCCTGTCTCCAGTATTGCTAGCGCCGATTGACAGCGAAGACGTTCAATTTATGCGTCCAACCTCTCGGGGTTCTCAACTTCAACTCAACTAGGCGAGAGTGTACATTGCCGCACTCGAGACTATTTCGCTAGCACAACACTCGGACAGCAGTGTACAGCCGCCATTACATACAAATCTCTTTACAGGTAAAACCTACGCGATGATATCAATGAAAGCAACTCTAGTACATTTCCTGAGGAGATACAAAGTGACAGCTGATGACAGCAATCTGCAGCTGAGATTGGACTTTTTATTGAAACCAGTGTCCGGACATGAAATCACCTTAGAAAAAAGAATGTAGACGGGACTCGAGGGCAAAGGGTTCGAGGAAAAGGCTTCGCGGAAAAGTCGTGAAGTACTCGTCGGTTCGTCGTTTGTTAAGTGTCTAGTTTAAGTTAATGTAATAAACCGACTGAGAATACTTTCTCAAACATACATAATATCACGCCTGTTCTCGAAAGGTTGGGCAGAGGTGTACCTTAAATTAGTACACCCACATTTCGTCAGCTATGTTAATATTTTTTTATGAATAAAAATAAAATACATAAAAACTTGTATTTATTTTCCTACTACCCATCCTAAGCAAGATACATTAAGAGCGGCCAACCCGCCATACTTTTCATACAAACGCTCGTACGTGATTATGGCTTTTTAACACATCTTTCTTTCAATTTTTTTATTTAATATGTATCTTGTGCACTATATCTAGGTTTCTATGAAAGCAAAAAAAAAAAAATTGAGTCACAAATTCAGTATAAGTCTCCAAAAATCTGCTTTTTTGCACAAATTTTACCCGTACTTTGGCAGGTCATAATATACTCATAATTGATAAAAGTAAAGAAAACATCTGCATAGAATTCTGCATACATTTTCAAAGTTGCTTGGCCTTTCCTGCATAAGTCGACAATGGTGCCGATTCTCTTGGTACATCGAACTAAACTAACTAAACTATCACTAAAATTCCTTGCTTTTGGCTATGAGAATCTTAGATCTATTCTGCAAATAACATTCTCTAAACTAAAAAATAATTTCGACACAACTAAAATAGAATTTGACAATCGCGAATCCACGTGGTACTCGTGGTTTGCCCTAACCCGTATTTTTTTTTTTAGAGCCGGAGGCGCGCATGGTGTGCCGCCTCGACGTGTTGTATATGGAATTTTTCACTTTTTGTATGGAAAACATGAAAAAATATTACCTACATGTTCAGGCTTAGGGGTTTATGGGTCCTATAAAGGGGGTCGAAATTTTCATTGTTTTTGCAATAGGACGCACCATTTTCGAGATATAAGCAAAAGAAAAAATAAATACAGTACTGTTTTTGCACGTGAAGTTGAGATGTTGGTGTGAATTTTAGTTCATGACAACTTATTTTACCCCACACCTTTTTAATCGCGATTAAAAATTGTCAGGTTTAGTCTGGTTTGGTATTTTACAATCAAAATTTTAGGAGAAAAATGTCAAATTCAGAATAGCAAAATTGCCATTTTCACTAAACTAAAAACTCAGTAGGTACTATCTTAGTGCTGTCAAACTAAAATATAGTTAAGTTGTGTCACTTTAGTCTATTTCAGAATGGGAAATCGTGGTTTGGCAGGAATAAACATTTTTGTGATTTTTTGTCTAGTTTAGAGGCATTTGTGACAAGAGAATCGGCACCAATGTAATTCAAATCAATGTATTTCTGTTTGAAAATGTAAATCAAATCCTAGGAAAACAGAACTTACTCAAGGCGGGGGTGCTAAAATTTTGAGGCTCACTGCACTCGCTTGTCTTGATTCTTGAGCTTTAAAAATATAGCTGCGTCCCTGAACATCATAACTAATGTCAAGGTGGAGACAAAAATATGGCATGTATAATGTATGTGGCATGTGTTATTTAATCGATCCCAAGTAATTCATATTTTAAAATAATAAATAGCCAACTGTTTGCGACCAACTTGTATATAAAAATGCGGTACCTAGTGGGGCGCGTCATTTCAGAGTAGACTAGACAAGCTATAGCGCTCGCCGGCCACTGCCGCGGTAGCGCCCATTTTGCTCGCTTGGCTCGCGCGCGGTATGTCAATGTTTTAACATGGCCTAACCTTGGTCGCGGTACCCTAACTTAGTTACTGCGACCAACTGTGAGAAAAGACCAGAAAGTTAAAAAGAGGTTCAGTTATTTAAAAAGTGTCCATCATTAGAAGGGCAAAAAGTTTTTAGAGTATCAATTAAATATTTCTCTAATCACCAGGCACACATGGTGACCCCCCCCCCAAAATCTAAGGCTGTGACCGCACCTGATGCCGGTTGCATCATTTGGAAGCAAACGGCATGCCTGGCATGGCTTTAAAACACTGACACCAGGTTAATCACTAACCACACGAAAAGAAGAAGATTTTGATGCAACAAGATTGCTAAATAGTAGATTGTTTGCCTAGCGAGCAAACAACAATTTTAAAAGCGAGAGTGTTTCTTTGAATCCAGAGCCGAGCGAAGGATCCTAGGGATTAAAGAGCTATTTTGGTCCCTGTTTACGAGAGTAAACTAGCTCTTTTTGAATAGATGTGAAAATATATTTTATTGCTGCAACCAGAAATAAAACACCTATATCACGAGGAAAGAACAGGATGAATTCCAAATTGCCATGCGAACACTCACTGAGTGAGTTTGATTATGATCAGTAACCCTTTTTTTTTTTTTTTTTAAATTGGGAAATTATCAAATAACTTCTCCCGCTCTGGGTGGAGCGGGAGGGCGTGTCAGACTTTTACTGACTAAAATCCACCCGTGTTCCTTCCGTTGCCTGTGTGCCGGGGCTGCGATATCCCTTTCGGGCAAACTCGCAACCCCGGCAGAATCCAAACCCCTGTACCACCCTGTACCCTAATTGCATAAACAACGATCAATCAGAATCTGAATCATTTTGAAACAGATTGCTAATCCATTGCTTCATAAGTTCGAAAAAAAATCTGCTCAACAACGGAAATAACGCAATGAATGTTGTTGAACTGTCAAAATGAAACAGATAAGTCGTAGGTAATCGTTTCCGAAAATATGTTACGTAATTACGTTCGCAAGCGAGAGGTGCACATTTATTGGATAATTTCGAGTGTAAGGGTGACAAATCAACATCGAGCTATGCTGCGCTGTACTGCGCTGTGCTATGTTTGGTCAACTCGCTCGTCTAATATTTTAATGAGGATACAAACAAACCATGCTGTGCTGCGCTGTGTGAGGCTACGCTCTGTTTAAAAACGCAGCAGTCTCGAGCGAGGCGCGCTACCCGCCGTGCTGAGCCGCGCTGTGCCGAACTGTGCTATGTTTTTTATGGAGCTCTGCCATATAGCCTATCCTTTCATCTTCATCGGATTCAACTATGTCGTAATGTTTACGTTTTTTTGAAAATAAAGTCATTTTTGACGAGATAACGACTACACGAGCTGCTGATTACCTACTTTTAATACTGAGCTAAGCAAAGCGCAGCACAGCTTGATGTTGATTGTTAAAAAAACGTAGCTTAAGAAACACAGCACAGCACAGCGCAGTACAGCGCAACATAGCTCGATGTTGATTTGTCACCCTAAGAATGGGCCTATAGGTTTAGTAACATCACTGTATCACCACCAACCAACCATGATAATGTCTGAATGTCTGTGTTACAAACAGCGACTGATCCCTAATATCCAAAAAACAACGCAAAAATCACACCGCCTACCTAAATACATAAACACAAAGTCAAGACCTGGCCAACGCGTGGAGGCCCACACTGCGGTTCCGAACTTCCGACGGAGAGTAACTTAAAGCCTCTTCCTCACAGGCGCGTTTTTACCGCACGATAATAACGCAACAACAACAACAAACAACGTTATATGAGGCTTAAACCTGTCTTTGCGAGCGACCCGATGAAGCGACCACACACAGGAGTGTTGAGGCCCTGACCGCGGTTCCGAACACAGAACTGGTTTCCGTATGCGCGCTAACAGAGCTCGCTACTAATGTTACTAAATTGATCATTTCATGGTTTAACCCTTCCATGAAATGGTTGTTTGTCATTTATTTATTTATTTATTAAGTCATGTAATAGAATACTGATCACATCATAATGTGGTCTCTTCCCCCTCCGGCTGGGGGCCCGTGGCATTTTGCCCGTCCTGCTATATTGTTAAGCCACTGTATCTATCTAGGTAGGTACTTTAATTAGGGCTGAACTTCACTACTGTGGTTAACTCTGACCTAACTGAAACGAATCCCGGGCGGGATTCGGGGCGAAATTCGCTCACGGGTAACTTGTGTTGTGGTTTAGGTCGCGAATAGTCTCGTGACTAGGAATCATAAATCAAACGACCGCGACGCGCGCATTTGCGTCCCGCGCAGAGCTTATTATATTGGGCTGGTACTCGGTAAATAAGGCTGAACTAATATAAGTTACTGCCTACTTAGTTCTCTGCTCGACTGCCCCGTTGCTCTCGTGGTCGCAAGTTGGGGTATGATTTCCGGGTCGCACAGTGTTATTGGGTTTTCCCATTAGGAATTTCTTTTTAACACAATTTTACCACTTTGTCGGCGTGATTAATATGTACCTATAGGTACCCATGCCAAATTACAGCTTTCTAGTACTAACAGTCTCTGAGGTAAGCCGCGGACAGACAGAGAGACAGACGGACATGGCGAAACTATTAGGGTTCCTTGTTGACTACGGAACTCTAAAAATGGATATGGATATCTGGACATTTATAATAAATAATCATTTGGATTAACGTTGTCTCTATCTGATGATTTTTTGAGATGAGGTAGGTACCCAAAAATTTATATTTTCCTTAAGACACCTACTTCTTTGTTGCGATAAGTACCTAACGGTAGGTACTTGGCCCGTTTGGCGCAAAGCCATATTAAGTTCTTAAATTGACCACAGAGACCGTTACAATTTAAACATCATTGAATGGAAGTCATTAAAAGATGACCTCACCGAAGGATTTTTATTTATTGTTGGCATAAACAGTTAAGCAAATAATAGTACCTACTTCTCTAGTTAAAAGTTCTACATAAAATTATTTTGTATTCAACTTAGTTTGTAGACATTCACAAGTACTTGACATAATGATAAATCGACATAAGTGTCTATTGAAATTGAATGGCAGTAATAACTTTGCCATTGAAAGTGGAACACATACTTAGTTGCTAATAAAAACAAACAAGGTTTGAACTGATGGAAAACTTCTGTTAAAAATAGGTACTGATCAAGTGCACGTTATTTTTATGGTTAAGTACATAAGTAGGTACTTAGCTACAAAGTAACTGGTGTAGAATCTCCGAATACCTACCGGGCTAATATTTTAGATTGGACCTTTAATTTTGTATCTTATATTTCGATACATTCATTTAGTATCTTAGTATTTTGTAAATAGTAAGTTACGTATGCATTTTTTTACATTACGGCATTCCATTTTAAAGATAAAACTGAACGCACCCTTTTTTTTTTTTTGAGGATGGGAAATCATCAAATGACTTCTCCCGCTCTGGGCAGAGCGAGATGGTGTGTCAGACTTTTACTGACTAAAACCCACCCGTGTTCCTTCCGTTGCCTGTCTGCCGGGGCCGCAATATCCCTTTCGGACAAACCCGCAACCTCAGCAGGACGCACCCTTTAAATGTTAATTTATCAACTTTTCAAGAGAATGTAGGTATGGTCTAGTAGAGCCAACAACACAGGATTAGCGCAGAACAGCTGACTTAGAAATGCTACAAAATTTAAATAATAAAGACAATAGTCTAAAGAGTGTAAATGTTTAAGAAAAACTTTTTATTTTTTATTTTTATTAATACCACCTGTTTATCGAGTTCCGCCCCTGTGGAGCGACTTTTCTTATGGGGGATAAATATTTTATCCAAGATCAAGCTATTTTTGGTATATCTGATTTAATAATACCACCTGTTTGTCGAGTCCCGCCCCTGTGGAGCTACTGTTTTCTTTTGGGATAAAGATTTTATCCAAGATCAAGCTATTTTTGGTATATCTTATTTACATAGTCCTGCTACATTTTACTGTAACAAAGTGACTGGTTGATACTGATAAAATTCTGAAAAAAAAATACTATAGATTATTTTTGTATTAAGTATTCTGTTGGAGTCACTGGAGATGATGTGGTAACTTTTACCATAGGAAAGTAATTGACGATTGTTTTTGGTTGTTGAACAAAATGTATTCCCTTACTTGGCATTCTTTTACGGTTTTTGTGAGTTATTCTATGGCTTTATAGCGTGTCCCTAGCCCATCATAAGTAACAAGTCACGAGTCATAAGTCACATGCCACGGGTCATAAGTGACAAGTCACGAGTCACCGGTCACAAGTCACAAGCCACGGGTCACGGGTTCCTGGATCTAACGAATTATATTTAAGAAGCTATAGTTGTGTTAGTTAAGTAATTATTTAGTTGATAACTAGAACTGGGGTTTGTATTATGAGGTAAGCACTTAATGCTTTAATTTAGGGATCCCTCGACTCCGGCCATTCGTAGCCGTTTAGTGGTACCTACCAATTCTATGGTGGCCAGCTAGTTGGCCGTTGCGACCCATAGGGATTATGCCTGGGTAAAAAAAAAATGAAATTCTAATGAGTCCGTCAGTCAGATAATAAAAAAATATTAGACACGTATTTTTTGCTTTATCATATCAATACAAAATTACTTAGATTAAACGCATTTTAAGTTGGCGAGTGGGGGTCGCTACGTCACTAGTATGTATAAAATCTACATACTCGTGACGTCATGGCACATTTTACCTCAATGTATCGCCGTAATGTTTAGTAAACGTAAAAAAAAAAATACGTGTCCAATCTTTTTTTATAATCTGACGGACTAAAAAAAAAATGTTTGTCGTCATCCCTATTGCGCAATTCGTATCGGTTTCTATAGTTTACCTGTCGGTCGATTCTGTAAAAATATTAACGTGAAGCTTAGGTGAAGTGAGCGTGAAGTGAGCTGTCACTGCCGCAAAATCGACCGGCAGGATGCTAGGGATTAACACTATTGACAGCTCACTTCACGCTCACTTCAACAAAGTTTCACGGTGATATGTTTACAGAATCGAACGGCTGGTCACGATCGTGGTCGTGGCCGTGTAATGCACGAGATCCCTTAACCATGAACTTTCGGCAAAATCTGTCTCTCTGCAGGCCTTAACAAATATCTAGGACTGTCTAACTTTGGTTGATGTGTTCCATTTGCAGTTTGTAGGCCACCGACATGAAAAAAACACAAAAACATAACCCTCCTTCTGGGCTCCTTCGTAGTCGGGTAAAAACACAAATGACACATTTAATTACATAATGTTTAATATATATAATACAAAGATAACTAAAAACACTTATAATTTATAACTACTCTAGTTCATCAAGTAAATATTAAATTAGTTGGTGCATTAGAATTACCACTTAAGATAATTTCTCTATCCCACTTCCCTTCAAAACAACCCATTTTGACTCAACAGACCATATCCTTAATTGTAATATATTTGTGTCACGCAAAATGTACTCTTAAACGTAATCTGCATTAGCAATTTATTTGGTAAGCATATAAACAAACACGAATTTTCCACTTAGACAAACATCAACTTTATGAAAGTGTAAATAAAGTTGATTTTAGACCGACTAGTACTGTTGAAAAGGTCATAAAAATATGAAGTTGTAGCGCAAAGTGAACCTTATGTGTAGGTATTACAGTTGTTTTTCCTAAAAATCGTGTTTGTTTACATATTTGGTAAATTAAATGCGAACGTAGATTAAATGCCTTATGGTTCAAAGTTGAAACTAATAACTTTCGGTGCGAAATTAGTTGGCATTCTTGAAGTATTCCTTGCTTTCTCGGGGGTTAGGTTTGATGGTGTCCGCGTTGGTGTCAGGATTCCAGTTGGCTGGGCACACTGTGAAAGAATCAAAGACGGATTAATAATATTGTGTACAGCGTGATAATGCAATAGTAGTTTATGAAACTGAACTTGCATAATCAGGGGTATTAAAACACTAGTGTTTTAATACCTAGTTATGAGCAGTTTCAAACACTACTTTATCTACTCTCATACATTGGGATTGCACCTAGTAAATAAAATATCAAACTTAAAAAAGTAAGAAATGTTGAAAACAAAATGTATGAATGGCGCCAAAACCCAGCACTTCACTGCGCATGCGTTAAAGCGGGCGCTGCCACAGACAAGTAAAAATCAAAACATTTTTGTAATGCTATAAAAATGGCGTGCGGCATAAGCGTTCCATTTGCAAAAAATAATTGATGGAAACTGCTTCGTGGATTTGCCCTGTATCGTATTGGTAAAAAAAATGTTTTGAAACATTATTTTGTTAAAAAAAAAGTGTTATAATATGATTCTATTTTTAAATTTCGGTATTGTGTTTAGAAAGTATGTGTCAATATAAACTCGTTTTGAAGATAATTCGAATGTTACGACATGAGACTAGATAAAGACTATTATTATGGATTTTATTTTAAGGACAGTAAAGTTGATATTTGTTGGCCCGGATGATTTATGCTAGACAGTAACGGGCGCGGGTCGCATCCCAGTCGCGTAAACAGGGTGGCATGGACATCGACGCACAACCTGTTACCATGGATTTAGTAAAATTCAAAAAAAAAAATACCTCAAAAAAAAATTGTGTTTTAAAACTACTTGAGTTCGGAGTTTCCGAACTGACTACATTTACTTTTGGAACAGATATTAGCATGGTCTTGGTTGACCCACTTTTTTTTGGGTGGGAAATGTTCAAATAACTTCTCCCGCTCTGGACGGAGCGGGAGGGCGTTTTTAGTGTTGCCTGTACGTTGCCAGGTGCCACGGTATCCCTTTCGGACTTTCCCGCGACCCCGGCAGGCGTCGGTCCTAGGTCCCCTTCAGTTGTGCTGACATCTCTTTGCGCGCGTGGAACACAACGCGCCGTCGACCCAGACCTGTCGGTCGATTCTGTAAAAATATTAACGTGAAGACAGCTCACTTCACGCTCACTTCACCTAAGTTTCACGGTGATATTTTTACAGAATCGAACGGCTGGTCCGTATCGGACAGCGAGCTACCCATTGCTCACCGTCCGCAAGCCCGCGCCTACGGTAGCCGGGAATCGGTCTGCGATTCCCGACGCCCAGGCTGTCTCCCGCGGCGGCTAGGGGCGGGCGTGAGGGCGCGAAATTTGCCTCTCCCCTCACGCGTTCCGCCTCGTCCTTCGCGAGTATTACTGCTTCACAGAAGGAGGTGAAGGCTTCCCACGCCCTCTCGCTCCGGACCATGGCCTGGACCAGGGCCGGACGCGAGAGATCACTGTCGCCGATCGCCTCCACAAGGACACGGCGGTGCTCCGCCCAAGCCGGGCAGACCTCCACCGTATGCTCCGTGCCGCCGTGGCGCCTCTCTAGCACTCCTCAAAGAGGGGACTTATCGCCGTAACTGTGGCGTGCCCATTGGTTGCCCTACCAAGACCATAATATTGGCTACTGCGAGTATAATGACGAAAGCTATACATTCCGTACATACCTTCACCATGCTTGTCAGAAAACTGGAAGGCTTTGACCAGCCTGAGCGTCTCGTCCACTGATCTGCCAACGGGCAGGTCATTCACTGACATGTGCCTAAGGATACCATTCCTATCAATCACGAACAGTCCTGGAATGGGAAGAAATATAACGTTTAATGGGGGAAATAACCTTTAGTATAAAATACGGCACTCTCCGCCAGCATTCGCTTTGCGAATTTTTTTTGCAATCATTCGTTCACGAGCTTTTAGAGTTTGTTTTTCGAGTTTGGTTCCATGTTCTCACCAAAATTTTGGGTTCGCGGATGAATGTTCATTGCGTAAACGCTCGTGTAACGAATGTTTGCTAAACAAATTAGTGGGGTCTTTTAAGGTGGGTTTAGATCAAACGAATATAGAGCTAAGGGCTAGAGCGACAGATGTCCGTTGTTTGTGGCTTTTTAGGGTTCTGTACCCGAAGGATGCCAAACGGAACCGTATTACTAAGCCTCCACTGTTCGTCCGTCTGTCTGTCAGCGGGCTGTATCTCATGAACTGTAATAGGTAGACAGTTGAAAGTTTCACAGATTGTGTATTTCTATTGCCGCTATAAATATATAATAATATAAAAAATAATAAAAATAAAATAAAATAATAAATTAAAGGTAAAAGAAACCATACAAGAAACGTGTTTTTTTTTACATGTTGTTTTTTACTAAAGAAAAAAAGTAGTAGTTAAATATTTTACGGTGTTCCGGAATCCTTCCTGTGTCCGAATCTTGGACTGGACTTGTGGTTTCGTTTTCATAATTTCATTATCTTCACAAATAAATAATCATTCAATCACTCATTCATTCATTCCTTCATCATCATTTCAGCCGAAAGACATCCACTACTGGACATAGGCCTCCCCCATTTTGTTCATCATTTACAATTTTACATCAAAAGAATACCAACAAGTGAGAATGACCACAAACAAGAACTGGAATTCTTGCACATGCTCTAGAGATGTTTAGACCAGGCCAACGAGTCCTCGATGCTCATTCGTCAAGACGTGTCTGTAGCCGGTTTTAGACTACACTATCTGGACGGTAAGACGCGAGAAGAGTGTTTTTTTTTTTGGGATTTTCGACACTGCCTTTTAGCTGCCTTTGTTTCTTGCCAAGAATCTTGCTTGTGGCTTGTTTTTATAACGTTCATACGTAGGATCCACAGACGTCTGAAATTATGATAGGCTTCTATCATAAGTAGACATTTTTCTCGACACCAATCCATAATTAAATAAGATATTTATCGGTCAAGTCGCTAGAGCACAAAAACGCTTTGAAGAGACCGCTTCGAGGAGCAAGCACGTCCGAACACGAATGAACGTGCTAACGCTACGGTTAACTAGAAGAGCGGTGGCCGCACTTAACCGCCGGCTGTCATGAAAATTTTGATAGTTGCAAAGATTTAAATTGTTAGATTCGCCCCCCAGTAGGGAGAATCTAACAATTTAAATATTTGCCACTCTCTCTAAAGATAGTCGCTTTTCTGTTTCGTTTTGACACCTCTGACACACAATGACGCAGTTACTACTTGTTTGTCATGGAAACGCTAATATTATTTTTTTAAATGTTTTATTATTTAATAATTTGTGAGCTCACTCTTCTCAGACTGGACACTTTTTCTTGTGACTGAGTATGGTGAGAGAAAATCTAGCGATTTAAATATTTGGGGGCGCGGGCTTTGACTTATTTTTAAATACTGGTGAAAATTACAGATTTTCATGACGTCCGTTTTAATATGAAGGAACCGCTTTTCTAAGAAACCGTAGCTTAAGCAACTGTTTGCACGCTCGTGCTCCATTTACACCAAGCGAGCGAGGTTAGAGCATTCTTTGAACATTCTAGAACAAAGACACAAACAATATACAACAAAGAATGCTCTGTCTCTGATTACACCAAAAGGATTTGATGGAGTGGCGATAGAATGAGCATTCGCTCATTTGGTCTAAACCCACCTTTAGATTATTTTACCCAATTTAATGGTTGTCTTCTATCGAGAATACTCTTACAGCGGGCGCAACACAACACGGTTTTCACTGCCAAACAAATATCAACATTGCTTTACTTGAAACAGAATTGAAAATGAATAAACTTCCATTAGTCAAAGAGTGCATCAAAGCGGACAGGGTATGCGTCTTAGGTAAGAGTGAGGTATTTTATTTTCGACTTTATTTCAAGAAATACAATGTTGATATTTGTTTGGCAGTGAGAAACGCGCCTCGCAATAAAAGATGTTCCAAGTACCCTAACAAAACATTCTAAGAATTTTTTTTCTGATTAACTATAAATTACTCAATTACCAATTATTAATTACCTCTGAGCGCGAAACCGGCGTCGAGAAGAACATTATAGTCCTGTGAGATCTTCTTCTGGTAATCAGCAAGAAGAGGAATTTCTATCTTACCAAGACCACCATCCTGAAACGCATAATAATAATTTGTGAAACGATTTATGGCAGATTCTTATAATTTACAAACCACCGTTATTGGTTAGTATTAAGACTCTTGTATCGTTACGGGAATTAAGTTATCTGGAAAAGAACTGGAGTAACCGACATAGCTGGCAGAGTTAGCAAATTGAAGTGGCAGTGGGCTGGCCATGTTTGTCGAAGGACCAATGGCCGGTGGAGCAGACGAGTACTGAAGTGGAGACCGCGTAACGACAAGCGTAGTGTGGGACGCCCCCCAGCTAGATGGACCGACGACCTTAAGAAGCTGGCTGGGACAGACTGGATGCGGAAGGCAGTGTTGTGGCGCAGCCTCAGAGAGGCCTATGTCCAGCAGTGGACTCAGTAGGTTGAGTTGATTGATTGACTGCTGTCAGCCTGTGAATTAGTCCCTCATCATCATCTCATCAGCCTATAGAAGTTCACTGCTGTACGTAAGATTCTCCAATTGCAAACTATTTAACTAGATGATGGTTTCCACATCAATTTCAGTAGTTCTTTAACTGGGTTCAGTAAATTGCATTTTAAGCATAATAAGACCTTTTACATACTTTTCTTCTGGGTTGTGCAGGCCAGATAGGCAGTTGCTACATGTAAAATACTGGTATTCAGCTGCATATGGTTAGACTGGAAGCCAACTCCAACAGTTGAGAAAAGGCTAGGCAAATTGATTGACTTGACATACCTTCCTAGGAGTGTTGGTCCATGCAAGATGGCTGAACTCAGAATCCGTTGAGACACCAATAATTTGGCAGTCAATACTGGCAAATTCCTTAGCTCGTTCACTGAATGCAATCAACTCGGTTGGGCAAACAAATGTGCTGGAAAACAGAAAAATTTGGATTTACTAAGGAGATAAATGAGGTGTATATTCAATTAAATTAAAGAAATAGGTTTCAACTAAAGAATATTAGAATGTGGACGAAATAACAATGTTAAACATCTCTCATGCTTAGCAACTTGAGTATGGGCCAGTTGGACCACCTACTGGGCTCAAACAATATAAAACCAAAGTACCATCGACACAAAGGCACCATCTCCAGAAATGAGAGAATCGCAGCGATAGTAATGCATTGCCTTCAATTCATCACCGCGATTAAATCGCCGTGTGGAGATTGATTCATAGTTTCTATTGAATCTGATGGCAAGGCGATTTTCTCGCCCGTGGAGATGTCACCAAAAAGAAGAAGTATGGGCCAATGTTTTTGTTAAGAAATTAATAACTTATACAAATATATGTATTATTTTTTATACCAACAATAGGTTGTATATTATAATACTTACAAATCTAATGGGTAAAACATTAGAACAACATATTTTCCATGGAAGTCTGCAAGTTTCAGCTTATTAAATTCACCGTTTACCACAGCAGTTGCTTCAAAATTAGGGGCCGGCTGCTGCACCCTTGGAACAAATGCTGCACTGGCTGGAAAAAACAAAATATTTCTAAGTTGTTTGATATTAGGAATAAAATAAGAGAATTAGAATATTGTTTGTTGTTGCTGTATGTGTGGAAAACAAATAAAATTGGTAAAAAATAAACCCTACAATATGTTGTGGAGTTATTTTTGAGAGGTATGCTTCTCATGCGAGCTACCTACAATAATATGAAAATAAATAAAAATAATATAATAGCATTTATTTGGTACGGATGATCAAGGCATTTGATAGTGTTCTCTGACAGAGTTGTCAGTGATATGTACCTGCAAGGTTTAAAAAAAAAATGCTCATTAAACCAGTATTTTAGGTTATGTAATTAAACTACAGCTGAAATCAGGGTTACTTACTGGTAGAAAAATTCAGGTTTTTCACGGATGATGCTGCTGGCGCAAGGACCTTTGTAATTAGAAAATTTGTGTCAATAGGTCATGTACAATCTTATAATCATTATTGGGTTTTGGATGTAAAATATGATTAGAAAACTTACTCTGCGAGTCAGTTGTTTTACCAAGAAGGACATTTTGTTAATAGTTGTATAAAGTATTATACAATGATTTTCTAATATCTTCTGACCGGTCGATTAGTGTGGATAAATTATTTAATTCCGAACTAACCACCAACAAAATAATACAATGACAGAAACGAGACGTGACAGTGACAGACTGTCACTGTGACAGTGCGACTGTGGGCCATAGACTATATTTTCTATCTCAATGATATGGGCCGTATTGATATATTTTATATGTCTATGGCCGCTTTCGGCGCTTTACAGTGTTGTTATCGTAAAAATCTGAGCTGCCGTATGTCAGTCTGGTTTGCCGTATTTAAGGGAAAAAAATACGAAATTGCCGTAGTTATTTCAAAAATGTCTATTATTAATTTTGTTTCTCCTTCATAAAGGTTTCTTATCGTTTCTATTACTTCAGATTCATATTTATCTAATATGTACTTATCCTTGCTTCCCATTTTGTCGCACATGTCGCGCGACATCGTACGGTATCCTTGATTTTGAATCAATTGTCATCGATTTTTAAGGTAATTTTCAATTTTGACAATTCGTGCTAGTGTCTGGATTAGTGGTAACATTGACGAAAAATTATCTCTATTACTGTGGCGCACAGCCTCGAACATATACAGGGTATCAGGGACATCGAAGCAAAAACGGATACCATGGATTCAGTACTCATGTACTGAATCCATGGTAACAGGCTTCGCGTCGATATCCCTGCCACCCTATAAACTCTACGAGCTCTTCAATTGACAGTTATTGATGTCAGCATTGTGAGCGAATAAGTTATAGTTCGGAAAGCGACCCTATCGGTTCGTTTCGTTCAGAAAAGTACGCACATACGCTGAGCGGTCTATGGTCCCCCAGATTTTTAACCATTGAGAATCCACCCGAGCGCTGTCCCAGCGCATCATGAAAACACTCCATGGGCGTACCCAGCTTTTGGCCCAGCAAATCAGAATTTTCCCCCCGTATATGTTTTATATATGTAGTTTGATAATGCTGCTGCTTTCGCGTATTTTTAACCGATTTCAAAAAAGGAGGACCGATTTTGAAAATATATTTTTTCAAATGTATAAAAAAAAATTCAAAATTGATCCAGAATTTACGAAAATATCAATGAACATTGTAAACAAAAAAAAAATAACAGCCGAACTTAGAACATCCTCCATTTTAAAGTCGGGTTATGTACTATAGGTACTATCGAAGAACTTCATATCTAAGCATTTTGAAAACAAAATCCCATGAGCGCGATAACCACATCTGTTACCACCCCGGTACAATGGCGGCCGAGCGCTGCAAGCAGAAATAGTCTTTACGGTGTATAGATATGAACTTCTTCGATGGTACAACATGAATTGCCACGCATTGCGATTTTTTCTAAAATCAATACATATTATACTGTACTGTACTGTTGATTGATACTGTAATTGTAAAGTAAGTCTTAACGTGACTGTAAAATAACTTTTATCGACAACAGTACTTAGTCATACAAAATCCAGGGGGGCCCAGCTGGCTGCTACAGAGAAATGCCTAATGCAAAACCGCTATAAACACTGCTCGACTTGGTAATCGAGCCCAACCCCTCATGATCAGCAGTAGTGCTCGCGACTTTTAAACCAGCGAAGGCAGGCGAAGTAGTTAGGTGCCCACACCCATATTTCACCAGTTATTTCAATAGTGGCCCGAAGTATCAATTCCTGACTCAGGCTGAGAGTTTTTAATGGCGATAAGTCCCCTCTTTGAGCAGTGGCTAGCGCCTCTCTAGCAGTCTTATCGCCGCGGCGTCCTCACCTTCCGCCTGACGCAGATCCTCACCGGACACGGTTGTTTCGGGAGGTTCCTGTTCCGCATAAGGCGGGAGGAAACGCCCGGGTGTCACCACTGTGTGGATCGCCCGGAGGACACGGTGGAGCATACGGTGGAGGTCTGCCCGGCTTGGGCGGAGCACCGCCCTGTCCTCACGGAGGTGATCGGCAGCGACGATCTCTCGCGTCCGGCCCTGGTTCAGGCCATGGTTCGGAGCGAGAGTGCATGGGAGGCCGTCACCTCCTTCTGCGAAGCAGTAATGCTCGCGAAGGAGGAGGCGGAGCGCGCGAGGGAGATGCAAGATGCGCGCCCTCGCGCCCCTAGTCGCCGCAGGAGACGCCCCGGGCGTCGGGAGTCGCGAGCCGACTTCCGGCCACCGTAGGCGAGGGCTTGCGGACGGTGAGCAATGGGTAGCTCGCCATCCGATAAGCACCAGGCCCGGGTCGATCGGCGCGTTGTGTACCACGCGCGCCTCAAAGAGATGTCAGCACCAACTGGCGGGGTCCGTAAGGACCAATGCCTGCCAGGGTTGCGAGTTTGTCCGAAAGGGATATCGCGGCCCCGGCACACAGGCAACGGAAGGAAAACGGGTGGGTTTTAGTCAGTAAGAGTCTGACACGCCCTCCCGCTCCGCCCAGAGCGGAGCTTTATAATTTCCCACCCAAAAAAAAGGGTTGAGAGTTTTCTGGCTTGGACTAGTCTTTAAATCAGTGACGAAACTATACTTACGGTATTCTAGGTATGCATTCTGGACTCTCCGCACCAAATAACTAGGATACCGTAAGTATTAAGAATTCTGAAAGAATTATTGGAAAATAAAGAAACTATCGCATTTTTTATCATTTCTGTGTTGGTTTAAAGCTAGCTTAAAACCCAAAAAGATAATTTAGGAATATAATTTTCTTTAAAAAAAAGAACATAAATAACGTTTAAACATTTATAAAATTATCTCACATTTAAGAACAAAAACATTTAAAAAATAAAGTAAACATAACATAAAAATATTTAGAAAGTACGAAATTATACCTTGCATATAAAAGATATAAACAATAAATCATAATGACGTCATATAAGTATCACGATTAGTATAAAATATACAGGTTGGTCCAATAAGTCGATATAAAAAATTTGTTCATACATAGGTTGGAAGAAAGAAATCCAGTGGAGGGAAAGATAAAAGAATATTTATGATGGCAATCCTCAAAGGAAACATTCTTTTATTTTTTAAGTGCAACTGCCTTCAAAGATATTTGAAAAGACGCTTGCGTCACAAATTACATTTAAAAATATGTTTTACAGGTGGCAAAAAAAATACCGGAATTAATTGTATAACTTATCCTATCTATTGATAGGGTCAATCATGAGGAACTTAACTCTACGGTAAACCCTTTTTCTAAGAAAAAATTGCCGTGTCGAATAGTTTGCAATATTTCAACAGATCCAGTAATAGGCTCATTAACCATGAGAAACGCTGCTGAGACGCTGCTTAAGCGCGTATCTGCCCTAAGATAATAAAATGTGAAAGTCTGTTTGGAGTTTGTGAATTTAGATCTTTGTTAATAAACCTCGCCTTAACGGCTGGACTGATTTCAATTAAACTTGGCATACAAATAGACCATTTCCTGGATTAGCACATACGACTTTTTACCCTGGTTCAACGTTCTCGTGGAATTATTTATAATTTTCAAATCCACGCAGGCTATGTCGTTTATAAAATCGTTAGAAATAAGGATGGCTTCCTTCAACATATCTTAGCTATTCTTATTCTACATTACATTCATCTACAACTTCTCCACTTTAACATCGAACTTGCCAATTTTCTGTATCTCACTACTGATGGAGTCGCCAGGCTGTAGGAACTCGGGAGGGTTGCGGTGCACTCCCACGCCGCCTGGTGTGCCGGTCAGGATGATGTCACCCGGGTAGAGCGTCATTAGACTGGAAAAAAAGACATGTAAGATAATATGAGACAACTTTTAATATTAAAAAGACTTTAGATCGCTTTTGGTGATAAAACCGGTATTGTGAGTTGCCCTAAATTGTTTCAGCAACGCGTTTTCGTGTTGTGGGAAATATGTTGCTGGTAACTTGAAATGTTGCAATGTTACTGGCAACATTCAAATGTTACGTAATCAGGATAAGATGAATACTTCGACGCCTAAGTGTCCTTTTTTTTTTTTTTTGTATCTATTTGTATAGTTAGTTATTTAGTACCTAGTGTAAATAGTTATTAATATGATTTAATAATATTTGTATATAGTCCTTTATTAAAAAAACAGGATAATAAATGTTGGGCGAAACTTGTTTTTATTTATTACTATTGTATAGCTGCGCCCGTGGTTTCACCCGCATAAGTCTCGATACCGTGGGAACATCGGGATGAAAGGTGTCCTTCTCCAGGTCATGGTCTACCCATGTGCTAAAGGACTTGTGCAAAAATGGTTTTTTATTATTCAATCATTCTAACTAGGTTATGTTAAATATATTTGAATAGACATTCCAAAAACTAGCGGTTCTATTTATATAATGTTTTTATTTTAAACCTCCAATTTTGAGATTTTTTTTTTCATATTTTAGTGTGAATTTACTCCTAAAACGAACAAACCTTTCTAATTATCTAGGAAAATAAAGTGAACACACCCCAAAAAATAGTAAACTTGTCAAAATCGACACATGTTACTTACTGTCATTACTCTTAATTGTTTCCCACTGCACGTTTTCTCCACACATTGACATTGGCAGAATTGTCGACATCGGCACCATTGCCATAAGGAAAAATAGAATAGAATAGATTAACAGTAATGACAGTATGAATCTAAGTCATAATTGACAGATGAATAGAATCATCTGTCAAATAAGATATTGTCAAAAAGTGTGGGAGGTTTTATTTGAGTTGCCATAAACAAATAAAATACTATTATTAACCGGCCTTCCCTCCAAAAAAAATTTACGTTTTAACGTTCAAGCCCCGCGGTTTGACATCGACGTGCGCTTTACGTCACTTTCGGCATTTTTCAGAATTTTTCGGTGTTATTTTAGGTCTAGTTGATGAGAATATCCGTCAAGCCATAGAGTGAAACAGCCCACAGACGATATTAGCCATTCTTTAGCAGTAAAAATAGTGATTTAAGCCGCGTGTACATGCCTCGGCCATATAGCGGCAGTGGGGTTTGAAGGAGGTATAGTTTGTTGCGGCTTCGGAGCCGATCCGGGGTTTGGGTCGGAGTTTATAATTTTTCTCTTAAATGGAGGTTTCCTCTGAGATTTTTCTTTAAATACATTATTTCAGTGGTAACTAGTTCCATATTTTTGTCGCTTTTATTTAGGTGTAGTTTGATGCTGGTTAGACTTTTCTCGGAATAAAAGACCATGTCCCTACAAAAAGCAGACATCTTCTTTCATTCAAATCCGTTCAGCGTGAAAACGTGACAAACAAGCACACTTTCGCATTTATATTATTAGTTAGGATTAGCAATGATCCATGTAATAAAGGGGCTTTGTAGGGGCGAAATGTAGATGTACTATAGGTACATCTCTGCCTAACCCTTTGGGGGAAAAAGGCGTGCTGTTATGTGGTAGACCCATGATAGGCCATATTTACTGGTATCTATTCTGATAAAAATTACAACTGACTAGCTATAACACAGCTACAGCCCTTTGACAGACCGAGGACAAACGGCAAAGGCTTAGTAATAGGCCTGTTGGCACCCGTTGGGTACGTAAACCTTATTAGTTTACAGGTTTGTATGAGATGTGAAATGATATGTGGGAAACCTCTGAGAACGCATGAGATTATTGTAGTGCACAAGTTCGTAAACACAGGTAAACTCTCTCTTCCCTCATTCCTTCTCATAGTTCGATGAGACGACATACCGATACGACCGGGGAGAGATCAGATCGATTCTCGTAACTAATTAAAAACGTTCAAATTCAAGTCGCAATCTCATCTCAGCTACAATCAATATAAAAAACCGGCCAAGTGCGTGTCAGACCACACACAATGAAGGATTTCGTAGTTGGGATGAATTTATCCCAAGAACAAACTTAACATTGTAGTTGAAAAACATGTTCTCCCATACATTCCAACTGCAATTACAATGTACGCACAATATTAAGAGATTTGCTATGTTATTTTAAGACCATAGACTCCTTATATGTTTTCCTGTAATCTATGAGTAAAGAACCATTCTCTGTATTTTTTTCAACATTTTTTTCTCAATAGTTTCGGAGAAAAAAAGGGTAATGGTCAATTTTCATCAATTTTCTTAAATATCTTTAAAAGTGTTTCCATGTGATATGTCACACGGTACAGTTTGCAAGACTTTTTTTTCAAATTTTCCAATTTCCCCTCGAAAAGGGATCTCCATATCCAAAATTCTTTTATTTACTTTACACTTCCGTGTTCGGGTCACACACATTCATGTGTAGCAAATTTCAACTAAATTGGCAATCGATTCGGACCAAATTGGCTGTGACAGACAGACAAACAGACAGCCAGCTAGACACGAGTGATCCTATAAGGGTTCCGTATTTTTCATTCGGACTGAACCCTAAAAACATATTAAAATAATTGAAGTTCAGAGATATAAATCGATGGTTAAATTAGGGGTTTTTTTTATAGTGAGACTGAGATTTGTATGCGAACGTTACTACTTCGTGAACTGCCCTTCAGGCGCAGGACGTACGGCTTTACGTGCTTTCTGAGGCACGGAGACAGCATAAATAAAGCAGGCAGTTACTCACGCGCTGATTCTCTCAATCACTTTAGGTATGGTGTGTATCAAGTTGCAGGTGTTGCTGCTCTGCTTCTGAACGCCGTTTACTGAACACTTGATGTCCAGTTGCTGTGCGTCCCCGATTTCGTCCGCGGTCACTATGCACGGACCAATGGGGCAGAACGTGTCTTGAGACTGAAAACAGAAATTTTATATCCATAGTTAAAGATAAAACCGACTTATCAGTGTTTGTAATAATATATGTATATAATAAACCTTATACCCGTTCAGCTGTATACAATTGAAGATATTTAGCATACAGATGATACGAACACCGAAGACAGTGAGTTATAATATTAATGAAGATGGAGAATAACAGTGGACAAAGAATACCGCCTTGTGGAACACCAGCATCCAGGTCGTGCCAACTCGACGAGCAATCATCATCATCGAACCGACTGCTGACGATAAGAAGAGACCCATTACAGGGTGAAACCATAAGATGAGAGAGGATAGAAAGGAGAATATCATGGCTGACAGTACTAAAGGTAACCTTGGTATCGTCCATCGCTTCTCTAATGTCACCAGTCACTTTAAGGAGAGTGGAGACTGTACTGTGACCAGGCCTGAAACCAGCCTGAAAAGAGCTAACGAGGTTGTTCCGGTGAACCAACCCCGTGAACTGCTTGTGTACACAGGCCTCAAGCACTTTAGATAGGAATGGGAGAATGGAAATAGATCGAAAGTGGCTGGGTAGGGAGGGATTTGAAAGTTTAGGGAGTGGGCGGACATAGGTCATACGTCACAGGGAAGGGAATTGTCCGGAATCAAGAGAAAAGTTGATGATGTGGGTAATCGGAGGGAGAAGGATATCAAGGATCCAAACGACCATACTACGACCGATACCGTCATAGCCCACAACCTTGGATTTTATGGAAAGCATTATGTTTTTAATGTCTTCAAAGGTGACCGGAGAGAAGTGAAATGGCTCTATGATGAATCTAGCTAGGCCAGTAATCAAGTCGACAGTCTGGGACAACATTTGGTAATCCAAATGACAAGTGGTTGTGAAGTGACGGTTGATATCATCAAGGCCAATCGTATTAGGAAAATCCACATGACGTGATCTACCGATACCAAGAGTACAAAAGAACTTCCAGATAGCAGCAGGTGAAGAAGAAGATATATTCTTGAGGATATGGTGGCGTTTAGCGTTGCGTATCATGTGATTACACCGATTTCTAGCAGCCTTGAAAAAGTTGTTTTTCTCCTTTTTTAAATTTACGAAAGGCCCTATCCCTGCGCCTCATCGCCATCCGAACCCCCGTCCTCATCCAAGGAGCAGGAGAACGCCGAACTTTAATCTTCGTAACAGGAGCATGTTTGTCGTAGAGAGCAAGGACCGCCCGATCGAAAATACGCAGTTTTTCGTCTACAGCTGTCGCCGCTGCCAGGTGCTCCCAACTGATTCTGAAGCATCCTGACGAAGCTTCTCAACTTCCATGATCGCAAAACATCGTATGTGCAGAACTTTTGGGACAGGTTTGGGTAGTTTTAGGAAATACGTGAGGAAAATGAGGTCATGATGGGAAAAACTAGGAGCAGGACATTGACCATGAGAGGCTACTAGGGAGGGAGTGGATGTAAGGATTAGGTCGAGTCAAGTGGCATCGCCTGCGTTATTGAAATGGGTAGGTTGCAGTGAAAGTACATGGAGACTAACGGACTTGATGATGTTAAGGAGTTTACGGGATCGAGGGTTGTGTCTTAATAGTTGTTACAAATAATTCTGGTAAATTTTCTAAAAAAGCAAATAACTTAGCCTTTTGTGTTTCAGCCCTCAGTATTGTAAAAAACAGCAAGCACTTTATAGTACGAACTTTTCCAAGCAAGAACTGTCCTCCATTCTTCTCCTTCTGCCAGTCCCTCGCAGTGATGTCCTGGGCAACAGTGTACCCGAAGATATAGCTGTTGGCCTCAGCCGCCGTCACTGAAGAAGCGGTCTTACCGATGATCACCGCTAGCTCTACTTCCCAGTCCACTTTCTGTAATATAGACAGTTTTATTTTAAGTTATTTTTCTCTTACCAACCAGTCTTAAGTTGCCGATTCCAAGGAAAGCGGTTCCGTCATATTATAATGGTCGTACCAGTATTTGACATTAAGTTGTCAAAAAACGCTCTCGGAAAGTCGGTACTGTGTGACCGTTGTCCGCTTTCTTAGTGCTCGGCGACACGACGCCGTCTCCGCGCCGCCGCCGCACCGCTACCGCGCCTCTAAGCTGTGTATATGCAACGTCGCCAACTCGCCACCTCGGTGCCGCATGCCGCACGGTCGCCGCAGATTGTAGAGTGATATGCCAAAATCAAACGACGACAGCACGGTGACGACGGCATCGTGTTGCCGAGCACTTAGGAAACCAAAGCATATCCCAGTAAAATATGCACGTTTAGTCCTCCTTGTCGATTTCGATAACGGCGACCCTTTGAAATTATTATTTAAACCAATCTTACCGTGTTACCCAGTACCTACACCCAGTTGGGTTGTGGAGGTCTGAGAGGTAGTCCATGTAAAATACTGGTATTCAGCTCCATTCGGTTAGATTGGAAGCCGGTCATAATACAGTACATATGCAGTGGCGGATTTGCCCTAAGGCCCAGTAGGCCCGGGCCTAGGGCGGCCAGATATTAGGGGCGGCAAATCGTGACAAAAAAATCACTGATGATAGCAAGAAATAACTCAAATGCAAAGCACCTAAATATTTAAAAGGCTGCGCATATTATGGCGAGCCGCACTGCACCGCAACGTATAGCAATAATCGTAAAAATATAAGTAATTATTAAATATCGTAGATATAAAATATTTCGTACTTGTAATATAATTATGTGATTTAGGAAGAATCAAATCTGCCTAGCCTTTTCCCAACTATGTTGGGGTCGGCTTCCAGTCTAACCGGATGCAGCTGAATACCAGTATTTTACATGGAGCGACTGCCTATCTGACCTCCACAACCCAGTAACTGGGTAATACAATACCCCTTGGTAAGACTGGTGTCACACTTTCGGGCTTCTGACGACTCGTAACGACTGTCAAAGATCCACGAATGACAGCCGGGACCAACGGCTTAATTTGCTTTCCGAGGCACGGAGGATTCCCGGTATGTAAATATGGTCACCCATCTACTGACCAACCCCGGCAAGCGTAGCTTAACTTGATGGATCGACCAGTGAGGCTGTTGTTACTTAGCCACGAGCTCCTCCATTTTTTTAATGTCCTTAGAGCTATCGCTGAGTTCGATCCATTCTTAGCCAAACACATAATACATTATGGGAATCCAGGCTCAGGATTTACGAGTTATCTTTCTTTAACAACATGCGAAGAATTCATTCGGCTTATGGGAAACAAAGTTTTGGAGACAATTGTAATGGAAATATTGACAGCGAAATATTTTTCTCTGATCATTGACTCGAAGCCGGATATATCTCACGTAAACCTGTTATCAGATACGTCCTGCCTAATGGATCACCTGTAGAACGGTTCCTCAACTTCATATCTAACACAGGTCATAAATCACAACATATGACAGAAGCTGTTACCTCAACTTTAACTGTTGGGAATTGACATTTCAAACTGCCGCGGGCAATCTTATGACAACGCAGCTAACATGTCAGGCATATACAACGGCCTGCAAGCTAAAATAAAAGAAATTTCACCCCTTGCCGAGTATGTACCTTGTTCCGCACACACGCTCAATTTAGTAGGTGAATGTGCAGCAGAAAGCAGCCAAGAGGCTTGGTCGTTCTTTTCTCTACTCCAAGAGTACTCGTGCTCCTGTCCCTCGTTGACAAGAGCCGAATGTGTGAAATACCTGGGTCTTCAAATTGATAGTGGGTTACGGTGGGACAGGCAACTCGAAGCAGTAACAAGCCGAACAATGCGTCTCGTCTACATCTTCAAATCCTTAAGAGATTCTGCTGACGTCAATATATTAAAAATGGTCTACTATGCGCTATGCCAGTCGATCATCGGCTACTGTATAACTGCTTGGGGTGGTGCAATGAAAACAAATTTCTTGAAGGTAGAGAGAGCTCAAAGAGCAGTCCTCAAAACAATGACTCGTAAACCATATAGATTTCCCACAGTGCATTTATATGAGGAATGCAAGGTCTTAACGGTTAGGCAGCTCTTTATCCTGCAAGCGGTCCTCAGAACCCATAGAACCATGCCCAAGTCCAACCCAGAAAAGCGCAAAAACATCCCCTCCGGGGTAGGACATAAAACATCCTTTGCAAGGCACCAACACTACGTTATAGGTACACATTTATACAAACAACTACACCGTAAACTTAACTTACTGGATTCTAACAGATACGCGCTAAAACATAAGATCACACAGTGGCTACTTCAACAGGACTACATCACAACTGAAAATCTACTGACATACATCTCTTAAACTCAAACATACCTAACATCTCCCCTACCATCACATCATACTACACACATACACTACACTCAACACCACACAATCATCTACCCAAATATACGCAACCGATTCATACCTTCATACCTTATTATTTTTTGTTTTTGGTTTATTATTGTTTTTATTTTTATTAGTTCATTAATGCACATTTTTAGGTACCACATCGTCACTGGTTTAACTTGTTGTTGTCTTTTAATAAATATAATAACTTAGTCCACATAATGGCTGAACCCTATCTCTTAAGATACAGGCCTGACCTAGTTTAAGGGATAGAGTTGAAATTTATTGTACTCCTACGCTAAAGTTGTATTGAAAACGTCAACCGAATGTATGCAGTGCAATGTGACTTTGTTTTATGCAATAAATTCTTATTATTATTATTATTTTCCTTTATTACATTTTAAATTACTTATAAATTATATTTTTAAATATTAGAATATAAAAAATTAAAACATATAAAAATATAAAAAATAGTAGCCCACCGGTATCGGGAACAGGGTCCAAGCTACCGGCGGTCAGGGCTCCAGAGAGAGGAACCTCCTAACAATGCGAGCCGTGTCCAGAAGTACCGCTTTCTGAATCAAGCCCTTGATCCAGCTGCCCAACGAGAGCCTCCTTAGGTGTTGGTCGAGGCTCTTGGCAATTAAACCATTGGCTGATACGACTATCGGCACAATGATCGCTGAGTCCACATCCCACATGTCGACAACCTCGCGAGCCAAGTCAAGATACTTGATTTGTTTATCTTTTTCGGCTTTCACGAGGTTCCCGTCATGCGGGACCGTGATGTCAATAATCATTGTGCGCCGCTCTACTCGATCCACCACCACTATATCAGGTTTATTGGCAACAATAGTCCTGTCAGTGATGATGGATCGATCCCAGTACAAAGTGATATTTCCATTTTCGAGAACTGGGTCGGGCGCATACCTATAGTACGGCACTTCAGATTCCACAAGACTGTACTTCAGAGCAAGTTGCTGGTGGATAATCCTGGCTACAAGGTTGTGTCTATGCAAGTACTCTTCGTTAGCTAGACGAGAACAACCGGAGATAATGTGTCGGACTGATTCTCCCGGACGGTGGCATGCCCGACAGATGTCAACCGTGCCGTCTTTCACAATAAATCTACGGTAATTGTTCGTCATGATAACTTCGTCCATAATTGCACAGACAAAACCTTCGGTTTCCCCAAAGAGGTCACCAAAACGCAGCCAGGCTACGGACGCTAGAAAATCTACATCGGGTCCATGTAGGGCCCGGAAAAAGCGTCCGTGAAGCTCCTTACTCTGCCATACCTCCTTGCGATCGTTAGTGTCAAGCACTACAGGCTTGCGCCAGTTCTCTTTAGCCAAGGAGAGCGGGGTGAGGCCCTTGTCCACAGCGACCACATCTCGATGCATCCCCACGTCGGCTTCTAGGAAATATTCCCTGAGACTGCATATCTCGCGATTGTGGAGGGTATTAGCGTTTAAAAAACCTCGACCTCCACACTTTCGCGGGATATACAGTCTCATTACCGATGACCGTGGGTGGTGCATTCGATATGCAGTCAGCAGCGTACGGACCCTCCTATCCAGAGCGTCGAGTTCGGTCTGAGTCCATTTGAGTATGCCGAAAGAGTACATCAAAACCGGCATGACCCAACCATTGAAGGCGCGCACCTTATTTCCGCCTGATAGAAAACTATTAAATACTTTCTTCAGGTGGCCAAAGAAGCGCTCCTTCAATGATTGCTTCATGTCAGTAACATTGATGCCCAACGCTTCCGACATACCCAAATACTTATAGGTTTCGGATGCGGAGAGGGCTCTAAGGTTTATGGAATCCGCGAGCTGTGTTCCCACGGATTCCATAATCTCCCCTCGCTTTACATGCATGACCGCACATTTGTCCACACCAAATTCCATCCTGATGGCGCTACTGAAAGTTTCAGTTACTTTCAGTAGCTCCATCAGTTGCAAATTGTTGGGGGCAAAGAGTTTAAGGTCATCCATGTAGAGGAGGTGAGATATAACCTGACCACCTCTCCTCAGCCGATAGCCTAGACCTGAATTCTCCAGCAGTGTGCTTAGAGGATTCAGGGCTAAACAGAACCAAAGCGGACTCAAACTATCGCCCTGAAATATGCCTCGCTCGATCCTTATCGGTTCGCTATTCCTCTGGATATTTCGACATCCTGGATAGCGAAGGACCGTCCTCCATTGCCCCATACACGACATCAGGAAGGTGCGCAGAGTTGCATCTACTTTATACAACTCCAGCACCCTCATGAGCCATGTATGTGGCACCGAGTCATAGGCCTTCTTATAATCTATCCAACATGTCGAAAGATCCTTTCGGGAACGACGAACCTGTTGGCTAATGGCCATATCAATGAGGAGTAGCTCCTTAGTACCGCGGGATCCGTTCCTACATCATTATTATTATTATTATTAGTTGTACAATTTCTTTGCAGCGTCAACTCAGTGTTGGGAATGCCTTCAAGCGTGCATCAAGCCTATTTCACCGTCAAAAGTCTGTCAACGACTCGTTGGTCAGCTCGTGCAGACGCATGCAAAAGTTTACGGGAATCCTGGAATGAAATCCATAAAGCGCTAGTCTCTATGGAAAATGACACGCAACAGAAGAGAATCGTTATAAGCGAAGCAAGAGGTATTCGTTTGAAACTAGAACGTTTTGAAACGGCCCTCATGACTGTTTTTTGGGGATGTTTACTGGATCGCATTAACGCCACAAATAAAAAACTTCAGTGTTGAAATTGACATTACCATTGTCATAGAACTCTATGAGACACTGATACATTTTATTGGCGAAACAAGAGATAACATCGATGATTTCGAAAACAAAGCCAAAAAACTGTCTTTCGTACCGGAATATGGAAGGGATTTTCGACGCAATCGAAAGCGTAAGCTACTCCCTGGCGAGACTAATCCAGGTGAAGAGATGCAACAAAAGAATGGTCGCGAAAATTTCAGAATCACTAGTTTTTTGGTAGTAATTGATACATTGTCAGAAGAACTGAAAAAACGACGGGATGCTTATAAATTACTTCATAATAAATTTTACTTTATTACTAACCTGACGAAACTGAGCATAACAGAAGTCCAAGAAAAGGCCAAAGCATTGCAAATGGTTTATTCTACTGACTTAGAAGACAATTTTTCGGAAGAATGTCTACATTTTCGTTCTCACTGCAGTATAAAAAATGAGGAACCGAACAGTGCTGTCAGTTCGTTACAATGGTTACGAACTGAAGGTCTTCAAACCATTTACCCAAACGTGGATATTGCTCTTCGTATGTGTGTGTGTACTCCCCGCCAGCAACTGTTCAGGAGAACGGTCGTTTTTTTTATTTGCGCAGAGTTAAAAACTATTTGCCGCACAAAAATGACGGAGCAAAGGTTAAACGATCTTGATTTGCTTGACATAGAAGCTGATTTTTTAAGAAAGTTGGATTGCGAAGATTTAATTAATGATTTTGCTGCGCTTAAGTGCAGACGAGTTTTGTAACTCATGTTAAAACACTTTATTAATAAATAAAACCTAAAACCGTTTTAAATGTTTTATTGAATTGTGCAATTAACCCTTAAAACTCGGAATATATTACAAATTAGTAGCTTCAGTTAATTAAATTTCTGATTTCGATTTGGATTAAAGTTGGCAATAAAGTAAATTAATTATGTACCTAGTCTATATGATGGGTGCTGATAAAGGGGCGGCACATGGCCTGGGGCCTAGAGCGGCCAAGACTGCAAATCCGCCACTGTACATATGTAAACTTACGAAGGGCGTTCCCGTTAAAGGCGCGACGCGTCACCAGTAGAACAGTTTCCGTGAAGTTATCATAGAAATTGTTCCACCAGTGTGGCGTCGCGTCTATCTCCCACCCAACCCACAATGTAACGTACCGAACAAGCTAAAAAAAAAACATAAAAAGATGTTTATTTTTTTCAATAATAAGTAGGTACTAAAATTTGCCTAACACAAAAAATATTAAAGTGATCATTATAATAATTATACGATACTATTGTGGGTTAACGGAAACGTCCTTCGTTAGTTCACATAGGTACTGTATAGTTAGGGTAAAGTTAGCAGTGATGATTATGTAGGTATGTCTTCGAGACGCAGTTTAAAACACAAAAACACTTCCTTGCTTTTTTTTGAAGATTCGATTGTAATCGAGTACTTAATTATTTACTTTTTATTCGTAAAAATAAATAATTTCAACATTGGTGGTCAACCTTGGGACCACCAATGTATAAATTCCTTTCTATTAACTCAGCTAAACTATTCTGGGCCGACTCAATTTACCATCGACACGCGAAGAAGAACAGTGTACAATAGGGATGGTGACAAAAAATATTTTTTTAGTGCGTCTTTGAGATTATAAAAAAATATTGGACACGTATTTATTTCTTTTTTTACGTAATCTAAAGATTACGGCGATACATTGAGGTAAAATGTGCCATGACGTCACGAGTATGTAGATTTTATATCTACTAGTGAAGTAGCGACCCCCACCTCCCCAATATAAAATGCGTTTTATCTAAATATTTTTTTATTAATATGATAAAGCAAAAAATATGTGTCTAATATTTTTTTTTATTATCTGACTGACGGACTAATTAGAATTTCATTTTTTTTACCCAGGCATCATCCCTATTCTGGACATAATTTAGAGCCCCTCCAAGTTTCACTACAAGAATCGGTTCTCCACCTTTATCAACCAGTCTGCACAAATAAATTATTCATTGGTAAAATAGATACTTTAATGAATTGAAATAATATGTACAATATTTATATATGAGTGGGTGACCGTGAAACACTATGTGGAATTTGTTGAATAACAAACTAATTTTAACATTTGATAAATACTTACCCAAAAAGAAGTCATACTAATTAATATTATAAATGCGAAAGTGAGTTTGTGTGTTACGCTTTCATGCTAAAATACTTTTTATCCCAATATTCCAACGGGATCGAGACTCATACAGGTGAAACCACATAATGCAGCTAGTTTCTCCATAAATATAAACTCACTGTGTCAATGTAATTGTATAGAATTTTGTTTTCCAAAACATATAAACGAAACCATGTTCATTCAATGGCTAAGCTGCGGAATACATAACAGTATTGTTTTAAACACAACTTAGTCTTTAAAAAAACAACTATTTACACCTACCAAGATATTCCCAATCCAAACACTGGTTGGTTTTCAATAATAACCGCACCACAAATAGATAAGTAATTAGTGCTTTTATTAATAAAGCTGTTGACAAAAGAATAATATAAACTGCGTTCCTTCATTTCCAATTGAATGTAATTTCGAAAAAGTTACTTTTATGCCTACATATAAAGTTTAGTTTCCATTACAACACTTTAAATAGAAAATTCAATAGTAATCAATCAAAATCATTTTGAAATCTACCTTACTTACACAAAGATAAAGTTTATATTTGCCAAAGGGCACACAGACTCAGAATTCAGTTAAAACCGTTTTTGTAATACAACTGTAACTCTGAATAAAGGCTTTAAATAAAACTATAGAAAAATTGGTATTTGTGTATCAACCTTATTTACACATAGGTAAAGTTCATATGTGTTTACGTGGGAATATCGAGATAAAAATTTGACAAACTAAACTATTTTTAAGCTGAACTCTGTTCTTAAAGAGTAAATAAATTCTTTATAGACTATTGTATATCCTACCTTAACAAGGTCAGTCCTTAATTTCACAGCTTCATTGGGCCCAATAATAGTCCTTGGGAACTTGCTGAATATTATCGGTATCTTAGGCTGCTCCAAGTTTTGTTCTTTGCAGTGGTCCGCATAATTCAAGGCAACGCATAATATTTTGTCCATACCGTGGATTGGCGCCTTTAAAGTGACATCCGAAAGGGGCACACTTTTTGGGGATTTAGCTGGAAATCTGTAGAGGATAAACATATATTATTTTCTATATTAATAATTGTGTTGTTGGTTTAGTGTTCACAAGCGCAACTACTGGGACCGTACTGTAACGTGTTAAAGCCATCATTGTTCCAAGTTACACAGAGACCGAGCTTTACAGAACCAATAGCACTATCCCTTTTTCCATTGTTTTGATTTTGTGTATTTTACTTTCTCTCTACTCTTAGACACGGTGTCTACATCTCTTTTTATCCTCTGTCCTATCACAGGTATGCTGGAAGAGACTTCTTTAGAAATTAGCATTTTTCTATGTTAATTGTTTTGTTGGTTTAGTGGTTGCAAGTGCAATTACTGGAACCGTACTATGACGTGTTAAAGCCATCATTGTTCCTAGTGAGAGAGAGATGGAGCCTTAGCCTACATTTTAGAAATACCAGTGTGAAATAATTTATTTAATTTTATAAGTACTTAAGGAGATGGTTTTCTAATTACGAAATCAGTCTGATAAGTATTATTTTTGAAATTATTTGCACATTATGCATCCTATCACATATAATATAATAAAAACATAGAAGGTTGGTACATTGTAGATAAAAGAGTCAAATGTTTAACTTGAAATACAATATGTGATAACGACAAAAGAAGCTGTAAAATACCTTTGTTTTCATATGATTAAATAACCTATCAGCTCTTTTTCCCAACTATCTACATTATGTACTGTGTGCGCCACCTTCCTTTGATGCAACTGTTCTAACTTTTTGAAATTCAGATATTCATTCACAATCTAGAGTTCCCATACAAAATATCCACCATATAGTTTTTGGTACTGCAAAATCATCTTAGTTTGGATGAGTAATTTTGTAGAGTGAGAGATTCCTGTAGGTTACTTTTAACATAGCATGAATTTCTTTTATCATATTGGTTAAGTTTTATGTTAAGGCAACAAATCAGATTATACAGAGTGATGATTTAGTCACCGGCATCCATCAAGGTATTGTTTAGTATGACGGATAAAATCACCCCCTTGTTGGATGCAGGTGACCAAATTGCCACCCTGTATATTGAGTATGCATGAGCCATGTTTGTGTAACTAAGTAATTGTTTAGATTAAGTGACTGTAATCTTTCTTGAACACACACTGTTCAAACTTTCTTATCCATTTTATCTACCAAAATAAATCTGATGGGCTATTTACTTCTTAAACCAGGATTTTTTTTTGGGAACTATTTAACGAAACACACTTACCCATAAATCTTATTGCTACATCCACTGTTCAAAACACCTAACAGTGTAGAAGGCATTGTAGAGTCAGCACAATTTATATCAACAACATTATCCCCTTCCAAGTATCCCACTCGGATATCATTCGGATTACTACCGTTAGTAAATTGTACGAATTTCATACTTCTATTTTTTGTTACTGAAAAAGTTCTTGTACTCTGCAAACTGTTGCTTCTATGGCTGTTTGACAGCAAATGCGTGGTTTTGAGCACGCGCGCGTTTATCTTCATGGCACTCATGATTGTCGGTATCAATGCCGGTAGTTATGTTATTATATAATTCTATTGTTGAAGTGTTTACACATTAAAATCATCTGTCGAATAAGACATATATTCATACATGCCCTGCATTCCGAGTTACGCGTAATCGATTTGAGTGTGCTAAGTTTGCACGCTCAAATCGATTACAGCGTAACTCGGAATGCAGCCTGAGTTTTAACACGGCAGTGTTAAAGTTGTGACAGCAGGAGGGCTGTCAACAATTCGGAACGCTCGTTACCGCGTTCATAGTGCTCGCTCAACGTCAAAACTTGCATAGCATATTTCTTTGTCTATATACCACAAACTTCTTCTTCTTTGGTTAGGTGGGGACGGTAGCCAGAAGCACAATAAGGCACAATTTCGAAAATGCCACGTTAGTATAAAGAAGATGCCATCTTGTATATCCCTAAGATGCGACTCAAAACAAAACAGCACAATTTTCATTTTTGACAGCGCTCACGGAGACATTAAGGCTGCGTTCCGAGTAACACTGTAATTAATTTGAGCGTGCTAACTCCCGTACCGAGTTAAAGTGAGCTCGAAAACGATGTGCCGTGAATCGTCATAGATGACGTCATTATATGCGTCATCTTGCGATAACGCCGACCATGCTTTTTACTAATATCAACGTGAGCGCTGTCAAAAATGACAGTTGTGCTGTCTTGTTTTAGGTCGCATCTTATCTTTATACTAACGTGCCATTTTCGAAATTGTGCTTCTGGCTACCGTTTACCACCTAACTGTAGAAAAAAAATTATGATATGCAAGTTTTGACGTTGAGTGAGCACTGTGAGCGCGTTCACGAGCGTTCCGAATAGTTGATAGCCCTCAGCTGTCATAATTGTGATATCTAAATCGGTACGCAAGTTACTGATGTCAGCGTTGTGAGCAATTATGTTTTAATTCGGAAAGTGGCCTAATTTAGGGCATGGTCGGCGTTATCGCTAGATGGTGAATGTCATGACATCATCTATGACAATCCATGGGACATTGTTATCGCGCTCACGCTAATTCGGTACGGGTGTTAGCATGCTCAAATCTATTACAGCATAACTCGGAACGCAGTCCTTGTCAAAACGATCAACTTCTAAAGACGTCATCACGTCAATGTCAGTCAGACAGACGGGTCAGCCGCCGGCCGATAGCCGTTATCAGCAGTTATCAAGAAAATATTTTGGTGAATGGTTTATTTACATTAATATGTAAATTTTGAATGGCTAAATAAACAAAAAAAAAAAATATTCACTCCAGGTTTACCACTTCTAGTTTTGCCGCGGTGCTGTCCGCCAACAGGCAATTTAACAACCGGTATGACTTTATCTTTAAGTTAAATTGTGTAAACACTTCAAAACCAGAATTATATAATACCTACCGGTCTTAAATCTGATACTGACAATCATGAGTGCCATGAGGATAAACGCGCGCGTGCTAAAAACCACGCATTTGCTGTCAAACACCCATAGAAGCAATAGTTTGCAGAGTACAAGAACTTTTTCAGTAACAAAAAATAGAAATATGAAATTCGTACAATTCACTTACGGTAGTAATTCGAATGATATCCGAGTGGGATACTTGGAAGGGGATAATGTTGTTGATATAAATTGTGCTGACTCTACAATGCCTTCTACACTGTTAGGTGTTTTGAACAGTGGATGTAGCAATAAGATTTATGGGTAAGTGTGTTTCGTTAAATAGTTCCCAAAAAGCCCTCTAAGATATATTTTAGTAGATAAAATGGATAAGAAAGTTTGAACAGTGTGTGGTCAAGAAAGATTACAATGACTTATTAGCTCATTAGGTACTTATACAGTTGCTTGGTCATTATGATACCTATAGCAGTTTTGTAACACTCATAATTGGTTGTAATGTAAACAATTACTTAGTTATACTAACATGGCTTAATATACAGGGTGGCAATTTAGTCACCTGCATCCAACAATGGGGTGATTTTAGCCATCATACTAAAAAATCCCTTGAGGGTTGCAGGTGACTAAATCCCCAATCTGTATAATCTTATTTGTTACCCTAATAAAAAAACTAAACCAATATGATAAAAGAAATTCATGCTATGTTAAAACTTACAGGAATCTCAACTTTATAGTCATCAAAACTAAGTTGATTCTAAAATATCATTAACAATAAGTTGGTTATTTTGTATGGGAACCCTAGATTCAGAATGAGTATCTGAATTTCAAAAAGCCATTAAAGTTACATCAAAGGAAAGTATTCAAAGACACAAGGAAAACATTGCCCAGTATTCACACACAGTACTTAATGCAGATAGCTGGGAAAAAGAGCTGATACTGGTACTTAATCATAAGAAAACAAATGTATTTTGCAGCTACTTTTGTCGTTATCACTTATTGTATATTTGATGTTAAACATTTGACTCTTATTATCTATAATGTACCTATCTACTATGTTTTTATTGTATGTGATATGATGCATGATGTGCAAGTAATACTAAAAATAATCAGACTGATTTTGTAATAAGAAAACATCTCCTTACTTTAAAATTAAATAAATTCATTATATTTCAATATAAAATTGGGCTAGTCTATTACCATTCATCAGACCTAAATCTAGATCTGGAGTCTGCAGCTCCTGAGAATTTCCTAATGGAAAAACACACGCTCAGCGGTTGAACTATCACTTTTTAAAGCCATAATTTTTTTGTTTATCACACAATATATATAAAAAAACAAGAAGAAAAGAACAGAACAATATGTACAAAGGTAATGCTAATTAACAAAAAAATAAAAAAAATTAAAAGTATTATTAATTTCTAAAGAAGTCTCTTCCAGCATACCTGTGATAGGACAGAGGATAAAAAGAGATGTAGACACCGTGTGTAAGAGTAGAGAGAAAGTAAAATACACAAAATCAAAACAATGGAAAAAGGGATAGTGCTATTGGTTCTGTAAAGCTCGGTCTCTGTGTAACTTGGAACAATGATGGCTTTAACACGTTACAGTACGGTCCCAGTAGTTGCGCTTGTGAACACTAAACCAACAACACAGTTATTAACATAGAAAATAATATATTTTTATACTCTGCAGATTTCCAGCAAAATCCCCAAAAAGTGTGCCTCTTTCGGATGTCACTTTAAAGGCGCCGATCCACGGTATGGACAAAATATTATGCGTTGCCTTGAATTATGCAGACCACTGCAAAGAACAAAACTTGGAGCAGCCTAAGATACCGATAATATTCAGCAAGTTCCCAAGGACTATTATTGGGCCCAATGAAGCTGTGAAATTAAGGACTGACCTTGTTAAGGTAGGATCTACAAAAGTCTATAAAGAATTTATTTACTCTTAAAGAACAGAGTTCACTTTAAAAAAATAGTATACATTATTAACTTATTCAATTCCTTGTCCCGATGTTCCCACGTAAACACATATAAACTTTACGTTTGTGTAAATAAGGTTGATTTCAAAATGATTACTATTAAATATTTTTTTGAAAATGTAATGTAAACTAAGCTTTTTAAGTAGGCATAAAAGTAACTTTTTCGAAATTACATTAAATTGGAAATCAAATTATGAATGCTGTTTATATTATTCTTTTGTCAATAGCATTATCAATAACAGCACCAATAACTTATCTATTTGTGGTGCCGTTATTATTGAAAAATAAAATTGTGTTTAAAAAAACACAATTCCAGAATTGGACATCTAGTTCATTCAATGGTTAAGCTGCTGAATACATCAGTATTTTTTTAAACACAATTTTATTTTGCACACTATTCTTCTTAGCGTGTCGATGGCAATCTGAATTGAGTCGGCCCAGAATTTAGCTGTGAGTAAATAGAAAGGAATTTGTAACCTTGGAACCACCAATGTTGAAATAATTTCGTTACACAAAAAAAAAGAATTAAGTACTCGATTACGATCGAATCTTCAAAAACAGCAAGGAAGTTTTTTTGTGTTAATGAGTTTTTTGCACACAGTCGTTTTTGATAAAATCTGATTCTTTTCAGAAATCATTTATTATCTGTTGTTCATGACTCTCTTTTGAAACTGTGGGTTATCTGCTTATCTTTTCCCCAACTATAATAATAATACCCACCGTATCTCTACGTTGACGTCGTGGTGGGGCTTGCGCGCTCCGAACTCTAGGTCTATGCCGGTAGAGTTTACTTTGCCGGAACAGGTCTAGGATGAGGAGTCAGACCAAGGCAGATACAGAAACCCGCAGGGCAGCACGTGGCGAGCTGTTGGGCAGTAGCGACCCCACGGACCCTATTTCCCGGGAGAACTTTTGTTCCTCACCTCTCTGGCTTGCCTTTATTGGCAGGCTGGAGTGAACACTGACGAGGAACAGAGCTCCTACGTCTTGCTTTTATTGGCCGGCTTGAGTTGAGATTCGCATGAGCAAACGTGCTCGGAGCAAGGAAGTATACCAGTAAGATGCTGGTAGGGATCGTCCTCCCTGGATTGTCCGCCGCCGTTCGAGTAACCGTGGAATACCGCTCTATTCCTTTTAAGCACCTCATGACATGTTGCCCCGACACTATTGTCGTAGCAACAGGGGGGCAACATGTCCAATAATGGCCCCCCTGTAATTTTATCTGTGTAATGCAATGTTTTATTGTATATAAAACATTGGCCAGACAGGGGCCATAGTCTTTTCATCGTTTTAGGTAACCAGTTCACTTAAGCCATCCAAACCCATAATCCATTATCTTTGTTTCCATATCCCGCAATAATCCTTGGGTGCACTTGCATACTGCGAACAGGAATAAATGTCAAGAGAGGTAAAAAAATATTCTATAAAAATATACTATATTGCAACCGGCTTCCAATCTTACCGAATGCAGCTTAGCACCAGTATTTTACATGGAGCAACTACCTCCACAACCCAACTGGGTGTAGGTACTGGGTAACACGGTACCCCTTGGTAAGACTAGTTTAAATAATAATTTCAAAGGGTGGTTTCCGTTATCGAAAGAGGACTAAACATGCATATTTTACTGGGTTAAGTTTTGGTTTCCTAAGAAAGCAGACAATGGTCACACAAAGGCTGTCCAAATACAGAGCGTTTTTTGACACCTTAATGTCAAATACTGGTGAAAATGACAGATTCTCATGACGGCCCCTATGGTAAGACTGGTTTGTAAGAGAAAAAAAACTTAAAATAAAACTGTCTATATTACAGAAAGTGGATTGGGAAGTAGAGCTAGCGGTGATCATCGGTAAGACCGCCTCTTCCGTGACGGCGGCCGAGGCCAACAACTATATCTTCGGGTACACTGTTGCCCAGGACATCAGTGCGAGGGACTGGCAGAAGGAGAAGAATGGAGGACAGTTCTTGCTTGGAAAGGTTCGTACTATAAAGTACTTGCTGTTTGTTACAATACTGAGGGCTGAAATACAAAAGGCATCATAACGCAAATTTATTAGCTTTTTAAAAATATACCAGAATTATTTGTTCAGCGACTAATAAGACTCGCAAGTAATGCCAGTGAGCCGTGTTATGTTACCAATACCATCTTAATAAATATATTGGCACAAAATTGGTAAATGCGTGTACGCCCGAACGAAAAAATCATGGTGAACACAACATCGAAGATAGAACATTTGGTTCGTACTTTAGGACGTAAATTAACAAATCGAACACAAACACAGTTCGACTTGTGTTCGCGCTCAACCGCCCCGCTCTCTCTAGTACCCATGGATTCGCCACGAACATTTTTACGAACACAGTGTTTGATGCTCTAAAATTTGTTTTTGGGTTCGGTACGTAAACGGGGAAAACAGGACCCTATTTCTAAGCAAACCTGGGCGCTGTCTGTCTGTCTTTATTACATTACAACAAAAAGATGGAAAACTAAAACAGTTTTTTGGTGTACATATTCAAATTCTTTCCATCTTTATAAAACAGTTGTTTTATTACGAAACCGATGCGATGCATGGAGTCTGACTCTCAGACCACGTCCTAATTAAAAGCGATTGTCGCGCGAAATGCGAATAAATAGAACGCGGGGTTATTTATTTATTATTTCAATTCCCTACTTTCTACACACACAGTTTACAACAAACCGTGTCGAGAGACAACAATTATTATTAGTAGAAACACTGATTGGTTGGTTCTATCTTTAACTTTGGATATAATTTCTGTTTCCAGTCTCAAGACACGTTCTGTCCCATTGGTCCGTGCATAGTCACGGCGGATGAAATTGGGGACGCACAGAAACTGGACATCAAGTGTTCAGTCAACGGCGTACAGAAGCAGAGCAGCAACACCTGCAACTTGATACACACCATACCTAAAGTGATTGAGAGAATCAGCGCGTGAGTAACTGCCTGTTTTATTTATGCTGTCTCCGTACCTCGGAAAGCACGGTAAGCCGTACGTCCTACGCCTGAAGGGAAATTCACGTACTTGTAAGAACGTTCGCATTTTAATCTCAGTCTCAATCTATCAAAAAACCCTCGGACTATGAGAATGAATAAGGGAAGAGAGTTTACCTGTGTTTGTGCACACTTGTGCAGTATAATAACCTCATGCGTTCACAGAGGTTTCCCAGATATTATTTCACACCTCATACAAAAATTCATTGTACACTAATAAGTTTTGGTCGATTTCTCGAATGCCTTTAATACCGTCAGTCACGATATTCTGTTAGCCATTCTGTCCTATGTTATGGTCTCTACCGAGGCATTGGAATGGTTCTCCTAATATCTGCAGAAACGTCAGTAATCTGTTCATGTTGGGGATTCTTCATTATGCTGGTGTGATTTGGAAACTGGCGTTCCTCAAGGCGGTATTCTTTCTACTCTTCTGTTTTCTATATATATTAGCCTTATAACTTCCGCGCTTCAGTGTGCGTATCATCTGTATGCAGATGACTTGCCGTTGTATTGTCACAGGAGGGTTGAAGAAATACCTGACGCTGTCGATAAATTAAATAGGGACTTGATAGTCATAAAAACCTGGTCTGATAGATTTGGTGTGTTGTTTGGTGGTTTGTGCAGTAAACCCTAATAAGTGTCAACTGTCGCTTCTAAAGTGGTTGCCCATACGCCAGCGCTGAGAGCAAAGGGCGGTGACCACCTTGCTTTCATTTGTTGCCTCTCCCACTTCCCCTAGTTATCTAGCCCCTCTGTAAATTTGTGACAACCACAGTAAAAATCTACGATCATCAAAAATCGCGTTCTTCAATGTCCCACTCATTGCGCAGACTTCATTCACTCTTCCTTTTTCGTGCAGTCTATCTCTCTGTGGAATGCGCTCCCCCCGGGAAACCAGGATGGCAACCAAACAGTTACCTACCCTTTAAAGTTCGCGAGCACATTCGTAAGATGCTGGCAGTATCATCACAACGTCAATGTTTCCCATTGTTTGTCATATTTATCTTAGTATATTCGTGTATTTATGTATATTTATTTGAGCTTATTTTTATATATAATTTGGTATATATACTATTTATAGTTTGTAATAGGTCATTCTGGGGATTCCTTGTTGAGAGTTGAAACACGTTTCGATTTCTTACAGGGTTTTTTATGACTCTTTAGGAATAGTTAAGCGGAATAGGTTACTAAAAATAAATACGTCTATTGCATTTTATAATGGATTTCCTCAAGGTCACGCCTGAATTAATTAACTGTCTTATATCTTAAATGTATTATTTACAGCCTAATGACGCTGTACCCGGGTGACATCATCCTGACAGGCACACCAGGCGGCGTGGGACTATACCGCAACCCTCGCGAGTTCCTACAGCCTGGCGATTCCATCAGCAGTGAGATACAGAAAATTGGTAAGTTCGATGTTAAAGTGGAGAAGTTTTAGATAAATGTAATTTAGAATAACAATAGCTGCGTTGAAGGAAGCCATCCGTATTTGAGACGATTTTATAAATGGCTTAGCCTGCGTGGATTTTAAAATTCCCCATGTTGGACCCTATCTATTGATGGCAAAAACATACAAGAAGTTATTTCAAGACATTTGAGTCACAAGCGTCTTTTCTAAAATGTTTGAAAGCTGTTGCATTAAAAAAAAAAAAAAAAAGATAGTTTTCTTTGAGAATTTTATTGCCATCCTCATTTTTTTTTCCTCCCCTGGCTTTCTTGCTTCCAAGACTTCCAAACTGTGTATGAACAAAACATTTATACCCATTTACTGGCATTCTGTATATTTTATACTAATTGTGATACTTATTATGACGTCATTATGATCAATAATTGTTATTTGTTTATATCTTCTAGAATGTAAGCTATAATTTCGTACTCTCTAAATATTTTGATATGTTTACATTATTTTAGAAATGTTTTTTGTTGTTAAATGTGAGATAATTTAAAAAAAAATTGTACAAATGTTATTCACATATTATTCATTTTGTTTAATAAAATTATACTCTTAAATTATCTTTTTTATGGGTTTAATAAAGCTGCCTTTACATCAACACCCAGAAAAGGTGAAGGAAAAGATTGTGAGGAAACCGGCATGTCCTAGAACCAAAAATTCGAAGACATGTGACACCAACCCGCACTGGGCCCGCGTGGTAGATTATGGCCCACTCCCTCTCACCGAGAGGAGGGGAGGCCTGTGTCCTACCAGTTTGAATATGTTATACTATGGGTTTAAAGCTACCTTTACACCAACACCAAAATGATAAAATGCAATACTTTCTCTATTTTCCAATAAACTCTCACACTGCGCTGGGCTCTGGTGGTAAGGGGGATTAACGTAGTGAGACTTTAGTTTCGAGCGGTGTTCCAGTTATTACGATTTTTTTTGGAGTTTACTCCTTAAGAATCAATTTTCATATAAGGCCCCCGGTATGGAAATTTTATAATGAGTGAAATTTAAATAAGCGTAATACTTGTTTTACCTCGTTGGTCTAATGGTCGCAAGCACTACAGCTGAGCATGAGGTCCTGGGTTCGATTCCCGGGTCGGGAAAAGTGTTCTTGGGATTTTCTATCTGGAATTTCTCAGTAGCAGCCTGAAGTCTGGATTTGTGCCCGGTTGATGGCAATAGGCTCGCCCCCTATTAGATGGGCCTTAAACATAACTGTTTTAGATGTAAAAAAAAGGATTTGGAAACTTTCCAAATGTCTTTTTACACCTAAAACGGGTACAACATCAAACTCAATGTTATAATTGCAATTCATTATTAATACTCAAATTCCCTAGTTAGCCACATTTCTTTCCATACAGTAATATTAGCAAATTATTCAAATCAGGTAAATTTTTTAAAGCTATTTGCGACGTTGCCAACTTTCAGAATAACTGTAAGGAGTAAAAACTCCAGTCGTGCGTCGTCACACACTTTTTTTTTTACAATATCGTTAAATTATATTCTTTAATATTTTCGAACGTTTCTTTTCGCCATCAAAATATATTCTGACCTCTGTGATTTTGACATATTTTCTGTCAAACTGAAATCAACAGAAATGTTGGAGATGGACCAAAAATTCAAAATTTTTGTGCTCAAAGTCTAAGCTCAATGAAATATTCTAACATCGTAGGTGTTTTTGTTGTTCTAACTGCAAACGAAGATACTACAATTTGTCTTCGAAGTACCTAGCTGTCTAATAAAACAAGCACCTAACATTCAAATTATTCAATGCGGCTTATAACTGAATAACTTGAATACCGTAAGTATAGTTTCGTCACTGATTTAAAGACTAGTCCAAGCCAGGAAATTCTCAGCCCTGAGTCAGGAATTGAGACTTCGGGCCGCTATTGAAATAACTGTTGAAATATGGGTGAGGGTACCTAACTACATCGCCTGCCTTCGCTGGTTTAGCACTACTGCTGATCATGAGGTCCTGGGTTCGATTCCTAAGTCGGGCAGTGTTTATAGAGGTTTCTCATTAGGAATTTCTCAGTAGCAGCCCGGAGTTTGGATTTGTGCCTGGTTGATGGTAATAGGCTCGCCTCCTATTACATATGACAAACATAACTGGGGAGTTGTGGGTGTACTATATGTACAGCTCTGGCAAATGACAAACATAACTGGGGAGTTGTGGGTGTACTATAGGTGCACCTTTGGCAAATGACAAACATAACTGGGGAGTTGTGGGTGTACTATAGGTACACCTTTGGCAAATGACAAACATAACTGGGGAGTTGTGGGTGTACTATACGTGCACCTTTGGCAAATGACAAACATAACTGGGGAGTTGTGGGTGTACTATAGGTACACCTTTGTCAAATGACAAACATAACTGGGGAGTTGTGGGTGTACTATAGGTGCACCTTTGGCAAATGACAAACATAACTGGGGAGTTGTGGGTGTACTATAGGTACACCTCTGGCAAATGACAAAAATAACTGAGGAGTTGTGGGTGTACTATAGGTACACCTCTGGCAAATGATAAACATAACTGGGGAGTTGTGGGTGTACTATAAGTACACCTCTGGAAAACCCTTCTAAATACAGGCGTGCGTGATGTTATGTTATGTCTGACTACTAAAAACTCAGCTTACCCCATTGTCGAATACAAGCTTCATGTTATAGGTATGTATGTAATGTTTTTCAGTCGTAAACAAATAATAGAAATATGAAATACGTCCAATACACTCTTAAAGACGATTCGAATGACATCCGTCTCGGCTATCTGTCTGGCGACGATGTGCTAGACCTCTGTTGTCAACATGATTGTGGTATGCCGACAAGTATGCTGCAAGTATTGAGGTCTGGAATTGCAGACTCATTGAAATAGTAAGTTTGATTTTGTATATTAATAAGATTAGAAACTAAAAAGTATTCCGCCAACGTCGGTCGCGTACATCCTATACATACGATATTAGATAGTACTTACAGCAGCATATTAGTGGTAACACTTCGCCGTCCCCGGAGAATAAAATGATAACTACAAAAATGCAACTTTTCAGGAAAAATAAAAAACATGTTTTCGTCGATTACTCCATAAATAATGGACGTAGAAAGATGATTGTCAGCTTTGAAAAAAAGTAATTTTTTGCGTGTTTGCAATGTTTTAGTGAAACACGGCTAAGTATCAAAATAGAGATATTATTTAAAAAATAGGAAGTTAATTAATCAAAATCAATCATCGTCTAAGTTGCGTTATGTCGATTATCATTTTATTCTCCGTATCAGCCTGACCAGAAACTAATATTGCACTTTTTACTTATTATTTTATTCTTTTATTCTATTATATACTAACACAACTCTATAAGAAGGCGACTGGATAGTTTTGAACAAGAATAACCTTTAACTGCATTTATCATTATCTAGTTGAATATTTTTTCACGAGAACATAATTCTATGACTGTTTATCATACTAACAAGTGGGAATTCATTATGATAATGTTATATTAGGTAACACTTTATTCTGGTAATTTTGAGGTCTGTGTTAAATCTTTGAATACTATTGTAAGATTTTTTTATTTTTATTATAAAAATTGAGCAGATGTATGTGACTAAGACTAAGATAATGGCAGTTATCATTTTATTCTCCGGGGACGGCGACTTGTACTATGAAAAACGCCCTTGCCTACCTACTACTGCTAAAACATACTACTCTATGTAAAAAGTAGGTACCGGGAAAGTTGTCCTAATAGTTTTCTTCGATTACCGCGGTGTAGTGGACTAGGAATTTCTTCCAGAGGGACAAAAGGTGAAAAGGAGTATCATTTAGGCGTCATGAGGCGTTTGCGAGAGAACATCCGCCGAAAACGGCCAGATTTGTGGAACGACAATTCATGGATTTTGCACCATCGCACAAAGCCATCATTGTGCAAGAGTTTTTAGCCAAAAACTCGACGAATGTCATTGACTCACTTGATATGGCTCCGTTTGACTTTTTCCTGATCCCGAGGCTAAAATTACCACTACGACGAAGACGTTTCTCGAAGGTATAAAAGAAAATTCGCTGAAGGAGTTCAAGACCATGCCTTACATGGAGGACTGGCGACAAGCGTCGTGTCGTAGCTGTATTGCAAGCGAGCCTACTTTGAAGGCGACAAAATAAATTTTGACAAATAAATTGTAGGTACACACGGCTACACATCAATCTATACATTTCCAGTATAAACTGACCTCGCAATGTACGGAAATCCTATACAATGCGAGATCAGCATAAACTGGAAAAGGTATAGCTTGATGTGTAGCAGTGTGTACCAATGATGTACCATCCACTAGACCCATAGATATAAGAAAGAAGTTATTTATATTTCTATGACTGGACCTATGTATGTATGGATATGCAAAGCAGGATTGAGTGAAATGGCGTAAGATTGAAGAGGTCTTTATCCTGCAGTGGACTATTAGGGTGCCTTTCACTGCGGGCCCTATCAGAATATCAGCGCTGTGACATTTTTATTTATTTTTAAATGTCGCGGCATCATGCTGAGATAGGAGCCTTTTGGCCTCGTACAGGACTTCCTTCTTTTCATGTTACTGTTACTTTGTTTTTTATTGTTTTTGTTTTTTTCCTGTGCGAGTCACAATAAATACTTTTTCTTTCTTTCTTTCTTTCTTTCCACCAGAGATGTGCTATGCTACATTGCTATGGATGCATTTCATATCCACCAATCATATTCATTCGCTCTGTGGACCAATACGGGACCAATGAATATGATTCGTGGATATCAAACGCATCCATAGCAACGTAGCATAGCACATCTAAAAAAAACTCAAAAATCAAAGCATTTATTTCAATTAAACCATTTACATTTACACTTTTGAATTGTCAAGGAATCGGTCAGTCAGAATCATCTCTGGTGGAAAGGCACCCTTCGAGGGTGATGATGGACTTTTTGGGTGGGGGGGACGATCGATGACTGTTTGAAAAATTTCTAGATCCAAATATTTTCTAATAAATACCTGTATTTCAATATTTTTCGATTACGATTGTCCTTGTAATCGAAAAATATTAATATATTCTGTCTAAGGCCTGCAATGAACATAGGTAAATAATGTACTCCCGTTTAAAATCGTTATGATTTTTTTGTTTGTGCCTCTTTATAAAATCTGTTGAGGCCACACAGATACCTGCAACCTACTCCCGTTTAAAATTTCAAGTATATACGTGCCCTTGCTAGTCAGCCCGTTTCACAAACTATTGAGCCACAATTATGGAAAAGATGGCTAACTAATAATTATGACTATGACCGAGACTCAGCCCCGGATCTAGAACTTTTTGAAGCGCGGAAAAAATTGCCTTCTGCAGCCGTCCGCCAATCCTTTGGGGGATGTGCTAAAGAAGCATGCGAAATTTGCATTTTCTGGAAATGTAAATTTTGGCAGCAACAGGGGCGCCAAAACAAAAATGATGTAAAAAATTAAGAAATAGAAGGAATATGTGCTGCGTGTCTCATTTATTGCGGTGTGCTGGGTGGTGCATTTGTCTGCTACGCTTGAATTTGGCGTCCTCTGAAGGTGGCGCCCGGGGCACATGCCCGGTGGTTTGCCCCTCTGCCTCCCTAGATTTGGGGCTGCCGACACTCGCAAGGAGGTCCCACTCCTGCCGCGTCAACGTTACTCGACGTGTGGGCTCATCCTTAGTCGAAGCTTATTATCACAACGACTGTCCCTTACCTACATAAGTGGCTCGGCACTTATTACCGATAATAATCTTTTAATTCATTCTCCATACAGCATCGCCAACCCCAAAAGGATTCCCCTATCATCGGTAACATTGCTTGCGCCGATTTTGGGCATAGACAAGATCGTCGGGGTCGCCCTAAACTTTTCTGACCATTGCCAGGAGATAAACACACCACCTCCAGATTCACCGATGTTTTTCAGCAAGTATTCCAGCACTATCATTGGTCCGAACCAGCCTTTGAGGATAAGGACAGAAGTATGCAAGGTTAGTTTGATGTATAGCCATTTCTGTCTTAATTTTTTTATGTTTAGAATTATTCTGGGCGCATTAAAACAGCCTTCACGTGTTGCCTTAAAATACTTTAACACAAAGATAGTCTAGTGGTGTGACCGTCGGACTGCCAAGTCATAAGCCTCAAGTTCGAATGCAAGGTACCTCTGACTTTTTGCGAAAAGTCAGAGGTGTGTACCTTGAATTCGTGAGCGTATTGTATAACACGCCTGAGAGCTATTTTTCGACGGCATGTGAAGTCAAGTCAAGAGGCCGATGGGTGGCATAAAAACTCTGACACCAGGTTAGTCAGAAACCACATGACAAAGAAAGAAGGAGACGGCTTTAAGAATACCTCGCATGTTGGAAATACATAGTATATTCCGGCCGTCGATAAAAGAAGCAAGTGATAATATTATACAATACGCACATGAATCCGAAAAGTCAGAGGTGCGAGCCTTAAAGCAGTACGAGGTAAGTACAGGATAAGATGAACATTCTTGTTCTGTCGAATTACCTTTCAATGTTATTAGGAATCCGATTGTTGATTAGTGTTGGGTATCTACTGCTGCAAAAGTACCGAATTCTTCCAATTGCTGTCGGTTGTTTTATATGTATACGTAATGTAATGTATCACACTTTTAATCCAATTTTGTCGGATCTTTTGACAGGGGCGAGTGCGTGCTTTAGACCTGAAAAGTCTTAATATAATCATAGCTTCCAAACTTCCAAGTTTAATGACCTATCCTATCTGCCTACGTATAGTAGACGAGGTCAACAATTCTTAGTGAATCACAGAGGTTTGCTCTGACCTCAGCGCAACGCAAATTGGGGTCAATTATTGAAGTAAATTGACGCTGTAATTCATAGTGTGTAGGCGTACCTTGCGTGATGAAATAATGTCACTGGTGTTTAGTGCGTCTTCCGTTTAGTTAAACGGTTACGGTTCTGTTAATTTCATGCGCGTTTGTATTCTACCGGAGGCCATGTTCAACAGTACCTACGATTATAGAGGATAAAAAGTAATGGGGCTACTGGCAATCACGTAGGTATATCGATAAGAGGTTAGGTACCTCTGAAATTTCCCATCTCTATCGATAGAGTGGTACCTACCGCGCTGTCTGCATTGTCAACATAGACAGCTATAAACGACAGACGTCCAACGATAAAAAATATACACGACTTTTGGCGGCCTATCCACAATAACCATAGAAATATAAATAACAGGAGAAGTGGCATGTGGGCGTGTCTGTGTCCGCGCGTCCTGATCACAATGCTCATGCCTCAGGCAAATGGCCGTCTCCCGCTAACTAGTGCGCTTTCGAACGCGACCGTGATAACATTTAAGAATACCGTGTTGTTCAATGGTTTCTTGTAAAAATCGAAGCCAAACTAGAAACTTTATAAATCATAGAACCAGTTTTCATAAATCAGCACAAGTATTTTACTATATTTGTGTTGAAAATCATGAAAAACAACAAATCGTAAAATATTTCTTGCCGTTACTACGATATTTTTGTTTTCATATATCACAGCGACTGTACTATTATTGTGGTTAATACATTGCTTCTTTACCACTAAAAAAGTATGTCGCTAAGTAACTGGACAAGCAGTGTAAAAATCACAAAACGATACGTTCTTTAAGCGGTTGCATTGCGGAGTACGGCCGCTGTGACTTGCGACGAGTTAGTGATGTGGTTGTACAGCTCCACTAACGTAGGCTATCAACAATAACAGTTATAGCCTGGTTAAAAGACCGATGTGAAATCTTGTTTTATACTCATTAAAATGTTCTCTTAATGTTGATTTTTTTTGATTCGCTTAATATATAATTTTGTCTAGCTATGTATTGTTTATTTATATCATCTTATTATATGTCATATCGTTTTTTATTTATAATTTTTTCAGGAACTTCCAAAAATTTTAATACAACAAAAATAATATTAATAAATGGGACAATCGATAACTTTCCGATTTAGTCAATCACTAGCGTATAAGTAAAATAAATGGCTTTTGCACAGCACTACGATAGCGATCGATGTTTTCGTGTGAGTGAGTTATACGGTGCATGGTAAATGCCCGCTGTGTTTGATGGGATAAGGTTTATAATTGATTGTGTAGTACGTTCTGATTTGTAAATTGCAAGTGTGAGCGGGACCTCGTATTTATTGGGTTTACTGATCGCATGTGTAGTTGTGGCTAGGAAGCAGGGCTAAATTGAAGACATTGGATTTTGATACATTTCCAACTACCTATAACTCCTTCTTTCTTATATCTATGACCATAACTAAACCAAACTACACGATGATCGCGTCGTACGATCCTTGGTTTATATCATAGGCATCCATCGCTATCCCTACGCAACTTAGCACATCTCTGACGGAAAGGCAGCCTGTCATAAATATGTGGTGTTTTTTAAGTTTTGTCTCATTAACGATTATTTCAAGATGTTTTACTACAGAAAGTGGACTTTGAAGTAGAGCTGGCGGTTGTAATAGGAAAAGCTGCGAGCGCTGTGAAAGCTGCTGACGTTGATCAATATATCTTCGGGTATACTGTCGCCCAGGACATCGGTGACATAGAATGGCAAAAGCAAAAAAACGGAGGGCAGTTCTTACTTGGCAAGGTTTGTTGATCATTATCAACACAGTTTCAGCCGAAAGACGTAGATACTGCTGGGAATAGGCTTCCCCAAGCGTCGCCACAACGGCCGGTTTCTTTTTATTTGCATACTGTTGTAAACTCCAGGGGGCGTACCACCTGCCGGGGTGGCGAGTTTGTCCGAAAGGGATATTGCGGCCCCGGCACACAGGCAACGGAAGGAACGCGGGTGGGTTTTAGTCAGTAAAAGTCTGACACGCCCTCCCGCTCCACCCAGAGCGGGAGAAGTTATTTGATAATATCCCACAATCAAAAAAAAAAAAAGGGGGGCGTACCACCACTTCTGAAGCAGTATTACTTTAATCTTACTTCAGTGGGGATCATCTCTTTGTCTTTCTCCCGGTGATCAAATTCCTTTCTATAAACGGTCTTTGTTTCTTTCTTATGCCTGTTTTCGGGATCTTAGTGTATCAGTCGACCTCCCATCGGTGGCAACACTTTGACCTTGAGCTGGCCTAGCATAGCATGGTGTTTCAATAAAATAAGAGGCCATCTTAGGGATCTCGCGAGCTAGACAGCCAGGACCAGGATCAGTGGTCGCAGCGAGCAGGTAAACTATAGAAACCAATACGAATCACGCACTTGGTCGCAACGACCAAATAGCCGCAGACCATATAATACGACGAGATCCGTACGGGCCGTCCGTACACGGGAGACCCGTACGGGTAGCGCCAGCAGTGCTCTGAAACGAGGGAGTAGTACGATACGTTGTACGGGCTCTACTCGGAGCGTGTCACGTACGGACCAATCCGCGTCGCTGTGATACAATTTTCTAGCGCCTCACGTGTATCTTCGTTGGACAGCTGTGAAATACATCATAATATTTCCTTTTTTTATTATCGTTTTCAGTCACCAGACACATTCTGTCCCATCGGTCCCTGTATAGTGACTGCGGATGAGATCGAAGATGTTTATGAATTGAACATGAGCTGCGTTGTGAACGGAGTGCAGAAACAAAACAGCAGTACCAAAAATATGATACATAGAATACCCAAAATTATTGAGAAGATTTCTACGTAAGTTTTTTTTTTTTTGTCATTATGAACGGTCTTCTTTATGTTTTTTTTCTAGATATCCTCATGGATAGGTTGTGTTGCTCCGACTGGCACCTCACGGTTCCTTTCAGTGCCATGAGTCGGGGGCACCGGAGGTACTCGTACTCGTGGTATCCACGCGTGCCTAGCGGGCCCCACCAGAGCCTTATTCCAACTATTTTAGGGTCGGTTTCCAGTCTAACCGGATGCAACTGGATACCAGTATTTTACGAGTTTTACACGGAGCAACTGGCTATCTGAAGTTTACAGCCCAGTTACTGGGTAACACGATACTACCCCTTGTAGAGACTGGTTTCATTTCAGTTCAGATTGAAAGCAGTTTCATTATTTTGTTTAAGACTCAAATTATCGTTCCTCTTCTTATGCCTGCACGCGTAGCATGACCACCATAGAAACGGGTTTTGTCGACGGAAGAATGGAAGATTGTGCATTTGTCATTTTGTCTATTCTTCCGTCGACAAAACCCGTTTCTATTGTGGTCATGCTACGCGTGCTGTTGATCTTAAAAAAATATATATAAATACAAATGTTAATTAAAGCTGACACAGACTGATAGATTATAGTCGATTCCTAGATCCACACGATCAGCATGAGAACAGACCGAATTTTCGACATGAATTCCTAAAGCCTGATATAGGAGAACTAAATGCTCATGAGCCATTTCTCCTTCCAGTGTAATAACGCTGTTACCCGGTGACCTTATCCTGACTGGTAGTCCAGGTGGTGTGGGGCGGAATGCAGTTCCTCCTGTGTTCCTCAAACCTGGTGACATCATACGCAGCGAAATACAGAACATCGGTGTGTTTGAGACGCCGGTCGTAGAGTTTTAATATTAATTTAAAGATGCCACAGATTTCATTTGTTTTTTTTTTGTAGTAATTTGCTGTGCTTCCGTCTTTCGTAAATGATAATTAAATTAATATGGGTGCTCTTTGGTCTTACGATGTAATATTTCATATTCTGCTTGATTTATTTGTCGTGGTGCATTTAAAAAAGTACCGTAACTACTGGACCCTTCTTATTTAAGTATCTACCTACGTTAAATGTTCCTTTAACATACCTTAAAAACGTATTCCTCTGTTTTCTCCCTGATACAAGAGCTAAACATATTCTTTAGGATACTGTTTATCTACCACTCCCGTGCACGCGTAGCATGAGCACCGTTTTGTCGACGGACGAGTAGACAAAAGTGACGTTCCGTGTAGACAGTACGACGCCACCAAAGTAGAAAGCCTCAACTGCACTTTTTACGAAATTTACTCTTTTACATAAATCGACTCAGAATTCATTAGTTTTTTTTTCTGTTTGATTGACAATTTTTACTGATATTAAGTCACGTATATAAAGACAACTACAACTATTTTTCTCAAAGTTTCGAAGTACCATATTTTGGAACAAAAAAATATTACAGTGATATTGGCCTTAACCATTTCCTTGGTAATGCCCTATTAACTAAATAATGTAAAATAGAAGATGATAGCTTTGTTCTTCTATTAATTATCACAGTTCTGCGTTCAAAACGCTCTCCTGTAAAATCATGATTTTGTAGATAACCGTTTATACTTTGTGGCCGCCGAGTAGAAAGTTTTCTACTGTCTTTAGCATGGCGATTACAAAATCAAATTGTCTTCACTACCTTAGACAACTGTCAGTTGTCAGTGTTATTTTGACAGTTGGGATAGAAAACTTTCTTCTGCAATAGTCTACATAGAAAAGGACCTAGACAAAGATTGATAAAAACCAAATTCCAAAATGACAGATTGTAGAAAGATTTCTACGGTGCGATGTCAAAAATGGAGAAACGAAATGTCAGTTTGTATAGAAAGAGCTGTGTCTATTCTTCGTAGAAATAGAAAGCGTCATGCTACGCGTGCTGTTCCTATGTTTTGTTTCTTTTTTAGGGTTTCATAGTCAAGGTTCCGCTATAAGGATACCTTATAGTTTCGTCATGTCCGTCAGTCTGTCTATCCGCGGATTAGCTCAGAGACTCTTAGTACTAGAAAGCTGAAATTTGGTATTATACATATTACTCAAGCCGACAAAGTGGTAACATAAAATATTGAATAAAAAATTTTTGAAGGGGGGTACCCTTCAAAAATCTTTTTCTTTTCTGCACGTAAAGTGGGGATGATATCTTTTTTTCTCGTCTATCTTTGGGTGTGGGGTACTACCTACGGAACCCTTCATTGTGCGTGGTCGGACACGCACTTGGGCGGTTTATCATAAATTCATTATTATAGGAATTAGGAACCCTATTGTTATAAGAGGGAGGTGACAGCTCAAGAATTAAGTAGCATGAGCCAAAAAAATAAAAATGCAAGGAACTGGGCATGTAGTGAGATTTCCATAGATGGCATAGTGAAGTTTAATTAAAGCAATTAAGGAACGTCGTAAAGCTAATTAACTGTTCCGTACTTTTGAGCGGCTATATCGTTTACGTTATTGGACGGGTCCCTAAATAAAACATATGACTTTTTGAAACATGACATATACATATGGTTTTCTCTCTCTAGCCTTTGACTTTGGCTTCAAAAAGACAACAGCAATAAATAATTTGTGAACATAAAAAATAATCTTTACCATTATCTTGCATTGCAAAGGGTAAATATACTGTTCTCATTAAAGCACCCTATAAGTTTATTGGGGTCTAGCGGATGTGAATACATGGAAATTGTTTTCACTGGACTACAAGTTAGTAAATTATGTTTTCCAGGTGATCGCAACAAGAGTTGCTCTAAAATAGTGTATTTGCAATTCATGCTGACTTCGAAAAGTCACTTAATAAAACAATATCTCAACTGCCAGTGTTTGACCCAAAAGCAAACAAACTTATGTAACCAGGATTTGCGACTACAAACTACCAATTTTAAATTGGACAGGTTGACCTGCAAGCATATCAGGACGCTGATTGGTGAATGGGCCGCGCAATTGAGCCAATCGCCGTCTTCCGTTCGCTCACAGGAAGGACCATTTGCGCTCGCGCCGTTCCTTTTCATAGACTATTAAATTTAATGTCAGCCAAGGGGAGTTTTATTGAGTTAAGTGGTCTATACGGGTTGTTATGCCAGTATAAGCTGAGCCGCCGACATTTGATGATTATTACTGAACAATAGATCAAGCTTAAGTGGCATTATATGTTTTGACGCCCGCAGATTCTAAGCGCGTCTATTCGCGACGGATATTCATCGTTATGGATATTATTTCGAGCAATTTTGTTGTTGAGGGCTATTTCGTCGTTATTGGTTCCAGAGTATGCAATTTGTTGATCGTTATGCAATTTGTATTTATATGTGCAGTGATACATCCATAAGTGAAAGATGGCTGCCGATCATATGGGTGCGTTGTGATGTAATTTGCTTCTGTGTCACTCGGTATTTCCTTGCAATTTTCAATTGTGATTCTGGCCCTATTAAAAGGATGGGATCCTCTCGTATTATGTGATTAACACGTTGTTGAATTGGTTCTAACGTTTGCAATTGACGATTATCCAATTATTCAATCTGGCCCGTTGGTGCAGTGATTGGCACTTAGCTCACAATAAGTGGAAAATGGTCGTGTAACATATTATTTAGGTTCCCACAGATATGGGGTGTTATATTCTAGTGTTGCAAATTGCACTTTGTCAAGTATTTGGCTATTGTCACCTTAACAAAATAAGTGCTTTGGTCATGTCTTTGAAGAATATTTGCAGAAATTCAATTTAGCTATATTAGCTATATAAATATGCAGTGATTGATGGTTTTGAAAATGGGTGTCTCTGCTTATGAAATGAATAATTGAAAATTATATAGGTAGTTTTCTGGTATCTGTGAATAGAATGCAATTTCCAATCGTGTTCCTCTCTATGTTCATTATGTCTAGGTTGCCTGGTTAGATACAATAGTTCTCACGTCGTCTATTTTGTCACCAACTTGATGGATTGGAAATTGCTCACCGTTGTTCAATTTGGATTTGTTATTGTATGGCACCTACCGAGGCCAAGTAGAAGATCGGATGATTCCTATCTCATGTATGTCACAGTAGTCAAGTGCAATTTTCCTGTTACATGGGGTTTTAAATTTGTCGGTGGTTATTCAATTTAGCTGTATTAGTGCATCTAATCACATCTCTTTAAAAGGTTACAAATTTGTCATAGATTGGGAGTTCTATTTCCTTATTACTAGACCTTGGCCTAGATTTAAATTTAGCTTCGACATGGATAGCTATTCTGTCGTTTATTCTCTACGTTTTTCATTAGGATATGAATCTATGACGGCCTTTTTGAAGATGGGATGATTCCTATCTCGTGCCTGTCACAGTATAGTTGTGCTTATTGCCTTGTTCCAGGGTTTGCAAATCATCGGTGTTTATTCAAGTTTACTGAGTTAATGATTAAAACTGAGTTCATTAATCAATTTTGTCGAGTTCATTATTAAATTTTACTAAGTTAATTATAAATTTTTACTGAGTTAATTATTAAATTTTACTGAGCTGAGACTATAACGTGGATCAATGTTTTTTATCTATCTATAGATGTTACCGTTCTGAAGTGCTATATTCAATTTGTTTTCTGCCTTGACACTCTGCTCTGTAGTTTTTTACCCGAAAGTCAACGAATGAACGCAAGTTTTATAAGCATACTCTGTTTGCATGCATGCAAGTCGCAAGCAAACCCCTTAAAATTATTCCTATTACTTACATGGGGGTAGACAGAAACTATTGAACAAATTCTTAATAATTTCAAAGGTATTATAAAAACATGAGAAAATATTACGATTCGAGAATCTGTGCAGATTTTTACGATTGCTACCTTCCAGGTGATGGTCAGTTGATTTCGTAGAACAGGTGAATGTTACCAACATTCCCCTAGCAACGAGGGCTGTAATACCTAGTTTTATTTGAAAAATTATACTCTTTCGTATAATCTACTTGTTGGGATCGTTTGTTCTCAAAGCGATTTCTATTTATTGGGTTCTGCTTGTTAAATGCAGCCGAAGATATGTACCTAGAGTACCTATCTACAATGACTTACATGCATACGTGGTTGGGTAGGAATCGGAGACATCTCCTTTCCTAACTTTCTTTTACTTGTTAAATATTACTACGATATCTTATTTCCGTCCATCACAAGTTATTTTTGATTTTTCAGTTTATGGAGTTAGGCAAGTTTTAAATTGTGTTTTTAAATCCATACACAGCTAGCAAAAATTTCATAGAGTCTAGCCTTTTTAAAAGTTAAAGTATTATACGTATGTCGCAGTAAGATGGGTACAGCCGTGATATAGTTATAGAATGCGGTACATAATTGTCTTACTAGGAATATAACTATGATACGAGCACGATCTAGTAATATAACTATTAAGGCACTCCGACCAAATAGGTCGGGATAGAACTGTGACCAACTCCGCGCGAGGCTAGCGAGCGGAGCGAGCGGTGCCGCGGCAGGCGCTGCGTCGAAATTGGTCGCAGTAACAAAATTGGGGCATTCCGTCAGATATGAACCGCTTTCATATAACTATATCACCGCTATAACTATCTTACTGCAACATATATATAACGACGGAAGTTTTAGCATCCCACCTTGGATACGTTAAATTTTCCGTTAAGGCACCAGAAAAAAAATGTATGCAATAATATAATTGTGTAATTTTGAATCACTATAAAATAAAGGTTTGTTCGGTATGTCATATAATCTACAAATACATTTGCATTATTACACCTACTACGACGTGATTCATTTGTCAGTTCTTTTATTTTTATTAAGGAAGGATCCCAATTTTTTTTTTGGGTAAACTCGTTTAACACGTTCCTGGAGAGTTCACCTAGTCGCATATGGGATGCCAAGAAAAACCTACATTTAAAATGAGCCCTGGCGAAGGGTTCATTTTAAATGTAGATTTTTCTTAGCGAAAACAGCATTGTATACCGTGAAAATAAAATCTGATGTATATTTTAACAAGATTTATTAGTTTAACTGTTGGTTTTAAAAACCAAGCACTTTTTTTTTTCATGGTTCACAAAATATTTAAAAGGTTGGAAACTACGTACTCGTATAGCGACGACTGAAAACACAATTTTACGTCGCTTTACAGTGTTTTATGACATAGTTTTAACCCTAATGCCGTTGACCGTCCACGATGCTTAACGTGAAGGTAACGCGAACGTGATGCCGGCAACGCTCCCGGACGGTTCACTTCCAATATAATAATAATAATAATAATAAGCCCCCTAAAATCCTACCTTACGTCCAAGCTGAACACCTAGCTACGTGGGGGGCGGACACGCGTACTGTACAACTGTACAAAAAACCTACGCGGCTAACAAGGAAAGGTAACCCTTTATGGAGATGAGTAATAAGAGAATATATAATTTACGGTCGCTTCCCGGGGAGCGCCGGGGCGCATCTGGAGCCGATGCTAGATGCCACAGCATGCGAACCATCGGCGGTGAGGAGTTGAGCAAGCGGGCTCCTACCAACAAAATTGTTACAGCTGATCGTAGTGAGTTGAACAGGCGGGCTCATTACGTAGAAGCCACAGCCGATTCCACGGGCGATGATACTATTTCATTATTTTCATCCATCCCTTCGACTCGCCCCTCCTACGTGACAAGAAGAACAGCTAGCTTGTCCACCATCAGTACGCTTGATAGTGTTGTGCAGGAAGTCAACCTTGACTCTGAGCTTGCACCCACTACAAGCGCTCCAAGTACGCGCAGACGATGGACACCTGAAATGAATAAGTTCATACTGCGCACTTATCTTCAATTGACTGCACTAGACACAGACAGAAAAACTTATCTTGAACCGCTCCACCTTAAATTTATAGAAAAATTCCCAAACATGCAGGTTAGTCGACAGAGAATAGGAGACCAACGTAGAGCTATAATAAACAATAAATTACTACCACAAAAAACTATAGAGGAGATACGAAACGACGTAAAAGAAGAGTTAGATCGTCTACACTTTAATCATTACACCCAACAGTCACAAAACTCGATTGACCATGTACAACAAATACTTACACCTACACAATCTACCCAAATGCAACCTAGAAACACAGAAGCACATAGTACTAAAAATAGAACACAAACTCGCATGAGGTGGACTAATGAACAAAATGAAGCTATAATGCGGTCTTATTATCGAGTTACAGATTTAGGTAGAAACGAAACAGTATATAGAAGACGCATGTATGAAGACTTTATCAACACCTTTCCTGCTCTTGCTCATCTAAGCGAACAACGGATAGCTGATCAGAGGAGAGCAATTATAAACAAAAATTACATCACTAGTGACAGATTAAATTCAATAAAACTAGAAATATCTGAAGAATTACAACTAGATAATCTTAACTTTAGCAAGTTCACAGGCGAAACGACGATAGTAAACCCAAACCACAATAATAATTCTGAAACTCAATTTTTATACAGCATTGACATTAACTCCACTCAAGAATCTTCAGTTACTTTAAATCATACAGAAATTAACATTGCAGAAGAAACGCTACTTAACCAACAAGTAAACCTAAATAGGGACCCACTAATAGATGAGACATTCCAACAAGCATTGCAATATTATAAAGAAATTAGCCCTACAAATAGAATTTTTATTCCCAAACAAAAACCTTCTAAAAAACTTGCCAGTATAGTTAGCTACCTAAACAAAATAATTTTACCTGAAAACATTAACAAAGAAACTGATTTCAATACTTTACAGACTACTATATATTGTGCGGCATGGACCGCTGCTAAAGTTAACGGAGCAAAGATAACCCTTCAACCAAGAGCAGTCACCCAAATGGCAAAAAAAGAATATAAACCTAGCTGGCAGACACGACTAGAACGAAAATTAAATGATTTACGATCGAAGATAGCTAAAATGACCCAATTCATCAATGGTATTAGAAGTAGTAAAATAATTAAACACGTTAATAAGATAATAGAAGAGTATAGAATTCACACTGTTCACGAAGAGCCTAATACACAAGCAGCACACACATTAGACACACTTAAACAAAAACTGTCAGTCGTAACAGGCCGACTACAACGATACAAAGCATGTACCCAAAGAAAACTACAAAACACTCAATTCGCCCACAGTGAAAAACTTTTCTACCGCAATATTAGACAGGCGACATCGAACATTCGGGATAACAACCTAAATGACGATGATTATAACAACCCTGACTCAGAGACGTTACAAAACTTCTGGGCAGGAATTTGGGAACAACCAATCGAACATAATGCCCAAGCAGATTGGATACAAACAGAACTGACAAACAGCAACACAAATATTCAGGCAATGACATTTGAGCACATATCCCCAGAAATTTTCCATAAAGTACTTTCTCGTTTACATAACTGGAAGGCACCCGGTTCAGATAACATTCATAGTTATTGGTACAAAAAATTTACATCTATTCATAGTTTTCTATATAATCACATAAATACATTCATCCAGGACCCTAAAACAATACCATCCTACGTAACTTCAGGTACAACTTATATGATACCTAAAGATCATAACGATGTCTCTAATCCAGCAAAATATCGACCTATAACATGCTTGCAGACCTTGTACAAGATTATCACATCTTGTATATCTGAACATATATATCAACACATCGACACTAATAACATCTTAGCTGAACAGCAGAAGGGATGTCGGAAATTCAGTCAAGGCTGTAAGGAACAATTAATTATAGACTCAGTAATACTTAAAAAAGTTCAGAAAACCAAAACCGATCTGTTTAGCATGTATATTGACTACAAAAAAGCCTACGACTCTGTTCCCCATTCGTGGCTTATTAAAATTTTAGAGATATACAAAATACATCCAACAATAGTAACATTACTGAAGGTCATGATGACAAACTGGACCACTGTCCTTAGACTAACTTCCTCTACTAAAACAGTAGATACCAGCCCAATAAAAATTCAAAGAGGTATCTTTCAGGGAGATGCTTTAAGCCCACTGTGGTTCTGTCTCGCTCTAAATCCTCTATCTAATATATTAAACGCAACTACGTTAGGGATCCCATTAAAAAATACAACTACCCAAGAACATACTGAGGTTCAAAAAATAGAAATAAATCATCTGTTGTACATGGATGATATTAAATTATACGCCAAAAGTGAGACTCAACTCAATGAATTAGCAAACTTGACAGAACAATTCTCAAACGATATTAAAATGGAATTCGGTATAGATAAATGTAAAATAAATTCAATCAGAGCAGGAGAGAATTACCAACACCAATACACTTTAGGAACAAGAGAGCATATAGAACCATTAGAAGAACAAGATAGTTACAAATACCTAGGCTACACACAATCACGACAAATACACTATAAAGAAACTAAGCAAAGATTAACACTACAATTTCAACACAGATTAAACACAATTCTGAAAACGCAGCTACATTCTCGAAATACTATAAAAGCGATTAACACCTTCGCTATACCGGTTCTCACATATTCTTTTGGGATAATTAATTGGACCAAAACCGACCTGAAAAACCTTCAACGTAAAATTAATACCACAATGACCAAATTCCGCAAACACCACCCACGATCATGTCTGCAGAGATTAACACTGCCGCGGAAAGAAGGAGGTAGAGGACTAATTGACATTCTAAACTTACACAATAGACAGATAAAAGCACTTAGACAATTCTTTTTTTCAAAAACGGAAACTTCTATTCTTCACAAAATTATAATACACAACGATCAACATTTAACACCCCTAAATTTAAAAGATACATCTGAACAGAGAAATGAGAAAGTAATCGACGACAATATTAAGCTTTTAGATTGGACCCAGAAATCTCTACACGGAAGACATCGCCAAGACTTATGCCACATAAATGTCGACAAAGAAGCGTCGAACGCGTGGTTAAATCGAGGCGAACTCTTCCCGGAGACTGAAGGGTTCATGCTTGCTATACAGGACCAGGTAATTGAAACCAAAAATTACAGAAAGTTTATCATAAAGAATTTAAATAATGACACATGTAGGAAATGCAATAGTTCTCCAGAAACGATTCAGCATATCACAGGCGCGTGTAAGTCAATAGCCCAAACAGATTACAAACATAGACACGATCAAGTCGCTAACATCATACACCAAAAATTAGCACACCAGTACAAACTTATAGATTCCGTTACACCATACTACAAATACAGTCCAGAAACTGTATTAGAGAACCCCTCAACAAAACTATATTTTGACCGCGCCATTCTAACCGATCGAACAATCCATTTCAATAGACCAGATATTACACTTATAAACAAGATTAACAAAACTGGATATTTAATAGATATTGCAATACCAAACACACATAACTTGCAGACAACAATAGCAGAGAAACTGAGCAAATACACTGAATTAAAAGATGAAGTAGCCCGACTTTGGCATCTGCAAAAGGTTATAATAGTACCAATAGTATTGTCTACAACAGGAGTAATACCGAAACAACTTCACCAGTCACTAAATTCTCTTAATTTACCTCCAAATACCTTCCATCCGCTGCAGAAGGCAGCGATATTAAACACATGCAGACTCGTGAGAAAGTTTCTGCAATGTGAATCAGAAAACCCACATCAAAACACAAATACGCTACCATCTTCTGTGCAATCCTCTGCACGTGACCGCACTTAATCCAACTGATAATCACTTGGCTTAGGCCCGTGTTATCAGCTCTTGCCGGCTAGCCGAGAATATAAAATAAATGTCAAAATAATAATAATAATAAAACTTTATTAATCAAAAAGTAACAATACAATTTAGCCAAATTCGGTGAGCCACAAACTAAGCATCGCTTGTATCTTGTGGCTCAGGAGTGCGATTAACAATATTACGGTTACCTTCCAGTGTGGGGGTATTATTAAAGACAAGACTTAGAGAAAAAATAATAATTAAATAAATCATTTGTTAAATTAAGAACATAAATTCAAGATAAGTTAAAGTAGTTTACATTTTTTTTTGGACTTGTGTACTCATGTGAGGTTTGAGTAGGTGTGATGGTGTGTGTGATGGTGTGTGTAAAGGTGTGTATGTGTAGTGCAGGTTCTATATCAAGGCTTCGGTGTCGTCGTATGACAATATTAGAAGAGCTGAAGTTAGGATTTTCTTGCAGGTTGTGGTTGAGCAGTCTCTTAGGTCACAGATTTTACTAACTTTATTGTAAGTGTTGGGAAAGGAGAAATAGGTACAGCGTCGAGCTAGTTCGGATTTGGCGTTTGGAATGGGTACTCTGAAGACACGTTTGTTTATTATTTCACTGTAGTCAGGCCGTTTTTTTATTTTAGCGTGGTATTTAAGAGTTGCTTGGAGTATAAAAATTTGTCGTACTCTGAGGACTTCAAACTCACGGTAGATAAGGTCTGTAGGAAACCCGAAAGGTTTTTTAAGTGCAACCTTGATTAGTGCCCGTTGCGCCCTCTCTAGTGTTATAAATGTGCTTTTGCCAGCACGTCCCCATATACCGATACAGTATTGTATGATCGACTGGCATAGTGCGAAGTAGACTATTCGCAAAATATCAATAGGGGTACAGTCGCGGAGTTTTTTTAGAACGTGAATTAGTTTTTGTACTCTGGAGGAAAGGGCATAAATGTGGGCTTTGTACGTTAAGTTGTTATCTATAATTATTCCGAGATATTTAATTGTGTCAGTACGTTCAAGTATTTTGCATGTGCAATTATGGTGAGGGTCGTTATTGCGTATATGTGAGCAAGTGTGTATTTTTAGAGACATTGTTTGAGAGGGGCTGGAAGTACTAGTTTTGGAAAAGGCAATATATTTGCTTTTGCTAACATTTAAGGTCAGTAAATTTGTGTCTAAGGAGAGCGCTATCTGAGCGAGGCCTTGTTCTGCCAGATGGGACACCCGCTCCCAAGTCTTGTCATGAAAAACGATGGCTGTATCGTCGGCGTAGGAAATCACTTCAGCGTTACCTATAGGGAGATTTACTACGTCGTTTATGTACAGCGTGAACAGCGTTGGGCCGAGAGTACTGCCCTGCGGAACACCAAACGTGATAGGGAGCAAGCTGCTTTGAAGACTGCCTATTTTGGAGTATTGGTACCTAGATGTCAAGTAGCTACGGAACCATTCTAGAGGTGTACCCCTTATACCTGATGTCTCTAATTTCTTTAGAAGAAGCCCGGGTGAAACGGTATCGAATGCTTTTGCCAAATCAAGAAAAACACCGACACAGCATTCTCCATTTTCAATGTGGTGGGAGACTTGATTAGTCAAGAGTGACACCGCGTCTTCAGTGGACCTTCCTCGGCGGAACCCAAATTGTCTGTCTGAGACAATGTTATTTTTGTCTAGAAAATTTACTAGTCTCTTATTTACAATTTTCTCCAGAATTTTTGAGACTATACACAACAAAGCGATAGGCCTGTAGTTTTCAGGCATATCTTTGGGACCGCTTTTGTAGATAGGGGAAACTGCAGCAATTTTCCAGGAGTCAGGAAAGACACCTGATTCTAGACTCAAATTGAATATGTGAGTAATTGGTTTGACTAGGCTTTCTCGGCAGTTTATTAGAAGTGGAACTGTTAGTTGATCTGGGCCCGGCGCGCTGTCTATTTTCAGGTTTTGTATTATGTTAGAGACTTCTTCTTCATCGGTCGGGTGCAGATAGAAAGATTGTGAGATAGAGCTCGATGTTGTGTGTGATTCTATTAATGATTGGTGAGTAGTTGCAAGTTTGTCTAGTATCTTAGCTGCGTGTTTTTCCCCTACAGAGACGAAATGCTGATTGCAGATATCAAGGGATGTTGTTGGAGAGATACTGGATGCAATTAAATGCGTTGAAGTATTTTGACAAGTATTGTTCTTACATATGTCTTTTATTGCCGTCCATAGTTTTTTAGGGTTATTCTTGTTGGTTTCAATTTCTTGTCTATTGTGCAGTGTTCTAAGATTGCGAAGGAGTGTGTGAACGAAGTTCCTATACCTAGTATAGATTAATTGTTTTGTTTGATCATTAGGGTTGACTTTGCAGTCGAGGTGAAGTTTGTCACGTTGCCTCATACACCTAATTAAACCAGGAGTAACCCAGGGTTGAATGTTGACCATTCTGCGACTTATTTTAACATTTTGTGTGTGGTTTTTAGTAGCACTCGAGAGAGTGTCGTTGAAATAGTTTAGTGCAGTATTAACACAAGATGAACCAATAACTGGATCCCAGTTGGTTTGATTGATCTCAGCAGCTACGGCAGCCCAGTCAGTTTTGACTCTCCAGCGTTTACTGTTTTTGGGGCTTTCTGGTTTCATAGGGACGCTGCACAGGGCTAGGTCGTGATCAGTAATAGATAAGCTGCATACGAGACCAAAAGGAATTGCACGAGATTTTACAAATATGTGGTCAATACAAGTTCCGCATCTTGTTGGGAGAGTTATAGCGGGGTTTAAACCGTGTGACGCCATGAGACACGCGTAGTTAGCTACTTGGCTATTACTTAGATCGTTTAAATTTAGGTTGATGTCGCCGGCCACAATGAGTGTGTGTTGGTTTTTGAGATCAGAAAGGGTGGAGTCAAGGGAGTTAAGGAAGCGCTCTGCGTTTGTGAAAGAGGGCGACCGATAAATGGCCAAGAGACTGAAGTCGTTGTTCGTTTTTATTAAAATACTATCAGCATCAATAAGGTTCGATTCTGCGGAAGTAATACTGCAGCTCCAGGCTGTTCTTGTGTAGACAACAATACCTCCATTTTTGTTTACTTGATTTGTTGTTCTGTATGCGCTATATCCCTGAAGGTCCTCTATAATAGAACCGTCAGACAGCCAGCACTCAGTGAGCACGACAACGTCTATATTCGAATCTAGCCGATTTAGTGCAATTGCAAAGTCGTCAAAGTTTTTTTGATAACTTCTGATATTGTATGTCAGTACCTTGATATTGTAGTTGGAAGCATTTAGGATACTCTTGCAAGTTTCAAGAGATTCTACTGTGCGACAGTCTATATTAAAGGATTCGTCAAGGTCATTGGAAACGCTAAGCAAAGCCATTTTTGTATATTGTAATAATGTAAAAATAAAGACCGAAACTCAATATAGAGATTTTATGTAGAATTTTTGTTATTGCAAGAGATTTAATTATGTTTGTGTTACAGAAGATGCTTCCATATGGAAAATTATGTAGTGTGTAGTTGTGTGTGTGCCATATTAGGGGTGTGTGCGTTGACGTAAGTAGTGTTATTGGAGAGTTTAAGTATGTGTGGTTGAGTGCAAGCCCTTGTAAGTATACGAGCAAATTAAGCTTAATAAACAAATAACAATAATAATTAAAATCTATAAAAAATAGAAAGAAACATAACAGGTCCTTGAGAGCCAGCCCTTGTAGGTATTTGAGCAAGTTTTTCATAAAAAACAAACAATAAGAGTATTTAAACACATTTTTAAATTTAAATAAGAAAAATTGTAGGTGCTTGAGTGCCAGCACCATGTACAGAATGTATTTAGGCAGTTTTAGCATAATAAATGAACACAAAATAAATTTTACTATTGTTTTCTTAGGGAAGCAAAACAGGTGCTTGATTTCAAGCCATTTTGGATATTTGAGAGAACTTTGCATGATAAACAAACAAAAAGCATATTTTGAAAATGTAAAATTAAATGAAAAACGTAATAGGTGCGTACATAAACGTAATAGGAAAAGGTCACCTGCGTTTGGAGGACCTCGTTCATTAGACCTCTGTTTGTTCAGTTGAGATGGGGCAATGGCGCAGTAAGTCATGCTGGTTCCTAATAGCGATAGCGGGGTTTCCTTCTTGCTTGCGAATATTGATAGTTCCATTTTTGATCCAGCAGTACTTATAGCCACATTCCTTGGCACGTGGTTTAGCTGCCCGAAATAACTGCCGGTTTTCTTTAGTCAGTCGCTCGTTAAAATATAGGGTCCTGCGAGCACCGGGTATGTCTAGATCATGACTAGAAAGGTTGCGTCTAGTTTTCCCTGCACGTAGAAATTCATTCCGTTTTTTGCGACGCAGAAACTTGACTACCAGCGGACGGGGGTGTTTTTCTACGGGGGCACTAGAGCTGTTCTCCGTGTTGTCGCTGTGGCGCGGCCCAGCTCTAGTCACGTATTCTAGATCGGTGTCTTCGAGGTCAATGCCAATTTTTGCTGCGGCTGTTAGAATGATATGAACGGGGTTTTCGGAGGGAGTTTCAAATACGCCTAGTATTTCGACTTGGTTTTTCAAGTTAGCTTGTGCTTGCGACTGTACTTGCTCGTCGAGTTGTTGTATAGTAGACTTTAAGTAGGGGATTTCACGTACTCGTTCCTCAAGCGCTTGAATTTTTGCTTCTGCGCAGGTCAAGCTAGCCTCAGACACTGCAAGGCGTTGGTTACACTGTGTTAAGTGTTCTGTGAGCGTTTTAAGGTGTTGTTTGAGATCGCCTACGTCTTCGCGTAGTAGTTTTATTTCAGAAGTAAGTATAGACACGTTACCGGGGTCCAAAGCAGCGGCTGGGGTGTTCAGTAACGAGTTGTTGCTGGTATTGTTTTTGTTGTCGACGTGTTCAAATTGTTGCGACATGTTGCTTGAGTTGAGCTTTTTACTCCGACAAGCCGTGCATAACCAAGTTGCCTTAGCGGCCTCCGAAAATTTGCGGAAGTCGGTTACCTTACCGCATACTGGATGATAATAATTCTCGCATTCGAAACATTTGATGTATTGGTTGGCTCTTACTGGCTTATTACACGTAGCGCAACTGTTTACCATTTTCTAATGTAAAAATTGTATCAAAAATCGCAATAATAATAATGAGCGCTGTCGATTACTTGTTATTTATTGAATGGGTTTGTTGTCCATATGTATGGCGGCATGGCGTATGAGTTTAAAAGTGGGTGGAGTCGAAAGTGTTAAAAGAAAATACGGAACTTAATCGCCTCAGCCGATACTAAGGCCCGAGTTCACCAACTACAACGTAATCATTGGTTACGTAACCGTTCTGTTAGAATTAAACAGTTGTTTAAACAAACCGCGTGTTTTTTCGTGTTCACCATTTATTTCTAACCAACGGTTAAATAACCAAGCGTTTTTGAATGAGTGAGTCGAAAATGACCGATTGATAGAATGGTTTATCAATATTTTGTGAATGTAGAATGTCAATCAATTTTCATGGTCTAACTCACAGAGGACATTTTTAAATAGGTTATAGACGTCACTCCAGTAATTTTGCGGGATGTAGGTATGGCGTATGGCGCCATCTGGTGCTTTGTGCAAGGTACTTTTTCACTAGACCAAATTTTTTTTTTTTAATGTTGCGCTTAAAAATTTAATAAAACGAAGTAGTTATTACAAAGATCTGTTTTTATTTTTTAAATCTTTTCGTACAGTATCTATGTGCTACTTAAATTTTTAAATTTCATCATTGCGCCGTGTTTTGAATATACGGGGAGTGCGCAAAATTCTTTCTGTACCTTCAAAATCAGAGCCTTGCATTTTTTTTTGTAACTAAATACAAATATTTTTTATTTGAGGTAGGTTGGGTACAGATGTTGTAATTATTAAATAACGCTATGTCTAGCCGAAATCGGCGTACAAATATTATTTTGGTACAAACATGCTAATTATAATAAATTATCAAACAATTATCACTCATTATTAAACAATTCTAATTAAAATTTTCGACACAATAAAAACATTCCAATAAAATATAATAATAATAAATTCAGTATGAATTATCAAATCAATAAATTATAATAATAAAAAAAGGTTAATGTGTCAGTAAGGTATTTGTTCATCTAAAAAAGTGATGCACAATGCAAAACTTCACATCTGGAAGCATAAACCAATGGTTAAACCAAGTTGGCTACCTCGTTTAAGATAACCGTCCGATTACCGTACTTAATCAATTGTTAGTGTTTGGTGAACAGTAAAATATTGTTAAACAGCCGTTTATGGTTAAAACAGATGTTTAAAATTTAAACATCTGTTGGTGAACTCGGGTCTAAGATTTCTAATGTGGCGATTTAGTACTTCGAAAGACTTTTTATAATGTGGTGCGTGGATAACCTTACGTGGGTCTAAAACGGTAATTGCCAGACCTTCTAGCTGTCTCACGCAAGTCACGACTAAATGCGACATAAGCTTGGCTTTTTGCAAAGCTTAGTGACGACGACACGACGGGTCTATTCATTGTCATCCCAGCTGATGCAACAGGTTAACCCTATTCTATGTCATACCATTCTTGATTTTTGGCGCATTGAATTCTATCTTCGAGGAAGGCCTCATGTCCACATGGTTTAGTAGTGAGCAGGACTGCCGAAATACCGCAGTTTGAAACTAAATTCCCTCCTCACTATGGAGGGAATTTCTGGGTTGAATTGACTCCTGCAGACTGAGTCTCGTATACTGGATGGAATATGGATGGAAGCAATGAGAAATGGTAGTCTTTTACTTCGGATTGAAAAATGCGAGCAAAATATAAATACGGAAGTAATTAAAAGTACGGATGTTACTCAGCATGTTGTGGCACAGCATATTATTATTATTGCATATTTTATCAAAATATATTTCAAATCAGAGTCTGTTGAAATATCAAAGAGTATACAAGAGGCGACAAAGTCGACTGTCCACGGCTACGTAGGATGTGCACGGAGAGGTTTGCCACGAGCACAATTCATTTTTTTGCAAGCCACGCATCCGTGAGTAGCGTGGAGGTGGACTGCTGTGGAGCAACGCCTTAGACACAAGAGAAAGGCACAGCATGGCAAAACAATACCGGGAAGTTTCCGCTTGTGAGACTGAGGTATGGCTGTAGCATATTAAAATGCGGGATCTTCTAGAAAAGTAGTTTTCGTCAACTGTTTTGTCCTCGAATTAAGATATCGTGCTAATGTACCTTAAAGAAAAAAAATTGACCGACCATGACCATGGGGCACATGGGCCTTGGGGGACCTTGAGCTATTGGGAGAGTCTGTGTATGATACGAGCCCGTCACTAGCAATAACTAAGTGCTCCAACGATGGTCAAAAGATTTTAGTAGCGTAAGTTGTTTCAAACAATATCCGAACAGATGCTAGTACCGACAACGCTATTGATTTTGATTTATGTCACAGGAGGTACAAGTAAAATGTTAGCCCGGAAACTGATAGTGGACCAGATAAATCGACTCTCATAAAATCCAACAAATAGCAAACCCGCAGCTACCTTTGTCTGCAGGTCGGCGGGAACACAAGTAAAACTTTTACCCTAAATCTGATAGTGGAGCAGATAAGTCAACCCTCACAAAATCCACTGCTACAGCATTGCTATTGCAAAGCTGTAGCGGTGACTGCACCAACAGTGATCGTCCGAGGTTCCCCCCCCCCCCATTGAGGGCAGAATAGGAACGATGCGTCTCTTACCAGAGAGCGTCTTCAGATAGACAGGGAAAACTGAAACAGTACTTTTACACATTGGCATATTATATAGATGAGTTTTCGATAGTTCCTTACACCACTCATAGAGTATATAAAATAATATTTAAAAAAAATACAACGAAGAAGAGTACCATTGACACGAAAAGAAGAAGCCAAAGAAGAGCGAGAAGATCAGAGCAGGTGGTCCAGTGGTATTGGCCCCGACTAACTTACGTGTCAGTCACTAGGTTGTGGTGAAGGTTGGAAACCAGGCAGGCACCACTTTACTTTGTGGAATTTATTTCTTCACCGCTGCTCTCAAAACGGGAAGGTAAATATCGTGCAGAAACCGACATGACTTCCTTCTTTCTTCACCCGCACTTTTTTCTTATTTTTTTTTGGGGGTGCGAAATCATCAAATAACTTCTCCCGCTCTGGTCGGAGCGGGAGAAGACTACACTATCAGACTTTTACTGACTAAAACCCACCCGTGTTCCTTCCGTTGCCTGTGTGCCGGGGCCACGATATCCCTTTCGGAGAACTCGCAACCCCGGTAGGATCCAAACGCGCACTGGGTCCTGATGGTGGATTATTGCTCATTCCCTATAACATAGAGTAGGCCTGATGCATCTGATTATGGTTATGCTTACACCATTCTTAGGAATAGTCATCGCAGGTCAGTCAATAAAAGTAAGTGACAATAACTTCAATTGCTGTTCGGATACCTGATGCAACTCTCACAAGTGGCTAAATCGGTTCGTGATGCACACTTCTTTAATCGACTTCCAAACTTAGAGGCTGATGTGAACTTGTGGATATTATATTTACCCGACTGCAGCGAAGCCAAAAAAAGAGGGTTATGCGTTTGACCTGTATGTATGTATGTAAGTCCGTCTCTTATGTTCCCTCGTAACTACTAATCGCTGAACCGATTTTAATTAATGATATGTCATTAGATTCGTCTCGATTGTTCGAGTGTCACTGAGTATATTATAATAATAAAAAAAGTGAAGGACAAACAAAATGGCAGATTTTTCCTTTTATTTTTTCTCGAAAAAATAAAAGGGTTTTGAAAGGCAAAAACACAAATTATATGTTTAAATATAATTTGGAATGAGAAATTATAAAAAAACTTATAAGCTGAAATTTTTTATTTTATAAAATAATAAAAAAAAACCCGATTACTTAACTGAAAAAAACAAGCATTATTCTGGTATCGTAGGCGGGAAACAAACAAAAGTTACACCATATTTCAGGTTATGTCTGTTCCGCCTTATTGAATTTGTTATTTTTAAAATCTTTGTATTACTCTTTTAACGTTCTGCATCGTTCTCACATGCATAATTACAACAAGAATGATGTAACTAATATTTTGTAACAATATTCTGATTTAAATGAGTGTCCGTGGAGTTTCTTGCACGTTCTTCTCCATAGGTACCTACTACGCTTTGAAATGGGCATCTGGCTTCATCTTTCTGACTGACCGACCGACCCCTTGACAGTTCAAAAGTGCCTGGTTTATTTGAAGTACATGCTTTGAGTTTGAGGTTGGGTTTGAGCTGTACAAGGATGTGCAACTTTGTGTTCAGACGAGGCAAATCTTGCATGAAAAAATCGCCTAGCACAAAAGTCGCATAAAAATAAACTTTTCTGTTTATACGTGGATCGGCTGGTTCGTGAACTCAGCAGCTCTATGGTAGGCTGTTCCATTGACGGAATACTCGTCAAAATAAGTTACGCCGGTGACATGGTGCTGCTAGCCCCATCGATCAGCGCCCTCAGGAAACCCTTGTCTGTTTGTGAATGATGTGCGGAGGCTCAGGGCCTCAGATATAATGAAAAAACGGGCCAAGTCTTTTTCAAAATTTCTCTGTCGTTTCGGAGATAAGGGGTAAATTAAAATTCAAATCAATCAATCAATTTATTTCAATTCTTTTTTTTTTTTTTTTTTTTTTTCGTTTTTTTTTTTGGTGTAACGGTAAATTTTCATTTCGATTTTCTTAAACATCTTTGAAAATATTTATTTTAAAATTATAAAAAAATGTATTTGAGATCCTCGCAATAAGCCCTTTCATTTATGTCACACGGTACAGTTCGCGAAACTTTTTTTTTTCTTATTTGCCCCACAAGTGACCCCCATATTCAAAATTCATTTATTTACGTTACACGACCGTATTTGGGTCACAGAAATACATATGTGTACCAAATTTCAACTTAATCGGTCCATTAAATTAGGAGTAAACTGGCTGTGACAGACGGACAGACATACAAGTGGACACACAAGTGGTCCCTTAAGGGTTCCGTTTTTTCCTTTTGAAGTACGGAACCTTAAAAAGAGCTAGTGTCGGCTGTTCAAAGTAAGATAAACATATTTTAATCTTACGCCGATTTTAAAACCCCGTTTACCCCGTGGCCACATCATGGTCAAGCGACCCGCGTCTTGCAACAGCGACTGAATTGAAAACAAATGAGAGCAGTTGTTAAGAGCATGCCACGAGTCACCGCGGCGCGGCGGCGGCGGTCAGGTGACGCGCTGCTTGACGTAAGTCGTGTCCCAAGTCGCATCGCTCAAAGCTGTGAACGGGGCCGTACGGATCGGGCAGCTCACCGTGCAATAACTCGAAACACTGGACCGGCTTCGAGTCCCACTGATCGGACGCGTAACCATTCGCCGAATCCCCACGACAGTACAGGGATTACAACACCACGATGACTAACGAGCGTTCGATGAATTTTATTCGAGTTCGAGCGTTTGATGGTTTTGAATTTACAGTTCAAATTCGCAACCTCTCTACTACATCATCATTATTATTCCAGCCAAGTACATAACTGACATAGGCCACCTCAAGCACCTCCACTTCGACCGATTCTGTGCTTCCCGCATCCAGCAGTTTCCTGCGGCCTTCACAAGGTCATCGATCCATCTTATGGGAGGCCTTCCAACGCTCCGTCTTCCGGTACGGGGTAGCTACTCCAGAACCTTTCGGCCCCGTCGGCCATCTGCTCTACGAACAATGTGCCCTACCCATTGCCACTTAAGTTTGCGAATTCTTCGGGCTATGTCGGTTTCCTCGACTCTCCTGCGGATCTCTTCATTTCTGATTCGATCACGTAGGGAAACTCCAAGCGTAGCCCTCTTCATTGCCCTTTGAGTGCCTTCTGATAAGGCCCATTGTGAGCAACCACGTTTCAGTAGTACACGTAGGTCATCACTGGCAACACGCACTGGTCAAAGACTTTCGTCTCGAGACACTGCGGTATGTGGGACGAGAAGATATTGCGTAGTTTCCCGAACGCTGCCCAGCCGAGGCCGATTCGACGATTGACCTCTTTCTCGAAATTGGACCTACCTAGCTGGACAGTTTGTCCTAGGTAAACATACTCGTCCACATCTTCGAGCGTAGCGTCTCCGATTTTCATGAGAGTGGGTGTTACATGGGCATTTTAAGACCCACTCTTTCGGAGGCTCCACTGTGGTCATCGAGCATTGTACTGAGGTCCTCCATGATCTCAGCCATAATAAGTATGTCGTCGGCAAACCGAAGGTTAGTGATATATTCGCCATTGATTTTGATGCCTAGCCCTTTCCAGTCTAAAACCTTGAAGACATCCTCCATTGCAGCGGTGAACAGTTTCGGAGAGATAACGTCGTCCTGTCTCACACCTCGCTGCAGAAGGATAGGCTTCGAAGTCTGGTCCTGGAGTTGGACTGACATAGTGGCATTTTCGTACAGACACTTTGACTTGACCACCTCGATGTACCGATAGTTGATCTGGCACCGTTGAAGAGACTGCAGCACAGCCCATTTCTCGATCGAATCGAAGGCTTTCTCGTAGTTCACAAACGCTAAGCAGAGAGGCAGGCTCTTCGGTCTAAGTTTTGTATTTTTGTATGTTTGTATTTTGTCTGGGGGCCTACCAGCTATGAAGCTCTGTAGAGCTATGAAGCTCTACAGGATGTATAGCTGCATCTCTTTCCCCCACTGAAGGAAGATTACAATAACACTGCTTTGGTGGAGGTGGTGGTAGGCACCCAATACAGTAAGCCGTACTTTAGTACGGAGCGGAGCGGAGTGGGGCTCGTCTTTGTGGATGGCACTATCTATAGAATGGCACTAGCTATGATTTATAAAAATATCACGCAGGCGAAGCCGCTGGCTGAAACCCATTCACAATAATTAAAAGAATATAATGCTTTACAAAGTAAATATTCTTGAAATTGTGTTCTTCCTGCATTGTATATCCACATAAATTGCTTGCCACCAACCTACATCATTTTTGGCAAATGTGTCGAACATAGTGTTTTACTAGACATCCGGCACCGAGCTAAATAAATTATTTCTTGATATAAACACAAACTTCACTTTGAATTGTTCTATTTGGTCTTATTTTTCAGCTGCTTCCTGAGCCCTACACATGCAACCGCGTTTCTTCTGCATAAATAAGTTATTTGGTTATGTAACCCACTGAAGAAAATGTTTACTCTTAATTAGAAAACTTATTATTAAAAACATGCTTGATCCGTTCCTTAGGAGGCAACTTAATTGCCGCCAAAATCCAAATGTTTGTAATATCAAGCCAAATATGAGCACCTATCATTTTTGGCTTGATACTACGAAAAAACAAAAAGTCGTAAACACACACTAAAATAACAATCACACAATAAAATAAACGAACATGTAAAGAAATTCGTAGCACTTTGCTACGAAGTTACCACTTTGCCGTAGACCCTAAATTACTAAGTGCCAATTTCTCCAATGAAACTGAACGCGACCAGCACATTGACAATTAATCCATAAAATAGATAATTATATCTATACTATGCAATAAGACTCGTCGGTATCAGACAGTGAAAAAGGCACTAAAAATTATGCAGTATTTCAAAAATTAAACGAAAACCCATTTTAAAATTTACTACGGCGCAGCACCAGCATTGTGAAAAATTTAATTAATATACTAATCTCAGAAATAAGTTTTTATGATGTACACTACACACCTTGATCTTAAATGTCAATTGCAAAAAACATTTCTCAAAAACAATATTGTTTTGATTATCCGGTATGATGGATCAGTAAGTAGCACGATTCTCTGATAGAAATGTCGAGTATTCGGATGGTGAAATTTTTCTGTTATAATGGGAACGGATATGATTAACAAAGCGCAGTTCATAATTAGTTTTGGTTTGGAGATAGCAGACAACTATCATAATGAGTAGTAAATATCTTATTTTTCGCCGCTCACAGTGGGCCTTATTAGAAGGCTAAAAGTCACCCATAGGGCAATGGAAAGGGCTTTGCTTGGAGTTTTCCTACGTGATCGAATCACAAATGAAGAGATCGGCAGGAGAATCAAGGTAATCGACAAAGCCCGAAGAATTACCAAAGTTAAGTGGGCAGGGCACATTGCTCGCAGAACAGATGGCCGATGGGGCCGAAAGGTTCTGGAGTGGCGACCGCGTACCGGAAGACGTAGCGTTGGAAGGGAACCAGGTGGACCGATGACCTTGTGAAGGCCGCAGGAATCCGCTGGATGCGGGAAGCACAGAGCCGGTCGAAGTGGCGGTGCTTGGGAGAGGCCTATGTCCAGCAACGTCAACTGTTGGACATAGGCTTCCCCCAAGCTTTCGGCTGAAATGATGATGATCATATCTTTTGGCCATCCATTAACCTTAGAGCCCCGTATTTTGATTTTATTTATTAAACGACAATAAACTGTTTCAATAAAAGTTAAAGTATGATAATAACGGGACCCTAAATGAAATCTTATATGACATTCTTACTAATATAGTGGCATGGTTGAAGGACCATAATTTAGAAATAAATTTCTCGAAGACGAAGCTTATGCAATATAGACCATATCAGAAAGAAAAGATAGATATCGACTTCTCATATAATAATACAAAATTACAATGTGTAAACGACTTTTCACTGCTAGGCCTGACTGTCGATACAAATATAAACTGGAAAGGTCATATACAAACCCTATCAAATAAAATGGCTAGCTTTACATACGCCTTAAGAGAACTAAAAAAAGCAACCGACTTCAAAACAGCTCTTTCAGCCTACTACGCATACGCATATTCGTGGCTAAACTATGGAATTATATTGTGGGGAAATAGTGTAGATATAGAGCGACTATTTATTTTACAAAAAAAATGCGTTCGAATCCTAGTAAATATAGAACGTACGGAAAGTTGCAAAAAATACTTTATAGAACATAACATTCTTACGCTAACAGGTATTTATATCCTAGAAGCTAGTAAATTTGTGAGAAAATACCCATCGCTTTTTCCGCTAGCAATACAGCAACGCCCACAGCAACGCAGTCTTAGAAACCGATATCTAAACGAATTAGCGGTACCAACTTCAAGACTAGCTATGTTTCGTTCTGGGCCTCTGGCCATGTGCGTTAAAATCTATAATAAACTCCCGAATTCAGTTAAGGATACAGAGTATGACAACAAATTCAAAAATGACCTACAAAACTACTTAAACTTAAAATCATATTATAGCCTAAAATAATTTTTAACTGAGAAATAAATAAATTACTATCGACTCGAACACATTACACATACATAACTAGGTACTCTATAAGACATCAGTCAGAAAATGATAATTTATTTATTTAGTTTGTAAGAATGACATAATGTATAATAATAATTAATCATTTTTAAATTAATCTATATCAACAAATTGTATTAATAATGAATAATGATAGCATGTTAAATTAATTAAAACCTGTCGCCTATACATTGCTGTGCCCTAGCAGGGTTCATTGTTTGGAACTATCATAATGTAACAACCTGTAAACAACATGAAATGCAATAAATGAATATGAATATGAATATGAATAAGTAAGAAATGAACAAATGAATGTTTGGTGTGGAAAATGAGGCATGAAAGTAGAATAAATGCTGTGGAAATGCGCTCCACAGCATGCGTTACGCAGCATGTGTAATGTAACTATGAATGATAGGCTGAGGAATGATGTGACATTGAAAAGAGTATGGTTAGATGGTTTGGTTATGTTGAGAGGATGAATGAATGGCGACTAATACTATGTTATTTGTTATACAAGTCTGCAACGTTGTTTATTGGCTCTTGATCTTCGCCGTGGTCTTGATTTTATAGAAAATCAGCAAAAAACAAACCAAAATGATGACAAATGAATTGAATAAAGAGAAGAAAATTTTAAAGAGTTTTTTTTCATGCAAAAATGAAGTTGTGTATGTATTTTCAGTGGACTGGCGGTATAGAAAATTACTGAATAGAAAGATTCGAATTTTAAAAACTCTTTCCACGCTAGCGAATAAAATGCACTTTTGCACTCAGATTTCGAATGATAAACAGTATCTTTCCGAGGTTGTGAGGTGACAAAGGTATTTACAAGGCAGATGTAAGTGATAACGCCGGGAGGGGACGCCCTAGAAGGACGTCATAAATGAGCTTATTTGTGATGTTCTTCAGAAATGTCTGCTACGTAGTACTCAGGTAGGTAATCAGGTAGCAACCGGCGTGCGTGTATGACCAGATGTATGAACGTAACCGAACAAAAGGAGTACCTACGTAAGGGTCATATCAGGCGACGTTCTGTAGTTTCTGCCTACCCCCATGGGAAGAAGGTGTGAGTTTATGTATGTATGTATGAAAGTAATTTTGTAGTTGACTAGATGTTCAAAAAACTACTACTGGAAAGTCCCCGACGTCTCTCACTACACACACTCACGTCAGACTGACGACAGACACTAACGTCCCAAACCGTCAAGCCCCGCTGACTCTCATGAGAGTCCGACTCACATGTAAGTCAACGGGGCTTGACGAAATGGACGCGTGTGTCAGGTGACTTACGCGGCTCATTTTATGGCCTGACGGATATACTCATCAATGAATTAACTAATTCATTCAAAATGTATTATGCAAAATAGAAAATAAATAAAAACGAAACTGACGTGAAGCGCGCGTCAATGTCAAACCGCAGCCATTTTAACTTGACAGTACAAAATGGGCGGGGCTAGATCGATAATTGAAATAACTGAAAACCTGAGAATGGTCATTGTACTCATTATGAACATCTTTTACTGTCCACTTTTTTTTATTAAAACAAAACATTTATTACAAGTTACAGCAGTAGCAGCTAATGATTTTCAGTTAGGTACATTTTCCAGTTGCTGGCAATATCCATTCACGTTGGTACCTATATCAACAAAAACCACTAACTAAGCACTAACTACAGTAAATCACGTCTGTAGTACCTATTGCTTTCTTATTATTGCAAAAAAGTCAGATAGAAATTAAGACACCGATATATGCCAGTGGCCTTGAGAACACGCAAGCTGTTCTGAGCTGAGCTCACGCAACGCGTCGTACGTCCAGCCAGTAAAAGGACTCGCCCATCAAGGAGCGCCGTCCCAAATTAAACGCATTATTAATTTATTATACATAAATCAAAAAGTATTTGAATAAAACAGGTATAATAAAAGATAAATAATTAAATTATCTTTAAAATTGTCAAGGTTTCAGAAAAATACGCTTGATACGTTTTGCGTCATTCTCAGTTTTTTATCCGCGTTAGATATAACTTTACAAATTAATTACACTATGTAATATAAACATAATCTAAAATATTCACAAATTAAGTTATTAAGAAAATGCTCTTATTTAACATATATTTTTTCCAAATTATTAACACTACTCGTTTAGACGTAATCTACGGTATAAAATCATTAAAAGTCGGTTATTGTCGCCTTAAAGGAAATCTAGAACTACTTACGAAAACTGTGAACATTCCGTTTCCTCGATGGTGGCATGGAAATGACTCAGTCAGAGACATTGTGGCGGGATACGTCGACTATGTTTTCAACCACTGTGGTAAAAACGTAGCTAGATTTTCCATGGATACCAACAAGATGCAGCTATGAGGAGCACAAAATCATAATACATATATCGATGGAATTTCACTTTTTGGAAAAAAATGCCCATGATTGACTAGCTGTATCACTGGAAAAAAAATACCTAAAAACGCGTCCGTATGGTATATTTTTCCAAAAAACTGAAATAAGTGCCAGAATTTCGCAGTTTTTCGAACACCATGGGAGTAGCACAAGGTTTTCAACGTTGCAAACATAAACTACTCTCAGGGAACCTAACAACATATTAAAAATCGTAGTTAATTGAAAGTTTGCGATGTTTGATGTTGTTTTGACTGGGGTACTACTACCAGTCCTACCACATTCATTTTGGTCGAACTGTTTTATAGTAAAATGAAAAACATAACTACAGACTACCTAATTAAATACAATAGATGAAGAACACAGAAATTTAACAGTTTTTATCCCATACATGCATACAAATTATATTAATAATGAATGTGATACGTGGTAGCCGAGAATAGGGATGATGCCTGGGTAAAAAAAAAAAAAAACTAATTAGTCTGTCAGTCAGATAATAAAAAAATATTAGACACGTATTTTTTGTTTTATCATATTAATAAAAAAATTCTTAGATAAAACGCATTTTAGGTTGGGGAGTGGGGGTCGCTACGTCACTAGTACGTATAAAATCTACATACTCGTGACGTCATGGCACATTTTACGTCAATGTATCGCCGTAATCTTTAGATTACGTAAAAAACGAAAAAATACGTGTCCAATATTTTTTTATAATGTCAAAGACGGACAAAAAAAAATTTTTTAGTCATCATTTCTATTTCAAACTTCTCTTTGCTTGGAAATGAAATATATGTCGCTCATGGGCATGTGCCCGCCGTTATTTTTAAGAATATTCATGACAAAATATCGAAAATTAACTTTAAAAGGGTATCTTTAATATTTTTCATGTTATTCAATTTATTTATTTTTTTAGTAGCGTTTGCCATATCTCCTATGTAATTGGCTCGGTTTGGATTCTGTTTATTATTTCTAATAGCTTATTAGTGATTTTATCGGATAAAAAAAAAAACTATTGTCGAGTATGAAAAAAAAACGGAGGTAAGTAAGACCTTTTTTTTCTAAAAAATAACAGTATTTATTTTAAAAAAACACAAGTGTAAGTCCAGAAAATCATAGCGGGACATTGAAAAAAAAACAATAAAAATTAAAGACCGTTTTTAAGTTTATTTTTGATAATTTGTCATGAATATTCAGAAAAATACGGTCGGGCACATGCGCATGGGCGACATTGTATAATTATTTCATAAAAACCGGAGGTTTCGCCAGCAAATAAAACTTGGAGAAACATGTTGCTGATTTCTTGATTATTAATAAGTAAATACTATGTTATTCATCCACAGATAAATTTTTGATTAACATACGAGTCACGCACGACCATACACACAGCTGGAATAAAATTAAGGAGGCTACCTAAGCGCATCCCTTTAAAAACAGAATAAAGGCCTATTCAGATAAAAGCGATATCGCTGTCGCGCTCGGTATGCGCTGTCGCTACATTCGCTACCGAGCGCGACAGCAATATCGCTTATATCTCAATAGGCCACAAAAGAACAAAAAAAAGAAAATCATTCAATCTTGAGATCTTGATGTCTTCCAAGTAGTTTATTCTCAGTTTTCTGATGAGTGACACTAAATACTCATTGATAAGCACTGAAGCAGCAGGAGTAATCACAAACACTCCTGCGGCACTAGTACTTAGGAACAAGACTTAGTTTTCTTCTGCCTTCTGTGTCCTGGAGGTTCCTCTTCTTAATTACAGAAGAACATGTAGCCGATTAAACTTAATATCTTCTGGAAGAAATTGGGTACCTAACAGTAGCGAGGCTTAACATTACGTGGGAGGGAAGCCGAGGAAAAAAATGGTTTTATAAATAGTCATACAATAACGTCGAAATTAATTCATTTACGCTAAAATAAAAATAATTCCTTTATTTGGCTGAATTTAACACCATCTGTCGTCAAGCAGCAGAACCAAAGAAACGCTATCAACACACAAAAAATTACTTTTAATGTTTTACATAAAATTCAACTTCAAATATACTAATAATTTAAATTATTAAAAGTAATTTTTTGTGTGTTGATAGCGTTTCTTTGGTTCTGCTGACCAAAGAAACGCTATCAACACACAAAAAATTACTTTTAATGTTTTACATAAAATTCAACTTCAAATATACTAATAATTTAAATTTATTATTGGAATATATCGAATCGAATAGCATAAATTGAACAGGTGAAAATAAAACAAAATGTCTGTATTCCGCTATCTCGTTCTCCCTGAGGCATGATTCTATGTCTGTTTCAGGCATAACCCGATAGATAGCGAGTAACTGTCGTCCATATCAAGCCGTGTCACGTGATCGTAAGTGCCGTCATGATATGAATTTTTAGTTCGCGATTATCACGTCGTGGCGCTGGCTTATTTAGAACAATTTGTGTTGTTCTTGGAATTCAAAGCTAAGAATAGGCGTTTTTGTTGTCTGAATGTTATGGTATATTAAATACCTGTAGTATCTTTATTATTTGGTAATCGTAGACACTACTGAATGTTCTATTTTTCAATGGTGGTAGGTGAAGTTGCTCTTCCGATCGTTCGAAGGGAAGCCGATAGGAATGGGGTTTTTAGCGCGCTACGCCTCCGGTACGTAAGTATAAAATTCAAGAAAACAACTACCTACCTATTAACGATTTGGTTCGAAGAGACGGAAGCTTAAAAAATTAAAATAGTTACACTAAACATAAATCACATCATGTCAATAGAAGAAAAAATAATACAGTCTATTCTTCGATCAAAAAACTATTGTTGTTCGAAGATTCTATAGACCATTTCAACCATAAACGAAAAAGAAGGTCAGTATAAAAGACACTCATTTCGACTCTGTGTTTCCATTTCAACTGGCATTATTACGGTTAAAAGATACAGTCCTACGACAGACGTACAGATATACAGCACGTTAACAATATGGTCACTGCAGCATCTTTCGGGTACGGTACCTAAAAATTACTCAAAAATTACACTCACGTTTGCATACACCAACGGAAAGAGAGTTACAACAGACAAAACGCTCCCGAGTTTAAACAGTAATAATGACAATTAAGACTGTTAAACACCATGGTAGGTTAAATACCTACTCGTCCGCTCGCCTTGATTCATTCGATGACCGCAAAGTACAATCATCCAAAGATGTGGTCCACACTTGGACTGCGAAAACTGCCCGTATTGCTACGAAATGAAGCCGTCACAAATGGGTGTCAACGTTAAATTGTAACATAGATTTGTGGTTGACTTTACCACATATTACAGGCAACACACATTACTCATATAGGCAGCAATTTAAAATAAGAACTTGTAACCTGACGCTTCATAAGCAGAGTACTAATTAGGTTTTATTGGTATTACATTTCTACGTTATTCAACTTTTATCAGGTGACGTCATATTACTATGCTGCTTAGTACCATATTGTGGCTGGTGTCCCAAGACTTGCAACCTACCGACCGCTGCAATGCCATTGACAACGCTGTAGAATTGGCAGTGTTATGGGCCTATAACTTTAAAAAAAATATCGTACCATCGACACGATGTAGAAGCTGTTCAAAATTCAAAATGATCTTTTTAATATCTATAGAACTTAAAAAAACCTTAACATCATTTTTCGAACAAGTCCTTTAATTTAAAAGTTCTACTATAGCATTTTGTAGCGTGCGTACACTTAGCCAGCAGGCTGCGACAAACATCTGTACTAAATAATTGTGAATCCAGACGGGAGTTAATTGGTCCCTGTGTCCATGCCAACAATGTCTGTATATTTTTGTCAGATTGACACATGACTGTCGTTAATTTTAGTCGTTTTTCGAAATTAACAACGTTACTTATAGTTCTAAAGACTTTCAATCGGAATATTGTTAATAAAATTGGGTAGGTATATTATTTTTGTGTCGATTGATTAATTCTCATCATACAGTATCTCGCAGTCAAAAGTTACACCAAGCTCCAGTACGGTACACTTTTTAAAAGTCACACATAGAACTTATATTCTATGATCCTACACCAATCAAAATCAATATTAAACACAAAAATCCTCTGGCTTATCCTTGTAAGTACGATCCATCAAAACTCATGATATTCTAAACGAGCTGGAATATGCCACAACTCACCACAAAATAAAAACAAGCAAAACTCACAGATCACATGCAACCCAACTCCAGCACACTGAGTAGCAGATCTTCAATTTTATTGCGCAATTGGTCGCATCCGCGCTTCAGTGACCAACGAATCTAGTAGAGCTGACTTAACCCGCCCACAACCTGCGTGCTCTTCACTTGAACATTTAACTAGTGTTAATTCGTCTAATCCGATCAATTGTTCGACGAGAGATTTAAACGGTGACACCCACCCTTGTCGATGTAATTTCTCTATCTGTGTTTGTTAAATCAGAAATAACTATTTGAATAGTTTGTTTAGGTGTTTTTTTTTCAGAAATAGTCCAACAAATATGATGGATCTATGTTTAGTTTAAAAATAAATCTTTGTTTTAAAACAATGACTTGTTAAAAGAGGATTGTTTTATCATTTGAAAAGCTTTTAACTTTTTATGTTCGTCTGCAAGTATTTTTTAATGTATGTTTATCGATATTTTCGTCAATTGTGACCGATTTTGAAAATTCTTTTTAATTGCTGTGGGGTAGGTGCATTGGTGTGCACTTTTTACCATAACTAAAAAGTGACAAATAACTTTTTTACAAAAACAAAACGCAATTGCCTTCCTTGCCTTCCGGTTTCCTTCACTGTTTTTGAAGCAAGTGATAATTATATAATACGCACATGAATCCGAAAAGTCAGTAATGCGTGCCTTGGGTTCGAACTCGAGACTTATGACTTGGCAGTCTGACGGTCACACCACTAGGCTATTACTGCTCTATTCTGTTTTCAGTGTTGATACCTATAAATGCCTCAGTATGAGAGATGCGTAGAATGTATCAAACGTTTATCATCCCACCCTAACTAATGTACAGCTTACAGTACAGTAATCACGGAGTGGGTAGGAGCGGATCCAACCCTCTAAAAAGGTTGTGGTCACATTGGATTAGGAGTCGCTGACGATCGACTCATTCAATATTAAAACCATATTGCTATAAGTCCATAGCCCAGTCTCTTTAGGTAAGGTTATACGTGTATGCTCGCACACAATGTGCGTGTCCATCAGCCTATCCACCTCAATTAGGGTTACGGGCATGCCCACCGTGCCTACAACAGTGGATCCGCGCTTGGGAGTGGAGCACGTCTTCATGGATGGCAATACCTGTAATGTGGGTTTATACAATCTTTAGAGGTGAAAATTATAGTAAACTAAGGGCCAATTGAATATCCCGCTTGGCATTTTGATGAAGGTAGGTACTTAGAAACACAATTTTAGTATTTATACGTAGGCAAATGTGCTCTTCCATCAAACATCCTTTTTACAGCTAACTACAACACTTACAAAATTATTCGTCGCCAAATGAAAATTGTCACAGCCGTACCCAAAAAAAATTGTCACAACCGTACCCAATCCATATGCACTCCTTCGCAAACAATCGACAAAAAAACAATCACTGTGGCAATATGAAATAACGTACCATCAAAGAAGTTCATATCTAACCAGTTTCAAAACAAAATCCCGTGAACACGAAGACCACATCTGTTACCGGCCCGGTGCTATAGCCGCCGAGCGCTGCAAGCAAGAATAGTCCTTACGGTGGTTAGATATAAACTTCTTCGATGGTACGTACAAAGTAAGCACTACTATTTAACTAATAATGAAAAAGAAACACTCATTACTGTATCTTAAACATGTAACAACAATCATTAAAGGAAATCGAATATAAATTCTTAATTTTGACTGTTAAAAAGTAATGAGGGCCCCTGCTAACGTCAACGTCTCGCGTTGGCTGACGCAATACTGTGAAACACGTTCAGATCCGCATAGCGGTCCACTGTCCCCTTAAAGCGAAACTATAAGGAATACCGGGGAGAGTGTTCCCGGTATTCCTTATAGTTTCGCTAATATTGCGATTGTCACAACCGTAATCTGTCACAACCGTAATCTGTCACAACCGTAATCTGTCACAACCGTAATCTGTCACAACCGCACCCAGTCTACCCTAATATAGTGCGTTTCAAATAGTTCCGATGCCGTATTGTTGGATCCACCGTTGTAGGACGAACACGAATACGCTCCGAACGGCGCTACCTAATAGGTCCGTTGTTAAAGTTTAACAGTGGAGCCAACATTACGGCAAAGGAATTATTTGATGAACGCACTTTATCTCACATGTTAATCAAACGGTTTTCCTAGGAATCACGCTAGACGAGAAATTACAATGGGGACCTCATATAACAATTCTTGCGGGGCGGCTAAGCTCGGCCGCTTATGCTGTTAGAAAGATACGACAGTTAACAGATGTAGAAACCGCGCGTTTGGTCTATTTTATCTACTTCCACAGTATTATGTCGTATGGCATTTTACTGTGGGGTCGGGCTGCTGACATTGAATCTATCTTTTTTTTACAAAAGAGAGCTGTCAGAGCCATTTATATTCTACATCGTCGCGAATCTCTCAGGGAACTATTTAAAAAGATTAATATTATGACGGTACCTTGCCAATTGATTTATGAAAATATTATGTATGTAAGAAAAAAATCTACATATCTTTAATAAAATAAGTGATAGACATAATTTTAATACTAGAAATAAAGATAAAATAGATCAACCATTTTTCAGATTATCTAAAGTACATACATCTTTTATGGGGTACCGTGTTAAATGTTACAATAAAATACCTTGTGATATATTACAATTAAATGAAAGAAAATTTAAAACTCATATTAAAAGTACACTCTGTAAACAAGCATATTACAAATTAGAGGATTATATCCAAGATAAGAATGCTTGGAAGCATGCTGGTCCTGCTCCATAGGACAATTTAGAGTCTAGACAAAATCAAACTGGTTGCTTATTTAACTATGTATTTGTTACTTTTTATAACACTGATTTTACATTCTGTGATTTTTTGAACTCACACATTGACTTATTAGTATTACTTGTTAAAATGTTAGGAATATCGTATAATTTTACAATGTTTGTAAATATGTGAGCACCATGTATCTATCACATAATTAATTTATCTGTAATTGCTTTATTTTTCATTCTTTTTTACCTATCGCGGTATAGTAATCTTATTCTAGATGCATCGTCTTCACATATAATTATATAATTAATGTATACAAAATATTGTAAAAACATTTTAAAAGAGTAACGGTGGAGTTTCTTGCCCATTCTTCTCCATACGAAAACTACCTTTTGGAAGGGGCAACTAGAATCAATTCTATTTTTTGTAAACTTGACGTTCATAAATGCCTTTGTGCCTAATTGAAATAAATTGTTTGACTTTGACTTTGACATGCAAAATAGTCAAAAATAGTGACACACGTCAAAGTTTGGCATTTTGACGTGTGTCACCAATTTTGACAGCTTTCAGAGTTGAAGGCCGAACAGGTTTGAAGTTTGGCCCTAAACAGCTTTATTTCGATTTCTGCAGGTTTCAAATGTAATTATCTAAAGTTATACCAATGGCCATCAGCACTTGATTTATTTTTCTTATTGTGCACACGGTTACACATCAAGCTATAATTTTCCAGTATAAGCTGATCTCACATTGTAGACGATTTCCCTACAATGAGAGGTCAGCTGATACTGGAAATGTATAGCTTGATAATAATGTAGTAAGTTTCCCTTCATTTTCCTATGTATTTCAAGCTATTATGTCCGCGGGAGTTTTATATAACAAAGGTTATCTAGGTATCGTCCGTCTCGAAATAAACGAGGTGTAGTACGTCCTCGCAAATTTTAGGAACATTTACCGTAGTACTATTACATTCTGTGATAGTACCTACGAGCATTTCTTGACCAAGTAAGATTTTTTGGGAACATAGATTGGGCCATGGAACGTCCTATGACCATGAAAAAAGGACCATTTCCGATTGTTCTCAAATTCCTTCCTTTATAATATTAGTTATAGCAATCTATGGTCTATTGACAGTGTATCCAATATTCCAAAATTATACCATCGGTATGGCAATTTTCAAATTAAATTGTATGTAATCAATTGCGTTAATTAGTGGTATAGTATTCGTAGACACATTTTTATTTAACAAAAAGATATGCAAATAATGCACGTGGCCACTCTAAGACGTTATGTAGGCATGCCGGCAACGTGCGCGCCCATATGGCCGCGGGATGAATGACCAGCGTTTTCGGTAGCGCGCCAACTGATCGCAATTAAAAAAATTGTTTAAAAAGTTTAATTGCTGGGCCGAAGAACGCGGTAGTGCGTTGAAAAAAGAACGCTTGAAAATTTGGATGGTACTTGTTATTATGTTCTTTATTTAATTTTTGAAATTAAATGTCAAAGTTACGCTTGCCCGTACATATTATCTTTAAGTATTTTAGCTTCGTTATTAAAATTATTAAATGTTTTAATTTTTAATATTTCATCGTGCGAGAAATACTGACCTAAATAATTAACAGACTTTTTTTCTGTTATCTTGTTTTCGATAACCTTGTCTTTTCAGCCGACTTGATTAATTTGCGTGAATGATAGTTAATACTTCAAGGAATCAACATACCTAAGCTCCTAGCGTGGTAGGAAAACTACAGAAAAGACCAAAAAAATTACGTTTATTTTTATTTTTATTATGTAGTCATCCGTCTTCAAACAACAATAAAAAAACTCATACCGATGACACTTAAAAAATTAGGTCATCCAATTTGAGTCAAGTGAGAAGAAAACTGTCACAAACGAAATTAAACAGAGAATCGGTCCTCATAAGGCGAAGTCTAAACAATGCTAGTCGTGAACTATAAATAAATAATAAAGCGCTGTTTACGTTGGCCGCAAGTTCATCACACTGTCGTGTTAGCGTTATCTGTATATGCTCATCTTTGACATTTGCCCTTACTATCTGCCGGTCGAGTTACCACCCCGCTTTATCAAATAACGCCCTATAAACAGTCTTCACCATATTGTTGTTCATTGACAGTTCACAATGGGCCAATTTATTTTTGAAAATAGAACACGGTTCATTCATACTTTTTTTAATGCAACTATAGTGGTCTATTGAATGCAAAGATGCGACAATATTGTGGCAATAATGAGACCTCTGTGTGAAGAGTCAAGTTTCTCGCGTCGGTGTCGTTAACATTAATAATAATGCTCCTGCATAATGCATTTATTGTGACTTTGTAGATTGCAATGGAGATCGGAAAAGATATTTCAAATAATTGGTCTTTGGCAGCTCTGGACAGCGAGAGGTGGAAAGAGAGTAACCTCGTGGGCTTTTGCACAGTAATGGGACAATAAAAAATAAATAAAAACTGATGACTTTGATATTAGAATCGTTTGAAAAATAACGAACAAATTAGTATGTTTCTTTCATGCCAGTGTTTCACTCCCTATTGTCGTGCCGGAACACTTAAATTAGTAATGGGCTAATTAACAAATGAACGGTTAGCAAGAAACTCATGACAACCAAACGGACTTCCTAGTTTTACAAAATGTTGTTGCTGTGTCAAGAAGCTAAAACAGACAATTTGTTTGACTTATAGGTATTTGGATTGTCTTTTCAATAGTTTCCATGTGTCTTACGGTCGGTCATATTGGTGGGATTTGGGTATGACTCCTGGATCCCCGGAAGTTGACGTTCAGGTCTGTCAGGTCCAATCCCTTCATAAACTTTACTAAGCATTATGGATACATACAGAAGATATCGATTTATCATACTTCATCGTTTGTATGTTTTGTAAAGGATAATCTCGGAAAATATTGATCCGATTACAAACTTTTACCGATAGACAGCTACACGATTCCAGAGATAGGATAATTTTATGGCTGAAAATACACAGTCCCTGTGGATATCTACTTGCAGACGAAACTTTTAATCTGTCTACAATTCTACACAAATTTCAATCTAAACTAATTTGGTTACGCTTTCACGCTAAAACGGCTTAACGGATTTGGATGAAATTTGGCACATGGATAGACCATGAGCTGGGTTAGGACATAGGGAACTTTTCATACAAATATAATCACGGAATCGATTCTTATGCAGGTGAAGCTGCAGGCGCAGCTAGTAATATTATATAGAGAGAAAAGATTTGTATTATTGTATGTAATGAATAAACTCAAAAAAGACTGGACCGATTTTTTTAATTCTTTCACCAGTAGAATGTTATATTATCACTGAGTAGCATAGGGTATAATTTATTAGGATATCACGCGGGCGAAGCTGCTGGCGGAAGCTAGTAATAAAATTATAAAGACGTAAAATTAGTGAGTTTGTATGTAGGGAGTATCTTCTGAACTACTGATCCAATTCCGAAAATTCTTTCAGCACAGGCAGCTACAGTATTGTCGAGTGCCATTGGGTATATTTTATGTTACAACAAGAAATAGCTGTGATAGCCTAGTGGTGTGACCGTCGGACTGCCAAGTCATAATTCTCTAGTTTGAGCCCAAGGCCCAAGGACCTCTGACTTTTCAGACACATGTGCGTATTGTTTATCACTTGCTTAAAAAAACGGTGAAGGAAAACATCGTGAGGAGACCTGCAGACCGGCCATGCCTGAGAGATATTTCTCGACGGCATGTGAAGCCAAGTCAGAGGCCCATGGGCGGCATAAAAACTCTGACAGTAGGTTAGTCACTAATCACAAGAAAAGGAAGGAAGGAAGGACAAGAAATTTAACGCGGACGAAGTCACGGGCAGAAGCTAGTAACCAATATTTTGCTTCAAATTAGAAGACATACAAGACTCCTAAAGTTGACTGATTAATGATTCACAGTTGTGTTATAACGCTCTAAATGGTACGATCACGTCATACAATAATATAGAGAATGGTGGATCAAGTTGAATAAATGAATGGACACAGCCATTCCATTTAATTTATCCTCAAAATATTTTTCCTTTTCTTGCTTGTTTTAGGCGAGTGCAAGGTGTGACGTCAGAGTTCGATCACTGGAAATGCAATAGAATAACATCCTACGAAACGTATTAAGTTTATTTATCGGTATCTCCTCCTTTTCCTCATCTGTAATTTTAATACACCGAAAGGAACGAAAAACAAACGCATGTCAACTGCTGTCATTCAATAAATAAATTATGAATAGCCAATCAGATCACTTGAGATGAGTTTATTTGGATGCTTCGTTGATTTTCGTTTCAGAAAACGGGTGTTAAGCTCATGTATATTTTTTTTCTAGTAAATGAAAATATTAGCAGCTAAGTCTACGTATTGTACGTTCATCATCTGCCTAGCCTTTTCCCAACTATGTTGGGGTTAGCTTCCAGTCTAACCGGATGCAGCTGAATACCAGTATTTCATATTACATGGAGCGATTGCCTATCTGACCTCCACAACCCAGTTACTAGTAATACGATACCTCTTGGTAAGACAGGTTGTCAGATTTTCGGGCTTCTAGCTACCCGTAACGACTGTCAAAGAGCTACAAATGACAGCCGAGACCAACGGCTGAACGCGTAGTGTATCTTCAACTACCTTTTTATATCTATCCGTTACCGTGGTGACTCCTAGAAGTCTTTTGAAGATGTTTAAATGTTTCCCAAGCCAACATTCATGAACTCTGGTCAGCTAGGTTTCATGTATGTTTGATGAGCTCGTCCGTTTCTATCCATAGAGCGTTCTTTGACTTTACTTTACTATGCTAAGTAAATGTCCTATACGAAAATTAACTTTATTCTTATGTGTTTAATGTTCATATTCATATAAGTGAATGTGAGCAGGCGTTTTATACAAATATGACCATTAATTTTATACAAATAAAGTTCACATTCGTATGAGACGCGAAAACGCGGGGCGCAGCTAGTTATAGAATAAAGTAACGCAATAAAGTGCCTTTATAGTAAGTTTTGACCTTATGTGATATTTCTTGTGTTGTTTTCTCTTACTATGACATATTGACCTCTTCATGACTACACTTATCGCTACGAATAAATATAGTACTCTCTTGTGGTAAAGTTCTTTAACAGTGTAATAATAAATTATGTCTGTAATTGTCGTACTACTTAAAGAGCAAACGCTTCTTTAGGAACATCTGCTACCGCGCCTTCTCTCGGCTTGTTTACTTGATTTGAGTCCAATTAGTTAGTCTAGGTTTTTTCGTAGTATTTTCCTTAGACAATACGTTACTGGCGTTTTAAATTAACTTAAAAATATGTTGGAAAATTGTTGCTCTTAAACCTAAGCGGTGGTTCAGAACACTCGGGACCAGCACGAAATTCTTCCAAGACACGTTAATAATATCTGTAATGACCCTTTGTTTACCGTCTTGTCAACAACTGGTGATTACGTTTATTAAACACACGCATTTGAAGCCCAGTCATGTAAACACGAAGGAAAATTCCTGCAGTAAACTTATTATAATCATAAATATGTACGTACACTTGTAAATATGATAATAAATTAAAATTAAGTGTCAAGAGTTCATTCTCTTTTCTTAGAAAATTTAATGAGAATCAACGACTATTGAAGAGGGACCAACTTCAACCAATTCTGAAAACATTAATGAGTGCATTGGTCCTCAACATGCAAACGCAGGCCACAAAGAATTCTAACTCACCACTTAATAAAAAAAATAAAGTCGATGCATAAAATATATCCATTTCCAACTGTCACTGCTTAACGTCAAACTGAACACTTGAATTTAGAACGACCGCCACGTTCGGTATTTGAAATAAAACTGCATGAATAACCCAATATGGCGGCGCACGACGCGCGTCGCCTGCGCACAGATGCTGACTACTCCTTAACTAAGTTTGATTAGCTTTAAATAGTGATGCCCACATTATCTACTTATTCCATTGAGCTGTCGCTGGGAGGTGTGGGTCTCCCCTTTATTTCGAAGAGTGTTACTGCAGCCGTATAAGTCGGCTACTTGAATGCGATCCATCTTCATTGTTTCAGGCAAAACTTAGCAGGAAAGTGCCGTTCCATTAAGGAAAATATATCGGTCTTAAAATTACGGATTATTCCTTGCTTCATTATAAAACTTTATAATTACATATTTTTACTGACTAGTTTCCTGGTTACTCGTACTGGTTAGTTTACTAGTTTTCATTTTGGATTGTGTACTGTGTGTGCTTAAAATATACCACTTGCTTAACCACATGCTTTGGCATTTCGCAAAGGCGCTTTGGGCAATCAAGTACAATGGCTAAAATATTTAAAGCGTTTTAATTTACAGCTCATGATACAGACAACGGCATTTTGTCGATTTTCATTCTTATTTTATAATTCATTGCTTGATTCATTTATCTGTTGTGCTGAGATCCAGACTTCCCCCTGGCCCTGATATTAAGCATGATCAAAACCAATACAAAAGGTAATTTAAAAAAATGTTACGCGCTCCCCGTGAAGTGATAAGGCTATACATTCAAAGTATCAACGGATGATATTATTATTTCTGTCAGAGCCGTGTCAACGTTTGAGATACAGTGGCACCAAATATATTGTTTTTAAGATCAACGCAAAATTTCGAATTTTTGGTCCTTCGTTCCATGATAAAATTTACTTTCTTTGCTGCTATCCATACCGATGCCAGGGTTAGTTTTGATATGAAATATAAAGGAAACCAATAAAAATCCGTATTCAAAAAATCGGATTAATAAAAAAAAACGGTAACAAGAAAATACAAATAACAGTAATTATGGAAAAAAAATATATATATCAGAGTGCAATAAAATTCACTTTGTGCATCGCAGAATCGATTTTTCTATTTAGGTCAGGCCATATTAACATGGGCATTTTGCAATTGAGAATGACAAGCTACTATCTATGAATTGAAAGATTGCTGTGCATAAAAACCAGGGATGGAATGGGATAGCTGATAAATGTGATAATCCACGATATATAGCTATAACCTTATCTAATTAACATAACACCACCTGCAATTCCGGAAGGGATAGGTAGAGTTGAACTTATAGTACACCCACATGTAGCCAGTAATGTTTAAATTCCACGTTACAAGGGGTTGAGCCTATTGCTATGAACCGAGCTTAAATCTAGACTACAAGATGTACGTAATTATAACAGAAGAGAAAATAGTATTACGTACTCAAAGCTTACGCATTTGTAAACAATAATAAACTTTTAATACTTATTGCATTTTTATTCTAAATCAGGGTTTAGGGATTAACTCTTACCACTGTTACGTCTGTCAGCCAGTATTTACAGTAGATAACTGTGTTCCATCAACAAAAATGATAGTAGTAACGCTTGGCGTCCCCCAGTGAAGTGTCTTGGGTCCAACTTAATTTAAAATGACAAAATTTTGAAAACAACTTTAAATTGCGAAAATACTTACTACTTGGGGGAAAGTGACCAAAAATATTAGTGGAAAATGATGAATGGACTAGCTGTAACATTTTTTTCAAATGTTTTCTTTTATATTTCTTCTTTTTACATGAGAAAAAAATGTGGCCCTTCGATACGTTTCACAATTTTGTTCGTTTTGATTCTTTATGAAAAAAAAAATGGTGTAAAAACCGATGCACGATATTATTACCTAGTGTAACTTTATTCTGCGTTTATTTATTTATATGGTGATACGTTCTGACGATTTTTAACAAACAAAGAGATTTTAATTTTATTCAAACGGAGCATCCTACTTTATTGTCACTTCCGGCGGAAACTTCTCGGTTATTCTTACATAATTGAATTTAACTCAATTAACTTACACACTGTATACTTGTTAAATGATTTAGAGTTATCATTGTGATATGTTTGTATATATATTTTAAAGCAAAAATAAAATGATAAATAATAAAAATTATTACATGACATGCCTATCAAACCATGAAATGGATAGTAAAAAATATGCTGTAGTTATTTGAAATTATGAATTTAGAAAATCTTTTTATTCCTATTTATTTTGCTAGGTAATTTAATCTGACCCTGTACCTGTGTTACTTAGCCACCACTCATGAAATCATTGTCAAGATTGTATTAAGTTTTTTATCAGGAATGTTGTTTTTCTTCGTATGGTTAGTGTCTTACCTGGTGTCAGCATTTTTATGCCGGCCATGGGCCTCTGACTTGGCTTCACATGCCGTCGAGAAAGATCTCTCAGGCATGCCGGTTTCCTCACGATGTAGGAATCGTTATAGGAATGTTGTTATCCTAAATTTGAGGAAGTCATTAAATTTCTTTGATCAATTTCATATTGTTTAGTTTTAATTATATAATTCCCTATTTTTTTTTCTCCCAAGCCATGTTAAAGAACTGAGCTTCAATAAATTTAAATCATTTATTAAACATAAACTATGTTTTTCCCCCCCCCCCCCCCCCCCCCGGAACAAACAAGTGTTTTAAAATCAACGACTAGATGACACTATATGAGTTCATATAATTGCTTAGTTCATTTTATTTGACTGTATAAGTCAATTAATTTTTTTTAACTTATTATTGACATAATCTACTCATTACAGTTTTTTTTTATTGAGTTGTAATGATTTACGTTGCATAATGTAAATTATTTTGCATAATGTAAATTATTTTGCATAACTACTATTGTATAGAATCAATTTTTCTAACCGAACAGACACCTGTGCTGCTGGGGAGTTTGTTGCGCCACTTCTTCCCAGCTAAGCACTAGGAAGCGGTGAAGGGTGGGCGTTTTTGGGGGACTGTCTTATGTAATTTTGATGTTTGAAAAGTGCTGATTCTCAGCCTATTTTGAATAAATGACATTTGAATTTGAATTTAATTAAGATTGTGCATTATATTAACCAGTGCCTGATATAAGATTATTATAATATTGGACAAAGATCAAGATCAAAAGTCGTTTATTCAAATTAGACATTTTGAACGTCATAATTACATAAAACAGTCCCCCAAACCTGGGAAGAAGTGGCTCAACTAACTCCCCAGCAGCACAGCTGTCAGTTAAGTTAGACGAATTTGATTCTACATATACGATAGTACATATATGATAGTACTATAGTAACGTTGTATGTGGCTGACCCATAATAATACATCATTACTCACTGTATGTACTGGATAGATCGAACGACAATTACTATGTTTATTACTTAAGATATTTTGTTAAGTTTCTCATATTTATGGGAACTTCTTTTTGAGAAATACAGTTGCAGCCCGCGAAATTCAAATTTTCTTACGTTTTTGGCAATTTGCAGGTCAGTGTCCGGTTGTATCTTGATCAAAATATCATTCGCGACTATAACAGATATGTATTTCCAGAATTATAACTATTAGAATCATTTATTCCATATGAACTTTTCCATAAGAGATTTTTTTTATGGAACAAATCTATTAACGTCAGAAAATTTATATTTCGCGGCCTACAACTCCGGAACCACCTTAAACTGGAGTATGCAAAGTAACACTACGAAACACAAAACATTAACTTAAATCATTTGCCATAATGTCAGCTAGCACACGTCATTATACAAACAAAAACATTAAAAATTACTCAAACAGAGATAAAAACGTTAACCATTAATACGTATTTCAAAGCCTCCAGGCATAAAGGGCGTGTCTGCTTACATGTGTCAATAAATTAAGGGTGCTGGTTGCAAGACCTAAATGTTTTGCATAAGTCAGGTGTACCTACAAAAGATACTATTTAATGTTAACACTGTTATTTGATTAAATAAATAAATAAAATAAAATTGACATATGCAGATATTAGGACCAGTGGCATACCTACCATGCTAACACACGAAAACTGTCTTTAACTGTATCCTAAAATAAAATGAGAGTATTTCTCTTAATTTGGCTCAGGATCAGTTCAAATTGACATCGGGACCCCTGACCTTTCTCATTTAAAAACACTTTGTGGTATTAGGACATAATTGGCTGGAGTAGGAAATGGATTTAGACTTTGATTTTTAGATTATCTAAAGTAGTATCTAAAAGGTACACAGACGTTTTATGGGGTACTGTGTTAAATTTTAACTATTTAATATTAAAACTAAATGTTGTTTTTTAACTTATAATAAAAGTACGTACACATTGTAAACACGTATATTACAAATTAGAGGATTATTTTCAAGATAAGAATGCTTGGAACATTGCTCCATAAAACAATCTCGAGTCTAGACAAAATCAAACTGGTTGCTAATTTAATTACATAATTTATTATTTTTATGACATTCTGTGAGAACTTTAACTCCCCTGATTTATTATTTTGTTAAAATTAGGAAAAATCGTCTACGGTTGCAATATGTGTAAATACATGTATCACCCGATGTTGACATATTTATGTATAACAGTAAATCTATGTTTATGTTTGCATGAAGTTTTTTTATTTGTTTGGCTTGCTGCGCGCTTTGGTGTTTACTGTAAATGCAGCAAGCAATAATTATAAATATAAATAAATCACCATGTAAATATCAACATAATTACATTATCTGTCATTGCTTAATTTTTAATACCTACTTTGTATCTATTGAGGCATAGTTTTATTTCATACTTCGGATGAGCTCTATTGATTTTGGTTAACAAACTCATAACCGTTCAAAGATATTAACAAAAAAAGATGAATTTTCTGAGATTTTTTCCATAAAATTTATCGTCAACATGGTTCTGTCTGTGAGGCGTGCACTTTTGGATTTTCATTTTTTTTTTTAACAAATACGTTGATTTGTTCCTTGATAAAATAAATAACAATTCTAAATCCAACACTATAGAAAAAAAAATGTATAACATAACATCCACCGTACGATTCACACCGAGCGTCGATTTAAGTCCATTAGGGTGGTGCACTCTAAGTGATAACTTCCTTATTGGGGACCGTCGCGGTCTTTGTGATTTGATGCAGTCGCACAATGTTCGTGGAATATTCTCGACGAAGCTATATTGCAATCTATGTACTTGTATTTTTCCATTGTGAGGCTTACAATATTGTACCCAAGGCCTTTGATCCGCGATGTACGAAGAAAAGTTTGAAAACGTTTTCGCAAGGGTGGCGAGGACTGGAACTGTTAAATATGTTATAAATTATTAAACAAGGTGTTCCTTTTGATTTCCCATAACTTTAGGGTATTAATGAGACCATTTCAAAGAATCAACTGGCATATATAAATTTTTTCGTATTTTTTTTTGAATTTTCATACAAAATAATAAACGATTATAAAAACAAAAAAAATACAAATAATTCAGGCTATATTTATCTATAAAAAAATATAACAACGTCGCATTTTCTTAGCTCTAAGCCTCTAAATATGAATTATTGGTTTGAATGAAAATGATTTACTCTTACTTATCAATGATACTTTAGATACACACATTGAGAGTATAGTTATGTTATCTTCGAAACTGTATTTTTGGAACACTTGTCCTAGGATTTTTGTATTATTTTTATTTATAGCATATAACCTTATAGTTCTCGGACATCAAAAGGACCACGTTGTATAGAAGACGAATTTAAATTCTAAAGGATATTACCTCAAAACCCAAATGTCTCGTAAAGTTGAGGACAAAAACTTGGTCCTAGGAGCAGCATTTTGGTGCCTTCATGGCATTGAACAGCGTATTTACAATGAAAATGCCATCCATAATGACAATTCAACAACATTCATTGAGTTATTTACGTTGTTAAAAGCAGACGAATATTTCAAACATAATGGAGCAATGGAAGCGAAAGATTCTAAAGTGGCGACCGCGTACCGGAAGACGTAGCGTTGGAAGGCCTCCCCCAAGGTGGACCAATCACCTTGTGAAGGCCGCAGGAATCCACTGGATGCGAGAAGCACAGAACCGGTCGAAATAGCGGTGTTTGGGGGAGGCCTATGCCCAGCAGTGGACGTCTTTCGGCTGAAATGATGATGGAGCAATAAATTAGGAATTTCCTTCAAAATGCTTCGGATTGTTATTGAAAGTGTGTTGCGCAATTGGGGTGCAGATAGACATAGAAATAGAGAAATATGAACATTTTTAATGTTTAGAACTTATACAAAAAATTTAAAATCTCAAAAATAAAACAAATGTCTGTAAAAACACTCTATGTAGCAGTTCTTAAAAAAAACTCGGCCATCAATTAAAGTAAGTAACGAAGGGCTATATTTAGGAAACAGCCGATCGAAACGTACTTAATATGATAACTTACTAGTTACTCCAATTAAATGGATAAAGAAAAAAATCTTCTATTGAGTGCTGATGATATTGAACGTAAGAATAAGTAGATTATGTTGGACTTTCAATAGAAAAAGCCAGACAATATCTACTTATGATCACGATCAATTTTGATCCGCAGAATTCTTCAATTGTTCCTCCTTTAACAAAAATCTCTCTTAACAAACCGGGAGTAAAGTTGCACTAGAAGCCTATTAACGTTGGTTTACCAATTATTTTTTCGAGGTTTATTATAAATTTTCCATAACTTTACTCCGAGTTGATTAGGTAATATGGGTGAGGGGGGAGGAGGTGTAAACGATATCCAAGCAGAATTTGACTTTAGATTAGTATTCATAGAATATGGACAAAAACAGAGAGCTCCGTTCTATCTTTAAAAAAAAACACAAATATCAGATCAGAAGAAGTAGAATAAAAACAATTAGCAGAAAAAAAATTGTTGCACAGAAGGTTTTTATGCTCCATTCAATCGTAGCCAGATGTAACATACTGTCGTAAATGTAAGCAGATTTTGACGAGCTTTAATGAAAAAAAAGCTGGACATAATCTACTTATACTTACGGCAATATTTTCAAGCTGCATTCGCTCCATATTTCACAAAATCCACCGTTTGTAGGAAAGTTTGAAACCATGTTTGCTTGTAATTGATATAAAGTAGAAAGTGTTCGGGTTTATTTAGTTCAAAATCCGGACAAAATCTACTTATACCCATTACAAGATATTGATACCTAAAGTATAGATAAATGTTATACGGTATAAATGGAAAATAAAACATCTGATGGTCAATAATCTAAAGATGACACATCTTATAAACAATCTAACACAAAATTTAATCACTAACTAATTGACTTAAAGACAGAAAATAGTGGAAAGGAGAAAGGCGGCCTTTGCCCTGCAGTGGAACAACACAGGCTAAAAATAAATAAATTAAACTAACTAAGTATACAAGAACAAAAGGTCACTTAGACGTCGAAGTAGGCTCGTCCGCTACTACACCAGCTATAGGGATAGTAGGTATAGAACTGCCTTCGGTTAGGACTTTGTACGGAAGAAGAACGATTCAGTTTTTGGGAGCGCAGCTTAATAATAAATTACCGAAAAAAATAAGAGATTCTTCATCATGAAGATTAAAAAAAAGAGGTTTCATTTATACTTGGCTAACCTACAATAATAAATTATTACTCACTGTACGCACTCAATAGACCGAACGACAATTGTGTTTATTACGAAATTATAATTCTGCAAATACATAGTTGTTATGGTCGCGAAACAAATCAACATACAACCTGCAAATTGCCAAAAACCTAAGAAAATTTGAATTTCGTGGGTTACCTTAACGCCCCTTATGTGAAATATCTATGTTGTTTTTGAGAAATAAATTTCTGTAAACCGAGAACAAGAGGCAAAGTGACACTCCATCAGCGATAACAATGATGTAAAAGTAAAAAATGTATTGGAGTGACATACGCTACCGAAAACCTTATGACAATCCCGATGAAAGTTGTTGTAGGAATATGAAACACTCCGATAGCGATTGTCCCTTGTAGGCTGCTAGGCCTTAAACTATTCCGTGTAACTCAAACAAAATTGACAACTTCCTAGTCGTGTTTGCACCACAGCTTGTTAAGTTAACTCGATAAGAGTATACAGTACACTGATACATATTTCCAGATAAACAGATATATTTATATTAAGACAAATATAATTACGGGCAGCAGTAATTAGTAATGTTTTGGTCCTAGTGTAACAAACACGATCCCTTATTTCCTAATTGATTTGTTTTGATTGTCATTAGTGGTAAGGTAGATAAATCCTTATCTATTTGCACATGATTACTTTAGCTTCTCCTTATAAACAAAAGTTATTTACCCTAATTAAGTCCTTTCTAATTGCTGCTTTTACACTGATTCGTGGTATTTGTATCAAAAGACTGAACTCAAAAGAATTTGGTCCTTGATACGAAATCATTTCGATTGTTGGCTTAAACTAAAGATACGTTTAAAAAATTAGGTATTCTTGTATTTACTCAAAGAAAATATTTTTTTTAGGGTTCCCTACCCGAAGGATGCCAAACAGAACCCAATTACTAAGCCTCCGCAGTCCATCCGTCCGTGTGTTTGTCAGCGGGCTGTATCTCATGAACCGCAATTGGTAGACAGTTGAAATTTTCACAGATTGTGTATTTCTATTGTCGCTATAACAACAAATAATAAAGATAAAGTAAAAATATACCTAGGATTGGCTCCAGACGAGGAAACTCCTCATCGGTCAACAGCAGATACACACACATGAAAAAATAAAAGCTTGTTTAAATGTTTTTACTAAATGTTTATTTATTTGGTCTGAAGCTTCAGCTGGGAATCGAACCCATATAATAATATAGACTAATATACATATGTAAATAAGATCGAAGCCGCAGAAACCTAATCGTGTTATTTTATAGCATCTCAACAAGATCATTTTATATTAGTAGTTGAAAAACATGTTCTCGCGGAATGTATGGGAGAACATGTTTTACAAAATGCAAATTGGTTCTTACCCATGAAATTGCCGATTTTTGATAACTAGTGTGAAGATCGGTATCTTTCATTCTGTTTAGAATTCCAAATTCAAATTAATTTTATAATATAGCATGACTTAAAATTTTTCAAAATCAGTTGTTCATTTGTTTTGCCGCCCTTCGACTGTTCTTTGATATCGCTGTTTCTGTAATCATGTAAAAATCGAAGTTCCATCGTGGCACCAACACAGCACAGACAGCACGCAATAATAACGAAGTGTATGGACAAGGTACCGCAAGTCAACGCACTCTATACAATAATGTAGCTTCAAAAATACTTAAAAATACAGTTAAAGGGGCTGTAACTGGCCATGGGTCATTTAATAAACACCTCTTTGTCATAGGAGTCACAGACAGTCCACTGTGCAGGGCCTGCTTGGAGGACGATGAGACAGCAGCTCATGTGCTGTTAAACTACCCGGTGGTTGCCACATACAGGGTAAAGTACTTTGATAACCCAAGTACCCTACGTGAGATTGTCAGTGACAATCTGTCAAATCATAACAAGTTTTGATTGGCTAACAACCAATCAAAACCGTCGTGTTGCATCACGACACGACACAACACAGTAATATGATTCCGACTTAAGGGTCAGTTCACACCGAGACGAGACGAGACACGACGCGACGATGCTTGAAGAGGCCGATGGTTTAGCGCTGCGCAGCGCGGCGCCGCGAGATGCAGCGCGACGTCGCGAGGCGCATCGTGATGTCGCTGGCAGCCCCACGCGCCACGCCTCGCTGCTCCGTGATACGTCGCGCTACGCCGCGAGGCATTTTCCAATTATCTCAATTAAATGTGTATCTTTTGGAGTAGTAAATAGAGTTATATTTTGCATCACTAGCTAAAAGTGCGCGCAGCGTCGCTTCGCGTCATTTCTCGGTGTAAACTGACTCTAAGGCTTGTTACAATTACCTATAGTATAGTAGTAGTAGTGTAGTGTAGTATTTAAGAGACTCGTGAAGGAACATTACTTGTTGTTGTGATCTTCTCTTGTAGCTGTAATAATCTGTAGTCATCATTTATTTTCGTTGCTTATATAAATATTCTTATATGTTTACTATGTATCTATTATATAGCATATATATATATATATATCTGTCTATGTATCTATTATAATATATTGTATCTATATCATTATTATTTTGCACCAATGTCTACCCCATTTTTATGTCCACGCAATCACTGTCCATTCCAAGGTTGCCTAGAAGAGATCGCAGAAAGCGATAAGGCCGCCTATTGTATGTTTTGTAGTGTTAAATTTATGATTTACTATGTATTTTCTGGTGTACAATAAAGTATATGTAAATAAATAAATATAGTGTGGATTATTATCTAAGCTATTCCTTCTACTAATTCAGCATAATTTCTAACGTTAACTATACATTTCAGGTACTTAAGTATATGAGACTATAAGACATATACGTACTTACGTGTAATTGATGCTACGTGGTTCAGGTACACGTACCTAACCTATCTTTACTGAAGTTCAAGGTCAGGTACTAAATTGCCTATCCTATCCCACAGAATTTATTAAGCACTTCTTTTCTTGTGTTCTGCCGTATATAGCGTCTAAGGGTTTGTGTGAAGAGCCAAAACACGTGCACTGGACATATGCTTCTCCCAAGCAACCCCACAACGATCGGTTCTGTGCTTCTCGCTGCTCCAGCATCAGGTGGATACCCGCGACTTCCCTTTTCTTCCTTTTTAAAATTAGTTTTCACCAATAACGTCACTATATGTCCTTCTAGGGCGTTTCCTCCTACTCATCTTCTCAACATGTATTACTCGCAACCGGCGTGTGTGTACGACCAGATGTATTAAATAAACGAATACGGAGCAAAAGGATAGGTGTAAGGATCGTACCAGGTGGCGGTCTATAGTTTCTACCTACCCCCATGGAGAGAATGTGTGAGTTTAATTAGTCAGTTTGAAGATATTGAAGCCTTCTAATACAGGCATTGTTTGCTTGAAAGTAGGCTCCAAACACGTTTAAAATGTAATTTTCTATTTACACAATAAACTAAGTATTTAGTATTTGTATTTTGTAATTTGTATTTTGTATTTGTACTTTGTATTTTGTATTTGTATTTTTGTATTGTATGAAGATGCCATTTACTGCTCTGTAAGTATATGACATGTTTTGATCGATGTTCAATCAATCTGCCTAGCCTTTTCCCAACTATGTTGGGGTTGGCTTCCAGTCTAACCGGATGCAGCTGAATACCAGTATTTTACATGGAGCGACTGCCTATCTGACCTCCACAACCCAGTAACTGGTTAATACGATACCCCTTGGTAAGACTGGTTGTCAGACTTTCCGGCTTATGACGACCTGTAACGACTGTCAAAGATATACAAATGACAGTCGGTACCAATGGCTTAACGTGCGTTCCGAGGCACGGAGGAGTAAAGATGGTCACCCATCCACAGACCAACCCCGGCAAGCGTAGCTTAACCTGATGGATCGACCCGTGCGGCTGTTATTACTTACCCACAAACTTGTCGTGCGGCTATTTTGATCGATGTTGCGGACTAAAACATACTTGAGGATAATAAGGTGGTGAACCAAAGAATCTGATCACACTTCTTTTGGCCTGAATAGGTACTGAACCGTTTCGGTCGCTTCTCGAAGTTGTGAAGCAGTATATCGTCGACCGTAGGTTCAATTGAGGTAAAGGACAAAATACGATTTTTCAGGAGAGGCCGACAAAGATTTTTTTCGGACTAAATCACCCATAACTTTTTTTGTTATCAACCTTTTTCGGATCTGATTTCACACATAATCTTGTAGTTTAGTGCTCTATCTACCTGTATAACATTTATTTAAATAAGTTAGCTATTTATGAAAATAGACGTCCCTTACACCAACGTAATTTGTTAGTAATGTCCCATCCCATACTGACCAAGTATCTCGTAGTCCCGTCCCTTACATTAAAATGACCTCTCCATTGGATCCAATCTATTCATAAAAAATTGTGTAAAGGACTAGTTGAAAAATTTATGAAAAAAAATACAGTGTAAAGAGATTGTTGACAGAAAATGAAATACACATTTTTGACGTACTGAGTAATCCGTAATGGTGATTCGTTGATTAGAAAGACCAAGCCTTATATGAAGTGGATTGGCGGCGGTAATTACACCATTTCAAGTTGCTATATTGCATAGTTTTTCAGATACATTGTTATTATGGGGCTGATTCGAATTTTGGATCCAAAAAATCAGTAGGGTAAGGGACATTTTTCTTAAGCTAGAATTTTTTCATTTACTCGTACACCATTCGAAAGAGCGAAAGATTCTGAACAAAACTGTTTACTCAACTCATTTTGGGTATTTTGTCCCTTACATCAATTGAACCTACAGTCGACGATATATACCTAGGCTAAGTCATCCAGCTCGGTAGGCACAACTTTGAGAAAGAAGTCGACAGAAGGATCCAGTTAGGTTTGGCAGCGTTAGTGGAGACCCCGTATCGGCAAACGTAGTGTGGAGCTCCCCCCAGCTAGATGGACCGATGACCTTAAAAAGGTGACTGGGACAGACTGCATGTGGAATGCGGAGGACAGGGTGTTGTGACGCAGCCTGGGAGAGTTCTATATCCAGCAGTGGACTGCGATAGGCTGAGTTAAATGATTGATTGATTGAGGTACTGAGCCCAGAACCTCACGCTCTGTGGAGGCAAAGTACAAATTTAATAAACGCTGAGTGAAGTTACAACTGCCATTAACTTCAGTTTAATACTAGGTGCTACTACCATACTAGGTGTAGCGGCATCTACATCGCTACATGCAAACTACGCATCAAAGACCTGACGTCACACAACATCCTGACGTCACACAAATCCTGCATCGCGCAATTAGAGTTTAACGCGCGATAAGTATATATACAAGCTTCCCGAGTTCAACCTCTGGGCAGTTGCCCGCCAGACACGACACCCGTCTGGTCGGATCCTCCCTTTTCTATGGTGGATGAGTGAACTTTACACCCTGTTCCTCATGCCCCCAAACTAGGTATACCTTTTTTTTGAGGGTGGGAAATTATCAAATAACTTCTCCCGCTCTGAGCGGAGCGGGAGGGCGTGTCAGAATTTTACTGACTAAAACCCACCCGTGTTCCTTCCGTTGCCTGTGTGCCGGGGCCACGATATCCCTTTCGGACAAACTCGCAACCCCCGGCAGGTATACTAGGTATACCTAAAACCGAGGTTTAAGTTTGGCATAACTTTACTCCGGGTTTATTAGTGGGGGGGGGGGGGGGGTAGTGGGGCACGCTTTTATTATCTTTGCAAAATAATAGGCATGTCACAGATTATGTTGTGCTTTTATTAAAAAAATATAATAAATGAATGAGGCGTTTTCAGATCAGTTAAAAGAGAACACAAATAAATACATTTGACACAATATTTATCGTAATTTTAGTTTGCAGTTGCTGTTTATATTACCTTCTACCTATATCTTATTACCTTTATCTTTCGCGACGATGGGAAGAGGCCAGACGGAATGACCATAATGCCTTGGAAGTTGGGTAGGCCTTTGGTGTGGGATGCAACCTGCGTCGACACCCTCGCGCCATCCCATCTTCCTAGCACGGCGGGCTGTGCTGGGGCGGCTGCTGCAGGTGCGGAAAACCTCAAACGGCGCAAATATAACAACCTTATTGGTAGCTATATTTTTGAGCCGTTTGGGGTTGAAACACTAGGGCCGTGGGGTCCGAGTGCTCATCGAGTATTTCGGGACATCGCCAAGCGGTTGGTCGACTCTTCACGTGACCAGAGGGCTGGCCAATTTTTAGGTCAAAGAATCAGCATTGCCATCCAACGTGGCAATGCTGCCAGCCTTTTGGGCACTTTTCCAACTGACAGCGATGAGGATGAATTTTTTGATGCCCAATGAGCTCTTCTTTAATTTTATTTTTATTTTTTATTTCCTCTGTATATTTGTACATAATTTATATATTTTAGTGTTAGATGTATATTATGTTTAAGAATGATGTACAAATAATATTATTAAAATTCACGAAGGCAATAATAAAAAGGCGTAATAAAATGACAATAAACATTATGGTTGACATTTAATGATCATGCAGTAAAATTGGCAAGACATATTGTATGACTATGCTAGCTAGATGAACATGGCCCGTATATAACCAAGCTTAACGCAAGCGTAAAGCGTGGTTTAAAATAAAAGTCAAGTCAATGTCAACTAACTATAAAACCAATATAACTTTCTCAAACAAAGCATAAGGCAGTGACTAATAAAGATGTAATTTTTTTCAAATATTGGATAAATGAATAATGAAAAATATTACACAAAGAACCAAAACATAAAAAAAAACTCGATAAACGAAAGAACAGCACACAATTTTTTTAATTATATTAAATGATGATCCAATAGTAATTAACAATATCTGAAACAACGAGTTCTTTCTTAATTACCTCAAAATTCAGGTATTGATAAAAACCTTAACATATTTTAGCTACGTTTTCGTTTTCATGGAACCCGTGGATTGCCATTGTCTCAAAATTCAGACTAAGATACAGTTAAATCCTTAAATCTACATTCCTACACTCCATTAAAGCTACATTTTCACATTCACGCCCCTTACTTAGCTTTCAATGTCATGCAGAAATACTTCACTATAGGCTACTTATATCATTCCCACTATTAACTATATCATTGCTCTTGCTAAGGAATCAAAAAAAACTAACATATAATAAATATAAGCACTCATAATAAATATACAATTTTCTGGTCCTTCCGCCCACTGTTGAAAGTTCCAGCAACCTTCTGTAATCTTTTCGACCGTAGAATATAGTCAAGCGAGTTCATTTTGCGATCGTCAAAACGAGCAAATATTTCCATCACTGCCCGTTAGTGACGGTCACAAACCAACTTCGCTTAACAAATTAGTGTCTTCATCATCTTTGGCATCAGTATTCACTGATGAAGCATCTTCTTTGTAGAAATCTTCTTGGACCTTTCCGTGGTTATCCTCTTAAAAGTACAAGATTTTCTTGGGTCTTGTGTTAATCTTCTCTTCTTCTATCTTAGGAACAGTCAAACAAAGTATTTGGTATGCAGGCAGCGAACTTGCCAACTACTATTAAAGAATGTTGTGTAAATTCTTTTACAAAATATGCCGTAGTCTTAAACAGTCCCTAATCATTGCTTAACTTTAAGCAACGTTTACAAATACACCCTTAATGTTCTTTTCAGTAGTACTAGACACTCTAAAGTCTAAAATCCACTGAATTTACAATAGAGTAAAAGAAATATTTGTTTAATTAGAAAAAAATATCCATTGGAAAAAGGATTTCATTAGACTTAACTAGCTCTTGGTCAAACTGTACTGCAAAATTAATTTCCCCCTCACACTATTTTTCTGAAAGACCTAGACTTATGCTCTTCACTTTCATTGTATGAACCTCATAGGTACTCCAAGTCACACAGTAGAGCTCTATCTACCCATATAACATAATTCAATTCTTAAGCAGTTACTACGCAGATTCGCACACAGCAAAATGAACATTGGCAAAGTTAATTTTATAGTGTAACTAGATGAATATTTTTGCCTGCATTTCCAAATTGCTTGTTCGATTGAAGGATCTTTCCTATGGCTGCGATGAAAGGAAATTGAACTATAGCCGAATCAATGTAGCGTGGCATTATCGGTCATTGACTTCCCTACGTTTTCTTGCATCTTTATTTCATAAATTGAATTAAATTCCGCTAACGTCCTGAATCAATATCTATTGTGATCTTCAATATGTTCCAATAACGAAAAACCATAAATTGTTTATAGTAGTATCGTATCGTAGGACTCCAAACAGGATTCCTACGGCGAGATATTAGGAAAAGGGCAATGACCGGTATTGCCACGCTAAAGTGATTCGGGTATACTTTTTTTTTCTAACCTTCTTGTCTTGGTAACTGGGTGGAAATTCTCAAGGATATCCTCGGAAGAAGGGGTCTGTCAGACTTCTACTGACTAAAACCACCCAGTACTCCCTCGCGCAATTGCATCGGGGGCTACGGGGGCGCTTAATGACTCTTTAACGTGGCCTCTGAAACTGAGACTCCTTACCCAACCTTTCCTGGACGCACACTGATGCAGATGCAACTCGGGATGCTTGAGCCTCTGCACAGCATTAGTAGAGCATAGTAGAGCTTTTATAATTATGTATTGTACTATGGTGGTATTATACTTGCTTCAGTTGCATCCGATTAGACTGGAAGCCAACCTCGTAATAGTTGGGAAAAGGCTGGCTGGAAAATGTTTAGAGCTGAAATTCTATTTTAAATGGTAATTTCTTCACATTTTTAATTGGATGTCTATAGAGTGCCGCTAGCGGCACTGTATCCCTTTCGGATAAATTGCCGCTATTTGCAGCATAATAGTGGCGCTGCCTCGGCCCGGCTAAAGTTACATTGCATTGTCATTGTCACTGTCACTTGTTGTTTGATTGTTGAGGTTAGTTCGCCGTCCTTTGTATTGATTGATGAAAACTCACTACAATGACTGAATTTACGAAAAATTTAACAGCAAATGAAAATGGCTGAAAGGGTAGGTAAGGTTAGAACTGTAACCACACAACGCAAGAGCCGAGCGAGCTAAGCGAGCCGTGCCACGCTAGCGGCCGCCGAGTGCCAGGGTCCCTTTAGGTACAAGAGAATGTAATGTTTTGGGAATGTGGTGTTTTACAGCGAACTAACCTCAACAATCAAACAAAATAACAAGTGACAGTGACAATGACAATGACAATGAAATGCTTACGGCACTTTAGCCGGGACGAGCTGATAGCGGCACTCTATACACTGCCTTTTTAATTTGATCCTTGGACGCGTTAAATAGTTTGATACAAGTCCATTGAGTACCTGAAAATGTAAATGCAGTAAAATTAATACATGCTATATCACTATTCTCAGTCAAAACTTAAACCCCCTTTTTGGGGTAAAGTTATGCCAAGCATAAACCTCGAAAAATTTATGGTAAACCTCAGATCTGACGGGTCAATCAAAGTTGATCTTGGTGTAACTTCAATCCGCGTTAATAAATACGGGGGCTCAAGACTCAAACATATTTAGCAAGTTTTGAAAACCTATCACTAATAATGTTTGCACTCGTTTTTTTCACAAATCGTTCGCATTATGTAATGAGTTATATTTGCAACTCTCAAAATAAGATAAGTTATATATATATACCACATATGTAGTCCTACTAATTTTTAATTTGATAAAAAATATGAACTGCCTAAGGTTGGTCCTTGTTTACGAACGTTTTAGTTAGAGCAAATTAGAACATTATGTTTTGAACATTTTATTTTGGTTCGCCGCACGCGCACCCCACGAGGGCGAGGACAGAAGCGAATATTCTGTAGCGCAGCACCTTTTTTTGTTCCATGTAGTAAAGGAATAAATATGTTAAGCACATGGGCGTACCGAGCTTATGGCCCAGGGGGGGGGGGGGGGCAAATCAGTATTTTCCCCCCGCACATGTTTTACATAGTTTGATATTGCTATTTGTAACCGACTTCAAAAAAGGAGGAGTTTCTTTTTTTTTATATTCGTCTGTTTTTTTTTTATTAGTATGTGTATCGATATTTTCGTCAATTGTGGATCGATGTTGAATAATTTTTGTCAAATGAAAAATG